>CM053784.1:322712789-324195289 GCA_028749045.1 Cupressus sempervirens
ATACCAACTGAATCTATGACATAATGTCTGATAGTCTCAAAACAATACCACTAATCCATCAACATAAAGCTAGTCTAACATAGTCTGATAATAACAACAACAATATGTCCAGAAAAGATGTGAATGAGGGCAGGCACTACATTGTGAAATTCAAACTCATTGTTTGAATTGGATCATGATGAATTTCAATTCTTGTACGCTTAAGAATTCATTTGCAGGCTACTGAATTTCGTAATCATTTTAATGGCTAAAGTGCTTGCTACTGCAATGTTTTGAACCATTTAATTCCATCATTATGGAATTGAGTTTTCAACCAATGAATAGTAAATGACTGAAATATTATTATTTAGAGTCCAAAAGGGAATAATTAAAACTAAAAACAAAGATTTAAAACTTAGAAATTTCTTATTAATTTTTTTTAAAATATTAATCAGTTCATATTATTCCTTTAACTTCTGTTTTTAACTTTTGTTTTTTCGTGGTCATTTAAGGCTTCAATAAAAATATTTTAATCTCTCTTGTTTCTCTATAATCAATTTATATGCATTACTATTGCGATTTTTTAAATTAATTTAACATCAAAGTAATAAGGACTTTAACTTAAATCAGATCAAAATTATCTTTGTTTTTATTCAGCTATAATATCTTGCAACTAATAAAAAAATATTGCTTTGAATGGAGTTTTTTATTTATCCAAATTATAAGCTTTGCTCAAATGAGCCCTATGTTGTGTCTTTGTGTTACCCAGTGCACGTTCTACGTGGCATGTTGAATGCCTACACAATTTGCATGCAACACAAGTGTTGCGTCAACTTCAATATTTTTTAATACATAAAATTTCTTGTAGCGTAGTTTGAAGAAGACAGTTTTGGGACATGATGTGTAGTTGCAAGGAATGCCAATGTTGATGATTGTGATGGAGGGCAGATCTGACATAATAGAATTTGTACCTTAATCTTAGAAAGAACAAAGGCTATAAACAGTCCCATTTGAATGAGCAAGGGGGCTTCAGACCATTTATCATTTAAAAAATTAGATTATTGATAATATATACATTTATATTGATTAATATGTAAACTCAATTTATTGAAAAGTCCACAGAAAATTAAAAATTAAAAAATATTTATGTTCCAAATTCTTATCATTCGTAAAATTTATTTATAAATAGATTATAAACTAATCTGTACATATATACTAATTATATAAATAAAATAATTCTACTTAACATATCTTCAAATTAATTAATTATATACTTATGTAAAAATTTAGTAACATTTTATATATACATACAATTAAAAATAATAAAATAATGTTACAATATATTTGGTAAAATCATTAAATTTTTTATTAGATATTGTAATATAATTTAAAAAATAAAAAATTTAAATACATAAATAGTATTCAAAAAATTAATTTAATAATTTAATACTAAAAATTTAAACATATAAATATAATAGGAAAATAATTTTAAAATTTATCAGGAAAAATTAAAACTCTATTTAAAAAATCTACAAAAGTCTAGGATACGATAATTATATTGTACAGAGATATTGCATAATTAAACAAATATCAAACATATTCATAAATGTAGGTTGGGCATGGATAACCAGTTGCCATTGAGACCTTGTACTGCTAGTGATTTGAAATATAAATAAATTATACAACTATTTTATTTATTAAGATTGTATAACATAAATGACATTCCAACAATGCTGCTATTTTTTGGAATTAAAGTTATGGAATATTATTTATTCCATTGCTATTTTCTATGAGAACCAATAGAAATGTAAATAATTTGAATTACTAAATTCTTGTAAATATAATAAAATTACCAAACTCTTCTTTGTTACTAGATATGTCCAAGAATTTTTTTGCTATAATGTCTTGCTCACTTGATCTGTTGTCATCCCAAAGAATTGGCTGTGTCCTAAATGAATCTAATCTGGAAAAGTCTTTTCCACGTGATCTGCAAGAAATAGAAATTTGAAAAATGCCATTAAACTTCTATTTCTAATTAGGAATGTGCTCTTCATAGGCATATCCATACATACATACATATATATAAAGTCTTAGTTTTAACTGTGAGTGAGACTCTTAGGCTTCATACATGGTCAAACTTGCGAGCACTAACATAGTACACTTAGCCGATGTCAAATTGCATTTCTTATTGTTTACAACCTTAAATAAAATCTCAGATGCAATGGCCTATTGTACTTTTATGTCATCTACGATGCTCGATTATAAATTAATAACTAATTGAGTTTGAACTTTTACTGCATTTCATGACAGAAAAATCACAGATCATGTCCAAGCTTATCATGTACCTTGGCTGCAGCTGACTATTTAGCAATGTTCACGTGGATATGATTTTTAGATTATCAAGGGCGCTTGATAACTTAATTAACCTAGAACCAAATAATGTTTATGTGGCCATTCAGAATTTGTTAATCTTAGTAACCCTGTCAGTTATCCAAAATGAACCTATTATCAACATTTTTTTTAACCCTTAAATATCTGGAGATCAATGGCTGTTGTGAGATTGATTCGATTTAGCTTTCACATCTGGAATTCAATACTTCTAAAAAATCCAGAAGAGTTTTGAATTGGTATCTTTCCAAATATGACATGGTTATCCATGGGTTAAAATTTTAAATAGTACTTCAATGATTATACAAATTATACTTTTGAAATAGCTTTCTAAATTGTAGGAATGACAATATGTTATACCTAAATGATCATTTCTTCTTTTTCTTAAAGAAAAATTAAGTTAAACTAAAATATTTTAAACACAACACATTACAAAAGCTAAATTTTTTTCTATATTGATGATAATTCATTATAAACAAAATAAAAAATATTATAAAACACATATTTTACATAATTAATAATCTAACTTCGTAAAAACACTTCATCATAATGAAAATGATAAGACATTACAAACACTTCACAAGAAAAAAAAAGTGTAACTTATCTTCTTGAAGGAACATTACAAACACAGATTACAAAATCTAAAATTTAGCCTTTGGGTCCTCTCATTAAAAAATAAAAGAGCCTTCAACATAAAAAAACAAAAAGTAAATGGTAGAATTTTGTACACCTGTACTATGCAATGTTTTTTTTAAATTTATTGAAAGAAGCATTTTATTAATAAAAATAAACATTTACAAATAAATAACAACAGATACAATGCTGACCGCTATAACAGCATTAGTTACATTACAACGATCATCCGAGGTAACATCGGTATTGAGACAATTAAAAATGAATAATGCAACTGTTTCCAAAACTCCAGCAACGCACTCGGCAATTCCTTCAAAGTATCAGCAACCAAGACTGAAGTTGCAACCAAGATGTACATAATTCAAGCTGAAAGCATACCATATTGCACAAGACTAAATGTTGACAACATGATTAGCTCAAATTTTAAACTTTTCTTCAAAGCCACAAAGCGAAAGATTTATATGTTCGAGCGACTTTTTAAGAACCATATTGGACTGAACAGCTGCTTTCAAAGTAAGAAGCAGAGGAAAGAAATCTGAAGTAACCATCAAGTACTCAACCTCGGGCGAATGGAAAGTGTGAGCAAAGACAACCATACATCTTAATCGCCAGATCTACTTAAGGATAATGTGCCTGAAGGGTTGAATGATAATATTAGGAGCTGGAGAAACACCAAGTAGTGCATTTTTCCAAGACCAGGTTTGAGGAAACAATGCCGAAAAAGTGGAATGGAGGAACCTCTAGAGCTTCTGGGCATGAGAGCAAGACCAAAATGTGTGCTTAATCGTCTCTCTTTTACAGCAAAAGGGGTAGTTGGGAGGAGGGTTAATAAAAAGGAGATTGTCACCAATTGGAATTTTGACATGCAAAATTTTTCATGACAACAATTGAGCCTGAGCATCAGCTTTAGACATCCATATGAGAGTGCTTAATTTGTTCCAGAGAATCTTTTGAGCTTGCACCGCCACTTGGTATTAAGCCACTGGGAAAGCTAAATGAGAGGGATCAGCTATTTATACACAGCTCTGAGCGAGAAACTCTGAAAAGAATGAGTGTTGGGCCATCTCCAATCTTTTAAAAAACTATCATGGCAAGGTGTGGACATGAGGCACAACAATTCAGGACTCAAAAGTTGAAGGATATGAAGGATTGGTCTTTTGTAAATGGAGGACAGATTGAACTGGGTTTTGATTTGCTCCCATGATTTCCAATCAAACCTACGGGGGTCCCACAAGTCACAAAACACACAAATACCTTTCTTAAACAGTTGTCTTCCCTTGAGCTGTTTTAAGATAGCTAAAGGGCTATTGTTTTCCTGGACCAATCGGTTCCACCAAATGGAGGAGGAAGCAAAACTTAAACCATGACTTAAGGTTTGATCATACCAACACAATTTCTTCGAAGTAATTTGCCAAGCCCTCCAAATGGAATTAAAAGGATCTGAACCATGGGTTTTAAAATAGGGGGCCAACAACACTTTATCTTGCCAACTAACTGCATGCCATGATTTTCCAGCAGTAGCTATTTGAATATAGTACCGAACTAGATGCTTCCAAGGCATATCATCCTCTAACGCCCTTACAATCCATTTAGTGTTGAGGCAAATGCCTTGAGTGTATGGATCAATAATGCCCAAACCACCTTTGTCCCTTGGTTGGATACAATGAGTCCAAGAAGTTATAGGCAAACCTTTGGTATTTCCCCATTTGCTCCACAAAAACCTTCTAATTAGCTGAGTCAATTGAGTGTAACAGGTTTGAGAGGGTAGCCAACAAGATGAGATGTAAACCTGACTGGCCAACAAGATCTTATTAGCGACTTGGATTCTACCAGCCATTGATAGGAACTTATTGGTCCAATTAAGAAATTTGTTTTTTAATTTACTCATGAACCAAGACCACATCTCTTTGAGTGAAACCCCAATGCCAAAGGGAATGCCAAGATATCGAGTGATGGTACCATGCTTAATCTCACGCCATTGGCTAGGCATCCAAGGGGGTCGAGGGTTTGGACGGGTCATGATGAATTCAGTTTTATGCATGGCTAGTTTGGACCCAAAAATACTGCAGAAAATATCTAAAACATCCAAAACATTATTCACCTCCTCTGCTGAATTCTATATAAACATCATACTATCATCTGCAAAATGGGAGTTGAGTGTTGTTGCATCGTGAGGTAAAGAAATACCATGAATGAGTTTATTGGAATGAGCATGTTGAAGCAAATAACCAAGAGCATCGGCTGCAAGTGCATAGAGAAAGGGTGCAAGTGGACAGCCTTGTTTGATGGATTTTTGCAATGGAAATGGCGGAGAGAGCATGGCATTGACAGCAACTTGAGCTGAAGCATCATGGAAAAGCATATTGATTTGTTTGCATATTTTAGGTCCAAAGCCTAGCCATTGAAGCATATTAAGGATGAAGGGCCAACGAATGTGATCATAGGCTTTATCAAAGTCAATCTTAATAATAAGGGCGTCCTGAGCAATTTGTTGTGCCCATTCAGCTGTTTCCCAAGCAAGGATTAGATTGTCAAGGATAAATCTTCCACCCAAAAAGCTTGTTTGCTCCGGACGAACAATCTTTTGAGATATATATTTAATTCTGCGTGCAAGAGCTTTAGCAATTATTTTATAAGAGGTGTTAAGAAGGGTGATAGGATGCCATCCATTAACAATGTCCTCATCTTTGCCTTTGGGAATAAGTTTAATCAGTCCTTGATTAATCCCTTCTCCTAATGAACCAGTCTCAACTCCCTCAAGGTAGACATTATAGAAAGCCTCTCGAATATGGGGCCACAGGATTTTGTAGAATTCTACAGGCAGCCCATCAATACCTGGACTTTTTTCTAAAGCCATGCTTTGGAGAGCTGTATCAATTTCCTCTATGGAGAGAAGGTGGTCAAGAAATTTGTTGTAATCAAGGTCTATTCTCTGTGGAATACACATAGCTACACTCTCCTCAAGAAAGGGGAGAAGAATATCCTCAACTAAGTCATCAGTAAAAAGATTTTTAAAATGATCATAGAAAGTATTCATAATCTCACAATGATTAGTTTGCCTTGTTCCATCAGTAGACTTAATAGCTGTAATGTGTTGAGCTTTATGCTTGTGGTTAAGATACTGAAAGAAAAACTTGGAACCATGATCCTCGTCTTTAATCCATTGTAAGCGTGCATGAATTTGTGCACCTTTTCCTTTGTAAGCATCTATTTTTCGAAGCATACTTTCAGCCTTGGCTATGTTTTGCTGCAGCAAGACGTTGGATGGCTCATAGGCCAAACAGGATCTTCCAACTTTTAGTTGACCTTGGATGGATTTCTCAAGTCTGCGATGTTTTGCAGCCACTCTCCGCCCATAGTCATAGAGAAAAGAGGAGCAACACTCAATAGTTGTCCCCCACCACTTAACCCAAGTGTCATGCTGTGATTTGGGTTCACCTTTCCAAATAGCCAATAGTCCATCAATGCAGTCCTAATTTTGAAGATGGGACACATTCAGCTTAAAAGGCAAGTCTTTGGAAAGGGGCGAAGAGTTTGAGAGTGAAAGCACTATAAAGATGGGAAAATGGTCAGAGAGGGTGGTAGAAAGATCTAAAGAGACAAGACGGCCCTCAGATGATGGGAGGATATTACAACTAGAGGATATGTAAAAGCGGTCTAACCTACTCATTTTACGAAAAGATCCTTCTCTACAATTACACCATGTAAACCACTGAGGCATGTGGATATCATGTTTTCCCATTAGAAGGTCATGAACCGCAAGAGAGTTTTGGGTTAGCATCCAAGTTTCAAATTCAGATTGACACAAGTGAGAATAACCAGTCCAACTACGATCAGATGGATATTCCACCATATTAAAATCGCCTCCTAAAACCCATTCCACATTGGGAAGGTTAGTGTGAAGCCACTCCCAAAGCACAATTCTCCCATTCAACGAGTTAGGAGCGTAGATGGAACAAAACCCCAAAATCTTGTCATTTATAAGAATAGTTGCCCAGACAAAATAATTATTTGGATCTGAACCAACCACCACAATATGTTTGGCAAGCCATGGAGCAAGTACCAAAACTGCACCACCACTACCATCAGTATGATTGGTGTGGAAAAATTGAGCCTCTAGCTAGATGTTTGCGAGGGTAACCTTAAGACAAATAGCACTAACTTTCACTTCTTGTAACATAAGAACATCAATTTTATGGTTCTGGATAGACTTTTTGACTTGGTACTTTCGTGCAGGGATAGTCAAGCCCCGCACATTCCATGACTGAATGATGCACTTCATTGAGAAGAGTTTGGGAGGAATTCCTCAGCAGACTGGAGTACATCAAACTGGTTTTTGAGAAAACTTTTTTGATCAGCTATACTAGAGACTTGTTCAATTGAATCCATAGGGGTAGTGTCTTGAAGTGACTCGGGAGAAATTTGTGAAGGTTGATCAGTTAAAGGAGCCTTCTAATGGGAAGAAGTGAATGGGCTAGAAGAGACATCATTACCAGCACTAGTATTACCAGCTTGAGGGGTCTCCTTTTTCCTTTTAGAGGCTCGAGTCTGTGCACCTGTTACAGCATTTTTATAAGGGATGAAATCTAGATGAGGTGTCGAGCGGGGAGTGGATGAAGGTGTGGAAGAAGATGGTTGAGTGGAAGGAGTGGAGTTAAGTGACTTAGGAGGGGAAGGAAAAGCTGGGGAATTAATTTGAGGCACTTCATTATTATTGCAAGTATTATCAGCATCTGGCTGAGGAGTTCGGGGTTTACGGAATGGACAGTTACGAATGAGATGTCCTTCTCTTCTACAGTAGAAGCAGACATTGGGTTTATTAAGATATTTGAGACGTCGTTCAAATTTGAAGCTGGGACCAACCAGATTAATAGAGTTGGGCAGGGGTTGAGTTAAGTCCATTTCAACGCATGCCCTAGGATGGGTTTGTAAGCTCGCCCATTTGTCAGAGTGTTGTTTGCACCAGAGGACCTTTCCCAGCTGTCCTGCAATGTTTTGGAGGAAAGGATGAAAAGCCAAATTAAGAAAGGGGAATTCTACCCACATAGGATATTTGGATTTATTGATCCCTTCTAGATGAAAATCAAGATCCCAGGCTTGCACATAACATGTCCAACCACAAATAATCCAGGAGCCATATTGCAACACCACACGGGCATGTTCTGGGTCAAAAAATATACAAGCAACATATACCCTGCCCAGACCCTTGAAAGACTCAATTACCCATCCCTTAAGTTCCCAATTGTTGTGTGCCCATTTAAAAAACTCTTGTTCTGTAGGTATTCCTTTCAGGAAGAACAAAATAATCATTTTTTCTCTACATTCTGAAATAACTTCAACAATATCATCTGGAAGTTGAAATGAGATGTTGTTACCTTGCTGCTGAGTGTCTTGCTGATCATCATTGCTTGGCATAGACGCAACAACTTTGTTTGACAGTGATGTAACAACCTCAAAATCGTGGGAAGCGGCCATGTTTTCATGGGGCACTGTTACGTTATGAGCGCTCTCAGAAACCACCGTTTCTAGGGCTTTCCCAGACACCAAACCTTGAGCAGACGACAAACCTTCCATAGCAGCATCATGGTTAGAGCTGCCCTTTTCCCTGGCCTTTTTCTTCATACTTTTCAGATGGCTATTTAACGCTAAGTGGGCTCTAGTCAAACCTACGTGGGACAGGACTCGTTCCAACGTTTCCCCCAGTGTGGATTTGCAGATTACGAAGGCTGAGGGTTTGTAGAAAGTCACTTGCCTGTTGTTGCTCCTTATTGCTTTTTATTAATGAGCTACTATTCAATCTGAACTATTGTATCCGTTATTCTTAATCTAATGCCTTTTGTTCTTCTGCATTTTCTTTGTGTAGATGGTTTTATGTGCTTTCCTTTTTAGCTATCACTCTCACTATGCAATGTTAATGCTTAGAAAGATTAAGAAATTTGGTAGAGATTTTGTTAAAGTGAAAAACCATAGATTGCAAGATAGGTTTAAAATTCTTCTCCACATTGTGACAAACATAGATAATTTTAGTGGATACCAAAATTTCCCCCATTTTATGCATGTCGCCGTCAAAGAAATGAGATCCATCATTTTAAACAATGATTAAAAATTTAAAAAAATGTTAAAAATATCTTGTGTCGCCTCCCTGGGTTAAAGTGCGGAAGGTTGGGAGTGGGACCCACCTTTCCCTCTTTTAATCCGCATTTATACTGTAAGAAATTTTCAGGGTACAATTTTATCTTCAATTTAAGAAACATTTTTATTTTGAATTTAGGAAACAATTTTATATTGAAATTTAGGGCTCGATAAAATTGGAAATGTCTAACCAGGGGGAGTTTTATGGACACAATTTTATAAGATGATGGATATAATTTAGTCAATAAATATTAAAAATGTTGGAAATGGTCTATGTTTTATTAAGTTTTTTAAAAAACTATAAATTTGTTTTAAAGGAAGGATTTACACTTAGTATTATAATTGATTTGGAAAGAAGATTTACATTTTGTGTTATAGGAGATCATAATTTGTTTATTATTAATAAATATTTTAAGTTTTGTTTAATTCTTCTATAAAATAATTTAGGTTAGGTTTGTTTATATGTTTCTAAAAAGATCAAAGTTTTGATTTATGTGTTGATTTTTAAAAATTATATAATTTTTTATTATCTCTTCTTAGGATTATATTCTTATATGTTAAGACTTTTACATTGGTTTTTCTTTTTCTTCTATTTTCTCTAAAAAATATCTTATTTAAATTAATATAAAATTTATAATTAGAAATGATTATTTTACTAATTTATAATTATAGGCTCAATATTTTTCTTAAAATGTGAAATGAAAATGGTGAAATTGTTTTAGCCAAATCATTGAAGTAGCTTCTTGGTATTATTTGACATGAAATATTGGATTTTTATTTACTCAAAACATGCTTACATTTTCCAAAATGCGCTAATGAAATTATTTTACACAATGAATTGTAGAGCTCAGAAGAACATATCACGACTAGTACATGTTGTGCATGTAGAAATTGAAAACAAAGGAGGCATTTATAGGTATCAATGCATTGTATTTTTCATAAAAAAATACATTGACTTTGTGATTTAGCATTGAACTATTTTCAAGTTTCCTTATGATTCATAGTACATTTAACGACTTTATGGCTAATAATTATTTTATTTATACTTGTGCATCTTGAGAAACATTGTTTTAAAGAAAATACTAAGATCAATATTGTGCAATAGGTACACAAAAATATCTCCTATTTCCTTGCAATACTGTAACAAATTAAATTTTATATAAGAGGTCCAAATTATTTATTTTAACAACAATTTTTGTAAACATAGTCAAAATATCCATCAATTTATTTCATCTTACAAAATGACAGATTGTTTGATCAATTTGTAAACAATTTTTCTTAAAATGTGAAATGAAAATAGTGAAATTGTTTTAGCAATGAAAATATATTTATCTATAAGATATTCATATTTATCTAAGAAATTTCATGGTGTCTAGTAGTTTTGAAGGGAAGCATCTCATAGGCATTTTGTTGGTCATTGGAAAGTTCTTTAAGCTCATCAATTGTTAAAAATGCAATAGTTTTTTGACAAACAGGACATATTTTTATTTTTTACAAATTCAAAGGTACATAAATTATGAGAAATTTGAATAATAAATGGTAAAGTATGAAAATGGACTTCATATTAGCAATCATAGTCTTTCAATTTCAAGCAAGCATTTGAATCAATTATTCCATAATCTTTCATTTCTTTTTTAGCTATCTCTATATTGTTCTATATAAATGAGTTGATGAAATAACTAAATTTTAACAATCTATAAAAAATATTATTACAAGTTGATGAAATAACTGAATTTTAACAATCTATAAAAAATATTATTTAGGGAACGATATTAAAATAGGATGATGTTATAAACATCAATGTTGATAAAGAGCATAATTTCAATATGACATTCTAGCTTTCTATTGTGAACATTTTCATTATTTATATTATGAAAATAAATAAATATATTAATATAGATATTCAAATATAGTGTAATATGGTTATCATATGAATTAACTAAATTTACGTGGAAGTCCCCTTCAAAAGTAAGTAAATACATACAAAACATGTAAAAGGCAGTTAATCCTACTATGAACCAAGTTATTCCCCAAAAAATGAGAGAATATAACTTACTATCACTAAGAATTTGGTCTTCAAACCAAAAACAAGCAAAAGGTGGAATACTAGAAAGAGAAACTGTTCCTAAAAGAAAAGTGATTCCCATAATTGGCATATATTTCCTCAAGCCACCCATAAGAGCCATATTCTGACTTTTACTGGGGCAATACCCAACAATGGGTTCTATGGAATGGATGACTGATCCAGATCCTAGGAACAATAATGCCTTGAAATAAGCATATGTAATCGAATGGAATAGAGAAATTCAATGGGAATCTATCCCTAAAGCTAACATCATGTAACCTAATTGAGACATAGTAGAATAAGCCAAGCCTTTCTTAAGACCTTTTTGAGTGAGGGCCATAGTAGCTCCCAATAGAGCTGTTATTCCACCTATCCAAGACATAAGATACATTATTAAAGGACACATTTACAAGTATAAATGCATTGTATTTTTCATAAAAAAATACATTGACTTTGCAATTTAGCATTGCACAATTTTTGAGTTTCCTTATGATGCATAATATGGTTAACTACTTTGAGTAATAATTATTTTATTTATACTTGTACAGCTTAAGAAACACTCTCTTAAACAAATACTAGGACCAATACTATGCAACAAGTACGCAAAACTATTTGTTATTTCCTTGTAATACTATATCATACTACATTTTATATAAGAGGTCTAAATTGCTTATTTTAACAATAATTTTTGTAAACAAAGTCAAAATATCCATCAATTTGTTTCATCTATGGACAAAATAACAAATTAAAAACATCTTACAAACTATAACCAAAGAAGCCAACCAAAACAAAACATTTCAAAAATTGTTGATGTAGAAAACTATGAAACTCAAACACAACTTTTGCAATTTAACATTGACACTGTACTAGAGAAAGAAGAATTGTATAGATTAAATCCATTTACATACATAGTTGGAGATTGTTTATTTGACTCCTTTCAATATTTTCTCCAAAACAAGTATACATCACTTCAACTATGCAAAGGAACCATTCAATATTTTATGAGTTATCTCCAAAGAGGTGAAAGAGATGTTATTGACTCATACAACCTTGAATTGAACTCTCAAACATTATATGACCTCCAAAAAGTTACAAATGTTGCATCATACGTGCATAGAATACAATTGTCTACAAACCCAACCATAGGCAATAGTGAAATTGGACTATGGGGAGATGTATTTTGCATTCACTGGTTATCAAAGTTGTTGAACATATAAGTGTGTGTTTGGTCACTGACAAGAGGTAAGAAGTACTTGCACTTTAATAGTGCATCAGATGCATAATCATATTCATTATTTTTTCATGGCAATAATCCACTATGTGGACACTTTGAGCCTCTTCTATGCTTGAAATTCAATTTTACCAGTGACCAACTACAACAACAATTCAACAATGCATCAACACATAAACAACACAAAAAACTTTGTTGGCTACAATTAACATTGATTGAAAAGAAAAATACCAATCAAAGAATATAACTTCACACTATCAAAAATTTAATTAGAGACAATAATCAAACTGACATAACAAAATTGTTCACTCCTTTCCAAAATCCAACAAAAGCTACCAAAAAATGTAGAAAAAGGAAAAATCCACCCCAACAAAGGAAGAAAACACTATCACCAATACAAATATTTGAAGCAAAAATCCAAGATACACCAAAATATGCATGCACTATTTGCCAAATGTTGTGTTTCAAAAAAGACATTAGAGCATTTCATAATCAACAAAAACTAGCCTATCACAAACTAGTCAAACCACCTATCAATTCATTGACAAATTACATTTGTCAAAAATGCAATACTGCATTAAAATATTCAACCCTTCCTAAGTATGCTACACCGCATAATATTAGAATTAACAATGCAATTCAGCATGTTGAAATGTTAACACAATTGGAAGAGCATCTTGTTTAATTGCGAATTGCTTTTGCACAAACATGAGAGCTAGGATATAGAAGATTTCAATTAGGCCTAACTGGTTCAATCACTAATGTCCCTATTGATACAAACATTGTTCAAAGAGCATTAACTGTATCAACTACCAATACAACAACAATTGTTGTTTCCCTAAAAAGACATCTAGAATATAAAAATGCTTTCTAAAAAGGCATGGTACATCCAACAATTATCATGCAAGCTCTCCAACAATTGACCCAACCAACATTATACAAAATGCACAATGTAAAACTAAATGATAATTGGAAACAAGCTATCGAAATAAATACTAACATTACCAACCACAATGAACTATCCATGATTGACTTTGAGTTAGAGAGTGATGATGAACAAGGACCATGTCAAACTCTAGTGCATGGGTTCATGGAATCCACTAGCATACACAAAATGAAAGACAAGTTGATTGAAGTTGCACCTTCCCAAGACCAATTCCCTATTGGAATATTCCAAGACAAACATGCAGAAGAAATGAATTTCCCAACTTTATTTTTTGGTAGCGCACGTGATAATGATATCACTAAAAATTTTAGCTACCAAAAAATAGTGCTATGGGAGTTGTCACATTTATAGAGGCAATTTTCCAACTAAAAGAAAGAAAGCTATTGGCAAAAGAAGTCAAGCATAAACCAAATCTAGAGAAAATACTAAAGTTAGATATAGGTTATGTTGACTTTAAAAAAATACAAATATCTTCTGACTACACACAACACCTAAAGAAAAATGTTTTTGCAATGATATGACAATTAGGACCACCTACTTTCTTTCTCACATTTACCAGTGTTGAACAGAACTGGTTAGCACTACAAACAACATTGAAAGAACTACATAGCTCCCACTATTCAACAAGTAGACAAAACTTTACTACAGAAAATGAAATGAATGTACAGGAATTAATCAAAAGAGACCCAGTAAGCTTGATACTATAGACATAGAATAAATGCACTCAAAACATTAATCTTGACAGACTGCACTAATACATTAGGGGTCAATTTGCGACGTTAATTTGCGACGACAAGAAAAGGTAATGTGGTTTTGGCTTTTTTTTTTTTCAATTTTAGCCCGATGTCGTCGCAATTGCGATGTCAAGCGTCACAATTGCGACGCCAGCGATATATAAGAGAAAAAAAAAAAGCCAAAACCCTCATTTGAATGAAATCGCGCGACACAGGGTTCTTCTGAAAGGAAAGGCATGCGCATTGCAGGATAGCCTTTTGCATAACATTGAAAGTGTCGAAGGTACACTAATAACAAGATTTTTGTATTTGAAATAGATATTTATATTAGCTAACACCTTACAGGAATCACTAATAACAAGATTTTCTCTGGTTCAATGACACAACTATGGACATTCTATCAAGTTATCTTCGAATCAGGGCTTATTCAGTTCTCCTGAAATCCTTAATATTACTACTAACTATAACCGTCTCCTACATATATGCTTAAATATTTCTAAATGTTTATTGAAATCTTTTTGAGAAGGAGAATCTTGTTGCTGCAGAAGGCCTTTACCTTCACCTCCATTTCTCAAGGTAGTTCCGGGGTTGCCCTACTCTTCTAAGAAGGGGTGGGGTGGGGGTTGGTTCACGGGTGGGGGTTGGGACAAGAGCCCTCCATGGATGTTGGCTCTACGACTGGACCTGATCCCTCCACCAACACTTCCTTTGACTCTGTATTTGGATTTGCAACTAGATCTACTGCATCTGAATCTACTCGATCTTGGGATCTGCATTGGAATATGTACCTGGGACCAGAATTGGATCGACAAGGTGATAGTGGGGTTGTTGGAATAGGAAGAGAAGCCCTTCTGGGAACGAGATCTTTCACTATAATTTCCCACAAAAATAGAATTTAACACAGCGAATAGACCAAGCAAAGAGTAAGAGAACGACTCATTCTCAACAAAAATTGAAGAAAGTGATAGAAAACTGATTCACATTCATAGAAAGAGATATTTATTATACACAGCAAATCCTTTCAATAGGCATCAAATTGAATGTAAATCAAGTGAAAAGACAGCATCGTAATAGCATACTCTTCCATACAAATTTATTTTATAGAATGCAGGTATTGTAACAAGGAGATCGGTAGTGGTACAACTCCATTAGACTGGTGATATTGAAGCAGAATATGTCAAGATTTTATATATCACAAAAAACCATTTTTAAGATTTTTGTATCAATTTTAGTATGATTTTTATATTCTACGTCAGGTATGATATTGTCCATAAAAACTAGATTTAACTCATGATGGACTTATACCTTAATCATCTAGGCCCCCTTCCTTTGAGTTGAAGCACAAACCTCAGTTTCCTCTCCATTTTGGAACCTTACCATTATTTATTCTATGTAAGAAAATTGGCATTCCTCCTTCAATACATGCCTTTCAATAATTGTAAACTTCACAATTCTAAATGGCTAAGAGGCATTAACTGCATTTTTTCTTTTGCCACATGTATTAAGCATTTTATATTTCTTATATGTACTAAACAACTATTAACCTATTCAAATTTAGTGTAATTATTGTATAAAGATATGCTTCTACTATTTATTATAGTTTTTTAATAGCTTTCTCTTGATGTGGATATAGCTTCCTATTGAATTTTTTATTTTACAATAGATAGCTTAGCTAAAAAATTAATACCAAAAGTTGCATTTATGAAAACCATATAGTGCTCTAATCTGTTCTTATATTAACATCAAGTAACATTCAAATTGTGCAATAGAAGGACCATTGAGTTGTTTATATACCTAGAAGTGTGGCATGACAACATTCATTATGTTATATTTTTATGGACTAGTTAGGAATTGAACCTAAGATCTCCCATTTAGTAGTGAGAATATGAATTTGTGCAGCCTGCATGAAGAATCTCAAACTTGTCTAGCTCTTCCAATTTGTAATGCAGTGAGTTGATTTCAAAGAAAGCACTAGGCACTCCATTGCAAGAAGATAGTGTGCAAGCTAAGGTATGTCTCCAGTCATTCATTGGTCTCCATTACTAGGTATGTCTAAATTCAAGTATACTAAACACCTTTTTCTAGCAAACAATTTCTAAAAATAAGATAACTTGAAAGTGGTAGTGGTACATGGAATTTTGTAGAAAGTTGTCCCATAGTTGAGGGTATGACACTTGCAAAATGATTATTCATGCTCTATCACTCTAAGAAGAGAACAATTAATAAGAGTAGTGAGAAAGGGTAATTAAGATGGTAATGGCTATCCAACAAACTAAAACTAAAACATAATCTCTCTTAACGTTTTATCACTTTAAAAATAGCAAGTACCCTAAAAAATTGCTAAGTAAACAAGTACAACTCAAAGGTACTATGAGAAGAAGCGGCAAATGAAACATGAAAAGAAATATTCAAATTCAGAGAAAAGACACGGTGAACATGCTATCAGTATTACAATTCAAAATAATAATATGTACGATACAGGAAAACATCAATGCAAGAGAATGCACATAATTATATTCTACATCTAGGTTCTACATAATTATCTCTAGCTCACATGCATCCTACTTGATTATTTTACTTTGGCATATATGGAGCATGGTTCAAACTTCAAACAACTTGGTAAACTGGTGATTACATGCAGAAAAACTCAGTAATAGAAAAAGAAGTGGTTCTGGCATTTTCCTTTAGAGCAGAATCAAACTCAGAAATAGTTGGTTACTTATTTGTACTGTGGCTGTAGTCTCGATCAGCTAAGGAATGAGAAGAGATCAAGTATTTCAAAGATGGTACCCAATACAAAGAGATAAGATCTCATAACATCATTAGATCTATTCCAATGGTACCTTTGGAGACATGCACAATAGGATTTTACTTTCCATGAGGCAGGGCATTCAACATCATCATATTCGACTTTAGGAGTAGCAGCCCAAGAATTTCCCGCCCACACTTGTCAGTGCAACAAAATATATTAACTATTTGTTGGTACACATCCTTCTATTTGGTGAATTAAAAACAAATTTCTGTTATACATAACAATTTTTCTGCTATCCAAGATTTTACTTGATGTTGTTTCTAGAAGAGATTGTATATGTTTTTTGAATCACAATGTTTCAGATCTCACTCTATGACAATCATATGGGATCTAGTTATGATCCTCTATATTCATATTAGAGGCTTTGATGTTGAAATTGGCTTAGAAAATAATCACGACGATGACCATATGGTCTCTTGATAATTTGTTTGGTGACTAATCTATTTATGTTAAAGCAGGATGTATCAGCATTGACTGTAGCAGAAAAACAAGTTACACAGATGAAAACTTGCATTGTTACACTTACAGCTGACATTTGACACTTGGAGTTGATATGCACGTTTCTTTGAGGTGGGTGATAACAAAGAGCTCATCAATTTTCACTGTGTTATCTTCTGGCTACAAGTCTACACAATTCTTCACTATTTTTTATTTATACCTAATACAATTTTATTTTTCAAATTTTTTATCGCTGCCACAGTTTTTGATAGTTGGCTTCTTTGTATTAACGCCTAGAAGGAGCCATTGGATATTGGAAGATAAAGGTTATAAATCTCAGGTAGTTTGTTTGCAAGATTTCTTTTGGATTTGGCTGTGTTACATGAAATGTTGAAGTAAGATGCACTGATTTCAACCCATTCTGATTGATTTGTACAAATTCTTATAACCAGTTCCATATATTTAATTACATTTAGACACTATCTTTTAATGCTTTATTTCAGTGTGCTACATATTCTATTTCATATTTGTGATATATGATGAAAGTATTATAACATATGGAGGAACAGTCCATGAGTGGCGTCGCCAGTTGAAATGGTTTTAGTTTCAATTTTACACCATTTGATACAAATAATCAATTTACCAATCGACCCCTAGGTTCATTCCATTTGCAGTAAAATCTTCATTACATAGAAAATGTTCACAAAATCTATGTCAATGCTCACACATCTTCTTGGACTTACGCAAATCTATGTGAATCCTCACACATTTTCTTGGACTTACACAGGAACTATGTTGCCCTGCAGCTCTTGTTAAATATGTTATCAACTTGAATTTTCTATTAAAGGCTCTCATGCTGAATTGAAAGCTAGGTAAAGAAAAAGATATTATACACTATTTTGTTGGTACCCTGTGCAGCACAACAAACTTGTTCTTACTGTAAGAAAATTTTCTTTTCTTTTGTTTCATTGCAGATCTTTTGCTTGCATAAAGGTCTCTCCCCATCATTGGACACACTTGATAAAATTTGAGCTTTGGATCGCATACAGGAAGTGCATCTATACACATAAGTATAAACTTCTTCATTTCCCGCAACACATATAACAACAATTTTAAGTGCTTGCAAGGTATATACTTATGAATAAATATTACATTTTGATTTAAATGTATGAAAACAATTTTCATTCCCTTTAAGTTTCATTCATCTCAAGGTGCAATTCACAAACTCAAGAATAGTGGCTTTTGTTCTTCAGGATACCTTTAGGGGAAGAGTATGTGAATGCCCCCTCGTGTCTGGAGTCCAGTTTAGAGGAGATGGCTATTTACACTGCTAAGGTTTGTTGAATCTAATTCTGAATAACATTGCTTGCTATTGTTGAATCTAATCTAATATATATTTTAACTAGACTTGTAGCTTATATGTTTTCAAATTTTTGTTAGGCCTTGTAGTTTGTATAATTTGATTGCTGGAGAGCTTCTACAGCTAAGCAAGAAGGCCGTTGCACGAGTTATAGCCGCGCGCTCGGGTATGAAAATTGTTTTTTTTTTATTCTAATGTATATTTTAACTAGACTTTTAGCTTATATGTTTTGAAATTGCTTTTAATGGCTTAATGTTGTAAGGTCTCTTGAAATAAGACCTTCAGGTGGTTGGTCAAAGTTTTACAAATAATCTTAGGAATAAAGTCCAAGAAAGTATTTAGCTAGGTCTAAGAAGATTTGTGTACTTTTGACAGTTTTTCTTAGTTTGTGAAAGTTGTAGACCAAAGTTTTCATAGCTCAATTTTTGCTTCCTGCAAAGAACGATCATGTCAGATAATATACGTGAAGAACAAAATAGGGAGACAATCGCTAGATTGTGGTCTAACTTGAAAAGAAAAGGTGATGGAAAATGTTATTTTCCTTGCAATATTTGTAAGGGCTTAAACTGTAGAAGACTGCTAATCAAAACAGTTAAGAGACATTGTAGGGAGAATGGTCACATTGAAGGGGGGCATGACTATCATCCACTGGTAAGTCGTTCATTATATCATTTTAACAATTTATATACATATGAAATCACTTGATGATGAGTTGATGATCATGGTTTATTTATGTTAATCAATTTTATATAGGTTGATCTTCCCAGGGAAGTACATGATATGAACCACAACAATCTGAAGAATATGGTTTTCGAAGTGGAGAACATGGAGGTGCAAATATCCAAGGTGAAGATAATGATCCCATGGAAGATGACGATCATGCGACAAAAAACACAATTGAAGAGGATGGTATAAATACATTGATCCATGAAACATCTAGTCCAAGTGTATCTGATCATGATGATGATGATAGCCTCAATGTACCTCTACTTTAGAAGGCATACGAGCCCCTATACAAAGACTCCCAAACAACTCTTCTCTCTACTGTATTGTTGTTGTTGAACTTGAAGGTTATGAATGGTTTATCCAACATAACAATGTCACGTATGTTAAGGTATGTCATATATGTCTTTATAGTTAACAAAGGGTGAATAATGTACCACTAATATTGTTTATATTAACAACTTATATTTTTTGTTGTAGATTGATAGGCGAGTTTCTGTTACCATCATCAAATATTCTACCTCGCTCATATCGAGAATTAACTACTGTTATGAAAGATATTGGAATGGAGTATGAAGCAATACATGCTTGTCCCAATGATCATATTATATATTATAAAGAACATGAATTTGCAACACAATGCCCTGTATGTCGTACGAGTAGATATTGAAAAAATTGACTAACAAAAAAGGTGCCTCAAAAGGTTCTTCGTTACATCCCCATTATTCCATGGATGCGACAATTATTCAGGTGTAGTAGCTTGGCTCAATTGATGGATTATCATGCATGCAATAGAAGTCAAGATGACATTATTCGAATCCTTGCAGATGGTTCGACATTTATGCACATAGAGGAAAAGTGTCAACACTTCAAAGAAGAACCTCGTAATCTCAGGCTTTCATTGGCAGCGGACGGTGTCAATCCATTTGGAGAGATGAGATCTGTTTACTTAGTGTGGCCTGTTTTTGTTATCAACAATAACATTCCTCCGTGGATGTCAATAAAGAGGGAGCACATTATGTTGGCAATGATTGTTCCAGGTATCTTATCATTTGATAGTTATTAATTTACACGTACTTACAAATCTTGCAGTGAAACAGTCACAATAACTATGTAATGTTACTGTTCATTCAAGTAGGTAAATATCAAGTAAAAGATATGAATGTATATATTGAGCCTCTTATCGACGAGTTAGTGGAGTTATGGAATGGTGTCACTATGTATGACGTGTCTAGACCAATACGACAAAGACAATTTCAATTCCATGCAATACCTGCATGGACAATACATGATGCCCCAGGGCTAACACATTTTTGTGGTATGTTATAGTGAATTCAAGTTGCGCACAATAATTCTAATTATAAAAATCAACATATTTAATAATCCAATTACATCATTATTTTAAGCCAATGTGAGTAGGTATTTTACTCAGAGGTTCCACATAAACCAGGTTGGTCATTTCTTGTTAGACATGAACTGAGAGGAAGGCCAATAAAGTATAATGCAATGGAAGAAGAAGATACCGAAGAAGTAGAAGATGATGTAGATGGTGATCACGATCGACAGTTATTGGATGATGTTCTTGACACAAATTTTCATGAAGAAGAAGAAGAAGATGATGACGATGATGCTGCTACTGATGATGATGATGAAGATGATGTTGATGTTGATGATGATGTTGATGATGATGACGAAGACGACGATGATGGTGAGGAGGATGATGATAACGATGATGATGATGATGATGAGGATGATGATGATGATGATGATGATGATGATGATGACGACGACGAGGATGATGATGATGGAATTTAGAGGATTTGTAAGTGTTTAGTTTAGAAAAGGGAATTCATTAAATATCTATAAAAGGGAGTTGTACCTAGAATAAAATTCATAGGGAAAACATAATATAAGTGCTTACCCAATTTGTTGGTTAATAATTCAAGTATCTCTAACATTTCATTTTAGAATAGGAATAACATTGTATCAGTATGTTGATTTACAAACTAAAACTAGAAAACTTATTTCAGTACATGTATTTGGATCTATGGGATTTACACGGTAAGTAAAAAGAAACCAGTAATCCATTTTAAAATTATTATAATGGGTTTTGGAAGAAATTACAGTTATCTTAATTAATATAAAATATCTAACTGAATTTCAAAATGTTATGCAAGTGGCTTTAGTCTAGGTGTTTCCTCCACCTCCACACACATCAAAAAACTTCAAATAGCATGTCCCCAAGGTGACTAAGCCCTCAACTCATCAGCTGATACAAAAACCTAGTTTTAGCCCTTCACTAGGCCTACTTCCCTAGTAGGCTTATAATGTGAGCCTGATTTAAGTGTTTTATTGTGTACCTTTTAATGTTTTTAATTTTTATGTGATGCTAATGATGGATGTGATTATGATTATGATGTGATTATGCTCACGATAATTGAATTACATTTGCAGAAAATTGAACCCCTTTCAGGAGCATCCCGCATAGTCTCATGGATCGACAGGTATAAGTCAATACTCCTTATAGATAGTCTATTTAATACACTTATCAATAGTAAGATTGATGTCTTCTAAGATCTCTCCCATTTGCAGGTACCGACAAATAGGTATTTTTCAGAAGTGTCTTCCTTGAGTGAGGGAAATATAGGAATAGAAGAGGAAAGTGAGACATGCAGTTTATCTAGAACAGGGAGATTAACTAGAGGTCAAAGGACTAGAAGGAAATTCAATAAATGCATGAAATTTTTCCTTGCTCAAGGGGGTCATGTTCTTATGATGATGAGATGGAAGGTGACATCGAGGTGCCCTTGAGGTACCAACATCTACAGAAACATTGGGTACCCAAGGAACTTCCTCCAATAAACACTGATTTTTGTGTTAATGAGAGGATATATCACATAGCACCATCATCACTACATGGTTTGGGCCTATTTTCTATGGACGACATAAAGGTGTCTTACAACAAAGTTTCTAAATTGATGGAGTATGTTGGACCATGTTACGATTACAAAAGTTGGATGCATATTGTTAAATATAAAAAAAGTATACGTAGGTATGCCCTCTCCGCAAATTATATACAACAGCAAGACAATAATCAAAGTAAAAGCGTGGCTATATACATTGATGGAAGGCCAAAAGCAACAGGGAATATTGTGGGTTTTATAAATAGTACACGACCTGGGTCAACTATAAAGCAACCCAATTGCATATTTGAGGCGCGCGAGGGAAATCGTGTATTCATATGTGCGATAAAATCAATATGTGCAGGGGAAGAGCTTCTTATTGATTACAATTTGAACCGCATAGATACAAACGAGGCTACTATCATGGGGGTGGTACATACTATTAAACCAACTTCTAATCAATGACTCCAACATACCATTTAGTCAATAAATTTTTGGCTAACATTTTTATACTTCATCTTTGACACAGGGGCACAATATGGAGCAACCGCCCGGAGGGGATGTTGACGATGCCGGCTCATCTACACATGAGCAGGTAAAACTCATTTGTAATTGTGCAAACTAGATAGAAGAAATTTTTTATTTTTTTAATGTTATTTTCTTTATTATTTTGGAGTAATTTTGATAATACTAATACTATTGTTGTCACAGAGGGCTAGTGGTCGGAGGGAGGGAAAGGAACCTGCAGTCCCTCAGCAGGCCCCCCCTGAGGAGGACCCTTTCTATATCGATTTAGCAAAGACCGATGACCCGATCGGTTCGATTAAAATTAATTTAAAGAAAATTAGCAAAGAAATTCTACGTTTGGCAACCATAAAGCCTATGACTCAACAAATAAAAGCTAGGGCATCTGAATTGTTGCACACCTCTGAGTCCTTAAAAGTAAGTATTAATGAAATTTTTAATTATAACAAGAGTTCAATAATGGTTTTTATGTTATGCTCTTTTATGGCATTAATTAAAATATGGATGCATTGTCTTTACAGAGTTTTTTGCTTGATTTCAAGCCCCGTTCCCATGATGAGGGTGCTACAGGTGGTTCAGGTAGATCGCATGTTCCATTCCCCACTTCTGTTTTCCACTGAATATATATAGGAATGATCATAATTATTGACAATACATGCTCGAACAACCCTTTTTTTTAATGCTCTAACAATCTTGTCCATGCTAGTCCACGCATTCTATATTTATGCATGCTCTAACAAATTTATTCTTCAGCTTCACATCAATTGAATCCTACGATGATGCTGCCTCCATCCAGGACAACCACAAATCTCTTTCTAACTACTGAGTTAGCAACACGTAGCTTACATGCATCGATTGTTGCACCATCTACTGGTACACAAATCCCTCTTTTTCTCTCTTATGACAACAACAAACAGTTTCTTTTTTACAACTTTATAACATCAATTATCATTTTTTCTTTTATACTTCGATCATGACAAAGACTTATGAAACTTATGAAACTTTTTGCAATAGGACCTGAAACATCATTTCCTGGATGGTCCTATGTTCCTAGTATGGGAACGGTGAAGGATGTCACATTGATCGTCAGCGACAATGAAGGCATTCCATTAAAAGTAGCCAAAGTTCCAGGTACTTTAAAGTTATTATTATTCTATAGTGATATAATAGTAATTTAGTCTTTGATCACTCTTCATCGACTAATGATCCCATGATTGTTTTGTAGGGAATGATCTTTTTCTGGAGAAAACTTGGTGATGAGTGTTTGCGAATATTTGGGCCCACCATGCGTACCTGGTGGAACATCATATCCTAACTAAAACCCCAAACCACTATTTTGATTTCATATCATTGCTTTAATAGTTTTCCTTTTCATCCATTTCTTGAACTATATTAAAGGTAGCTTCACTTCATTTATGAGTCTAACATGTTTTTTTTTACTTAAAAGGTGGAATCACCAACGCAAACCGTTGAAGGATGATCTTATAAAGAGCATGACCCAACTCTTTGGACCTCGTGCATTCGAGAGAAACAAGCTCCTTGAAAAAGCTGGTTTATGTTTGAAGTATATTAGGGACTAGTACAGAAAAAATTTACGGGATAACCCCAGGTACGAGCATCCACCCTATGTTCCTGAGGCTGAGTGGCAGGCTCTGATTTTGGATGGAAAGTATAAAGCTGACAAGAAAAATACTATTACACCAGTGGAGAGTAAAACAAGGTATGTGATACTATTGAGAATCTAATTATGTACTAATTAACCTCCATATTTATACTATCTAACATATTTCAAACTTTTTATAGATTGCTTGACACATCAAAGGCAACAAAGGCAAGACTAGAAAAGCACGGGACACACAAGCTCGACTCTGGTGGTTTTTTGAAACTTCAAGCAAGAGTTGTAAGTATTAGTAAATGAAAAATTGTATCAAATTTTTTATATAATGTGAAGGGAAATGCTAGGAATCCCTTATTTAGCTCATCAATTATAAATAGGTCAATAGAATATGATAACAGTAGTGGATTTTCATATTCAATATAAACAATTCAACAATTGAAGTCAAGACTCTGCAATCTAGATTAGTGAAGAAAACTTGTGATTCACTAATATGACATTATTTAAAATCTCACCCTTGATTGAATTTTCCTCCAATAGTTGAGAATAAAGGTAGTGATTGAAAGAATGAGGGAATGCAGCAGTACTTGCAGCCATTTTTATTTCCAAAGAGCTGAACTAACTCTTACCCAACTTAAGAATTTGGAGAAAATATGTTGGTACAAGCAAAGCATACAAACACGCAACATTTATATAGTAGATTGCTCCATCAAAACTGCTCGATTTTTCTCCTATTATATTGTGATGGATATAGATGATTTTCTGTTGATATTTTAACTACCCTCCATTGGTGTTGATGAAACAATGCAAGTAAAATTCACCATACCACACAAAAATGTAGGGCTCAGAGTTCAAGAGATGCCTCATAGAAGACGATAAGAGAATTGGCTTCCAATAAGGCTATAGAGCCGTGGCTGAATGGCTACGAGCTGAAATTAGTGTGGAAGGTTCTAATACTGATGCATCTCAGCCACATGTAAATAAGCTAAATGAAATTTATTTCAAATTGAATACTTTACCAATTAGTCTATTTGATGTTAAGTTCCAATATAAAGTGAGTATATCTGTTTTAAGCAAGCAATGATAACAATGCGTAGGATGTTGGAATGCAGCCTGACAATCCTTCTACACAATCTGTGGATGTCAAAGGTTCACATGATGTGCATCCCAGCGGTGGAGGTATACATTTTCTATTAAATTTTTTATATGTAATTGCAATTGGTGTTTGGATTAACATAACATTTTGTATAGCAGCTGTAGAGGACTGAGGGGTCGATGTTCATGACCGTGTTGATGTTGAGTCCAGACAAAATGATGTGGTTAGATCAGGTAAAGAGACACAGTTATGTTATTTAAAATAATTAAATACTTGTAACAATTATAATAAATTATTTTTAATTTAACTCTTTTATTTGTTATTGCAGAGGACCCCCCTTTGCAATAGCATAGGAATTTGAGATCATCAAGAATAGAGAACATAACAATTGATGAGGGGGGAATTGATGATGACACTGATGCTCCTCTTAGAGCTTACATAGAAAAAAGAAATAGAAAGAAAAAAAAGAAATGATTGTCACTACATACCTTAATTGATAATGACTGTATTTTATGTCTCAATGAATTTAATTATGTGCTAATGAATGTGCATGAATTATGTGTTAATGTAGAATATTGATGAATGTTGCATGTTAATGAATCCAATGTGTTAATGAATGTTATCATGTGATATTGATTGAATGTTACATTTTATTAATGGTTGAAAGAATGAATGAATGTTAGATGTTAACGGGGAATGTAGAGTGATGTTAGGGGGAGGGGGGTGGGGCCAAATGAGCTTCCACCTTCACCTGGTTGGCCTTGTTTAGTAGAGAATATTAAACTATTCGAGAAACAAAGTGAAGCTCAATAAGATACTTGTTATTACCTTTTTTTTTTTAAATTGTGTGCTTTAGCCTTGATTTTTGAGCATGACATTAACCTTAAAAAAAATACATGGTTAAGAACATTTGGGTTGGAGTGGTGCTTGGGTGGGTAACATCTCGAGAAAGCCCAACGCTTCACCTCTGTGAGCAAACCTAGATGCAATGAGTATTTACTGTTCTATTCATTCTAATGAGAAAGAAGTTATTGTGAAACACTACTCATAAACATAGACCAATGAGTTTGACCAAAAACTACACAATTGAATCCTGATAGCATCATCACAACATTAAAAAAACTTATAACTTGTTAATGCACAAGAAAATTTTGTGTCAATAACAATAGTTTTTGTCTAGTTGAAAGTAATACTTATCAAAGTTGTTTGTACTTCCTCATGTAAGACATTTGATATTTACTTTATTGATACTAGAAGAAAATATAATGAACTCCTCCTTAGACCGTTGAGGATAATAATGCAACAAAACCAAATCTATAAAAATTAAGAAGAGTGTTGACATAAGAGAAAACAAGACGAGAAAAGAAACATAAGATATATACTCAAATAACCACCCTACCCCAAAACACACGAATGTGTGTTAATTCTCCATATAGGTTGTGATACACTCATAAACTCCAACGCTTCATAAGAGATCACCACTCTAATTTCTTATGAGTTCAAATACCATTTCCTTAAAAAAGCCAAATAAAATTGTCCATTCAATCTTCATCCAAGCCTTCAATATGTAGGCCAAAGAACCTACATTGATTTTCCAAAGCCATAAGCCAATACTTGGTTGAGATAGCTCAATTTACTTATATGATCCAATGCTTCATAAGGGATCTATGTTTGATAAGTATGGTGTTTCATAGCATACGCCTGGTATTATGCTAGGAACACCGGTGCATGATGATGCAGTGGACTGAATTTTATGTTACAAAATTTGTTGTTGCTTAAGAGGGGAGACAACCAAATTTTAAGTTGAAGCTTTTGCAATTGTCAATTTTGAGATGAAAAAATCTATTATAGGGAATTTAATGTTATTATGGTGAATAAAGCAAAGAGGATGTTATTTTTCAAGAGTGGTTTTGAAAGATTTGATTAGAATATGATTGAAAGAATACAAATGGAAGTGCATATATTTCCATTACTCATTTGTTTGAGGATTTGATAAATTATCCTAAATTGCTAGATAAGAGAAACATCCCCAAGATACTCATGGAAAACTATCCTTGTCCTTCAAAGAATGTTATCACAATGCTGAAGTGGCATATTCTTACAAAAGAGGTTCAAACTTCCATTACATTCATAGGAAGTTGAGGGGTAATGACATAGGGTGGAGCCATTAGTAAATCTTACAGCTAAGGAATAATACAAATTTTAATGTTGCCAACCTTGGAGATGCATCTTAGTGAAAGGCTTATGATGCTTATAATTTTTCTTTTAACAATGTGATTTAGCAAATGTGGCAGGTGATAGTTTTAGTTTCCCTGATGTCTTCTTTTAACTCTTAGGCAGTGTTTCTCTAAGCTTCTGGGACTGAGGGATGCAGGGAAATAGTTTTGAGGATGGCAATTTTTTTCATACAATGTACTGAATTTGCAATGACCATCTTCCCACCTCTACCTTCTAGAGGCTTTAACTTTTAAAAGTTTTTCTTTAACAAATTAGCTTTTCTTAGAACATTATGCAGAAAATGATGCAGGCTGTCTAGTTCTGAGAAAGATAGCATCCTTTCTGAGTCTTTGAGTCTTGAGGATGTCTGGAACATTAGGAACATCTTCCACTCCCTAGGTAATGCAATATGCATTCCCATGGAACACTGCATTAAGGCTATCTTTTGGATGAAAACTCTTTCTTCTGTGGGGTACTTGATGTC
The DNA here is from genome assembly GCA_028749045.1 of Cupressus sempervirens. NCBI lineage: Eukaryota > Viridiplantae > Streptophyta > Pinopsida > Cupressales > Cupressaceae > Cupressus > Cupressus sempervirens. The sequence goes on from CM053784.1 coordinate 322,741,071, forward strand.
ATGGTTATATGTTGGGAAGATTGTTCCATTGGTAGAATTTTGTTGTTCTTGATGCACTTCCAGAGATTCATAAATATGTAAAAAGGCATTGACATACAAGAAACTTCATGATAGATGAGAAATCAATACAAGATTGTATGTAAGGATTTCATGTCATACCCACCCCATGATTAATCTGTTTCAAATAATGTATCAATATGGGGAAAAGGTGCCGTGGTCACAAGAAGTATATAATACTTAAATTGGCAAATGGATATTAAGTAAAGCTCTTGAAGAATTGACTATTTCAGAAACAACATATCATTGTCACTGATTATACAGAATTGATAAAGAATCTCCTATTGAGTTTGAGATTCAAATCACATGTTTTAGAAAATAACAAATATTTCACTGTCAGTAAATTGAATGCTTTTGTGATGTCTGGCAACTTGTTCGACAATTATTATGTTTGATGGGCATGATGAATTGTCTCTTCTGCAAAGCTTCATATATGAATTCGTTTTTCATGCAATAGATTTAATTTTAATCAAATAACCCATATTTAATAAAGAGCCAAAGAACAATATTGGTAATAGAATAAAAAATCCTATGTCACACAGATCTGTCATGGCATTTATACTTTATATGCAGAAATCTACAGTTTTTATGATCATTTTAAAAATAATTGTCTATAATACTATATTGAGGAACACATGCTTGATAACTTATTCTGCTCCATTTTCAAGGCATGAAGTATTTAACATTCAAAGACGTTGAAAAAGAGTTGGTACTACTCCCTAAATTAATCTTTAACAAGCAAGAGAAACCATGTTTACTATAGATTTTAAGCTAATCATTTAGAAATATCTTAAGAGGCATTCAGAGCATTTTTCACAGGCGAGAATAGAGAATATTAGACACTAAATCATTATTTTGAATTTGACCCCACTTTATTTTGGCCTTTCTTCATTTTCTCTTTTAGTATCAGTTTTAATCATTTCTACAAGGAGATGAGACTTGTTCTATTATACATCTACGTGAACACCAATTTAAAACCGATAAAATGAATCTATCTTCAATCTAGTAGGTGTCAGGGGCTGCAGTTTCAAGATTTGTTTGAAATTTACAAGTTAATCTATCTCTTTTATATTGCTTAAGAGTTTCATTGTTTGTCACAGGATGATGCACATATCTTCTGTTTGCCTAGTCAGATCAAGGAAGAAATAAGATCTATTCTAGATCTTACAGAAGTAATATTGTCTCAATTTGGTTTTAAGAGCTATGAAGTCAACTTATCAACAAAGCCTGAGAAAGCAGTGGGTAGTGATGATATTTGGGAGAAAGCAACTTTTGGTTTGAAAGACGCTCTTCAAGACAAGGGTTGGGATTATATAGTTGATGAAGGAGGAGGTGCATTTTATGGTCCAAAGATTGATCTTAGGATTGAAGATGCCCTTGGAAGAAAGTGGCAATGCTCAACAATTTAGGTAAACATATTTGGCCTATACTCATGACTTTTAATTAGTATAATCTTGGGGAGTTGACTTTGATTTTTCTAATCGAAATAACACTGTGGACATCTGTATGCAGGTGGATTTTAATTTGCCTAAGTGATTTGATGTATTCTATGTTGATTCAAACTCAGAGAAACACAGGCCAATAATGATTCACAGAGCTATCCTAGGATCTCCTTAACGCTTCTTTGGCATATTAATAGAGAATTACACTGGTGATTTTCCCTTGTGGCTGTCTCCAGTACAAGCCCATCTTTTACCTATAACAGACACCCAGGTCTGTAGATTGATTGCATGTTCATATTTTGTTTTTCCTACAAAGGGTTTCAGGTTGACTGATTAATATAGGAATTCAATAGGTACCGTACTGTCAGAAAGTGGTGGAAATAATGAGGAAAAAAAATATTAGAGCAGAAATATCATATGGTGAGTGTCAGAGATATAATTATTCTAGTGGTTCAGAAGTTCTCCATCATTATTTCAGGCATGTGATTCTATTATTCTTGGGAAATGATCTGTTGTGATACTAGATCTCTGATTTGCTATATCTGATTTGCTGTCTTGATCAAGATATTTTCCCAAAAAAAGGTTGATAAGGATTTTCCCAAATTTTTCCAGAATTTTGGCCCACATTTTGTCAATAATTTTTTCCCCTTAGCATTAGCTAGTAAGGAGGAAAATCAAACTTGTTGACTTCTTGCCTCCAAATCTAACGAGAACTCCACAAGCTCTTCATCTAAAAACACAATAATTCTTTTCAAATGCAAATACATCACTAGCAATTCATTTTGTTTGGCCCGTCACAATAAGCACAACATTTCTCCTTTCCATGTCACTGTTTGTGATTGCTATTACATCACCATTGCCTATATAAGCTGAGTAGAAATGGATCAATCGAGAGCACTTTATTATGAATTTAGCTTTCAAAATGCACAACACTGGTTCTTTTGAATTGTAAAAGATGGTAAACAAAACTTGTGAAGCCTAATGAGCATTTTGTGCCTCCTTGAGGTACTCAAATATATGAGAAAAATTACAACAAACTGTCAAAAAGCTATGCAGATCTTTCACACACAATTTTCATTTCAAAAATAGAAGTAACATCATATAACTATTGCAGGTTACATAAAAGACTTTATCAAGATAAATCTGGTTGAGATCCTGTGTAACCCTTCTAGAAAAATATTTGAAGTATAGTTCATTAAACCCATCTTTTTATTAGAGTTCACATTTGAAGAAGGGAGCATGATAGATTGGCCTGAAACAATCCTCGCACTAAGACCAAGCGCGGACCCTCGCCCTCTTGGCCCCAACTAGCAAGCACATAGGACATCAAGCAAGAGGCGGCCTACCTAGTGGAGTGTTGGTATCTACCCTCCCTATTCATGCCACATCTAAATTTATTTCACAACATCCAATCAACATACAATTGGAATTAGGGAGCTTGTGGTGGGGCCGCTGTGGCGGCGACGGCAGTTGGCGTCGCCGCCACAGCGACCCCGCCATATTGCTAACCATGGACATCGCAATTGCGACGTATGCACGTGCATTGCGACAAAAAAAGTTTTGCGTGCATAGCGACTCCGTCGCAATTGATGACTTTCCATCGCAATTGTGACACATTTGCAAACATTGCGACGGCCAGCGGCCTCGACGACACTGTCGCAAGTTTCCGTGGACGTCGCAAGTGCGACACCCATAGATGAACTGTAAAGGCTCCCGCCTTAGTGAATCCATGGGCAGATGCCAACGCCACCTCATCGCAATGCGTGGTAAAGACGTCGAGATTGCGACGGGAACCACATCCATTGCAAGGGGAGCAATGATGGGATATAATGTTGAGCTTGCGATGGCTAGGCGTCGCAATTGCGACGTCCAAGAATAGACGTCGTAATTTGTGACTAAAAAACAATGATGTCTTCTGCCGTCGCAGTGGTGACACATTTGCGTCGCAATTCTGACACTTTTCTGTCGCAAATTGATGCCAAATGTATTAGTGCTAGTCTTTCTTTGGAATTGTATTAGACTATTTCTCAGTAACCGAATTTCAAAATCGTGGAAATAAAAATCACCATTTCCTTATATGGGTTCGTAATGCTCCCATGTATGGAAGAAATAACAATACAAGCATAATAGAATTTGTATAAAAATATATTACATGTGATGCAAAAGATTTAGAACCAAATATAGCAATATTACATGTGCACCACCATACAAAATGATGCAGAAAATCCAAAAATGTACATTGTAGATATAATTTTCCATTTACACCAATGAAGAACACAATAATACTTGAACCATTAGAAGATACAAATGAAAAATTACATTCAATTGCTACACAAATGCATACCAAGATTGAAAAAGCAAGTTACCCCAATACATTTGCATTCATAGATTTTTTACAAGAAATAGGTGTCAATGAAAATGACTACATAATGGCCTTGAGGTCTACAGTCAATAGGCCTACCCTTTATCTCAAAAGAAAACCTTCACAGATATGGAACAATAGCTTCTCCAAAAAAATACCAGGGGTTTGGAGAGAAAATATAGATGCACAATATGTCCTCAATGCATATGTTGTAGCAATGTATTGCAGCTCCTATATGGCAAAAGTGGACAAATCGATGACAAATGCATTCAAAAGAATCTGTAAAGACCACCAACAACAAAATATAGATTCCCTAAAAATGATATCAAACTTAGGAAATGTTTTACTAAACCTCCATCAAATGTCATCTCAACGAGCAGCACATGTCGCACTTTCATTACTCCTTAATCACAGTTCTAGAAAATGCACCTTCATTGATACAAGGGCTCAAAATGTTCAAACCTTTATATTAAAATCAGTGAAAGAGTTAAACCAAGAAGATGGTGAATTAGAAAATGTAATGTGTAAATCAATGATGGATTACTATTTACAACATCCTTGGATTATTTCAAACATTTTCTTTACAGAATTTGTCTCTCAACATAAAAAAGATGGCACTAAGCTTGATCATAAAACCAAGCCAAAAATAATTTGTTTCATAAACTTTAACAAACATATTGAATAGAGAGCCACTATAAAGACCAACTAATATTATATAGGCCATTCATAATAAGTGAAGATACCCTCAAAGAAAACTCTAACAGTTGGAAAAATGCATACTTGCAAAATCAATCAATTATCGAAATAAACTTAGCAAAATTTTGTTACACCACAACTTCTGCATGGGGTGACATTGACAAAGCTATCTTTAAAGTCAACGACATTGATGACAATATTGAAAACACAAGATTCATAGGAAAAAATCTAATAGAATAAGAAAAATATGACATGCAACAAGATATTCAAACTACACTCAATAAGAGCATCAATAATTTGTCCTCAAGAACATTTGAAATTGCAAGACATCCACAAATCATGGACAACAACAAATACTACCGATTAAGATGATCCCTAAATAGAGAGCATCAAACAATCATTAAAGACATTATCATGAAAAAGTTAAAGGATCCTAACACTCTAATACATTTATTCCTAATAGGAGGATTAGGAACTGGAAAAATATTTACTGCAACAACTATTTACCAAGCGCTTATTCGATTGTACAACAATGCAATCGATAGTGATCCTGATAAACCAAAAGGCCTAATGACTGCATATACAAGAAAAGAAACATACAACATTAGTGGATCAACATTGCATTCGGCCTTTCACATACCTTTCAACAAATCAAAATTTTTCCCACTTAGCACAGAGACATTAGATGGAATGTCAAAGACCTACAGTCAATTACATGTGCTTCTTATAGATGAGATCTCTTTGGTAGGGTCCACATTTTTATGGTACCTTGATAAATGATTACGTGATATTATGCAACTGCCTACTAAATACTTTGGCAACATTGACACATTTTTTTGTGGTGATCTCTACCAAGCTCTCCCAATGCTAGACTTGGATGTATTTAACAATAGTCCATCTCCAACAGAATTAATACCCTACAATTTTTGGAAAGACAAGGTAAAATGCTATTCTCTAACCAAAATAGTATGACAAAATGATAGTCAATTCATTGGTACTTTGAATAGGATACATTTGAGAAAACATACAATTGATGACATACAATACTTCAATCATGCTTTCTTACGCCCATCGCCACTTGAACCAACATTTCCATACCTCTTTTTCAAAAGACAAGATGTTGACACACATAAAAAGAATATGCTATCAATAATTCTTGGTAACAACATCATATTAGATGCAATTGACATTTTAGACCAAAAATATATTGCAACACGAATGTACAACCATGTAACAACCTTGCCAAGTCAAATAATCTTAAAATCAAATATCTTTGTTGAAATTATTGGAGGGAACTATAACACAGAAGATGGTCTTGTTAATGGATCAGATGGAATCCTAAAAGCATACACAAAACAACAAGACATTGACATAATTTGGATTCAATTTAATGATCCCAAAATAGGTCAGTGCCAAAGGAATAAGTTAGCTCAATACTATACAACAAAGATTCAAAGAGATTGGGTCCCATTACATCAAATAGCAAGACCAATTCCAAAAATGTTCACTGGTGGACAAGTAAAAATTAGAAAATAGTTCCCAATACAACTTGCATGTGTTTGAACAACACACCAATCTCAAGGGCTAACATTAGAAGGCCTTGCTTTTGACCCAACTGCCATTACACAATATGGCTTAACATATACAACACTTTCAAGAACAAAAGAAATCCAATCACTATATTTACTTAAACCTTTACAATCAAAACATTTAAAAGTCAAACAAACTATTCATTGCGAGATGTCTCGTCTCCAAACAAATGCACAATGCAAACTTGAAAATCAGCTAACATGCTTTATGCAAGATTCACATATACTTCTATATACACTAAATACCCATAGCCTAAGAGAACAAATAGATGACATTATTAATGACTATGACATCATGGCCTCTAATATTTTGTGCCTCCAAGAGGTCCACTTGCCGCCATCCCATACAAATATACTCAAAAAATACAGTAGCCATACATTGTATCATATACACGGCATAACAACTTTTGTAACAAACAATCTACAAGTGTTGAATACAAAAGAGCATAAAACACAAAATAGTGAAGCCATAACACTGACACTATGCCATCATGCCATTGAATACAATGTGACTAATGTTTACATATGACCCAATACTCCCATAGATGACATCTTGGCCATAATGACCAACATCTTTACCTATCTAATCCAACAAACAACTCTTTTCATTATAAGATATTTTAATTTAGACATGTCTAATGACACCAAAACAACAAAAAGACTAATACTGTTAGAGTAATTAGTTGTTCGCACTTATTAATTAAATCACTTTGGTTTAATTAATTAAGTTGCCTATTACTCTTGTTTTCTTAAGCTATCTCGTAGGTGCATATAATTAATATTTTATTAATTATATTGTGCAACCTAGCTTTTTTAGGATTTAGTTTCCCTTTTCGAGTTTCGTGATTCCTTTATAAGGATTCACCTCTTTGTAAATATTAATTCCATTTTAGTTCACTTATTGGCATAATAGAAATTTCTCTTTGCATGTCCATAAGATGTCTCTGGATTTTTGGCCTCCATGATTTTTCCTTGCCTCTATTCTTTGCTTCATCCATGTGACAGGTTTATGCATGCAGGTGTTCTTGGGAGATTAGTTTTTCACCTAATCTAACATGGTATCATAGCAAGCTTGCTGCTCGCTGTTCGTGGTTTTTTGAAGCATTTTAGAAGCTACATTTTTCAAGGGTTTTGAAAGCTTTTTATGTGGATTTAGGGGGGACCTTTTTTTTTGGTCACTTTGGGCTCAAACAGATATCACCGTTGCACTCAAAGTGCCCAAAAACCCCAAAATTCATATAAAATTTGTCCATTTTGGACACCATTGGTTTGGGAGGCAAAAAAAATTTGTTCGAAGGGACGTACGACCCCCTAGACGTAGTACGAGGCATCAAAAATTAAAAAAATTGCAAAAAAAATATAATAGTGCAATTTATTTTTGCCGTCGCGATTAGTTAACTGTAGCAGAACCGCTGTGGTCACTGCCGCAGTCATCATTGTGGTCACCACTGGCGGTTACCGCCCAGTGGCCCACAGTGACTCCGCGGCGGCTCTGCCACTGCTTCGCCCCATGGTGGCCCTCCTCTCTCTCGCCGCCTGGTCGCCGCTCTGCCGGTGGTGGGGGGGGGGATTTTTGTTTTTAATTTTTTTTAAATTATTTTTTTATTAAAAAAATAATTTTTTCTTGCATTCAGAGGCCCTGTCGGTTTTTCTTCCGTAACTTGAGCATACAGACGTATTTTTTTGATCTGAAAAATGAATCGAAAAAGCTAGTTACGAGACAGAGATGATGGTATAGGTGTTTTTGATTTTTGCTATAGTCTGGTTGCCTTTTTTGGCAGTCAAAGCCATATGTTCTATTTTGCCTTCCAGGAGCCATATCTCGCTCATTCAGACTCTTTTTTGGGCTCGCCAGATATCATTGGAAAGCTGGTTCTGTGAGTTATTCAATTGTAGAGGTCTTTTATCCAGATTCTACTCTCAGTTCTTTCTCCTCCAAGTTTTTCACTTTCACACTCTGGCGGATTACTTGGATTGTACAGGTCCTGGAATCTCTTCTTCTGTTCTTTTGGCTCACTCTTCTTTTTGAATTCTGAGAATTGTATGCTTCTATTCTATTGCATTCTTTTTTTTGTAAACGCACTGAGGTAAAGTGCCTGCTTTTGCATAACTGGGATCTTGTACACCTTGTGTTTGTTTGTACTCACACTCAGTTATAAAGTGCCATGGGGGGTCATGATGTTTTGCCATTTTGTGCTCATCCACCTTTGTCAAGTGAAATTTTCTTCCACAACATTAGCCCACACAATGTATCGATGACACCGCCCTTTATCCTGTTCTTGTACTTCAATTACACTATTGGTGTTCCTGATTCTTCTTCTTGCAGATGTTTTTGGCATTACATTTTAGTGTTCTTGTCACCCCTCTCCCTATTCAAAATTATGGGGGGGTTCACCTGTTGGCTCTATTGCTTCCTTGGTTCGGTTGAGTGATCTACGTATTTAGTTTTTGTTCCTATGTACTAGGCGGATGTAGTGGCTAGAAACCTATGCATTTCAGTGAGATGGTTCATCTACTATATAGACACTCATTCATTCCTACTTTTGGAGGTCACCTCTTCGATTGATCAGCTCTTCAGACTTTGTCTTCTCTACCTAGTCATGCACTATTTCAGTGGGGGTTCCAACAGTTTCTTCTGACAGTGTTTGCAACTTCATGCTTCAGAGATGCTTCGTGCTCTTTTTTTGTCCCTCTCTTAGGGACATTTCCTAGATTGGAGGCTTAGTTTCCTTCATCTAGTTCTTTTTCTTGTATTTGGGTACCTAATTAGGCCTTGTTGCCGGGACCCATCTTTTCCTGCTTTCTTAGTTGTGCTAGGTTAGCTTACCTCCCGAGCTTCACTTAAGGGGGGGTGTTAGAGTAATTAGTTGTTCGCACTTATTAATTAAATCACTTTGGTTTAATTAATTAAGTTGCCTATTACTCTTGTTTTCTTAAGCTATCTTGTAGGTGCATATAATTAATATTTTATTAATTATATTGTGCAACCTAGCGTTTTTAGGATTTAGTTTCCCTTTTTGGGTTTCGTGATTCCTTTATAAGGATTCACCTCTTTGTAATTATTAATTCTATTTTAGTTCACTTATTGGCATAATAGAAATTTCTCTTTGCATGTCCATAAGATGTCTCTGGCTTTTTGGCCTCCATGATTTTTCCTTGCCTCTGTTCTTTGCTTCATCCATGTGATAGGTGTATGCATGCAGGTGTTCTTAGGAGATTAGTTTTTCACCTAATCTAACAAATACAACATATGAAACAACACAACACACAATTTTCTCTCAACAGAACACATACTCCAAATATACCATTAATTGATCATATATGGACTAACTCAATTGGAAATATATGTTCCACCTATACAATAGAAGCATATTGGATAGATCAGCCCTCAACTTTCATAAAGATCCATTATGTGAGATAATAAAATAAAAACCTAGCACTTGTAATCTTTCAACATGGGTCAATCTTGTCATTGTAAATACCTTCAATTTAATTATATTTTCACCAACAATGATGGGCAGAACCAAAGTAGTAGATGAAGAAGATACAAATGAAAGAAATGAATAAAAAAGGTAATAGCATCAATTACTTCAATATATTTTGTTATCTACACAATGACCAATCTTAACATTGTGTTCTTTCCTTTATAACAGATCAATCATAATGGAGACGAAAACCCCAACAACTAAAGCAGATACAAATAAGCAAAAAAAATCAAAAAGGTATTAACATAAATTGTTCTTTGCATCTTTTAAAGTCTTCTAAATCATGCAACTAAACATCATCTTCCTTGTTTTCTAATAGGCCAAAATTAACTTCTGAAAGACTAGTAGCAATTGAAGATATAAATGCTAGAAAAATTGGCAACACTTTTCATGGCACTGTACTTGTCACCTACAAGGTTGTTCTTTACAAAGGCATAGGAATGCATGAAATCTTACGAGCTGATTTGACAGATTGTAAGGGTGAAATGACAATAATATTAACTATTGGTAGCCATCTACTATGCAAGTTTGAGGATAAGATAATACCAAGAACATCAATAGCAATAAAAGGATTCAAATTTGCACCAAAAGTAGATTTTGATCAAAGAGATTTTGATTACATCTTACTTTTAAATGATTCTAGTCAGATTGAAACTATTCCACCACTTGAAAATGAATATAACTTCATCCCAGACACAACCATAAAACAACTTACATCTAGTGCAAAAGAATATGCTTATGGAACAATGGGTGCCCTCACTATAGCAGAAAACACAAAATGAACACAACACATTCTTGATATCAAAGATGACCATACAGATATGAATAAAGCACCAGTAAGCTTCTTCAATCTGCTTCCATTTTTTTTTTTATAGTTTTGATTTGTTTTGCAAAATAATCACTACTACTTTTCCAAAACAACTTTACATTCATCCAAGTTTCTCTAGACTCTTCTATCAAATGGAACAACAATTATAGAAAGTTGAAATTTCAATCTTCCTTTTTAGAAACATTGCAAAAAAAATAGGATTAAAAGCATGCTCTTCATTCAACTCCATCAACATATATTTGCAGTCTCAATGACAAAAGAACATTGGAAAGACTCCATACACTTTTACACAACACATTTGAGGTAACCATTTAAAATACCTTGCACTAATCACTTCTTATAATAAGATTCAACATTTTGCTAATATTCTTTCTACAGGTTGTTGGGCTCTTGACACCTACAAATGCATTTTCAAATCCATTCCACACATTCTATCCTAAATATGACTACAGATTTGATAGCTACACCACACTAAATGACAAAAAAGCATATTGTGCCAAATGTAAAGAGGAAGTCAACTAATATATTCTGTTCATGTTAAAGTAGTCATCACCAACAACAACAATCAAACTATTCACTGCTTTGCAGAAAAAAATATCACTCAGCAAATCTAGCCTTCCTTACAAAACATGACATATGAAGCATATGCTGCTAACAAACCAACAACTATATTTATGTCCTGAGACTTCCAGCTGAAAGAAAAATTTAGTCTCAATCAAAGTAGTCGGATAACTCTTGTTTTTGCACTTGAAGATTAGGCCACACAACATTTCCATTAAGGTATACACATTCACAATGCTTTTCGTTTCTTCTGGTTTCATATTAAATCATTCTTTCTATGTAGTACTAACTTAACTCATACAATCACATGATTGCACAAGGCTCTGACTACATCAAATGCTTTTGTTATACTGCACTATTACAAAATTTTGGTTTTTGCACTTGAAGATTAGGCCACAGAACATCTCCATTAAGGTATACACATTCACAATGCTTTTCATTTCTTCTGATTTCATATCAAATCATGTTTCCTATGTAGTACTAACTTGACTCATACAATCACATGGTTGCATAGGGCTCCAACTGCATCAAATACTTTTGTTATACTGTAACTATTACAAAATTTTGGTTTCAAATATCGATCATAGTTGTCAATCAAATCTACTATAAAACATACATGCTATCTATGCTATTTTGAACAGTCACTACTAACATTCAAGCAAAAGCATTTCAATGCATATTAGATGTTCCCATACATACTTCTTAAGTTATATGAAACATTATCTCATACATAATTTAGATATTAATTTCATGTTTTCATGCAAAAAAAAACAAAGGTAATATATAACAAGTAGTGTTGAGTTTACAATTTTTTATAACTTTTATAATGATTTTAGCCACAATAGCGTTAATTATTTCAGCTTGATCTTTCACTGACATGTAAGTTAATAGGTTATTTTGACCCATTTCCATAGAAGCTCTATTGATTTTTTTGAGATGTCATTGATAGTTGAAGCAATAGTTGCCAAATTGAAATTTAATAACAAAATAGTTATTTAATCAAGTTTAATGTTGTGTTCTAATTGCTCAAAACATGTATTTTGATTTTTTGATATTTGTTTTTCATCGGATGTTGTTGATTCCATACTAGAGATTTTCTCATTATTGTGGTTCAAATATGGCTGATTTGTACATTAATTTTAATAATTACACATCTATGGAATTTAAGCATTCCTCTGTTATGCTTTTAGAGTCCGCTTAACCTAGTTCAGTCATATTCATTACTAATAAATCAACTTCTTCCATTCTATAAGTTTTTAACAACAATAGTCCTCATGAGTATTCTCTGAATCTACATCATCATATTAAACAAACCCAATGCGTCTTCCACATTTCTTCCCTTCCAAAGTCCATTTGTTAGTCCTCTACAGGATCAATCAAGGACATCATATCCCAGTGCCACTAGTGGAGCTTTCCAGGTTACCAACTGCAAACATAAGTACCATTTGCAATGTATACTTCAATGGTATTTTCTTTTAAAATCTTTGTTTAGCACATTTCTTTGAAACATCAGAAATAGTTATATTTTTTAGATATTAGATATTAATGTCTAGATGTTTTGAACAGGTCACAAAGAAGCAAGAAATGCCCCATTTGTTGGACGATCCTAAATTTGGAGGATCCTACAAGGTGTATATAATTTTTGACTTTTTTACTTATTTTCTAATATGAATACTGCACTATTAGTGTTTTTATTACAGTATTGCAGTCATATATTTGGGCTCTACATTATTAATATTTTCAGCTTTCAATGACCCTTTCCTTGCTTATTCTACTCTTTCCACTCTACGTATGTCTTTTATTTGAAAAATGAAATCGCTTAAGGCCTTATAAGGTCAAGGTTAAAAAGATTATTTGAAGCTTTTATTGTTTGAATTATTTTGATTTTTGAGTAATTTGTGTTAACATATATTTGTTACTATAGAAAAAGTTCCATATTTACATACTCCTTAAGGCAATTTGGCAATGACTACTTGCAAGGTTGTCTTGATTTGGTACTTCATTGCATTGGTGGTTTTTCAATATTATGTAGTTGCAGCACCACAGGATGCACATATCACATCTGTGCCTAGCTATGATGGAAATTTTCCTTCAAACACTATGGATAGTAGGAATGATTTGTCAAAATGTTCTTCATTGTCAAATAGGACTGAAAATAATAAGTTATTGATCTGCCTAAAATTGAGAACTATATGATTGAGATAATATTTTTGACATTTATTGTTATTGTTTTCAATACTGTTGCTAATAGTACGTCTATTGTGTATGTTTTTTATTTGTAGATACATAACATTAGATGGGGCTCATGGGAAGTATCTGTACTATTATTTTGTTACATCACAAGGAAATCTAGCCAAAGATCCTGTTGTCCTGTGGTTGAATAGTGGTCTAGGTTTCTCAAGCTTTGGTTATGTTTATGAGCATGGTTAGGGTCCTTCATGCATTCACTATTATAATATAATTCTTTATATAGTATATCCTTGATAGATTTTTTGATGTTCTAATTATGAGAGTAAGATCTTGGTTTTGTAGGTCCTTTTAACTTTGAAGCTGGAAATTTTGGAAGTTTGCCCAAGCTACATATTAATCCATACTCCTAGTCAAAGGTCTAGTCTCTTTTTGAAGGATATTCTAAACATTGACATCTTGATGTTCTAAATAATGTCAAGGTATTTCTAATTTGAATGAAATTTCTGTGTTTGGATCTACAAGTTAAGAACATTTTACCATTCACATCATTATTTTCTTATACAGGTCTCTAATATCATCTATTTGGATTCTCCTTCTAGTCTTGGTTTTTCATGCTCTACAATAGTTGATGAATATAATACTAGAGACTTTAAAATAGCTAAAGATACTCATGCTTTCCTTTTCAAGGTCCTAAGCTATTCTTTGTAAACTAAAGCTATGCTTTACCAGTAATTAGTATTAGATCAGAAGCATAAAGTGAAGATATATTAAATACTAAAAGTTTTATTGTAGAAGGTTTCTCTTTTAAGATCAATTATAGGAAAGAAGAAAAATGTATGAATCTATATCTAATACTAAAATACAATTTATGAACCTCTTATGATTGTGGTCTATTACAGGAATTGCAGCTAGTGTAAAACCTATTCTAAATTTTCAGGTCAGAGACCTTTAACAATTTTCCAATTTATTTTTCATTGTAGTGAAAAAATTAGAACTTACATATCATGTATCATACAAAAATTATGTTGGTATTTAAATCTTTTAATGATTTATAGGGCTATATGGTAGGAAATGGGGTCACAGATGCTACATTTGATAGCAATGCACTTGTCCCATTTGCTCATGGAATGGGTCTTATACCAAGCTCACTATTTGAGGTACTTTCTTCCCTTTCATTTGTAACAAATTTCCACGAACACATTAGCATATTCATAAGAATAAATCAAAATGTTTCATTTATCTAAAATTGGGCCATTTAGTCAACATGTTTACAGTAACTAGCATATGCTACAGCATTCAACTTACTCTTCAATCCAAATTATAGTAATTTAATGTATAGGTATAGATGTTTTATGACTTAAAAAAGGCTTTGGTTATTTTATTTTTCTTCTCTTCATTAGCCTTCTACAATCAACTTTGAGCTTCAATTTGAACACTCTATAGCAATTCACTTTCTAGTTACATATGTTCTAGCTCTTTGGTAAATTCAAACTTCAGTTACATATGTTCTTATATAAAAATATTTACTAATCAGCAACACCCCTGTTGTTCACAAACAAAAACACTTTTTCCAGCCAACATGGGCATCAACATCTTTGCTATTTGCAAAAAACAACATCTCAAGTGTTGGAGATAAATTATAATATTCAGCCCAAGCTAGAACATGAAGTTAATGTTATTGAATTGTACTTCTTATCAAGAATATCAGTTGTAAAACAAATGTTTATGTAAATCATGAATAAGTTCAACATACATATTCTTATATATATAAAAGTTTATTCATAAATGGTATTCATAACTGGGCTCAATCTAAATATTGGATTCTGTTTAATTTAATGCATTCTATTTATTACAACTTGTATTGCTCATGCATGTGACTTATATTAGATTTCTAGCAAAGAAGAAACCCTCTTCAATTTCATCTTCATGCAATACTACTTCAGTCCACCATAAAACATGAAGGCAGGAACTTTGGCGCTCGTGCTGCTTGTTTTATTCATTCATAGTATGAATCAGATAATAGTGGAATTTTTATATTCATATGGTGGAATTTGTAAATTAGAATGATATTTTTCAAACCCTTTTTAGTATAGGGTCTTGTTAATTTAGTTTATATTAGCTATTGATCATTTATATGGCTAATAATGGACCTTCCCTTTAGAATTGTAGGGGAATAATTAGAACAAGTCAGCTATAAAAAGATGCAAGATTTTGAAATTGTGTGATGTTTGTGCAGTCCATGTGAGTCACTAGTAATTGTACTTAACTTCAATATGATGTTGCTACTTCTCAAACCTTTTGTAGATAGTTTGAACAACATAATTTGGAGCTTTTGTGAATCATGAAGGGAGAAAGAACTTTAGGCTTGTTAAAGAGAATCAAGCGAGAGAAAAAATGAGAAAAAATGGTTTCAAAAAACCCTTTGGTGGAAACTAGGGTATGACGAAATGAGATAATGGGATTTGCAAAGTCCATTTTGGAGAACTAGGGTACTATCATCATTATAAAATATATGAACAAAGAATAAGAATATATCTTCTTCATATGGGTTCTCACCCAAATTTTGACCCTTAAGTATATTTGAATTAGGTATTACTACAAGAGTACATGTTAAGTCCATGGAAGGCCCTAGTTTTTCTATGATTTTTTTTAAAATCTTATTTTGTTTCATGAACCTTACAAAAAAAGGCTGTAAAATTTCTCTCAAAGGAAGGTTAAGTCTCACCAACTTTTGGCACAATCTTCCTAATTTACATTAAAGGATCTCTATTGCTTGGTAGGTCATAATAGAGGGTAACCTAGAGATTTAGCCTCATGAGAGGTATATAATTGTTTCTTTCTATTATGTCAAGAAAAAATGTTATCTTATATTATCATGTATAGTTTTTCAGGTCATTCATGTATAAACACTAGCATTCTATTATGATGTAATAACATCTCAAGGGTGTCATAGAGAATCAACATTGTGTTTGAGAGTATGAGAATCTAAGGTAAAATCATAAGTTTGGAAAATAATTTATAATTCGGAATGAGATGAAGTAGTTAAATTTAGACATTAGGTAATTAGGTGCTACAATTTCAATGTTATTGGTATGTGTAGTTTATTGGTTTGTGTATTGTCTTAAAGTTAGCACCCATTAATTTGGAAGCTCTTAAGACTTCTTAGGCCCCATTTTAGTGATCTCCTAGAACATAGATGCATTTATGCTCGAACTGTAGACACCTAAAAACCTTTAGAAAATAAAGTATTTTTATTTTCTAAAAAATTCCTGATGACATCATCATTAATTAATTTATTTATTTTTATGCCATTAAATCCCTTTATCTTAATTTAAAATATTTAATTAAGGAATCCCTCCCAAAAATGTTTAAATCTTATTTAAACATTATTTCTTTATTTATTAATTATTTAATTAATAAATTGACCAAAAAACCCAATATAAATTAAAAAATTATTTTTTGCCCAAAACTTGGCCAATTTCCTTAAGACCACTAACCTCTTCCAAAATCTTCTAATCCTTCTTTAATTTTGATTAAAGGCTAATCCCATCATTTCCTACCCCTAATCCCAACTCAGAATATTTAATTAAGATTAAATATTAATCCTCATGTTTATTAAAAAAGTTTTAATAAATATCTCCTCAACCCAAACCCTTGAAATAAATAAAACTTTATTTATTTCCTAAAAATCTAATTTATCCTCATCCTAAGAAGTTCTAGACTCTTCTAGAAAGTCTTCATCCTCATCCTAGGAAGTTCTAGACTATTCTAGAAAGTCTTTATCCTCATCCAAAGTCTAGACTCTTCTAGAAGATGTCTTTAAACCTAATCCTAATCCCCTCCTAACCTTGTCACATTCTCTAAACATGGGTTAAAACTTACTAACCCAAGCCAAAGTTAACAAATATCTCCTCCTTCACCCATCCTCATTAAATGCCATCCACTTGCCTATCCCTAAGCTAATCCTAAACCATCCTAATCCATCCTCTAATCATTTGCACAAGCCTAAGAAATCTTAAAACCTTTCTAATCAAGCCCAAGTCGAAATTCCTCTCATCTCCCTCAAAATATCCCAACCATAAAACTTTATGAAGCTCACTAGGCCATAAATGACTCTTCCAAGCCCTTTTATTGCTCTTACAAGCCATTATGAGGGTTTTTATGAAGATTTTATCCCTTGAGCCTCCTTTGTTGACTCATCCTTCCCCTTTCCTCCATCCTCTCACCCTGTGACATGTGTCACTCCCTGATTGGCTATAAGGAAGCACAATCCATGTGCTCTCCTCTCATGCAATTTGAGCCCTCCATGAGCTATTCCCCATCCTTGCATCTTAGCCCTTAAGCCCTCAAGCCTCTTGCCTATAAATTGGATCCTTCCCCTTTGCAAAACAACACAATCCATGAAGTAAAGTCATAATGCCATTTTAAGAAGCCATTTTACATCAAAACCATACACTCACACCCAAATTCCAACTCCATTTGAAGCCATTTTTGAAGCATAAGCTTGAGCATACATCCTATCTATTTAGACAAAGCCACTCAACAAGAGAGCTTCTTATTGAGAGAGCCCATTAATGGCTCATATTCTTAATTGAGAGCTCATCTTAGTCTATCTTGAAGTTTATGAATTTTGTTTAGTTTGTAGAAGCTTTATTTAAATTTGGTTTCTATTAGCATACTAACATTTCTCATATACACAAACTACTACTTTTTTTTAATGTTTTGACTATTTTTTACCATATTTCTCCACCCCATAATCTCATAGGGCATCCTAATGTGGAAAACCTCATAGGTAAGGGTTGAGGTCATCCCTTACCCAAAGATTGTTTCCTTAGATTGCAAGCTTAGTTTGGGATTTTCAATCTTTTCCTATCCAACTTTAGCCAATGCCTTTAAAATTTTATACTAAAATTGGTATGAAAGGGCACTTACTCACCCTATTTGGTAATCACATGAATTTATGATATCATTTTCAAGTGTTGCATCCATATTTTCATGAGAAATAATTCTTTCGTGGTATTATTTATGAGCACATTTTTGAAGACATGTTTAAGGAGTTTAAACCAAGAAAGAAAGGGTTTATTCAAAGCCCTCATTTCATGCATTTCTTTTCCAAGATATTTTTTCTTCCTTCATAAGATATAGTAGAGTTGGCTAACAATGAGAGAGATTTATATTCATTAACATTGCACAGGCATACAAGTATTCAAGAACATTCTTACATCCATGGATATATGATTTAGAACTTGTAGATCTATTGCATTAATGAAGAAATCATACAATATACATCATTCATGCTTATACATATAAGCATCTATATATCTCTGTGGATAACAAAACCAAATCCATTGATATAGGTTTGGTAAGTATGGTGAATATTTACATTTATCTTACTTTTACTTTCTTTCTCATTTCAAGGTTAATTCCTAAATGGAGGCTTGACCAAGGAAATCCCCTCCACCCTAAAAAAATCCATTTTTCTTGTGTGTGTAAGCATATTCAAATATTTTCTAAGTAAAGAATTCAAATTATGAACTTAGGGTTTTAGGTTTATGTCATAGTTTCAAGTTTGTAGGTCAATAGTGAAGATAGGATGAAGGAAAATCTTAGGCCTTACCAAGTTGTCCCTTACCTTAGCTCATCCCTTACTTATAGGTCATCCCTAACCTCAAGCTTGCACACTCTCAAGGTTTATAGATTCTAGTCTCCTTGTTCTTGATCCCACTTTGTTTCAATTTTTCTTACAACCTAATAGTTGATCTCATGTCTATAATGAATTCCTCTACTATCCATTATTGGTTCTTGGTTCAACAAGGTTTACTCATATATAAGTGACACCAAAATACACATACAATTAATTAAGGTGAAGCCTTCTTCTATAATAAATAATTGGATGTACTTGGACCAACTACCAAAGCACTCTTAACCCCTTCTACAGTTTAGGCTTTGTAACACCAAGGAGGGTAATCATGCGACTCCTGTATAACCTTTGCACCACATTTACACCTAGGATCACTATAGTAGATAAATCATTCGTTACTCAACACAAACTAATAAGATTTGAAATGGGGACCAATCATTCATTGATCTAGAACTTAAAGTGGTGCATGAGATCATGTTTACTGATATTATCCAACACATACATACAAACTTAAAGTAAATTCCATAATTAATGTAACTTTATTGTGAAATGGTATGCAATAAAACATATGAGAACCAAATAAGACCCACAACTTAGACCATTGTCCTCTCCATTAGGGTTTTCACAAATAGAAATATGCAAGCACCTTATATCAAGATTTGATGCAAGGTCATTTGAGGTTCCTAAGGATTCAAGTTTTTTTATGG
The DNA here is from genome assembly GCA_028749045.1 of Cupressus sempervirens. Lineage (NCBI taxonomy): Eukaryota > Viridiplantae > Streptophyta > Pinopsida > Cupressales > Cupressaceae > Cupressus > Cupressus sempervirens. The sequence goes on from CM053784.1 coordinate 322,760,630, forward strand.
AAATTTGGAGGTGATTGGTCATCTCTATGGTGTTTCTCAGTTGGAGGCTTGACTGAATGGGCTTGGTGCTTGGTCGAAGAAGAAGGGTGGATTCTCAATCATTATTGGGTGTAGTATTGGCTAAGGTTCTTGGTTTCTAATGGTACTTAGTTGATGTGGTGCTCAATCATTGTGGAGCTCAGCAGTTGTATTTCTCAGCATGTTTTGGTTTCTCAAAAATACTTGGGAGTTTGCTAACACTCGACACTGTGTTGGTGCTGAGTTGTCAATGAGCTGACTTTTTGCATTTAATTTATGTATTGGTATTTAATTTATGTTGTAGTCGACTTGTGGCTCAATATATATTTAATGCAAGGGTTTTAATTTAATTTGTAATGATATGGGTTGACTTGTGACTTAGTTTTGTATAAGTTAATCAATAGAGTTATCTAGCTTGGAGTTGGAGATGAAGTGTAGGATCAAATTTTGAGAAGGCTAGTAGCTGTAGCTTGGAAAACTAGGAGATTTCTTGGTGGGCTTGTAGGGACAAGTTCAATTTCCTTGGAGGTTTCTACCATGGTATGGATCTAGAATAGTTGGGATTAGAGTTTGGATTAGATCTTGAGGGATCTTGTAGAAATATTACTTTCTTTTTAACTAGCCATAACCAAGAAGGCCTTATAGCTTGACACATTGCATGTAATAAGTTATATTATGTATAAAGAGTTGTAATTTGGTATCAAATCTTGGATTTTTCTTGTATGATTATTTGATGGGGGATAGGACATCTGCTTTGAGGATTCTCCTACCTTGCACTACATTAGGTGGTATTAGAGTGTAGTGGTTCCTAAGTGTGTAGATAGATTGTTGAAGTTGAGGAAGTTTACATCAAGACCTTGGATTGAGAGTAGTTTATTTGAGATCTTGATCTAGTGGTAGATTGTTCTTTCTAAAGTCCTAGATCTCCTTGTTGTGAGGTGGGAGATTGTGGTTCTAACTTGCAATTGTAGAGGAGTTGGAGATGAATTGATGGATGCAAAGATGGAAGATTGATCTTGTTGAGGCATGACCATAGAGAGTGTGTATTGCAGATATGTATCCCTAGACTTGTGATTTGGTTCTTGATTGTTCATGTGAGGTGGTGGGTTGTGATATGAGTTACAAATAATTCAAGTTTATCACAAGGAGCATGGGAAGGATTTATTTTATAGGGTTTGCAAATATCTTGGGTGATGGCTTCGAGAGGATTGGACCTTGAGATGATTACAAATATCCATGATGTGGTGGAGAGGAAGATTTTTGAGATGTTTGCTTAATTTGAAGTTAGTTTGGTTGATCGAGATAAGGAGGTGTTTGATCAACTTGAAGCTAGTTTGGCTAATCTAGTTAAGGAAATGATTAGGAGGGCATTTTGTAGATGTTTGTGGAGTTGCAGTCTACCAATCTAGAAAAGAGTTCTTTGGTTTCTTAGAAGACTTGTTTGAGAGAAGATATCTTAGCAAGGTCAAGGTGGAAGAAGATGGTATCGATGATTAGTTTGTGAATTTTGATGTAGAACCTATAGAGGAACTTGATGTTGCTGCTAAGGATATTCCTAACCTTCTTGATGCTAGGATGGGGATTTTTTTTCATGATCATTTGGTTGGGTCTAACATGGAGATTGTAGAGCACTTGGTCGTGGATGATCTAATTGTTGTTGGTGGTGATTTGTATGTTGTAGACCATCTTTTTGTGAGTAATGAGATGGATGGTGTTGAGTGTTAGATTGTGTTGATGGAGATCTACATATTTGTGGAGTTTGTTTCTTCTATTGTAACTTCACTAGTTGCAAATGTGAATGAGGTTTTGCTGATGAAGAATTATGTTCATTTTGTTCCCAGGAGTGAGCATGATGATTGGATGTCTGAGATTCTCATGTTTGATAGAATGATGTAGATGTGGATGATTTTCACGTTGGTTTTATTGACCTTGGTGGAGTTGAATCCTTTTGTTAAGATGAAGATGATTGTGGATTTTTCATTGGGCATCAAAGTGTGGGACACACTTTTCTTTGTACCACATGAGTTTGATGTAGGGGCATTTGAGGTTCTTAAGGATTTAGGAATTTTTTATGGAATTCTAGAGGTCCTCAATCATCTTTATGGTATTTCTTAGTTGGAGGTTTGATCAATTGAGCTTAGTGGATAGTCTTGGCACTCGATCGAAGAAGGGTGGAAGCCTTGTCATTATTGGGGGTAGTGTTGGCCAAGAAGCTCAGTCACTAAATGTGCTCAGTCATTGTGGTGTTCGATCATTGTGGAGCTCAACAACTATATTTCTTGACATGTGTTGGTTGCTTGAAAATTCTTGGGAGTTTTCTGACACTCAGAAGTGTGTTTGTGTCGAGATGTCAGTGAGCCAAACTTTGGCATTTAATATTTAATTTGCATTGTAGCCAACTTGTTGTTGAACATATATTAAATTTAAGGGTTTTAATTTAATTTTTAATGAACTGGGCCAATTTGTGGCTTAGTTGGGTATAAGTAAGGGGTCTTGGGAAGCCTTTAGGTATTTATTTATTTGGTGGAATGAATTAGTATAGTCATCCAACTTGAAGAATGGGATGAAGTATAGGAGAAAATTTTGAGAAGGCTAGTAGTTGTGGCTTGGAAAACTAGGAGATTGCTTGGTGGGCTTGCAAGCACAAGTTGAGATTTCCTTGGAGGTTTCTACCAGGGTGTTGATCTAGACTAGTTGGGATTAGTGTTTGGACTGGACCTTGAGGGATCTTTTAGAAGTATTACTTTCTTTTTAATTAGTTATAACTGAGAAGGCCTTACAACCCAACACATTGCATGTAATGAATTATTTTTTGTATAAAGAGTTGTGTTTTGGTATCATATCTTGCATTTTTGTTCTGTTTCTATTGTGTTGTTATTTGCTAAGGTTTATGACATCTCCTTTAGGGATTCTCTTTCCTTGCAATGCATCAGATGTTATTAGAGCACAACTATTCTTGAGTGTGTAGATAGATCATTGAAGTTGAAGCAGTTTGCACCAGGACCTTGGATTGAGAGTAGTTGATCTAAGATCTTGATCTAGTGGTAGATTGTTCTCTCTAGTGTCGTAGATCTCTTGGTTGTGAGGTGATAGATTATGGTTGTAACTTGTAATTATAGAGGACTTGCAGATGGATCAATGAATGTGAAGATGGAAGATTGATCTTGTTGAGGGAGGATCATAAAGAGCTTGTGTATTACAAATCTATGTCCCTAGACTTGTGATTTGGTTCTTGATTGTTCATGGGAGGTGGCAGGTTGTGACATGACTTGCAAAAAAAATGATTTTATCACAAAAGCATGTGAATAATTTGTTGGAGAGGGTTTTCAAAGATCTTGGGAGATGGCTTTGAGAGGACTGGACCCTGGGATGATTGTGAATTTGTGTGATGTGGTGGTGAGGAGGTTTTCTGAGATATCTTCTTTGTTTGAAGCTAGTTTGGTTGATTGAGTTAAGGAGGTGTCTGCTAGATTTGAAGCTAGTTTGGCTGATCTAGTTAAGGATGGGATGAGGAAAGCATTCCATAGATGTTTTCAAAGTTAGAGTCTATCGATATGAAAGAGATTTGTCTGGTTAGTTAGAAGACTTATTCGAGAGATAAAACAACTTAGCAAGGTCGATTTGGAAGTGGTTGGTTTTGACGATTAGTTTGTGGAGTCTGATATAGAACTTGTAGAACAACTTGAGTTTGTTGCTGAGGATTTTCCTAACCTTGTTGATGTTGGGATGTAGATTTATTCATGATCATTTTGTTGAGTTTAACATGGAGATTGTAGAGCACTTGGTCATGGATGATCCGATTGCTATTGGTGGTGAGTTGCGGATTGTGATCTAATTGTTCATGCAAGGTGGTGGGTTGTGAACTGACTTACAAATAATTCAAGTTTATCACAAGGAGCATGGGAAGGATTTTTTTTAGAGGGTTTACAAAGATCTTGGGTGATGGCTTTGAGAGGATTGGACCCTAGGATGATTGCAAATCTCCATGATGTGGTGGAGAGGAGGCTTTTTGAGATGTTTGCTTAGTTTGAAGTTAGTTTGGCTGATTAAGCTAAGGAGGTGTCTACTCAATTTGAAGCTACTTTGGCTAATCTAGTTAAGGACATTATTAGGAGGGCATTCCATATATGTTTGTGGAGTTGCAGTCTACCAATCTAGAAAAGAGTTCTCTCATTGGTTAGAAGACATTTTCGAGAGAGAAGATGTCTTAGCAAGGTCAAGGTGGAAGAAGTTGGTTTTGATGATTAGTTTGTGAATTTTAATGTAGAACCTATAGAGAAACTTGAGGTTGTTTCTAAGGATATTCCTAACCTTGTTGGTGTTGGGATGGGGATTGGTTTTCATGATCATTTGGTTGGTTTTGACATAGAGATTGTAGACCACTTGGTCGTGCATGATCTGATTGTTATTGGTGGTGAGTTGTGTGTTGTAGAGCATCTTGTTGTGAGTAATGAGATGGATGGTGTTGAGTGTTGGATTTTTTTTATGAAGATCTACATATTTGTGGAGTTTGTTTCTTCTGTAAATTCACTAGTTGTAGATGTGAATGAGGTTTTGTTGATGAACCATTATGTTCATTTTGTTCCTGGGAGTGAGCATGATGATTTGATGGCTGAGATTCTCATGTTTAATAGAATGATGTATATGTGGATGATTTTCATGTTGGTTTTCTTGACCTTGGTGGAGTAGAAGCCTTTGGTGAAGATGAAGACAATTGTTGATTTTTCATTGGGCATCAAAGTGTGGGACACACTTTTCTTTGTACCACAAGAGTCTAATGTAGGAGCATTTGAGGTTCCTAAGGATTCAAGAATTTTTATGGAATGTTTTAGGTCCTCAATCATCTCTATGGTGTTTCTTAGTTGGAGGTTTGACTTATTGGGCTTAGTGGATAGTCTTGGTGCTCGATTGAAGAAGGGTGGAAGCCTTGTCATTATTGGGGGTAGTGTTGGCTGAGAAGCTCGGTCACTAAAGGTGCTCAATCATTGTGGTGTTTGACCATTATGGATTTCAACAAGTATATTTCTTAACATGTGTTGGTTGCTTCATAATGCTTGGGAGTTTTTTGATACTCGAAAGTGTGTTGGTGTTGAGTTGTCAGTGAGCCAACTTTTGGCATTCAATATTTAATTTGTGTTATAGCCAACTTGTTGTTGAACATATATTTAATGTAAGGGTTTTAATTTAATTTGTAATGAATTAGGCTTACTTGTGGCTTAGTTGTGTATAAATAAGGGGTATTGGGAAGCCTTTAGGTATTTATTCATTTGGAGGAGTGAATTACTAGAGTCATCTAGCTTGAAGAATGGGATGAAGTATAGGTGAAAATTTTGAGAAGGCTAGTAGTTATGACTTGGAAAACTAGGAGATTGCTTGGTGAGCTTGCAAGAACAAGTTGAGATTTCCTTGGAGGTTTCTACCAGGGTGTTGATTTGGACTAGTTGTGATTAGTGTTTGGATTGGATCTTGAAGGATCTTTTAGAACTATTACTTTCTTTGTAATTGGTTGTAACCAAGAAGGCCTTACAACCCAACACATTGCATCTAATCAATTATTTTGTGTATAAAGAGTTGTGTTTTGGTATCATATCTTGCATTGCTATTGTGTTTCTCCTGTGTGATTATTTGCTGAGGGCTATGACATCTCCTTTAGGGATACTATTTCCTTGCAATGCATCAGGTGTTATTAGAGCATAACTATTCTTGGGTGTGTAGATAAATCATCGAAGTTGAGGTAGTTTACACTAGGACCTTGGATTAAGAGCAGTTGATTTGAGAAGATCTTTATCTCGTGGTAGATTGTTCTCTCTAGTGTCCTAGATCTCTTGTTTGTAAGGTGGTAGATTCTGGTTCTAACTTGTAATTATAGAGGACTTATAGATGGATTGATGAATGTGAAGATGGAAGATTGATCTTGTTGAGGTAGGATCATAAAGAGGTTGTGTATTGCAAATATGTGTCCTTGGACTTGTGATTTGGTTCTTGATTGTTCATGGGAGGTGGCAGGTTGTGACATGACTTGCAAAAAAATTGATTTTATAACAAAAAGTTTGGGAAGGATTTGTTGGAGAGGGTTTTCAAAGATCTTGGGAGATGGCTCTAAGAGGATTGGACACTGGGATGATTGTGAATCTCTGTGATCTGGTGGTGAGGAGGTTTTCTGAGATATCTTCTTGGTTTGAAGCTAGTTTGGTTGATTGAGTTAAGGAGATGTCTACTAGATTTGAAGCTAGTTTGGCTGATCTAGTTAAGGATAGGATGAGGAGGGCATTCCATAGATGTTTGTGGAGTTGGAGTCTACTGATCTAGAGGAGAGTTTTCTAGTCAGTTAGAAGACTTATTTGAGAGAGAAGACAACTTAGCAAGGTCGAGTTGGGAGAGGTTTGTTTTGATGATTAGTTTGTGGAGTCTAATATAGAACCTTCAAAAAAAGTTGAGGTTATTGCTGAGGATATTCCTAACCTTGTTGATGTTGGGATGTAAATTGGTTTTCATGATCATTTGGTTGAGTTTAACATGGAGATTTGATAGCACTTGGTCATGGGCTATTCGATTGCTATTTGTGATGAGTTTTGTGTTACATAGCATCTTGTTGTGAGAAATAAGATGGTTGGTGTGGACAGTTTGGAATGTGTTGATGGAGATCTACCTATTACTACTAATGCAGAGTTTGTTGTTGCTAGTGTGGATTCACTAGTTGTTGATGTGAATGAGATTTTTCTTATGAGGCATTATGTTTAGTTTATTCTTGGGAGTGAGCATGTTGATTGGATGGTTGAGATTCTAGTGTTCAACATAATGATATAGATTTGGATGATTTGCATGTTGGTTTTCTTGTCCCTATTAGAGTGGAAGCCTTTGATGAAGATGAAGATGTTTGTGAATTTTTCATTGGGCATAAAAGTGTGGGACACACTTTTCTTTGTACCTGAGAAGTGTGATGCATGGGCATCTGAGGTTTCTAAGGATTCAAGCATTTTTATGGAAAGATGGAGGTGTTTAGTCATCTCTAGTGTTTATTGGTTGGAGGTTTAACCGAATGGGCTTAGTGGATAAGCTTGGTGCTTGGTCGAAGAAGAAGGGTGGATGCTTGATTGTTATTGGGCGTAGTGTTGGCTGAGGTGCTCAGTCACTGAAGGTACTTGGTCATTGTGGTTCTTGGTTGTTATGGAGCTTGACAATTGTGTTTCTTGACATTTTTTGGTTGTTGGACATGCTTAGGAGTTTGTCGACACTTGGCAGTGTGTTTGTGCTGAGTTGTCAATGAGGTAACTTTTGGCATTTAATTTATTAATGGGTTTTTATTTTTTATTGTAGCTGAATTGTGGCTCAATATATATTTAATGTAATGATTTTAATTTAATTTATAATGAATTAGGCCAACTTGTGGCTCAGTTGGGTTTAAGTAAAGGGTATTGGGGAGTCTTTAGGAATTCATTCATTTGGGGGAGTGAATCAATAGAGTCGACCATCTTGGAGAAGGGGACAAAGTGTAGGAGTGAATTTTGAGAAGGCTAATAGATATGTCTTGGAAAAATAGGAGATTTCTTGGTGGGCTTGTGAGCACAAGTTGTGATTTCCTTGGAGGTTTCTACCAGGGTGTGGATCTAGACTAGCTAGGATTAGTGTTTGGATTGGACCTTGAGGGATCTTGTAGAACTATTACTTGCTTTGTAATTGTCCATAACCAAAAATGCCTTAAAACCTGACACATTACATGTAATCAGTTATTTTATGTATAAAGAGTCATTATTTGGTATCGGATCTTGCATTGTTGTTGCCATTGTGTGGTTATTTGTTGGGGGCTAGGACATCTCCTTTGGGGATTCTCCTGCCTTGCACACTTCAAGATTATTGGATAACAAATTTGAGATCTAAAATATCATTACATTTCACAGTATTTAACTAAATTTCAGATCTACTCTACTTTTATAGTCCTTAAGTAGAATCTTATCAATATGTAGTGAGTCTTTCAAGAATTTTAAGGAATTCATTGAATTAAATCATGGATTCAATGCAATGATCTAATCTTTCATTCAATTACGTAGTGAGAGAAATATATCATAAATTCTTGTAGTTTTCATTTATAAGAGAGGTGCTATTTTTTTTACAATAACTCATATACTCAAAATTACATAAAAGTTGCAACAAATAGTTATTAGCTATTCAAAATTCCTCTATCAAAGTTCACAACACATGTTGAAAATAACATAAAAACTTCAAAGGACCAATATTTCTCAAAATAATTCTATTGAATAATAAAACATTGGAACCTATCTCTTGGACTTTTTTACCCTTTTATAGAAATAAGGGTAGTAACAAGCCACAACAAAGAGGAGTTACATGTGCAAATACATTAGACAACCATATTCTTGTTACAAAGTAAGTTATATATGTGATGAAAGAAACCCCTAACCAAGAATTTTCTTCAATACCATCTTCAACATGTTCTTTGATGTAGACATTTTCTTGGAACATGTAATTACTAGGATAATGAATGGAGGTGAAAAACATGTTAGTTAAACTATTTTCATGCAACTTCACTTTATTTCTAAACATACACTTTAAACCATTCATTGTACTCCTTATTGATAAGCCAATCAAAACCCATCACCTCATCAAGATTATTTCTATATAGGGTATACCTAAATGCACATTGATTTACCTTTTTAAAAAAATTGTTAAAGAATATACCCAAAGCAATAATCTTGTATATACCATCTTCTAAGAATCTTCCATCGAGATCATCAAAATTTTCATTCACTATAATGTCTATTTTTGTCTTTTCTTTATTCTTCCATCATTTTGATGACTTCACATTCAAACTCTAATCCATAACTCTTGGTAGAAGAATATCTTATTTTCCATGGAAGTAACTCATAATTTATCTCATCGTGCCCTCTATATTCTCAAGGAGCATTTGGAAATATTGTAAAGTTCTGACAAATTTGAAAGTTAGTTGTATCTTGAGGGGCCTCTCTTTATGTTGTTTTGAATCTAAATTTATTAATTTAACTTAATCACCTCTTTGAATTCAATTATCATATAATGGCCTAGAAAATTCATTATCATGATAAAAATTTTAAATTGATTGAAATAGAAAATAATAACATGAATGCACAATCATCAATTTAGCATTTACCTTGCCATTTAGGTGGTAGAGTAATGAATATAATATCCCTTTTCTTTCATCAAAAGTTTTTTTTTCCTTAATTGATACATCTTCAATTCCTCATTTTCTTTATTTTAGTTTCTCTTTAGAAGCATCAAATGAACATTCAATTTCCTCTAAAACTTTTAAAACAATGGAGGTGAAAGAAGTAACCCTTTAAACTATGTCAGTGCAATGTGCAATGAAAAGTAAACTTGATGGAACTAGCACTAAGGAAGAGGAAAGAGAAGACACACCTACATGAATTAGAGTTTCCAAGTCTACAATTCTCTATTGTAACAAAAAATTGTGTGTTTCTTGTTCCACACACCTCTTGGATATTGTCTCATATTCACTGAATAGGTGTTGATTTTGTTGAGATTAGATTGAAAAAATCATTATTGAGGGAGATTATTGAAACTAGATTAAAAGACGAAAATTGTTGAAGAAGACTATGTGTTTCAATCATTGTTTTGTCACTAATGTCAAACCTGCTATTTGTTGGTAAGAAAATTGCTTATAAGATTTAAGTACTATCACTTATTTGATTGATGAAGAGGATTTGATCAAAAGATGTAACAATAGCACCTAGAGGAAAGGTTGAGTTATGATTATGTAATGAAGTACAAGAATCAGTTAAGACAATGATAACATGATGTATTGATAATCCACTTAAGGTATAAAGGCTAGTTACACTAAGAAAGTTTAGAAGAACAAGTTACATAAAGTTTTTCTACTTAGCTTAACTAAGTGGATAGTAGCTACTAAGAAAAGTTAGTGCAAGTTGAGAAGAAAATTAGATGAAGCCAATTAAAACTTCATTCTAGTGTATACCGAGTACAATAGTGGATGCCGAGTAAAGTTTAGTTAATGCTGAGCACTAGTAAACTTTACTTCATGCCAAGTAATTTCATGAAGGATGCCAAGCAACATAGTATGTGTCGAGCATCAGAAGTTTGATAATGCTAAGCTGTTGCATTATTTAAAAGATCATGAATTTGATGAATCTAAGTCAATAAGTTTGTTTTCTTGGATTGTGTAAACCAAGTGGAAGATAAGGTTGATGAGCTGGTGGTACATAATTCAAGGTAAACCATTTTAGGAAAATTCAAAGTGGATTCTAGGAGAAGTTTCTAGAAGAGAAATGAGATATGGGGTAGATACATTGTATCTTACCTAATCCATCCAAACCCTAAATTAGACAATGGAGAATGAGTGGTAAAATATCTTAATTTCCTATTTATAGGAATGGCTAGTCATGAAGCAAGGTTGTCATGTGCGAGAACCTAAGGGAGACAAGGAGTCAAGTGTTTTGCTTCATCAAGTGACCTAAGAGAAGATTCTGCAATGGTGTGTTATGCAATAAGGCTTAAGGAGATGAATGGTTGAAGGGTGAACAAGCTATCAGAACTACAAAGTATGAAGGCAAAGAAAAATTGAAGACTAAAATAGAGATCTACAATATGCAAATGAACTTGTAAGTTGTATTAGATCAAAAACTTATTGTTACTCTCTAACAATTGTATCAGTCTATGGTAAATCCTTTGGATTAAGGTTGACCTAACAGTCATTTCTAAATCCTATAACTAGGTGAAATTTCAAGTAAATGGTTTGATATCCTCTAATAAAGCTCACTTCTAATAGGGTGATTGAAATCCTTTAATAGGGTTACATCTAATAGTGTGTATTATAACTTTTACCAAGATTGGCCTTTCACAGGGCATCACTTCAAAAGAGTGAAAAGAGTAGCATATTACTGATGGTTTTTCCCAAATTGGGTTTTCACATAAATGATTATGTCAAGTGTGTTGATGTATCTATTATATTTCATGTTTACATTTATGAAAGTTGATTTGATAGTAACCTACAAGTTTTAAGTGATTGCATAATCTTATGGATGCATGCATGATGAATAATATTTAATGGGTTCACTAAGCTATGAACAGTTTTATTTATACATCTAGACCTTGGATAACTGATTCACCCCCCTCTCAATTATTCTAGAGTATTCCAACAATTGGTATAAGAGCCATCTACTTAAGAGGGCTAGTTTGAAGGTACTAGTAGCACAAAAATCAAGATGTCAAAAAGAGAAGTACCCAAGCTCAATAGAGATAACTATCCTACAAGGAAAATTTTGATGAAGCTACACCTTGGAGGACTTGGATATCATCCACAATCTACCATTTATGTGGAGTATGTTGATCCTTCTGGTGCCCCTACTACTAAGGATATGAAGAAGAAGAAAGAACATAACTAGGAAATGTTGGAGATTGCCTCTGCGATAAGTTATGCTGAATTTGATGATATCAAATGTTTGACAATGTAAAGAAAATTTGGGATTCTCTAACCACTATCTATAGAGGAGATGCAAATGGTCTAAGAGCCAATGTTGAAAGTCTCTGAGCTAAGTTTGATGATATGAGAATGGAAGAAGGTGAGAATATTGCTCAATATTTTGAAAGGATAAAAGAAGTTGATAATGCGATAAGAGGAGCTACTAGTAATATAGATGATGATACTGTATTAAGCAAAGTTTTAAGGACATTATTGCTTATATATGCTATTAGAGTTTCTGCAATTCAAGAACTGAGATGTATTCTAGGGAATAAACTATCACTTGAAGGTTTGGTAGGTAGACTCATTTCTTTTGAGCTATCTAACTTTGATAATTACAAACTTGAAAAGATTGAATTTTATTTCAAAGCTAAGGTATCATTAAAAGAACTTGATGAAAACTAGAAGAAAAAGAAGAAGTATGTGTCTAGTGATAGTGATATGGATGAGAAGGATGTTGAACAACTTGAAGCACTACTAACAAGAAGATTCCAAAAAGGTAAAGGCAAGTTCAAAGGTAAGTTACCCATCATTTGTTTCAATTGCAATGAGGTTGGTCATATTCCTGCTAGATGTCTAGAGAAGAAGAACTATAGAGGTAATGACAAGTATAAGAGTAGAAAACATGAAGACAACAAGGATTACAAAGACAAAGGCAGGAAGTCTTGCTACATTACTAAAGAGGAAACAAAGAATGATTCTAATGAACATGATGATGAAGTGGTGTAGGTTGCAATGAAGGAAAAATCTAATGAAGATGAGGCAATTGCACTTGTGACTTGCATGAACAAGAATGATAGATGGATCATTGATAGTGGATGTTTACATCACATGAATGGAGACAAAAGTAAGTTCATTACCCTAAATTGTTGTGATGGAAATAGTGTAAGATTTGGTAATGATACACCTTGTTTGATAAAAGGAAAAGATTTTATCAAACTCACAAATAAGATTTTATGTGACAATGCTTACTTGTTGAAGGACTTAACTATAATTTGTTAAGTGTGTCACAAGTGAATAGTTTGGGATGTAAGGTTGAGTTTGAAAATAAGATTGCTAAGTTATATGACTCAAATGGGAAATTGATTGGAAAGGGTGATCAAACTAGAAGTAATCTATGCTATCTTGATATTGAGGATGTTATTTGTCTTGTTGTAAAATTTGATGATGTATGGATATGGCACAAGAGGTTGTGTCATGCTAACTTTGATATCTTGGTTAGTATTAGTAACATGAAGAAAGTTAGAGGTTTTCCTAAATTAAAGAAACCTGATAATGTAATGTGCAAACAATGTTAGTTAGGAAAAATGACAAAGTCAAGTTTTAAGAGTAAAACTTATACCTCTAAATGAATACTATAGATTGTTCACACTAACTTGTGTGGACCAATTGATGTGCAAAGGTACAAAGTAGATAAGTACATTATGTTTCTTATTGATGACTATTGTAGGATGATGACAATTATGTTTTTGAAATAGAATTATGATGCTTTGAAAACATTTATGTGGTACTTAGCAAGAGTTGAGAAGGAAACATGTAAAAGTCTAAAGTGTTTTAGATATGACAGAGGAGGAGAATACATATCAAATGAGTTTGAGATGTTCTGTCATGACAAATGAATCAAAAGATAGACATCTACTCCTAGAACACCTCCACAAAATGGAATAGCTGAAAGGAGGAATAGATTTATAATGGACTATGCTAGAACACTCATGATGGAGTAGAATGTTTCTTTCAAATACTAGAGAGAAGCTGCAAGTACAACTATCCATACCTTGAACCATGTGCAAATCAAGAAAGGTACTCATTCAACACCTTTTGAACTATGGTATGGATACTCACCTAATGTAAAATACTTTAAGGTATTTGGGAGTAAATGTTACATTCTTAAAGATTTTAGAAATGGTAAACTTGATGCAAAAAGTGAAGAAGGTATATTTCTAAGATATTCCACAAGAAGTAAAGCTTATAAGTTTTTGAAAACTTACACTAACAAAATTGTGGAAAGTGCAAATGTGAATTTTGATGAATTTATAGAGGTATATGAGGCTGAACCTATGAAAGAATTAGAAGAATACAAATCATTTGTATACTTTTATGAAGGTATGCCTGCCGAAGAAGATGATGTAAATCAAGCTACAAACCAACATCAAGTTTCAGTGACTGGTGAGTCACACCCTATGAATGTTGAGTTGCATTTAGGAACCAAGCTACATTTAGATGCTAAGTTATAGAATGAAGTGGATGAATATTTTTATTCTAAGATTAGTATACATGAAAGAGATGCTGAGATAGTTGACAAAGATGTACACAATGATTGTAAAGTTGAAAAACAAAATGAAGAAACAAGAGCTAAACCAAGATTGTCTAAGTATGTCAAAAGACATCATTCTACTATTCAAATCATTGGAGATAAAGATGCTAGACTAATGACAAGAAATAGATTGAGAAATGATAATTTTTTGCTAAGCATGAAGGAACCCAAGTCAATGAGAGATGCTTTAGAAGATGATGACTAGAGTAAAGCCATGGAAGAAGAGATTGAACAAATAGAGAAGAAAAAAACATGGAGTCTAGTTCCTAGACCAGAAGACAAATATGTGATTGGTACTGTTACCAATTTAACATACCTCCTAAATTGCTATGTTATATACTAAGCTAAGTGTGTTTTAGTTGCTAAGAATACATATTACAGAATGAAAATAATGTAGAAAATAAAGTATAGGAATTAGTAAACAGGAAAATTGATCACTTTTATTCAAAAATACAAGTACCAAAATAATACACTTTTTATTGAAATACTCAAAGATATTTTGATAAGGTACAAAGTGTTCAAGTTTTACATAGTACTTAAATACAATGCATTCAAATATCACACAAGCATCCTCAGCTCCTAACATAATATCTAAATAAACAAATTGTATAAAAAAAAAAGTACTAAAAAAGATAAGAGGAAAGGAATCCATTACCCGAACGAAAGATTTGTTGTTCTAAATGCTAAAGGATTGAACCTACATCTCCATCTGGGAATAGCCTTACAAAAATGAAAGAAGAGGAGGGTCAATTCATGTGAATTAAGGAATGGAAATATTTCTAGTCATCTATACTTTATTGTTCCTACAACATGGTTATTCAGATAACTATATTAAAAGACAAGAAGGAAGAGAGAAATCTGAAAAGTAAAACATGTTTATGCTAATGAGTTTGTTCCATATGTAGATACAGGTATGAAGTTTGAGGTTTTTGAAGGATCTTGCATAAATTACACGCTTGAAGCCTTTTGATATTGAATCATGTAGGGGTCAAGACTGAAGGACTAAGGAGGCTATCGAAGGGATGCACATAAAATACAAGCATGAAACCTTTTGGTCAAATCATGTAGAGGCAAAGACTAAAGACATGGGGAGATTGTTGAGGGGGCATACATAAAATACACATATGGGACCTTCTAGTTGAACCATAGCAGGAGATTGAAGACACAAGGAGATTGTCAAAGGGATGTACATGTGTTACAAATATGAAACCTTTTTATCTAATCATGGAGGGCATATAAAAATTCTTAGTCTACAAGATAGAGGGATTAGATCTTTACAAGTACATAGGTAGAACATGGTATGAGATGAAGAACTACAATTATCAAGGTTAGAAAAACTATGTAATGATAAAATTGCAAGACTTAGTTGCTACCATGGAACAATTTAAAGACTAAAAAGAGGAGTTCATGAAACTAATTATAGTTACAGGAAGTAAATCTTCACTAGTCCTAAAATTAAATACAATAGACTATGATAAATGCTCCAATATATACTTCAGAAAGTTCAAATGTTGAAGAAAGGAAATATTCAGCTTGTACAATGAAAAGTTGCAATATGAGCAACATGGTAAAGCAACAGAGATCATAGTGTTGTGAGATCATTTGTTGAGGCTATTCTACTCACATATAGCATTTTTTCTAAATGTGGTAAACATGGGTGCTACAATGAAAGTCATTTTAAGTATGATAATTATGATAAATTAGAACATGAGGTATTCATTAAAGTTGGCCACAATGTGTGGTTTTGAGACATTGGAAACAATAGGATCTAAGCACCCTGATAGTAAAAGAATTGTGGAAGCTTGCTAGAGAAAATGGGTTTTCAGGATTTTACAAATTTGAAAAGGTTAAACTTTTGGAATTATTAAAGAACCAAAAAATTGACACTATCTCTATGTACAAACTATCAAATATGAAGATTATTGTTACTGGATTGAAGATGTATGATAGCTACAATAAATATTTTCTACGAAGAGCTAATTTCCAAATAGAAAAGAAAACAAAGCTTCATAGTATATCAATTTCCAAAAAGCTAATGAAGAAATTGAAGAAGGGAAAAGCTTCATAGTTGTATCAAAATCCGAATAGCAAGGAAGAAAAAGGCCTCATAGTTATATTTGATTTACAAACAACAAGAAAGAGTAAAGCTTCACAATTATATTTGATTTCTAAATAACAAGAAAGAGTAAAACTTCATAAGTTATATTAAATTCTGAACAGCTAGCTCTATATCCTTAAAACCCTTATGCTATTTATAAACTATGAATAAACTCATAAAAGGAGAGCCTAATGGAAATGGAAGGCTTTTGAACATGTCAATGACATAAAATGCGATGGGAGTGTTATTAATATTCCAATGGACAAACTAGTAGAACTAAAGGTAGCAGAAAATATAGTAATACATTTAATGAAGATAAAGAAACTAGAATTGATTAAGTTCCAACATTGTATTCAATTAACTTTCAGGAAAGGAATAATCATAAAATGGAAGTGTTATAGTAGTCATCATATATACATCCATTAAGATATATTATAAAACATGAGACATGGTGTGAAAAAATCAATAGTAAATACAAGATTTATGAGTTACAACAACAATGATACAGTGTCTAGAAACCATAACATAAGTAGAGCCAAACCTCAATAAATCTGAACCAGTATGATGGTGTCCAAGGCTCCAACCCAAATGAAGGAAGCTCTCACAAATTTGATAGAAAAATGAAACCCATATACAATGAGGATGGTGTCCAAAAGCCATAAGGAAGAAACGTACATGGTGAAAACCCTTAGAACCTGCCTAGTAGAAACCCATGGTAGAAATGGAACACTAAAATATGGCATCTAAAAGAAGCAGCCATCCATGAAAAATGGTTTCCATATAGTAAAAAATGGCATCCAAGGAGCATAACACCCAAAATTAGCAATGTAATAACACCCAACAAAGAAAGGCATCCATCCAAGAGCAATGACAATAGCAAAATCTAAACTAGCATACATGCATCCAAGATTTGGCTCAAAAGAGAAGTAACAACATGCTTGCAAAATAGTTTCTAAACCTCAACAAATTCCCATGGAGAAACTTACACAAGCAGCAAATATGGCACCCATTAGGTCAACATCCAAACTTCAACAAACATGGCATCCAAGACAAGGAGCAAGCAAAAGAATCGTAGTATGAAAACATGGTGGCTAGGGTTTCAAAAACCCTCTATTCTTCCTTCACGCGTGAACACCAAAGAAAATGAACAAAACAAAGAAAATGCATTTTCTTTTTGCCTTTGACATATTTTTATCCTTTGCCATATTTGATGGGATTTTAAGGTCCATGCATAGGAGTTATGCATTTTATTTATTTTTGAAACTCCATTTTATTTATTCACTTAAGTTTTAATATGCATTAAATGAATAAATGCCTATATTTATCATTCAATACATATTAAAATTTAAATAAATAAGTAAAATTAAATAGATATATTTTATAAGTGCTATATATATTAAATTAATTATGACTATTAATTATTTAATACATTAAACACTTATAAAAACATATGATTGACAATATTCCCTTTATTATACTTATTAATAATAACATGTTTGATAAAATATGATGATAAACACATTAATATTGATAAATATAATAAAAAGAAGTTATGATTGTAAAATTAATATATTAAATGATTACAATTATAAAACCTTTGATTTTATTAATTAGATAAAGGAAATTAAGTGGAGTTAACTATTTTAAATGCCTAAATGCGAGGGCAGTTGAGTGTCTATTTTTGAACTCCAAAAGAACATTCAGTTAATGCTTTCATAAGGAGCTATTTTTGGAAGTTAAGAGTAGTTCAAGTTTTTCATGCAATGATGGAGCAGAATAGTGCTATTTTTAGTGATTTATGGAGTAGTTAAGGCTAGTTATGCATACAATTCATGATGAGAGTCTATTTTATACAATTTTGCATAATTATGAGGAGTTTTACATGTTATATTTTTGGGTTACTTAAGGGATCCAAGTTTGGGTTTTATGCATGATTTTGAGGAGCTAGAGGTAGTTTTCCAGTTATCTATCAATTGGGCAGGTGGTTGATGGCATTTTTTAGAGACTTCTTTATAGTTTCTACCATTTTTGACTAATTGTTTCTAGGCATGATCTTGGAATCTAAATTAGGGTTATGAGTTCTATATATTGTACATTCACTTCATTAGGGGTGATCTTCCTTCGGACTCAGTTTTCCAGTTATCTATCAATTGGGCAGGTGGTTGATGGCATTTTTTAGAGACTTCTTTATAGTTTCTACCATTTTTGACTAATTGTTTCTAGGCATGATCTTGGAATCTAAATTAGGGTTATGAGTTCTATATATTGTACATTCACCTCATTAGGGGTGATCGATTTTGCATTGGAGATTTTGAGTTGATTGTAAGAGAAAATTTGTAGTAGAGATTTCTTCATCATTGGTTATAGAGATTCAACGATTCCTTCTCATTGATTCTCATGCAATATTGTGAATTTTTTTTACTTTAATGTTGTGTTTTCCATCATTTAAGTTATGTTCTTTATTACAGATTTGAATTTTGATATGTGTGATTATAGGTCTTTGTTTGTGATCATTTTTCTTTTTGCAAAAAATTGGTAAAACCTAGGTTTTTCTCTCAGAGAAGAAGATCTCGATCCTTGCATAGAAACACTGTTGTGGTTGCATATTTATCTAAGTATTGTGAATCAATTATGTCTTTCATAATTCATGTTGATTTGATTAAAGTTACATTCTATTGGCTCCTGATTTAATAGTTTTGAAATTAACCACGAAACCAGACCAATGCGTCTAAGGCTAGCAAATTCCTATGATGGAAACACTTGATTGCAATCTTGGGCCAACTATAAGGCATGAATCCTTCTTCACTTTAGGCTCTGCAAGACCTAGATGGGTTAACCTTGAGGTTTTGATATATGGTACCAGTGTAATTAAACATAAATTTGAACCTAATTACAGTAGATGAAAGCCCTTTTATCTTCTAATACTTATGTAATGACATATGAATGAAATAGCTACAAATCATAACCTATGAACCCATAAGCTAAGAGATGGTTAATTCTTTTTAGCCCACTACAAAACATGAAATATTGAATTGATTTTATTAAAATGATTTGTGCAAATAACCTTCATATCAGCTTGCATCTGATTTAGTGATTAGTGCCTTATCCATTGTAACATAGAGTCATTACCAGCAGGATGACCTAACTTGATTGCCTTACAATTAGGTTTGTCAACTAAAATCCCCAAATCCCATTCTTATGAAATATCCCCTTCATACACCCAAAAGCCCTATCAAAACACAAAAGCATTTACTTAAATCCTTTAGTCAAAAGCAATAATAGATCTAACATACAGCTCATCCAAGCTACCTTAAATTGAATAAACCTGATTCATTCAATTACAAAGTCAATAGCATATGAAGAATCAGGAGATAAAATAAGAAAACCCAGATAATTCATTGTAAATCCCCTTTTATATTCATCCTTGGAAAGACTGAATACATAAACTAGTAAAACTAAATGAAACTCTAGACATCTCACATAATCTATCATTAATTTCCAATATCTCAAAATAACAACACATGAAGATGAAATGAAAATCTGCACAAGAGTGGATGTGTGGCCTTCACTGCTAGAGCTCAGCTCAATTACATAGGAAGTAAAACCATCAACAACCTTGGTTTCATAGTGAAAACTAGAACCCTGCTAGTTTCCCTAGAGAAAACTACCAACAACCTACCAAAAATAAGAAGAAGGAATAATATAGGAGGAAAGAAATCTCGGATTTGATCAAAGATGACGTGTGTCCCCTCATAATTCTTTCCCAAGAAGTTGAGAAACCTCTCTCTACCCTCTCTCTATAACTGCATATCAAATCCCCATCATTTTGCCTTCCCAAAAGTATAAAGTGTTTTAGATATTTTAATGGAAATCATAATTGATTGCAAAAGAAAAGAATTCTAAGAAATTCCATCAAATAACAAGCAAATTATGAAATACTTGAAGCAAAATTCATCATCATGTGTCAAATTTTGACAAACTAGGCTAACCAAGAAAATCAAATGCATCCTAACTGAATTCTAATGCTCCATGATGAAAACTGCCCCTTCTACTGAGAATGCCTTAGAAATCACAAATTTTCTTATAACTCGAACCGGTGAGCACTTATGCAAAAATTGACCTTGGAAATGGATAGCTTGTCTCTTTTGGTTCCAATGATATATTGGAGTGCCTATTTCAAACATAGGAAATCGCCTAAAATTCAATTTGAAAAGCATACCCCCTCTACATGGCCCCTGGTCTACAACTTCTTTAAAATACTCTAATGTTCAAACTTTAGCATAAATCCTTTTAGATTTAAAAATTGGGTACAAGAGCCTTTTTGGAAAAGTATTTCAAATAATTGATTTTAAATCATTCTTGAATTTTTCCTTACCCATGAATTTTGAGTCAACCTTCCTTTGACCTTTTTCCATGTGTCAACCTCTTATTCGCTCATATACTAGGTGGGACCCACATCTCTTTCTCAAGTCTTTGCTAGATTCTTGGATTTTTTGGCAAGGTGCCATGTCACTTGCTAGAAAATCTCATTGTTTCCTACTGCGACATGGCAACCATTGAAATCCAACAAGCTCCATCCCTTGACCAGTTATATAATGCCATTTGTCATTCTCTAATTTGCTAACACTGCCACATCACCACCAAATCATCAAATGCTCACTACACTACATAGCTGCCACTTGTCATTATCTAAGTTGTGTTGACATTGTCACATCATTACTGAGTCACTCACAACTCCCTCGCCAAATTTCCATGGTTTTTTGGTAGGTCACTATGTTGCTATCAAAAAACCTTACCATTTTATGGTGTTGCCATAGTGCCTTGTCAGATTTTCAACTTTTCTAGTGGCTTTGATCATGTTGATGTCATCCTCAATATGTGTGTTCCTTCAAAATTTATTGAATTCCTTGCCAGCTGGTCGGCCAAGTGGGCCCCTCCTTGCAACTCATGGCCTTCAAAATGCCCCATCCTTTTGGACATTATGCATGGTGTGTGTTGGAATATTTAAAATGGGTAAAGTATCTCAACATCCGCAATGTGGGATAAAATAGGCTTGCTTTCTTCTCAGTCACTTTGCACCATCCAATGTTTTCACATAGGAAAAAATTGCTAGTTTGAGAGTATGTACAGGTGCTACTAGAGCACACATGATCACTTGTAAATACATTAGGAAAAAATGATGATTCTATGACATGGCAACATATTTGAAACTTTGAAACTCTAGAATACCTTTAGTGTATCTTTACTAGGGATCTTTATGATTCTTCTTCCATAGCTACATGTGTTCCTCCTATGATTTCTAGGTGATGTGGGGATCTCTCTTTTTGTGTGGAGCCTCTCTGGCATGGGATACTCCATCATTGCATTTTGTTCCCTTGAATGCACTAGTTCCCTTCTTACCATTCTACTCCTTATTTTGCATGGACACATCTACAATTGTCCAAATTTGAGCTATTGAATCTCTAGATCATGACATTGATAGCTGCTCTAAACACCTTCCACACACCCAACATGGGAGCTCTTCTGATCTCATGTCATGGACATCCTTATTATACACATGAACTTCTCTTTTAATTGCCACTGGTATTCCCATGCTACTCATGTGCCTTTGCTTTGTATTTATGCAATGGCTTCTCTTCAACATATCATGGTTGCTTTGCTTTTTTCCATGCATGTGGCTTCTCTTCAACATATAATCACGCTACCTCTGCAAATAGTAATCTCCTCTTGTTCTTGGTGTGAGCTGCCCAGACATTATACTTGATGCTCTGATGAACATCATCCTCACTATAGGATTTTATTACAAAAATTCTTGCAAGTTCATGATCAATAGGAACATCTGTGGAGCTATACTAGTCCCTACTGATTAAATTTGAATAGGCCTCACCATTTCTAGCTGCTCCTTGACTAGCACCATTTCTTGAAGCTTCCAAAGGCATTTGAGGAATTTTAGTTCTATTAGTATGAGGACCTTAGTTTTGTTCATTTAGAATGTTAGAATTCTGATTTTCATTGGACTTGCCAAAAGGCTTTCTCTTTTATGCCTTATCCTTGCCACTGACTCCCTTTTGACTTTGTATTGGTGGATTATACATTGAATATAACAAGCAAAGTCCTTTTTTTTTGGTTAATTGCACAAATTTGTTTGTCATTCTAGATAATAGATCTTGCTAACCAATATATTCCACCTATTAGGCAAACTGTTAACAACATTATAAGACAGTTTTTTATAAGTGGAATAGTTGTTGCCATAGCAATTGGAGTTGAGGGAATGGAAATGTGCCCAATATCATCCTCACAAAACCTTTATCTTGGGAGATTTATTCCTTACATCTTAATTCATCCTCATTGGGGCAATGACCCATGACTCTTGAGGTAACTCATATGGAGCTTTTAAGTGTATCCAATAGATTTCCCAAACAAGATATGTGTTCAAGCTCATCCCTAAATTGAGAACTTTTGAACAAAGCATTGAAATCCATCATAGTATCATGAGTGGAGGCTTTTTTCATATGATGTAATTGTGAGTACCTCTTGGGGGTCCACATCATTAAGATGCTAAGAAATCAAACTTAAAGCCATATCCAATTTATGCACTATAGTCATAAAGGAACCCTGACTTATCACTGGCATCATCACTTTATCATCTCTAATGACAAGAAAACTCCTTTCGACTTGATCTTATTGAGAAAATTTTAAAAACCTACATGCCTCCTTAAGTTTTAGGAGGTGATGGATTCTTTGATAAATTTATAATAATCATGATCATTTTTGTCTTTAAATATTTTCAATCTCATGACATCTTATCAACTTGGTGAAAACGGTTAGGCCCTAAAGTGGGTCTGGCTAAAAAAATTTTGTTTGTGAACAAATGAATTGTAAACTAATCCAATGAACCTCTGATACTGATTTGAAGCAAATTTTACCATGGGAAATCAAATTTAAAAATCATTTTATCATTAAACAACAAACTATAAATTTAATGCCAGAAGATCCTTTGATTGTCTTTGAAAACTAACCAGAACAACTGATCGGGCTCTAAAAACTAGCACACTGACTCTTTGTTCCACATAATCTTACCCTATTGAATCTCATCTCATGAAAAAGTTGCAGTCAAAAGATATTGACTGTCAAAGTTGCTCTCTCAAAATTGCCTTCAAGAAAACATGTCAAAAAACACTAAATTGCATTCAAATTTGTCTTCAAAAACTAGGCAAACTGACACTTGGGAAAACAAAAACTAGATCATTTGTTCACTATTAGGAGGACAATATAAATCTATGATTACATCTCATGACACATAACTAGGCACAAATGGCGAGCAGTCAAAGTGGGCTACACAGAATTTGCAAACTAAAACAATGACAAAAAGGTGATTTTTGTAAATGGAATTGACCTAGAAAAGTATGTAGATGGATTTGTCAAAATTTAAAAATTAGCATACTCGAAGCATTTTAAGAGTAAAATATAGTGGTACAATCCATTTGATCTCATCTATCATAGATCTCAAGTTATAACATCACAAATAGAGGTTCCGACAAATCTGCACTTCTTGACACCAGTAAAAGTTAGAAGTTGTATTTGGAATCACATTCAAAATCTGCTCTAAAATATTTTTCATAAGCTCAAATTTGAAACATAACATGTCTTTGACATGTAAAATGCAACAAAAAAGGAATTTTAGCATTTTGGTCAACTGGGTCAAAGTTATAACAAGTCAAACAAGGCCTTCTAGAATTCTAAACATTTTGCATCAACATTACAACAATAAACAACCAACTTTGAGGGATTCAAAACCTAATCAAACAAATTTGAAATGACTCAAAGTATGAAACATAGGTTCTTTGTTATGGAAACTAAACACTCCCAAAGTGGTGATTCATGAAACATTACTGGATGGGAGATATTCACATGCAAGCATGGCCTCCTGTTACTGTTTGACAAGTAAAAATGTAGATTTGGAAATTGCTCAAAACATGACTTCACGAAATGGCTCAGAATGACAATTTATCATAATGAGATGTGTAGACACACTAAATGAAAGGTGCTAGAAACATTAAACACCTCTTAAGATTAAAATAGACAACTGGGTACACATGCATCAAAAAGTGCTTATAGGGATTAATTTCTTCAATGGTACTCAAAATCAAGGCTACAATTTTGAGTCCCAACACATTCAAAATCATCAGTGTATCACCTCATTTAGGTTAGTATTCATTATTTTTCATTCACTTCTCACCCTTTATCTTGCATATAATTTAGAATTTGGTGATAACTATTTAGGAACCAACATAGCTTCTGGAGATTCATCTCTTGTTTTAGGAAAACTCACCACTCAAGAGAGTTTCCATGTTTCAACAGGATGGCTAGATTCTACATCTTGCTATAGGCACAATTCTAATTGACAATAAGTACGAAGTGGATATTTAGAAACAAGATAGATGAAAATGGTGAAGTCATAAGGAACAAAGCAAGACTAGTTTGTAAAGAATATGCACAAGAAGAAAGAATTGACTATGGAGAGACATTCACCCCTATTGCTAGATTGGAAGGAGTAAGAATTCTACTTGCTTACTTTGCATACAAAGGTTTCAAAGTTTATCAAATGGGTGTTAAACCTACATTTTTGAATGACATATTAGAGGAAGAAGTTTACATAGAACAACTAGAAGGATTTGTTGATGTTAACAATAAGAACATGATATGTAGACTACAAAAAGCTCTATATGGTTTGAAACAAGCACCAAGAGCATGGTATGAGAGACTTCATAATTATCTTGTGAAGATTAGATTTTAAAGGATTGATGATAACAAAAATCTATACATGAAGATAGAGAAAGGAAAAATAATTTTTTTATCAAAAATATTTGTTGATGATATCATATTTGGAGGTCAAGATGCTTTATGTAAGGAATTTACAAATTAGATGAAGCAAGAATTTGAGATGTCTATGTTTGGAGAGATCAAATTTTTTGTGGGTTTGCAAGTACATTAAATTAAATATGGTATATACATCACTTTGTCAAAGTATGTCGAGGAAATATTGAAAACTTTTGGATTGGAGGATTCTAGACTAGTAAGTACACCTATGCCAATAGGACACAAGTTGTCAAAGAATGATGATTCAACTAAGGTTAATCAAACATTGTATAGTTCTATTATTGGAAAATTGCAATATTTAGTACATAGCAAACCTAATATTGCATTATCTATAGGGATAGATGTAAGGTTTCCTTCTAATCTCAAGGAGAATCATTTAATGGTTCTAAAGAGAATAATGAGATATCTAAAAGGAGTAGAAGAGTTTGGTCTATATTATAAGAAGAATAATTTTTTTTAATTGAGAGCTTACATTGATGTTGATTGGGCTAGAAATAGTGATGATAGAAAGAGCATTAGCGGAGGAGCATTTTTCTTAGGAAAGAGACTAGTTACATGGACTAGCAAGAAACAAAATTGTACTTTACAATCTACTGCTAAAGTTGAATATGTTGCTGCTACTGTAAATTGTACAAACCTTGTACGGATCAAAGAACTACTCAAAGGTATGAAGGAAGAGATCACAGAACCAATGATACTTTATTGTGATAATATAAGTGCTTTTAATATATCAAAGAATCCTATGATGCACACAAAGACTAAGCACATTGCAATCAAGTATCATTACTTGAGAGAGTTAGTTCAAGATAAAGAGGTGAAGATGGAATATGTCAAGACAAAGGCTATCTAAGTAACAAAAGGAGTGATTTTCATTTAAACAAGCTAATGTTCATATGTTACACATTGATGTAGAGGATCTTACTTTAGGAGCTACCTAAAGTAATCAAAGAGCTAAAACTTGAAATCAGTCACAAGAAAGGTGACAGAGGGAGAAAATTGAAGAAATTGAAAATTTTATATTTTTCATGTTAAAGATGACAAATATTTGGCATTGTTTTCAAAGAGGGAGATAATTTTCTAATCAAGTATAAATGATGAGGAAGAGTTTACTAATCTTGAGAGGAAGATAATTGCTAAACGAGATAATTGTTGATTAGGAGGGAAAAGAAAAAGAAATCCTAACATCTACCTAGTAAGAGGGAGTTATAAGAAAGAATTTTGTAACCGATTAGAAGATGCAAGTTGCTGGTAGAGGGGGAGATTTCAATATAAGGAATTATTTTATTTTTTGTATTGTCTTATTGTTTTAACCTAGTCAGTTTTGTTGAATAGAGGTGTTTACCATTTTGTTGATTTGATTGATCAGTTTGGTTTGCCATCAATGCCAATGAGGGACATTGTTGAGATTAGATTGAAAAAATAATTGTTGAGGGAGATTGTTGAAACTGCATTGAAAGAAGGAGATTGTTGAAGAAGATTGTGTTTCAATTATTCTTTTGTCACTAATGTCAAACCTACTATTTTCTGGTAAGAAGACTACTTATAAAATTTAAGTACTATCACTTATTTGGTTGATGAAGAGGATTTGATCAAAAGATGTAACAATAGCACCTAGAGGAAAGGTTGAGTTATGATTATGTAATGAAGTACATAAATTAGTTAAGATAGTGATAACATGATGTATTGATAATCTACTTAACATTACAAAAGTTGGTTACACTAAGAAAGTTTAGAAGAAAAAGTTACATAAAGTTTGTCTACCAAGCTTAACCAAGTGGATAGTAGGTGCCAAGAAAAGTTAGTGCAAGCCAAGCAAAAAATTAGTTGGAGCTGAGCAAAAGTTCATTCTAGTGTATGCTAAGAAAAATAGTGGATGCCGAGTAAAGTTTAGTTGATGTCAAGCACCAGTAAAATTTAGTTCATGTTGAGTAATTTCATAGAGGATTCCAAGCAATGTAGTATATGTTGAGCTTCAAAAGCTTGATAATGTTGAGGAGCTACATTATTTAAAAGATCACAAATTCAATGAATCTAAGCTAACAAGTTTATTTTATTGGATTGTGTGAACCAGGTGGAAGATAAGGCTGATGAACTAGAGGCACATAATTCAAGGTAAACTATTTTTAGGTGAATTCAAAGTGGATTCTAGGAGAAGTTTCTAAGAGAGATATAAGATATGGGGTAGATATATTGTATCCTACCTAATCCATCCAAACCCTAAGGATAGTGGAGAATGAGTAGTAAAATATCTTAATTTCCTATTTATAGGAATGGCTAGTCATGAAGCAAGGTTGTCATGTGTGAGAACCTAAGGAAGACAATGAGTCAAGTGTTTTACTTCATCAAGTGACCTAAGAGAAGAGTTTGTTATGACATGTTAAGCAAGAAGGCTTAAGGAGATGAATAGTTGAAGGGTGAACAAGCTATTAGAGCTACAAAGTATGAAGGCCAAGTAGAATTGAGGACTAAATAGAGATCTATAATTTGCAAATGAAGTTGTAAGTTGTATCAAATCAAAGCCTTACTGTTACTCTCTAACAATTGTATCATTCTAGGGTAAATCCTTTAGATTAAGGTTGACCAAACAATCATTTGTAAATCCTTTAACTAAGTGACATTCCAAGTGAATGGCCTAAAGTCCTCTAACAAGGATAACTTCTAATAGGATAATTGAAATCCTTTAACAGGTTCACATTTAACAGTGTCTATTGTAACCTTTAATAGGGTTGGCCTTTCATAGGGCATCACTTCAGAAGAGTAAAAAGAGTAGCATGTTACTAGTGATTTTTTCCAAATTGGATTTCCATGTAAGTCATTGTGTCAAGTGTGTTGATGAATCTATTATGTTTCATGTGTACATTTTTGCAAGTTGATTTGATAGTAACCTACAAGTTTTAAGTAATTACATAATCTTATGGACGCATGCATGATGAATAATGTTTAATGGGTTCACTAAGTTGTAAAAAGTTTAATTTATACATCTGGACCTTGGATAACTAATTCATCCCCCCTCTTAGTTATTCTAAAGTATTCCAACAGATTTCTCAATATAAGATGCTTAATTTGTCTTTTCTCCTGATGGCCACATCATGAGACAACCTATCATATTCCATCATAATTATGGTTGCATCCACAACCCTAGTCTTTATTTCTCTTTTAATAACGACATTCTACCTTGAATTGTGATTTATGTTTGAGATATTTGGATCTCGTGTTTAGAGGATAGAGACCAAATAACTAGAGTGTCATAACCACTACTATAATAGGTTAATTTTATATCCATATAAAACTACTCATCTTTAGTCTTGTTGATTCTCATACTTTTTCTTACTACCTTAAATACTACAACATTAACAATGTCCCACTTTAATAATATGAGTAATCCTAGCTCATGTATAGTGAATATCACCAAAGATAGAGAGAAACAACAATATCATATTGATTCATCAAATGATCTGAAAACATGCCCAACTATAAGGCCTTTCAGGTTATCATCAAAAAAATGATTACTCATTACAAATCAAGATCTATAGTCTCACTATCAATCCAAACTCTATATGATATTTCTCTTCTAATGCTACCTTGCCTGATCCTAGATACCTTTATTTCTAGTTGCCAAAATGGCTTACAAAAGATTTTGGATCCCCACATTAGAGAAGTTTGACCACATAATGGTCTGCACACATCCTAGTACATAATCCTTACATTAAATACACTACTTAAAATAAAGGAACTAGTTGGCACACAAAATAACCAACACATAGAGAAAAATGGCCAAAGAAGGACTTAGACATGACTGAGAATCATGAAGAATGTGTTGGAATGTCTTAATGGGAAGAGTGCTTCTGAGAAGGGGGGGATGAATCAGAAGTACTAGCCTTTTATTGTTCTTTTTTTCCCTTAATAAAATATAACTAAAATAACATGCATGCATATAAAAATAAAAAAAATCATGAGAAACACACATGCATCACCACATAACACTTGAGATTTTGGTGACCCAGAAACCCTGCAAGGATAAGAAGGTAAAACCAGCAATTGATTTCAACCACTTTTGATGGTTTTCCCTGTTAAAGGCCTGCCCTATTAAAGGCTATAACACACTATTAAATGTGACCCTATTAAAGGATTTCTACACCCTGTTACGAGTGTGCCTTGTTAGAGGACTTAAGAAAATTCAACTTAGAATGCCACCCTATTAAAGGATTTACATAAGGCTATTAAACCTACCTAACTCAATAGGATTTCCAAATTCCTAATACAATTATGAGAGAGTATTAGAATAATACATCTGAACTAATGCAATCTCTAATGCTGATCTCAAGCTTTTGATCTACTCTTCTATCCCTAATCTCTGCTAGATCTGATCTATTGATTGTGTTCCTTGTTCTATTCTAATCAACTAGATGTGTAAATGCTATCCTTTCCTCTTAATCTTTGGGACCAATGTTTTGCAATAACAGGCTCTACTTTTCCTTCTTCTTTTCACACTTCTCATTTCTCTATTCAATGGCATCAAGACTCCCTTATAAGAATTAGTGGTTTGTTATGCATCCTTGGATAAAATGTTCCCACTCAAACCCTTGAAATTCACCCACTAGCTGCATGCAATCTCCAATTTTCTAATTGGTTGCATGAGGATCGCATAGGTGATTGTGAGGATTTGATCTTATCCTTTTTATTTATCAATGAGTCATGCTTAACCATTTTTCATCTTGTCTTGTGATTGCACAAAATTTTATGCTGATCTTGCATTGCTTGACACATGAAGTAATACTGATGCTCAACACCATCTATTCTGGATTGCTTGACATCTACTAATTCCTAAATTACTTGGCTCATATAGGATTACTGTGTCACTTGACACCTATTGAATTTCTATTTTTCTCAACATATACTATAATGTGTTGTGCTCGGTAGCAACTATAGTTTGCTTGGCACATAAAGAAATTCTAGCTCAGCTTCCATTATGTACTTGGCATGTATAGTGAAAAAGGTTAAGTGTGTTGACACTCATTTGCCAATCTTACTTATCTGATCAATAATCTCCCCCTTTGACATGAGTGTCAAAAATAGTTAATTGATTATTCATGATCCAACCATTATATGTACATTCTTCACTTATGAAATTTCAAAAAGATATTGTAATCAATAATATACCTTATGACTCCCCCTCAGTTGATTATGCCTTATCATGTCATGAATTCTAATATCTTGTACCATTGTGCCTGATGTTCTCTATTTCTGACCTATTCTTTCCTTTTTATCATGTTATCTCCTATTATCTCCTTATCTTTCTTGCTATATGCATTTCTCCTCCTTTAATATATCTCCCCCTTAGAATATTATCTCCCTCATTATTTATGATCTCCCCCTTTTTAACACTGATGTTAAAGGGTCCTAAATGGGAATGCCATGCTTGGATAAAAATGTTTTATTTACCTCAAGGAGAATTTTGAGAGTTGCATCCCAGTTATTCAATGCAATATCCAATGACTTGTGTTGGATTGCAAGCTCTGCTGCTAGATCAACAAGTCCTTCATGTGTAGAAATATTTGGATCCTTCTTTAGGACTATTTTTGCATACATTTTATCCTTGTGTAATACTTCCAAGTGAGGAGTGATAGAGGCTTGCATTTACATCATCTTTTCTTTAACAGTAGCCTCTTCTATTGATAATGCAGTTGATTCCCTCTGAATGTGAAGTGTTTGAGAAAAATTCTTCTCACTCTATGCAATATTTGAGGGTAGTTGCATATTGGAGAGCTTAAGGTTGCTCTCAAGGTTCAATTTTTTTTGATTTATTTCTTGTGTGAACCTGGAAAAATCACACAATTTTCTATAAAGGGAAAAGATGTTCCCTAGTACAATCTTTACCTTATCCAATTTCTTGGCTAGATCAACTTGTCCCAAAATAATGTTATCGGCTATCTTTTGGTTGACTTTGCCTAGAAACTTCTTCTCTGACCATTCCATGAGTTTTAAATTTGTATCATGGTCTTCATTATTCACTTGGTCAACTATATCAGATAGTTGCTCAAGGATTGGTTTGGTTGAATCTGGAGGTTGTAGGCTGAAGGCATCCATGAATATATCTTTGATCTCATTCATTGCCTCTTACCTCCTTCTTTTGTCCAATGCACTATGTATTTCATTCATCTTTTCTTTAGTTAGAGTGCTTGAATCATAATAGGGTATTTTAATTTCTTCATCAAGCTCAGGAATACCATAATGAACGGTCCTAGCTACCCTAGTAGAACTTGAGCTTGGTGTATTGACTTGTAAGGTTAACTTGTCAATACTCAGTTTCTGAATAGATTTGGTAGGAGTTCCTATTCTTGGTAATTCAACCAAAGTTTGTATTGCAGACTCCTCCTTATCCTGTGTTTCTTCCTTATCTTCTTCTTGTATCACTGTTATTGGGGGTGTACTTTTTGTCTATACTGGTGTACCTATGACTTCCCTTGTTGTTGCACTCAGCTCCTAATGATCCTGCATGGCTATTCTTGGTAGTGATGGAGGTAGTAGAAATGGGAATCTAGTAGTTTGAGTGATCTAAGGTGGTTCTTGTGGTGACACCTTGGCTTCTTTGAGTTTATCTACTGCCTTTTGAAGCTCATCTACACTTACCAATATGGGAATTGTACACAACTATTCTTGAAGAGTTGTTTGGTCAAGGATCTTAGTGAGATCCTCTTCAGTTAGTGGATTGATCTTTTGACTTGAGGTGTCAACAAAATCCTTAATCTTTATGATTTTTGTAGGTGTGATAGTAGAGTGGGGAGGACTAGGAGGTGGTAGTTGTGTG
This sequence comes from Cupressus sempervirens, assembly GCA_028749045.1. NCBI lineage: Eukaryota > Viridiplantae > Streptophyta > Pinopsida > Cupressales > Cupressaceae > Cupressus > Cupressus sempervirens. The sequence continues at coordinate 322,792,236 of CM053784.1, forward strand.
TCTTGCACACTTTTTTGCTCATCAATACCTTTCCTTTCCTCCTCTTCAACCTTTTTCTCTACTTCTATCTTCTCTTCTCTCCTCTTCCTTCTTTCCTCTGGTTTAGTAGTAGCTTCTTCTTTGTATTCCTCTTCAAGGACATCTTCAATTTTCTTATATAAATTCTTCCATGATCTTGTTGTTTTCTATACAACTTCTTCAATTTTGTTTTGAAGAAGAAGAATGCCCTATACTTAGGTATAAACCTAGTGTTATGCCTTTTGACTACTTTAGTTATCTGTTCCCTCGTCAAATTGGGCAGCATGCTTGCTAGGGTTGATTCCCTCATCTCCTCCATTTCCAAATAGAAATGCCATCTGTCTTCTACAATTTTAGACAATTCCTTTGGCAATTTCCCATCAAGTTCAAGAGGTGTATCCTTGAACTGTCCCATTAATGCATAGACTAATTCTTCTATTCTATTTTGTTCCTCTTTGGTGAACTTATTGAAATCAATCTTTTTTATTTCACTTAAGTCTCCATTCCTAATCTTTTCACATAATGTATCAATTGAAGACTTAAGAGGATGACTTACTTTTTCAGACTGATCTTCTTTATTAGTATCAGGTTGAGCCACATATCTTTTCCTTTTCCTTGGCTCTTCCTATGCCTTCTTGATTATTTTCTTCTTCTTTGTAGCTTCCTCTTTATCTTTTTGTGTGGAGGCCCTTGTTGTAGCTCTAGTTGTTGGCTTCTTAGGTGTTGGCATGACAACTTTCTTTGGTGTAGGCTGGGAAGCAAGAGGTGTCATTGCCTTCCTTTTGATAGCTTTGCCTTTGATGAGTGCTTCCTTGACTCCTTCTTCCTTGGCACTCTCATCTTTGTCTTCACCTTGGCCTTCTGACAATTCAAGTGGCCCTTGTTCTGGCTCCTCTTCACTAATCTCCTCTGCTTCTCCTGCTGCACTTGTTTCTTCAACACCAAATTTCTTCTTTATCTTCTTCACTAGCTTGTCGTTCTTCTTTACTACTGTGGTTGTCTTGAGTTTCGTAACAACTCTTGATTTGACAGTGTCATACATTCCAAATGCCTTGGAAAATTTGTCCATTTCCTCTGCAAGTAATGCTATGATGGCTACAGAAGCTTGATCAACATCAAGCTCATATCCCAATGGTCTAAGCCATCTTGCTCTTGGAAGGACTACTTGGATATAAGTATAGTCAATATCAACAAGAAAGCATATATCATTTACATGCTTTTCCACTAGTGAAACTAGTATCCTCATACTTTTCTTCATTGCATTCTTGAAATCATCAAAGTAGATAGACATTTGATCATCAAAGCTATCTCCCATTTGTGCAATAAAATCATTTATTTGATCAACAATTGTTTTGTTCTTACTCTAGTTGATTTTTCCAAATGAAGGGAATTCCTTCATCACATAGAAGAACATACAAACTAGCACTGACCCAAATTTACATTGTGCTCCCTTGGACTTTCTAATAGCTCCAAGATTTTCACTAATCTACTACAACATGAGCTCTACAACGTCATAGGTGTGGTCTTTCTTTACAAGCTTATATGCCACATCCACTACTATGTAGGGTACACTATTCAACATGCAGGATTGATAAAACTTATGTGATATGATCCTTACAAAAAAGTCTAGAAGGGGATCAATTATGGTGTCTATGGTCATGCCTCTATTGTTCCACTTTGCTCCTATGTTTTTCTCAACTATTTCCTTTTTGTCACTTCTTAGTGTCTTGGGCCAATCTAGGGTTGGAAATCTTGTAACCCTATGCACCATTTTCTTGGTTACTTTAATTGATCCTTGCTCTAACCAGAATGATCCATCATGAATTCTACTAAGTATTAAGCATATCCACTCAATTTTGAATATGATTGGAAAAACTAGGGCTTTGGTTAAACCCTTCTTCTCTATGATAGAAAACTCATCTTTCAATATACCATTATCATAGATTTTTTCAAAGGTATTAAAGATTTCCAAGTCTCCTATGGCTCCTATTTTGTAGTTATAACACTTTCACACATCCTGAACCATAACAACTTTTTCAGGGATGGTAGATAGGGCACTAGCAGGATCATTTTTATATGCAACTTCTGGGATGGGCCTAAACTCAGATTGTTTAACCTCATTACTGACAAGTTGAATCTCATGGCTCTCTTTCCGTTAGGTCATCTTTGAACTATATGCCATTATTTACCAAACTAGGGTTTGACATTTAAAGCAAACTTCACCAACTGTAAAACTCAGCACTTGAAGGAAATACCTAGTTAAATGCTTAAATTACTTGGGTAGATGTTGAATCACTAGAAATCATTGGTTGAATACTCAAAAATTGCTCAATCGTGCTCTTGGTAATCACTCTTCATTTGAATGACTCAAAATGAATCAACTTTTACTTTTAAGCAGCTATAAAACCTTGCATTTAATGCATTCTTGTACCTTCACCTGTCACTTGGCTTCCAAAGGTTTTTCAACTCAGCATCCACTCGACATCTATTCTCACTCAACATCTACTAACTTTGTTAATAACTCAGTTACCACTGCAATTTTACTTGGCTTCCACTAAACTTCTTGACTCAACATCCAAAGTAGTTTCACTCGGCATCCAAAGACAGCTCAACATCATCATTCAAGTTTTGTCTTAGCATCTTCTCTCATGCAAATTTATACTTTGTAGTTCTTCATCATGGTTTAGGGCTGATGTATGATACTTCTTTATATGTATCAGCCCCATAGGCTCATCTTATGATTAGTTGGATGATAAATGATCACTTGACCTCATGGGTGAAGTGAACCTTCCATTGGATGTACTTGATCCATCCATTTTTTGCCATGTCTTCTTCATGTCTATTTTGGTGTGTTCCTCATCAACTTTTTATTTCCCCTTCTTTGCTTCAGTCTTGTGTGCCTTGGCCTTTGTTGGACAATTTTTGTTGACATGTCTAGTTTTCAAGCAACTGAAACAAGTAGTTTGGTTCAACCATCTTTTATAGTTCCCCTTGAAATGTGTTCTTATGCAGTTATGGGGTATATGTCCATACTTTTGACAATAGTGACAACTTTTTCTTGTATTGTAATCCCAATTGTAGTGGTGTACATAGTTGTCCCTTCTTACATGCTGATTTGGTGTCCACATAGGCTTTAATCTACACTCAAAGCCTCTATGTCCATACTTCTTGCAATTGTGGCAATGTCCTTGAAATCTTTGTGTCCTTATGACTTTAGACCTGCAATCTTGTGTCATATGCCCTTGCATGTTGCACTTGTGATAGTAACCCTTGCTTTTGTGTGTGTTTGGCTTATTGATCCTTCTACTCCTACAAACATTAGTAGTATGCCCCTTTTTATTAAAGTAATGACAAGTGGGTTTAGAATCCTTACCTTTGTCACTTCTTTTCTTAGCACTCTTTGATGATTCCCCAACTTCAGTGCTAGAGTATCCAAGTCCTGATGTATCATGGGTTGACCTTGGGGATTTTAGTAACTATTCAAAGTACATGACAACTTCACTTGACTTGTTGAGATTCTCTACTATTTCTTTTTCTTGAGATTCTCTACTCTTTCTTTTTCTCTATTCAATTCATTCTATAGTTGTTCATTCTACATCTTTAAAGTAGAGATCTAAATATCTTTCATATTGAGTTCATGATGAAGGTTCATCATTTGGACAAGTGTATCCATTTGCATGTTTGAGATCCTTATTAATTTAGTACATTTTTCTTCAAGTCTGTTTGCAAGATTTATTTTTTCATCTTCCATCATGATTCTATCCTCAACTACTCTTTTCTTTTGTTCAGTGATTTCACATAGCATCATGGCTTATGATTCATGCTCCATCTTAAGAGTTCTTATCTCTTCTGTTTGAATTCTATTTTTCTCCATCAGTTCTACTATTGCTACATCAAATTCTTTTGAATCTCCTTTGGAAAATACTTGTGTGATGTCAATCTTCTTGTAGTGAATATCATTTTTGGCTATAGCTATTTCCTTCTTTCTTTTTAAGGATTTTCCTAATTCCTCTCTAGCTTCCTCTACCTTGTGTAGAGTGAGATGCACATCTATCACTTAGTTCTCAATGATCTTTCCAAGTTTGAAAACTTCCATCTTTAGATCTTTTCCTCCAAGCTATTAGGCTTCTTCTTGAGAGAACTTGGCTCTGATACCAATTGTTGGAATGTCTTAATGGGAAGAGTGCTTCTAAGAAGGGGGGATGAATCAGAGGTACTAGCCTTTTATTATTTTTTTCCCCTTAATAACATATAACTAAAATTAACATGCATGCATATAAACATTAAACAATAATGAGAAACAAACATGCATCACCACATAATACTTGAGATTTTGGTGACCCAGAAACCCTCTAGGAATAAAAAGGTAAAATTTGGATGGGGATGATACACACAAAATTACTACAACAATTGATTTCAACCACTTCTGATGGTTTTCCCTATCAAAGGCTTGCCTTGTTAAAGGCTACAACACACTGTTAAATGTGAACCTATTAAAATATTTCTACACCTTGTTAGGAGTGTGCCTTTTTAGAGTACTTAAGAACATTCAACTTAGAATGCCACCCTATTAAAGGATTTACATAAGGCTGTTAAACCTACCTAACTCAATAGAATTTCCAAATTCTTAATACAATTGTGAGAGAGTATTAGAATAATACACCTGAACTAATGCAATCTCTAATGCTGATCTCAGGCTCTTGATCTGCTCTTCTATCCCTGATCTCTACTAGATCTTATCTGTTGATTGTGTTCCTTGTTCTGTTCTGATCAACTAGATGTGTAAATGCTTTTTTCCTCTTAATCTTTGACACCAATGTTCTGCAATAATAGGCTCTTCTTTTCCTTCTTCTTTTCACACTTCTCACTTCTCGGTTCAATGGCATTAAGACTCCCTTATAAGGATTAGTGGTTTGTTATGCATCCTTGGATAAAATTTTCCTGCTCAAACCCTTGAAATTCACCCATTGGCTACATGCAATCTCCAACTTTCTGATTGGTTGCATGAGGATCACATAGGTGATTGTGAGGATTTGATCTTATCCTTTTTATCCTATCAATGAGTCATTCATAACCATTTTTCATCTTGGCTGGCGATTGCACAAACTTTTATGCTGATCCTGCATTGCTTGGCACATGAAGCAATACTAATGCTCGACACCATCTATTCTCGATTGCTCAATATCTACTGATTCCTAAATTACTCGGCTCATATAGGATTACTGTGTCACTCAGAACCTATTGAATTTCTACTTTTCTTGGCATATACTGTAATGTGTTGTGCTCAGCAACAACTATAGTTTGCTCAACACACAAAGAAATTCTAGCTCAGCTTCCATTGTGTACTCGACATGTATAGTGAAAAAGGTTAAGTGTGTTGACACTCATTTGTCAATCTTACTTATCTGATCAACAGAATAACTATCGAATAGGCTTGACCAAAATAGCACTTGATGAATACTAACAAAGAAACCCAAGATGCTCCTACATTAGACAACTGAGATTGAAACAAATGATTCTCATGAATCAAGAAGGTGTCACAATTTGATCTGAATCCAACTTAAAATAATAAATCTAGATAGTATCTTCAACTAGTCCATTCTTCCACTTCACCAAATACTCACAGTAATATTTTCCTCTTATACTCTTGCTAACTCTCTAGTCAAATATGTGTTAAATTTACTTCTTAAGATAATCATTTGGTACAAAAACAATATTATCTACCTCATGATAGTCATTGAAATCAACAACATTGAATATAGAAGATATATCCATCTCATTAGGTAACTCAACTTCATATGCATTACCATTGTCAAACTTCTGTTAGATTCTACAAGGATGAAATAGTTCAAGTTGATGAAAAATCAACCTCACAACTCCCAAGAATCACTTGCATGAAAACACCTAACATAGAAAGAGAGAAGAAAAAGCTATGGAGGTTGAAATTCTCTAATCCATAGATGAGACATTCTTGATAAGAAAAATGATAAATTTCAATAATAAAATGTGAATCAATAAATTTCAAAGAGATCGATCCTTATAAAAGGAGATCAAAACCCTAACTAGTAAAGCTTAGGTTGCATGATAGTAATTAATAAAATACTTAATTATTATATGTCCAAAGTTTAGCTTAAGTAAACTAGAGATAATATGTGACTTAATAATTCAACCAAAATGATTTAATTAATAAGGCAATATATTATTATTCTAACACCCCCCTTAAGATAAAACTAGGGAGTAGCTAGAAACCTAGAAACTACTACTAAAAGTAAATTTAGGTCCTACCAAACAAAGCCTAATTTGGTACCCAAGCACAACCAAATATGTGAAAAGAGGAGAAATAGAAAAAACCCTACTTTAAGAAGAGATGAATAGAATGCTGAAAGAACTTGTGAAGGACTAGAGAAGCCTCCAAACTAGGGAATGTCCAATAAGATAGGAATAAAATATGATCATGAAAAACACCATTGAAGGATGAAGCTACAAATACTACCAAATGCTAATTTGATGAACCTCCCCTATATAAAACATGACTAGGTAGAGAATACTAAGTTTGAAGAGTTGATCAATTGAAGATGGAAGACATCTTCGTGGCCTACAAATGAAGGACTGAAAGAATGTATATATGGTAAATGATCCATCTCACTGAAATGCATAGGTATCTAGCCACTACAATCACCTAGTAGATAGGACCAAATACTAATTACATAGCTCATTCTATCAAACCAAGAAAGCAATAGAACCAACATAAAACCTATATAATGCTAAGAGGTAAGACATGAACATTGAAATTAAAAGTAATATCTCCTACAAAAAGAAGAAGAATCACAAACATCAAGAGTGAGAAAGAAGTACAAAAACCTATGCTGGCACATGTCATTGACACATCATGAGGCTAATGTCATGGAAGGAACACTCTCTTGACAAATGAAGATGGTGAATATGGCCAACATGAAACCCCCAAGACACTTTATAATGTAGTGCAAGTATCAAAAAAATAAATATGTGCAAAATTTTGAAATATAATAGGGTGGTACTTTATATCAATACATTTTCATAAATTGTACCAAGGATGTCTAAATAGAATAGAAGAGACATAAGGCTGATACAACATATAGTACAACCCATGAGAAATCATCTGAATCAATGAAATTGATCCTAGAACCTAAAATAACAAGATATACACCAGAATGCAAAAATGCAAAAGACTAAATAAAATGTGCCTAGAGCAGAATGTAGAAAAACAACCATCAACAATAGAAAGAAATCTGAAAGACCTTTCCAACAATATAAATAAACGTCAAATAAAAAATTATATTCTTAGCTTTGATAGAAAAAAAAAACCATTAAAAAGCACCAAAATTCAAAATAACCTGGACCACTAGAACAAGCTCTGAACTAACTTTTTGATGATATCTCATTCCAAGAATGGAGTCTTGATGAGAAAGTTATGACCAAACAACCACATGTAGGTTAGAAAAGATATGGAAAGGAAAATTTAAAAAATATTACCTCGAGATCTGTGCAAAAATGTCTTAGAAATCATGCCCACAAGAAAAAACATCACCTCGAGAAATGTGACATTTTTTTACAAAAATTGTCTTGTGAAGTGTTCAAACATCACTAAAAATTATCTTGATTTACATGCAAAATCTCAATTTGCATGCCAAAAATATCAATTTTTGTGCTTCAAATTTGTGATTTTTGTGTCAAAAAAAAATTATTTTTGTGGCAAAAATCTTGACTTTTCAGCTAAAAAATCTCAATTTTTGTGACAAAAATAATGAAATGGCTACCTCAAGGAATGATGCGAATTTGGGAGCAATACATTTTTCCTTAGGTTCCATCTTTGTCAAAATTGGACAAATTTTATATGAAAATAGAGATTTTTGGGCACTCTAAGCTCAATGGTGATGTCCATTTGGGGTCAAAGTGACCCAAAAATAGGTGATCCCCGAATTTTAAAAAAAATCTTTCTAAAGAATCAAAATCCTCTAAAAGAAAAGTCATATATTTGAAAGCCAAACTAAACCTCTCATAAATAGAATAGGGGCATGAAGATCTAGAGCTCAGATACTATGCTGAATTTGATCAAAGATCAACCCTAGAACTTCCAAAATTAACTTGTATACAAACACCTATCATAGAAAGAGAGAAGCAAAAGCTATGGAGGTTGGAATTCCTAGATCCATATATGAGACATTCTTGATGACCAAAAAAATAAATTGCTATAATCAAAAGTGAATCAATAAATTATAAAGAGATCAATCCTTATAAAAGGAGAACAAACCCCTAAGTGGTAAAGCCTAGGTTGCATGATAATAATTAATAAAAGAATTAATTATTATATGCCCAAAGTTTAGCTTAAGTGAAGTAGAATTAATAAGTCACTTAATAATTAAATCAAAAGAATTTATTAATGAGGAAATATTACTTCATATGAATTACCACGATCAAACTTCCTCAAGATTCTGCAAGGACCAAACTTCTTCATTTTTAACTTACTATTATATGTGTGAAAATGCGGCCTCTGCTAACACACACACTTTAACACGATCTTTATTTGTGGATTCATCCCAGAATGAACATTGGATTGTTCATCTGAAAATCAACTGGCAAGTTGACCTATTGCCTTCTATCTAAAGAGATTTTGCTTGTTAGATATCCTCAAATTTGAGGTGTTAAGCAACCAGACCCTCTAAAATGAAGGATTTAAGAAATGAAATTAATCTATACGATTATGTAGATTAATCTAAAATGAGAAATGCATTCTAATCTAAGAACAAGTAAAGGAAACTAGATTAATCATATGCATATTATGCTAAATGAAATTAAGCTAAGGATGCAAATGTATGTAAAATATGAGCAAATGTGAGTATGAATTTCAATAGCAATTTGATGCAAATTCCAAATTCATCCTCTCCAAAATGAAGAGATGAGGGTCTCTTAAATAGACTTTCTTGGAATCCATCAAACGTTGAGATCGATTTCAATCAACTGTCAAGATTAAAGGTGAAGTTCAATCATAAAGGAAGATTTTCAAATTAAAGGGAGTTAATTGATTTAATTTGAGTAGAATAAGGAGTTAACTGATTTAATTCCTTTTTGATCAACAGTGAACAAGGAATTTCCTTTTTTGAACTATAGAGATTTTGGTGAGATATTTAATTTAATAAAATGAGATATGCTCTCATAATTACCTTTTCTATTTAATTAAATAATTCTATTTAATTAGTTAGAGACTCTTTTCTTATTTAATTAAATAACTTCATTTAATTAATTAGGAATGGCTTCCCATTTAATTAAATAATTTTGTTTAATTAATTAAAATTGGCACATTTATTGAATTAAATAAATTTAATTCCATAGTACATTAGCCTTAAGATATAATTTAATTTAAATAAAGTATAAATACTTAGTAATTAAATTAAATATTAATCAATAGGTTTAATGTGACTAATATGAGTAAATACTATAAGAATTAAATAATAAGCATGATGAATGCAGATTAAGATTTTCTGCATCTGACAATTAAGTCAAGTAGCGAGTAGCCGAATGAGAATTTGACTAGTGAAATAGGACTTTAGAATTGATTTAGAATAGACCAAAATTGGTATCATGGCAATGAGCTAGTTTTGGGGTATTACATTTTGCCCCTCTTTGAATGAATGTGCGAGCAGCATGTTCAATTCAAAGAAAATCAGAAAGCATGATGAAAATTAGAAAGCATCATGCAAAGATGAGATTGGTTCCAAAGTTGATGACACAAAGACCAATTGATAAGATTTTAAGGACTATCTCTAGAACAAAGCTTAATGCCAAGGAATCCAAGTAGAGCACCTAGATACCTAAGATTGGTAGCATTTAAAAAACTATCTCCAGAATAGAGCATAATCTTTAAGGATCAAAACAGAACGTCTAGATACCTCAAATTGATAAGAATTTAAAAAGTTTCTTCAGAATGAAGTTTAACATTAAAGGATCCAGATATAACACCTAGATACTCGAGAGTAATAGCATTTAGAAGACTATCTCTAGAACAAAGCGTAATCTTCAAGGATCCAGATAGAATACCTAGATACCTGAGATTGAAAGTATTTAGAAGATTATCTTGAGAATGGAGCTTAACCTTCAAGGATCCAGATAGAACACCTAGATACCTAAGATTGATAAAAGATAACAAGGTCCAATCACGAGTCATAAAATCATCCCTAGAATAAGGCTTGATCCTTAGGAGAAGGGGTTTAGACTATCTCAATACCTGTCCATCGAACTCTGAGAAGAGTTGTTATAAGGTTAATCAATTGATTAAAAGATAAGATAGATGGAAAAGATGCTAGATAGAAGGGAACAAGATGCCCCAAGTGATGAGGACATGAGATGAGAATGAGATGCCCCAAGTAATAGGTATTTAATGATGTTAATCATCCTGCCCCCTCAGGAGCGAAATCAAAAGATGACACACCGAAAATAGATGTAAAATAATATAACAATAGATACAGAAGAAATCCGAGTTATAGCAGAATGTAGAAGAGATCAGAATGATCTGAAGAAAAGTTAAGAGTTGATTTGAAATTTTTGTGAAGTTGCAAAGACTGAGTTTGACTAAAAGTTAATCAGATTTAGCCATGGTTGACTTGAGTTGACTATTTTGAAAAATGATTTTTGAAAATATGAAGAGTGTAGAGATGAACGGATGTGAAGAATCACAAATTATCAAAAAGATTTGGGCTACACAAGCATTTGATTGCATCGGTCCCCAAAATGTTAAAATGCATTTTTGAGGCTCTTAGGTGTGTCAAATTTTGAATTGGATCCCAAAAATGGATCCAGAATGGTCCAATTAGCTAGGGGTGTGATTTTTGCGCATATCTGAGCACTTTGAAAAATTTGGGTCAACAGCTATATAAGGGTCCAAGGGGTCATTTTCAATTCATTTGTTCTTTTTGTCTTCTATTGATTTGAATTCTGAGAGAGACATGGTAGTTAGCATGAGATATCATTGATTTGAGCACTCTAGATGTCATAGCCGTCCAACAGACTATGGACCACTAGTGAGTCATCGATTCCCCTCCTTTGTACTTTCACTTTTATGCATTTTGAGGTCATTCATTGCATGTTTTAGCTTGTTTTTAGGGGGTCAAATCTCTCTTCGTGCGAGAACTATCAACTTTCGTGCAAAGATTTTCTTTCTTCACACAAACAAATAGGTTTTGCTATATTTTCACGCGCAACGGTGAGGATCTTCACATAGGAGACATTATGTTTCGCGCCAAGGAAGAGATTCTTCGCACGAGGTGATTTGCTTCTCGCGCAAAAATCTCTTCTTTCACGTGGACAGTTCTTTCTTCATGTGGATAGCTCTTTTTTCACTCAAAGGCATGATTCTTCATACGAAGAAAGAATGTTTTTGGGAAAAACTGATAGAGTTTCGCACGAGATTTTGTGAATTTCACACAAAATTCTGTGACAGTTGTGTAAAAGTTTGATTTTCAAAAATTCTATTTTAATTTGTTCTAATGCATCATTTCATCTTGATACTAATTGTTTCTTGTTTCACATGTAGGAGGTCTTTGGTGATGTTGCATTCAGATCACACTATCTGCCATATGGAGAGTTATTGCAGAGTATTGATGATGTTGATCGGGCACACATTGTTGTTTAGTGTGGAGCCTAATCAGTCCCCAAGTGGGAGATTGTTAGATTGTGGTGACTGATCAGGAAAGTACTGTACACACTTCATAAAAAGGGCTTAGGGTTGGGTATTTTTTTATGTGTGGTGATACGAAATTGGTTCTTGCGGCGGTATTGAGCTGTAAGGGATTACGGATTGTAATCAGGTTGTAATCACTGGATTGTAATAAGATCGGACTTGTTGTTTGGTGGATGTAGCCCAGGGATTGGGTGAACCACGTTAAATCTTGGTGCCTTGTGTTCATTTTTCTGTGTTCTATTATTTTTGTTATTGGTTATATTTGCATGTAGTTTTTATTTCTGTCCGTGGTTTATCCTAACAAGTGGTATCAGAGCCTAGTTGTTTCTCAGTTATCCTCTGCAGGAAAGTCTCACGGTTAAGTGGGAGTCTCACGGTTGAGTGGGAGCAATGGCAGATGATGGTAAGCTGAGGGTTGATAGGTTTAATGGGCAGAACTTCTAGTTATGGAAGATGCAAATGGAAGACTATTTATATTAGAAGGATTTATGGAAGCCGTTGGAAGGAGAAGCCAAGAATCAGGGAACTATGTCAGAGGCTGAATGGGATCTTTTGGATAGAAAGGCACTCAGAAGCATTCGGTTATGCTTGGCACCATCGGTGGCATTTAATATTACAAAAGCAAAGACGACAGAAGATTTGATGAAAACCCTAGCAACACTGTATGAAAAGCCCTCCGCTTCAAATAAGGTATTTCTCATGAAGCGTTTATTTAATATGAAAATGGCAGAAGGTGGATCTGTTGCAGATCATTTAAATGAGTTTAATACTATTACTAGTCAATTATCTTCTGTGGGTATCAATTTTGACGAAGAAATTAGGGCTCTCTTGATTTTGTGTTCTTTGCCTGAAAGCTGGAATGGCTTGGTAATGGCGGTGAGTAATTCTGTTCCTGGATCAAGTACCCTAAAATATGATGATGTGATCGATGTTATTTTAAGTGGGGAAACTCGTAGAAAATCCTCAGGTGGATCTACATCAGGAAGTTCTTTAAATGCACAAAGCAGGGGCAGAATGACTGAAAGAGGAAGTAACTCTGGAAATCGTGGGAAATCAAGAGGAAAGTCAAAGGGGAGGAGGTCTCAATCGAGAGGACCAAATGATTGCTGGTACTGTGGGAAACCAGGGCACAAAAAGAAAGATTGCTGGACTCGAAAGACAAATGAAGGAGATAAATCAGATGGAGACAAAGAGGCAAATGTGGTAAGTAATAAATCCGAAGAGGATGCTTTGCTTCTGTCTTTAGAGAGTGTTGATGATTCATGGGTTTTAGATTCTGGTGCTTCTTTTCATGCTACACCTCATAGAGGTTATTTCATTGACTATGTCCAAGGGGATTTTGGGCTTGTTTATTTGGGGGATAATGAACCCTGTCAGATTGTTGGAAAGGGAAAAATTAAGATTAAGTTGCAGAATGGGAATCATTGGCTACTACATGAGGTAAGACATGTTCCAAAGCTGAGTAGGAATTTAATTTCAGCAGGGCAACTCAGTGATGAGGGTTGTGTAATTACTTTTAATGATAAAAATTGGAAGGTTTCAAAAGGTTCCCTTGTAGTAGCAAAAGGTGTGAAAGTAGGCACCTTATATCTTTGTACAGGTCATATTGTTCCTTTTACTTTGATTGTTTCAGAGAAAAATGAATTTTCAAGAACAATTACTGCAGTTGAGCAAGGAGAACAAATAGCTGCTGTAGATTCTGATACAGTGCTGTGGCACAATAGACTTGGGCACATGAGTGAGAAAGGTATGAAAGTACTTCATTCAAGGAAAGCTTTACCAGGTCTAAAATGTGTGAATATGGATTTTTGTGAAAGTTGTGTGTATGGAAAACAAAAGAGAGTGAGTTTTGTAAAGATAGAAGGAAAACAAAAAGGAGAAATTAGAGCTTGTGCATACAGATGTATGGGGACCGGCTTAGGTATCTTCCCTTGGTGGCTCTCATTATTATGTTACATTTATTGATGATGCAACTAGAAAAGTATGGATTTATTTCCTTAGACAGAAATCTAATGTATTTCAAACTTTTAAGAAATGGAAATGCTTGGTTGAAAATGAGACTGGTAAGAAATTAAAATGTCTCAGATCTGATAATGGTGGTGAGTATTGCAGTCATGAATTTGAAGTTTATTGCTCCACTAATGGTATTCGTAGACAAAAAACTGTTCCAAGGACTCCACAGAAAAATGGAGTGGTTGAACGCATGAACAGGACTATAATGGAGCGCGCAAGGAGCATGAGGTTGCATGCTGGGTTGCCCTTACACATGTGGGCGGAGGCTGTCAATACTGTAGTATATTTGATTAATAGAGGTCCCTCTACTCCTTTGGGCTATGGTATTCCAGAGGAAGCATGGACTGGTAAGAAGGTGAGTTATTCTTTTCTCAAGACCTTCGGTTGTGAAGCTTTTGCTCATATAGACTCTGAAAATAGAACCAAGCTAGAAGCGAAATCAAAGAAATGTGTCTTTGTTGGATATGGCATTAATGAATTTGGCTATAGGCTTTGGGATTTTGAAAATCATAAAATTATAAGAAGCCGGGATGTCATATTCAATGAAAAAGTGTTGTACAAAGATCTGTTGCAGCAACATGAGAAGAAAGAAGATGATTATGTAGTGCTAGATGATACTCCAAAAGCTGATGTTCCAGCCATTCCTCATGATGTGCAACAATTGCAACAACAAATACCACACACACCAGTGAATGTTAGACGGTCAACAAGGCCAATTAGACCTCCACAAAGGTTTTCTCCCTCTTTGTATTCTATTTTACTTACTGATGCTGGTGAACCTGAAAGTTATGATGAAGCTATGCAGGTGGATACTAAGATTCAGTGGGAGTCTGCAATGAAAGATGAAATGGACTCTTTGCTGAAAAATAAGACACGGGATTTGTGCAAGTTGCTTGCAGGTAAAAAGGCTTTACAGAATAAATGGGTTTATAGGTTGAAAGAAGAGGAAGGAGGTAAGAAAAGATTTAAGGCCAAGTTAGTTGTAAAAGGATTTGCACAGAAAAAAGGGAATTGATTTTGATGAGATATTTTCTTCTGTTGTTAAAATGACTTCTATTCGTACTGTTTTAAGTCTTGTGGCTACTGAAGATTTGCATTTAGAGCAGATTGATGTTAAAATAGCCTTTCTTCATGGTGATTTGGATGAAGAAATATATATGGCTCAGCCACAGGGTTTTGAGGTCAAAGGTAAGGAGAACTTAGTGTGCAAATTGAAGAAAGTTTTATATGGCCTGAAGCAAGCACCTCGGCAATGGTATCTGAAATTTGACAGTTTTATGCATGAGCATGGATATAACAGGTGTCATTTAGATTACTGTGTTTATTTTAAGAGGTTGGATGATGATAGCTACATTATTTTATGTCTATATGTTGATGATATTCTTATAGCTGGGTCTAACATGCATCATATTAAGGGGCTAAAATGCTAGTTAGCACATGCATTTGCTATGAAGGATTTGGGGGCAGCAAAACAAATCCTTGGTATGAAGATTTGCAGAGATAGGAAGAACAGAACATTGACGCTATCTCAAGCTGATTATGTTGAGAAGGTGTTGCAACGTTTCTCTATGGAGAATGCTAAAGCTGTCAGCACACCTTTACCTGGTCATTTGAAATTGACTAAGGAGATGTGTCCCAAGACATAGGAAGAGGAGGATAAGATGTCCAAGGTACCCTATGCTTCAGCTGTAGGAAGTTTGATGTATGCTATGGTATGCACTAGGCCAGATATTGCACATGCAGTGGGAGTCATTAGCAGGTATATGAGTCATCCAGGTTTTGAGCATTGGAATGATGTCAAGTGGATTCTCAGATATTTGAGAGGAACATCCAATAAGTGTTTACACTTTGGGGGCTCTACTACTGATTTACAGGGCTATGTTGACTCAGATTTGGCTGGGGATATTGATACCAGGCAGAGTACTACAGGTTATGTCTTTACTATTGGTGGGGCAGCCGTGAGCTGGGTTTCTAGGCTACAGAAGATTAATGCTCTCTCCACTATAGAGGCAGAGAATGTTGCTGCTACAGAGGCACCCAAAGAGATGATATGGCTTCATTTCTTCTTGGAAGAATTGGGACATCCTCAAAAGGATAATTATTTGTTCACAGATAGTTAGAGTGCCATTCATCTTGCTAAGAATTCAGCTCTGCATTCTAAGACCAAACACATACAGTTGTGGTACCATTTCATTCAGTCAGTTTTGGAGGATGGATAGTTAAAGCTGGAGAAGATACATACCAATTAAAATCCAACAGATATGTTGACAAAGGTTGTCACAAGGGAGAAGCTGAACTCCTCTTCAGCTTCAGTTGGTCTTTTAGACTAAAATGTGAATAAAAGAACAGCAGAGTCCAGGGTGGTTTGATGTAGTGGGAGCCCCATGCGGTAGTTGTATTGCTACAGGATCAGTCTCCAAGTGGGAGATTGTTGTTTAGTGTGGAGCCTGATCAGTCCCCAAGTGGGAGATTGTTAGATTGTGGTGACTGATCAGGAAAGTACTGTACATACTTCATAAATAGTGGGGTTTAATACTTGTATAAAAAGGGCTTAGGGTTGGGTATTTTTTTATGTGTGGTGATACAAAATTGGTTCTTGCGGCGGTATTGAGCTGTAAGGGATTATGGATTGTAATCAGGTTGTAATCACTGGATTGTAATAAGATCGAACTTGCTTTTTGGTGGACATAGCCCATGGATTGGGTGAACCACATTAAATCTTGGTGCCTTGTGTTCATTTTTGTGTGTTCTATTATTTTTGTTATTGGTTATATTTGCATGTAGTTTTTATTTCTCTCCGTGGTTTATCCTAACACACATTGCTCGATTGGGTTTATCTTCTTTGTGTCAGATTCTAGCTATGATGGTGAATCACAACCTTCTCACTGCCTTGGTAAAGTGTTTCCATTCGAAGACAAACACATTCCATTTTCCAATGGGCAAGATGACCATCACTCCAAAGGACATCTAGAGGATCTTGCAGAATTCCTTTCATGGTGCCTAAGTCATCTATGACACAGTGCCCCGAGTAGGGACAAAGTCGCTATCTATTGTGTTCGAGAGAGAGTTACCGAGGGGCAGGGCCATTAGTTGGGATGAGCTGATGTAGACATATGGACCCATGCATAAGCTAGCATCAGTGCTAGCTATATTTTTGAGCTATTTCCTATGTATTGATAGAGGACAACATGGTTTGGAGTGCAGGTGGGGTGGCATGCTTCGCAGGATGTTAGAGGCACTTGAGATTTTTGGGTGGGGTCAGTGCATGTTGGCTCACCTTTTCCATGAGATGCATGAGGTCATCTTCTACGAGAAGAAGACCATGGCAACTGGAGTTTATGTATTGTAGATTTGGGCCTGGGAGCATCTTCCCATATGCAAGCCAATGTTTGAGAATGCCAAAGAGCCCATGGAGCCCTATATTTGTAGATATCGAGGGCATATTACCTAGGCCCACCTGGGCAAGATAGAATAGTGGAGGATATGTAATGATGACCTGGTGTCTATTGTATGGCAACCTTGATGAGAGACAGAGGATTGGGATGATGCTCCTAGAGAGTTACTATGGATGTTCAATTCTCGACCTCTAGAGGGCAAGACAACATCAATTATTAAGAGATTTGTGATATCACGGGTGTGGCGGTAGTATGGCTGACCACATGATATTTTTGCTAAGTACTATGCCTATGCTAGGTTGTAGAAGGATGTTGAGCAAGATTGGCCAGCACAGATGGATCCAGGGTGATCCATGATAGACATTTGTAGCTTAGCTGCAGGTCAGTGGGACTACCTACCAGAGGTAGCAGATGTCAGGATAATGCCTACATATTAGGCATTTTTGATTAGCCATCCATTCCCACATTTTATAGATCTAGTGGGGATGACAGGGTAGGTAGAGAGACAAGCACCTCAGTAGTAGCAGGCACATCCACAGTCACCAGTTTAGCCATAACAACAGTTACAAGTTGAGCACTAGGTTCAGTAGATGTAGATTCCCCCACGTCAGATGGGATCAGACCTAGGTGCTGGGGGCAGTGGAACTGGATAGAGGAGGAGGCCCCTTAGCAAGAGGCTCCATAGCATTAAGTGCCACCACAACCATAGACACCTCCATAGCAGTAAGCACTAGAGATGGTAGATGAGGAAATTCTAAATCAGCTAGTAGGTGGGGTGTAGGACATGGTATGGCAGTATCGAGAGTAGGTTTGTCAGGCCTCCTGATAGTTGGGAGAATTACACATTGTAGTGGTAGTTAGGGATGTGCAACTAGTAGAGCGATAATGGAACATAGATCTTTGGAGAGAGTGCACCGAGATTGTAGAGTGAAGATTGGAGCTAGCATAGAATGAGATCTAGTTTCAGTCGGCTTAGGTAGCATATTACTATTTTGCATATACCAGTGTCTTGCTAGATGAGACACTCTAGGTGTAGTGCTATTCTCACTATCCTCGAGAGTCTGGAGGCATACGACCTCTTATTAGGCCAGATATACCACCATCACCTCTGCCACCTACTGCTCCTGCTCCTCCTTGAGGAAAGTTTTTGAGACAGAGTTAGATGCTCTATGCCTGATCTTTGATTTTGATCCCTGGCTATGTAATGATTGGTGTGCCAACACCACATGTATCATTTTTGATTGATTGCACTCGAGTAGCACCTATTTTTGTACTAACCCATTCTTTTGATATATATATATATATATATATATATATATATATATATATATATATATATATATATATATATATATATATATATATATATATATATATATATATGAGATCTTGAGCCGAGTATTCCTGTGTACATGTCATTGTTTTTTTTGTTTTACTTTGATGTACATGAGATGTATGTTGCACTTAGATAGAATGCATATGTATGAACTGACATCTCATGTACTATTGCATATTTTTGCTTGACAGTCACAGGTATTCCATTGAGGATTGTGAATCAATGAACCAAATGCTTGTACAATCATAGAAGAATTTGATGCATGTAGAGTATGAACAGAATGACCATCAAATTGCGTGCTTATGCAGATGAAGCATGTAATGCAAGACTGTTAAATGCAACCCTAGGCCTGGTTACCAAGCCTCAATATTTAATCATCACCAGATATAAAATAAAGCTCGTATGTTATACAATTCCCACTGACATTGCAATCATGGAAATATGAATATAACATACATTATTGGTTTGTCGAGATTAAATGTAAGCATTCAAGGCACAGGAAGCCAGAATGACCAGAACATTTGTCCCTTTTAATGTAGCAAGTTAACATAAGTATCAGAGCATAAATGCTAGGATGACCTGAATGTTGCTTGCATGATAGGCACAACAAACACATGGGAGATCCCTCTTATGCTAAGTATTCAATATTCATTCTGTTCGCAACAATCGTTGCATTTGTAACCTGAGACAGAAGTGTGCTAGATATACTCGCAGTGACCCATAAGTTCACTTAGCAGAACAAGTATTAGTATTTACTATAGCATGAAGAGTTTACTCCAAAAATAAAGGAGAAGAACCAATGTTATTGGCATATTTGTATAAAAGGAGTCAAGGTACACACAGTCATCCAATACAAGATGGAGGCTCTTATAGTGGACACCCCTCTTATAGGAATAAATCAACTTATTGGAACTAAACCACAAACAAAAAGAAAAGAAAAGATCATGCCCCCAGTCATTACTTCTCTAGTCAAAGATGACATCATCAAGTTGCTCGAGGAGATATGATAAAGAAAAAAAAACAAAGCAAACAAAGAAAAAGCCCAGCATATCCAAACAAGTATATCATTTTTGAGTTCATTTTTTTTGGATTGATGTCAAGTGTCAGTGTCCAAAACATGTTTGAAAGAAATCTCTTCAGTAGGGTGAAAACAATAGGCAGACGCAGTCAGAATGACTGGTGAGTAAGGTCAAAGAGGAATCTTCACGATGAAGAACCTAAGAAGGATTGAGAAAAAGTAGGCAGACACAGCTAGGATGACTGGTGACTAACACAAAAGAGATCTTCATAAAGGAATATGGAGACATAACTCAAGCAACAATAGGGAGACATAGCTGAAACAATTGGTGACCATTGTGAAAGAGATTCTATGAGGAGAATCTCAAAAAAGTGACACTTGTGATAGTAGGCAGATGTAGTGAGGACCACTGGTAACTGTTGCAAAAGAGATTCTATGAGGAGAATCTTGAAAAGAGAGTGACACTAGCGATAGTAGGCAGATGTAGTGTAGACCACTGGTGACTGTCGCGAAGGACATTCTATGAGGAGAATCTCAAAAAGAGAGTGACACTGGCAACGGTAGGCAGATGTAGTGAGGACCACTAGTGATTGTCATGAAGGAGATTCTATGAGGAGAATCTCAAAAAGAGTGACACTAGCGATAGTAGGCAGACACAGTGAGAACCACTGGTCACTGTTGCGAAGGAGATTCTATGAAGAGAATCTTAGAAAGAGTGACACTAACGATAGTAGGCAAACATAGTTGAAACAACTGGTGACTGCATGAAGGAGATTCTATGATGAGAATCTTGAAAAGAGTGACACTAGTGATAGTAGGCAGACACAATTGAAACAACTGATGACTATCATGAAGGAGAATCTATGAGGAGAATCTCAAAAATAATGAGACAAAGGGGGAATGCCCCTGAGCTATGACAAGACTCAATCCATGGATACATGAGTAGAAAAGTAGGAAAGTGAAAGAATGAAAGCGACTGTACAGAATAGCTAGAAGATGCACTGCAAGATAGGGCATTGGGAACAAGAGGCACCTATTTACCAAGTTTTCACCTTCTTGGCAAGATTTTTCTTTTTTTGCTACCATGATGCCTATTTCTAGGTTTTCACCAATGGCACTTTTCTATTTTTCTATTTTTTTCTATTTTTCTCTTGTTTTTTTTCTCTTTTTTGGATTTTTCAATTTTTTTCAGGACATATAGATATGTACAGAGAGCTTGTTGAGATTAAATCAACTGTAAAACCACTTTAGGTGGAGAGTGTTAACAAGCTCTTTAAGCACTTCTCCTTCGGTTGTGGAAAGTTGATAAGCGTCAGATCCATATACTGTAGTGATGATGTACGAACCTAGCCAGTTTGGTTCAAACTTTCCCTTTTGCATTCATTGTTGTTGATTCTTAGGGTTCTCTCTTAGGACGAGGTCACCCAGTTGGAAGTCATGTGGCCTGATCCTCTAATTGTAGCTTCATGCCATTCTTTGTTGATATGCTCGTAGATGATCACATGCCACTTGTCATTTTTCATCCAGTAACAAAAGTTCTTGAAGTTGAGATATCTGTAGTCATCATCAGTGATAAGGCCTTTCATAAAGATTCTCAAGGTAGGAATCTCAACCTCTATTGGAAGCACAACATCCGCCGCATACACCAACGCAAAAGGAGTTGTGCCTGTTGGAGTTCTAATTCTTGTCCTATATGCCCACAGGGCCAAGTTGACTTGGAGATGCCAGTCTGTCCCTAACTTATTGACTATGTGATGAAGAATTTTGAGGATGGCCTTATTGGATGCCTTAGCTTGGCCATTACCCTAGGGGTAATAAATGGAAGACCAATGTTGTGTGATCTTGAATTTCTTGCACAATTCCTTGAGGTCTTCATTCTTGAACTATTCTCCATTGTCAATAATGATTGAGGATGGTACACCATATCTACAGATGATGTAGTTTGTGATAAAAAGCACTATAGTTTTGCCATCAGCAACTATGAGAGGGACTACCTCTACCCATTTCGTGAAATAATCTATAGCCGTGATAATGAAATTATGTCCATTGGAAGAGGTTGGGTGAATCTACCCCACCAAGTTGAAGGCCCATTATTGAAATGGCCATGTTCTTGTAGAGGGAATCAACTCTCTGGCTAGAGCATGAATGAGATTCTCGTATAGCTAACACTACTTGTAGGACCTAGCATACTTAACAGCTTCTTGCTCCATTTTAGGCCTGTAGTAACCAGTACAGAGGAGTTTGTGAGCTAGTGTCAAGCCATTGGAATGAGATTTGCAAATGCCTTCATGAACACCAATTAGTGTGCATTTGGACTTGTCAAGTTCTAAACACCTAAGGAGTGTTCTATCAAGACCTCTCCTATACAGATCATCAACACTAATGACATAATGTGAAGCATTATAGATTAGGTAACATTTCTCATTTTGGGCCAGACCTTTCAGAATGGTTTGATTATGAAGGTAGGAATAGATGTGATGATAGCAGGATGATTCTTGTCCTATAATAGAATAGATTATCTTGGAATCAAGTGTGTCATAGGTTGGGTAGTGTAATTCTTCCACCAAGAACCCATGTCAGAGATCATTTTTTGGCATTTGTATTAGGGAGGCCAGAGTGGCCATGTCATTAGTTGCTTTATTAATGTATGCGCGGAACATTTTGGAAGGTGATGTGTGCAAAATACTTCATCAAGTCATCAACCATGCATTTTTAAGGAATTAGTTTCTCATCCTTTGTTTGATACACATCATTCAGTTGGTTGATAACAAGCTGAGAGTCACCAAAGATGTCAAACTAATCTACTCTCCATTCAACTACAATTTTCATACCATTGATCAAAGCTTCATATTCAGCAATGTTATTTGTACAAGGAAACATAATCTTGTACTCTTTGGGAAATGAGTATCTTTGTGGTGTAATGAAGAGTAATCCAGCACCTGATCCTTGTTGTGTGAAGGACCCATCGAAGAATATAACCCATGTATGGTGTGTGAGTGTCAAAATTGACTATGCTGGGAAATCAATGTTCATTGGTAGAAGAATTTTTATGGGTGCCTCAGTCGGCTAGTCTGCAAGTTCCTGTCCCTTTATAGCTTTGCGTTCAACATATTGGATTTCAAAATCACTTAGTATCATGACACATTTAGCCAATCTTCTTGTGAGAGCTACCTTAATGAGAAAGTACTTTAATGGATCTATTTTAGCCATAAGCCATGTAGTGTGGGCAAGCATGTAGTGTCTCAACTTCTGGGAAGCAAAGACAATTGCCAAGCAAGCTTTCTCAATAATGTTGTAGTTTTTCTCATAAGAGACCAATGTTTGGCTCAAGTAATAAATAGTTCTTTCTTTGTTGGCATTGTCTTCCTGAGCCAACAGGATTCCCAAAGATGTATTAGTGGTTGAAATGTATAAAAGAAAAGGCTTCCCATGCATAGGAGGCATTAGAATTGGTGGAGTGACAAGATATTGTTTGATCTATGTTAAGCTTTGCTCACAATCTTGGCTCCAATTGAATTTCACACCCTTATGTAAGGTCTTTGTGAAGGGTTGTGATCTATCCACCAATTTTGAAATAAACCTACGAATAGATTGAAGCCTTCCCTATAGTCCTCTCATCTGACTGATGTTTTGAGGTGGTGGCATGTCCACTATTGCTTGTACTTTTTCTGGATCTACTTCAATTCCCTTTGCAGAAACAATATATCCCAATAATTTTCTCGATGTGACACCAAATGTGCATTTCTTAGGATTGAGCTGAAGACTGAATTTTTCCATACGATCTAGGATGGGACCCAAATCTTGTAGATGAGTATTGCGTTTAGCACTTTTGACCAAGGTATCATCAACATAGTCCTCCATGGTTCTATGCATCATGTCATGGAAAATTGTAGTAACAAATCATTGATATGTAGTACCAACATTCTTTAAACCAAATGGCATCACATTCCAACAAAAGGTTCCCCATGCACATGTGAAAGCCATATTCTCCTGGTCTTTTGGCACAATTTTTATCTGATTATATCCAAAAAAAACCATCCATAAGTGAGTACATCTCATATCCAACCATCATGTCTATGATCATATCAATATTAGGGAGCAGAAAGTCATCTTTAGGACATGCCAATTTAAGATCATGGAAGTCTGTACAAACTCTAATAGATTTATCGTGCTTGGAAACATGAACAATATTGGATATCCATTTAGCATAATCAATTGCATGGATGAAACTAGCCTTTAGAAGTTTCTCCAATTCGGCTTTGACGAGCAATGCAATGTGAGAGTGCATTTTTGAAAGCTTTTATTTAACTGGTTTGATGCCTAGTGTTATGGACAAGTGATGCATGATAAGATTAGCATCCAATCCTGGCTTGTTAGAATATGTCCAAGAAAAATTTATTTTCTTTTCCTTGAAAAAGGCAATGAATTGTTCCTTCTCTTCAAGTGACAATGACTGTGCCAGATGTATCACATGAGGATGTTGTTATGTGCCAAGGTTAATTTCCTGCATCGGCTCTATTAACATTGATGATCTCTCCTGAAAATGACTGGGAAGGATATCAAATATCTCATTTGTGGGCACCTTAGAGAGGTTTTCACCCTTGGATATGTCTTTTTTTTTTACTTTTTTGGGATCCGGCACTACCACAATGTGGTTTTCACCATCGGATCTTTTCCATTTTTCCTTTTTAATTGTATGACTGAGATATTTGATGTCGGTCTCGATCATGTTAATACTCTGCTCATTGGTGGAAGATGTTACAAGTTTGATAGTGTTTAGGTAATAGGTGAGAGCATAGTCATTTTAGAATGTGGGGACTTCATTAGATGCATTGGGGTTCCAGTCTATAAGCTCCGGATGTGCAAGTGAGAGGGTAGTGGCTGGTTCAATTGCGTTCACAGTATAGTCATTAAGTGCATGGACCAGCAATTCGAGACCTACAATGACCTCATCCATAGGTGTATTCAAACACCTCAAAATACTAACATTAGGAATTGATGACTCTAGGACACTAGTTGGATCAGACCCCCGTCACCTAACCCTAGATGTTTCACCCACTTTGATTCGATTTTCATAGACATGCACTTGGTCAATGTCTTTATCAGTAGTCATTTTTGAAAGAGAGTCAAACTCATATTCATGAGAATTGGTCCTACATGGTGAGAGACTATAGAAATCCCCAATAGTGATAGGGACATACTCTCCTTCAACCTTTGGATTCTTACACAAATACTCAATATGAAATGACTAACTAGATTCTCTCTTTTCTGAATGATATTTGAGTTGCTCAATATTGTCCTCAGAAGAATCACTAGTATCATCCATAGTGCTAACACGTGGCACAAAGTCATCTGGCTCAGCAAAGAGTTTAGTGAAATCATAAGGAATAGGATGAGGGTAGGAATCCTCATCGTTAGATTCTTCCTTTTGAGTATCTAACTCAGCTTGTGACTCATTTTCAGAGGAACTCTTAGGTTTGGGGATGAATTGATTTGATCCCAGATGGAAAGGGACCTTCTTAAAGCCTAGGCCAGTTGTATCACTATTGCTTTGAGCTTTTGCTTTGATAGGATCAATTAGGCCATTGTTATTGCACCTAATAGGGCCATTTCCCTTGTAACCAAAATGCTTCATAAGCCTAAGACCAGGTCCATATTTCTTAGGAGTGATTTCTCGAGCTTGTTCTATTAGGTCCACTCTAGCCTCTTCTTTGTAAAGCCATGCATCAATGGCTCTATTTTCACTTTCATCTTCTAAGGGAATTGTAGCCTTAACAAAAGCACCATTATACTTGGTCTGAGGTGTCAGCATAAATGGCTTCTTTACCTTTGAGTGTCTCCCAAACTGTCAAGGGGACTCTGGAAGAGACGTTAATGATAACACCGATTCAATGTGGTATTCTCCCATACTAGTTTGTTTCAATTTGAATGAATGCTCAATTTATTTCAGCTTATTGTCATGACAATTAGTAGACTCATGATTAACAGGGAAAAAAGTTTCAGTAGCTTTGAGCATATTGTAGGTGTAGCTAGTAGTGGCAGGAATAGTAACTTCGAAACCATGTAATGGGAATTTGATGCATTGGTGGTATGTGGATGGTACAACACACATCTCATGTATCCATGGCCATCCCAAAAGAATGTTGTAGGCTAAGGGAATGTCAAGCACCTAATAGGTGACATCCCTTTTGATAGAACTGACGTGAATTGGTAAAATCACAAGACCTAGTGACTTTTATTCCACTTCATCATATGCTTTAATAGTGATATTTCATCGAGGATCAATAGAGTCCTCAGAATAATCCAATTGTCTAAGTAGAGTAGCAGAGATAATATTTAGGCCAACGCCATTGTCAATGAGTACCCGATGAACATGTGTCTGGTGGATCATAACCTCAATGTGTAGAGGCTGATTATGTGGGTGATTCAGTGAGTTGTCATCCTCCTCAGAGAAGGTCATAAGATAAGGTGAGGTCAGGTGACCTACCATGGATTGAAATCGCTCAAGGTCAAGATCTTGAGGAACATTTTCCTTAGTGAGGGCTTTGTCCAGAATTTTCTTGTGAGCAGGCAAGATTTTAAGCAGCTCAAAGATGGAAATATGAGCATTAGTTCATTTCAATTAATTGAGAACACTATAACTGGTTGCAGTCAAGTTTGTTGTGTGTTTTGCACCTTTACTTGATGGACCAGCAAGGGCTTTGTCTTTGTGTTGTTCAAGATTTGAAGTAGGAGGTGTAGGGCCTTTGAGCACCAACTTTGCATGAGAGTGAGTAATATTGTTAGCACAGTGTTGCGAAGATGCATTATCCATCTTATTGGAAGTAGGGCCTCTCAAGAAAAATGGTGTCTTGGGGTTGTCATTATCTTTCTTGCCTTTTATGGTAATAATGTCATAGTATTCAAAATCTACAGGTTCAACCATGTGAATGACATTGTCATCATTGGAATATGTATAGTTGACCTTATTGTAGGGTTTTGGTTTCAAAGTCTCTCCTTTTTCATAAGCTGGGTAAGGCTCTTTGAATGCCTTGTGATTTGAATTTTTGTTATGTCCATCTACTACAAGATCACCAACATCAATAATGTCCTAGACTTTATGATACAAGTTTATACAGTTGCTGGTTTTGTGTCCCTTGTTTTGGTGATACTCACAAAATGAGGTCTTATTCCACCATGGTGGACGTGGTTGTGGATCATAGGAACGAGGGTTATCCATTGATGAGATAAGCTTGTGTTGAAGCAATGTTTTGTAAACCACATCCAAAGGTTCTCCCAAAGCCATATACTCTCACTTGGGTCATGTTGTCCATGATTTTCTCGACTTGTTCCCAGATGTCTTATTATTAGGGGAGGCTTCTCAGCATTTTTGGCTTCTTTGAGGTAGTTTGTGAGATAAAATGTCATTTTAGCAGGTTTGGGTGTGACATTGTCAACAACTCCATCATGTACAATTTCTTGGTTCTTGTTGACATGTTTGGTTTTATCCTTGTTGGAAGTGGAACCTTATTTTGTGTCTTTCTCAAGAGTGAGCTCACCTTTCTTGACCATAAATTCTTTGATACTGATAGCCTGTGTAATCATGTCTTCAAAGGTACATGGACCTTGTAGTTGGACTCTATACCCAAAATTAGGTAAGAGGTTATTAGTGAAAATGTTAAGCTTCTCCATTTCTGGCATTTTATGGGAATACTTAGTGTATAGTTGTCTCCACCATTGGAGGAAACTGAGAAAAGGCTGACCAACCTTCTATTTAAGGTTGCATAGATCTTGAATATTGATAGGGTGTTGTATGTTATGAGAATATTGTTGAACAAATGAATTGGCAATTTCATCAAACATCTTGATACTATAAGGTAAATGTGAGAACCACTCCAAAGCCTGACCACCTAGGCTTCTAGGGAATAAATGCATGAGGTATGTTTGATTGTATATAAACTCCATAGAGAAAGCACCAAATTCTTGCAAGTGATCTTGAGGATCAGTAGTACCAAAGTACTTATCATATTTGGGTAGCTCTATGCCTTGTGGGAAAGGTAGCATGTTTATGCTTTTTTCAAATGGAAATGAACAAAGAGCATCCAATGTGTGTGTCTTTGTGGGTTTCTCTTTCGCATGCATCATCTGAGCCAATTGGTCTTGCATAATTTTCAATTGTTTTTGGAGTTGGGAAGTCTCAGTTTCTTCTTCAATTTTGACAATGGTTTCTACATTGAAATGAGAAGGTAACTTTGCTCCCTCTTGGGCAAGTTTGAGAAAGTATTTTTCTTTCTCTTTGTTGATTAGGATTCCCATGACCTTCTAAAAGTTTTTGTCTTTTTGACATTTTTCTATGTGTTTAGGGAGGATTTCCACCTCTTCCTATTCCTCATCAGTGCCATAGTCTTTCTCTTTCTCTTTGTCATCCCTAGGTGGTTCTTGATATCGACTATGACTTCCATGTTCAGGTTCACAATTAGTCATTATAGGAACATGTTTAGTTTCTGTATGTTGTGTTTCAAAAGGGTCTCTAGAGAAAGGATCATACATTGTGTTTGGGAATGTAGGACCTCTACCTATCTCAGTATCCTCTTGGTAAAAAGGATTCCTAATTTGTTGCAAATTTTTGGAAAATATTTGTTGAACTCGAGGTAACCTGGCAGGTGATAGAGATCGTGAAGATGCCTCACTAGCCGAACTGGATATAAATTGTGTAACAGAAGGTAAGAAACCTCTACCATAGTTATGACCCCTAGCACAACTACGTTTAAGGTTATAGGGATAAAAAATGTTGTCACTTTTGGTTGTGATAGTCATAGACAAGGACAAGAAGCTAGAACCTGGACAAGGACTACACTAAGACTAAGTCTCAAAAAGGACAAGATAATAGTAAGAATGTTGTTCACTAAGGCACAAATGGTTTGATTTAAAGGCTAGAACAGCCAGAGATTATGATCAATGCGACACAAAGTATAAAAATCATTAAGAAAAGGACCAAAAATTACTTATGAGATGAGACTAGTCAAGGTGCAAGACATAAGTCTTCAGCTAAGCAAAGTGTCACTATTTTAGAACTATTTGCAGACAGAGAGTGATAAACAAACTTAGAAAAAAATGGTGTGCAGGTCGCAAATAGCTAAAACAGACCTAAATTGGTAATGCTGACACAAGATCTCATGCGAAAAACCTTTATAGGCCACGTGAAGAAGTTTCATAGATCGTGCAAAGAAGTTTTTTGGCTCATGCGAAGGTTAGTGACAATAATTTAATTTTGCATGAAGAAGTTTAGGGCTGCATGAAGACTCATAATAGAAGTTTAATTTTGTGCAAGAACAAAATGATTTCATGCAAGGACCAGATGATTTCGCGCGAGACCAAAATGATTTTGCACGAGAAGGCAGACTAGTTTTACAAAAATTGATTTTGACAAATTTTGATTGTTTCAGTAACTAGGCAGATAAATAGGCATGTAGAATAGAAAGTAGGTGATTTCAAGCATGTCTAAAAATAATGAGCAAGGGAAAAAGCAACCTTGCGCATGAACAATCAAGTGACTTAGTTTGTGCTAATCCCTAGGAGAGCTATTTGTGTATGTTTTCAAAGAGTTTTGCAATCATTACACACATTCCTAGAAAGTGAAAAGTTTGGCCTCTCTAAGGTTTTTAGAAATTTTTTGACTCTGTAACTTTTATGACTCATAGGGGTGAACTCCAATCCTGGTGCACCAAGGTTTCAACACAGTTTGAGAACTTAATCTTCAAGAGCTGCTAGGAAGATTTGACAACCCACAATGAACTACACCTGTGGAGATTTCTTCCACAAGGAAATTTATATAGCGGTTGTCACTACCACATCAAAAATGGCTATTACTGCTCAAGGTTCCATCAATGTAGTTTTCCCTGTAGAGGGATTGTCTACTATGGTTAACCCTCTCTAAAGGTGATCGACTCACAATAGTGTACCACAAGGAGACTTAGCTTCCAGATTCAAGGTTTTGACACCTTTTCACTTTTAGCCCAATCAAAGCAGACAGATTAATTTGACATGCTAAACTAAGAGTATCTCTTAAAGATCTATGATATCAACTCCCAGTGATCTATTAACCTCTCTGGAGAAAGGATGCCTCAATCAACAAGTTGAAGATTCATCTATCTACAAGATGCTCAAAGTATCCTCCCCACCTACAAGGAATCTATCTTAGATAGGATTTTCACTGGGAACCTACTCCCTGAAGATCCATGAATAGTGTTCATGGGGTCTAATTACCATGTGTGTATAGATGTTAATTTTTGAAAGAAAATCTATCCAAAAGTAGTCAAAGAGCACAAAGTGGTACACTTAACACTTTAACTAATGCAAGGTGAGTCCAAAGATGTGGAACATTTAACCCCTCACACAAGCCAAAATGAGTCCACAACTCATAAACTAGTGAGTTCTAGAAAGCACAAAAGGGTTTCCTAGTGGAGCATTTAACGCTTCTTTCCTATAGACCCCTCCCCTTTAACATGGTGCTAATCTTACAACCATAGGGTGGAACGAGGGGCCAACAGATTAGCAAGTCCAATAACCCAAGATAGCTAAGTAGATCTATCACTAGTAACTAAGCCTGCTAGATGAAACTAATAGAGATCACAACCTAGTATCAAATTATGCATGTGTTGTAAAATGAGAACATGGAAGGAAACACACACAAGCTTGACATGAGAGATGTTCATTTTAGGTCCAAATGAAGTGTTATCAGTCAAAGAGAATTACCTGGTAATCCTCGCAACGCCCTTAGTAGATGTTTTACCTATTTTTAGCAACTTTATCACGATTGTCCAATTGTATCGCAAACAACTGTTATGCTATTCCAAAAAATCAAAAAACATAGAAAAACCAAAAATAGTGAGCAGTTAGCAGAAAAATTAGAAAACACAAAAATCAATGCAAAAAATAGCCTTTGTCAGTAGAGTCTCGCGCAAAATTCCTGATGGTCTGTGTGAAGAAGTTTTAAGACCTGCGCAAAATTATATTCAGTCCACATGAAGAAATAGGTGTCGTGAGAAGTTTTGCACACTCAAGTGATTTCTTGTGTGATACGGAAAGAATCTTCGTGCAAAGATTCTAGATCCTCGCGCAAAAATGAATAGTCTTGCGCGAAACATTCTTGAATCTGTATGGAATAATATGGACAGAGAAAAAAAAAATGATTTAAAAAATGGAGAAAGAGGCTAGAAAAAATTATTTTATCAGCCCCATGGTGGGCGCCAAAAATGTATGCATGAAAATGCAGCCTCTGCTAACACACACTTCAACATGGTCTTTATTTGCGAATTCATCCCAAAATGAACATTCGATTGTTCATCTAAAAATCAGCCAGCAAGCTGACTTGTTGCCTTCTATCTAAAGGGATTTTTCTTGTTAGATATCCTCAGATTTGAGGTGTTAAGCAACCAGACCCTCTAAGAATGAAGGATTTAAGAAATGAAATTAATCTATATGATTATGTAGATTAATCTAGAATGAGAAATGCATTCTAATCTAAGAAAAAGTAAAGGAAACTAGATTAATCATATGCATATTATGCTAAATGAAATTAAGATAAGGATGCAAATGTATGTAAAATATGAGAAAATATGAGCAAATGTGAGTATGAATTCCAGTAGCAATTTGATGCAAATTCCAAATTCATCCTCTCCCAAAACGAAGAGATGAGGGTCTCTTAAATAGACTTTCCTGGAATCCATCAATGGTTGAGATTGATTTCAATCAATGGTCAAGATTAAAGGTGAAGTTCAGTCATAAAGGAAGATTCCCAAATTAAAGGGAGTTAACTTATTTAATTTGAGTTGAATAAGAAGTTAACTGATTTAATTCCTTTTTGATCAACAGTGAACTGGGAATTTCCTTTTTTGAACTGAAGAGAGATTTTGGTGAGATATTTAATTTAATAAAATGAGATATGCTCTCATAATTAGCTTTTATATTTAATTAAATAATTCTATTTAATTAGTTAGAGACACTTTTCTTATTTAATTAAATAACTTCATTTAATTAATTAGGAATGGCTTCCCATTTAATTAAATAATTTTGTTTAATTAATTAGAAGTTCTCCATTTAATTAAATAATTTCA
The DNA here is from genome assembly GCA_028749045.1 of Cupressus sempervirens. NCBI lineage: Eukaryota > Viridiplantae > Streptophyta > Pinopsida > Cupressales > Cupressaceae > Cupressus > Cupressus sempervirens. The sequence goes on from CM053784.1 coordinate 322,823,824, forward strand.
TTTAATTAATTAAAATAGGCAAATTTATTAAATTAAATAAATTTAATTCCATAGTACATTAGCCTTAGGATATAATTTAATTTAATTAAAGTATAAATACTTAGTAATTAAATTAAATATTAATCAATAGGTTTAATGTGACTAATATGAGTACATACTATAATAATTAAATAATAAGCATGATGAATGTAGATTAGGGTTTTCTGTATCTGACAATTAAGTCAAGTAGCGAGTAGCCAAATGAGAATTTGCCTAGTGAAATAGGACTTTAGAATTGATTTAGAATAGACCAGAATTAGAATCATGGCAATGAGCCAATTTTGGGGTATTACAACTATGTGTACCAATAGGAAACATGCCTCTTAACTTTAAAAATATGGTTTCTTCTAAACTTGTCTACATTCTCCTTATACTTCTAATTAGTTTGTTTGAACCTCAATTTCACTTTCACATTCAAAAATTTCATGACATCAACAAATACTTCTCCTTCAACACTCCTCTTCTCTTCACTAGTAATCTACCTCAACTATGATATACCTCTAGGCTACATTCCAATAATAATCTAAAAAGGTGTTTTCCTAGTACTCTTATTCCCAAAACTATTATATGAAAAGTTATGTTGTACTAATACCATATCCCAGGTACTCATTTTATCCCCAACTAAGCATCTTATTAAATTACCCAAGCTTCCATTCACAAGATCTATCTTTCCATAGAGCTTGTGAATGGAAGCTTGGGTAATTTACTAAGATGCTATCTTGGTCAGAGATAATACTTCTAGGTATCCCATGCAATCTAACAACCTCTTTGAATAAAATCTCTTTAACCTGCACTACATCAGATGTCTTCTTACATGGTATGATATGTGTCATCTTGGAAAATCTATCCAACACAAAAAATATGAAATCATACCCTCTTATTGTCTTAGGTAAGCCAAGAACAAAATCCATATTAATGTCACTCCAAGGTTTCTTAAGAATCAAAATAGGTGTATACAATCCAATATTCTAACTTACTCCTTTTGCAACTTAATAAATTCTACAACTCTTTACAAACTTCTAAACATCCTTATACATTTATGGCCAATAATACTTATCTCTAATATAACTCAATGTCTTATCAATACCAAGGTGTCTAACCAATTCATCACAATGATATTCCTTAATCAAACTAATTCTCATAGAACTTCCTTGTATACACATTTAAATCTCTTTGAACAACATACCTTCTTGAATAAAATACTCATCATACTTATTTAGTTTCAATTTGATAAATTTGGTGCTCTACAATCTCTCCATGCCTCAAAAAAATTACGATCAATATCATACAACTCTTTCATCTCATAAAAACTAAGAACTTCAACATTCATCTCAGACAACAAAGAACGTCTTCTACCCAATGCATTTTCAACCCAATTAGTGACTACACTTTCATGTTTTACCACAAATGTGAAACTCTATAACTATTAAACCCACTTCATAGGCCTCTGATTCAACTTATGTTTTCTTCATAAGTACTAGAAATCCTTATGATTAGTATACAACATAAATTATTTAGGAACAAAATAATGTCTTCACTTCTTCAAAGTTTGAACAATAGCATAAAAATCTTGATCATAAAAATAATATTTCCTCTTAGCATCATTCAAATCCTCACTAAAGAATGCAATAGGTTTTCCTTGTTGACTCAAAAAAACTCCTATTGTACTACCACTTGCATCACACTCCACTTGAAAGATAAATTTAAGTGGAACAACATGCAATCCAGCTATATGAACTAGAAATTATTTGCATGAAATAATTAATCTAATTCTAACACACTTCCTACCTTTAAAATTTTTTTGGTATCTAATTGAATAATTTTTAAATCTAACACAATAATGAATATATGAGCATAAAAGAAAAAACATAGTGATCACCTCCTTTGGTTTAGCAATCCCTACTCCTACTCTAGGTCTAGATATCACTAAAACCTAAAATAGATTAACTTCAAATTTGTATTCAAACTTGTTAGAATATTTAGAATAAATAAGGGGAGGGGGAGTGAATTAGTTATCCAAGGTCTAGATGTATCTTTTCAACAAAAAAACAATTAAACTACTTCATATTTGAACATCTAGTAGCTCAGCCTCTACTTTAGATTATCAATAACATCAACTAGTAGTCCACTGTCATAATAATATCAGACTTGTTAAATGTAGAACATGATAATAAATCATCACAAATAACATCCACAAAAGTTTGACACTAGGATTTAATGTGGAAACCCAATTTAAGAAAAATCATAAATAACATGTTACCAATCTTTTCACTCTTATGAATTGAACTCTCTAAGGAGAGAACCCTATTAATGGTTACAAAATATACTATTAAATGTGATCTTGTTAAAGGATTTAATCATTCTATTGGCCTTTTAGAGGAATTTAGAACATTCCATTAGATTTCCACCTTGATAAAAAGATTTACATATGATTGTGAGGTCAACCTTGATTAAAGGATTTTAATACTAACACAATGGTTAGAAAGTAACAACAAGTTTTGATCTAACAAATACAAGTCACTTTGAAAATAGAAATCATAGTTTGAATCACATCTTGAACTACTGACTTTCCTTTATTTTCATCTTGGTCTTTGATTCACTTGGAAACCCTTCAAGCAATCATTATAAACTTCTTCTCAATCCTTCTTAGCCTTCTACTTAAGTTTGCCCATCAATAGCATCAACAACTGCTCCAACCCTATTAGGTTTTCACATGTTTTTCCAACCTAAATTTTTTTTTTTATTAGCCCTTTTACCTCCTTAAATAGGTAATTTTGATCTTTTTCTTCTTAAACACCACTATAGGTCATAGATCACAAGATTTTGATCATTTGCATCACATACAATGCATCTATGTACCTTCTTGTTTATCCTCTTCTTTTCTAGAAACTTATCTTTGAATCCTTGCATGGAAATGTGCATGTTTCCCTTGATTTAAATGTTCAAGGTCATCCATCCTTATCTTCAACATGCTTTACATTTTCCATGAAATAAAATGTGTCAGATGGAAATCATGATTTCCCCATAAACAATAAAAATGATGTCTTTCATCCAAAACTATGATCTGACACTCAGTAATCATGAAATAGTATAAGGTAGGAGAATTCTCAAAGGAGATGTCCTAGCTCGCAACTAATAACCATTCAGTGAAAATAGAATAACAATGCAAGGTTTGATACCAAATCACAACAATTTATTCATAGATATAATTGATTACATGCAATGTGCTAGGCTGTAAGGCCTTCTTGGTTACAACCAAATAAAAAGAAAGTAATATTTCTATAGAATCCCTCAAGATCCAATCCAAACACTATCCTAGCTAGCCTAGATCTATAACATAACAACAATCTAGAAGAAATCACCAAGTAAATCTCAACTAGTGCTCAAAAGCCCACCAAGCAATATCCTTGTTTTATAGTTGTAGCCCTAGCTCTACTCCAACTTTATCCAAGACCCAAGTGTAAACTACCTCACATTCAACACTCTATCCACACACTCAAAACTTCATTACAATTCTACTATATACACTACCTCACATTTGACACTCTGTCCACATACTAAAAAAAACTCACCCTTCAACTGCTCCCACACTCACTCCTCCTCTGAATGAGTCACTCCATCATGAATGACTAAAAGACTCCACAATACCCCCCCTAATTATACCCAACTAAGCCATAGGTTGGCTTAGTAGTTACAAATTAAATAAACCTAATATTAAATAATTGAAGAGCCACAAGTTAGCCTCCAACAACAATTAAATATCCAAATATTGATACCCAAGAAAAATTGTGATATCTCCTAGCTCTGATTGAGTTAGAACTTGTGCTTTGAAAAAGGTATTACTTTAGGTCCTCTACAACCTCTTAATATCACAAAGGTTGATTCATTAAGGATATCTTCGAATTCATCTCAGAAGTCACACATAGAAACCCATTGTGCAAATTGCTAGAAATTGATACTCCAAGAGAATTATCATATCTCCCAACTTATAATGAAATAGGACTTGCAATATTAATTAGAGATAGTACTCCAAGCCCTCTTTAATCTCTAAAATTCACTTCCTCTAACTCATTGGCCAAAATTGGTTAGATGGCCTATAACAAGCACCGAGAAACTAGAAAACACATCTCTAGTAGCAAGGTAAAATGACTCAAACTTCAACTCAATCCATCCAATCTCTATACAATCATGAGGAAAGGTTCTCCAATGTGTATCAAACACATCTCTAACCATGAAAATCATAATGCCACCAAAATCCAATCTCAATGCTCTTGCATCAGACTCCCTAGGTAAATAGAAATGTATGTCCCATACTTTGATGCCTAAAGAAAGATCTGTAACCAACTTAATCTTCACCAAAGGCTTCCACTTCATCAAATTAAATAGAAAAAATTTGAAAATCAACCATCTATGCTTTATTAGTAAACCCTCAACCACATCAGTAACTAGTAAATCTACACCAAAAACAACCAACTCTGCATTAGTAGCAACATGTACATCTCCATCAACACATGCCACACTCACAACACTAGCAATATCATTGCTCACAACAAGATGCTCTACAACATAAAAGTCATCACCAATAGTAACAAGATCATCCATGACCAAGTGATTTACAATTTCCATGTCAAATCCAACCGATTGATCATGAAAAGCCAATGTCCATCCCAACATCAACAAGGTTAAGCATATCCTCAGCAACAACCTCTAGTTGCTCTAGAGGTTTTGTATCAAACTCCACAACCTGATAAAAGAACCCAACCTCTTTCACCTTGACCTTTCTGTGCCATCCTCTTTCACAAATAAGTCTCTTAACTAGCCAAACAAATCTCTTCCAGATTGGTAGACTCCAACTCCATAAACATCTATAGAATGCCTTCCTCATCCTATCCTTATCTCGACCATCTAAACTAGTTTAAAACTGAGAAACCATCTCCTTAGCTTGATTAGCCAAACTAGCTTCAAATTGAGAAAACATCTTAGAAAAATTCCTCTCCACCACATCAAAAAGATTCACAATCATCTCAAGGTCCAATCCTCTTGGAGATATCTCCCAAGATCTTCGTAAACCCTCTACAACAAATCTTTACCATGCTTCTTTTGTCAACCTCAAATTTTTTGCAAGTCAGATCACAACCAACCACCTCGCATGAACAATTAGGAAACACATCACAAGTCTAGGACCATGGATATACAATCTACAAACTCTCTGTGATCATACCTCAACAAGATCAGTTTTCCATCTTTGCAACCATAGATCTATCTGCATGTCCTCCCAAGGTCCTAGTGAAAACTACCACAACTTCAACAATCTATCTACATACTTAGCAAAAACCTTCACTTTGATACTATCTGATGTAATACAAGGTAGGAAAATCACCACAGGAGATGTCCTAGCCTCTGACTAATAACCATTCAGTGAAAGCATAATAACAATGCAATGTTTGATACCAAATCACAATAATTTATTCATAGATATAATTGATTACATGCAATGTGCTAGGCTATAAGGCCTTCCCAGTTATAGCCAAATACAAAGCAAGTAATAGTTCTACAAGATCCCTCAAGATCCAATCCAAACACTATCCCAGCTAGACCAGATCTTTAACATAATAACAATTTGGAAGAAACCACCAAGACAATATTTTTGTAAACTATTTCACATTTGGCACTCTATCCATAGACTCAGCAAAATTTTCCCTTCAACTACTTCTACACTCACTCCTCCTCTGAATGAATCACTCCATCATTAATGACTAAAAGACTACACAAGACCCTTGTACTTATACCCAAAAAAGATACAAGTCAGCCTACAAATTAAATAAACCTAACATGAAATACTTGAAGAGCCACAAGTCGGTCTCAGACAATAATTAAATATCCAAAAATTGATACCTTAGAAAAATTGCAATATCTACTAGCTTTGGTTGAATTAGAACTTTTACTTCACACTAAAGGTATTAATTTAGGTCCTCTACAACCCCTTAAGATTTATAAGGCTGATTCATTAAGGATATCTTCAAATTCATCTCAAAAGTCACTTATAGAAACCCATTATGCAAACTGCCCGAAATTGATATTCGAGGAGAATTATCATAGCTCCCAATTTATAATAAATTAGGACTTGAGAACTTAACTAAAGATAGTACTATATGCCCTCTTTAATATTTTATCTTCTCTTCCTCTAACTCATTACCCAAAATTAGTTACATAGCCTTCAATAGGCACCTAGAAACCAAAAAATACATCTCCAACAACAAGGTAAAATGGCTCAAACTTTAACTCATTCCATTCAATCTCTATGTAATCATGAGAAAAATTTCTCCAATGTGTCTCCAACACATCCCTAACCATTAAAATCATAACTCCACTGAAACCCAAGCTTGATGATCCTACATTAGAATCCCCAAGTAACTAGAAAAGTATGTCCCATACTTTGATGCCCAAAGAAAGATCGGCAACCAACTTCATCTTCACCAAAGGATTCCACTTCATCAATGTCAATACAAAAAATATTTAAATCAAGCATATATGATACTTTATTAAATCACCATTTGATGTAGTGAAAGGTAGGAGAATCCCCAAAGAAAATGTCCTAGCCCCCAGCAAATAACCACACAATGGAAGAATAAATAATAGTAGAGATAATTAGATCCAAAATAATGCCAATTCTCATAATATAATCATAAGATTTACATCCAACATGCCTAGTTGTAAGGCCTTTTGGGTTATAACCAAATACATAAGTAATTAAAATAGTAATTCTATAAGATCCCTCAAGATCCAATCCTAACTCTAGCTAGTCTAGATCCACACTCTAGTAGAAACCTCTAAGGAAGATCCAATTGTCACAAGCCCACCAAGCAATCTCCTTATTTTTCAAACCATAGCTACTAGCCCTTCTAAAACTTTATCTAGGATCCAAGTGTAAAATACCTCACATTAAATGCTCTATCTATACACTCTAAAAATATTCTATCACTTACCTGCTCCATCTTACATTCTCTTCTACAAGCTAGATGATTAATCATAATCCTACTATAAACTACCTCACATTCAGTGCTCTATCCACAGGCATAGAAAAAACTCTTTCTTCAACTACTTTCCAGAGTCACTCCGCTAAAATGAATGAATCACTCCATCATGAATGAGTAAAAGACTCCAAAAGGCCCCCCACTTATACTCATATAAGTCACAAGTCAGCCTAGACTTTAAAAATTAAATAAACCTAACATTAAATACTTGAAGAGCCATAAGTCGGCCTCAAACAACAATTAAATATCCAAAAATTGATACCCAAGAAAAATTGCAATATCTCCTAGATATGATTGAATTAGAACTTTTTCTTTGAAATAAAGGTATTAATTTAGGTCCTCTACAACATCTTAAGATCACTAAGTCTTATTCATTAAGGATATCTTCAAATTCATCTAAAAATTCATGCATAGAAACTCATTGTGCAAATTTCCAATAATTGATACTCTAGGAGAATTTCCATATCTCCTAGCTTATAATGAATTGGGACTTGCAACCTTAACTAGAGATATTTCTCTAGGCCCTCTTCAAACCCTAAACTTTCCTTCTTCTAACTCATTTCCAAAAATGAGTTACATATCCTGCAATAGGCACCTAGAAACCAAATAACACATCTCCATCAGTAAGGTTAAATGGCTCAAACTTCAACTCAATTCATTCAATCTGTATGCAATCATGAGAAAAGGTTCTCCAATGTGTCTCCAACACATCCCTAACCATGAAAAGCATAGCTCCACAAAAATCCAAGCTTGATTCTCCTACATTACTTCACTGGGTTACTCGTTCGCTACTAACTTTCTATTCAAAACATATTGTCACTCGGTCAATATTGATGCTTGGTCAACACTATTTTTTCTACATGTACAAGGGCTAGGTTGACACTAGAATCACATGGAATAAACTTCAAATTCCTTAATCTTCTTCTTAGTTTCTTACTCAAGCCTACACATTGAGCCAATCTTTGATCGCTTCTTCAAGGCTTCAGTACAATTGTCTTCTATACTTGTAGCATTATTTAAACAATCACTTTATCTTTTCAAAGTCTAACCAATAAAGTGTGCATTGTAGTTACCTCTCATAAGTCAAACCTTTCTATAGGTGTTATTGTTATGTGTAACTTGTCAAATCCTCTTGATCAATCATCTAGATATGACATTTAAATTATCTAGAAAACAATCTTACCAATAAGGTTTGACATCAATGACAACATAAGAATTGTTCTAATTGTAGTTTCCAACAATCTCCCTCTTTGGGTTCTAGGATCCCTATAAAACCTATTTTTCTTAATAAAAAACAATCTCCCTCTTTGGAATTGATGAAAACACCTCTAATTACCATGCAATAAAAAACATGTACTACATTAAGAAAACCTCCTCTATGTTTAGTATTAGATCTTCATTAATATACTTAGTTTTATTCTGATCCTCATCTCTATGTTTAATAATTTTATCTCTTTTAGTTTTATTATGATTATCATCCATGAAACTATGAAATGCAACCCATATGCTCCCTCTATCATATCAAATCATGAAATCAATGAGATTCTCCCTTCATTACATACTCTTCCTTCATATGGTAACTTCTTCACAATATCTCCCTCTATGAAAATAATGCCAAAGATACTTTATCTAATTCATACATATTTTTTTGGAAATATGGTTAGATAGATGTCTTGATGATTTTAATTTATGGAAAAAAAATTCAAAAATTTATTATGCATTTAGAGTTAGAAAATTGTCTAAGTGTTAGACAGTTTACAACAACATAGAGAACAAATGTTTATTGTTCGGATGACTAGTTGAGAGGTATGTGTAATTGAGGAAAGCTTCATGATAATATCATGATAACATGTGCTAGTGCATAGATGTGTACAAATAGTATGACACAAGTTAAGGTTGAAATACTAGTGTAGGCATTTAATAGTGCTAGATAGAGCATAGTAGATAATTGGATTGTACAAACTTAGGAATTATTTTGGTTATGAAATAATTGTAATGAGCTGGCTATGTGGATATTATTCCATAAATTATTTAATATTATTTCAAGCATGTGAAGACATGAAGGGCAATTAAGCAGAGTTTTTTAAATATGCAAGATATAAGTAAAGATCTTAGTTTGTGCAATTAGAGGAAGTTGTGTCTACCATATGTGGGATGTATATCACATGTGAACTATTATGAGAACTATATATGAGCCTTATGTGATGCAAATTTTGATGTATGATTAGAACAAATGAAAATTACATCAGATATAAAGTATTGTAAGTATATCTATTATTGTGAAGAATTTAATTATATAATTGCATGTTAGGAAAGTGGGCTCTTATTACATACATTATACTTGTTGTACCAACTCCTAATAGGTTTGAAGAAACTCCTAACAATATTGAGGCTTCTAACAAGTCCTAGTGTCCTAATAGGGACTCGAGACACTATATATACTTCCCAGACTCCTAACAAGTTCAATATCCTTAACATGATCCTATTTTTTAGTAAATCATCTAGTGGGTATCATCCCTACTAGGGTTTTCCCTTGGCCAGGGTTTCCCTAGTTAACAAATAATGGTGTTATGAGTTATCTATATGCATGGTTATATTTAATATTTAACATCATTGGTTTATTTTCATATGCAAGTTATAAAGTAATTAACAGTTGGTATCAGAGTCTAGTTAGTTTGAATAAGTTTAACAACTTGAGTAAGATCTCTAAAGGTATGGAAAAATTCAAGAAAATCCTTGAAGAAGCTCTTGAGTAGATTGACCTTCTTATTGAAGAAAGAGATAACCTAAATGATTGGTATGAAGATTCAAAAAAATTTATTGGCAAGTTAAAAGACAAGATTGATGATTTAAAATTTAGCAAGGAATCATTTGCATAAACTAGTGACAATTATGAAGTAGAAAATCTTCAGAAAGAAAATGAGATTTTGAAACATGAATTGAAAATCATTGCACTTAAGTTAAGTCTTAAGAAAAATGGTGGCAAAAATGAACCAGAATTAAAAATTGAGCTTGTAGACATTAGAATTAAAAATTGAGCTTGTAGACATTAGATCCCAGTTAGGTTAAGTTACATCTAAACTAGATACTATCAAGATTGCACATGGAGAATTAGAAAAGTATCACAAGCTAAGCAATAGCTAGAGAAACTTTATTCCAATATTGGAAATATATATCAACAAATATTTCACCAGAGACCTTCTTATGACAAGATAGGACTTGGATATCTAATTGGAGAGAAATAACCCAATAAAGTTGGAATAAGAAAAGGACTAGATCTATTTCTTGAATCCCCTAAGGAATCTGATCTAAGTAAGGTAGAATCAAGCACATCTACTAAAGTACCAAAAAAGTAGAATTAATTAATTTATTGGTTAGTAGTTTATAGTCTTCCTTGATATATTGGTTTATACATTGACTCTTTACTTTCCCAAAGGTTTATGGAAAATACAAAATTTAACAACACAATTGATCAATATAGTAGTCTAACAAAGACCCCTCAATTGAAAGGTACAACTCCCTTATGAGTGCAAGATATGCAATGAATTTTTCTTTTGAAGTTTTTGGGGTATTCTCTTTACTAGATAGAAAAAGAGGCATAAAAAAAATTGCTGAGACTTTAAAAATAGGGAAACAAGGGGAACAATCTCATAATATGAAATTTATTGAAACTAACAATGAAGAGAAATGGAAACATGTAGGACTAACATATGGTCAATTTTTGAATATGTAGATAGGGCATCAATTGTCTTTTTCTTTTTTGTCTTCTTTGATGGCTAAGATGAGGTGACTTATGTGTTCAAGTCCTTTAATGGGGCTACATACTCATATTTCCTCTTCTTCCTATCAATGGTCTCTTCAAACCAGGACTCTATAGAGAGCACACTAATAGTAGATTGTAGTATATATGGATTGAACAACTTCCTTAGAATTAATGGAGTTGGCTTGCTTTGGGAAGTAATAGGGAAGGAAACTACCTTTGTTATCAAAAGGGCTAATGTGTCCCCTTGCTAAGATGATTCCTATTCCTGGCCATACATGGGATTCCTATTTCCATCTAAATTGATGACTTAAATTATGGAGGATGGATTAGCCATGATTTCTCTTGTTCCTTCTCCTTATCCTTTTCATCTTCCTTCTCTCCCATATTCCCAATGTTTGAAAAAGGGATAGCTCTAGATGTTGGAGTAAGTGGTACAATCTTTTCTAGAGGCTAGTCTTCTCCTTGGCCAATGGATTGTGATGGCCCAATAGATGTTTTTGTAGTGTCTATCATGGTCATAGTTGTAGCTAACTAGGTGGCTCTAGTTGATACTCCATCTATTGAACTAACAACTCAAGTCCTTTTCTTTCTCACCTAGGTCCACTCCACCCATTTGTCTATTCTTTTATTTATCCCTCACATGAGAACCTCCATTGTATTAATGAATGGCTTAGTAGGTGTAGTAAATAGATTTTGTGTTTTCATGATCTCATAATATGTGGGGTGCATGTAGGCTCCATCATCCACATGATTAGAGACATCAGCATAATCATTATACAATTTTATTTCATCAATAGTTAGTCTTGACCAAAATATCTATTGAGTTTGGTACTCATTGAGACACCCAGACTAGAAACATTTAATATCTAAGATATGTCTATAGGAATACCCCAACTTTAGATGATCCCTTACAATTTTTACTACATCATATTGAGGTCTAAGCACCTCATAGTCTATCAAATTGATCTTGCTTTAAAAACTCTTTACTAGGTCTCGAGAATATGATCTGGAGGCACATGAACTACCTTGTCCTCTAAATATCTAGGAAATATTTTGGGAAATCCCTCATAGGATCCTATTCACAAATAGGAGAATCTTGGAAATTGGATGAACAAGCATCCAAACTAGCTTATAGCCAAAATTGCCTTAGGTGAGAATCTCCTCTTAGGAAAACCTTGTAATTCACTATACAATCTCATCATAAAAGCATCATTGACAACTACATACTCCTCATAGTGCCTTTGTAGTTGTAGATGCAAGTAGAATTCACAAACCTTGGTGTACTCATCATAATTTGGGATGCTAGGGAGCCTAGGCCACAAATGGTGTGTTTCTAAAGCATTAATCAAATAGGAGGACATATAGAACTACTTGAATCCTTTGGAAAAATTTAACCAAGAACAAAGCTCATCATAGATGATCTATGCCTAATCTATCTTCATATATTTAGCATAGATTTCTTGTACTAGGAAGAAATGATGCTTGGTAAACTCAAAAGTCTCCTCTTTTCCCTTCAGTCTAAGGAGTGCAAGGATATAAACGATCTCTCACTTTAGATTGGTGCCAAAAAAAGTTTTAAACATTTTTCTCTTCTTTTAAAGGGGAGCCTAGAACCAAGTCCTCTACATGTTCTCCCATCTAAGGGTCTTCTCTTCATTAAACATGGATGTGGAGGACCCAAAATCAATATCACAATATTACTCTTGCACAAGGATACAAAATTTTGAATACATCAATGCCATGTTAATTGACAAGAGAATTGATTGATCTAGAAAATAAATTTTCTTCTTTCCAGATTGTATCTCTCAATGCACTCCTTTACTTACTTAGGTGCTTGAACTACCATCGAAAACTTGGTTGCCTCCACCAATCTACTCTCTTTGAGTTTCAGAATGATTGGGTGAATGGGTTGGGAATTTATCCTCCTATGTAGATCATCCAAGTTATAAAACTTGAAGGATGTATCTATATAATATTCTAACTCACTTTCCAAGACAATTAATCTTTCATAGCTAGTAGCTTTGATTGCCATTCACTATGATTGCACAAGATGTAGTTTTGGATAAATAGCCATTAAATAAACTTGTAGAAACCAATTTCTTACAAATATGATGAAATAGCTTTAAGGAATTACAATGTTGGCACCACACAAATTAAATTAAGTTTGACTAACGATTATAATGATAATATTTGCATTTAATTCCATGAGTAATGACTATTTAAACTTCCTATTTATTTGTACTTAAAATATTAATTTCCCAAAAGCACTCTTACTTTACTTAAAGTAAAGTGATATGACTAAAAGTCATTCAGAAACATAAATAATTAACTTTGCAAGAAGTGCCTTACTTTGCTTCAAAATCTAGACTGTAGATATTCTTAGCAATATTAGAATATACAGGAGAGAAAGAAACACTTAGCTTCTCCACAAAATCATTTTTGTTTTATTTAGAATCATAGCATGGGGATTAATTCTTTTGCTAGCTTGCATATTCCATTCATCTACATTTTACCAAAGGCTTCAACACTTCTTTTCCCTCATAACGGGTTCACATGTTCAACACTTACTTCTTTGGAAGTATCTTTAGGGAATCTCTGAAGGATATTTGAATTTTTGGGTAACTTTACTTTGTATTCTCAAAGCCTCTAGAAAAAGTAGCTCATTTTGTTACCTTTGGGTGGAAAACTCCTTTCTTAGCATCATTCTGAACTTAGGCACAACAAACAATATCAGTTGTGCCTAAAGAAAGATCTTGAGCATGCCTTATTAGTTATGAGCCATTAAATCATTATGTTCATACTAATTGATTATTTGAACTAGGATTTTGCTCAGGTTCATGAGGCTTAGAAAATAGAAAAAAATGGTTGCATTTCCATGAATATGTAGCAACAAAACCATACACCCATATTTCTTAATAATATTTGATCTTATCTCCATAGATATGAATGAGAAACACCCTAGCCTCTATTGAAAACATCATAAATCCTTGGGCATTTGGATAAAGCATATTCACAACTCTTTTAATCACTTTTCATGGCTTCAACATTTAGATTCACAGTTGGTGTAGTTCGATTATTGGGAGAATCAAGTGGGGAGCTTGGAATCTATGAGATATTCAATGTTAGGGAAAGATTTCAAATAATAAGGTGTAGAAAACTTACTTCTTATTGGGAGGATGCATGATGACACCCCAACCATGCCTAAATCACCTAAACCTTGTGTGCTCTAGAAAAATAGGAAACACACATAGAAAGGTTAGGTAAATGTATTGCAAAGAGAGATCGAGGAAATGAAGATAGCAGAGTCTTTTAGGAAAGATGACAAGTAAGTGACCTAAAATAGACTTAGACACCTCTTACTCACTTTAATTAATGACCTCAAGATTTAAAAGGAGAAGACTAAAACTTGGCAACAACTATCTCTTACTGGGCACTTAGACATTTGAAGAAATGTCTAAGAAGGGACCCATAATATCTAGATTCACACAATTCAAATGACAAAAATACAATAGGAAACTAAAGTAAACACACAACATAAGGAAACCTAGACTACGGTAGCAAGAAAATAAAGCATGCAAAGATGCAAAGAAACGTGCCTAAACTAATACTAATTGCATGGGTAACTTACTTTTAGTTGTGAACTTGAAATAACTTTAGATCTTGGCCATTATATGAAAATGGAAAAACCTATGTAGAAGGATATGCCAAAACAAAGGAATTATTTTGGTTCACTTGCATTATCTTGAAAGGGCCCTTCTAGAGTGAGTCAAACTTGTGATATATTCCTTTAGGCTCATTCCATCTATTCCATAATAGGACCAAATTACCTTCCAAAAAATTCCTTGGTCTAGCCTTCTTATCGAAGAATTTTTTCATATAGTTTTGATGTTCTATTATATGATCAATGTCATGTCCCTTTTCAAATAATTAAAAATAATAATTTTTGCCAAAGGCAGGCAGGCCCAAGAAGGTGAAGTTTCAAAAAAAAGGGATTAATCTTTGGAAACTGTTGGACTAATAAATGAAAATTATTTTTAAAATATGTTTTATTAACCCCTCTTGGACGTGAGTTAGGGTTATGCCCTCTTTTAAGGGGTTTGGAGGCATTTTGGGCTCATTCCAAAACTTGATTTTTGCTCATTCCTTTGTTGTTCTTCAGAGGTTGCCAAACCTATGGAGAAGGAGACACAAGAACAGGAATTTTCAGGTTTCTAGGAAGGCTAAAGATGGGATTTTGAAGCCATTCCATTTACATGCTCATGCAGAGTTTGCCTTTGTGCGGAACAGTGTAGATTTGTGAGTTTTTGGGTGTGTTTTTTTGTAAGAGTTTGGTGTTTCCGGTTGAGTATTTCATATCAGTTTGGGTTGCTGCTGTATTTCAAAATTTTAGATGTTAAAATAGAGCTGAATATATGTATTTTGTCATGATTATACTTTTTTAATATATTATTAGTGTTTTTATGGTGTTTTCGAGCTATTCTGTGTTGTTTTCGGGAGCTCGATGAGCATTGTTTTTATCCTCCGTTTTGGGAGCTGTTGTGTAAATGTTATACAGATCTAGAAATTTAATTTTGTAGGCTATTATACTGCTGAAATTTCTATAAAAATTTCCACTTTTAGATTTATTAATAATATGTGAAGCTGTGAAGTTTTTGGCACTATTTCGGGCATACTCGATTTGGGGTTTATTGAGAAATTGGTGGATCTTGAAAATATTGGTTTTTTGATTTTAAAGATCTGATTAGAGGCTTGAAATATCATATAAAATCAGTAAAAGGACATTTTAGTGGTATCAAAGCTATGATATTGCCAGCTTGAGGGTTTGTAGAAGTTTGCATGTCAGTTTTGACAACTACCCAAATCTTGCATGTCATAATTTATGGTTGCATGTTGCTTCAAATCAGCTGCATGTCAAAATTTATGGTTGCATGCTACTTCTAATCATTTTCATGTTAGTTCTTGGTGAATTTGGTGGTTGCATGTTGCTTCTAATCAGCTACATGTCAAAATATATGGTTGCATGCTACTTCTAATCATTTGCATGTTAGGTTCTTAGTGTTTGAAGAAGTTATAACCTATTGGGGTTACACTCTACTTTATCCAGAATGGATAGGTATAGTACAGAGTCTCAGAGGAAACAATCTTGGACAATTGATATCCAGAGTTAGAATAGTAGAATGGATGGTTATTTATACATTTGAGATAAACTTAGGAAAATAAGCCATGACATGTCTAAACAGTTGGTTGAGCACCACCGTATGATGAATGACATGTTGTTTGACCTAGCTAAGGTGGATAAGTTGACTAGATTTCTATTTGGAAGATTTTCTCACAGGCCAGATGACACAATTACCAAGAACTTGCATGAGGAGTTTGAGAAACTAGCTTATAGCTAGACAGAGGTCTCAGATTCTACTCTGCCACAAGAGGTAGTGGGTTTAGATGATGATTATGAAGATGTTGTTGTGCATGATGGTGAGATACTTGGTAGAGATGAGTAGACATTGAGCATTCATTACTTTGCTGAGAAAGAGTACCGGGCACAGCTAGATGCTTCGACACATGAGGTTGAGGCCGGTAGTACTTCACATGATTTGTCCAGCTAGCTGAAAGTGAACAAAGATAGTATTGTGACTTCATTATCTCATCATGATAGGTATGTGGAGTTAGTTGGTATTGGTCATATTACTCAGGTGAGGAGTTTTCTTCAGTTACTAGCTAATTCTAGTTTACAGATATGGACTCAAGATTGTTATATTGGCATTTGGGATTCAGTTGATCGGAGATCTTTAACACTTTTTGGTAGCAGTGTTTGTTTGGGTGCTATCATGGATTTGATTAGCAGATTGCATGGTGTAGTCTTTTCTTGTGCCAACAGCTTGTCTGATGCTGGTATTAGTTTTTATACACCGGTGTTGGGCTTTGTTCATATATCCAGTCGATCATACTTGCTGGAATGTGTTGATGATCTTCCATATTTGGCAGTGTGTACAGATGAGTCCCAAGATCATATTGGCATTGATGACATCCAAGAGGATGCAGTGGGTAGTTTTGAAGACTTAGTTTCCTTGGCAGTTTCTTTTGGTACAGAGGAGTTAGACATCAGTGCTACAATTTTTGATACTCCATATGTTGATATGAGCTTTGGATTTGATTCACAGGATATGGATGGTAATACTCTAGAGAGTAGTAACTTTGAGGATACTCCTTTAGACAGTGCATCAAAGGAGGTTTGTAGGAGATAGTCTAGCTAGTGCCATCATGTGTCTAATCAGTTGAGAGTTAGTGAGCAAGACATTGCTATTGTTTGCCACCATTTTGATGTTTCTCATCATTTGTTATCAATTTATGGATGGGGTTCTCCTACTAGTGATGAGCAGGAAGGAAATTATCTTTCCTTGATAGAGATCCACTCTTTATAGGAGGCTATTGGGATTTTGAGATAGAATTATATGCAGTTGGTAGCCGATAGAGATTATCTTATGGAGTGGGGGAGTACAACATATGACACATTATTGGCCAAGGAAGATGAGGTGAGTGAGCTTACTTAGCAACTCGAGGTGACTTTTGAGATTCTTGAGAGTACACAGTTGGCTTTTGAGGAGTCACAGTTTCATTTGACTAAGGTCACCATGGAGTTGGAGCGACTACAATCTTTACCAAATTTTGTACAGTCACAAGTTGTGGTATCTATTGATTTGAGGATGTCCATGGTCAAGATTTTCAGAGACAGTGGAGATGGAGATGCATCCATCCTTGATACTAACATTGGCATATCGGGTTCATTCCCACTAGAGTCAGGTTCAGTTGAGTTGGGTGTTGCAGCAAATTGTTGTGGTATGCCTAACATGGTGGTGGCCTCTAGTACTAATGGCACAGAGACTAGAGATGTTGTATCAAAGATCATGTGTGATGTTGGTGAGCCAACAGTTGGCATAGTTCCTACTAGTAATATTACTCCCTTGGCAATGTCTTCGGAGGTAGTAGTCAATTCCAACTTGGTTAGTGATCGATTGCAGTTAGTTTCATCTGGATTGCAGTCTGAGCCACCAACTGAGATTGGCACATTCTATTAGCACTACACTATGAGGTATGCTCATCAATTTACCTTTGATGAACATGTTGATGAGATGATGATATAGAGATGTACTTTGGTTCCTAGTGCTTGTCATCAGTTATGGGATAGTTTGACGCCTCGGGATGAGAGTTGTGATGGGCATGACATGGTGATAGGTTTTGCAGTTAATAGCTTGATAATACATGACTTAGAGTAGGAGTTTGGGAATGATGCTTCAGTAGTTTTTGTTATTGATTCTACTCCTTTGGCTATGACATCTCCTGACTTAGCTGGTGGTCAGTCATAGTGGGCTATATCACTTGTTCATGGAAAATTTTGTTTGGGTTCCATTTCTTGCTATTTATCTTGTAATGTCTTTTCACCATCAGCAATGCATGGGAGTTATGGTTATGAGATAGTGGCCAATGATTTGGAGAGTTGTGTTGACTGTAGGAGTTGTACAGTGTGTGGATTCTCCATACTTGGTACAGTTTCATTCAAGAGTGTTCACCATTATTGCAGAGTTGGATTGTACATTCCATATAGGCCAATGGGATGCGTTGATGGTATTTACTATGTTCGTAGTTTGATTTGTCCACTTTACTTGGGTTCTGATGTTCCAAGAATTTGTGTCTCGTGGGTTTCTGACTTTGGCAGTGGTGATTTTGGAGTTTGGTTGAGCTGTAATTGTCAGTTTGATTATGGATTCCTCTTCGTTATATTGCAGATGATATTGCAGGAGTCTATGTTAATTGACAATAGTATAGTTCATGACTACATTTGGGATCCAGGTGGATTGATTGGTTTATTATTCAGCCATTTCTTGAGGACAAGCAATATTTGGGAGGGGAGGACTTGTCATGTCCCTTTTCAAATAATTAAAAATAGTAATTTTTGCCAAAGGCAAGCAGGCCCAAGATGGTGAAGTTTCAGAAAAAAGGGGTTAATCTTTGGAAACTGTTGGAATAATTAATGAAAATTATTATTAAAATATTTTTTATTAACCCCTTTTGGACGTGAGTTAGGTTATGCCCTCTTTTAAGGGGTTTGGAGGCATTTTGGGCTCATTCCAGAACTTGATTTTTGCTCATTTCTTTGTTGTTCTTCAGAGGCTGCCAAACCTGTGGAGAAGGAGACCCAAGAATGGGATTTTTTAGGTTTCTAGGAATTCTAAGGATAGGAGGTTGAATCCATTCCATGTGCATGCTCATGTAGAGTTTACCTTTGTGCTGAACAGTGCAGATTTTTGGGTTTTCGGGTGTGTTTTTTTTGTAAGAGTTTGGTGTTTCCAGTTGAGTATTTCATATTAGTTTGGGTTGCTGCTGTATTTCAAACTTTTAGATGTTAAAATAGAGATTAATATATTTATTTGGTCATGATTATACTTATGTGATAGATTATTAATGTTTTTGTGGTGTTTTCGAGCTATTCTGTGTTGTTTTCAGGAGCCCGATGAGCATTGTTTTTATCCTCCATTTTGGGAGCTTTTGTGTAAATGTTATACAGATCTATAAATGTAATTTTTTAGGCTTTTATGCTGCTAAAATTTCTATAAAAAATTTCACTTTTAGATTTATTAATAATATGTGAAGCTGTGAAGTTTTTGGCACTATTTCGGGCATACCCGATTTGGGGCTTATTGAGAAATTGGTGGATCTTTGAAATATTGGTTGTTTGATTTTAAAGATCTGATTAGAGGCTTGAAATATCATATAAAATAAGTAAAGGGAAATTTAAATCAACCATCCTTCCATGTTCTTCTTCCAACTTAATCAGATACATTATGTGCTTCTTTAATCCATCTTGGAATTTTGGATCTTCGATCACTTGCTAAGGTTTACAAATGGATAGCTCTAGTGGAAGAGGAAGACTAGCTTCAACTCCATAAACCAACTAAAATAGGGAAATCCCAATTGCCTTCTTAGGTGAAACTCTTTCTACCTAGAGTGCATCATATAATTTCTTGTGCTAGTTCTTTTGGTTATCAAAGACCAATTTATTCATGATATTGAAAATGTTCTTATTGCTTGATTTTGCTTGACCATTTACTTAAAGGAAGTAATATGATAAGTGAATTAAGTAAACACTAATGTCATAGAAGAATTTTTTAATTCTTGCAAAATAAAAATAGGAAGTATTTTCCATGAAAAGCTTCATTGGCACTCCAAACCTTGTCAAGATATTTTCTTTAATGAATTCAAAAGCTACCTCAAAAGTAGTCTTCTTAGTTGGCTTGGCCTCCACCCATTTAATGAAGTAGTCTATAGAATTGATGGCATATAAATGGCCAATAGATGATGATGGACTAATTGGTCCAATGAAATTAATTCCCCACTATTGAAAGGGACCTTCAACTAAAACTGGTCTTAAAGGTAGAGAAGCTAATTGAGGATTGCTTGAGAACGTTCGGCACTTGTCAGACTTTGCCACCCATTGATACACATCCTTGAAAATTTTAGGCCAGTAGTAGCATTGTCTTAAGATCTTATATGTTGTGACTATTGATGAAAAGTGATTGCCAAAGGCCTCATTTGTGAAGCTATGAAGCAACCTCTCTTGTTGAGGTTTATCCACACATCTTAGAAAGGTCCTATCTATTGCCCTCTTGTACAATTGATCAACATATGTGACATACTACATTGATTTTGTTTTGAGGTCTCATTTTTACTTGTATGGTAGTCCATTAGGAAATATTTTTAGGTTAGAAAGTAGAAAATGTTTGAGAACTAGAGATCTTAAAGATTGATCATTAGTCCCTTTGTTAATTTTTCTTCTTGGCTTAAGTCCTAATTTTCTGCTATCATTTTGCACAAGACATTCCCTCTGACCAACTTGGTTGGATTTAGGTCAATGAAATATTCTTAAACCTTAGCTATCCAAGAACCTCTAGTGTCATAACCTATCTCTTGTTGATTCAAAATGCTCTTAACAACTAAATCAGGTATGAATACAATAGAATGAGAATGCAGTACATAAAATGTAAAGTTTTTGAGAGCTCTTACCACTGCTTAGGTAAAATTTTCCATTTGAGAACATCTCAGCTCATGCTCCTTAAGGGTGGTGCTCATGAAGGTAATTGGTGGTACGATACCTTCCTTGTTCTCTTTTGAACAAGTATTACAAACATTGTATGGGTGGAGGCATAGCAGTATAGTATGAACCCATTGGTGTAATCTAGATGTACTAGCATGGGTGGTTTGGCTACAACATCCTTGAATTGATCAAAAGTAACTCTTCCAGAGTTGTTCCATTAAAAAAAATAACTTCCTTTCATCATATTGACAATGCACTTGGTGGTTTAAGAGAAATCATAGATGAAGCATCTCAAAATGTTCACCTATCCGAAGAAGAATTTGAGTCTAGATTCACTTCTTGAAAAATTCTACTATTGGATGACTCTAATGAATTCTAGGTCAATCTTGATGCCTTCTTGGGAAACAATGTGACCTAGAAGTTTACCTTCTATAAAACATAAGACTAGTTTCTTGGGATTGGGCAAAATCTCATGCTCTTTGCATCTTTTCAACACCTTCTCTAAGTGATTTACATGATTTTATCTTTTCTCAGAGAAGACTATTAAATCATCCAAGTAGATAATGATGATCTTATCCTTTAGATTAGAAAATGAGGAATTCATAGTCTTTTGAAAGGTGGCACCGACATTAACAAGCCCAAAGGGCATTCTATTATATGCAAACATTCTCCAAAGAGTGGTGAATGTAGTTTTGTACTAGTCTTCTAAGTTTACCTCAATTTGTTTGAAACACAAGAATCCATCTAGCATGGACATCATTTTAGAGATAGCAACTATTTGTAGCATGTGATCCACATTAGGCAAGGTGTAGTTGTCCTTTATAGATGCTTGATTCATATTTTTGAAATCCATGCAAATTCTGATCACCCCATTCTTCTTTTGGACTAGGACAATGTTATCTAGCCATGTTCAATGATGTATGGGGTAAATAATTTTGGCTTCCAACATCTTGTGCACCTCCCTCAAGATGGCATCAAAGACCATAGGGTTGTAGTTACTATACTTTTTCTTGAAGGGAACAATGTCAGGCTTTAGGGGGATTTATTTCTTGAACTCACCATTCATAAATGTCCTCAGGTCCTCATATCCCTAGGAAAACACAACTTAGTACTCAGTCAACAAACCTTTTCCCTTTTCTCTTTCTTCCCTTGAGCAACTGCTATTGATATTAACCATCTTTGGCTTATATTTGGTGTGAAGTTCTACTTTTCCTTCTTCTTTCCCTTTGAATAAATGCATCACACCTATCAAAAAGTTTCTCAAGGGAAATAAGGTGTTGAGGGATCTTGTTACCTTTGAGTTATTTGACTCCAAGCTTTAAAACTCCTATAAGAATTTTCCTTAGGGAAAAATTCACCCAAGACAAGGAACTCAAACATAAGCACAATAGTAGACCAAAGAGAGATTATGATCAGAATGATGATATATTCATTCAATATGCCATATGAAAGTATACTAGGAGTGTTTGTATATAAAGGTCTATAGAGAACTTCTAAAATGCATAGAAGTCAGCAACATGATAAGTCATACAACCAGGCACATGTCCACCAGATATGGGTTATCCTCCATTAGGCACAAAATTAAGTATGATGATGAGAGGATAAGCCTAAAATGCTATAGCATGTAAATTTTTGTTATAGACAACATGTGCTAAAAAGGAAGTGCAAATAACTATGTTTTTAATTTGGAAAACAGGTTTTACAAGGATCCTGAAACCCAAAGTTTTGCAGCATTAAACAACTAAAAGCATAATAGATAGAAAAAATAAAAATTGCCTCAAAAGGCCAGAAACAAAAAGGCCCAAAGCTTGGGAAACAAAGGCTAGGAACAGGGCCTAGTGGGAAGACTAGTGTCCCTTCTTCTCCATTGCCTATAGGATTTCTGCAAATAACTATGTTGTCTACATGACAACTCATTGAATGATTCAAACTCCAATGTTGTAGACACCATGTGTTGACATAGAGTTGCGTACTTTTGTGTTGTCAACATGACAACTCATGAGAGTACACAAAAACCTAACTATCTCACCTAAATAAATAATAAAATGATACATTAACCTAAGTAAACCTAAGTAAAGTGTAAATAGTAAATACTTATTTACACCAACACCCCCCCTTAAGTGTAACTTAGGGGAATGCCCTTAAGCTTACAAAACCTAGGATGAAATACATGATGGATCCTAGCTACTAGGCCATGTTAGGCACCCATCTACATAATGAAATTCAATCTCTCATAAAGTAGAGAAAGAGGGAAAAACTCATGGGAAAAACCCTCCCCCATAAAGAGAGATGAAAAACACATATGATGTATGTATAGATGGAGTAATCAAGACCCCCCATTACAACATACATCTTTGATGAAGAAGCTGATCCAAGACTACAGAATGGTATTCCTCCCCTTGGGAAGAAACAAGGACAATGGTAAAAATGAGATGCTTCTATTGTATGTGGAAAGAATCCCATAGGTAAGTGATGTTTTTGAAGCCTGCTCAACTAGCTAAAGAACCTGTCTCAAAGAATTATCTGTCTCCTTAGCTAATGAAGAATCCCTCTGCAACTACTGAACATAAGTATCCACAATAACTTCAACTTGTAACAATTGATCATACAGAGAATGAACAAGAGGGTTAGATGGAGCCCTCATGACAATTGAAGAAGGTGTTGTTGCATCAAGAAGAAGAGGTAGATCATCAATACTGTCTCCCAAATCTGTCACTAATGTTAGACCTAGAAGACTAGACGTACCCTATTGTGCTGGACCTATCACTATGGCAATATATGCATGTGGACTAGACTGATGTAGTGACCTCTCACTACAACTGTCGATAGAACTCCACATGTCTGAATTTGTTGAAGCACTATCACTAGTGTCACTATCAGTTTGCACATGGTATGATGTGCAAAGAGGATTAGAGGACAAGCTTGGTGAACTTTCTTCAAAGTGAATGTCCTTCTCCACTAAGATCTAATGTGTCTCTAGATCCATGAGTCTATATGCCTTCACACCATCTTCATAACTAATAAAGGTACAAGGCCAAGGTGATTGTGCCTGCATCTCTTAGAAGATATCTTTGCCCATGCAAAACAACTAAAGACTTTGAAGTGTGTCACAATAGGTTTTCTACCACACCATGCCTCAAAAGGAGTCTTGCCATCTAAGGCTAGATGAGGAGACCTATTAAGAATGTGAGTTGCACTACTAATTGCTTCAACTTCTAATGATAGATCTACAAACTTGGCTTGTATCATGCAACTTTTCATAGACTTAAGAGTTTAGATTCTCAATGCCGCAACATCTGTCTTATGTGGACTAAATGCTAGTGAATTTTGAAGATAAATTCCCTCAAGTCTACAAAAGTTTGTAAGTCTTCTATTCACATATCTACTTTCATTGTCCATTCTTAGAACCTTTGATGGCTTTTCTTGATTTTTGTTCAACATGAGCCTTGAAGGCTAGAAACTTATCCAACACTTCATTCTTATGATGAATAAAGTAGACCCAAGTGTATCTTGAAAAGTCATCAATGAAATTAAGTATGTAGTGACCCTGGCTGACTAATATCACTAAAAAAGGACTTTCTAGTACCATGCGAACCAACTGAAGAACAATTAGTGCTCTTGAAGACTTCCCTTTATGTAACTTCTCCTCTAGATGCATATCCAGTATACTTGTTGAACATTCACCTATGGAAAAGTTGATTTTGGGTAGACCTTTGACCATTCTATTTGTGCAAAGTTGCTAAAGATAGCAGAAGGAAAGATGTCCATACCACTCATGACATAATTTGATTATGGAATTTGATTGTGTTAACAAGGCCTATGAAGAAGACTTGGGCACAAAATGGGAGAAAGAGTACAACCTTTTGTCATAATTCACTTTGCCCACTGCAACCAATGAGTTATCTTTTAGACTACACACCTATATTGAGTCTAAAAGGAACTCAACTTTGTGTCCATCTCTAAGGTGAGTGATTTGGTAAATTGAGAGGAGGTTAGAACTTAGGTTTGGAACATAGAGAACATCTTTGAACTCTCCATTTTCCATTTCCACTTATGTTTCCTTCAACTTCCATTTTAGTATCATCTCCCACAAAGATGTGTGGTACCTTTGAGTGCTTCATTGAAGAAAAATCCACTTTTGAAGAACCCATGTGATAGGAGGTAACTTAGTCAAGAATCCATTACTTTGAAGATTTTGAAATTTCCATGAGTGCTTGCCCTTTACCCTTTGAATCTAAAGAAGACCCTTTATCCTTATAAGCATTAGGAAATGGAACATTATATTTCTTCATGATAGAGGTCAACTCATTAATCTTCTTATGATAACACTCATGTTCTTCATGATGCATTTTCTTGCAATAAGCACACTTTTTCTTCTCCATACTGTTGTCCCCCTTCTTGTTGACATTTGAGGAAGACTTGCCTTGTTGATTGGATTGTGGTGTTGTCTTTTCTACATCCTCTAATTTGGTCTTCCACTTCTTATTCTTACCCTTTCCTTTATTTAATGATTGACTAGCTAAATTTTGAGAACCCTCATTATTGGCCACCAATGCTTTAGACTTAGGTAAATTAAGAATCCTGATTGATATCAAATTCTTTTCTTCTGTATCCAACAGATCAGCATATTCATCAAAAGAGACTTTCTTATAGGTAGACCCTAATGTAGTCTTTGAGGTGTTATAAGAAGAAACAAATGTGGAATACTTTGATTGCAGCTTGTTATGAATAAGATAGATCAACTGGTCATCTTTAATAGAATTCCCATAATTAGTAAGCTTAGTCCTTAGTTCATTCACCTTAATGATGAAATCCTATATAGAATTAAATGACTTAGGATCTAAGGAGACAAGCACATCTTTGATTTTGAAAACATCCTCTTCAGACACTTTACCATATAGGTTTTTGAGGGTACCCCAAGCTTCCTTGGATGTAGAAGACTTCCTAATTTGATACATGATCTTGTCATAAACCCCCAAACATATATCACCTAGGGATTTCCTATCCATTGCTACCTAGGCTAAAATATCACTTGTTGATACATTATCACCTACTAGTTTAGGAAAGGTACCATCTACATATTGAGAAACTCCATTATGTATTAAATGATACCACATTTTGATGGATCATGTAGCATAGTTATGTGGAGTTAATTTTAGAAACTTAAAATTTCCCATAATGTAGAGAATGAAAGAAAATTTCAAAAAAGAAGGAACACAACACCAAGAACACCCCCCCCTCTTTCACTAAATCAAGAACCCCCCCCACCACCAAAATAGATGCTTTTGGCACTTTATAAGTAGTGTGATTATAATGGCCACTTACCAATTTTGGCCTTTGTGGACTTCTAACTTTTCTTGTTACAACCTCTTGAAAGATTAGTAATCTAGAACTTTACAATGTATAGCAATTTGAAGTAATACAAAGCAAAGAAAGGCCCTATTTCTTAAAGTGACACTTTTGTCCATACAACCTTACAATTTGATTGTAGATCTAGAAAGTAGATGAAAAATAACACACTTTTAAAAAAAGTAAAACTTATTTTTGAGTCTAGATGTGCTTGTATAGATCATTTGAAGTTGCAAAATGTAGGATTCAATAGGTATAGTCATCAAAAGATGTAATTTCTGACAAATTTGTGCACAAAACTAGAAAAGAGCTGCACCACTAAAAATTTTGGGAAATTCTACCCAATTTCAAAAAGAATTGCACCTGATTTGGAGTCCAAATGACTAAGATATGACCTCTAAATATCAGAGTACAAAATCAAAAATTGATCTTGAAAGGGGTTGCATCAGAAAAAGATGGGATTAAATTTGACGATCATATGACCGTTGTAGAAGTTCAAATTTTTCTTGGAATGATGGTTTGATGGCTGTCAAATTTAGACTCATGAACTTGATGATGTAAGAAATTCTTAGCCTTTTGATGATGTCAACATGACATCATGAGTATGAGATCATACAAAACTATATGAAAAATGTTGATAGCATTAGCTGAGTTAGCGTACAATCTAGACATGTGGATGCTTATTTGGCTAATAGCTGGTCTAATTGCATGTATAATTTTACTGACTATATAGGAAACTAGGGCTGACAAGGTGCTGTGTAAGTTGTTTGATGTGGTAGTCTTGGCAAATAAAATGTCACCACATGTCCACCTATAGATTGGTCCATGTGGGCAACTAAGATTGGTCACCACGTGTCATAAAGAAGTGTAGATGTGGCAGTGAGCTTGTGCTTGGGACTATCCATGTGTTGAGAGGGATGCGAATTATGTTGAACATGATCCAAAGTATATTTTGTGGCTGGCAAACTTGCACAGTGTCAGAATTCTACCTTTCACATGAAAAATAAGTGTTTAGTCAGTGCCAGGGAAATTTGTGGCTACTGGATTATTTACTAGGTTAGAAGTTTAGTTTTTAGACATCGATAAAGTTTTGTTTTATCTCACATTCATAGGTTGGAAATCATGCATATTGTTTAAAAGATAGTGCCCATGAGTATCATGTCAAAGACAATGTTGTTGGTGAGATTAGGCTTGCTACATTTGTGTTGAGTGGGCCAGTCTAGTTGCATTGGTAAGAAATATTGAAGGTGTGCCTAATGCCACTAGAATATTCACTATAACTGTGAAAATATTGAAACCGTCAATTAAAGAATATATGCCTATATAAATAGAATATTCTCCCAAATTTACAAGGCCAGGACGTGACTAGCCCATTTTGCTAAAAAATTCTTCGGGCTACTGGAGAATAAAATTTTCCAAAAATACCCAAATCAAAAAATAAACTATAGAGAGAAAATTAATTTAGATCTAAAATTAAATGCATAGATCGATTGAAATGACCATACCCAATTGCAAATCATTGCCTTCGAGTGCTAGTTTGCAAATTTCTTTTTTCCTCATGATCAACTTTAGCCTAGCATAGGCAAATTTATAGTTGATCTTTACTGAATCAACATTCTAGATGTAATGGCAAGGTTAGATTTGGCTCTAGACACTCCCAATTTCTATAGATACTCTAGATTTAGGTTGAGGTGATGAAGCATGAATGATCTCGAATTACTATGTGTAGAGAATCTCCCCAAGCTCTGACACCATGTAAGAATTTTCCTTAGGGAAGAATTCACCCAAGACCAAGGAACTCAAACACTAGCACAATAGTAGACCAAAGAGAGAGTATGATCAAAATGATGATATTCATTCTATATGCCATATGAAATTACACTAGGAGTGCCTATATATAAAGGCCTCTGGAGAGCTTCTATAATGCATAGAAGTCAGCAACATGATAAGTCATACAACTAGGCACATGTCCACTAGATATGGGTTATCCTCCATTAATCACAAAAGTAAGTGCAATGATGAGAGGATAAGCCTACAATGGTGTAGCACACAAATTTATGTTGTAAACAACATGTGCAAAAAAGGGAGTGTGAATAATTGTGTTGTCTACATGACAACTCAGTGAATGATACAAACTCCAATGTTGTAGACACCATGTGCTGAAATAGAGTTGCATACTTCTATGTTGTCAACATGACCACTCATGAGGGTACACAAAATCCTAAGTGTCTCACCTAAATAAATAATAAAATAATGCAATATGATAAAATAATGTATTAACCTAAGTAAACTTAAGTAAATTTTAAATAGTAAATACTTATTTACACCAACAACTCCTTCTTCATGTTAGGGGAGAAATCCCTACAAAGGTTTTCACTCCCTTCAAAGTATTGGTCACTAAAGGGTTCAAATCCTTCTAGAAAGGATTGAATTTTCTTATCATCATTGAATACTTACCAAGTTTCTATGTTATCAAGAATGTTTGGTCCAAATAAGACCTCAACCTTGTACTCTTTATATATGAAATCTAGACAAAGGAGTAACAATGAGGAAGATACTACTAACAAGTCTACTCTTGAATTCTACTCCCTTGGAGCAACTTCAATTGAAAAGGTGTCTAGATGTTAAATCTTGTCTCAAACTCTATTTTTATAGTTCTTGAGCCATACATTCTTTCCAATGTATTGAGCTCAAACTTGTTTTACTATGAGTTTAGTATCTCCTTAAGCTCTTAATATTTTGACTCCTCTCTTCTTTCTAGTAGTGATACCCAACAAAAAAACTACATACTTTTCTATGTTGTTGATATTTTGAAATTAAAACTTGAAAGCAAGCTAAGTTACATTTCCACATGGGGACACAAGCACCACTCCATCTCTAGATCTTGTAGCAGCACAACTCCCATCAAACTCTAGTGTCCAAATTCTTGGATCACTAGGAGGATTTGGTTGTTCTTCTTAATCAAAGTTAGAGAGCATCATATAATTCCCAAACTCCATTTCTTGATATAGAATCTGCACATTAGGATCATCAAATTTTAAAACTATAAATTTAGCCTTCTCTTTGGATTCCAACTTTATCTTCTTATTCCCCATGGGAATAATGGCATGAGACCAATCCATCTTGATTTTTCCTCCCATGTATCTACAAAATCTTCTACTTGAAAGAATCTCATAGTTTATAGGGTGAGCAACCAATGCTACTTGTGCATCTTTAACTTGACTTATTAGAGGGACTTTATTTGCATCCATAGAATAGCAACATCTAAAGGTTTTGGTAAGAGTCAAGCCAAGGGCACAAGCAACTAAAGAAGGCATGATGTTATTAGAGTCACCAGAATCAATAATGTAGTTACTAAGCTTATGGCCATTTATGTACATGGACACATAGAATGGATTTGATTTTAATTAGGGGAGGTAGCTAACACTAATGCTTCTTCCACTTTGAAGAACATAGGAAAAATAGGCTCTTCATAAGCTAGTGGGCCACTATCCAATTGAGGTTGGTAATTTCTAACTATAGAGTTGATATTATGCTAAGTTTTAGCAGTAACATCACTTTTATAATAATCTACTAACTTTTGTAAGTCATCTAGATGAGTTTTGAGATACTCAAGAGGAGACACCTAGATATGAGCATCCTTACAATACTATATAATATCAAATGAGGAATGAGGCTTACCACTTGGTTTCAATTTTGATTTCTCTTTCCTCCAGGATGAGGAAGTAGATGCTTTAGTTGCAGTTTGTGAAAAGCTAGTGGTTGTATTCTGGGAAGGAACAAAGTTCACTAGATTCTTCTCTCTCTAACATCTTGTAGCCATAATCATCTAAATTCTATCTAAGGTGGAAAACTAGTCACCTCCAATATCTAAATCAAATTCACACTCAAAAAAAATGTTCTAGAGTCGCCATGTGGAGTAGAATTGTCTTCACTTTTAGGATATCCAATGATTACCTCATTAAAAATGGTGAGATGCTCATATATATTCATTTTTGGATGGGAATCACCATCATTATCTTCTTATAGATGAAAAATACACATGTTTTTCTTCTTGGGAGGTGCCTTAATAGAAAGCTTCTATTGAGAAAATAGAAATTGCAATGGTCTACCTTCATTTTTCCTTTAAGGAATGTCATGATATGGTTGCTAGAGTGAAGGGCTAGGTTTTCCCATTTGCCTCTTCATGTAAATAATCTCATTTGAGAGTTTTTGAAGCATGGCTATAGTATTGTTAGTTACAATAGGAACAGAGCTTGTAGATGCTCCACTCTAAATCTCTCTTTTCAATTTTTTGGTTGTTATCAGTTCATTCTCCAACTCAATTGCCATGTTTTGAGTAGCCACAAAATTATCCATGTGCACACTTTTGATCTAAAAGCTTATGTCAAGGGGCATGGAGCTAATGAAGAACATCTTCTAGTTATTAGTAGTAGGCCTACTTGTAGAAAAGATCTTATTGACCAACTTATTGAATTTAGCAATAAAATCTCTCATAGGAATGCTTGCTTCCTTCGTGATCTAGTTAAGTTGAGTCAAGAGATTGTGCTCATCTTTTGTACTCTTATAATGAGCTTCAAATTGGGTCCACATGCCATTCCAAGTTGTTATGCATCCTATTGGGAGGTGTTGAAACCATTCAACATCATTGTTAAGTAAAGTTTTCATTAACATCCTCAGTACAACATCTTCATGTTGAGGAAAAATGATACTGCATGTAGCAAAGAAAGCTGCAATGTGCTCATCAGTAGAAATTGTCCCATCACCATTGAACTTTGGGAAATTCTTTCTATAGGCTCTAGGAAGGTCATTTTTGGTGACAAGACATAGAGGGCCAATGGAATAACCCTAAGGAATAGCCATTGAGGTAGGAAGGATTACAAGTATGGGTTGAAAAGTGACAATAGTAGGGGTGACTACTTTGTGAAGAGTAAGGATGTTGCAAATAGATAGGATTTGAGCAAGAAAAATAGGAGTTTAAGAGGAATGGCTTTGTATTAGGGTAATAGGTCAAGGAGGTAGAAAAAAAGCACCACAAATACCTTGATATACTAGATCTTGAGACTGTGTTCTCCCTCTTCCAATAGGATATTCTAATAGAGGGAATTCAACTTTTTGTAATTCTTTGAACATAGGGTCAAATTGCTCCTTCTCATGAGCACCATAAGTATATTTAGAATTGAGGGTGAACTATGTCAGCTCATAATGGGTGTGCTTCTCTTAATCTTCTTTCTTGTAATACTCCTAATATTCAACATTGGCTTCCTCTCTTTCAAGGGAGAAGCTTACTCTTCTATATTGGTCTAGGAACTTTTAGCTTTTCTAAGCAAGGGTATTCAACTTATTCATGATATCGTATTGCTTTTCCTAGAAATTGAGGTTAGGTTGCAGTATTAGGATTTTTCCCTCATGGGGAAACACGATTTCTCCTTAAGAGTTGTTATACATGACTCAATTGTTTGAGTTCCACAAAGATAATCTCCAAGTTTCTCATTATGGCCATAAATAGACCTACTTAAGAGAACATAGGATCTATGAGTATCGTCCCTAGAAAAATTACCAAAAACTATTGGCTAACAATCTATCTTCCTATATATATATATGCTTATACATTAGCTCTTTACTTTCCCAATGGCTTATGGAAAACACAAAAGTTAACAATAGAATGGGTCAATCTAGTAGTCTATCAAAGACACCTTACTTGAAAGGTATAACTCCCTTATGAGTTCAAGATATACAATGAATTTATCTTTCAATTTTTGGGGGTATGCTCTTAACCAAAGAGTAGAAGAGGAAAAAACCAAGTTTCTCAGCACTTTAAGCAACCTAGAAAGAAGGGGAACAATCTCACAATATTCAATCTACTCAAAAAAATAATGTAGAGAAATGGAAACATGTAGGACTAACTAAAATAGTAGGAAGAAAGGAAAGACAGTGAAATAATTAATTCCTAGATTATAGAGTTAGCTAATGTTTTGACAATACCAGGATTATCTATTTTGTAGCTTCTCCCACACCAATTTCTAGGTTCCTCATGCATAGAACTAAGTTAAACACATAGACTAAAATGAATAGAAGATATGCTTATGCTGAAGAGATTAGAAAATACAACCTATTGAATGAAGGAAATAAATCCAAGTTCATTCACATTCATTCAACTTTTGACATTAACAAATTCATTCCATAAACTCCACTTAAACTAAACCAATAAAAAAATTTAAAATTAACTCAGTCTCACACAGTATTCCAAACTATAGGGGTTTTCCCAGAGAAAATTTTGCTGATCTTATTTACATCTTAAAATGTTACACTTATAGGCCTTCTCAAAATGACAGGTTACATTGGATGATTGCTTAGTAGAGAATCTCTGAATAGAATAATCTAAAACTAGGACAAGCTCGAATCATTGTCCATTATATAGATTAGCAAAATGCCAAGAATGAATATAAAATAAAGAGAAGGGAAGAACGAAAGATGTATAAAAAATTTAGTTCATTTATAGATTTCATAGAGTTTTCTATGAAAAAATCCAAGGATTGCTTCTAGTGGAATATTGGATATTGTCCAGTCTTTAGAATCCCATGAGCAATGGCCACATCGGTCTTCATATCTATCACTTCTTGGATAAGGGTCAATTTCTTTGTCAACTTGTCTACTACCTTTTGTATGGTTGTTTGATAATCTAAGGTAGTGTCTCTAAGATTGTGAGAGTTGAGTACCAATATTCTCAGATTCTCAACTAGGGGGGAGCTTGGACCTTTATCTAATCTAACCATGCTTGACCTACTTGCTTGAACTATCTTTTTTATTGTAGCTTGAGTAGTAAGTTCTTATTCTCTTCTACATTTTTTCACATTGACTAGAAGAAGTACTCTCAAGTGCTAACTTTTATGTACTCTACCAATTCTCTATTAGAGGACTTCAATATCTTCTTCTCTTCTCTTAGCTCCTCCAACTTGTCCTTACTCTTCTCATTGGTTGACTTCTACATATTCGCCATGGAGTCATGAATAGGAATACCAAGATCTAATGTTTTGATTTCAAAGTTATCATTTGAGAGCTTATGAAATATTCCCTCCTTTTGAGGCTCTACAATTTCAATTAGCATATGGCCAGTTGTTGAATCTATAGATAGGGTAGCAATTGTCTTCTACTTCTTTGTCATTTTTGATGGTTGGGAGTAGGTGACTCTTGTGATCAAGTCCTTTGATGGGGCTACATTCTTGTATCTCCTCTTCTTCCTATCAATAGTCTCTTCAAGCTAGGACTCTATAGAGAGTACATTGATAGAATATTGTAGTGCAAATGGATCAAACAACTTCCTTGGAATAGATGGAGTTGGCTTGCTTTGGGAAACAATAGGGAAGGTAGCTAGCTACCTTGGTTATTGAAAGGGCTAGTGTGTCCCCTTGTTGAGATGCTTCTTGTTCTTGGCCATCCATGTGATTTGTATCGCCATCCAAATTGATGAATTGAATACGGAAGGAGGGATTACCCATTGATTTCTCTTATTCCTCACTCTTATCCTTATCATCTTTCTTCACTCCCATCTTCCCAATGTTTACAAGAGGCCCACCTCTAAAGGTGGGAGTAAGTGGCACATTATTTTCTGGAGGCTAGTCTCCTCCTTGGCTAATGGATTGTGATGGCCCAATAGATATTATTGTAGTGTCCATTGTGGTCATAGCTATAGCTAACTAGGAGGCTCCAATTAATACTCCATTTTTTGAGCTAGTAGCTCTAGTCCTTTTCTTCCTCTCCTAAGTCCACTCCACCCATTTGTCTATTCTTTTGATTATCCCCCACATGAGAACCTCCATTATATCAATGAATGGATTGATAGGTGGAGTAGATAGAGTTTGTGTGTTCTTGATCTTCTCATAATATGTGGGGTGCATGTAGGCTCCATCATCTACAAGATCAAAGACATGATTAAAATTGTTATACAATTTTATTTCATCAATAGTTAGTCTTGACCAAAATATCTCCTATTTTTTGTACTCATTTAGACACCCAGACTAGAAATCTTCAATATTTAGGACATGCCTTTAGGCATACCCAAACTTAAGATAATCTCTTACAAAATTCATTGGATCATATTGAGGTTTGAGAACCTCATAATCCATCAAGTTGGTCTTTCTTCCAATACTCGTTACTAGATTATAAGCATATAATCTAGAGGCATATGAATTCCTACCAAAATAGGGAATGGAATCCCAAGATTTTTCTTAAAATTTGAACAAAGGTTGTTAATGTCAAGAATTTGTCAACACAGTTTGACTAGAACTACCTTATCCTAAGGATATATGGTGAATCTTTTGGGAAATCCATCATAGGCTCCTATTCACAAAAAGGGTGAGAATCTCCTCTCAAGGAAATCTTACAATTCTTGACACAATCTCATAATAAAAGCATCATTAAAAACTACATAATCCTCATAGCTCCTTTTCAATTGTAGCTACAAGTAGAATCCATAGAGCTTGTCATGCTTATCATAATCTAGGATGCTAGGTAGCCTAGGCCAAAAATGGTGCATTCCCAAAGCATAAATTCAATAGGAGGACATAAATAACTTCTTGAGTCATAGATTGCTTGTACTAGGAAGAAATGGTGCTCAATGAATTCCAAAATTTCATCTTTTCCCTTTAATCTGAGAAGTGCAAGGATATCCACAATATCTTACTTTAGATTGGTGCTAAATAGATTTTTTAAACATTTTTATCTTCTTCGAGTGAGCAGTCTAGAAATAGGTCCTCTACATGTCCTCCCATCTGAGAGTCTCCTTTTTATTAAACATGCATGTGGAGGATGGAAAATCAATATTAGAATACCTCTCTTACATAGGGATACTAAAAGATGACTACATTAGTGCCTTGTTAATTGACAAGGTGGACCTATGATTGGAAATTTTAATGCCTCCACTAATCCACTCTCTTTGAGTTTTAGAGTGATTGGGTAAATGGGTTGGGAATTTAGCCTCCTATGTAGAATACCTAGTTTATAGAACTTGAAGGTTGTATTTGTACAATATTTTAACTCACTTTCCAACATAATTAATATTTTGTAACTAGCAACTCTAATTTTCATTCACTAAAATTGTACTAGATGCAATTTTTGATAAATAGTCGTTAAATAAACTTGTAGAAACCAATTTCTTGCAAATCTGATGAAATAGGTTTAAGGAATTAGAATATTAGCACCACACAAAAAAAAAAATGTTCAGCAAAAGATTATAATGGCCAGATTTGCATTTAGTTCCATGAGTAATGGCTTATTAAACCTCTCATGTATTTGATCTTAAAATATTAAGTTCCAAAAAGTACTCTTACTTTACTTAAAGTAAAGTGATATGACTACAAGTGACTGAGCAACATAAATACTTAGCTTTATGGAAACTATCTTACCTTGCTTCAAAATTCAAATTGTAGATATTCTTAGAAATATTAACATGTAAGGAGAGAAAGAAATACTTAACTTCTCCACAAAACCATTTTACTTTTATTTAGAATCACAACAAAGGGAGTAATCCTTTTGCTAGCTTGCACATTTCATTCTTCCACTTTTTGCCAAAGGCTTTAATATTGATTTTCCTTCATAACGGGTTCACATGTTCAACACTTAGTTCTTAGGAAGTATCTTTTCAACATCTCCAAAGTAGATTTGAATTTTTGGGCAACTTGGCTTTGTACTCTCAAAGCCTCCAAAAAATTAGCCTATTTTGTTACCTTTAGGTAGAAAACTCCTTTCTCTATAACATTTTCCAAACTTAGGCACAACAAACAATATTCAACTTTTAACTTCAATCCGATGGGCTTGAAGAAAGATCTTGAGCATGCATTACTAGTTATGAGCCATTAAATCATTATGCTCACACTATTTGAGTATTTGAACTAAGATTTGGCTCAGGTTCATGAGGCTTAGGAAACAAAAAAAAATGGTTGCATTTCCATGAATATGTAGTAGTAAAATGATAAACCCATATTTTTTAATAATATTTGATTTTATCTCCAAGGATTTGAATGAGAAACACCCTGGCCTCTATCCATAACATCATAAAACCTTGGGTATTTGTCAAAAGCGTATTCACAACCCTTTTAATCACTCTCCATGGCTTCAATCTTCAGATTCACGAGTGGTGTAGTTTGCTTGATGGGAGAATTAGCTCAAGAGC
The DNA here is from genome assembly GCA_028749045.1 of Cupressus sempervirens. Classification (NCBI taxonomy): domain Eukaryota; kingdom Viridiplantae; phylum Streptophyta; class Pinopsida; order Cupressales; family Cupressaceae; genus Cupressus; species Cupressus sempervirens. The sequence goes on from CM053784.1 coordinate 322,860,270, forward strand.
ACAAAATCTATGAGATATTCAATGTTAGGGAAAGATTTTAGATAATAAGGTGTAGAACACTTCTCAGCAAGAGGATGCATGATTGAACCCCAACCATGCCTAAATCACCTTATCCTAGTGCTCCCCAAAAAAATAAGACACACACATAGAAAGGCTAGGTAAATGTATTGCAAAGGGAGACTCAGAAAATGAAGATAATAAAGTGTTTTTAGAAAGATGTGAAGTAAGTAACCTAAAATAGACTTAGACACCTCTTACTCACTTTAACCATGACCTCAAGCTTTAAACCCATTAATAATTTCTATTCTTATAATTGTCAAGGTTATGGACATAAAGTAGTAGAATGTAAGAAACTTTAATTTAATGGTGAAAATGGGAACAACAGAATTTTTAGGAATACTAACCCTATAGGTAATGAAAGAGGAAGATCATAGAATAGATCAAATGATGGAGAGATATCTAATGGAGAGAAGAACTAGTTCATGTGTTACAAGTGTAACATTCCTAGATAGATTGAAAGGAATTGTAGACCACTTGAGAATTAGAATGGAACTAATCAGAGAAGAAATGCACTTGTATGTCAATTATGTAAAAACTTTGGACACACAATGAGATATTCTAGAATGGAAAGAAGGAACATTAATAGGAATCCTAATAACAGAAAGAAAAACAACAAAAATAACATAAAGGATGATAATGGTAGTGACAACAGTTAGAAGGAAGTAATTAAGGAACATGTTGATGAATTCAAAGAAGAATTTGTGATAGCTAAAGATCCAAAAAACTGTTATATAGTTTTGGAGGAACAATTTTTTGATGCACCTAATAAGTCATTAAAGTCACAGATTCTTTATGGCTCATCCCACCTAAATTAAGTTGTTTTAGTAGAGGTAGTGCATCACTTGGCTAGAACTAATGTTAGAGAGAGAGTTGGAAGTTGTGCTACTAATAGGAGGTTAGGAACATAGAGAGAAAGCTATGATCAAGTGGGAAAATCTGTAAGGAAACTTGGCAATAAAGAATATAACCATTTCCACATAACCCATAATAGATCCAAATAATACATGATGATGGATGCTTTTGGAGGCTAGGTTTTTCCCTCAATGAGGGTTTCCCAGGGTATATCTTGTGTCACAATTTTGTGGGTATGTTGTCTATTCTCTTGCATGTGGATTTTAATTCCGTGTTTATTTTAGATTTATCTATTATGGGTTATGTGGAAATGGTTATATTCTTTGTTGCCAAGTTTCCTTAGAAGATCATAAAATCTTGTACCAACTAAAATTCCAAGCACAAAAACCTGATCCAAAGGTAATCACATGTTCTGTAGTTGTTAAAAATATCCATAGCTAAAATAGCACCCACAGCAAGTGCCAAACCCATCCAACTATCCATACCTCTAAGGTATAACAAGTGAATCTCATATCACTGACATATCCAATCTGCAACCTGCAAGCATAAGCCTCAAGAGAAATACCTGCCACATATATACCAAGAAGCTCACACTACAAAAGATAATGTCAAATCTATAACCAATCCACTCACAACATCTCAAAGAAGTGAATCCATGTAGTATCAAGGACATCCACAATACATAAACTAATATCCTGCAAGAACAACTCGCATAACAAGTCTCCAACGCTCTCCCAAGTTCACCACAACCAACAAAGGAAAGAGATAAAGAAATAACCATTTCATCTTTCACATGACATACATGAGCACAAACCAGTTATCACAATCTCCAACCAATCTCAAATCCAATGTAAGCAAAATTGAACATCTAGGAAGATAACCAAGACCAGAGAAACCATGCAAGTCAAACCTGTATCATGTCCTTCTACACACACCTCTAGATGTAAACTATGCAAGTATGATCTCCTCCATAAAACACCAACAAGAAGCCTCAACAACACCCAAACCATACCATATAACTAATCATGGATGTAAGCCTCTCACAAGAAGATCAAACTCAATAAAACCATTCCTAATCCAAGGAATATGCCCAATATAAAACCATCTCCCAAACTAAACCAGCATAACAACATATGCAAATGGAGATAACCAATGCTAAACCATCTCTCAAATGAACCCTCCAGAACTAACTCATGTACCATAGCTCAAGATCCATATCCATGAAAGACAAGCATAAATATAATGCAACTGAGAGAAACAATGGGCTATACCGCTCAAGTAGCAAATCGCCGAGTAGACCAAGAGTGGGAAATGAGAATGTTCATCAAGATACCCAAGTCTCCAACCAAGACTCATTTAAGAACAATCTCCTCTCAAGTCCATATCAGGTGACTGCCCCTCGGATTGCCTGCTGAAACCATCAACCGTCCCAACAAATACTTCTCTAATCCAAGAGAAATCAACATCACCACCGTCTCTAAGTATCCATGAGCACCCATAACCAATCAATCCATGCCAACTCCAAATGCAACATAGCAATATCATGAAGTATCCAGCTTATGATCAGTGTACTCAATACCAAGAAACTAAACCAAGATCAATGTCAAAATATATCTATAAACTGTTCAGATCAATATATCAACAAATAAATCCATAGCTTTGATACCACTTGTAAGAAAACTTGGCAATAAAGAATATAACCGTTTCCACATAACCCATAATAGATCCGAAATAAATACAGAATTAAAATCCACATGCAAGAGAATAGACAACATACCCACAAAATGTGACACAAGATATACCCTGGGAAACCCTCATTGAGGGAAAAACCCAGCCTCCAAAAGCATCCATCACCATGTATTATTCAGCAAAAATACAATTTCCATGCAACCATGAAAGCCTTCATGGCCATAGCCACAACCGAGAAAACTATGTGAACAAGCATGAATCCACACATCCCATGCCATGCTTTCAACCTTCACAAATGCTCCCTTGGCTAACCTGTCAAGCCTTGTCCCGCTCGACTCTTGCCTTTTGTCTTCTTCTTGTCACTCTTTCTCTCCAACAACTACCCTTGTGGCTGCTTATATAGTAGCAAGTCTCACAAAACCACTAAGTGGTATTACATAAACCATGTGCTACCTAACCCACTGACCCCACATTTAATATTGGGCATTTAATTCTTTCCCCCAATATTAAATAATTACATAAAATATTATCACAATGTTACAATACAACTCATCAAGAATATTCCATGGGAATATTTACATGTTGCACGTCCATCTAGGCACAACATTACATAATAAAATAATAAAATATAACAATATTATGCAATGTGTGCAACACCCATTATCTCAACAAAATCTTGATCTGATCGTGGTGAGCAAGAATTGAGAAATCAAGGTTATTGGTAAATAGAGACACTATTTATATCTATGCTAGATATGCATTTAATATGTAGTGTGATTTGAAATGATGTAAGGATCACAAGCAATATTTTATATACCATTTCTTCATGCGAAGTGTCTTGAGAAAATTGAAGAGAGATTTGACATCAAATTAAAGTGTGAAGTAAAGTTTGAGGAGTAGAAAGTTGTAGAAGCCCTAAATAATGTTTTAAAGGTATTTTGTGAAGCTTGAATCTTTTAGTTACAACTCAATGGCTAGTTGGACCGTGTATGATGTAAGTGGTAGAACATGATACAAATTTAAGAAAAGTCCATTTATTTTGCTATTGGATGACTCGTTGGGAACATTTTTGCAAGTTCCAAAATATGTGTTACATGTTGAGGATATTACAAGTTATTGTTGACAATTGGCTTTGTATAGTGATGTAATTGTTGTCATTAATGGAAACACATGATGTACATGTTGTAGAAAACTTCAAAAATAAAGATACTTAGCCTTTTGTACTCAAAATATTCTCTATGTATGAAACTAGTTTACAATAGTGCATTGTTTTGATGTATAACTTGTTTATATGATGTTATCTGAGAGAAAGAAGTTAGATGGAATTAGTATACATATTGATGATGATGTGTATAACCTCAGACATCAATACAGATAGTACAAAAAAGAGATATTTATGTTTACAAAATAATTACTTGACCAGTTAGGGCCAACATCCTAGATGTTTACTCTAAGTTAGAAAAGTATATTGTTTTCTTAGCTAAACTAGCAAAAACTTGTAAAAAGGCATGGTATTTATAAAAAGGATATCTTGCAAGATTATGTGTGCAATTATAATGTGAAAAGTGATACTGCAAACTTTTTGTGAAGTGATATATGTGAAGTTTTTGAGAACTTGATTTTGTGATCCAAGATCAAGTTGAGGTCGAAGATCAGTTGAAAAGAAGGCACAACATTTATATACTTGAGGATTAATTACTTATTTGGGTAGTGAGCTCTTCTTTTGATTGGAAGTGCATGTTTGGGTACTAAGCTCTTCTTGCATCCACTATACTACAACCCCTAACATGGTTGGAATCTCCTAACAAGGGTTCAAAGTCTCCTAACAGGGACTCCTATGTACTAAATTATTTTATAGACTCCTAATAGGCTATATAATCTAACAATTAAAATTTTTATTAGTACATCATCTATTGGGTATCATCCCCACTAGGGTTTTTCCTTGGCTAGGTTTTTCCTAGTTAACAAAATATGGTGTTATGAGTTTTCTTTATGCATGGTTATTATTACTATTCAAAATTACTTGTTTACTTTCTTATGCATGGTTCAAAGTAATAAATAATATCTATTTGGTGACAAAATTTTATTAAATACTAGTTCACCACCCCTCTCAATATTCTCTATTTCTACTAATTGCTATTAGAGTGCAATTATTCAAAAGAGGCTTAACAGCTTGAGTAAGATCCCTATCGATATGGAACACTTGATGTAGAACCTTGAAGAGGCACTTGAACAAATTGATCTCCTTACTAAAGAAAGAGATAAGCTAAAAGATAGATGTGAAGACTCCAAAGTATACATTGGAAAATTGAAGGACAAGATTGAACATCTCAAATCCAAGCATGAATCTATTGAATCTAACACTAGTGATGATGAATACTCAAAACTGAAAATAGAGTACAATATCTTGAAGCATAAATTAAAGATTACCAATCTAAAGTTGAGTTTAAATAACGATCCTAGAAAAGTTGAATCTAATTTAAGGACTAAAAATTTAGATCTTGGAGTGAATCTAGCAAAGAAGACATCTAAATTTGAAACATTGAAAGAAGATCATGAAGAACTTCATAAGTACAACACTATTGTGAAAGGTGAACTAACTCAATGCAAGCTACAACTTCAAAAAATTTATACTAGTAGAGAAAAGTTTGATGAATCAATGTCAATACAAAAACCTACCTATGATAAGATTGGTCTTGGTTATCTATTTAATATGTCTGCAAAGAAACCCAAAAGTAGATCAGATCTAAAAGAAAAAGATAAATTAGATGATAAGATTGAATCTAGTCAATCTTTTGATAAATCCAAAGAAGTTGGACAAGAGAAGGAAACTAAGAAATTGGATGGACCTAAGAAAGTGGAATCTCCTAAGGAAACATGTATGAATTTAGAGGTAAGTGTTTTTCATGTAATAAAATATATCATATGAGAAGAGATTGTACAAATAAGTTATTTAATCATGTTACACAATTTTAGTGTCATAATTGTCATGGTATTGGTCATAATTCAAATGATTGTAGGAAACCTAAATATGATAATGATACGAGAAATAGTAGAATTTTTGGAAATGCTAATCCTAAAAATAGAAGAAGTTCTAATGAGATAACATCAAGAGAAAGTATACCTTATGAAGAAAGAAAGTAGATCATGTGATATAATTGTAACATCTTTGGACACATAGCCCAAAATTTTCAAGCACCTATTAATCAAAAAAATCCTAGAAGTAGAACCCTAGTATGTTAGTTATACAACAACTTCATATATATAGAAAATTACTATAAAATGGATAGAAGCAACAATGGAAGAAAATTTTGAAATGACAAAAAGAATCATGGAAGAAACTTTGGAAACAAAGGAAACAATGGAATAAACTTTAGAAATGATAGAAGGAATCATGAAAGTAACTCTAGAACTAAGAAAGGCAATGAAGATCAAATAAATTTAGTCAATGAACTTTGAGAAGAACTTAATGAGGCATTTGTAAAAGGATAAGATATTTCAAAGGAAAAGTTAGATAAAACTGAGATAGGAAAATTGAAGTCAGCAATCAAGTTTGATTCAACAAAGTTGAATTAAGTTTGTTCACAACACTAGAATTGGAAACTCCATTTAGAAATTGAGCTATGAGTAGTGAGGTTGAGAGAAGATGTATCTAAATGAGTTTAGATTGCAGCTAAGCTCACTTGTAATTTGGAGCTTATAGAAACAAGTTAAGAAGGAAATAAAAGTTACTAGTATAATAGAGAAAGTTTATTCTGTGCCAGAAGATGAAATCTATGTTTCTACAAAAAAATTCATGGAGCAAAGTTTTGTGGAACATTATTATGATGAAAGGAAGATATGGTGAACCTTGGATAGAAATTTAAAGATTAGGCAAATGATCATGAACTAATATTTGATTTTAGAGAAAAATAAACAACTTTTTTGAGTTATCAAAGTACATAATTAATGCAAGTTCTAATTGAATAAATAGATTATGAACTTGATTAATTCCTCATTGAGATCATCTCAAAATCTTAGAGAACCTAGAAGACAATTGGCAAAGTGATTTTTATAAAAACCCTACTTCAAAGAAAAAGGTATTTTATCATTTTTTTGCACAAAAATTCTTTGATAAAATTCTATTTGTTGTAATCATGGATATGTTTATAGTTTAGAATGTTGAGAATGTTGAGAGACCTAAATTAAAGGTTGTTCATGTGAAAGCTCTAAAGGAAAACCCTAATTTAACTTTATCAATTATTCATGACAACATATTTTATTTGGAAGACGTAGGAAGCTACTTGTGTAGTAAGTTTGATAATATTGGAAGTGAGTTTATGAACAAAGATATGGAAATTGTTTTTAATCATGATATGACTATTAAGCCTAGATATGAGCATATGAAGGATTTAGACTTAGTTAGATATCACTTTTACCTTGAACTTGATGGTGATGAGTGGACTTGGATTATATTAAGAAAAAATCATAATGGGAAGATTTGGATGGGAGAAGATGTAGTTGAAATCTCTCTGACCTTATTCATGAGGTCATTGGTCTTAGAAAACAAGGCAGTGTACCTATTGGTGAGAAACTAGTTAAGAAAAAAATTGAAAGATATACTAAGGTAGTTTACAATGGTGAGGCAATGGTGATCATCACCATCAAAAAAAAATTTGAAGATTTTTGAGCAGAATTATTGCATATTCTATTTGTGCAAGTTCTAAGAGCAATGAGTTGTCAGTAGGTTTTATCTTGTAGCCTATAAGATTTGCATTGAGAAGGAGCAAGTGAATTTAAGTGAGATTTTGAGAGTACAACTTCTTGAAAATTTTGAGAAGATTAAGAGAAATAAGAATGGTGTATTTAGATTCTAGTCTCGAATTAATCATATTTTCTTTCATATACTTAAGAGATTTCCATTTCTATTAGTTACTACTATTATGGCTAGTGAAAGGTGCACTGCGGACAAGATAATAGATGTGTGTAGAAGACATCTTGTAGAGAAAATCTTGGAGAAAAGAAATTTGATTATAAGGACATTTCAGAGTGAGATGAAACATAGATACATAATTTCCCCTACAATTGTTGAAAAACCTAAGAATGATATATATTTTATGGTGGATACAAACCTAACCTATATTGAAGTAGTTGAATGTCAGGAAACAATTCTTGAACCCTTAGGTTATGAGTTAAGTGATGATGTAGCTATTGGTTATATTGATTTAATGTTGAAATATGATATATATCAAGCTTCATACAAATTTGGAACATATTAGTAATTAACTCAGTTAGCTTACCAGGCATCATTAGAGAAAGAATTTCATAAAAAGAATGCAACTATAATAAAGAAATCATTATTTGAGGTCAGTATGTCAGAAGAACAATCATAGGCAATCAGAAAAATAATCTTTGGATTAAAACAAACTAGTAAACAAGGTGTAATGTATGTGTCACCTCTATTAGTTGGCCAAGAATTTGGCGTATCCATTATAGAAAGTCATATAGAATAGAGCATACCATATGCTGTTGTATCAGCCAAACAACTATGTGGATATAACAAATATTCAAAAAGAGTTAAGCAACAAGCTACTTGACTAGAGAAAATAATGAAGACATTGTTGACAATTGAAGACTCTAGTGATGAACAACAATTAGAGAAAGAAGAAGACAAATAACCAGATAAAGTTATTGTTTCCAAGTAGCCAGCAAGTAAAATAAGGCAACCCTAGAAACCAAAGGTAGAGAAGATTAACACAACCATTGTTAATGAAGGGAGCTTTGTGCAAATGAATATTTTTTATGATTTTTATTGTGTTATTGAGAAAGAACAGATGGATATCTATTCTTAATAACTTGAAACTTAAAGACATTAAAGGTTTTGTTAATAAGAAAGTCTATGATAGACATATAGAAAAGAAGGTACTAGTTTGGGAAGATGATATGGAGCTTGGGAAATCAATGATAAGAACTATGTGCAAGACTAAAGATGAAGAAGAAATAAAGAAATTTATGGGTAAACCAACACCTTATCTATGGAACAAAATGAGGCCTATTCCATTTATGGGAGGTGATAATAATACAATAAGAAGTGAAACTACTACAGCTATCAATAAAATGATGAATGAGGTAGAGGTGGCTCCTACCACTGCAAAGAAAAATTCAAAAGTATCAATAAGTGGTTATACTATGAAAATTGATCAAACAAGTGTTACAGTTAACATTCATGATAATCCTTTCATAATTTTTGATCAACTTGAGCCCCATTTTGAAGATAGTTAGGATCAGTTGAGACTAGTTGAAGAGAAATGGTAGCTAGAAGAAGAAAAGAAGAAGCTTGAAGAAGCCAGCTAAAATTTATTGAAGAGGAGAAGAAGTAGAGAGAAGAAGAAAAGAGGTGAGACAAAGAAAAAGTAAGAAAAGAAAAAGAGGAGAAAGAAGAAGAGAGAAAATCAAAGAAGGCAACAGAGTAGAAATAAGAGGAAGATGAGGTGGAAGTATCTATCTCATCCACTCCTATATCTCTTGTTAACCTTATAGGTGATGATGACAATCAATCTAATTTGATCTCATCCTTAACAAAATTGGTTGAGATGAATAGAAAAGTCAAAATTTTATAGAGAGCATTAATGGAGGTGACTGACAGATTACACAACACCCTTACAAATGAACATACAAAAGAAGACCCCAAATAGAGAGATCATAAAATTGTAAAATCATTTAATGATGAGTCTAATTTTTTTTTGAATGTTGTTGAGTCTAAGGCTTAAATTTCACATGATGCTAATCTTCTTAGGACCATTTTTCAAAATATTCACAATGATTTGCTGAGTCTAAATACTTGTATTAAGGAACTCTAAAGATGTCAACAAGTTGGCATGGTACTGTACATTAAGTGTAATTTATCTAATAAGTTGACCAAATATTTGGATAGTAAGATTCAAGGGAAGCTAAGTGAGATGGAAGCTCTAACTAGTCAAATACAACAACCCTCTTGCAAAGTTAATGAGTTTGAAGAACAAGTTGCTAGTGTTCACACTGACATCAAGAAACTACAACTTGACAAGGAGAAAATTTTGAGAAGATTATTAGAATTCACATAATCTATTGCTCTGAAGATATTAGCCATTGAGAGACAGTTGGAAGAATGTGTCAAAGAAAAGGAAACTTATGCAAATTTCACCTACTCTGATCTTAGTGCAGTTGAGATAGCATCATATGCCTTATGAGAAATTCTCACTACTACTGAAGCAAAAGAGGACACATGGGAGGAAGGTATAAATAGTTTGACGGAAAATTTTGATGATAGTATGAAGATGATAATAGTTTGAGGTATCACGATAGAAATTTTGATAGTTTTTGACTCATTAACCCTTTTCATTGATGTCAAAGGGGGAGAAGTGTAGACCAAAATTGTGTATATTATCAAAATTAGGAGAATTTTTTAATATGAATTATATTTAATGTAATAGATGATAAGTATTGTAGGTTTTGGTAAAGTTTTTTCACTTAGTCAATTTTCCTTACTTTTTTGTCATCAATGCCAAAGGGGGAGATTGTTGACAATTGTCTTTGTATAGTAATGTAGTTGTTGTCATTAATGGAAATACATGATGTACATGTTGTTGAAAACCTTAAAAATAAAGATACTTAGCTTTATGTACTCAAAAAATTGTCTAAGTATGAAACTGGTTTACAACAATGTATTCTTTTGATGTATAACTTGTTTATATGATGTTATCTGAGAGGAAAAAATTAGATGGAATCATTATACATATTGATGATAATGTGTATAACCTTAGACATTAGTACAAATAGTATAGAAAAGAGATATTCATGTTTTCTTAGTGAACAAAAAAATGGAATTAATGGTAAAGGAATTATTTTTTTTACAAAATAATTACTTGACCAATTAGGGCTGACATCCTGGATGTTTACTTTAATTTGGAAAAGTATATTGTGGTCTTAGCCAACCTAGAAATGATTTCTGAAAAGGCAAGGTATTTATAAAAAGGATATCTTGCGAGATTATGTGTGCAATTATAATGTGAAAAGTTATATGAAAACTTTTTGTGAAGTGATATATCCAAAGTTTTTGAGAACTTGATTTTGTGATCCAAGATTGAGATGAGGTTAGAGATTAGTTGAAAAGAATGTACAATATCTATATACTTGAGGATTATTTACTTTTTAGGGCAATGAGCTCTTCTTGTAATTGGAAGTACATCTTTGAGTAGTGAGCTCTTCTTGCATCCACTGTATTATAACTACTAACAGGGTTGGAATCTCCTAACAAGGATTCAAAGGCTCCTAACAGGGACTCCTATGTACTGAATGCTTGTATATAATCCTAATAATGTTCATCCTCTAACAAGTAACATTTATATTAGTACATCATCTAGTGGATATCATCCCCACTAGGGTTTTCCCTTGCCCAAGGTTCCCATAGTTAACAAAATATGGTGTTATGAGTTCTCTTTATGCAAGGTTATTATTATTGTTCAGTATTACTTGTTTACTTTCTTATGTATGGATCAAAGTAATTAAAAATATCTAGTTGGAAACAAAATTTTGTAGAATATTGATTCACCACCCCCCCCTAGTATTCCCTATTTCTAACAGTTATATCCATTGCAAAATAGAAATTATAGGTGATGATGAAATTCATTAAGACTTAGGAGTCATGTGTAACAATGATTTGGCCTTTAAGTTTGAGTATGCACAACTAGATGGATTGAATCTATTGAAGTATATGTTTTATACAGAGTTTGACAATAACATTTGGATTCAAATCATTTTGAGTAGGGTACATGATGATATGTTTTGTTTAGATGATGAGCACATTGTCATTCAAAATGACCTAATTCATAAGGTCATGTGATTAAGTAATGAAGGTTGTGATCTTGTTAATGAGAAGACTATTAGGAAGATGGTTGAGACTATTGATGTTTTTAAATATCATGATTTCAAATTACCCCAATGAGAATAAGATACATCTAGGGGTAGCTTCTTCCCATCTGCAACATATCCTTTTAGATACTAGGTCAACTATAAGGCTAGACCCTTCTTCTACTTCAAGCTTTACAAAACCTAGGTGGGTGGACCTCAAATTCACTCATATGGTACTAGTGCTAAAACCTACACTTGAATCTAACAAAGTTGTTAAAATCGTTAATTTTCTAAAAATCATGCAAAGATTCCATACATGAAATAGCTAATAACATGGCCTAATAAATTGATAAGATAATTAAGGGCATCCTTTTAGCTCTTAAAGAGAAAATGAAATGGATGATTAAAATGTTGAGCTCAACAAAACCCCAAATATTCTGTAGTAAGAACAAGTCGATACTATAGCTGATCAGTACTTTATCCATTGGTAAATTCAATGAATTACACACATACATCTATGATACTAGTGACATATTCCATACATCAAGACATTTGATCTATCTTATCATTTTGTGAATCAAACATCAATGTTCATAAAGACCCCATTCTCATTAATTATCCTTCTCGAATAACTAACAACCCTGCCAAATACATCGAGCATTTACTTGGCCCTTTGTTCCAACAACAAAATATATCAGACATACAACCTTAAAGGGATGAAAATGGGTCTAAGTTCTTTGTCCCTAAATCATATAACATTACAGATTACAGAAATAGAAAATTAGAATTAGAATAAGACTAAGAAGATTCTTGCTCATTGTACTCATTTCTTTGAAACTATACATTCAAATACATGTAAAAAAATTCATAAAACCACTAAATATATTTGAACAAGCTATATTAGTTCGACTACTACTGTTCATAGAAGAAAGAGTATGCTAAAGAATGTGGTGGAATCACAACTCTAGATCTAACAATGTGATCTCATAGACAAACTGGAAGCCCTTACAATGAATGAGAATGAGAGAGATATAGGAAAAGACTAAAATACTAGATCTAATCTAGAAGTGACATGTGTCCACTTGAATCTTCATTCTCTACTATTGTAAAACATCTCTCCTCTTTCTACCCCTGAAATCTAATATGATTTTCATCATTTTTTTGTAACAAACTTGAAATATCTCTTCTTCAATGATGAAAACCTTTATGTTGCCAAAATATCTAAAATGTATCATGAAATGCTGATAGTACCTTGATTCAACTTACTTGGAGGTAAAAAATTTTTCCCCTAACTACATTCATACTACCACTTATGTTCATTCAATTCACCACTTTACTAGAAATCAAATCCAAATTGCCACAACTGAATGAAACTGAAAAATGGACACCTAAGACTAATCCTAGTATAACTTGAACCATTGGCTTCTTGTACAAAAAAAAATCAAAAAATGGAAAGTTTTTTCTCTCCCAATTTTTGTGATATATAATAGTGTCATATCCTCTTAACAGAAAGACCCAAAATCTTAGTTTGCATTTCATTTCTCAAAAATTTAAAATCTTCTAAAGTTTGAACTATAGCTTATAATCCTTTTTTATTGTAAAGGCCCTACTTGTTACTTTCTAGTAGAAATAAAAAAAATTTGATTCTTATGAATTTGGATTTTCCCTCAAAAGATTCCATCTAGGTCAACTAAGTTTGACCATCTTCAACACATGTCAATACAATATTGGTCCATCTATACATAGTCACCTAACACCTACCACCCAGGCACCTTGTATCACATTGCTATTGGTCCCTATTCTTCCATGTGGTAGCCACATCATTAGTTTCTATATCACTATCACAATCAGCATTGTGCCACATCATCATGACATAGCAATGTCACAACACATGGAAAATTAGGACACGTCATCTACCTCATCATTGCCTCATCATGATGCCATATCATCCTACCACATCATTAGTCTGTATGTTGCATGACACCTCAACATAGTGCCACATCATTGTGACATAGTGACATCATGACATGTGACATTGTCTACCATGTCAGCACTTCGGGAAGCATGCCATGTCTAGAGTCCTCTACCATATGTCATGTTGCAATTTCTCCATCTAGCTACACTTGTCATCATTTAGTTCATTGTCAGATCTAGTCAAGGTGACATTATCACATCCATCTATGTATTTGGTCAAAAAAATTTCCTTGTCATCAAGCTAGGTGTCAATCCCTAGCCCCCAAATGCAAGCACTTGCCTTCAAAAGGTAGGGTATCTTTAAGACACTTACAATATTGTATCTTTTCTTATTTAAACACAAAAGAAACTCATCCCACACCAAATGTGGGACAAAACTCTTTAATTTTACCTATTAGAAACTTCCTCTCTAGCATGATCGAGCTCCTAAAAATGATCAACACACAACATATATAGGAAAATTGTGAAGTGAAAGAGATTTTTGAGGAAAGTGAAAGGGAGGCACATCCTCCATGTCCTCCATCCTCATGTGAGCTACTCCTTCCCAATACGTAGCATTTCTTCAAAATGCTTGAAAGTGCTCTAATGCATTTACGTGCTCAAAGTCTCTACAATTTCTATCTTGGTTTTGTAAACTTTGTGAAGAGTAGCACCAAGGAATTATGGAGCTCAACCACTCCTCCTTTATCAATTCTACCACTCTCACTTGGGATAAACCTCATTTAGGCTTTGTAGACTAAGAGATGGAGGAAAAATGGTGAAAATTCCTCTAAAAATATTAGGTCTTTGCAAATGATTTACAAATGTTTCCTCCCTTTTGCTATGGTTTGGGTAGCTAGTTTAGACCTTGCTCTTGTATTTGGTGCTCACATGGAAGGATCTTCTTCCTGCACATGTGTTAGGGTGAACAACAAGGGAAAAAAATGCCCTTGTTAAAGAATACAACAAACATCCTTCAGTGATTTAATTTTACCAAGCATCCCTTCTAACATCAACAAATGCTTGACCCTTTTAATTCCTTTTTTCACATTAGGTTTTCATAGTAGCAAACATGGAAGGCATTGTCTACACTCAAAATAATTTCTCCACCTTTATCAATTGGGAACTGTAATGGTATGTGGGAAATAACATTTTATCTAAGTAAAATAACTCTAGCCATGAGATCAAGTAGAATTGGTGTTGAGAAATGAAAGTCTCAGAGGTGGGGCTCATTCAGAGGGAGAGGCAATTTGTGGCAAGCCTTTACATGTAGATCTCCAAAGCTATGATTGTGGCTCAACCATACTCTCTCTCTCTCTCTCTCCCCTTTGATGATTTTGGATCCCTTCTCAAACAACACTTGTACTATTTTACTTCCTTTGTGTCAAAGGACCAGTCCATGACATTGAGTGAGAAATATTATGCCTCCCTTTACTTTTATCTTTTACCTTTTCAATTTTGAATGATGTGCATCCATATTAAATTTCATAGTGATTACAATCATTATGACCCTTCCATTTAAAAAATTTAAATCACCAATATACCTTATCAGTCTAATATCATTTGGTCAGGCCCCAAAGTGGGTCCAACTAATTTTTTCAAAAAATTTAGCCTTTAAATGGATCCATTAATCATCTCACATTTGACTAAAAATCATTTGATCACTATTGATTCAACTCTTAAAAAATCAATTCACCTCTTTCTGCAACTTGTCAATTTTGTGCCAAGAGGTCCTTTGACTGGCTTTAAAAATTGACCAAAACACTCGACTAAGCTCTGAAAACATATATAATGAGTCTTTGTTTCATATTTTCCCACCCTGTCAAATCTTATCTCATGAAAAATCTAAATCAAAATATATTGACCGTCAAAGCTGCCTTCTCAGAACTACCTGCAAGAAAAGTTAGAAAACCGTAAAATGCATTTAGATTTACCTTTGAAAATAGGGAAAAATAACACTTGAGGGCACAAAAATAAAGGAATTGGTTCACTATCATGAGGAGAGTACAAAACTATGATTAGGTCTCATGAAAAATAACTGGGTGAATTTGGTGAACTATCAAAGTGGGCTACTCAAATTTGCAGAACTAGGAATAGTGGTAGAAAAGTAATTTTGCAAATGGAATGGACTTGGGAGAGTGTGTAGATGGATTCATCATGACTTGAAAACTATCATACTTAAATTATATTCAAATTAAAACACAATAGTACAATCCATTTGAATAGGTGTACCAGTCAATCTACACTTTATGACACCAGTAAAACTTTACAAATTGCATATGGAATTACATTCAAGAATTGATCAAATGGATTCATGATAAGCTCAAAATTGAAACATAACAATTATTTGACCTATAGAACATAATCAATTTTTTTTTTTATCATTTTAGTTAACTAGGTCAAAGTTATAACAAGTCAAACAAGGCATCCCAGAATTCTAAATAATTTACACTAGCATGACAACAATAAACGACTGATTTTGAGGGATTTAAAACCTAGTCAAAACATATTGAAACAACCCAAATTATAAGAGATATTTTCTTGGAAAAAGATATTAAAAATTCCAAAAGTGGTGAGTCATGAAACATAATCGGGTGCAAGATATTCAATTGCAAACAAGGTCTCTTGTCATTGTTTGACATTAGGCAAAAATGCAGATTTGAACATTGCTCAAAATAGAGCTTCACAGAATGACCCAGAATGGTATTTTATCTTCATGGGAAAAGTGGATGTATTATTAACATTAAACACCTCTTGGATGTCAAAACGATGGCCAAGTAAACATGCATTAAATGTGCTTTAAAGGGGCTAAAAAGCTTGGAATGGTACTCAAATTAGGAAGGTGGTTTTGAATTCCAATAGTGGCTATGCCTAAGGATGTATGTCCCTTGTGGGAATGGAAAGGATTCAGATCTCTAGAAGAAGTAGACCACACACTTAACACAAAATCTTCTCTTGAACAACTTTATTGAAAGAAAAAACAACTACTCCTAAACTGTACAAATGATGGCCCCGGGCCACCAAACTTCAAAACTTCTAACCTCCATTATAGATCTTATTTTCATCTAAATATTCACGAGGTAAGATAGAAACATCACTTTGACTAGTTTCACCAATCATATTAGTACTCTAAATTAAAATTAGTACTCTAAATTAAAATACTTGGAAAAATAAAATCTATACCTTCATTCTCATAGTGCATGTACAAATCAGAATTAACTTCTATATCATGCTCACTATGAAAATATGGATCAACATGCTCATTTAAACTTGAATCAATCTAAAAACCATCACCCATATACGACTACTACATGCTATCAATTAGAAACACAAATTATTCATATTCTAATTTTTTCAAAAAGTTACATGTGTCAAAATTTTGCAACTTACTTTTTGTATCTAGGCGTGAGGAGTATATGAAATCTAATCACTACCTATTTGCATTCATGTTACTCATCCACTCAAATTTATCTTTCACTAAAACTTCTTCACACTCAAACAATTGATTAGTCACTAGGTATGAAAACTTATCCTAAAAGTGCTGATCTAAACTATAATGAATACAATTATTTTCTTCATCTAAAAATCTATCAGAATGAACCTTGAACTCATCACTACAAGACTTATCAACACATAAAGAAAATTCATAGTCAGATTAACAACTTTCACTATTTTCACCTTCATCACATGAAACATCAAAACATATTGCAGCAATACCAATATGAGAAGAATTTGAAATAGTGTGAAATTTCCCTTCACTAACATCCCTTGCATCTAACAAGTCATCATGTGCAAAGATATTTCAGGTATTGTCATATACACCTCCAAAACCTGACAAAAATTGTTTGGATTCTATATCTCTTTCCATATCAAACTTTGGGAAAGTGACTTGACTGAATGAAAAAATGTTATGGGAGAAAATATCACCATCCTTAAAAACACTTAGAGGCTTTTCAAAATCATGAGCCAACAAAGCTGAAATTTCATCAGCGCTCAAGAAGACTGCCTCACAAATCTTCTTCTAGTTGTGATTATCATCTAGATGACATGAAGAACTTACAACAAAAAAATCATTAGCATAACAATCTAGAGCATTAGAATTATTACAACATTCATTCTCATCCTAGCAAGAACTACCTCCACTCTTGTTATATAATTCCTCAACTTCATATTCATTATAACAAGGTTCATTTTCACTTTCATATCCATCTTCCTCATGATAACTACAATCATCTAATTCATTAACATTCAAATCCTTCTCTTCACAATTGAAAGAAAAATTATTTTTCTCTATTGATTCATTACATTCATTCTGATATTCAACACATTTTCCATCATCGTTAGAAGACTCAACATGAATTATATTCTCATGCAAAACACTTTCCATATTCTTAATGTATTCTTTAGTTTGTACAAGCTTTTGTAATCTTAAATGTGCCTACAAGTTAACTGAATCAAGAAAAAATATATCTAGGAAAACAATAGGCTAGGAAGATTCCTTAGGTCTTAAATAAAAATGAAACTCCATGAGTACTGGTTTGAACTTTACATAAATCTAATAGTCTCCTAGACCTTGAACACTTCCTACCATGTTTCTTATGAAACTAACAATCTAATAACAAAGTTATTTTCTTATCTCTACAATATCTTCAAGCACATCTTCATGACTTTGTAAACTAATTTAAAATATAAGATCTAATTCCATCTTGAAACAAAACTTTCTACCTCTTTCTCCTAGTGTTGAAAATCACTGAATAAAGGAAACCATTTTAATACTTGACTTTCATTAAAGAGAAACATGAAAATCAAAATACCTCAACTGTTGATGCTAAACTTTGATCTGCTACTTTGGCACAAGTGAAAGATTTAAATTCCTTCATACCACTAATCCAAACCATGTAAAGCCACCACCTCTTTGCAAGAGGATAAAGAAATCATTGCTATGATTTACCTTTTACACTTCCATTTCTTATAACAGAAGATGCAATAACACCTTAAAAATTTATCAAGAACATAAACTCCCTTTTCAATTAACTATCAAAAGCTTCAAATCTTCCCATACAACATGAAAGTCCTTCAACATATTATAATGAAATCAAATAGGAAACAATTGGTATAGAGATTTAGAGTCACCACTTATGCATGTGAGAAATAAAACATAATTTGTCGCTTGACAAATCTAAACTAGACCTTTAGATGTAGGAGAAATGCAAATCATCAAAAACCACTCTTGTAGATTACAACAACACCACCTTTTGTTCATTCTTGACTCTAATTTTACAACAACACTTTGAAAACAACATCTGGCTAAATTAAATGAAGATGAACTCTCTTAGCAACCATAATTCACACTCAACCTCAAAACTACTACTACAAATGGATAAAAAATTATTGGGAGACATGAATATTCAGAAAAGAAATGGAAAAAACCTCACAACCTTGCTATTATAGCAAAATCTTCCAACTATATTGAATCATTTTCGAATTCTCCAAGTTTTTCTATCATACAAATTCTGAAAAAGATTCTAGTATTTTTATCAACGAATTTCTTCATAGACCCCAACAGAGTTAACATTTTGTTGGTGTTTTGAAACATCATGATTTCAAATTACCCCAATAAGAACAAGATACATCTAGGGGTAGCTACTTCCCATCTACAACATATCCTTTTAGACATTGGGCCAACTATAAGGCTAGACCCTTCTTCTACTTTAGGCTCTGCAAAACCTAGGTGAGTGGGCCTCAATTTCACTTATATGGTACTAGTGCCAAAACATACACTTGAATCTAACAAAGTAGATAAAAATCTTAATCTACTAACACCTATGAAAAGATCCCATACATGAAATAGCTAATAAAATGGCCTAATAAATTGATAACCTAAGTGAGGGAATCCTTTTAGCTCTTAAAAAGAAAAGGAAATGGATGATTAAAATGTTGATTTTAGAAAAACCCCAAATATGCACCAGTAAGAACAAGTTGATCCTATAGCTGATCAATGCCTTATCGATTGGGAAATTCTACGAATTGTACACATGCATCTATGATACCAGTGAAATATTGTATACATCAAGATATCAAATCTATGTTATCAATTTGTGAATCAAACATCAACATTCATAAAGACCTCATTCTCATGATATATCCTTCTTGAATAACTAGTAACCTTGTCAAATACATCAAGCATTTACTTGGCCCTTTCTTCCAAAAAAAAAAAATATCATACATATAACATTAAGGTGATCCAAATGGGTCTATGTTATTTGTCCCTATACAACATAAAATTGAGGTACACAGAGATAGGAAATGAGAATCAGAATGAAACTAAGAAAACTCTTACTTTTTGTATTCATTTCTTTGAAAATATACATTCAAATGAATGTAAAAAAAATCATAAAACCACTAAATAGATTTGAAGTAGCTATATTAGCTTGACTACTATTGCTCATACAAGAGAGAATGTGCTGAAGAATGTGGACGAATCATAGTTCTAGATCCAACAATGTGGTCTCACAGACAAATTGGAACCCCTTACAATGGATGAGAAAGAGAGAGATATAGGAAAAAACTAAAATACCAGATTTGATCTAGAAGTGACATGTGTCCACTTGAATTTTCATTCACTACTATTGTATTCTACCCCTAAAATCTAATATGATTTTAATCATTGTTTTGTAACAAACTTGAAATATCTCTTCTTTAATGATGAAAACCCTTATGTTTCCAAAATATATGAAACCATGAAATATTGATAACACCTTGATTAAACTAACTTGGAGGTAACAAAATTTTCCCATAATTGCATTCATATTGCCTCTTATGTTCATTTAGTTCACCACTTTATTGGAAATCAAATTTGAAATGCCACAACTGAATGAAACCAAAAAAAGGACACCCAAGACAAATTCTCAAATAACTTGAACTTGTGGCTTCCTGTGTAAAAATAAAATACAAAAATGGAAAGGCTTTTATCTCTTGATTATGGTGGTATATAATAATGCCATATCCACTTATTAGAAACACCCAAAATCTTAGTTTGAATTTTAGGTCCCTAGTATGGCTCTGAAACAACATTTCATTTCTCAAAAAATTAAATTCTTCTAAAGTTTGAACTATAGCTTATAATCCTTTTGATTTTAAAGGAACTGCATGTGAATTTTTGGAGGAAATAATAAAATATTGATCTTTTATGTTCATTTAGTTCACCACTTTATTGGAAATCAAATCTCAACCAACACAACTGAATGAAACTTATAAATGGACACCAAAGACAAATTATTGAATAACTTTAACCTATGGCTTCTTGTCCATAAAAAAAACTCCAAAAATGGAAAGTTTGTTATCTCTAAATTTTGGTGATATATAATAGAGCCATATCCGCTTATCAGAAACACCCAAAATCTTAGTTTGAATTTCAGTTCCCTAGTATGGCTTTGAAACTGCATTTTATTTCTCAAAAAATTAAAATCTTCTAAAGTTTGAACCATAGCTTATAATCATTTTTATTTTAAAGAAACCACATGTGTCTTTTTGGAGGAAATAATAAAATATTCATTTTTATGAATTTGGTTTTTTCCCTCCAAATATTCCATCTGGGTCAACTAAGTTTGAACATCTTTAACACATGTCAACACAAGATTGGTCCATCTCTACATAGTCACCTAACACCCACCACATAGGTGCCACATGTCACATTGCTATTGGTTGCTATTTTTCCATGTCCTAGCCACATCATTGGTTGCTATGTCACTATCCTAGTTAGCATTATGCCACATCATTGTGACATAGCAATGTCATGACATGTGGCACCTTAGGACATGTCATCCACCTCATCATTACCTTGTTAGCATGCTATGTCATCCTGCTACATCATCAGTCTCTATGTTGCATGACATCTCAACACAATTCCACATCATCATGGCATAGTAACATTATGACACGTGGCACTGTCTGACATATCATTACCTTAGGAAGCATGCCACATTTGGAGTCCTCTACCACATGTCATTTTGTGATTTGTCCATCTAGGGCCACTTGTCATCATTTAATTTATTGTTAGATCTAGTTAGCATGACATCATGACATCCGTCTACATGTTTGGTCAAAAATTTGCCTCATCATCAAGCTAGCCATTAGTCCCTAGGCCCCATGTGCAAGAACTTTCCTTTAAAAGGAAGTGTGTCTTTAAGACAGTTAAAAATATTGTGTCTTTTATTATTTAAACACAAAAAAAGCTTGTCCCACAATAGAAGTAGGACAAAAATCTTGCCTTTTACCTATTAGAAGCTTCCTCTCTAGTGTGATCAAGCTCCTAAAAATGATCAACACACAACATATGCAAGGAAATTCCAAAGTGAAAGGGAGGCATGTCTTCCACATCCTCCATCCTTACATGAGCTACTCCTTCCCAATCCACAACATTTCTTCAAAATTCTTTTAAGTGTTCTATTTCATTTATGTGCTAAAGTCTCTGCGATTTCTTTCTTGGTTTTGAAAACTTTTTGAGTAGTAGTACCAAGGAATTATGGACCTCAACCACTCCTACTTTATTAATTTTGCTACTTCCACTGGGGATAAGCCTCATTCAGGCTTTGTATACTAAGTGATGGAGAAATAATGGTGAAAAGTCCTCTTAAAATATTAGGTCTTTGCAAACAATTTACAAATTTTTCCTCCCTTTTGCTATAGTTTGGGTAGCCAATTTAGACCTTGCTCTCATATTTGGTGCTCACATGGGAGATCTTCATCCTACACACATGTTAGGGTGGCCCATAAGGAAAAATAATTCCCTTATCTAAAGATACGACAAACATCCTTCCATGATTTGATTTTAGCAAGAATCCATTCTAACATTAGCAAGTGTTTGACCCTTTAACTCCCTCCTTTCTTCATGTTAATGGAGGCATTCATAGTGGAAAATATGGAATGTAATATCCACACTCAAAATTATTTCTCCACATTTACTAATTGGGAAGTGTAATGGTATGTGGGAAATAGAATTTTGTTCAAGTAAAATAACTCCAATGGTAAGATCAAGTAGAAGTGGTGTTGAGAAATGAAAGACTCAAGAGGTGGAGCTTGTTTGGAGGGAGAGGCAATTTGTGGCAAGCCTTCAAATGTAGATCTCCAAAGACATAATTTCATCTTGACTGCTCTCTCTCTCTCTCTCTCTCTCTCTCTCTCTCTCTCTCTCTCTCTCTCTCTCTCTCTCTCTCTCTCTCTCTCTCTCTCTCTCTCTCCCCCCTTTGATGATTTCATACCTCTTCTCTAAAAACTCTTTTACTCTTTTACTTCCTTTGCATGAAAGGACCAGTCCATGACATTGAGTGAGAAATTTTATACCTCCCTTTACTTTTATCTCTCACCTTTTCAATTTTGAATGATGTGCACCAATATTAAATTTCATAATGATTACAACCATTATGACCCTTCCATTTAAAAAAAATTAATCCTCAATATACCTTATCAATTTGATATCATTTGGTCAGGCCCCAAAGTAAGTCCAACTAAAAAATATTCATTTTCAAATAACTAAGCCTTCAAATTGGTCCATTAATTAATTGACATTTGAATAAAAGCCATTTGATCACTATTGATTCAACTTTTAAAAACTCAATTCATCTCTTTCTGCAACTTGTCAATTTTGTGCCAAGAGATCTTTTGACTAGCCTCAAAAACATACCAAAACACCTGGTCAGGCTCTAAAAAGAGATATACTGAGTCTTTGTTCCACGTTCTTCCACCCTTTCAAATATCATCTCATGATGAATTCTCAGTCAAAAGATATTGACCATCAAAGTTGCCTTCTCAGAACTGCCTAGAAGAAAACATGTTAGAAAACCACAAAAGGCATTTGGATTTGGGTTTGAAAATAAGGAAAACTAACACTTGGGGTAATGAAAACTAGGGCTTTGGTTCAATATCATGAGGAGAGTAAAAAAATGTCATTAGGGATCATGATGAATAGCTAGGAAAATTTAGAATATGGTCAAAGTTGGCTACTTAGATTTGCAAAACTGATAATAGTGGTAGAAAAGTAATTTTTGTAATCAAAATGGATGTAGGAAAGCATGTAGATGGATTCGTCAAGACTTGAAAATTGGTACACTTAAATTATTTTTAGAGTAAAATAGAATGATAAAATCCATTTTATCTCACCTATCATGGATTCAGTGTTATAACATGCCATACAGGGGTCCCAATCAATCTACACTTATGACACTAGTAAAAATTTACAAACTATATATGGAATTGAGTTCAAAAGCTAATCATATAGATTTGTCATAAAATCAAAATTGAAACATAAAAAGTATCTAACCTATAGAACATAATACAAAATGAATTTTCTCATTTTAGTCAACTGGGTCAAAGTTATAACAAGTCAAACAATGCCTCCCAAAATTTTGAACAATTTACATCATCATGACAACAATAAATGATCAAATTTGAGGGATTCAAAGCCTAGTCAAAAAATATTGAAATGACCAAAAATATGAAAGATAGGTTCTCTAATATGGATATTAAACATTCCCAAAGTAGTGAGTCATGAAACATAATTGGGTGCAAGATATTCAATTGCAAACAAGGCTCCCGTCATTGTTTGACACTTTGCAAAAATGTAGATTTGAACGTTGCTCAAAATGAAACTTCACAAAATGACTCAGAATGATAGTTTATCTTCATGTGACAAGTGGATATGTTGTATGCAAGGTATTAGAAACATTAAACATCTCTTGGGCCTCAAAAGGATGATTGGGTAAACATGCATTAAATGTGCTTTAAAGGGGCTCAAAAACTTGGAATGGTACTCAAATTGGGAAGTCAATTTTGAGTCCCAAAAGAGATGATTTTGAACACTATGTTTGATAGAAGGAACATGAAGGTTGAATTAATTCAAGAAAAAGGAGTAAAACTATTAAGTAAGATATTAGGGTACAAGTTTACCCATGGATCAAGGGAGATAGATTCCATCCTTAAGAAATTGGGCATGACTAGGAAAGAGTTTGATGAGATAAAAGGCATTGTGCTAGAGATGAAAGATAGTGGATAGACTAAAGTGTTGGTAGAACCTCCTATTGTTGTTACAAGACCTTCAAAATGAGTGACAATAGAACATCCTTGTACACAAGCCCACATTGCACCTTATGCAGTAGTTGCACAAGTGCAACTAGTCAAAACATGGAATGAATAACCTAGGAGGCAGATAGAGGTGGAAGGACATGTTGCATAGAAAATTTTTGTAAGATTGGTAAGGGTAAAACAAGAACCTAAACTATCAGCCAAGAAAAGGGTCAAAAAGACCACTAGAACACTAGGAAAAAGGAGAAAATCAATGCAAGTAAGAATTGCAGAGACTTTTGAAAATGAAGCTAGAGATAAACCTATTGAGCAAGATGCACACGAAGCCAAATCAACAACTAGAAAAAGAGCTTGGAAACCCAAAATCGAGAATCTAAAAATGTACATAATTAATGATGATAATTTTTTAGAGTTAAATAAGTATTACATTATGTATAGAAATATGGATAGAAGACAGTTAGAGAATGTTATTATAAGGAATATGATTTTGAAGAACAAGAAGTTTGAGAATATGCAAAATAAAATACTTGAAGACCTATATAATAGGTTAATTAACAGGAAGAATAGAGTGTTAGAAGAGGATCTAAGTATGAGGATCATGTCAATAACTAAGCTATGTGATGTTGACTCCAAGGAGGACTCAAACAAAATTTTGAAGTGGATTTTGTCCTTTGTAAGGAGCAAAAGAACAATTTTTCTAATGGGAGGCAATAATGAGGATGTAAGGAAAGAAACTAAGGAGGAAATTGTAAATTATATGACTATAATGCCAAAGGTGAGTGCATTGTCAAAGCTTGAAAACCTAGTGTATGTGCAAGTCCATACACCTTCTAGGTAAGAAGAAGAAGTAGAGGAGATACATTAGGAACTTTCACCACCTCACATTGTTACGGTTACTAAATCTATGCAAGTGGATAGTACACACATAACTATATACACAAATGAAAATCTTTTTGCAACATTTGGCCAATCCATTGTTGGCAATATCACTACATAAACTAGCTTTGATGATCATGAAGAGGAAGAAATGGGAAGAAAGTAGAAGAGGAAAATAAAATGGGAGAAGAATAAAGGAGAAAGGGAGAAGAGGAAGAATAGAAAGAAGAAAGAAGAGTAAAAAAAGAAGAAGAAAGAAGAAGAAGATGAAAGAAAAGAAGTTGAAGATAAGAAGAAAGCTAAGGAAGAGAAGAAAAAGATAGTTGTACATATGGCTATGGTAACTTTAGTAGTAGTAGCAACTAGAGCATTAGTATTAGTATCAATTCCATTAGATGATAAAGATCAGAAAGGACTGATGAACACTTTAAGCAAGCTATTTAGGAAGAACAAATACGTGAAGTCTTTGGAAAAGACTCTAGCTGAAGTCTTGGATCGAATGTAGAATATAGTTACCACAACTATAGTCAATCCAAAGTTGTAGGTAAAGTCTAAAGAGTTGGTGAAGAACTTTTCTGGGGAATTTACAACTCTAGCAGAAGTAGCTTCAATGCAGGCATAGGCGAAGCATAATGCATCATTGTTCCATACAATATGTACAAATGATAGAAATGATCTGATAACCTTAGATGTTTGCAAAAACTATTTGAGGAGGAGAATAGATGAAGGTAATAAGTTGTATGGACAATGTGCAATGTCATTTAGTTACTTATCAAATTTTGATAACAAGATCAAAGACCTAGTGAGTGAGCTTCATGCCAGAATTGAATATTTTGAACTTGAGATAGAAAATATCCACAATGTGATTAGAAGAATTGAGTTTGACAAGGAAAAGGTATTAAGGAGATTCAATCCTCTTAGAGAATACTTATCATCCAAAGTTGTCATTTTGTAGAGCCAGTTGGAGGAGTGTCTTACAACTAGGACATCATATGAAAAGTTTTCATTTACTAACTTGAGCACAGTTGAAGTGGTATCTTATGCACTTTGCACACTCATTAGTATATCTGATATAGTCAAAGTAAATTGGAGGAAGGCTTTTGACAAGCTGAAACATGATTTTGTAGATTGCATTTCCAGAATGACTAGCTGATCAACAAAAGGTAACAAAGTTTTGTGACATAGTTTTTTGACACCTTTGCCATTGATGTCAAAGGGCAAGTATTATGTAGAAGTAAAATTATATAGTTGTATGTATTGTATATGTAAGGGGGAGTACACTTATGTACTTATGTATCAACATAAAGGAGTGATAATGAATGTAATGATCCATCAAAATATGAATAAAATTATTATGTTTTGAAGGCAATAGTGTGTAGTTACTTTTATTTGTTTTGTTATGTATGACATTATTTTAGGACTTACCCAATTTTCCCAAATGTTTATGTCAATTCCAATGGGGAAGATTATTGGCAATATGGTTAGATGGATGTCTTGATGATTGTCATTTATGGAAACATACATTCAAAATTTGATTTATGCATTTAGAGTTAGAAAATTGTCTAAGTATTAGGCAGTTTACACCACCACAAAGAATAGATGTTTAGTGTACATATGACATGTTTATAGTTATCTTAAGTGTAGTTGGTGAAAGATTCATGATAGTATCATGATAACATGTGCTAGTGCACATATGTGTATGGATTGTATGACATGAGTTATGATTGAAATACCAATGTTAGCTATTTAACAATGTAAAATAGAGTATAGAAGAGAATTGGATTGTATGGACTTAGGAATTATTTTGGTTATGAAATAATTACTAAGTTATGATGAGAAAACCATGTGGATATTATTCCATAAGTTATTTTATATTATGGCAATCGTGTAAAGATATGAAGGCCAACAATGTAGATTTTTGTAAATATGCAAGATATAAGTAAAGATCTTATTTTGCGTAATTAGAGGAAGTCATATGTGCTATATGTGAGATGTATCTAAAATGAAAACTATCTATGAGCCTTATGTGATGAAAATTCTAATGTATGATCATAACAAGTGTGAAGTACAATAGATAGAAAGTATTGTACGTATATCTATTCTTGTGAAGAACTGAATTGTATAATTGCATGTTAGGGCAGTGGGCTCTTCTTGCATACATTCTATTTTTTCTACCAAATCCTAACATGGTTGAGGCTTCTAAAAAGGCCTAGTCTCCTAATAGGGACTTGAGACACTATATGTACTTCATAGACTCTTAATAGGGTCAATATCCTTAATAGGATCCTACTATTTAGTGAATCATCTAGTGGATATCATCCCCACTGAGGTTTTCCCTTGGAAAAGGTTTCCCTAGTTAAAAAATAATGGTGTTATGAGTTATCTATGTGCATGGTTATATTTACTATTCAGCATTGTTGGTTTACTTTCATATTCAAGTTATAAAGTAACTAACATTATATAGTTGTGGGCAAAAGTTTGTAGAATAATGATTCACCCCCTCCCCCCCAAGTATTATCTATTTCTTACATATTTTTCATGTAGATATCTTCATTTTAGTTGTAATTTATTCATCTACTATCTATGTGTAACTAATACAATATTATTTCCTTCTTCCTTCACTACTACTTAAGGAATTTCCTAAAGTAGGATTGTTTGCATCAACTTGCAAGATTCAGAGCTCCCTATTATCTTAAGTTTCCTTGTCTAGGGGAATCACCCATAACTTACCTCTTAGATAATCATTAGCTTCCCTAGGTAAAGCCTTAGTGAAAATGTCATCTATTTTCTCCTTAGCGTTCACATAATCCAATCTCACTTCTTTTTCTTCAACTAGCTCTCTCAAGCAATGATACTTGACAACAATATGCTTTGTTTTTGTATGCCTTACATGATTATTTTATATGTTTATAGCACTAGTGTTATCACAATAGATAACAATGACATCAACGATCTCTTCCTTTATTCCTTTCAATAATTATTTGATCCATATGATGTTTGAACAATTCACTACTACTGCCACATACTCAGCTTCAACTGCTAATTGAGAATTGTAGTTCTACCTCTTGCTTGTTGATAAAACTAGCCACTTTCTTTGAATGAATGCTAATGTAATATCAAATCCTCTATGAACAACATATTATAGTTTCCTAATCATTGATCTATGAAATTTCCAATTCATATTAGTAGAATCATCATTCTTAGATAACTAATGTCCTATGGTGATAGGTGTACTAACTAGTCTTGAATCTTCCACTCCAAAAAAAATTAGTATCTCCTTGATGTATTTAGATTGAGTAATAAAGATACCTTTCTTCATTTTATATACTTGTAAACCAACAAAACATCTTATCTCACCCAAAATAGACATTTCAAATTCCTTCTTCATCTCATTTGCAAATGATTTGCATATTGCTTCTTTTACTTCATATATGATATCATCAAGATAGATTTTAGATTAAAATACCTCATTATTATTTCTAGTCTTCAAGTATAGATTAATTTTATCATTAGTTTTAGAAAATTCAATCTTCACCAAATAATTGTGTAGTTTTTCATATCATGATCTAGGGGCTTGTTCCAAACTATATAGGGTCTTGTGCAACTTATATAGCATGTTCTTCTAGCTAGGGTCAAAAAATCCTTCTTTCTTATTAATGTAAACTTCTTACGAAATTCCATTTAGGAATGTAGATTTTACATTCATTTCGTATGCCTTAAATCTATTATAAGAAAAATATGAAAGTAATCTTCTATCTCCTTCCAATCTTGCAATTGGAAAAATTGTTTCCCCATAATCAATTCCTTCTTCTTGTGCATATAATT
Source organism: Cupressus sempervirens (assembly GCA_028749045.1). Classification (NCBI taxonomy): domain Eukaryota; kingdom Viridiplantae; phylum Streptophyta; class Pinopsida; order Cupressales; family Cupressaceae; genus Cupressus; species Cupressus sempervirens. Next base: position 322,889,472 of record CM053784.1, read on the forward strand.
TTCATACCGATCTAGCCTTTTTCTTTTTGACTAAACCTTTTTCATTCAACTTGTTCCTAAATACACAATTTTTTCAAATAATATTCTTGTCTTTTGGTCTAGGTACTAGTGTCCATGTTTTTTTCTTCTCTATCTTCTTCATTTATTCATTCATTGCATGAATCCAAACCTCATTCTCCAAAGCAACTTTCAAAGATTTAAGTTCAAACTCACGAAGTAGACATGTATCACTCTTAAATCTTTTCCTTATGACAACTTCAAATTATTTGTTACCAATGATTTTCTTAGGTGCATGGTGTCTTCTCACATAATTTTCTAGTACATAATATTTCTTCTCTCTTCTTTTGTAGGTTCATCTTGAAAAATGATTTCAAGTTTATCTTGCCTCTCTTGCTCAAGTTCTAGTTCAAGTTCTTCTTACTTAGCCTTCTCTTTTTGATGTCCAATTTCTTCTCCATGCACTTTGACATCATTTTGTTGTTTCTTGGCTCCCAGTCTTTTGTATGACAACTTATTTGGCAACTCATCATTCCCAATCTTTTTTGATTGCCAACTTTCTTATCTTTCCCAAGTAGGGCGTAGGGAGAAACTTAATTCACATATATCGATGAACTATACTCTTCAATTTGTGTCTTAAATTCAATTTCATTGTTTTCTACATAGTCATTGACTTTCACATTTGCAGTTTCCACAACTTTTTTAGTGTTAGAGTTCAAACACCTATAAGGTTTTCTCTTAGTGGAATATTCTAGCAACATGCCTTCATCACTCTTACAATCAAATTTACCATTTTCATTATCCTTTAGAATATAGCATTTACTTCCAAAAACTTTAAAATACTTCATATTAGGTGCATACTCATACCATAGTTCAAAGGGTGTAACATTTGTACATTTCTTGACTTGCACTTTGTTCAAGATATAAATGATTGTAATTACAACTTCTCTCCAATATTTTTGCGATACATTATTTTTCATCATGAGTATTCTATCACAATCCATGATATATCTATATCTCCATTAAGTTATTCCAATTTTTATTTATTTATTTTTTGGGCAAGGGGCGGGGTGGGGGGTATCCTAGGTGCTAATATTTTCCTTTTCATTCCTCTATCATTGTAGAATATATTGAATTCATTAGAGATGAATTATGCACCTCTATTAGATCTCAAGCACCTTAGACTCTTTCTAGTTTCCTTTATAACTTTTCCAAATACCACTTAAACAAATGAAAGGCATCATATTTTTCTATAAGAAACATCATAGTCATAATCTTAGAATAGTCATCAACAAATAGAATGAAATATTTTCCTCCACAATAGCTTTGAAAACCAATAGGTCCACAAAGGTTAGTATGCACCAATTCCAAGATATGATTAGATGAATTTTTTTTCTATTGAAACAAGACTTTGTCATTTTTCCTAATTGACATTATTTCCACAACGTTATCAAGTTTCTTTAGTTTTGGCAAACCTCTTAATATTTTTTAAGTTACTAATTCTTACCAAATTATCAAAATTCACATGGCATAACCTCTTGTGCCATAGCCATATATATTTATATTATGAAAACAAACTTTTCTTATTAGATAAATCTAGATAAAACAAGTTATCTTTTGTTTCATCATCACTTCCAATCAGTTCACCATCAACATCAAATATCATTGCCTTCTTGTGATGGAGTTCAATCCTGTACCCTCATTTTTTCAACTATGAAACACTCATCAAGTCTTAGGTATGTCCTTAAACCCAATACACAATCTTACACTTAATCTTATTAGCTAATTGTATTGATACTTACCTTTCACAAGACATGGTGCACTACTCCCAAATTTAATACAACTACCCTTGTATGGTCCCATAGTTTCAAATTTACTTTTATAACTAGTCATGTGATGTAAACAAAAACTATCTATTATCCACCTATCATCTTTACTCACATCTAAGATTAATGTAGTTTTCTCATCTTCATCAGATTCTTCTTTCATAGTAACATAGAAAACTTCATCATTACTTTCAAATTTATTATCAGATTCTTCTTAAGAAATGTAACTAGATTTCTTACCTTTTTCTTTCTAGTCTGTATTTCTCTTCTTCTCTCTATCATCTATTTTTACTTTGTACTTTTTTTTTTCCTTTTTCTATCCTTGTCTTTTCTATCAGGACATATTGCAACAAGGTGACCAACTTTGTTACATGAAATTTGTTTTTATAGGAAGTTCACCTTTTTTTTTTTCTCTACCTCTTGGAAGTCTTCTAGCCATCAATGCTTCAAGCTCATCAAGTTCATCATTAGAAATATCGCTTTCACTTTTCACACATTTGTCTTTTCCTTTCTTTCTAAGAATCAATTGTGATTTAAAAGTAGATTCAATAGTAGTAGGAGTGAAATTATTAAAATTTGTCATCTAAAAAGTAGTAAGCCTACCACTCACACCTAATAGAGTTAAGTTATTACTAGGAGTACTTCTCAATTCTTGTATTATATAAACCCTAATAGCATAAATAGGAAATAGACTTCTCAATACCTTGCTGATCACAATATCAACATCAATCTTTCCATTTGCTCCTCCTATGGCATTTACAACTTCTTTGATTCTTCCATAATACTAGACTATATTCTCACCTTCCATCATTCTAATTTCATCAAACTTTCCTCTCAATATTTTTGAATTTTCCCTCAATACTTTTTTGTCTCCATAGATGGTCTATAATGTATCCCACCTTTCCTTGATAGTCTTACAATATTTTATATCATCAAATTTGGCATAACTTATGTGTGATACAATCTCTAATATTGCTTGGTTGTGTCTTTCCTTCTCTTTCAACTCTTGGGTTGTTAGAGGAAGAACTTGTTGGAAATATGGCTAGGTATATGTATTTGTGTTGTCATTTATAGAAACATATCCATTTTTGCATTTCATGATGTAATAAGGGCTTGGAAATTGTCTAAGTGTTAGATAGTTTATAATAGTACAAAGACATATGTGATATGTATAGATGACAAAGTTCAAGTTAGCTCATGCATAGTTGAAGAGTGATAGATGATAGTGTCAAGATGATGTATGTCAGTATGCATATCTATATGGAAAATACAATGTAAGTTATAGAAGGATTAGAAGCATAGGTAATTAATGGAGTAGAATAGAACACATCATGAAATTGAAGCGTATGACTTAAGGAATTATTTTAGAAACAAAATAATTACTTAATCATGATGGATTGACATCATATATGTTTACCTAAAGTTATTTTATAATCAGTCAATCATGTGAAAGCATCAAGGCCAAATGATCAAGAGTTTTTATTATTTGCAAGTTATAAGTAAAGATCATATCTTGCACAACTTAGACATGATGTGAAGAAATCAAGTGAATGTGATATGTATGTGATGCAAACTATTGTGAAGGATATATATGTGAACTTTGTATGATGTGATCAAGTGTGAAGTATAGTAGTAAAACATTACTTTATGTATATCTATTCTTGTGAAGAAACTTAATTGTATAATGCATGTTAGGGTAGTGGGCTCTTCTTGCATTCATTGTAATTTATCTACCAACTCCTAATAGGGTTGAAGAAACTCTCAATAGTGTTGAGAATTTTAATAGGGCCTAGTCCTCTAAGAAGGACATGAGACACTATATGTATTTCATAGACTCTTAACAGGGTCAATATCCTTAACATGATATTTTTAGTGGATCATCTTGTGGATATGATCCTCACCAAGGTTTTCCCTTGGCTAGGGTTTACCTAGTTAACAAATAATGGTTTTATGAGTTCTCTTAATTTATGGCTATATTTAATATTTAGTATTAATAATTTACTTTAATATGCAAGCTATGAAGTAATTAATAATATCCAATTGTGGCCAAAAGTTTGTAGAATACTATTTACCCCCGCCGCCGCCTCATATTATCTATTTATAATAATTAGTATTAAATAATGGTTACTCAAAAGAGGATTAAAAGCTTGAATAAGATCCCTATGGATATGGAATAGTTGAATAGAAAATTTGAAGAAGCTCTTGAGAAAATTGATCTTGTTACTGAAGAAAGAGATGACTTGAAAGATAGGTATAAGAATGCAAACGCTTACATTGGAAAGCTAAAATACAAAATTGGTGGTATGAGATCTAGAAAGGAATTGAAAGAGAAGACTACTGATAGTAATGAAGTAGGAAATCCCAAGAAAGAAAATGTGATTTTGAAGCATGAGTTGAAAATTGTTGAACATAAGTTAAGTCTTAAGAAAGACAATAGAAAAAATGAACTAAATCTAAATTTGAGAATGAAGATCTTTGATCCTAGTTAAGTCAAGTAACATCTGAACTACATTATATTAAGATAGAACACATAGAATTAGAAAAGTACAACACTATTGTAAAGCGATAATTAACACAAGATAAACAATAAGTAGAGAAGATTTATATTAGTATTGAGAGAATTGATGATCAAATATTTCACTAGAAACCCTCTTATGATAAGACACACCTTAGATAATTTATTGGAGAAAAATCAGCCAAGAAAGTTGAAATTAGAAAAGAACTAGATCCACTTGTTAAGTCCCCTAAAGAATTTTATTTGAGTAAGATTGAATCAACATAACTATAGAAGTATCTAAAGAAGTTGAACTAGTTGATCTATTTGTCAAACATGATGAACCAAATAAAATAGAGCAAGTTGATGAACCTAAGCAAGTTGAATCATATAAGGAAGTTAGACATGAATTTAGAGGTAGATGTTTCATATGCAATGGAGTTGTTCATATGAAGAGAAATTGCACAAGTATTTTAAACCTATTACTAATTTCTATTTTTATAATTGTCATGTTATGGACATAAAGCAGTAGATTGTAAGAAACCTAAGTTTGATAATAATAATAAAAATAGTATAATGTTTAGGAATACTAACCTTACATGTGATGAGAGAGGAAGATCACAAAGAATATATAATTATGCTAAAAAATCTAATGGTGAAAGGAAACAAGTTGTATGTTATACAAATGTAACAATCTTGGACATATTGCAAGGAACTACAGAGCACCTAAAAGTTAGAATGAAAAAAATTAGAGAAGGGATGCACCTATATGTCAATTATGAAATAAATTTAAACACACAACAAGATTTTGCATGATGGACAGAAGGAACTTCAACAAGAATTTTAATTATAGAAGGGAATAATAATAAAAATGATAGAAGATGTGATAATGGTAGAAATAATAGTTAGAAGGAAGAAATTAAAGAACATTTTTATGAATTGAAGGAAGCATCTATGAAATTTATTTATCTAGAAAGTTCTCACACACGTTTGGAAGAGTAGTGTTTTGATGCACTTGATGGAACATTGAAATCAATAGTTGTTTGTGACTCATCCTATTTAAATTAAGCATTTCCACCAGAGGTAGAGTATTAGTTAATCAAAACTGATGATAGAATGTTAATTAAAATTTGAGTAGATAGTATAAGGTAGATGACATAGGGAGGAAGCTATAGTCAAGTGCAAAAAAGTTTTAATGATCACAGTGAGTCATATAAAAGAAAACAAGTTTACTAGTAATCAATGACAACTTTTGAAGATGAAGGAGATGCACATTTAATGTCAAGTTAAATTTAAAATAAGTTAATGATTGTGAGTAACATATTCAATACCATTTGATTTTGTGAAGAGTTTGGAGAAATTTGAGAGAAATTAGACAACGAACTCAAGTGCAAAGTGAAGCATTTGAAGTGTGAAGTTATAGAAGCTATAATACATCATATTAAAGGTGTTTTATGAAGCTTTAAGTTAGAATTTTAAGTATCAGCAATTAGCAGCATGGAAAGATAGTTATTTTTTGATATAAGTTAGAGACATAGGTAAAAATTCAATAAGCACCCTTTGTTTTATGAAATTGATGATCTATTACAATCATTTTCTCAATTTCTGCCAAATTTACTTCACATAGAAGACAATAGAAGCTACATTTTTTGTAAATTTTATTGTGTTGGAGATAAATATATTCATAAGGAGTTAGGAGTTATGTGTAATGGAGACCTAACCCTAGAATATGAGTACACATATCTAAATGAAATAAACCTAATTATGTGTTTTATATGGAATTCAAAAATCATGAGTGGAGTAGAATTATTCTATGCAGAATCCATCAAGAAATGTTTTGGATAGGTGATGTACCTATAGCAATTGAAAAATAACTAATGTATAAGGTGATATGTTTAATCAGTCAAGAATGTAGTCCTTTAAATGATAGGAATGTAAGGAAAAATTTCAAGATAAACTTGATGACTAAGCTTGATGGAACATGGTAGTTGACCTAATATAGGACAATGGAGTCAAAGCATTGAGCAATATTGTAGGATATAAATTGAATTACAAATCTGGAGTGAACTCAATTCCATCAAGATTTCTACATGTGACCTATGTTATGGAAGTTGAAAAGAATAAAGTAAACATGTGTGAAATTATCAAAGTGCAATTCTTTGACAACATTCCAAAGTTGAAGAAAACTAAGAATGTAGTTTTCAAATTTGAATCTCTCTTAACACATTTATTTTTCCATGCAACGAAGTAGTTTATTGGAATGAAAAATTGAGATAGAAATGACTGTTCTATGAAGATTATCACCTAGTGTTACATGGAAAGACTTGAAGATGTTAGAGATAGAGACATTAATAGGATGATGAAAGGCTTCCAATATTAAATCAAGTAAAGATATAGAATCCCTCCCTCTATGGTGGAGAAATACGAAGATGAAATATATTTTGTGGTAGAGACTAACACAATGTGTATGGAGGCAACCAAACCTAGACTTAAGTTTCTTGAACCCATGGGATATGAAATGAGTGAAGAACTCATTGAAGGGTATGAAAATATTATATTGCAGTCTAAAAGGGACATTGAAGATCCAAGATGGGGTATGTATGAAGAGAAGATAAGGAAAGTTCATTCTGAGCTTCATAGTAAAGAGATAAAAAATAATGCGAAAAAGAAGATAGATTCTATTCTTAAGGAGTCATGCATGGCTAGAGAAGAATTCATTAAATTAAAGGCACATAAATGGAGATGAAGGCCAGTGGGTAAAATGAGGTGTTGATACCCACACCTATTGCTATTGCAACACCATGTATGCATGTGACAATAGTAGGGCCTACTTCACAAATACCTACTGCACCTTATGTAGCAGTTGCACAAGTACAACCAATCAAGATACAATTTGGTTAGCAAAACAAGAAGTCTGATGATGTTGAGGTGACATTAACATCTACATAGAGGACATATGAGAGATTAGTGAAGGTTAAGGAAGAACCAACACCAACCCCCAAGAAAAGGGTCAAGAAAACGCCCAATGCACTGGGAAGGAGAATCAATAAAATACAAATTTGTGAGTCTCAAGAGTCTAAGACTGAAGAAAACCTAGTGGAGCATGCAATTTGAGAAGGAAGGACACCAACTGGAAAGAAATATTAGAAATCAAATATTGAAAATTTGAATATATAGATTATAAATAATGATAGTTTTGTTTAGTTGAATAAGTATCATAGTTGTATACATGAAAATGTGACCTTGTATCTTTCAGCTACACTTCAACATGCTCATTATATGTGGATTCATTCTGGAATAAACATGGAGTCATTTATCCAAGAAGCCTAACAATGTGATTTGTTGCCTTCTAACCAGAAGGATTTTGCCTATTATGCTCTCAAATTGAGATGTAGGCAACCAAACCTTTCTAGAATGGAGGATTTTATATAGAGTATGATTATGTGAATAATCTATATGAAGTGTAAACATTAATCTAGAAAAAAAAGATATTAAGCTATATGTATGGATTCTTTAATCTAAATGAGAGTTTAAAAATGATAGCAATGTGAAAGCTAGAAAGAAAATGAGTACTTAGTTTGATAGCAATTCAATACCATTCAAATTATAAACTTTGTAATGAGGGATTGGGGGTCCCTTAAATAGAATCTAGGAATTGATCAATGGTTAAGATCAATTTAGATGGATGGTTAAGATCAAAGAGAAGATTTAGTTGAAATGGAAACTTCCTTGTGTAGGTGAAGTTAATTGTTTCAAATGTGAGTGTGATGAGTAGTTAATTGAGCTTTTCATGAGTGTGAGAACAAGTTAACTAAATTAATTTCAATTTGAGGGATAGTTTACTTAGAGTTTCCATTTTGGAACTGAAGAGAAGATTTTGAAGATTTAATTTAATTTAATAAAGTGAGATATGACCTCATAAATGCCTTTTATCATTTAATTGAATATCCCCATTCAATTAATTAAAGTGAGCATAGTAGATTAGCCTTAGGATATAATTTAATTTAATTAAAGTATAAACACTTCAAATTAAATTAAATCTTAATCAATAGGTTTAATGTGACTAATTCGAGTCAATACTTTAGGAATTAAATAAGTATCTCGATTAATACAAATTAAGGTTTTCTACATTTGACAATTAAGTCAAGTAGAAAAAATTAGAATAAGAATTGCCTAGTAAAATAGGACTTAGAAACGATTGAATAGACTAGAATTGGTTGTCATGGCAATGAGCCAATTTTGGGGTATTACATTTTTCCCCTCTTTGAATGAAAGTGTAAGCAACATGTTCAATTCATAGAAAATTAGAAGCATGATGCATAGATCAAGAAATGAGATTGATTCTACAATTTGATGATGCAGAAACCCATCAATAAGCTTTTAAAAATTATCTCCAGAACGAAGCTTAACCTTAAGGGATCTAGATAGAACACCTAGATACCTAGATTGAGAAGCTTTTGAAGATTATCTCTAGAATGGATCTTAACCTTAAGGGATCTAGATAGAACACCTAGATACCTAGATTGACAAATTTTTAATGATTATCTCAAGAATGGAGCTTAATCATAAGGGATCCAGATAGAACACCTAGATACCTAGAGTTAATAAGATTTTAAAGATTATCTCTAGAATGGAGCTTAACCTTAGGGAATCTAGATATAATACCTAGATACCTAAAGTTGATAATATTTTTTATAAAATTGATAACACAAAGACCAATTGATAAGCTTTTAAAGACTATCTCCAAAACACTTAGATACCTAAGTTAAATAAGCTTTTAAAGATTATCTCTAGAATGGAGCTTAATCTTAAGGGATCTAAATAGAAAACCTAGATACCTAAACATAAAATATAGCAAGATCCAACCATGGGTAGTAGAATCATCCTTAAAATGACGCTTGATCCTTAGGAGTTGAGGTTTAGCCTATCCCGATACCTATCCATCGAACTCTAATAAAGACTACTATAAGATGTGATCAACTAATGACAAGATGAGATAGATGGAAAATGATGCCAGATAGAGGGGAATAAGATGCCCCTAGTGATGAGTTGCCCCAAGTGATAAGTGTATATGAGCAATGTTAGTACGCTAATAGAAACCAAATTTAAATAAAGCTTCTACAAACTAAACAAAATTCATAAACTTCAAGATAGACTAAGATGAGCTCTCAATTTAGAATATGAGCCATTAATGGGCTCTCTCAATGAGAAGCTCTCTTGTTGAGTAGCTTTGTCTAAATAGATAGGATGTATGCTCAAGCTTTATGCTTCAAAAAGGGCTTCAAATGGAGTTGGAATTTGGGTGTGACTGTATGGTTTTGATGTAAAATAGTTTCTTAAAATGGAATTATGACTTTACTTCATGGATTATGTTAAAATGGCTTGGGAGAGGATTCCTTAAATAGGCAAAGGGTTTGAGGGATCAAGGGCTAGGATGCAAGGATGGGAAAAAGCTTATGGAAGGCTTAGATTGCATGAGAGGAAAGCACATGGATTGTGCTTCCTTACAACCAATCAGGGAGTGACACATGTCAGAGGGTGAGAGGATGGAGGAAAGGGGAAGGATGAGTCAACAAAGGAGGCTCAAGGGATAAAATCTTCATAAAGACCCTCATAATGGCTTGTAAGAGCAATAAAAGGGCTTGGAAGAGTCATTTATGGCCTAGTGGGCTTCATAAAGTTTTATGGTTGGGATATTTTGAAGGAGATGAGAGGAATTTTGACTTGGGCTTGATTAGGAAGGTTTTAAGCTTGCTTAGGATTGTGAAAATGATTAGAGGATGGATTAGGATGGTTTAGGATTAGCTTAGGGATAGGCAAGTGGATGGCATTTAATGAGGGTGGGTGAAGGAGGAGATATTTGTTAACTTTGGCTTGGGTTAGTAAGTCTTAACCCATGTTTAGAGAATGTGACAAGGTTAGGAGGGGATTAGGATTAGGTTTAAAGACATCTTCTAGAAGAGTCTAGACTTTGGATGAGGATAAAGACTTTCTAGAATAGTCTAGAACTTCCTAGGATGAGGACGAAGACTTTCTAGAAGAGTCTAGAACTTCTTAGGATGAGGATAAATTAGATTTCTAGGAAATAAATAAAGTTTTATTTATTTCAAGGGTTTGGGTTGAGGACATATTTATTAAAACTTTTTTAATAAACATGAGGATTAATATTTAATCTTAATTAAATATTTTGAGTTGGGATTAGGGGTAGGAAATGATGGGATTAGCCTTTAATCAAAATTAAAGAAGGATTAGAAGATTTTGGAAGAGGTTAGTGGTCTTAAGGAAATTGGCCAAGTTTTGGTCAAAAAATAAATTTTTTATTTATTTTGGGTTTTTTGGTCAATTTATTAATTAAATAATTAATAAATAAAGAAATAATGTTTAAGTAAGATTTAAACATTTTTGGGAGGGATTCCTTAATTAAATATTTTAAATTAAGATAAAGGGATTTAATGGCATAAAAATAAATTAATTAATTAATTAATAAATGATGATGTCATCAGGGACTTTTTTTTCAAAAAATAAATATATTATTTTCTAAAGGATTTTTAGGTGTCTACATTTTTCCCCTCTTTGATGTGATGCCGCAAGTGGCATGGCATCAAAGATAAGAAAATAAGATGCCTAAGGCTAGAGCAGGAGAGGAGAGAATGGACTGCGAGATGCCCCCTCAAGAAGGTGGCAGGGAGAGAAAGTGAGGCTTGATGGCTTCTTGAAAAGTAAAAGAATCTGAGATGAGCAAGGAGACTCAGATTGGAAAAGAGAAGGGGCTAAATTAGCTCAAACTCTCACTATGGGAGAATGATAAAGGGAGAATCAGATGTACAAGAGGAAGCAAGCTTAAGACTTTAGGGAAGGTGGAGGATGAAGGAGCGGAGCGCTATAAAAGGAATCTAGGATAGGGAGATGGATGAGGGGATTATAAAACTGATGCAACACAATTTCAAATAGTCAGATTGGCGAAAGATGGGTTTCGGAGATCTCTAGGACTAGGATTGTGGATCTCGAAAGATGAGGCTTGGTGGATTGATTTGGATTGGTGGATCCCTAAGACTAGGATTGTGGATCCCTAAAGCTAAGAGTGATGATTGATTCTGAGAGATACAGTTGCACAAGATGGGGTAGGAGAGACAGATGTTGGATATGGATGGGGGATAATGGAGATGAAGGGAAACCATTGAAGCTTTTTTGAGCAGGGGGATACTTCAAAGAGAAGTACCACCATGTAGTTGAGCACTAGATTTGCTATAAGACTATTGGTTAATTGCCAAGGTTACCAAGAACATCAAGGCTATGTCACCAACCATCCAGAGGACTAATAGATTGAATCAAAACAAACACACAAGGATTGCCCTAGCATCACACATGAAACCCAGAGGAAATAGTGTGGAATCGACATTGGGTAACCCACAAGAAAAAAAGAAACAAATGAAAGACTTGATCAAAATCGTACGCTCAGAGTGCCCCATTCGTAGCATACCATGATATGGAAGATCATGGCAACCTTGAGGAGGGAACAAAAAGATTGCTTGGAAAAGATACTTCAAGACCCAAAAGGGAAGATTCCAAATCAAAAGAAAGTGAAAATCCAAAAGAGAACTGTTTGCCAATGAGATGGGTAGGACGAGGTACTAATAGACCAAGATCAGACATGAGAAAAGCTATATCCTACAAGGATCTATCAGAGAGAACCTAAGCCAATGGATTTGGGTGAGTGATGTGTATGGCAAGATGAACTAAGAAGGATAACACTTTGGTGACAGGAGATCTAGCTAAAGGATGCATTGGAATAGGTAACAAAGATGTGTGATGTGTGCAAGATGCTGATCAAGGAGGAACTAACACAAAAGCTAAATAGATACAATGGTACTAAGCTAAAGAGGATGTACAAGCTAACAGACTAAGACATGGTACAAATATACAAGTTGTATTGGAAAATATTGGATATACAAGCTATGATACAAGGTATGATAAAAATGTTGGATACAAGATTATTTACAAGCTTTACAGGAGCTCCGGATGATAAGATAGCAGGATGGCTCAAGTTGGTGCAAGATGCAGAAGCTAAGGATGAGGTGATAGCAGAAGATATGGATTTGGAAGGATTCATCCAATGATGATGAGAGATTTTGTGACCAAGGACAGCTAGAGGAGAAGGATGAGATGGTTGGATAAGATGGTAGATAGCTAGGATTATGATGGATATAAAGAGATGACATTGGGTTTGCATGAGAATAGCCTAGAGCTAGATACCAATGACAAGGGAGGATGGACAAGACAAGATCTCCAAGGAATATAGTGCCCCCAATCAGAAGATAACATGCGGAAGGAGGTCTTATGATGGATGTGATAGGATTGAAGCTAGGATAGAAAAAGCTGAAGGGGCTAGGGAGATGGATGATAGCTAGGATGGTTGGCTGAAGCTGCAAGAGATAAGTGGATGGTGTGAGATGGAAGATGAAGGGTGGAGGATAGGTGGATAGATTGGAAGATGGAGTTGGATGTCAAGAGATGACCAAAAGCATGAGGGTGATAGGCTAAGCTGGGGATGGTGAGATTACACATGACACTTGTTTGCCAAATTTTCATCATGGTACTTGTCCAAGGCCCTTGAATTGCCAAGTTTTCACCAATGGACGCTTTATTTTTCTTTATTTTTTTTTACTTTTTGACTTTGGACTTAGCTGGAATGATTTTGGCTTTCTTCAGCTATTTTGGCTTGTTTGGGATTTTTCACTGGCTGTTGGAATGTTCAATTTTGTTGCTAGCTATTGGTACACCGGATGTGTGATTTATGCAATAGATTGGATTAGATGGGATTGATGGTAGGAGATGGAGGGATGAAAAGGTTGGAAAGGAGCATGAGATGGGGATGCTTGCAAGAGCAACATTGGCACATGTTGGGATGGGTGTGAAAAGAGCATATGGGGGATAGATGGTAGATGCAGGCGTGATGGAGGATTTGTGGAAGCGTGCTTGGGATATAGGCACCCAAGATGGAGTTAGGAGATGGGGTACATGAGTCACTAGATGGAGGATTAGAAATGGTGGATGCCATTATGCATTGGGTTTCAAATTTTTTCTTTGGGATCCACATGGTTTTGGATTTTCTTTTCATAGGCTTTTGCATTATTTTGCATTCTTTGATTGGATTTTTCCTTTTTGGAGTATGTCTTTTAGAATAGACATATGATTGCCTAGGATGTGGATTTTTAGCTTTATGCATTTTGAAGTTGGCATTTACATTGCTGTAGTAAGCTTTGGGAAGATGGTTAGGAGAAGCTTTTTGAGATGGAGAGGATATGGGAGAGCATGTAGGGGGTTGATGATGGATGATGTGCCTCGATATGTGTCTTTGCTAATCTTGCATAGGAATGGAGGGAATAGGATTTGAATGATGGCTGATAGGAGGATGGATGATGGTAGATTTTGGGACATAGGGACCCAAAATGGATTTAGCGGATGAAGGGGGGATATGGTAGGTTGTTTTAGGTTGCAAAGATGGTGGAGGGGGGATGACATAAGATTTATTGAAGGAGTGATGGGAGGCTAGCATGGGGGGTTTGGAGATAGGCTTGGTTTGGGGGTGTGGTGTACCAACACCTTTAGATGGTGAGCCTTTGGATACATATCCAAGACCATGAAATCCTAGATTTTTTGTGCAATAATAGGCTTTCTGATTCCTTTCTCTTGTGGTCCTAAACCTTGAATTTGATAATGCCATCAATTGAGCATTTGAACTAGTTGAGGATACTTTTTGCTTGCAGAAAATGGTGGAAGTACTTTATCAGATGTACTGCAATAGGGAGATACTATTCTTAATTCTTCTACTGAGAGGAGGCCACTATGGATGAATGTAAGTGAACCAAGAGGGTATATTATAGATGGTGAAATAGCTTGGATAGGTGGTAAGATGGAAGCATGGAGTGGAGGAGATGGTAGGATAGGATCTTGATTTAGCTGATGGGATGAAAAGATATCCTATAGTAGAGGAGGTATAGCTTGAGGTTTTTGAGATGGAGGGGATAGTGACTGCACTATGGATGGAAGACATGGTATGATGGTATCTTCGTTTATGATTTGGGGGATGTCAACATTCTTTTGGGCAGGATCTTGATAGGATTGGTTTGGAGTGGATGGTGCGATAGGAGGTGAAGGGATGGACTCTTCAAAGACCACAGATGGATAGATGGGAGATTCAATAGTGGAGATGGGTGAGTAGAAGATGGATGCATAAGGGTCATTATGGGAGATTTGGGAAATGCTTGGAGGTGATGTGGATAGGATTTGGAGGGTTTTGACAGATGGTGGGATTTTGGTGCTTGCAGGAAGTGGAAGGATTTTAAGCAATTTGATGGATGGTATGGGGATGATAGCTATGGGAGATGGAGGTGATATTATAGATGGGGAAGCTTCATTACTGACTACTTCACATGGTTGGATTAGATGACATGGCTTATCGACTGCTGGAGGTGACTTTTCTTGTATTTCCTCTAGGAGATTCCTTGGAGACTCATGTGTCAGAGGTGGAGGTGGATTGACAGGAATAGCTAGTGTGATGGGGGTGGAAGATTGGAAGCTTGGTTGATTGGGTGATGGAGGAGAAGCTGGGATATTAGATGGCATGACTAGATAGTTTGGAAGAATGCATGGATTTTGCGGCATGCTTGAGGAAATGTTTCTAAGGCTTTCAATAGACCCATCATATTCAACAAGATTTTCATCATCATTGGAATAGGAGGTGGCAAGAGCAAGGACAATATGACCAAACACATCATGATAGGTTTGGGATTTCATGTTTTGATGATGAGTCGGATGGGGATGGGGTCTTGCATATGGATGAACACGAAAGCTCATGGTTGGATTTGAATTAAGCATAGATTTTGGATTGGCTGATGAAGGATTTCCTAGGGAGAGTCAAAGCTGTATGACAGACCTAAGGAGGATTAGCTGGAGATTTTTGGCTTTCCTAAAGATGGAAGACTTCAAGGGCATGCTGTCAAAAAGTGAGTGTTTTGCTTTCCTATGTGCTGGATCGGTGGAGATTGTGTCAACTTAAGGATAGACTAATGATCCTATGGGCATGACATGAGATTGACCATTTGTGGATCCCAACCTTTAGCTCAAGGTGATGAGGGATAACAAGTGACAAAACTAGATTACCCTAGACAAAGCTCTGTCAAAGGGATGACCTTGGTCAGGTTGGTGGATTGGTCGGATTGATTGGATAGCAAATTCCAGCAAAATAACAACAACTCTCTAAAGGCTTGGGTGTGATTTTGGATTGGGTTGCTAGCTGGCTGGGGGGGATGATTTGGAGAGACTTTGGATTTGGGATTGTTCTAAAGCAAGGAACTAGATAGATTCGGTTCTAGCGGGGGACCTTGGATGATTTTCTAATGAGGCAGTGACTATGCTAAGTATGCCTTGAGTTGGGAGATTTCTACTTTTTTGGGATTTTAACCAAAGTTGGAAAACATTTATTCAAAAGCTATGAACAAACAAGCAGACAAAATTTTGGAGCAAGCATGTCAAACACACCAACATCCTAGGAAGCTTTCTACAAGGATGAAATTTGTTATAGCTAGGGAGTCCTCGATATACGCAAGGTACGTAAGGCCCAAATGCGTAGATGAAACCAAAAAGATGTCACATAGCTGAGAGGAGCGGTAACCCACTTCTCCTCTTTCACTTCTCAAGGGTATAAAGTTCCTTGAGGCTTAGCTTGAGTGACAAAATCTTGATTCCAAGAGAGGTGTCTTTGGATTCACCTCCCAATGTTAGTATGCTAATAGAAACCAAATTTAAATAAAGCTTCTACAAACTAAACAAAATTCATAAACTTCAAGATAGACTAAGATGAGCTCTCAATTGAGAATATGAGCCATTAATGGGCTCTCTCAATGAGAAGCTCTCTTGTTGAGTAGCTTTGTCTAAATAGATAGGATGTATGCTCAAGCTTTATGATTCAAAAAGGGCTTCAAATGGAGTTGGAATTTGGGTATGACTGTATCGTTTTGATGTAAAATGGCTTCTTAAAATGGTATTATGACTTTACTTCATGGATTGTGTTAAAATGGCTTGCGAGAGGATTCCTTAAATAGGCAAAGGGTTTGAGGGATCAAGGGCTAGGATGCAAGGATGGGAAAAAGCTTATGGAAGGCTGAGATTGCATGAGAGGAGAGCACATGGATTATGCTTCCTTACAGCCAATCAGGGAGTGACACATGTCAGAGGGTGAGAGGATGGAGGAAAGGGGAAAGATGAGTCAACAAAGGAGGCTCAAGGGATAAAATCTTCATAAAGACCCTCATAATGGCTTGTAAGAGCAATAAAAGGGCTTGGAAGAGTCTTTTATGGCCTAGTAGGCTTCATAAAATTTTATGGTTGGGATATTTTGAAAGAGATGAGAGGAATTTCGACTTGGGCTTGATTAGGAAGGTTTTAAGCTTGCTTAGGATTGTGAAAATGATTAGGATTAGGATGGTTTAGGATTAGCTTAGGGATAGGCAAGTGGATGGCATTTAATGAGGGTGGGTGAAGGAGGAGATATTTGTTAACTTTGGCTTGGGTTAGTAAGTCTTAACCTATGTTTAGAGAATGTGACAAGGTTAGGAGGGGATTAGGATTAGGTTTAAAGACATCTTCTAGAAGAGTCTAGACTTTGGATGAGGATAAAGACTTTCTAGAATAGTCTAGAACTTCCTAGGATGAGGATGAAGACTTTCTAGAAGAGTCTAGAACTTCTTAGGATGAGGATAAATTAGATTTCTAGGAAATAAATAAAGTTTTATTTATTTCAAGGGTTTGGGTTGAGGAGATACTTATTAAAACTTTTTTAATAAACATGAGGATTAATATTTAATCTTAATTAAATATTTTGAGTTGGGATTAGGGGTAGGAAATGATAGGATTAGCCTTTAATCAAAATTAAGGAATGATTAGAAGATTTTGGAAGAGGTTAGTGGTCTTAAGGAAATTGGCCAAGTTTTGGGCAAAAAAATTTTTTTTTATTTATATTGGGTTTTTTGGTCAATTTATTAATTAAATAATTAATAAATAAGAAAATAATGTTTAAGTAAGATTTAAACATTTTTGGGAGGGATTCCTTAATTAAATATTTTTAATTAAGATAAAGGGATTTAATGGTATAAAAATAAATAAATTAATTAAATAATTAATTAATTAATAAATGATGATGTCATTAGGGACTTTTTTTAAAGAAAATAAAAATATTATTTGTTAAAGGATTTTTAGGTGTCTACAATAAGGACATAAGATTCAAATTGAGTTCAAATTCAGATAGAATGATGTAATCATCCTACCCCCTCGGGAGCAAAATCGAAAGATGACCCACCAAAAATATGATATAGAGAAATATAGAGCAAGATAAGAATATAGAAGAGATCAAAATGATCAAAAACAAATTTGGAGCCAATTCAGTATGATTTCGTGGTATAGAAGACCAAGTTTGACCAAAAGGTGACTAGATTTGACCATAATTGACTTTTTTGGTTAGAATTTTGAAAAATTTGAAGGAAATGGAATTTGAAAAGATTCCAAGATTCACAAAGTATTAGAAATTTTTTGACTACACAAGCATTTGATTGCGTCGGTCCCAAAATTGTAAAATGTGTTTTTTAGTCACTTAAGTGTGTTAGATTTTGAATTCAATCCCGAACATGGATTTAGATTGATCAAATTAGCTAGGGGGTGATTTTCACACAAATTGAAGACTTTGAAAAATTAGGTCAAAACTTATATAAGGGCCCAAAGGGTCATTTTCAAATCATTTGTGCATTTGTTCTTTAGTGAAGAAGAGAGCTCTGAGAGGATGATGGCAGTTCCAATGTGTACTCATCAATTTGAGTGCTCTTGTAGACACATCCAACCAATGGACTACAGACCTTTAGTGAGTAATCAACAAACTTTCTTTACATTTAATTTTTCCCACATTTTGAGATTTTTTTTGTACTTTTTAGCATGTTTTCAAGGTAGGTTTATCAATTCTAACGTGGAGGTTTCTTTCATCATGCGAACCCAATCTTTCTTTGCAGGAAGATCCACCAACCCAATGTTTCTTCACACATAGTGAAGGGGAATCTCACCCAAGATAACCACCTCTCATGTGAGATGCATAGGATTTTGGGCACATCTTGCCCATATTCTTGTTACTCCTCGCATGTGGACTTGCTTTCTCATGCAAAGATGTAAGATATCGTGTGAGAAAGTGCAGTTCCACACAAAATTCTAGCATGTAGAAGAAAATTGAGAATTACATTTTTTGATGTTTTGTCTTATGCTAACTCTAACATTCATTGCACATTTGAACTGACATGAGATTAATGAGAATCATTGGTGATGGCGATGTTTATTTAAGATAATGTTCCAAAATTTGGTGAACACGTGATATGCCAGAAATATAAAAAATGAGCGATTGAGGACCATTCATCATCACTTACATAGATAGGGTAGTACACTAGGAATTTAAAGCAAGAAAATTAGGCCTTTCTATATACATCATGGCTTTTGCTTCATAGCGCTAATTAGTAGACAGTTCATTTTGTCATTATTTTGAGTTGTCAAGTGGGTACTAACTATTTACATGTTTTTGTTCATATGTGCAGGTTGTCTTTAATGAAATCATGTTCATGTCTCATTATCTACCTTACAAAGCTCTGTTCCAGAGTCTTGATGATGTGGATATGGTGCATATTGATAGATTAATCTAGCATATCTATGTCAAATCCCAATAGTGCTAGTGAATCATGGCCTTTTGACAACATTGGTGGAGCGTTTCCATTCAGAGATGAACACATTTCATCTTCCATTGGGGGAGATGACTATTACATTGGAGGACATCTACCAGATACTACAAATACCCTTTCATCGGCTGCGGGTAGTTTACGACATAGTGCCTCAAGTAGACATAGAGGCATTGAGGACCATCTTTCAGTGAGAGTTAGTGATAGGGTGATTCATCACATGGGATGTGCTCATTCACACATATGGCACTACTCACAGATTGGCCTCTGTTTTGGCCATTTTCATCAGTTGCTTCTTGGTACCTAATAGATGATATCAAATATTAGAGTGTAGGTGAGGTGTGATTTTGTAGAGGATGTTCAACTCCTTAGAGAGATCTAGATGGGAATAATGCATGCTCATGCATATGTATTGTGAGATGCATTAGATAGTGTATCATTTGTGGAGGAGCATGGCCATGGGTGTCTACATTCTATAGATCTAGGCATGGGAGGACCTACCAGCTAGACCCATTTTAAAGGATGTTTGAGAGCTTATGGAGCCATTCATATTCAGATATAGGGGGTAGCTTACCCAAGTAGGTTTGGGTAAGATGGACCATTGGAGGACAAGTCTTGATGATCTAGTCTCCATCATATGGTAGCCTTGGAGAGAGACCAAGGACTAGGACTACACTCCTCAGGAGCTGAACTAGATATTTTCCTCATAGCCACTATTGGGTGAAGCCACCCACACTATATAGAGATTCCCCATCACATGGCTATGGTGATAGTATGAGTGGCCCTAGGAAATTTCACAAGAGTATTGCTTATATGCCCAGGCAGTGAGAGATCTGGATTGAGGGTGGTTAGTGAGGTTAGACCCTAGGAGATTGATGATAGATGTGCACAACCTAGTTGCATCACAATGGAACTATCTCCTAGAGATATTAGATGTTGGGACGATGCCTACCTACCATGCATATTTTATTAGCCACCCCTTCCCATGGTTCATAGATCCATTAGGGATGGCAACACAGGGACCTTAGTAGGAACTCATACAATGTCTAGTCTAGTAGCTAGTCCAGCAACCAGGGAAATAGCTAGTACAATAACCATAGGGACCAATTGAGCAAGTTAGACACTAGGTCTAATTCGTACAAATCCCCCTAAAAAATGGAGTCAAATCTAGGTGTTGGGGGAAATGGGGTAGAGTAGGGTTAGTGCTAGAGACTACATATGGAGGAGTAGGCACCAACAAAGATGTTGGATGAGGAGATGTAGGATCATTATGCTAGCTTACTTGAGGATGCTTTGAGGAGAATGAGAGAGCAGATACAGTAGGCCTTCTAGTGATTAGGAGAGTTCTAGATATAGGTGGCTATCTGAGACATACAGATAGCAGAGTGGGATCATGAGATCCAGCAACTATGAGAGTAGGTGCAGGTAGCTAAGTGGAGAGTGGAGATGCTACAAGATGAGGTCTAACTATAGGCAGCCTAAGAAGGCCTATTATTTTTCAACATACTCCACAGTGGTGCCTAATGAGGCTCAAAATGTGCTATGATTTTTCCAATATGATCAAGAGTTCGGGGTTGCACACCCACCAACTAGGCCAAATATGCCACCACCTCCTCCTCCTACTCCTCTAAGAGGTGAGGGTGCTGGACAAAGTTAGTCAAAATATATATATTGCCTAATTCTAGCTATGTATTGATTGGTGTGCCAGCACTATTTTTGTATCATTTTTTGACTGATAGTGCTCAAGTAGCACCCATTTTTTGTGCTAACACATTCATTGATATATATATATATATATATATATATATATATATATGAGATTTTGAACTGAGTATCATGTGTACATGTCATTATCATTCTCTACCTTTTAATTTGATGTACATGAGATTTTTGATGCTGTGATTATCAAATGCAAAACATGATGTGATGTATGGATGCATTTTTTATTTGATTTGTACATGTAGATGAGATGAATTTATGGATTTTTGAATGAAATGCACAGATAAATGAACTGACATCTCTGTAGGACCTAGAAAATGGGCTAATGTCTAACATACTATGAGCAAATCACAAACTCAATAATCATATTCCAGCACCCTCTAGTATACCATGAAAGCCAAATGGATCAAAACAAGAAAGCAATATTAAAACTCCCTCTTTCATTTGTAATTCCCATGTCCTTCTTTCTTCTCCAAATGATGTAGCTCCAAAATTGTCTATAGTGCACACAATTATGAAGAAAAAGACTAAGATGATGATAATGCTATGAGAATACTTCAAGTTGTGATTTTAGTGTCAAAGCAAGAGTGCAAAAGATGAGAAAACTAGGGGCCAAAAATTAGAGAAAGAATGCTCATTTTATAATCAACACATAAAATGAGAGCATTGGATTTGTCACCTTGGATATGTGATGTGGCAAGAGATTCCTTTGAGAAACCATGATGCATATGACAAAAGATACCAAGTATAAGATTCTATGATGCATGGGAGTCAAACTTGGCTAAATGTGGGAGAGAATCTATGATGCATCATAAGACACCTCAAGCCCGCTTAAAGCCAAGAATCTATGACGAATAAAGCCAAATATGGACATGCATAAGGGAATAAGAATATATGATTATGACATATCTTAGCCAAGTGTCAAAGGAGAATCCATGAGGTGTCACACCCGAGTTTCATGATGATGTCGATATTTCATGGAATATTTGAATTAAAAATCCTTTATTCCACAAAATAGAAATTAGTAAAAAATGGAATTAATGAAGAAAAATGTGGCTTAGAAAATTAAGAATTTCTATGGTTTGAAAATGATAAATCAATTAATTAATTGAGGATGACAATTAGGAATTATAATTAGTAAGAATAATAGGATTAAATTATGGGTTATTTAATCCTATAGAGAAAATTAGTAAATGATTGGCCAAAAGTGATTAAATAAGTGTGACAAGATCCTTTGATGAAGATGTAATAATGATATAGATTGAATATGATGATGATAGATAGACCAAATCCATGGTCAAATTGATTGATTGATCAAAATTGATAACATGCCAAGGACACATGACATGAATTGATTGATACATAACATTTAATTGACATTGTATAATGCTACAAGATCGAGATTGATTGGTAAGGTTGATCATAATAATATCGATGGACACTATCAATATTATTAAAATTGGTTGATAATGCCATGATCTAACATTGAAAGACTCAATGATGTCAAATATTGGATGACATGAATGATAATTTGACCTAGCACTGAGAGCCATGATAGTACTAAGGTCAGATTGATAAGATTGATAGATTGATAGGTTTCCAAGGCACTAAAAATCATAACAATGCCTAGGATCAGACAAATGATGATTGATTTGGGATGTTTGATATTTTTTTTGATGATTATGGACTTATTCTGAGTGATTCTAAGTTGATTTGGGGTGATTTTGAGTTGATATGAAATGGTTTTGAGTTGATTTGATATGATTTGTAAATGACATGAAATTGATGCGAAAGAGAATACAAATGATGAAATATGATCAATTTGGAAAAAAGATCAAAGTTAGTGGAATGAGAAAATGGGACAAATTAGTATGAAAGTGTGATGAAATTGTAGATGTGAACTATTTTTGAGCATCTACATTTTACCCCTCTTTGATATAATGTGATTTAGAGCGTTGTGTCAAAGAATGCTAATGAAAAAGCCATAAAAATGTGCCCTAGTAATGTGGTATATATTTATGCCCCCTCAATAAATTAACCAACATAGGCATATGATAGGTCAATTTCATTAACAACAAGAAAATAAAACCATAGCAACTAATGAATAAAAAATTAGAGCTAAAACATGAAAGTTATGGGCTCTGGAGTGAAAAATGACATCTTGACCAATGTAGAAAAGACCTCATGCACATCTATCTAGGTAGAAACACACTATAAAATGGCTTGGAGAGGGTTTTGGAAGTCATTTTCACTCTCTCATTTGGAAGAAAAGAGCTTTTGAGCAAGGAGAATGGATCGATTATCGAGGGAGAAACACCATGGTGAACAAGTGTAGACCTCCCAATGATGGGTAGATGCTAGACCTCCGGTGAGTACATTGAGGCAATATTTGTACTTTTTATGCTTTTTTATTCTTTTTACTAATTTTCCATGCTTTTCCACGCTTTTTAGGCACCTAGGAGTTTGTCAGGGTCAAATAGAGGTCAAGCAAGGGTCCCAGGGCTAAGATAGGGCATCCAAATGCCCCAATTGCACTTAAAACACATCCAAGTGCTCCATGGGCGTACTTGGTGTGCCAAAGTGCACCCTAGGTGCACTTGGTATGACCAAGTGTGCTCTGGGTGCAGTTGGGAACCCTAACTGCGCCCCAGGATCTTTGGGAGTTTGAATGAGGTCTAGATGGTCTCAAATCAACCTGGAACTTTGGTTGGACTATCATAACCCTATGGGAATGTTATAAATATATTAAAATATAGTAAAAGGTGGTCTAAGTGTTCAAAATTTGGTCAAACTTAGGGCAGATGTAGGTCAAACTTGGGTAAATGCTGACAGAGAATAGTGTAAGGGGCCCAAAAGGGTGCAAATGGACTTGGAATGACCTAAAACTTGGAGCATATATTCAAAACCTTAGGAAGAGATGAATAATAAGTTTAACTAAGGTTAGGATTATTAGGAAAACATAAAATCTAGTCAAAATGATGGTGAAAAAAGGCTAACAAATGGATAGGGGTAGGGTCAAAATGATGCAAATTAGCTCAAAATGATCCAAAACTTGGCAAACATGTTCAAAACCCTTGAAAGAGTCCAAAACATAAGTCAACATAGTCAAACATGTTTAGGAAAACTCAAAATTAGTCAAACTAGGTTCAAACTAAGTTAAACTTGGGTCAAATGTAGGGTAAAGTGGATTCAAAACCATGGGAGGTTGACATAGGCTATATGATTATGCAAGAGGAGTTGTGCCTATTGTGGACAAGAGGACATAGGCCACAGAGCCTTGCATTACATCACTAGATGATAGCTGGTGAGTGAGGGATATTGGCTAGGTTGGGATTATATCAACTTACATTCATGCCAAAGGTGAGGGGGAACAGGGCTCTACTAATAGCTTTGACAGAGAGGTGGCACTCAGACACTAGTTCATTCCACCTACTAATAGGGGAGGTGACTGTGACACTAGAGGATGTATGGAACAACCTTAGGATCCCTATTCATGGAGAGTTAGTAGAGTATGACCCTGCTAGAGGATGAGCAACACTACAACACCTATTTGGATGTGGAGATGTAGAGTTATGGATTAGAGATTACAAGATCAGGTGGGACCTCTAGGTACATGGCATGAGCATCTAACAACTATGATATGTTGGGTGATTGGTGGATTATTGATTCCTGATAGGTAAGGACATGGATTCCCTATTGGATGGGGTCAAGTTCTAGAGCTGATGATCATGGAGGGTATTATGTTTTCTTGGGGCCCATGCACATTGGTGATGTTATATTATTATTTGCATCAGGTAGCATACATAGGTGGACTATCATTTAGCAATGGTGACACATTATTACAAATCTAGGCCTATAAGCATATTGCAATATTTAGGCCTTGTTGGGACTGAAAATTGCATGCTTCATTTTTAGTCACATTTTGAAAATTTTGGAAAATCATGTCCTAAAGTGCCTTTTATGCATGTGGTCAGTTGGTAGCTTGAGGCCTAGATGGTGTTTGAGTGGCTTAACACCTTTCATTTGACATATGCATATGATCCACAATGTTATTTTGCCATCCCGAATCATTCTGTGAAGTCCCATTTTGAGCTAGTGTCAAAATTTGCAATTCTACCAAGTGTCAAATAGCGATCAGAGGCCCAGTTTGCATCTAAATATCTTTTACCCAGGACTATGTCATGACTAGTCACTTTGGGGATGTTTAGTGTCCATAATAGAGAACCTATGTTTCAATTTTAAAGTCATTTAAAATCCGTTTGACTAGGTTTTGCACCCCGCAAAGTTGGTCATTTATTGTTTTGTGCATTTAACTAGTTGTTCACAATTCTGGGAAGCCCTGTTCGACCAATAATATCTTTGACCCAGTTGACCCAAATG
Organism: Cupressus sempervirens; assembly: GCA_028749045.1. Lineage (NCBI taxonomy): Eukaryota > Viridiplantae > Streptophyta > Pinopsida > Cupressales > Cupressaceae > Cupressus > Cupressus sempervirens. The sequence goes on from CM053784.1 coordinate 322,914,653, forward strand.
AAAAAATTCCTTTTTCATTGTGTTCTAGGGGTAAGACACTTCATATGTTCCAATTTTTAGATCATGTCGAATCCATTTGATCAGTTTGCTAACATGATCAAAAACCCAATTTGCATTGTTTTGTTACGGCTAAGGTATCCAGATTGATCCGTACCCCTGTTCAACATTTTATAACTTTGATCCTATGATTGGCTAGCCTAAATGGATTGTACCATTGTGTTGTGTCTTAGAAATCCTTGAAGTATGCCAGTTCTTAAATCATGATGAATCCATTTGCATACTTTCTTATGTCCGTACATTAGCCAAAAATAACTTTTTGACACATTTGCCAGGTAAAATTTCCAAGTGCCTATTTTCAAAAATTCGCCAAATGTTCCCTGTAATTCGTCATGAGCCCAAAACATGGAATTATATTCTCTTCATGGCAAAGAACGTATATCCTAGTTTTCAAAACCCCAAGTGATCAATAACCCAGTTTATAATGCCAAACGCGAGCCCAGTTTATATTTTTTTTAACATTGTTTGCCTGCAGAGTAATTGAAGTATGAATCTTCGGCAATTAAAATCTTTTTATTGAAAAATCATCATGGGCTAAGAATTTGCAGTATGATAGAGTGTGCAGGATTGAACACTCATGCCAATTTTTATGGCCTGGTTATTTGATTGTATTAGTTTTTAAGGCCAGCCGGTGAGCCTCTAGACACAAATCCACAATTTCCACAATTGATTAAAAGAAGTTGGGTAGAATGGAACAAAACATATTGAAAGGTTTTAGAAGAAGGCAAGTGTTGATTAAGCCTAGTATCGTTTGCTCTTTTTCACCAAATGAAAATGGAAGCCACAGGTTATCAAAGCAAGGGAGATTTTTAATTTTAATTGTTTTAGAAGTTTGCCGATATTATAAAGGAAATGAGGCATCCATATAATTATAAAAAAGGAGCCGGCCAAGAATAAATTGGCATAAGGAAAAGAAAAGTTGCTATCGTTGGGGAGAATCCATGCCAAGTAGAAGGAGCAGCCGACCACCATTTGAGAAATTAGCATCAAAGAATGGTAAAGGCTCACCACATGTTTTTTTTTTTTTACATAGTCTATTGCAACCTCTGTGAAGATGAAAATGAAAAGGGGCAGCCCGTGAATAGAAGAATAAATGCTGAAGCAAAAGCACCAAAATATAGAAAGAGCTGCCCATTTTAAAAGGAGTGGCATTGAAAGGAGCAGCCACACCGAGGTAAGCCATGGCTGAATTAAAAGGAGACATCCATAAATAAACAAAATGTAGCCAGAGGGAACAACATCCACGTTTTTTAGAAAAATGAACAAATTTGCTGCTGAAACAAAGCTCAAGGAAGCATGTATCCACGTTTTTGAAGCCCATGGCTTCCTCCAGCAACAGTGTCACGTTTTTTAGAAGGGGGGAGCTTCATTTTAAGTGACCATATGCATAAGAAACGACCATCACTATGAAAAGTCTGCTGATTCATGGCAAAAAATGACCAACAGGCAGGGATATTTACATAAAAATGAAACTCCATTGTGGAACTATCAATCACAAGGTTAGAGCTCCATGTAAGAATGAGCAACTCATGCCAAAGGAGATGGAACAGCTCACACATATGCAGCAGAAGAAATCATCATTTACAGGATAGAGGGAAATGTAAAACGAATTATCCCACATGACTTGTACAAGGGAAGTTTTTTTTTTTTAAATACTTTTGCACTCAAACATGTAGTGTCAACAACACAAAGGCTTTTGAAAGTTGTGTGATGTGTGGTGGATTTCGTGGGTCCCAGTCGGCTAGAAGGAATGAAGTAAATTTTGAAAGAAAATGCATGCCCAAATGATGACATCAGCAACTTATAGGCGGCTGGAAAAGTCAAAAATCCAGCAGGTCGCTATGTCGCTTGCCAAAAAATCTTGGAAAATCTGGCTAGCGACATAGCGAGGTCACGGGAAAATTCTAAAAATTCGGCAAGATTCAAAATGCAACGTGGGTCCCGCCTAGAGATAACAACCAATCAAAAAGTGACACGTGGCATTGGTCAAACCTAGAGTTGACTCGAATTTGGAAGGGCTAGGAAAAATAAAATGATTTTAAAATTTTCATTTTAAAATTATTTTGCCAAGAAACTGACATGCAGGGGACTGTTTTTCAAACGAAGATTTCAGGCGTTTCTCAGAGGCTAGATATGCCTTATCATATACCGTTGGAATCGTGAGAATCAAAATTTTCCATTTCTGGAGTTGGCTTTTGCACAGGTATCAGTCAGTTTGAGCTACATGAGGTTTTCTATCAGGTACCTAAAGTGCAACCATATTCATACCAGGAAGTTCATATTTGTTTTTTTGTCAAGATAATGACCTGGATATCAGTAGAAGGCAATGGAAATTCAGTTAGGGTTGAATTTGTTCTGATTTACTCAGTAAAAACTCATTTTCACTGGCTTTTTCATGGGGCAATCAGATATTTTGGCAAGTTTGTTACAGATTAATGATGAAACAAAATCAGATCAGAAGGGATGAAAGAAGAAAGAGGTTTTTCAGTTACAGAGGATTGGATTTCAAGTGGACACCTGGGAATTGCATATCAGATCCGGGAATTCATTTCTTGCTATATCTTTCTTTCTTTTTTCATTTTTAAGGGTTCCAGTCTTTGGAGAAAAACCAGTCACTACTGAGATACCAAATTTTGGATCCAGTTTTGATATGTTTGTATACTGTGATACCACATATTTCTTCAGCAATTTCTCTCATGTGAACAGTAGTAGAAATAAGAATATAGATAGTCTGATCTATTAGGTAGCTTTGCATTTAAATTTCATGCATCTTATTGTAATTTTTTTCAAGGAAATGAATGATAAGGCAGCAGCAAGTCAATCTTCATTCTGATATCTTGTCTCTCATTCATGCTGTTTGTGATCTTTTGTGTTTTGTAAACAAAGAATATGAAATTCAGTTGCAACTTATTGGTTGTATATGTTGATTTATTTTGCTTTTGACTCAAAGAGTTATGTAAATGCTTGATTCCTCATCATAGGATTGCAAATTTCAAGAAGGGATAAGTCGAGTATGAGGTTCAGAAGGATGCAGATGTCTAGTTCACAAAGTGGTTAGATAGATCAGGAAGTCCTGATGTATGGCACATATCAGTGATTTTCAGGGATGTGTGTTAGGTTTTTGTATGAATTGCCCAATAGATAAGGCACTGATCACTTATAGGATCACTTGTTATACTGCTGCATATTTGAGGTTTTGCTGAGATCAACATCAATAATCAAACGCTTTTCCCCTTTCATGTTGAAGAGCTATAATAGAATGCCCTCACTCGGCTCATGAGATTCCTAGATTTGCATTTAGCTATTGTAGATGGATGTCATTTCATGAGTTATCAAGAGAAATAAGGGTTTTATCTGCTTCATATTAGATTCAGTGTATGCTTTGACAACTGGTACCATATAAGGAATCTATAGGTTCACCCGCCTAGGTTTTGCAGAGCCTGAAGAAGAAGAAGGGTCATGCCTTATAGTTGGCCTAGTGTCTGAATGGATGTGTTGATAATGGGAGTTAGCTACCCCTAGATGTGTCATATTCTCATTAGGGTAATTGGAAATGTGTAACGTTTTCAAACTCTAACAAAATGGTGACTCTGCTGGGGAAATAAGATGGCAATCCATTTTGTTGAAAGAACAGGAGCCTTTGATGTGAAACAGATTGGATATATCATATCAATAGCAAGATGTGTTCCTTTTCCTTGCTGAAGTTTCATGTTCCCTAGTTAAGCTTTATTCATTATCAGCAGTATGTTGAAACTGGATGAAAATTGTGTTCTATGACTGTCATAGGTCTATCTTCAATCAGTTCAGTTTTTGCAAATACTGTTGAGAAAGTTTCAGAGTCAAGAATTCATTTATAAAGTATATTTTCTTTTCAAGATGTCAGTGATCTGCAAGTTTCTCCTACATTGAAGGTAATATGCCCCCAAATAAGACGCAAACTATGTACAAAGGCCAATGACAAAGTATGTGTAAACTACTGATGCTTTAGGTAAGATAACAATGGATATTAACTAGTTTGTGAGCCATGGTCAAGGAGCCAAGGATGTCTTGCAATATGATGGATATGATCAGGGAATGACAAAAGGGAAGAAAACTAGATGGAATCCCAATAGATGGAGGAGCAATAACTGATTACACATGGTGCCTATTTGCTAGGTTTTAACCATGGTACTTGCCCAAAGTGCCTGTTTGCCAAGTTTTCACTTTTGGATATAATTTTTCTCTTGACTCAGATTTTTGTGCCAAGATGCCTTTTTGCTAGGTTTTCATCAAGGCATCCATTTTTTCATGACTTTTTCCATTTAAATTTTTTTTTTAAGGACTTTTTGCTATTTTTTGATTTTTTTTCAGGATTTTTTGCCATTTTTTTGATATTTTTTCAAGACTTTAAGATGGAATCAAGTGTAATACTTTTGAAGATGCATGTTGTTGATGGACACGAGAAATGGTTCACACTCTAGAGCTGCAAGCTAATATAATCCAAACCTAAATGATGTAGTAACCACATAAGGTCCTTCCCAATTTGGCTCAAATTTGCCTTGTTTTTCTTTATGCTACCGAGTCATATAGTTCATCTTCAAGACTAGATCAGTGACCTCAAAATGATGACCTCAGAATTTCTTGCTATAGCTTCATTTGAGTCAATTTTGGTAAGCTTGCAAATGTGTCAAGGTAGCTAATCTCCATTCATCAAGCATTTCCAGCTCATGGAATCTAGATATTTGGTAGTTTTCATTACCAACAACATCTTGTAGGGACACTCTTAATTATGGAATTTTAACTTTAATGGAAAGTATGGCCTCAATTCTATAAAAAAGAGAGTATGGTGTTGCACTAGTAGGGGCACACCCACTTGCTCAGTATGCCCAAAGAGCTAGATTTAGTTGTAGGTGCCAGTCTTGACTGGAATCATTGACACTCTTTTGGAGAATCCTAACAATGGTCTTATTAGATGCTTCTGCTTGGCCATTGCCTTGTGGATGGTAAATACTAGAATATCCATGGTATATGTTGTACTTCTTAGAAAGCTTGTCTACATATTTATTCTAAAATGAACTACCATGGTTAGTAATAATAGCCAAAGGGACTCCATATCGACATATGATGTAGTTTAGAATAAACCTTAAAATCTGCTTGCCAGTGGTGAAGGTCAAAGGGATATCTTCAACCCATTTAGTAAAATATTTTGTTGCTGTGATAATGAACTTATGACCATCAAAGGATGGAGGAGAAATAGCTCCAATAAGATCAAATTCCCATTGTGAAAATGGCCATGGAGATATGACTGGCTGCAATTCTTGTGTTGGTGCATGGATCAGATTGCTATGTATCTGACACTTATGACATGTTTTGGCAAAATCATGGGCATCTTGATCCATGGTTGGCCAATAATATCGAGCTCTTAGAAGTTTCTTGGCTAGACTCAAACCATTGAAATGACCTCCACATATATCTTTGTGAACCTTTTGTAAGGCAGTTTCAGCTTCTTGTGAGTCAAGGCATCTAAGAAGGGTTTTGTCAAAGGATCTCTTGTATAGGGTGTCACCAATGATGACATATCTAGCAGCTTGATGGATAAAGGCTCGATGATTATTTTTGGATAAGTTGGGTGGTAGGATTTGGGCATGTAGGTAATCATAAATGTCTTAATACCAAGGAGGATTGGGACCAACAAGTTCACACACAAACTTAGATCGAGAGAGCTCAAATGCTAGAATCAAAAAATGCTCAGCAAGGAATTCACAACGTTCCACATTTTGAGTTATATGAATCATAGAAGCGATGGTATCCATAGCATCAATTTTCTTGTTGTGTATTCTTGGTAGCTAAAAAAAAGAGATAGTGAAAAATTTAGACTTAAGGAACTCTGCCATCTGCTTGTAAGGCATTAACTTATCATCTTTGGTTTCATAGTCTTCATTGACTTGGTGGATGACCAACTAGGAATCACCAAAGACTTGTAAATGTTGAATATGCCATTGGATAGCTATCTTGAGTCCTGTGATTAGTACCTCATATTTTTCTATGTTGTTTGTACAATGGAATGCTATCCTATATGACTTGGGGATTATGTCTCCTTGAGGAGTGATAAACATAATGCCAACTCCTAGATCATTTCATGTATGTGATCCATCAAAGTAAATTTTCCATTCATTAGTTACGTCCATGCTAAATATGGCTTCATTTAGAAAGTCTATCATCATGGGATGATCATCTGACATAGGTGCTTCTACTAATTGATCTGCTATCACTTGCCCTTTGATTTCCTTTTTGTCTAGATATTCTATTTCAAATTCACTAAGGATCATGACCCATTTGGCTAAGCATCCTATGAGAGTGGCCCTACTTAGGAGATGCTTCAGTGGGTCAATCTTAGAGATGAGCATTGTTTTCTAATGGTGCATGTAATTTCTCAACTTTTGGGCTACAAAGACAACAACAAGACAAGCTCATTCAATGAGTGAATAATTTAGTTCATACCACACAAGTGTTCTACTAATGTAATATATGGCTTGCTCTCTTCCTTCTTCATCATTTTGTGCTAAGAGAGCTCCTAATGTTGTATCTATAGTAGATATGTATAGAATGAATGGCTTGCTTGGAATAGGGGCCATTAAAATTGGTGGATGTAGAAGATAATCCTTGAGCTATTGGAAAGATTATTGGCACTACTTATTCTATTGAAAGGATACTCCCTTACATAAGAGGTGTTGAAAGGAGTGGCACTTATCTGCTAGTTATGCAATGAATCTATGCATAGACTACAATCCTCCTTATAGTCCTCTTAAGGTTTTGAGATTTGTTGGAGGAGGCATGTCAACTATTGCTTTTACTTTCTTGGGATCCACTTCAATGCCTCATTGAGAAACAATGTATCCTAGGAGCTTTCTAGAAACAACCCCAAATACACACTTTTTTGGATTTAGATGGACCTTATAGCTTTCCATTCTAGTAAATATCTAATCTAGGATGCCCAAATGATCTTTCCTTTTATAGAATTTATAAAGTAAGTCATCAACATAGTCTTCCATTATGATGTGCATGAAATCATGGAAGATTGTAGTTATTTCTCTTTGATATGTTTCCTTGGCATTTTTAAGACCAAATGGCATGTAAAAGCTATTTTGTGTTGATTTTTAGGGGCTATTCTTATTTGATTATAGCCAAAAAAGCCATCCATTAGTGATAACATCTCATACCTAGCTATCATGTCCACAATGGTATCTATATTTGGTAAAGGAAAATCATCCTTGGGACATACCTTGTTAAAATCATGGAAATCAATGCATATCTAGATGCCCGCAGAGTGTTTTCTTACTGGTACTAGATTAGATATCCATTTTGCATAATCAATGGGTCTTATGAAGCTAGCATCCAATAATTTCTACAATTCAGCTTTGACAAGGAGGGCAACTTGAGGATGCATTTTTCTCAACTTTTACTTTACTGGTTTCTTTCCAAATATAAGACCATGCAAAGTTGATCTGCCTCTCTAGAAAGACTCTAAAAAATTCATCCTTTTCCTCTGTTGATAATGAGGCTAAAAAAGTGTATGACCTTGGGGTTTTTAGGAGTTCCTAGATTGATCTCTTCTATCATTTGCACAAGTAATGTTGATCTTTCCTTCAATGAGGGTGTGTCCAATCTTCCATCCTTGAGTGCCTCAAAGAGGTTTTCACCCTCGAATAGGTCCTTCATTTTTACTTTTTCATGGTCTAATGGTGCCTTTCAATTTTCACCAAGAGACCTACTATTGTCATTTTTTTTCTTTTCTCAATTTTGCAATTGGAAGATGGAGTTGACTCCCCAAAATATGCTATGACATTTAGACTAATGGAAAATCTAGACCTATGATTGCCTTGTGGTAAATCTTCATGGAGCCCAAAGCATTTTGCAATGGCATCATCATTTTCAAATTGGTCAAATTTTGGTGGTCCTTGTTGGCCCCAATCAATAAGTTCAGGAAAGACTAGGGAAAAACCATAATCATTGTTGAATGAGCTTTGGTCAAAGGCATATATATGGATATCCACTTTAATGATGTCATTGGGAACATGTTTAGAAGTAGGAGGGCTTGGATCCCAAAATGTTTCAATCCAAGTTGAAGAATTGGTTGAGTAATAGTTGGATTGACATGTTTATCTTTCATAGGTAGGCTATTAGGGTTAGCAAACATATGATCAATACCAAGGGAGATATCAGGATCATTGATGTTGGATACAAATTGGGTGGTTTTAGGTTGGTTATTCTCAGATGCCTTGTCATAATTTGAAGAATTCACCTCCTTAGATGAGGATGACTATTAGGAAGACACAAAAAAATGGTTTGAATCCAAGTCCCAAGCTACGAGGTTGTCTTGATGTAGTGATGGGTTGAATAATGCCTTTCTTTTAGAGTCCTAGTCCACTACATCCATCATATCGCTTTTTTTGTATGATGGTAAATCTTGGTCCATACTTGTTAGGGGATATAGAAGTGATTTCTTGTCCTGATTTAGTCTTTTCAATCCATGTAGAGGTATTTTCATAGACATGTTCTTCATGTAGTCCGCGCTCCACTAGTGAAAGTCACAGAAGGTTTCTTTTGAAATGCAAACTTAGGCTTGTTCTGTATAAGCTAAGGTTTACCATATGACTTGGGAGATAAAGGAAGTTTCCCAATGTGAAAGGCATGTGACGTGGAGTACTCACTACAACCTTGGTCTTGAATTTTGAGCTTTCCTTTGAATGTGGGTGTGAGTGTGGAATGGTCAACATACTTGGAGGAATCTAGGAGATTTTTTGCATGGTTTCTCGGGACCTAGTATGCAGTGGTTCCTCTAAGATTGGCATAGAACTAGAAGGGATCTGGATCACCTAGGATGGTTACCTCTACATTATTATAGGAGAACTTTAGGAACTTGTGGTATGTAGAATGAATTTCTTTCATAGCATGGATCCATGGGCAACCTAGTATCATGTTGTAGTTTATTTCTATATCTAGGACCTAGAATAAAGTGTTCTTAGTAGCTAAACCAACTCTGATAGGTAAGAAGATGACCCTTGTAGAGAAAAATTCACCATCATCATAAGCTTTGATTGTGATCCTTAAAGAGGGATCCACATCAGTTTTAGAATAACCCAAACCCTTGACTACTTTAAGTGTACAGATATTCAGCCCTGCTCCTCCATCTATCAAGACATGTCTAACTTTAACATTGTGGATAAAGACTTCAAGGTGAAGAGGGTCATTGTGGTTGGATTTGTCTTTAGGAATATCCAAAGGGGAAAATGTGATATGTTGTGATGTAGATAGGTTCCCCACCATGGCTTGGAATTACATCAATGTTATCTGGGACTATTGACTCCTTAAGGGCTTAATCTAAGATCTTCTGATGTTGGGGAGATGCACGCAATAGGTCCAACATGGACATTTGTGTAGGATCTTGTCAAGATATTCAACAAGGCTATAATTAGATGAATTAGGAGTATTAGGTCTACTAGGGGGTGTAGTTCTAGTAGAATCAATAAGGTCTTGTAAGCATGATGAAGTCTTATTTCCTTTGGTGTGATGATAATCACAATACTTTTTGTCATCCCACTAATTGGCTTTAGTCAACGGTTCATCTTTCATTAGGGGTAACTATAGGAAGTTATTACTTAGTAATGTTGTATTGTAGTCTCAAGATGTATTCCCAATCATGTGAATTTCCTATCCTTGATTCTAGGATGTCTTTAAGGTTTTCCCTATGTGGAAGTCTCAGTCTTCTATTGTGGAGGTGATGTTTGATTGGGAGTTTGTGAATTTTTATGATTTTCACCTTTCAAAGTTATTTGAGGTTGTGATGTGCTAATTGTGTGGGCATCCACAATGCCATCATTGGTCACATTCTTGTTTTTGGATAAAAAAATTCCTTGTCATTAGATGAGTTGGTGTTTGTGTTTTCCTTGTTTATCTTGAGGATTCCCTTATGGATAAGAGCATCTTCATTGCTAGCCCCTTTTTTCATCAGTTTATAAATGGTGTTTGGACTCTTGATTTTGAGTTCATACATCAAGTTTGGGACTAAGTTTTCAATGCACAAGTTAACTTGTTGTTCTTCAGGAATGTCTAGTGAGAATTGACTAACTAAGCTTCTCCAACAAAGTAAGAATGTGATGAATGGTTCTCCCATCTTTTGTTTAGTTGAGCACAAATTGAAAAGTGTCACCTTATTCATGATGTTAAAGCAAAAGTCAGAGATAAAATTGTCTAGTAGCTCTAACCAAGACTTGATAGTACTAGGAAGTTTGGAGTACCATTCAAGTGCAGGCCCACCTAGAGAATGAGGGAACAATCTCATGAGGTAAGTGGGCTCATCACTGAGTTCAGTACAAGAGGCACAAAATTCTCAAATTTGATCAATAAGGTTGCCTTTTCCTTAGTGTTATTCAAAGCTTGGAGCCTTAAAGTTTTTTGGGAATGGAAGCATACACAGACTTTTGTCAAATGGATTAGGATGTAGGTCCCCTTCTGTATATAGAGTTTATTTCTTTTGGACTCCCAATGCCTCTACTTGCTTGGAAAGTTGTTTGAATTGTTGCAATAGCTCTTCATTAGGGTTTTGCATGATAGTTTTCCCTTTAAGCTTTTTATGCCTATGAGAAGACTATTTGCTATGGTGGGAGCTATGTCTACTCAGTTCTAACATTTCTATGTCTGATGAGTCTAGTGATGTGTCACTAGGTGGTGGAGGTATGTTTGTACCTCAAAGAAAAAAGGGTCCCTATTATGACACATGTTGGGGTACTTGTGGTATTTGATGTGGCAATTGTTGTAGTATAGACTATGATTGATGTACCATGTGTTGTTGTTGTGCCATTTGTTGTGGTTGTTGTTGAGATGCCTCTATTGGTTGTATGTGAGACCATGTATGTGATTGTTGTTGTAGAGGTATCTATTGAGGTTTTTTGTGCCACATGATGTTGTTGTAATAAATGTTGCTTGTATGAAATTTGTTGCTCAAGGCATGTTTGGTATTCCAATTGTTGCTTGAGTTGCTCTTGTTGCTTAGCAAAGATGGCTTGTTATTGTTTGAATTATTGTTGAAACTATTGTTGATATATTACGTGTAAGTCAAGTGGGTTTATGTTGGATTATATGTTAGGGATGTTGGGTCCTTGCACCACTTGAGGTTGTTGTTGTTTTGGTTGTTTTTTTTTGATATGTTGAATGTGTGTTGGAAACATTAGGTCCTTGGACTATCATAGGTTGATGTTGTCAAGTTAGTTGGTTATGTCCTTGCGAATTGACTACTATGTTGGTATTGTTGCTTTGGAACCTTTGTGTTTTGGAGGTTTCCCCTTGGGACATCATATTGATTTGACCATAAGGTGAATTCCTTTTGGGAATAGGTGTAATTTCAATAAGAATTTTCCTTTGTGCATCAATAGGGATTGTTTTAGTTGATTTCACATAGTGTATTTGTGGGTGGCTCCATAACATTTGATGTCATAACACTTGGTAGAGTTAGGAGCAAAGGTGCACCTTTTTTACTTGTCTCCAAAGGAGGTATGTCTAGCATCCCTAGAGAAAAAGTCCCTTTAGGTGTGTCTTTTTGTTGCATCATGTGACTAAAATCAAGTCTTAACATCCTCTTGGGATATTTAGGGAGAGTCTTATTTCTCATCATTGGTTGTGGTTCATCAAACAAGGGATTAGTGTTGATGTGTTCAAATGTACTTTGGAGGATTTCGATCGTGGGTTCTTGATGGGACCTTATAGGTTCCATTATTGTCTTTGGAAACTCTAAAGGTTGTTTTTCCTTATCTAAGTCCAAATTGATCATGGGTTGTATTTTTTCAATGGTTGTGTTGGTTTGATGTTTGGACTTAGGTCCCTCCACATTTGGGTTGAATTTGGCAATTTCTTGGGCTGCCAAAAGTTTGAAGTTCTTGCAAAATTTTTTGTCTTGACATGCCCAAGCCATTTATTCATTAGTGATGGCATAATCAATGTTAGAGTCATCACTTAGGTGTACAGTATCTTGTTGTATTTTTGATGTGTTATAGTTGAGGGTACTCACATTGGGTTTGCTAAATTCAAAGGAATGTGTTTGTTGATCCTCGAGTGTGGTTGGTACACTTCCACCTCCAAGTGGTATTGGCACAAATATAGGTTCAAAGTTAGGACTCCATTGAACCATCCCATGTGTAGGGGAAGTGTTCAAAGGAAACCTCATGGTAGGTACATTATTTCAAGTTTGTCGCATCATTTTCTAGTTATGGTGATCTTGTAGATACATGTTTAAGGGGTTTGCAATTAAAGTTTGTGATGCCTCAATTTGGTCTTCGTCAAAGGTTTGTTGGATTTTCTTTCTCTTCTTCTATCTTGGATGATTTTTTGGTTGTGTTGGTGCCTCAAAAAACAAGGGTTGATAAAGTTCTTCAGGTCTCTAAGCTGATTGTGTCTTAGTGAGTGTTGGCATGATACCTAAGGATGCAAATGTAGTGGAGGAAAGCCTAAATGGACTTTCTACCTCCCAATTGCACACCTAAACTACCAACTATGCTCAGATAGTACCAAGTGAACCCTTGGTGCACTTGGGGCCCTAAAGGTAAGTAGTTGGTAAGTAGGAGGTATAGAATGGGCAAATATAGGTTTTAGGGTACCTAAAATGCAAAATATGAATGTTTTGAGTGATTTAGAGTGTTTTGCAAGGTTTATGGATGTAATGTAAGGTGTGGATGTCTAGATTAGGGTTTTGGAACTTAGGATGAAGTCCTTGATTACCAAGTGCACTCTGAAACTACCAACTATGCACTTGAAGTTTGCAGTTGGTAAAATAGTGTTGTAGTTGGTAAAATAGGTCAAAACTTGATAACAAGGATGTGGGTATGCAAGATATGACTGTTTTTTGGATTTTTAAGTGTTTAGGGATGTTATGTAGTGTGAGAAAATGCTAAATGAACTAGGGTTTTGATATGCAAAGTGAAAATGTCATAGGGATGCCTTGCAAAAGAAAATGCAAAGTGACATTTTGAAGGTATGCAAAATGAAGGTTACGGTTATGGTTTGGACTAGGTAAGGATGCTAAAGGTTGATGTATGCAAGGTGGATTATGGAAATTAATGGTGTTCTAGGATTGATAATGACATTTAGGCTATGCAAAATGAGGATAAGTGATCAAGAAGACAAGTTGGTTGGTGGACAATTTTATAGGGTTTGGTAGTGAAAATGATGCCAAGGTATTGAACAATGCAAGATGAGAGGGATATACCACTAGGGTGAGTCAAAATGACATTTAGGGACACTAGGAATATGATTATGATAATGATAAAGGTATATGCAAGGTTTCTTGAACTTAGGTTAAATCTTTTAAAGGTATTAACCTAAGAGTGTTACGTTATGACAACAAACTTTGGATCTTGACCAAAAAAAGACAAAAAGTGATAAGATCAAAATGACAAAGTCAAATCTACCTTTACATAGATAGAATTTGAGCAAAGAAAATGATAAAATGACCATGGTCAAGATCCATTATCCATTGACACAATGTAATACTCTAGGGTCCATACTTTTGTTCAGATTTTTTACTAAGCTCAAAGGTTTTGGGGGTTCAAAATGATGTTTTTGGAACTCAAAATGGTGGTTATGCTGGTTGGATATGTAATATGCAAAGGTCCTAAGGTGTAAAATGATATTTTGGGTGCAAGATATAGTTTTGGGTGAAATGCAAAATGAAGATGTACAAAGGCTTCTACATGCAGTTTTAGGGTCCCAAAATGCAGTTTCGAGGCCCAAAATGGTCATGAAAGTGTCCAAGTACACCCTAATAGTGCCAAGTGAACTCCAATAGCACCAAATATGCCTATGGTGTAGTTTGGGCCAATTTGGGTGTAGTTGGTAGTTTCTGGGTTAAAGGTTTTCTGATTTTGAGTAGTGTGGTTGCCAAATTGATATGCCAGGAAGCTAAGATGTTGATGTTGATGTTATGATGGGATAGGAGGTGAAAAATAGGGGTTATGAACTAACGAATGATTTCCTAAGTGAAGGTAATGAAGACTAGGAGATGCAGAATGTAAATCAGGGCATGCTGACACAAAGGGGACTTATCTTGGTACTAAAGGACACCGTTGAAGTCACAAACTATTATCTACAATCCCAAACTGGGTCCTTAAACCACCAAGTGTGCTCAAACAACACCAAATCCACCTATGGTACAATTAGGGCTAGTTTGGCTGTAATTGGTAGTTTCAGGGCATAGTTGGTAAATTGGGTTGAAACTAAGGCAATTATAAATGTTATGTTTTCTAGATTGATGTCACAGTGAGCTAGGTAGTGGAGGATAGTGTCAAGACAAGAATGAAGGTTTAAAATGATGTTTTGGAAACCTATAATGATGGTTTAATTATGCAATATGAAGTTTGGGTATGCAAAGATGCAAGATGGGAGATGTAAAATGCAAGTTTGGGGGTTGAAATGCAAAGAATGAAGGATGCAAACTAAACCTTAATGAATGCAATGTCAAGGATGAGGGATGCACAATAAGGACTAGAAGATGAAAGATGAAGCCTATATGATGCAAATATGAGGCCTAAACTATGGTGAATGTAAGTGGTTCTATGCAAGGATGAAACCTATGCTATGCCAAGCACTTTTAGGATCACAAATGGCTATTTTTTCAAGTCTTGAATGTATTTGAGTAAAGCTTGCAAAGATTTGGAAAAGGTTGTAATGTTTTGACAATGTGTAATTTTTTGAGAAGGTTCAAGGTATAAATTTTAATGTTGGCTATTATCTTGATTAATGTTTCACACACACACAAGACACATTAAGACAAGAATAACTATTGTTAAAAGTGAACAAACACACCACAACCTAGGCTTTAAGACTATATCCACTGAATTCCTACTTGAACTAAAGTTTAGCCATGCTTATCTAGAGTGTAAAACCTAGGATCTTGGCACCATAGGCTCCCCCTTTTAGTGCAGTCACTTCTTTGGGCTACCAAGATCTGCTTCCCAAGGGGCATGACTTCCCAAGGCACTATTGCCTCTACTAAGGACTACGAGAATGTAGGATGTCTTCACAGGCATGGGTGACCCCTTGAGCCAATGGATAGAAAGGATTTGGTCACTAAAACATGGTTTTTAGTAAGATAATTCCATTCAACAAGTGAATGATAAACTTCTATAGAAAGTATCCTAGCCCCGAGAATTGGGTTTTGATGCACTACAAGAGTACTAGAGGAGAGCTATCATGCAACAATACCACTGACATGAATTTCACCATAATCAAATTTTATATAGTGACTGGAATGTTGACCTAGCTTTTGGCCCATTACCACTCTAAGGTCATCCCCTAGCATGCCCAATATCGAGTATCTTGGTCCAAGGTAGGCCTCCTATAGAAGTTACATAGATTTCTCTTACACCCAAGATCCACAAATGGTGAGGGGAGAGGATACATCCATGTAAATCCTAAGGACCTGAACAATATAGAAACTCCAAGAAAAAAAGAAAAAAAGAAATTAAGAACCAAATGAAGTGTTATTTAATCTAAGAAATCCACACACATGGTTTTGATAGACATAAAGTCTTTGACAACGTCCTGCAAACAAGCATTAGCAGTTTGTTATGATCATGTCTTCATCCAAAAATTTCAACATGCTATAAAAAACCATCAATAGCATAAAATCATCTAACCTATTTCCTAGAGAGTGATAGAAACCTTAGATGCAGATTTTGTGTTATGCGTGTGTTTTTTGTGAAATAGGTGTGCTCTAACAGAGCAAGCTGCACCCCAAAAGGCCAAAATGGCTCAAAATACCCCCAAGTGAACTTATAAAATGTATAATATGCCCAAAAAATATTTGGGGCCTATTAGGGTGCACTTGGTAGTTTTTGGGCACATTTGGGAAGTCAGAGGCAACTTGTGGGGAAATGGTGCCTGAATAAGACCTAGAAACTGCAAATTTTGAAACCTATACTCCCAAGTGTGCCTAGATAGTGTAGACTATGCCCATGATGTAGTTGGGGCAAAGAAGGGCATATTTGGTAAGTTCTAAGTGTAGTTGGTGAATTGGGAACAATAGAAAGGGGTTTTGGTGGCTCCTAGACTCTTAAAATTGCCTCCTAGGGGTCCCAAGTGTGCCTTGACAGAGTAGAGTGCACCCTAGGATAGAAAGCTAACAAAATGTCTAAATGAGAGCCTAAAATTATTTTAATAGGTCCTCATAATTAAAATAGGTTTGATAAGAAAGAAAGAATAAGTATTATACCACTTCAAGTGAGTTCCTTCCTTGCACCTACAAGCACAAAACAAGAAAACCCTAGTTAGATAAGCATGTTCACGTTAGGTTCACCAATTGTAGGACCTAGAAAATGGGATAATGTATAACATAGTATGACAAAATCACAAACTCAATAATCATATGCTAGCACCCTCTAGTCTACCATGAAAGCCAAATGGATCAAAACAAGAAAGCAATATTAAAACCCCCTCTTTCATTTGTAGCTCCCATGTCCTTCTTTCTTCTCCAAATGATGTAGCTCCAAAATTGTCTATAGTTCACACAATTATGAAGGAAAAGCCTAAGATGATGATAATTCTATGATAATACTTGAAGTTGTAATTTTGGTGTGAGAGAAAGAGTGCAAAAGATGAGAAAACTAAGGACCAAAAATGAGAGAAAGAATGCTCATTTTATAATCAACACATAAAGTGGGAGCATTGGATTTGTCACCTTGGATATGCAATGTGGCAAGAGATTCATTTGAGAACCCATGATGCATATTGCACAAGATGCCAAGTATAAGATTCTATGATGCATGAGAGTCAAACTTGGCTAAATGTGGAAGAGAATCTATGACACATCATAAGACACCTCAAGCTCACTTAAAGCGAAGAATCTATGATGAATAAAGCCAAATATGGACATGGATAAGGGAATAAGAATATATGATTATGACATATCTTAGCCAACTGTCAAAGGAGAATCCATGAGGTTTCACACCCCAGTGTCATGATGATGTCAATATTTCATGGAATATTTGAATTAAAAATCCTTTATTCCACAAAATAGAAATTAGTAAAAAATGGAATTAATGGAGGAAAATGTGACTTAGGAAATTAAGAATTTCCATGGTTTACGAATGATAAATCATTTAATTAATAAAATTAATTAATTAAGGATGACAATTAGAGAGAATAAATAGTAAGAATAAAAGGATTAAATTATAGGTTATTTAATCTTATAGAGAAAATTAGTGAATGATTTGCCAAAAGTGATTAAATAAGTGCGCCAATATCCTTTGATGAAGATGTGATAATGATATGCATTGAATATGATGGTGATAGATAGACCAAAGCCATGGTCAAATTGATTGATTGATTGAAATTGATAACATGACATGAATTTATTGATACATAACATTTAACTGACATTGTAAAATGCTAAAGGATCAAGATTGATTGATAAGGTTGATCATAATAATATCAATGGACACTATCAATATTATTAAAATTTTTTGATAATGCCATGATCTAACATTAAAAAACTCAACAATGTCAAAGATTGGATGACATGAATGATAGTTTGACCTAGCACTAAGAGCCATGATAGTACTAAGGTCAAATTGATAAGATTGATAGATTGATAGGTTTGCAAGGTGTTGAAAGCCACAAAAATGCCTAGAATTAGACAAACGATGATTGATTTGGGATGTATAATATGTTTTTTTAATTATTATGGACTAATTCTAAGTGATTCTAAGTTGATTTCGGGTGATTTTGAGTTGATATGAAATGGTTTTGATTTGATTTGATATGATATGATTTAAAAATGACATGAAATTGATGTGAAAGATGATACAAATGATGAAATGTGATCAATTTGGCCAAAAGATCAAAGTTAGTGGAATGAGAAAATGGGAAAAAGTAGTATGAAAGTTTGATAAAATCATAGATTTGAACCATTTTTTAGCATCTACAATCTCATGTAGTGTTTCATGTTTTTTCTTGATAGTTACAGGTATTCCATCAAGGAGTGCAAGAGGATGAACCAAGGAACCAAACACTTGTGCATCCATGAAGTATCATGATACTTTGAAGAGACTAACAATCCCCCATTACAAAAGCTGAAAGTAGAGTTTCAATCAAGCCATGTACTTATGCAATGTATTCCTATGTTAGATGCAACCTTAAACTAGATGCAACCATAGGTCTAGTTACCAAGCTTCGACAATCATCATCATTGAGAATATAGAAAAATGTTAGATTTCATACAATTCTCACTGATATTACAATCATGAGAATATGGATAGGGCATCTATTGTAGTTTTGTCAAGATGAAATGTAAGCATTCAAGGCACAAGAAGTTAGAATGACAAAAAAATTTGTCCCTCTTAATGTAGCAAGTTAACATAAGCATCAAAGCATAAACACTAGGATGACTAGAATGTTGCTTGCATGCAGACACACTAGACACACAAGAGATTTTTCTTATGTTAAATATTCCATAAGTATTCTATCTACAACAACCCTTGCATTCATAACCTGAGACAAAAGTGTGCTAAATATACTCATAGTGACCCATACATTCAATTAGCAGGATGAGTATCAATATTTACTATAGCATGAAGAGTTCATTCCAACAAGCAAGAAGAAGAACCAATGTTCTTTGAAGTATCCATATAAAAGGAGTCAAGGTACACTCAATCATCTAATATGAGATGGAGGCTCTTACAGTGGACAACCCTTTGATATGAATGTTTCAAATTATTGGAACTAAACCACAAATAGAAGGCAAAGAAAAGATCATGCCCCAATCATTACTTCTCTCGTCAAAATGACATCATCAAGTTGCTCGAGAAGACATGATGAAAGTGAAAGTGAAAGAAGCAAAGAAAATGCTTAGCATATCCAAAACAAGTGTATCATTTTGAGTTTTTATGTTATAGGATTGATGTCAAGTGTCAATTTCCAAAACATGGATGAAAGGAATCTCTTCAATAGGGTGAAAATAGTAGATAGACACAGCTAGAGTGACTAGTGACTGAGGTCAAAGAGGAATCATCAAGGTAAAGAACCTAAAGAGGACTAAGTGATAGTGGATGAACATAGCTAGAATGACTGTGACTAACACAAGAGAGTTCTTCCATAAAGGAATCTTGAAAAGTAACACGTGCAACAATATGTAGATGTAGTTGAAACAATTGTGACTGTCAAAAAAGTGATTCTATGATGAGAATCTCAAAAATAGTGACACTAGCAATAGTAGGTAGACATAGTTGAAACAACTAGTGACTATCATGAAAGAGATTCTATGACACTAAAGGGCAGTGCCCCCAAGTTGTGACAAAACTCAATCCATGAATACATGAGCAAAAAAATAGGAAACTAAAGCAAGAAAGAAATTGTATAGGAAGGTAAAAGATGTGCTACAAGATGAAGCATTAGGAAAAAGAGGCACCTATTTTCTAGGTTTTCACCTTCTTGGTAGAACTTCTATTTCTACTACCATAATGCCTATTTCCAGGTTTTCATCAATGGCACATTTCTTGTTTTTCAATTTTTTTGTATTTTTCTCTTTTTGATTTTTCTTTTGTATTTTTGAATTTTTGAATTTTTTTGTGGTATTACTAGGGTGCATATTGCTAGGTTTTCACCAAGGTAATGATTTTTTAAGGACTTTTTGCAATTTTTTTAGATCTATTTTTTTTAGGACTTTTAGATATGTACAGACAATTTTTGAAATCATATCAACTATAGAACTGCTTTAGGTGGAGATTGTTGATAGACTCCTTGAGCACCTCTCCCTTGGCCATAGAAAGCTAGTAAGCACCAGATCCATACACTGTAGCGATTATTTAAGGACCAAACTAGTTTGGTTCAAACTTCCCTTTTTGGACCTGTTGTTGTTGATTCTTAGGATTCTCTCTCAAGATGAGATCACCTAGTTGAAGATCATGTGGCTTAACTTTCTTATTGGAGCTTCTAGACATTTTTTGCTAAAAAGCCCACAAATGATCACATGCCACTTGTTGACATTTATTTAATAGTACTAGCTCTTGAAGCTGAGATATTCTATAATCTCAACCTCTATTGGAAGCACAACATCTACTCCATAAACTAAAGCAAAGGGTGTCATACCCATTAGAGTCCTAATGCTTGTCCTATATGACAATAAAGCTGGATTAATCTAGAGGTGCCAGTCCCTCCTAGATTTGTTGACTATGTGATGGAGGATTTTGAGGATTGCCTTGTTGGATGCCTCTACCTGGCCATTATTTTGGAGGTAATAGATAGAAGACCAATGTTTCATGATTTTGAATTTCTTGCATAGCTCCTTGAGGTATTTGTTTTGAAACTATCCTCCATTTTCAGTAATGATGGAGGATGGTACACCATACCTATAGATGATGTATTTTGTGATAAAAAGAGCTACAACTCTGCCATTTGCTATGGTAAGAGGTGCTGCCTCTATCCACCTTGTGAAGTAGTCTATAGCCATAATAATGAGCTTATGTCCATTAGAAGAAGATGAGTGAATTTGATCCACAAGATCAAAGGCCCATTTTTGAAATGGCCACAATGTGGTAGATGGAATTAGCTCCCTAGCTGGAGCATGAATCAGATTCCCATGGAGCTGGCAGTATTTGCAGGACTTAGTGTACTTGATTGCCTCTTGCTCTATTTTTGGCCAATAGTAACCAACTCTAATGAGTTTGCAAGCTAGTGTCAAGCCATTTGAGTGAGATCTACAAATGCCCTCATGAACGTTAATTAATGCATGTTTGGACTCTTCAAGTTCTAGACACCTAAGGAGTGTTCCGTCGAGACCTCTCCTAAACAAGTCATCAGTAATAATGACATACCATGAAGCCTTATAGATAAGATAATATTTTTCATTCTAGGTTGAATCATCTGAATAGTTTGGTTATCGAGATAGGAATTGATGTGATAGCAGTGAGATGAGTGTTGTCCTACAATAGAATAGATCATCCTAGAATTAGGAGTATCATAGGTAGGGTAGAGTAATGCTTCCACTAGGAACTCATGTAAAAGATCATTTTCAAGCATCTGTAGCAAGGAGGCTAGAGTAGCCATTGCATCAGTCACTTTGTTATCTACTCAAGGAATTTGTTGGAAGGTAATGTGAGTAAAATATTTCTTCATATCATTAACCATTCATTTTTAAGGGATCAAATTTTCATCCTTTGTCTAATACACATCATTAACTTGGTTGATTATGAGCTGAGAATCCCAAAATATATCTAACTGATTCACTCTCCATTCAACTTCAATCTTCATGCCATTAATCAAAGTGTCATGGCCCTAATAGTTCTACATTTGAGACCTTGGATTCTAAAATTAATATTATTTTCTGGATAGTTCAGTACTTGTTGAAGTTATGTTAATTTTGGCAACATTATGTTAACATTATGAGAATTCAGACGTTACTAAAATTTGATTCTCAGAATAGATGTTTTAATGCTTTCAGTATTGTGTTATATTCAGAATTTTATTATCTAAATCAATTTCGATTTAGGAATGAAATTTTAAAATAAAGCAATGTTAGTATGGTTTCAGTTTTACTTTTGTCTGATTCGTATTTTTCAGACTTATATTGAGGTGGAATTAAATTTTATTAGCACCTTGTATCTATTATTGTTGAATTTAAGTATATATATATATATATATATATATATATATATATATATATATATATATATATATGTCGATGTTAATACTAATATTAGTTAGTACTAATGTTAATGTTAATATATACCTATTACTGTCTAAGTTAGTGCCTAAAATGAACCTATTGAATGGATTTTAACTAAGTCTAAAACTAAACATCAAGAATGGCCTAAGTTTAATGATGCAAGACTTGAATTTGGCATTGGTTGGACTAGGCATTGGCGGCCAAGTTAGTGGGTTTTAATGGTGGCAGGTTTATCGAACTGTAAGCAGGTACTCCTATTGCCAAGTGTTGAAGGAGAGTCAAAAAATGGGTTTAAGGGATAAGCTCACATTTATGAGCATTTCTTCGCATGGTAGTCGATCGTTTTGGCTAGGTGTTGGTTAAAAAAAATCTGAATTCAATCTGCCATTTATGTATACCAATTGGAGTATCATGGAAACCTTGTTGAATAGGTTTCTCAGTGCAAACATATGGAAACTATTAGCCTTGAAGGAGACTTTTGAATTAATCCAGCTCTATTTATGTTTACGAATTAGTTCTTTTCTTGGTTTCTGTCTTGTGGTGGTTTTATTTTCTCTGATACCACTTTCGAAAGGATTTCATTGTATCTCTATCACATGGCTTATAGAAGTTGGAAGCTTGGGGTTCGAGTTTGAAGAAAGGGCTTTCCAGGCAGTTTTTCTTGAGTATCAACCCGCACTTGCACAGGCAGGGGGCTTTTCTTTAACTCTATTCTATAGTTAATGTTATGTTTCATTTAAATTTGTCAATATTGTTTATCAAAATTTGTATGTAGATAAACCCAGAATCGAGTGTGTGAATATGAGAATACTCTATACTTGTGTTGCAATGAGTTTATAATGTGTATTGGGGGATGGGTATGTGCAGGATCATGGTGTGCCAAAAAGTGGCGATGTGAAAAAAAAAGAGTTTGAAGATGCCTAAAAGCACTTCAAAATCCGCTTTGACTTTTTTTTACCTATCCAGGAACCAAACCTAGAAGGTTAAGCCGAGCCTTATCAGATATCCGATATATCCGATATCATATCGGATATTCGATTTGATATCGGATATCCGATTTTAAATCCAATATCCGACTAATAATTAAAATCATATAATAGTATGATATATTATTTAATATTATTATTATAATAATTATTATACTATAATATAATAATAATAATATTATTATATTATAATCGTATAATATTATACTATAATAATAATATTATAATAACATATTATATTATAATAATATAATATAATATAATAATAAAAAGTAATATCTTATAATATAATATATAATAAAAAAGTATAATATATTATAAATTATAATAATATAGTATAATAATAATATTTTATATTATAATATATAGTAAATTAATATAATAAATATAAAATATAATATAAAAATATATAAAATGTAATATATATGTTATATTATATATATTATAATATCGGATATCCGATATAATATTGGATATCCGATACCTGTGCATGGATTAAACACAAAATTACAGACCCGCGACCCTTATTTTCACACAAATTTGGGCCAGTCAGATCGGATATCAGATAATAAATTGGATATCAGATAGCAAATCGGATATCAGATATCAGGTATGTTCCCCCCCCCCCCCCCCCCCCCGACTCATTTTTAACCTAAATTTAATAGATTTTAACAAGATTTTGTTTGTTTTAGTTGAATCTAGGGTTTTTTTGACAAAAATGGTTAAAATTTAGATTTTTTTTTAATATATATTACGTTTTGCAATTCAATAGGAATGGCTGATCAAAATGATGA
This sequence comes from Cupressus sempervirens, assembly GCA_028749045.1. Classification (NCBI taxonomy): domain Eukaryota; kingdom Viridiplantae; phylum Streptophyta; class Pinopsida; order Cupressales; family Cupressaceae; genus Cupressus; species Cupressus sempervirens. The sequence continues at coordinate 322,938,178 of CM053784.1, forward strand.
CACTGAGGCAGGGAATAATATTCCTCGCAACCCACCACCAAATGATCCAGTATCCCCACAAAAGCGTCCACCAAATGATCCTCTACCTCCTCAAAACCCTCCTCGAATCGAGGATTTGATAAATGAAAATCTCACTGAGTTGAGAGGTTTGCATAGAACATACAATAATGTACCTGCACTGGCTCCTATGTTATCCACGTTAAACACCATAGTGGATAACATTAAAACTCTTACAAACCAACAAAATGCCGCTCTTCGTTGGCGTGATGAAATGCACCAGATGTTTGATGATGGTTTGGATTATGATGAGGTCACGGCCCTCAACATAACCAAAGATGATTTGGCAAGCCTTTTTGCTAACCCAAAAATGGGTATACCAGTTGACCCAAAAAAAACCAAACTATCGATTAAATGGTGCACAAATGATGCCATACGTGCAAATTTTTGGGACCGTTGGTGGATGGTCTTTGATATCCCTCCACATGGCAATTTAGACATACCATTTTATTTCCTTAAAAAATTATATGCAGAATTTGTGTTGAAACTTAAAGTGAACTATTGGAGCATGAAGCCCAACATGGGCTTAGGACTAGGAGCTCCTCAGGATAGACCCTCTTCCCAGTGGAAGAAACTTGGCACTTTTGTCCCCCCCCGTGATATCTCCCCCCCTCCTCGAGTGCAGCATCTAGATATTATGGCAGAGGCTAGCTCTCAGACTATCAGAGCCATTCATAGGCTGAGTAGCCTAATGATATCTTAGGCTAGGTCAGTCTTGCCTCCTCGTGTTGATGATGTTGGTGCCAGTTCATCATCGGCTAGCTCATCACACGTTTGTGTGCCTCAAACTTGCATTACATGCAAGAATATTTGTCTGGGTCCCATAGGTGATCTTCCTGAGTATCATTTTGTATTAGACGAGGATACACCAGACGCACGTGCAGAGGCTATAGACCCTGATGCGAGAGAGGAGGGGAATGTAGAGGCATGGACTCCTTCGGTGTCGGTACGTGTATACATTTTTTTGTTATGACATATGTGATTTAAAGTTAATTTTTATAATAGAGTAATTTTAATTTTTAAGCCATACTGACTTTTACATGTATGTGATCTTCATTCATGTTTAGTTGATGACCGAGGAGGAGCTCAAACAGATAGATGATGCTACACTCTCGGCCATTTCATTTGGCCTTGAGACATCTACAGTACATTATGTTGTGTTCGCATTTCTTTTTTCTATTTGATATTGTAGCATATATGGTTGCTAATCTTTCTTTTATCTTGCAGATACCACCTGCCCTGGGGTGACAAAGTGTGGGGGGTGAGCTAGCATGCATTGACAAAGGAAAGGTAATTAGATGTTTTCTAATTGATTAAATATTGATGCATTCTTATAAAATTTTTGTGGTAATCTCATTTAATTACATTATTTATTGTATATAGGGTGTGGCTACTGGCGATGAGCCTGTACAGATTTGGCGTCCTAGATCATCAGGGATTTTCATTCGCACAGAGAGCCCCATTGTATGTATAAGTATCATTTATTTTTTATTTTTTTAATTGATGCAGAGGAAAGTATGATTGTTGTTCTATACAATTTCTATGATTTTTTCCATACCAATAATGATTCATGTCTTGCATATGTTCATTACAACTTAAATAGGCTTATATGCACCTGTCCAACCGACCAAGTTGGTTACAAAGGTTTATTTAATCAAACAAATACCAAATTACTACTTTCCCTCCAAAACTAATATGACCGTTTGAATTTGAAATTCAAATTTCAAACTATAGTTTTTAAGCATTCCCTAACTTTCTAAACTATTCCATTGACTCAAAATTGGTCATATGGATTTATTAAATGCAAGTAAGTAAATTTCCAGAAAATTGAAGTTTTTATTATTTTTTCTTCAAACCACCGTACACTCTGATCTCCCCCTTTCAACTGAGATCACATATGACATATATAAATGTCTACATGATTGTTGGAACAACCATATAGGCGTTCCCAACCATAAAACAAACAAACAACCACTTTTTGCTAATATTGTTTAGACTCTAAATACCCTATTCTAAGGCCTTTTGGTCCCATGGAGTCACTTGGTTTATAACCACACCAAAATGCTTGTGGGCCTTACATGTGCCTTTATTAAAAAACATAGACCAACTTGTAAAATATGGACCAAACCTTTATTCCAACTTCCTAATCTACTTGAATCCTCGCTTTCATGCAGTGGCAAGGTGTCTGGCAACAGAGATACTTGTTCCCCCCTGCCACATAGGTTAGGTGCCTTGCACCACCTTTCCTCTCTCTCATTCTGAACACTAGTCCACCAAGTGAGTGATGTTCCTCTCAGTCTTGTTGTTGCTACTTTTACCTTCTTATCTGCCTCTATGTCTTCAAGATCAAAGTAGTTCTCAAGGGCCTCTATCCACCCTAGCACTTCTTCACTATCCATTTTACCCTAGTATATTGGAAAATCAATATGGTTCTTCCCACCATTACCTTGTACTGCCTTAATGATTCTCATAAATCTCCTTTCTTCAGGATCATCTGTTGTCTCATGCTCTTGCCTTGCATTACCAACCTCTTCTTCTTCATGGTTCTCTCCATGATTTCTTCCTCTAACCTCTTCTCCTCTAGGTTCTTGCCTTTCCTTTTCTACGGATTCTATCCTTGTAATAAGCTTTAGCCTCTCTCTTCTCATATGTCTTTCTTCCCTCACTCTAGATGCTTCAAGTTCTCTCCTCTCTCTTTTCTGTTTTGCCAACTCTTCTCTCAATTCTTCAAGTTCTCTAGCCATTTGATTTTTAGGAGGCATTTTCACAACAATTTTTCTTCCTTCCCAAGGGCCAACTCACTGATTCTCTTTCTTTCCTCACCAAGAAATCTCTGGACACCACTTATGTACCTTTCAACTCTGGGACACACAAGGAGGAATTAGACACACCAAGGCTTCAACAAAGGGACCAACACACTAAGGATTTTCAAGATTATAGGTCTTGGTCACACTCCTAAACACCCAAACTTCAAAACCCTCCTTAAAATGGCTTAAAAACCAGGGCCTGCTTGTTCAAACCCCAAAACTCAATTCTAGAACGTTTTGACTTGTCTAATGACAAGATATGATCATGACAACCTACATGAACCTATCAAATGACACATCTACCATATGAAATCCTAAAATCCTATCTCATGCCCAATTACAACTTTCTTCCACATATGAGTCCAAAATTATAACTTTGTATGCTTCCATGAGCCATAATTGGTGCAAGGATTGCCTAATTGACTTCAAGAGATGTTCCATGACCTCTGTAATGCCTTGGATCTTCAATGTTCCCCTGATGAGCATGGGATTCTCTTGCATCACTTATCTTCATAAATAAATTCAAAACTAATTTTCGTGATATTAACAACTACTATTTTGTATCTCATAGGAGACTCCTAGTGCACATGAGGTTCGACGGGACAGTTATGTAGATTTGATGACACGGCCACTCACTCCTGAGGAGGAGCCTACAATAGTAAGTTGTAGTTTGAATTCATGATTAAATATGTTATAAATTTAGCATGCTATGAATTATAATGTTATAGTTTAAATTGTAGATTCATCTGACAAAGGTATTTGAACATATATAGCCCACAATCACAGAGGTACCAGCATTGCCGAGGGCATACGAGAGGACTCCTGACTACTGCAGGAGGTCAACGAGAGAGGTATTTATTATGAAATTTTGATAGTATTAATCTCCAATACGAAAAAGATCATTATGCATTTGAGTAATTCAATGTTAGATACGTAGAATCATATAAATTTAGTAGTCTAACTTTGGGTTTTCCTTTTTTGTTTATGTAGGAGGCATCTGATCCACCTAGTGCAGCGAAGAGGTTGCATTTTGATCATCCACCAACACCCTAGGATAGTATAGTTTTCGTAGGATGCATCATGAGAATTTTTGAGATGGTATATGCCACATTTTATATAGAAACATTGATATTATACACTTTCTGATGGGAGGATCAGCAACATTTTGTATATGGATCTATGTATTTTGATATATATATATATATATATATATATATATATATATATATATATATATATTTGAGTACTTTGTCTATGGATACATGATCTTTGATATATATTTGTGTAAAATTTTGTCTATGGATACATGTATTTTGATATATATTTTTATCATTTATGTGCACAATGATATACATATTAATTTAGTATCTAGTATTGTTCAATTTATCGTGGATCATGTGTCATGCCCTAAATTTTACTAGTAAAAACACAACAATTTTTTTTTTTTTTTTAGCTTATGAAGTCGCATAAGAAATTACATATTGTAAAACAAGGTTATCATTGAATAGGAGTTCAATACTCATGTGAATAGTGTGAAGGTGTTAACATTTTAGTCACAGGTGGTTTTCAAATAGATTGGATGACAGTCTAGTTCAAGTTAGCATCACGAGTCAAACGAGCAAGTTCAAGATACAACACTCATAAATTAGTGAGGTAATTCATATCCTAACATGCCTCTGATACTAATATTCTATTAGGGTCTGTCAGTTGTATCATATGGACTAGGTCGTGATTCTAGCATGTAAGGGAAGGGGATCATAATTACTTATTATCCTCATTACCAATGTACACACATTCATTAATCATTACAATATTTATTAATGTGACAATTAGTATATTACTATATCCTCATTATCTATCAACATTGCTTCCTCACCAAATTATTGAGTGCACAACAAGATTGTAAGCAATCTACTAAGTTTTAAATTTATACAATCAATGGTATCACATAACATCTATGGATTGTTATTATCAACTAGTCATTTACAATACCACAAGGAGAAAACTTTCTTTCACATTTTCAAATGATAACAATGATGTCAAAGCAAATCTGTGACTCATACCAATGCTTTCATAACAATATAAACTCCAAATGAAACATGCATATACAACCTTATCAATATTTTCTTCTACACATACATTAGGTAACAATGATACAATCTCCTTCCATCACAATGGGGCAACATAAGGGACTTTTCAAAATCATAAGGAACATGGACATTGAAAGATATGGACAATGAGTAGCATGAACATTGTCCAACATGATCGTTGAGAACATGAACAAGCTGGTGAATCCTCCTTCACAAATGAGGGCACAATGTCAAGTTTTCTCATTCAACATCAATCTGCAAGATGATCATTCCAAGCCATTTCCATTGCTCCGTTGGACACAAATCTGCATATGCAACACAACAAAATAACAAGGACCATGGGTGCTTTCCACCCAACCATAGGCCTCAAAGAGACCACCCCCGCGCTAGGTAACAAGGCTCAAACTGGGATACACATACAATCTTTCAATGCATAAACATTACATTTCAAACTTGAACAATTTCCCCCCAAGACTATTTCACAATGGCTTCACAGATGGAACCATAAACATAGGGTGAAGGTGTGTTCTAAAATGGAGACTTTCCATACCAAACCATATTTGCAATAAAAAAATTTCATGCCCTCTCGGGGCTATCATAATTCACCAAATTTCATGCCCTCTCGGGGCTATCATAAATGAACCATTTAATGCCCTCTCGAGGCCTCCACATTTCCTCCTCCAAACCCACTACCATCAGTTGTAACTCCTCAAACTTCCTTTCTACACCATACTTTACTTATCACCCCCAGCAAGATATGAAATGTTATGGCATACAATGGAAACCATACTCCAAGGTTGTCAATACATTTTTTGAACCCAACTTAAGCCCTTCTCCCTGGACTTCTCTTCCCTTCCCACAAGGGTGAGTGTAAGTCCCAATCCCATAACAATACTCAAGCACAAAACAAGAAAACAAAACCAAGTAGAAATAAAACAAGAAATTTTGGCAAACACCCCACTAGTTTGGCCAAGACCCTCTAATAAAGCCTTCCCACTAACTTATTTTAGCAAAAACACTAAGCCACTCCATCCTTACAAACTTTTCTTCTCTAACGGTTCATCGATAGCCCTCACGAGCTCTGAGTTATGACCCTCGAAGGATCGACCTCAAAATGCACTTAGAGCACCTTGAAGACTCCTCAGTACGGGGTGGCCGCAAATGATGGATGGTCTTTGTGGCTAGAACAAAGGTGTGACTAGGGTTCACCCGCTCATCTGGAGCTAATGGGACTGACGATTTGATGCCAAGATCAGCGGTTTCAAAGTTACGCTGTGGTGCACCTATGAACTGAGGCACACTGCGAGTTTTGGCATCGAGCGAGATCGTTGTGCTGAATCCAAATGGAATGTGATCTCTCAAAAATGAGATAGGTTATTTTAGGCCTTGGGATCACCGTCCTGTAGCATTTGAGAGTTCGTCGATAGCCCTCACGAGCTTTGAGTTATGACCCTCGAAGGATCGACCTCAAAATGCACTTAGAGCACCTTGAAGACTCCTCGGTACGGGGTGGCCGCAAATGATGGATGGTCTTCATGGCCAGAACAAGGGTGTAACAAGGGTTCAACTGCCCATTCGGAGCTAATGGCACTGATGATTCGATGCCAAGATTAGCGGTTTCAAAGTTACGCTGTGGTGCACCTATGAACTGAGGCACACTGCGAGTTTTGGCATCGAGCGAGATCGTTGTGCTGAATCCAAACGGAATGTGATCTCTCAAAAATGAGATAGGTTATTTTAGGCCTCGGCATCACCGTCCTGTAGCATTTGACAGTTCATCGATAGCCCTCACGAGCTCTGAGTTATGACCCTCGAAAGATCGACCTCAAAATGCACTTAGAGCACCTTGGAGACTCCTTGGTACGGGGTGGCCACAAATGATGGATGGTCTTCGTGGCTAGAACAAGGGTGTGACTAGGGTTCACCCGCCCATCCAGAGCTAATGGCACTGATGATTCGATGCCAAGATCAGCGGTTTCAAAGTTACGCTATGGTGCACCTATGAACTGAGGCACACTGCGAGTTTTGGCATCGAGTGAGATCGCTGTGCTGAATCCAAACGGAATGTGATCTCTCAAAAATGAGATAGGTTATTTTAGGCCTCAGGATCATCATCCTGTAGCATTTGACAATTCATCAATAGCCCTCATGAGCTCTGAGTTATGACCCTCGAAAGATCGACCTCCAAATGCACTTAGAGCACCTTGGAGACTCCTCGGTACGGGGTGGCCGCAAATGATGGATGATTGTTTGAAGACTACTCCATGTGTCACTATCTTTCTTGGAAAAAAAATTGCTTTTGAACATCAAGCTTGCAATATTATCAATTATTGTCAAACTTTTTCAACCAAGTCAAAATGTCAAATGAAAATATTTGTTTGCATTTTTTGCTAAGGGGAGTTTCATAAATTGACTTTGATTTTCTATGTCTCTAGTGCTTGAACATACTTAAAATGGCTCTTTGGTCTTAGAGCTATTGGTATTTTCTAACTTCATGGTCTATGATATGCATACTAAGAATTTCTTTCACTAAATGGTTTCCTTGATCTATTGACTACACTTAAATTTGTTCACTTGTCATCTCTCTTTCTATATGTTCAATACAAAGAGCTAGAAGAGACAAATAATCTTTCTTACCTTCATCTCTCTAAGCACATGATAGAAATCAATTCTAAACTTGAGAAAAAGTTAGAGGAGAATATTGCATTCTTAAATTAATCTCCCTTAAGACCTTTACATACACACGGGGCATTCTTAAATTAATCTCCATGGAAGAAAATTTCATAAAACTAAAGATTCCATAGTGTTGAAACATAAAATCCAAGATCTCATTTATGATGGGATTGTTGATACCTCTAATGACTCATCCACTCATAGGCTTCATATCCAACTTCATATCATGTCAGTATGCATGTGCTATCTTGCTTATTGGCTTTAATTGCTTATCCTACATGCTATCTTCTTTCATGGATTTTATGGCTTATCCCAAATGTGCTTCATACAACTTTTCAATATGAAAGTCTTTCAAAACATTATACAATATTATGACTCTTTATGCTTTCAAATGCTATGATTGGTTGTAAAATGGAAGAAATCAAGTATTCTAATTGTTCATCCGTACTTTATGGATTTTTCTTATTTGATTAGTTTGATAAAAATAGTTTTAATAATCATAATGTCAGCTTTATGTCAAATAAGGAAAAAACCAAATTTGTAATAAGATATCCGCATGCAATTATCTTTCATATAGTTATAAATGCTCTTAAAATTGTCATTATAGCCTTGTATCACATGCAAATATGATTTGGAAGAACTTGTTCAATATCTTCCTCTTATAATTCCTTACAAAGAACCTACCAAAATACAAAAACCATATACAAAAAACTACACATTTTACATCATAATACATCATAAATTTTAGAAATTCTCCCCAATACCACCCCCCTCCAACTCTTCATGATGTACCTACATTCCAATATCATACAAAAATTAGTAACTTATTGTATTAAACAAGATAATCATCAATTCATTAAATCATTATGAAGAAAATAACATAAGAAGTATATATACCTAGTCAAGTATTCCAATAGGGTCCTCTCTCTGTTTTAGGGTCTCCAACAAGGCTTCATGATTAGCATTAGCAATAGTAAAAAGTTCTTTTACTTTTGGTCTTCCTTGATGCTTCAATAACTTTACATTTGTTGCTATAATAAGATGCGAATATATGAGAATTACTTTGTGCTTCTGATAGTCTTCGAATGCAGGAATTCCGTTCCTTCTAAGCATGTATGTCCACAGCCATGTTCCAGCAACAACCACTGAACCAGTAGGATACGTGAATCCATCATCATCTATGATCGGTTGTGCGAGTTTTTGTTTTCCTCTTACACAACGTGCTAACCAGTAATTGGATTTCTCATCATTCCCCTATGGTGCAACCAATGCAAAGACATGTCCTGGCTGAAGTAGATCTGATAGATGATTATGCTCAAGTGAACTTTCCATGTCATCATTTTTTATAGAGGGTATGATAGACAATGGAGTAAGATAATGTGGAGCCCATGTGTCCACCCACTCACTTGACTCACAGTGATCCCAATCACACTGAAAACAAGTACGACAAAACAAGCTAGTTGTCGTGTCCAAATGGTCCATGTACTAGAATTAGAGCTCCGAAATGAATGCATTTTTTATGAGTCTGTCACTATAGTACAATCCGATCTATCACCTATGGACCCTTCCTCAACCAACCAAAAGAACCTGCGTACCACTGAATTAAGAGTCCCCCCCCTGTGATAATGCTAAACTACACCAATCAACAATGCTACGAGCATCAAGAAGCTATGTTGTTGAAATCTTCAGTTGCTCCTTAACTAGAGCTCTCTTCACACATGCCCCTGCTCCATCATGTTCCCCTTTTCCATGGCCAGACTCAAAAAAACTCCAAATATGAGGCACCCCTCTCTCTACGTGCATCCTACACATCCAATAAAACATGCTAGCATTCTTGAATTGACCTGTACAGTTATTTGACCAAATGATATGTCTATCCATAGCAATTGCATGCTCATGTAAGAAATAAAAAAAATTCTCGAAACAATGTTGCACAAACTCGTGAGAGTGAGATCTATCATCACTCATATAAAAATGATACTCTCTAATAATCTTTCGATTATCTTCCACACTATCAGGGGCATGTCTATATGTTATGTGAACAAAAATTGCAATCTGAATAGAGTTGTAATACTGAGATTGTGTCTCATTTTGAGGTTGTAATGTGTAGTTCTTAGCAAATTCAACAACTGATATAATAGTGTCAATGGGAAAAGTATCCTTACACGTTCTAAATTGTTGATCCAACCACTGAGACCTGTGACTATGTCTTGCATACTTGTAAAAAAGATTTGCCTTGAAATCTGAAATAAAATTAGCCACATTGATATCTTTTCCAACCAATTCACATCTAGAGCTCTCACTCCCACTCTTCAATGTATATTTCACCATTTCATAGACCCTTTTTTTCACTATTGTCTTTCCAAGATCTTGTTCACACCCCTCATGGAAACATGTGTCAAACTTGGATAAGCCACCACATTCTGAACACTTCTCATTTAAGCAAGCATTTTCATAAAAGGAACAACCATCAACTTTATGACATAAGAGTTGATCTAACAAGTCTCTTGATGATTTTGGAAGCCCACTAGCCCCACAATCCTCCAACATTTCTTTACTATGAAAAGTAGAACAGATGGAGCATAATAGTTCATGGTGCATAGAAAACTCAACATGATATTTGCAACAACATGTATTTCGAATTTTGAGTGGCACACAATAAAATGGCTTCAAAGATTCAAAAGCCCTTTGTGATATATGAACACTTGGATGACTCTCTCTAAATTTTTTGAACAACATAGTTTGACTTACCTCCAAATAGTGTTTAGGATGTGGCGTGCGGTCTCTGATGCCAATTCTCAACTTTAAGACATCTTTAGCATTGGGTGATACTCGTGAGTTAGAGTGCCAAAATTGTATAATTTCTTCCTTCACATCATCGGATAGCTTCTTATCAAAACGTGGAAGTCTCCCACCAAATGCCCATGTTTCATTTTGAAGAGGATCGTCAATTTTCTCTCGTAGACTAAGTGCTCTTCTCAAAGTAGTACGATTTAGATTCAAATCAATACAAGTTTGTCTCATATATCTACCCTTTCTCAAATGATGACTTACCAAAGAGGTTGTAATAACCCTTCGAGCAGCTCTATTATCCTTCTCTCTACTATTTTTCCCAACGCTATTGAGAGCACTGAAAAGATTCTTCACAATAATGGCATTTCTTTCCAACTTTTTATTGACATGAATTTTCAATTTAGAAAGCATAGGTCTCATCTTTTGCATCTTTAATAAGTGCATGAAAAGCTAACATTTCTCTACCACTGTCTTGTTGCCGAAAAACATCTGATATAGTCTTGAAGCCCATAAGCGAATGGTTCTTTCTGATTTTTTTCCTTCCAAACTAGTCATAATCATTTCATCAATTTCAATTATCCATTTTGGTGTTTTAGAACCTTCATGTCGATTATAATTAGGAGATATGTAAGGTTCTTGTGCATTAAGTTCCTGTGCATTGTCATCTTCAACATGGTCAATTATGCAATTTGGATTATGACTTGGTGGCATTTCTTCTTCAAAATTTTCAATCTCTACATTTTTAATTTCCGCATTATCATTTTCAATAGGTACATTTTCATTCCCCAACTGTACATTTTCATTATCTGACTCTATAATTTCACCTTCTATTAATTCGTCATCAACTTGATTGATATTTAGCATACCTTGTCTTTTTTTTTGATGTCTATTAATTCGTCATCAACTTGATTGATATTTAGCATACCTTGTCTTTTTTTTTGATGTTTCATTTTGTCCATTTTCCTATATGCTGCAATGTCTTCATTGGATATCTTCCTTTTACATTTATTCTTTCGACAATTGCTGCTCCCCATTCAGATGACAAATTTAAACACCTAAGGTTCTATTTTCGAATTCTTTTCGATTGGTTGGGCCACAAAACATGACTTTTTACAAATCTCATGAAAAAAGAGGTTAAAAATTAATGTTGTCGGGTTTGTAGGCACTGTCAAATATTTGAAATTGATGCCAGTATAATCAGATATCCGATAATAGATCGGATATCCGATCCAGGATTGGATATCCGATATAGGAAAAGTACTTTTGGGAGGAAAACTTGCTAAGGTTTCCCTCCTTTGCCACAATAATATTAATATTATGAAAATATTTGGAGGCAAACGACTTTAATTTATATCTAAGTTAATAGTATATTAGTATTAGTATAAAATATCAATAATATTAATATAAAATAGTATTAATATACCTATAGTATCAATATTATTATTATACCTATAATAGTATTAATATTATTAATATAGATATAATAGTGTAAATATATAGTGTTTATTTATATTAAGCTACAATATATAGTATTAATATATATTATTATTATAGCTATAATAGTATTATTATTATTAATATACATATAATAATATTAATATTTAGTGTTTATTTATATTATAATTATTATCCTAAAATAGTATAAATAGTATATCCTAAAATATTACGTTATATATACTAAAATATTACCTTATTATATAGATATATTAATAACATAAATATTAATATAATAATATTTATAATATATATTATATTTAATAAAAATATTACGTTGTTATATATATATATTATATTATTATACATATTAATATAATAATATATAATACAAAGAGGGTCATCATTTAATGGGTCACTATGACCGCCTTTGACCCATATGAAAGACTCGACTATGTCCCTAGGGGTCCTAGGACCCCTAGGGACATACGCCATCGTTTAATGGATCAAAGGGGGTCATAGGTCACCCTATGACCCCCTTTGACTCATATGAACGATTCAAATATGTCCCTAGGGGTCCTAGGACCCCTAGGGACATATGGTGTCATTTAATGGGTCAAAGAGGGTCATAGGTCACCGTATGACCCCCTTTGACCCATATTACCCATTCGAATATGTCCCTTGGGGTCCAAGGACCCCTAGGGACATATGTCATCGTTTAATGGGTCAAAGAGGGTCATAGGTCACCCTATGACCCCCTTTGACCTATAATACCCATTCGAATATGTCCCTAGGGGTCCTAGGACCCCTAAAGACATATGTCATCGTTTAATGGGTCAAAGGGGGTCATAGGTCACCCTATGACCCCCTTTGACCCATATTACCCATTCGAATATGTCCCTAGGGGTCCTAGGACCCCTAGCGACATATCTCGTCGTTTAATGGGTCTGAGAGGGTCATAGGTCACCCTATGACCCCCTTTGACCCATATTACCCATTCGAATATGTCCCTAGGGGTCCTAGGACCCCTAGAGACATATATCGTCATTTAATGGGTCAAAGAGGGTCATAGGTCACCCTATGACCCCCTTTGACCCATATTACCTATTCGAATATGTCCCTAGGGGTCCTAGGACCCCTAGAGACATATATCATCGTTTAATGGATCAAGAGGGTCATAGGTCACCCTATGACCCCCTTTGACCCATATGTACGATTCGAATATGTCCCTAGGGGTCCGGACCCCTAGAGACATATGTCGTCATTTAAAGGGTCAAAGAGACCCATATTACCCATTCGAATATGTCTCTAGGGGTCCTAGGACCCCTAGGAACATATGTCATCGTTTAATGCATCAAAGGGGGTCATAGGTCACCCTATGACCCCCTTTGACTCATATGAACAATTCAAATATGTCCGTAGGGGTCAGGACCCCTAGGGACATTTGAATCGTTCATATGAGTCAAAGGGCGTCATAGGTCACCCTATGACCCCCTTTGACTCATATGAATGATTCAAATATGTCCCTAGGGGTCCTAGGACCCCTAGGTACATATGTTGTCGTTTAATGGGTCAAAGGGGGTCATAGGTCACCATATGACCCCCTTTGACCCATATGAATGATTGGAATATGTCTCTAGGGTCCTAGGACCCCTAGGGACATATGTCATTGTTTAATGGGTCAAAGAGGGTCATAGGTCACCCTATGACCCCATTTGACCCATATTACCCATTCGAATATGTCCATTGGGGTACAAGGACCCCTAGGGACATATGTCATCGTTTAATGGGTCAAAGAGGGTCATAGGTCAACCTATGACCCCCTCTAACCCATAATACCCATTCGAATATGTCCTTAGGGGTCCTAGGACCCCTAGAGACATATGTCATCATTTAATGGGTCAAAGGGGGTCATAGGTTACCCTATGACCCCCTTTGACTCATATTACCCATTCCAATATGTCCCTAGGGGTCCTAGGACCCCTAGCGACATATCTCACCGTTTAATGGGTCAGAGAGGGTCATAGGTCAACCTATGACCCCCTTTGACCCATATTACCCATTCGAATATGTCCCTAGGGGTCCTAGGACCCCTAGAGACATATATCATCGTTTAATGGGTCAAAGAGGGTCATAGGTCACCCTATGACCCCCATTGACCCATATGTACGATTCGAATATGTCCCTAGGGGTCCTCGGACCCCTAGAGAAATATGTCGTCATTTAAAGGGTCAAAGAGGGTCATACGTTACCCTATGACCCCATTTGACCCATATTACCCATTCGAATATGTCCCTAGGGGTCCCTAGGAACATATGTCGTCGTTTAATGCATCAAAGGGGGTCATAGGTCACCCTATGACCCCCTTTAACTCATATGAACGATTCAAATATTTTCTTAGGGGTCCTAGGACCCCTAGGGACATATGTTGTCGTTTCATGGGTCAAAGGGGGTCATAGGTCACCCTATGACCCCCTTTGACCCATATGAACGATTGGAATATGTCCCTAGGGTCCTAGGACCCTAGGGACATATTCCAATCATTCATATGGGTCAAAGAGGGTCATAGGTCACCCTATGACTCCATTCGACTCATATTACCCATTCGAATATGTCCGTTGGGGTTCGAGGACCCCTAGGGACATATGTCGTCGTTTAATGGGTTAAAGATGGTCATAGGTCACCCTATGACCCCTTTGACCCATATTACCCATTCGAATATGTCCCTAAGGGTCCTAGGACCCCTAGAGACATATATCGTCTTTTAATGCGTCAAGAGGGTCATAGGTCACCCTATGACCCCCTTTGACCCATATGAATGATTCGAATATGTCCCTAGGGGTCCTAGGACCCCTAGAGACATATGTCATCATTTAATGGGTCAAAGAGGGTCATAGGTTACCCTATGACCTCATTTGACCCATATTACCCATTCGAATACGTCCTTAGGGGTCCTAGGACCCTTAGGGATATATGTCATCATTTAATGGGTAAAAGAGGGTCATAGGTCACCCTATGACCCCTTTTTTCCCATATTAGCCATTTGAATACGTCCCTAGGGGTCTGAGGACCTGTAGAGACATATATCATCATTTAATGGGTCAAGAGGGTCATAGGTCACCCTATGAACCCCTTTGACCCATATGAACGATTCGAATATGTCCCTAGGGGTCCTAGGACCCCTAGAGACATATGTCGTGATTTAATGGGTCAAAGAGGGTCATAGGGTTTGATCTATATTAGCCATTCGAATATGTCCCTAGGGGTCCTAGGACCCCTAGGGACATATGTCATCGTTTAATGGGTCAAAGGAGGTCATAGGTCACCCTATGACCCCCTTTGACTCATATGAACGATTCGAATATGTCCCTAGGGTCCTAGGACCCCTAGGGACCCCTAGGGACATATGTCGTCATTTAATGGGTCAAAGGGGGTCATTGGTCACCCTATGACCCCCTTTGACTCATATGAACCATTCGAATATGTCCCTAGGGTCCTAGGACCCCTAGGGACATATGTCGTCGTTTAATGGGTCAAAGGGGGTCATAGGTCACCCTATGACTCCCTTTGACTCATATGAATGATTCAAATATGTCTCTAGGGGTCCTAGGACCCCTAGGGACATATGTCATCATTTAATGAGTCAAAGGGGGTCATAGGTCACCCTATGACCCCCTTTGACCCATATGAACGATTTGAATATGTCCCTAGGGTCCTAGGACCCCCAGGGACATATGTCGTCGTTTAATGGGTCAAAGAAGACCTATGACCCCCTTTGACCCATATTACCCATTCGAATATGTCCCTTGGGGTCCGAGGACCCCTAGGGACATATGTCGTCGTTTAATGGGTCAAAGAGGGTCATAGGTCACCCTATGACACCCTTTGACCCATATTACCCATTTGAATATGTCCCTATGGGTCTTAGGACCCCTAGAGACATATATAATCGTTTAATGGGTCAAGAGGGTCATAGGTCACCCTATGACCCCCTTTGACCCATATGAACGATTTGAATATGTCCCTAGGGGTCCTAGGACCTCTAGAGACATATGTCATCGTTTAATGGGTCAAAGAGGGTCATAGGTTACCCTATGATGACCCATATTACCCATTCGAATATGTCCCTAGGGGTCCTAGGATCCCTAGGGACATATGTCATCGTTTAATGGGTCAAAGGGGGTCATAGGTCA
The DNA here is from genome assembly GCA_028749045.1 of Cupressus sempervirens. Classification (NCBI taxonomy): domain Eukaryota; kingdom Viridiplantae; phylum Streptophyta; class Pinopsida; order Cupressales; family Cupressaceae; genus Cupressus; species Cupressus sempervirens. The sequence goes on from CM053784.1 coordinate 322,954,225, forward strand.
CCCTATGAACCCCTTTGACCCTTATGAACAATTTGAATATGTCCCTAGGGTCCTAGGACCCCTAGGGACATATGTTGTCATTTAATGGGTCCAAGAGAGTCATAGGTCACCCTATGACCCCCTTTGACCCATAATACCCATTCGAATATGTCTCTTGGGGTCAAAGGACCCCTAGGGACATATGTCGTCGTTTAATGGGTCAAAGAGGGTCATAGGTCACCCTATGACCCCCTTTGACCCATAATACCCATTCGAATATGTCCGTAGGGGTCCTAGGACCCCTAGAGACATATTTCATCGTTTAATGGGTCAAAGGGGGTTATAGGTCACCCTATGACCCCCTTTGACGCATATGTACGATTCGAATATGTGCCTAGGGGTCCTAGGACCCCTAGGGACATATGTCGTCGTTTAATGGGTCAAAGAGGGTCATAGGTCACCCTATGACCCCCTTTGACCCATATGAACGATTCAAATATGTCCCTAGGGGTCCGAGGACCCCTAGGGACATATACCATCGTTTAATGGGTCAGAGAGGGTCATAGGTCACCCTATGAGCCTCTTTAACCCATATGAACGATTCGAATATGTCCCTAGGGGTGTGAGGACCCCTAGGGACATATGTCATCGTTTAATGGGTCAAAGAGGGTCATAGGTTACCCTATGACCCCATTTGACCCATATTACCCATTCGAATATGTCCCTAGGGGTCCTAGGACCCCTAGGGATATATGTCGTCATTTAATGGGTCAAAGGGGGTCATAGGTCACCCTATGACCCCCTTTGACCCATATGAACAATTTGAATATGTCCCTAGGGGTCCAAGGACCCCTAAAAAAATATGTCATCGTTTAGTGAGTCAGAGAGGGTCATAGGTCACCCTATGACCCCCTTTGACCCATAATACCCATTCAAATATATCCCTAGGGGTCCTAGGACCCCTAGAGACATATGTCGTCGTTTAATGGGTCAAAGGGGGTCATAGGTCACCCTGTGACCCCCTTTGACCGATATGAACGATTCGGCTATGTCCCTGGGGGTCCTAGAGACATATGTCATCATTTAATGGGTCAAAGGGACCCCCTTTGACCCATTAAAGGATGACATATGTCCCTAGGGGTCCCCTAGAGACATATATCGTCGTTTAATGGGTCAAAGAGGTTTATAGGTCACCCTATGACCCCCTTTGACTCTTATATATTAATAATATACATATTAATAATATACATATCAATATAATAATATATATATATATATACATATACATATTACATTATTATATTTAATGAAAATATTACGTTATTATATAAATATATTAATAACATACATATTAATATAATAATATTTATAATATATATTATATTTAATAAAAATATTACGTTGTTATATAAATATTATATTATTATACATCTTAATATAATAATATATTATACATATTACATTTAATGAAAATATTACGTTATTGTATATATTAATAACATACATATTAATATAATAATATATAATACGTATTTTATATATATATAAATTGCGTTATTATATTTATTAAAAATAATAATAATATATATTATATTTATAGATTGTAATAAGATTAACATAAGATATTATTATATATTACTAGATTATATCTTGTATGTTTACATTACGTTATTATATATATATAATATATTAAAATATGCCTTTACATATTAATATAAGTGAAATAATTTTAAAATAAAAAAATTGAACGTTTAAATCGAATTTCTCTCCAAAATTTGAAGATTTTTTGAATTTGACTACCGAGCCATATCAGATATCCGATGTCAAATCGGATATCCGATTTTTAATCGGATATCCGATCAGGCTTGGTATTTACCAAGCCTGCCCGATCAACCCCAAAGACGTGTTTATAGAGAGTTTTAGTGATACTCAGACTTCGGGTAGCCGTCTGACAATTTTATTTTTATCGAAATTGAATGAAACGAAATGGGTTTTTTAATATCGCTCTCTAGATTCCATCAATATAATTTCTTTCAAATTCTGAGTTCGATAAGTATTTATTAGTTAATTATCAATGAAGATTATTGTAAAGTGCTGATTGACATACTAAATTAAAAATAGCTATAACTTTCAAACGGTATAACATTTTTTAAATCCAAAAGTTGTGTCACATACTATACTTCGCCTAGTATAAGAAAAAAACAAAAAAAGAAAAATTTGATCAAATTTTCTATTAGTTAGGGTGGTCAGACACGAGACTTTTTTTAATCCGAGAAAGTTTTGGTAGAAAATTCATATTTAATTATTTATTTGGAATAAAAATATCAAAAAATATGCGTCACATCCGGGCATGAGTCTAGTTTTCATATCTATAATTATATTAAAAAAATATTATGATTTGTTTTTGATTAAGGTGGCCAGACATGCACCTACTTTTTATTTTCGCCTTGAAATTTTCTTAGTACTGCATTAAAATTCAAACTTTTGACCAATCAATTATTGTTTTCTCCTGATAAGGCCTAGTAGTTTAGAAACTACATTCAATTTTCTACAAATTATTTTCTTACAACGTTTTGATATAAAGTCCATAACCACTTCAAAATTATGTGTCAAGTTGACATAAACCTGATTTGCTGATTTTTCACTGCCACTTAAGGCCATAGTTTGGTACACCATGATCTTGCACATACCCGGATAGCGAAACCATATGTTATATAGAAGAGTTTAAATAGGGGTTTTATGTTTCTTGTAAAACGTATATGTGGGTTTCGGTCTATCAGGACAAACACATTCTTTATGGTATCATTTTCTTTATGATTGTTATTTAAAAGAGCCATTAAAAAATAGAGGATGATCATTTAGTTATACAATTGTCATTAAATAATTTACAATGTTATAAATTGTGTTTTGGTATTGGTTTTAGATAGCATTTTGATGACAAAAAATTTCCTAGAGGATAACACGATTTCTGCCTATCATCAATATTTTTATGTGATTAGGATCTGAGGATATAGGCTCATGATTTTGCATTGGTCACTATTGTGGGTTTCAAATTTCTGTGTGTTTCATGTCTTGGTGTTCATCACTCTTAGTTGAATGCGACTCGGCCACAGTCATGAGTTTGCAGTGATTTGCGAGTTACGTCTATGAATCGGAAGCAAAGACATGAGTTGGGCTTTGAATTCATTCTCGGTAATGGTTGAGAGTTTTTGGTGTCGACTACTAGCATGATTTTGGGGTTTTGGGTTTCGCAATGCACAACCAATCTTAAAATAAATAGGAAGAAATGTATCTTGTTTTGGCAAGTTTTTTGATGTGTAAAATCCGAGTTTGTTTTGGTTAAATTTATATACGTATTATTGTATGAGGGGCACTGTGTGTGTGTGTGTGTCGTAGTTTTAATCAGTAAGATGTTGATTTTGAGTTAGAAAATTGTAGTTATTTAGGAACAGCAAATTACAAAATTAACAATGGAAAATATTATTCTTCTATTTTAACTCTGACTTTAAATTAATAAGGCTATATATATGTATTGGTATATGTAAGTGAGTACGTATATGTATATGTATAAATAATGTCGTGTATATATATATATATATATATATATATATATATATATATATATATATATATATATATATATATATATATATATATATATATATATATATATATATATATATATGTATGTATGTATAAGTATTTATTTATATGTATTTCCTTACGAATTGAATTGTTAGAGTTATCTTAGATATGTAATTTGAGATTATTGTGATTACTGGTTTGGAAATGGAAATTGATTAAATTTTTATATTCTGATGTAAGTTAGAAATAGTATATGTGGATAGTTTTGTTATTGGTATTTTAAAATGAGGTGTAAATATAGTGAATCTTAGAAAAGTCTATTCCTTACTTTTAATTTAAATATAGTTGTTTTGTAGTTTGAAAAGTTTGGTTGATTGTAAAAGTTAAAAGACAAGGCCATTCTTGGTAATATGAATTGTGAAGGGTATGAAAGGATACAAATGTGGTTTCATTTGGTTTCATATGATATTTATGTTTTCTGATTCAATTGTTAAATTGAAGCAAATGAAACAAATGTATTAGTTGAAATTGGAAAATTAATCTATGTTTTCTTCCAATTAGTATAACCAAGATTAATATGTGTGTTAGATTATACAAATGTGATCTTTTAGATTGGGTGGCTATCATAAAGCGAGTAACTTGAGGTGATAGAAATATGTTGCCGGATGCCCTCCGACACTAGTCTATATCCTTATGGGAAAGTTTATGATAATTATTTAATCAAGTAGTAATATTTAAAATTTCATGGGTTGGGTATCATATAATAAGATAAAAACATCATGGTTTCACCTGACATATTGAGTTCTACGAGTGGTTGAATGTAGATTCTTACGTTGACACCATGGACTACTGGATCATTACCTTGATATATTCTGTGCGAGTTAATTTTTTCATATCTACGTGTGAGAAATTATGTACTTGTATTATATTTGATTGTGAAAAAGGGAATTGTATTTTTAGTATATCTGTTACTTGGATTAATGAATATAGTTTTGTCATAAAATCTAACATGCAGGTTTACTGGAGATCTTAACGATTTAATTACTGTTACTAAGCCTTGTTTGTTGTGTTGTGGTTGTTCTATTTTGTATTTCAGGTTCGAGGTAGGGTTGGTTATGGACCTAGAAGAATTGACTGTTTACATTTAGAACTAGTGTAGAATCGAATGTATTTAAGTTGTTGTACTTCTTATAAAAGAATATAGATATGTAATATACTTTGATGTAATCTTTTGAAATGATACTTTTTTGTTATGAGTACTATACTGTACTTGATTTTAAAAAAAAATATTTGGGGTTTTTAATCTTTTAATTATGTTTGGATTTTTGTCTTATGGTTATCTCTTTTGGTTATGTGATGGTTAGGGTATTACATTTGGTATCAGAGCCTAGTTGGGTTTAAACACTCAGGACTCGATAAGTTTAGTTAGGGGTTTCATTATGCTTCCTACGAGATTTTAATTAAATCTCTTTTATAGGAATTCTAGTATGCCTCCTGTTATATGAGGAGCATGGGGACAAGGTATCCCTAATGCTAATGCCAATGCAAGCAAAGGCAGAGGTGGACGTAGAGGCTATGGTTGAGGCTAAGGTAGATGTCATGGCCTAGGTAGGGGTCAAGATCATCAAGGAATGCTTGATGATGAAATACCTCATGTTGAAGAGCAAGGGGGATTTCAAGCTGAAATTCTTCAACAGATTCTTGGACATTTGGATGAGATTGAAGCTAGGAATAATATTCCTGGTGGGGGAGCAAATGCTCAAGGTATATAGATTCCCAATGTCAATCAAGCTGTAGTAGTAGATCTTGTTATCAGGACTTGGCTAAAAGACATATCTAAGCTCAAAGGTCCATATTTTAATGGAAGCGAAGCTAGTAATGAAGATGAAGCTTGGCTTCTAAACATCAAAAGATGTTTTATTCTGCATGATTATCACACTAATGTGAAGGTTTTTTGGACTACAATGCAGTTAATTTCTTTTGCATCTGTTTGGTGGGAATGGAATTAGAACACCTTGGACTTCATATTTCTCAAGTTACTTGGGAATTGTTCTTAGAGAGGCTCTGAGAAAGATTGATGTCTGAGTATTGGTACCAAGCCAGATTTGAGGAATTCATTAACATTTTTCAAGGAAATTCAACAGTGGAAACATACGAAAGAAAATACTTTCAGCTAAAGAAGTATTCTGGGTGGTATGAAAGTGGTAAACCTTTGGTGCAGCACTTTATCAAGGGTTTAAATCCTAGGATTGGAGAGGAAGTGAGAACTTTCAAACCAAAAATTGTTAAGGAAGCTGCTAATCAGGCTAAGCTTGTTGAAATGAAATCTGGTTTTTCAACCAAAAGTGTTGTTAACCCACCTGTTCCTAGCAGCAGTAAAAGTCAAAAATCCTTTAGGGATGATTCTAAGGCAGCACCTAGTGGCTATGGTAGTGAATCTCAAAAGAAGAAGTTCAATAAATTTACCAAATCACACAAGGGGTTTAAGGTCCCTGAACTACCTAAATCCATTAAGCCTATTGAAAGTGTGAAATAGAGTTTTACACCACCACAATAAAATTCCTCACAAGATAAGAGCACCAAAAGAGGAGCAAAATGTTGGCATTGTGGGTAGTTGGGTCATTTACAATGGAATTTTCCTCTTAAAGGCAATAATCAAGGTAGGCCAAGAGCATCAGGTTCTAAGGCTACTATTGGTGATTCTAGAAGGAACCACCATATTTTTTTCTACTGTGGATCATAATCAAGAATAACATCAGAACACGGTGATTGAAGCTAAAGCTACTTATCAAGGTACGAAAATTTCGATTTTATTTGACTCAGGTGCCACTGATTCTTTCATTTCTGCCAATTTGGTTAAACTTTGTAATATTCCTGTGAGAAAGGTTGAGTTGGCATGGAAAGTTGAGTTAGCTTCTAGATCTAAGGTAGAAACTAGTTTGATTACAGTAGATTGTGAAATTCATCTTAAGTTATTTACCACTAAAGCAAGCCTCAGAGTTATTCCTTTAGGAACATATGATATAATTTTAGGAATGGATTGGTTGGATCAGCACCAAGCTATTATTGATTGCAGCGAAAAGGTTATTAAGTTTATTGATGATAATGGAGCAAATAGATTCATAATAGGAATTAAGAGGCCTATTTCTATTAGAACTATTTCTGCTAAACAACTTCAAAGGTGTTTACGGAAAGGTTGCAAGCTGTTTGCTATTTCTATAAATGATTTTTCTGAACCTTTGGTTAATCAAATTAGTTTAGACCATCCATTACTGAAGGAATTTTTAGATGTCTTTATAACAAAAATTTTGAGTATTCCACCTAAGAGAGAAATAGACTTTAGGATTGATCTTGTGCTTGGAACTGAACCTATTTCTAAAACTCCTTATCGTATGACAGCACAAGAATTGGTAGAACTCAAGGTTCAACTTGAAGAACTTCTTGAAAAAGAGATGATTAGACCAAGTGTCTCTCCTTAGGGTGCACCTATTATCTTCATTGAGAAGAAAGATGGATCACTTAGACTGTGTATCAATTACAGACAGTTGAATAAAGTTACTATCAAGAATAGGTATCCATTTCCTAGAATTGATGATTTATTTGATCAAGTGAAGGGTGCTAAAATATTTTCTAAGATTGATCTTAAATCTGGGTACCATTAGTTAAGAATTCAAGAAGATGATATTCATAAAATAACATTTTGAACTAGGTATGAACATTACAAATTCATTGTTGTACCTTTTGGTTTAACAAATGCACCATCAGTATTTATGAGTCTGATACAGGGAGTTTTTAGAACCTTCCTTGATAAGTTTGTAGTTGTTTTTCTAGATGACACACTGATTTATTCTAACTCCTTGGAGGAGCATGAACAACATTTGAGATAAGATTTTGAATGTCTCCAAAGGAATAAGTTGTATGCTAATCTTGAAAAGTGTGAATTTTTCAAATAAAAAATAAGTTACCTTGGACACATTATTATGGGAGATGGAATAGTTGTGGATCCAGCTAAAATTAGAGCTATTGTAGAGTGGCCAGCACCTACAAATATGTCTGAAGTAAGAAGTTTTATGGGTTTAGCCAGTTAGTACCAAAGCTTTGTGGCTAATTTCTCAAACATAGCTCATCCTATCACTTCTCTTCAAAGAAAAGGTAAGAAATTTACCTAGTCAGATAAATGTGAAGAAGCTTTTTAGTATCTTAAAGTATGCTTGACTAGTGTACCTATTTTGGCTGTGCCTGATCCTTGTAAAGAATTTGTGGTTTGCACAGATGCTTCTTTAGATGGATTAGGAGTAGTTTTAATGCAAGATGGCAGGGTGATTGCATTTGAATCCAGGAAACTCAAGGATCATGAGATAAACTATCCTACTCACAATTTGGAACTTGTTGCAATAATGCATGTGTTGACCAAATGGTGACATTTTCTCCTTGGAAAGCATTTTGAATTACATACTGATCATAGAAGTCTTCAATATATTTTCACACAGCCAAATCTAAATGCACAACAATGCAGATGGATGGAATTTTTGTGTGAATATAACTTTGAAGCAAAATATGTACAAGATAAAGAGAATAAGGTGGTTGATGCACTTAGTAGAAGACATCACAAACTCTCTTCTTTAACTCTCATAGTGGATATGAAGGAGAAAATATTACAAAATCTGATTTTTGATCCTTGGTTTTTAGATGTCAAGGCTGTTATAGATAGTGGTAGCACGTTAGAAGGCAGATTTGAAGGTTACTCTATCAGCACCGATGGATTGTTGATTTGCAGAGGTAGTATTTATGTTCCTAAAGTTGGAAAGCTACGAATTTTGGTAATGACTAAAGCTCATAAAGTGCCCTATTAAGCACATCCTGGTATTAAGAAAATGAATTTTGATCTTAAACAACATTACTATTGGCTAGGTATGAAGAGGGATATTGCTGATTTTGTCACTAGATGTCTAGAATGTCAGAGGGTGAAAGCTAAACATCAACATCCTACTAGTTTACTTCAGTCTCGCAATGTGCCTTGATGTAAATGTGATACTATCTCCATTGATTTTGTCATGGGATTACCTTTATCAGCTAGGTGTCATGATTCAATCATGGTTGTAGTTGACAGGTTAACCAAAGTTGCACATTTTATTCCAGTAAGATCTTCATATAATGTTGCATCTATAGCACATATTTATATGGAGCAGATAGTAAGACTGCATGGGATTCCAAAGAAGATCAAATCAGATAGGGACCTAGTATTCACATCTTCACTTTGGAGGTCTATGCAACATGAGCTTGGTACTCAACTGAATTTCAGTTTTGCATATCATCGTGAGATTGATGGGCAAACTAAGCATGTAAATTAGATTCTAGAAGACATGCTCAGGATGTATGTCATGGATAGGCAGAACAAATGGGAAGAATTCTTGCATTTAGTTGAATTTTCTTATAATAATGGTTATCACAGCTCTATGGGTATGGCTCCTTTTCAAGCTTTATATGGATGACCTTGTAGAACACCCTTGAACTAGGATAATCTAGAAGATAGAATTCTCCTAGGTTTTGAAATGCTCCAAGATATGGAACAACAAGTGAAATGAATTAGGGAACACCTTGTTACATCATAGGATAGATAGAAAAAGTATGCAAATTTGCATAGGATAGAGCGTCAGTTTGTGGTTGGGGACAAAGTATTTATGCGGGTCAGACCTAGAAAAAGTCCTATTAGATATGGTAAAGGCTCCAAATTGTCTCCACGTTTTGTGGGACCATTTGAAATCCTGGAATGAGTCAGTCCAATTGCCTACAAACTTATCAATTAGTAATGTTTGTTATGTTAGTGGAATTAATATTAACTAGTATTGATGTTAATGTTAATATTGATAGTAATATTAATATTAACTAGTATTAATATTAATATATATGTTGATGTATTAATATTAATATTAGCTAGTATTAATATTAATATATATATATGTTGATGTTAATACTAATATTAGTTAGTACTAATGTTAATGTTAATATATACCTATTACTATCTAAGTTAGTGCCTAAAACTAACCTATTGAATGGATTTTAACTAAGTCTAAAACTAAATTTGAAGCATGGCTTAAGTTTAATGATGCAAGACTTGAATTTGGCATTGGTTGGATGGGGCATTGGCGACCGAGTTAGTGGGTTTTAATGACGGTAGGTTTATCAAACTGCGAGCAAGTACTCCTATTACCAAGTGTTTAAGGAGAGTTAGAAAATGGTTTTAAGGGATAAGCTTGCATTTATGAGCATTTCTTTGCATGGTAGTCAGTCATTTTGGCTGGGTGTAAGTTTTAAAAAAAAATCTGAATTCAATCCACCATTTATGTATACCAGTTAGAGTATCATGGAAACCCTATTGAATAGGTTTCTCAATGCAAACATATGGAAACTGTTAGCCTTGAAGGAGGCTTTTGAATTAATCCAACTCTATTTATGTTTACGAATTAGTTATTTTCTCGATTTTTGTCTTGTGGTGGTTTCATTTTCTCTGATACTTCTTTAAAAAGGATTTCATTGTATCTTTGTGACATGGCTTATAGAAGTTGGAAGCTTGGGGTTTGAGTTTGAAGAAAGGGCTTTCCATGCAATTTTTCTTGAGTATCAAACCGCACTTACACAGGTAGGGGGATTTTCCTTAACTTTATTCTATAGTTAATGTTATGTTTCATTTAAATTTGTGAATATTGTTTATCAAAATTTGTATGTAGATAAACCCAAAATCGGGTGTGTGAATATGAGAATACTCTGTACTTGTGTTGCAATGAGTTTATAATGTGTATTGGGGGATAGCGAAACTATATGTTATATATAATAGTTTAAATAGGGGTTTTATGTTTCTCATAAAACATATATGTGGGTTTCAATCTATCAGGACAAATGAATTCTTTATGGTATCATTTGCTTTATGATTGTTATTTAAAAGAGCCATTAAAAAATAGAGGATGGTCGTTTAGTTATACAGTTGTCGTTAAATATTTTACAATGTTATAAATTGTGTTTTGGTATTGGTTTTAGATAGCATTTTGGTGAACAAAAATTGCCTGAAGGATAACACAATTTCTATCTATCATCAATATTTTTATGTGATTAAGGTCTGAGGATATAGGCTCATGATTTTTGGATTGGTCGCTGTTGTGGGTTTCAAATTTCTGTGTGTTTCATGTCTTGGTGTGCATCACTCTTAGTTGAATGCAACTTGGCCACAGTCACAAGTTCGCAGTGATTTGCGAGTCACGTCTATGAACCGAAAGCAAAGACATGAGTTGGGGTTTGAATTCATTCTTAGTAATGGTCAAGGTTTTTTGGTGTCGACCATTAGCATGATTTTGGGGTTTTGGGTTTTGTAGTGCACAACCAATCTTAAAATAAATAGGAAGAATTGTATCTTGTTTTGGTAGGTTTTTCGATGTGTAAAATTTGAGTTTGTTTTGGTTAAAGTTATACACGTATTATTGTATGAGGGGCACTTTGTGTGTGTGTCATAGTTTTAATCAGTAAGATGTTGATTTTGAGTTAGAAAATTGTAGTTATTTAGTAACAGCAAATTATAAAATTAACAATGGAAAAGATTATTCATCTATTTTAACTCTGACTTTAAATTAATAAGGCTATATACATGTATTGGTATATGTAAGTGAGTACATATATGTATATGTATAAATAATGTCATGTATATGTATATATATATATATATGTATATGTATATGTATATGTATATGTATATGTATGTATGTATGTATGTATGTATGTATGTATGTATTTATATGTATCAACATATATGTATTTCCTTACGAATTGAATTGTTAGAGTTATCTTAGATATGTAATTTGAGATTATTGTGATTACTAGTTTGGAAATGGAAATTGATTAAATTTTTATATTCTAATGTAAGTTAGAAATAGTATATGTGGATAGTTTTGTTATTGGTATTTTAAAATGAGGTGTAAATATAGTGAATCTTAGAAAAGTCTATTCCACTTTTAATTTAAATATAGTTGTTTTGTAGTTTGAAAAGTTTGGTTGATTGTGAAAGTTAAAAGACAAGGCTATTTTTGGTAATATGAATTGTGAAGGGTATGAAAGGATACAAATGTGGTTTCATTTGGTTTCATATGATATTTATGTTTTCTGATTCAATTGTTAAATTGAAGCAAATGAAACAAATGTATTAGTTGAAATTGGAAAATTAATCTATGTTTTCTTCCAATTATTATAACCAGAATTAATATGTGTGTAAGATTATGCAAGTGTGATCCTTTAGATTGGGTGGCTTTCATAAAGCGAGTAACTTGAGGTGATAGAAATATGTTGCCGGATGTGCTCTGACACTAGTCTAGATCCTTATGGGAAAGTTTATGACAATTATTTAATCAAGTGGTAATATTTAAAATTTCATGGGTTGGGTATCATATAATAAGATAAAAACATTATGGTTTCACCTGACATATTGAGTTCTATGAGTGGTTGAACGTAGATTCTTATGTTGGCACCCATGGACTACTGGGTCATTACCTTGTCATATTCTGTGCAATTTTATTTCTGCATATCTACGTGTGAGAAATTATGTACCTGCATTACATTTGATTGTGAAAAAGGGAATTGTATTTTTAGTATATTTTTTATTTGGATTAATGAATATAATTTTGTCTTAAAATCTAACATGTAGGTTTACTGGAGATCTTATCAATTTAATTACTGTTACTAAGCCTTGTTTGGTGTGCTGTGGTTGTGTTGTTTTGTATTTCAGGTTCGAGATAGGGTTGGCTATGGACCTAGAAGAAATGACTATTTGCATTTAGAACCAGTGTAGAATCAAATGTATTTAAGTTGTTGTACTTCTTATAAAAGAGTATAGATATGTAATATACTCTGATGTAATCTTTTGAAATGATACTTTGCTGTTATGAGTACTTTACTGTACTTGATTTTAAAAAAAATATTTGGGGGTTTTTATTCTTTTAATTATGTTTGGTTTTTTGTCTTATGGTTATCTCTTTTGGTTATGTGATGGTTAGGGTATTACACAGAGCCTCACATTTAGCAATGTCGTTTGCACAAGGAAACAAAATCTTGTCATCTTTGGGCAATGAATATCTCTATGGCATTACAAATAGTAACCTAGCACTAGATCCCTATTGTGTGAAGGACCTGTTAAAGAACATCACCCATGTTTGATTTGTGAGTGTCAGCATTGACTCATCAGGGAAATCAATGTTCATTGGGAGAAGACTCTGCACAGGTACATCTACTAGCTGATTAGCAATCACTTGTCCCTTGATAGCCTTTTTTTCAACATACTAAATGTCAAACTCATTGAGTATCACGACCCACTTAGCCAATCTTCCTGTCAGAGTCACTTTGCTGAGCAAGTACTCTAGTGGATCAATTTTAGCTAGTAGCCATGTAGTATGAGCAAGCATGTAATGCCTCAACTTTTAGGAAGGAAAGACAACCACCAAGAAAACTTTCTCAATGATGTTGTAATTAATCTCATAAGAGATTAGTGTGTGGCACAAATAGTTTATAGCTCTTTCCTTGTTTTTGTTTTCCTCTTGAGCTAATAGGATTCCCAGAGATCTTTTAGTTGTTGAGATGTAAAAAATCAAAGGCTTCCCATAGATAGGAGGCATCAGGATTGGTAGATTAGCAAGATATTGTTTCATCTATGTCAAGCTTTGCTTACAATCCTAACTCTAGTTAAATTTCACACCTGTATGTAGAGTCTTTGTAAAAGGTCGTGATCTATCTACCAGTAGTGAGACGAACCTATGTATAGATTGGAGTCTTCCTTGTAGACCTCTCATCTAGCTAATGTTACATGGTGGAAGCATATCCATAATTTCTTGAACTTTGTCTAGATCCACCTCAATTCCTTTCACTGACATAATGTGTCCCAGCATCTTCCTTGATGTGATGTCAAATGCACATTTCTTAGGATTGAGCTTGAGATTGAACTTTTACAAGTGATCTAGGATAGGTCTCAAATCTTGTAGATGAGTATGGAATTTCATGCTTTTGACCAAGTTATCATCCATGTATTCCTCCATGATCTTATGCATCATGTCATGGAAAATTGTAGTGACTGATCTCTAATAGGTAGCACTAGCATTTTTCAAGCCAAATGGCATTATGTTCCAATAGAATGTTCCCCATGCACAGGTAAAAGTAGTCTTTTCCTAATCTTTTGGCATAATTTTGATCTGATTATAACCAGAAAACCCATCCATGAGTGAGTACATCTCATATCCTACTATCATGTCCACTATCATATCAATGTTGGGAAGTGAAAAATCATCCTTAGGACATGCTAAGTTGAGATTGAGGAAGTTTGTACAAAATCTAATGGATTTATCATTCTTAGAGACTAGAAAAATGTTGGATATCCATTCAACATAGTCAATAGCATGGATGAAACCAACTTTCAAATGTTTCTCCAGTTTAGCTTTGATGAGCAATACAATATGAGGATGTATTTTTTGAAGTTTTTGTTTAACTATTTTGATGCCTAGTGCAATGGACAAATGATGCATAATGAGATTAATATCTAGCCTTGGCATGTTAGAATATGTCCAAAAAAAAATTATCTTCTTCTCTTGGAAGAAGGCAATGAATTCCTCCTTTGATTTAGAAGATAGTGACTATGCCAAATGTATCATATGAGGATGTTCTTCTGTGCCTAGGTTGATAAGTTGTGTCAGCTCTGTAAACAATGATGATATCTCTTGAAAGTGACTTTGAAGTGCATCAAATATCTCATCCATAGGCATGTCAAAGAGGTTTTCAACCTTGCATGTGTCTTTTATTTTTATTTTTTTTGGTTCCAACACTGCCACAATGTGGTTTTCACTATCAAACCTTATATGTTTTTTTTCTTTTTAATTGTATGGCTGAGATATTTGAGGTCATCTTGAGTCATGTTGACATGTTGTTTTCTAGTGGAAGACATTATTGGTTTGACAAAGTTCAAGTAGCAGGCAAGAGCATAGTCATTCTAGAATTTGGGGACTTCACTGGATGCATTAGGACTTTAGTCTATAAGCTTGAGATATGTGAGTGAAAGAGTAGTGGTGGGTTTGATTGCATTTAGGGTATAGTCATTAAATTCTTGGACCAACAATTTGAAACCTAGAGTAGCTTCATCCAAAAGTGTGTTCAAATGCCTTAAAGTACTAGCATCAACAACAGAAGACTTGAGGATGCTAGTTGGATCAGACCTATCTAACCTAACCCTAGACATTTCACCCACTTTGAGTTGGTTTTCATAGATATGAACTTGGTAAATGTCTTTATTTGTAGTCACTTCTAAAAGGGAGTTAGATTCATATTCCTTAGAATCAGTGTTGCATGGCAATAGGTTGTAGAATTCCCCAATGGTAATAGGGACATACTTGCCTTCATCATCTGGATTTTTACATAGGTACTCAACACGTACTGCCTGACTAGGCTTTCCCTATTCTAAATGAGTATAGTGTGGATCAATATTGTCCTTAGAGGAATCACTAGTACTATTGGTGTTTAAGACTACTGAACAATAAAATGTTCAACACAAAATTAATAATATTCACACAATCTAAGGATTAGCCACTTCTTATTAACAACTCTATGTGCAAACCATTTGGACCAACTTCAATAAAACCAAGAATGGTTTCCTACACTTTAGGCTCTACAAAACTAGGGTAGGTTTACCTAGGGGGTGCCTTAGATAACCACTAATATATGAGAATTATATTAGTTTCATTCTATTTCTCATCTTTAATTCCTAACACTTACACAATTTATCCAATTTTTGATACTTTCAAACTAGTATGCATCCCTTATAAGCGTATTTGGTCATAATTCTCCTTAAGTTTACAATTATTTATGGGAATAGTAGCTACCTAAGATCTAGAAATAAATTATGAATGAGTGTTGACCAAAATTATAACTTTAAACAAAATGGAACAAGAATGATTTTGAATTTGTGATTAATTTGATATGCAAAAGTAGAATTTACCCCAACTCACTCTTGATTCATGAGACCAGTGTCTTATCCATTAGGCAAAAGACTATCTATTGGTGAGAGATCTAATTCAATTGACTTGCAAATGGATTCATCAATTGTAGTCACTTACTTCCATTCTTATGATCTATCAAGTTTATAGACTCATAAACCTCACTAATCTACTAAAGCATTTATATAATTCTTTTAATTAAAAGAAACAATAGTATCAACATACAACCCATCTAGATTGCATTCAATCAATTGAACCTTATTCAAATGACATCAAAGTAAACAAACTCATAAAATGGAGATAGAGATTGATGACACAAATCTAATGCAAATACTCCTTTGTATTATCCTTTTAGATGACTAATACAATGACCAATAGAAATTCAATTAGAAGCCTTGAATATCTTGCTAATGCTATCATTTATGTGTATTATCAAAGAGTACAAGTTTGATAGTAAACTCAACACATCTACATGCAATTGGACTGATTGTACCTTTTTTTGAACAAGAACCAAAATTATACAACTTTTGGATCCTTTCTCTAGCCTTTGGATCTCACTTATATAATGTGAGATGCAATAAGCTTTAGGCTTAGAGAAATTGACAAGTGTCCAAAAGACAAAACTTAATATAACAGAAAGCTAATGCATCAATATATTCTCTAATATGTCCCATTTCTATTACATCATTACAAGCTACTGGCCCTTTTGATTTGCCATCACTATTCTGACTATTCAGAATATGCAATTACTAAGCTAGCCAATGATGAATCTTGTTGTAATACTTGCAAATCAACCTCTACCTATGGATTTTCATTAATTTCATCTTGAATAGACAAAACTACTTTTACTCTTGATTTTTCTTTTGTTATGTCCACATCTTGCGCTTCCAAACTTGTAGCTAGAACTAATTGATGACCTTACCTTCCTCATTTTCCTAATCTAGTGTTGTTGTCTTGATAATTTGCACCTCATCATCTTGTACTTCATCATCATCTATGTCGACCTCTTCTAACTACTCACCAGAAGCAATATCTACCATCCATGTGTCAAATTGTGCACCATCTGGCCAATTGAATTGCAGAATATCATTTTTCTTCTTAAGAATATACTTAGCCTCATTATCAATACTAACAAATTCTTGTTTCAAAGAATAAAAAAATAATTGGACTTTCACCAACTCCTCTATCATGGTGGTCCACCAAGCATGCACTTTTTCATTTATAACCTTATTCATCCTCAAACAAAATAGGTCATCAAATTCCTTATCCCATTCATCCTTATTCTTCAATTTATTCTTTCTATCCAAGGCATGAGGAAAGAAATCAAATTTTTGATTCTTGTATTTTCTTAAATAAGAAATAACCTTTAGTTGCAAAGCAACTCTCTTGTTATCAAAATCTGACAAATCATTAGCAATATAATATGTCTTTGCAATATGGTCAGGGGTAAGACCTTATAATGAAATAACATAAAAAGGTAATTTCTTTCTTTCTTTTTCCCCACTTATTAACAATAGGCTTCAGGGCTTCATCATGGATTTTCAATTCCTCCCATATACTTATTACTTTTTCCAACTAATCATAAAATAGGGGCCATTCATTTTTTTCTACTAGGTACATTAGAGCCTTCCTAAGTTTATCCTCATATTGCACTTCCATCTCTACATGTAATGCCCAAAGTTTACTTTTTTCTTCCTCAAAATCTTCTACTATATAATATTGAGGCCTCTATAGGGTGTCTAGCATTTCTATAAGAGAAGTGGATTTAAAAGGCTCCACTAGAGGGCAAGGATATGTTATTTTTGGCCTACTAGATCTTTCCATAATTTTATTTAATAGTTCAATCATATTTTAAACTTCTTTTTTATATGCTTGTAAATTTGTTTCATACTTATTTTGCAGTTCAAACATGGCCTTTTCTTCCTTTTGAGTAGTGGCCAAAATAAATTGAGATGTATCTACATTCTAGTGTGCAGCTTGCACATGAGAAGTATCAGCCACTCTTCTTACAACTATACTTCCCATTAAACTAGAATCATCTAGATTGTGATGAGGTGTCTCTTGATCCTCTACTCAATGACCATATGACTAAAGTAGCCTAGTCTTCATTGAAAGCAATGGCCTAGAAGTCTTTCTTACTTTGATCTTGTAAATCAAGTTTAGTTGAAACATAATTAAACACTAGAGCATCAGTAATGTCCCAATTGGGTAATAACAAAATTTTTGATGCTCTGACCATTTGTCATCCCTACTTAGGGCTCATACTCTAAAACTCCTTCATCATCTCCTCTTTTACCTAATTTTGCAAGGAAGTTTCATCCATTTCTAGATGCTTTGTTCTCAATATATTACACCTCTATTCAAATTTTCCCATATTAGCCTACCATGCAAATTGGAGAAAAGCCCTAGATTTAATAAAATTGTCATCAGACAAAAATTGATGACTAGCCTATTCGAATACAGGGTCCAATTCCTTGCCTCTATAATCTGCATTTGTCAAATCCAAACTTGCCACAGAAGGCTCTATAGGGTTTCCCTCATCTAATTCTACCTACATGATAAATACACCTCCTTGTAACCCTATTTTCTCAATCTTCTCTCTAGTGAGTTTTTCTTCTCCAATCTGCAAAGGGGACTAAGTGGGTGAATACTCCTCAACTTGAGGACTCAGTTCCTTTATTATCTTTTACTTCTTGGGAGAAGGTTCATCAATTTTCTCCTCTAGGATTGCACTGGTGATCCCATTATTTTCTTGCCCTTATCCACAATGACCTTTTTATTTTGAGTTACAATATAGCCTAGTCTCCTTTGAACAATCATTTGACCAACTCCTACATTAGGAGTGAAAGCCAACCTCCTCATGACCTCTCTAGCCCTATCTAGGTATGAATAAGTAAAGAATTATTTCTTCTCATTCATGGCTTCCATTAAGGAAATTATTCATGAGCTTATTTATTTTATCAGCCTCTGTATTAGCATTATCTAGAGGACTATATTTTTTATCAGAACAATGAATGAATTCTAAAACCTTGGAATAGACTCTCCACTTTTCCTTTTTGGTTTCCTCTTCTTGCAATGAGAACTCATTCCTTATGATGTCCTCTAGATAATATGAGTCATGTTTGACCTTTCCCAATTTAATTCTAAGTCTCAAGGTCTAATTATAAAACCCCTCAGTATCACAAAAATGAGGATCAGAAATAGCTATTTTGTATTGATCCAAAATTTAATGTAAAAAAAGCCAACCCCCTTTAGTAATTACAAACTGATGGGCCACAATACAAGTAGGGAAAATTGACCCCAATTTCCTTTTCAACATATACATCTCTTCCAATCCTCCTAACTACCACAAAACTTTAGCCATTCCTACCTTTAAAGGTACTTGGTAGGGCAACAGATGAGGGATTCCTTTAAAACCATAAATTCTAAAAATAGCAGAAACAGAGTATGGGATGATATCTCCCCAATTGTGTGAAACTTTCAAACTACTGGGATTGTCCATAGGCCTAATAAAATTCATTAGTGCCTTGGGGATTCTGGGATTCTCACTCAATATGAGGCATCTCAACTTGGAAGAAAAATACCTATCAAACCTGACAAAGCTAGCCTTCTCTACATCCTAGGTCATATCTGCACTCCACAACTCGATTGGTAGTGCTTCCCCATCCTCCTCTATATTCAACTTCATTTATTTACCAAAATATGTCACTCCCTTAAATAAGAACATATGCATCAACAAAGAATAATGGCCAAAAGTTTTCTCCACTTTTCCTTTTGCAATTCCAACCAAACTAGTACGAATTTCTTTAGCCAAATAAGAAGCAAAATAAAAAATAACATCTACACCAAAGGAAGCAATCTAAACCATCATATGCATAAGACTGATGGGCATGAAATTTTGTTCATCATCTCCAAAAACATGACATAGGGTCCTGTATATTTCTATAGACTGGGAAGTGAAGAGATCCTTTTTAAAAGGTTCCCTAGAAGTTGTAGTGATTACTAGAAAAGTTCCAATTATGCCAATTTGTGCCCTCAGTGCACCTCCCCTAATCACATCCTTCCTTGCCTTGTATTTATTTTTGAATTCTTGTAGATTAATTGGCACATTATAATATGTTAATGGCTATAGGAAAAAAACCTCTCTAATTTTCTTAGGACTGATTGAAACTAGAGGCACACCATCAGTTCTTCTCACCACCCTAACAGCTTGATCATAATTATTTGCAATGGCTTTAAGAAAATCATAATCCATGAAAAAACTTGGAACTACTAGTTTTCCCAAATCAAAATTCTAGACATTAGCATTTGGGGCAAACAAATTCCTCTCTAAAAATTACTTTTTAAACAAAACAAGACCAATCTACAAATTTGTTGCATCCATAACCCAGTTCCCTTTGTCATACAGGCCATCTACAATTTTAAGCTTAAGGTTTAAGGAAGTTAATTTCTTAACCTAAACAGTCTCAGTGGTGGACTCTGGGAGTAACTCTAACAAATCGTCATGAACATTTTCATCCATATAATTCACTTTCCTAGAAAACACTTTCTTTGGAGACATCTTGACATTAATTCTCAGAAACTAAAATGCCATAGAGGTTACAATGTATAAGTACTTACTTTCTTGTAAGCTTGTTCTTCTCTGAACTTCTACAATAGCTCACGAATAAATAGGAAACTACTTTAGATTTTTGCTATGCTTAACACAATATTCTTAGTAGGCTCTTGTGCTCAGAAAACTTGAAATCTTTATTTGTGTGAGATTGGAACTAATGAAATCTTCTATATTGTAATCTATTTTTCTCACACATGAAGCCTTCATTCCTCATAAATGCATAGAATGGAAAAACAAAGTGGCATCACCTTCCTTTTTAAATTTGCGTCGTTGATCTTTGAAAAATCCTACAAACCATGGATAAAAATAGGGTTGACTCATCTTTCTTCTCAACAAGTTAGTAGTCAAACCAATGAAATGCTTCCACTTGTACCTTTCCTTCACTATTGGCACTTCAAACTAGACCCACTTTTCCTTGAGGACACGTGTCGCTAAATCGCTACCTCGTTATGCATAAAGAGTGAGTATATTGCCATAGCGAGGAAGTGGTAACCCTTGATTTGATCTTAATCTAATTACAAGCATTTTATTGCATTCTCATTACTATAATGGTGGGTCCCTCCAATATTTTCCTTGTTCGCTATGTCTCTACGCATAAAAAGTGAGTAACTTCAATAGAAACAAAGTGATGATCATTGATTCCCCTTTGATCAAGTGGAGGAAATTCAATGCATCATATATTATGAACATGGTGGGCCCCATCTTTATCTACTTTACTTGCTATATTGTTATACATAACCCTCAAGCAACTCACCATAACAAGGTAGCAATTATCATTGATCTCATCTTGATCAAATGATCACAATTCTTTACCTAGTTTCTGACTTGGAAGTGGATCTGCATTTCTTGGTGACACTAAGCTATCTTGACATGCTGTCATATATATATATATATATATATATATATATATATATATATATATATATATATATATATATAATCTTTAGTGACATCACATCTTCTCAATTTCATCATGTTTCTTATTTTCAGGTGGGTCGCTACATCGCTATCAGTGAAGTGTGAAGCTTTTTTAGTCACAACATAGCAACCTCTGGTGGATTCAGAGTTTTTGGCATATAAATGCTTAGTAGGATGCCACTGTGTCATGGGATCTACATAGCTCATTTCTAAAAAAGTATTTATTGGGGCCAACCTTTTGAAACTATTGCTGCATCATGACATTCTAACAAATCACTACATCACTATTGACAAAAGCCATTAACTTTCCTATCACGACATTAAAACTTTCAGTGATCCATCAAAGTTTAGTGTTGGGAATTTTTTTAACATGATAACCATAATTGATATGACTATCATAGAAATAAAAGCATACTTTAAAAAATATCATTCTCGGGATCTTCATAATCACCAACCCTTTAAAAAGAGTTCCATCCATTGTATTATCTGAGCAATCGCTATGTCGCTACCAGTGAGGCACAATGATTTCTTGGTCACAACATAGTGACCTCTAGTGAGAGTTGTATTCTAGTGACAAAGAAAAGATAACATATCAATTGCAATTATACCAATGAATAGTGTTTTCAGAAATAGGGGTCATGTGCATTCATGATACCGCATGGGAATTCCATGGTCACCATCAATTTTAAAAGGTTGCCACTTTCTTCATATTTTGATCAGTCGCTACATTGCCACCAGTAAGGCACATAGATTTTATAGTTGTGACAAAAACTTGCCAGAAAAACTTGAATTCTAGTGGCACCACTTGTAATTTGCTCCACATGCATCCTTTCTGATACTAACAACTCTGGGACAGAGCACATGACCAAAATGTATTCAAGTCAATGTACATTTCTGGTGCTGAACCTCACTTTACAATACTACAACTCAATTTCTGATGATTGCTATGTCGCTATGGTAAAAGACACTAGATTTTGTTATAATGACAAAGTGACAACCATGGATCCAACCAAAATCAAATAGCGAGGAAAGATTTTGGAAAAGGTATCTCAGCATGAAAAAAATAAGTAGGAAAGGAATATTCACATTTTAAAAAGATTTTGCATGACGAAAAATTCAAAACTAAACAAGACCTAAGGTTTTGAAAAAGTTTTCAAAGGCTAAAAACTACAAGGCCCAAAAACTAGAAAACCTAGCCTCTACCAATGGACTCAAGTCTAATTTTTTTATATCTAAAATGGGAAAATTTATCATGCAAAAAATCAAACCAACAAGTACCATCCATAGTGCTGACACATGGCACAAAGTCATCTAACTTAGCAAAGAATTTGGCAAGATCATGAGGAATAGGACAAGGATAAGGATCCTCATCATCTAAATTATCTTCTTGAATATCTGACTCAACTTGTGACTCATTTCTAAATGAATTCTTAGGTTTTGGTATGAATTTGTTAGTCCCTAAATGGAAGGGAACCTTCTTAAAGCCTAAACTAGATGTATCTCTATTTCTTTGAGCTATTTCTTTGATAGGATCAACTAGACCATCGTTATTTCATCTAATAGGACCATTTCCCTTATAGCCAAAGTGCTTCATGAGCCTAAGACTAGGGCCATATTTCTCAAGAGTGATCTCACAAGCTTGTTCTACTAAGACAACTAGAGTCTCCTCTTTATAAAGCCATGCAACAATGGCTCTAATTTCACTTTCATCCTTTAAGGGAACTATAGCCTTGACAAAAGTGCCATTATACTTGGTTTGAGCCATTAACACAAATGACTTATTTGCCTTAGATGGTCTCCCATAATGACAAGGAGACTCAGGAAGAGATGCTAATGATAACACTGGTTCAATATAGTATTCATCCATGCTAGTTTCTTTCATCTTGATTGACTACTCAATTTGTTTCAGCTTGTTATCATGATAATCAATAAATTCCCTATTAGTAGGGACAAAGTTCTTAGTAGCTTTGACCATATTGTAGGTGTAGCTAGTGCTAGTAGGAATAGTGATTTCGAAGCCATCAAACAAGAATTTGATGCATTGATAGGATGTGGATGGCATAGCACACATCTCATGTATCCATGGCCTTCCTAGTAGAATGTTATAAGCCAAGGGAATGTCAAGGACCTATGAAGTGACATCCCTTTCAATTAGATTGATGTGAAGGGATAATACCACAAGACCTAGAGAATTTCAATTGACTTCATCATACACTTTAATAGTGATCTTGCGGTGAGGATCAGTGGAGTCCTTAGAATAATTTAATTGTCTAACTAGGTATTAGTACACATATGGACCGTGAATTTAAACTTTCAATTTCAGGTTTTGAACCTCTCTAAAGTATTTCAAACTGAGGTTCAAAATGGTTTGAAGTAGTTCAAATGGGGGATTGGTTAGTTCAAAAAAGTTTAGAATTCTATCTTAATTCATATTTCAGGTTCAAATTTTTGTCAATTAAATAGTTGCAAAAAAGTGTAGAAGTGCAGATTAAGATGAAGACTAGGTCAAGTGGTGTGGAGTGCTTTAAATTTGTTTGAAATGAGTTCAAAGTTTGAGAAAACTTTGAATTCAATTTGGAGACCTAGCAAATTTAGTTCAAAATGGAAGCCTAGTGATTTAAAGGTCAAAGTTTGAAGTTCAAATCTTGTATTGTAGATTTAGGATGTCAAATTTTAGATTAAGATTTGAAATCTCAATATGCCTATTTAAATGCCATTATTTCCATAAGCATGAGGTTTGAGGTTCAGGGTCATATTTTAAATTGTAATTTTCAAAAATCATCCAAATCTCAAGATCATAGTATGAGTTGATGTTTCAATAGTCTAAAGTAAATAGTATTCATAAATATAGAAATTGGGACATTCAAGGTATTTAGAAAGATACAAAGCTTCAAAGATTGTGAGTGCAGTTTTCTAAATCCCTAGGCACTTATAAGAAAGAAAATTCAAGATATGGATATTCATTAAAGTGAAGTGGAGATAAAATTGGAATGGGATTTATCATGTTAATCATGCTTTAAAACTTGTGTCTCAAGCATCATAGAAGAAGAAGTTTCATGCGGGTTCATATCAATGATTCATAACAAAATGGCAAAGTTACTAAAAATATTTGCAAGCATTCTCTGCATGCATGTAATCATGATCTCCCCTCAAATATGTCAAGTCATCATCAAGAAATCTCAACCATCTTCCTTGCTGATAGGGAGGCAATAAATATAATGCAAGTTCCAACAGTTGGTTAGTAAAATTGATGGAGATGATTAGGTATGAGTACCAAATCGCTCGATGTAATGTCATTTAACATCTTTTAAAGGGAGTAAGAATTATGTCTTAACATATGAGGATGACAATGAGAGAAATCCAAGCCATAGAAGCAAGAAATTGATCACAAACTAGGAAGAACAGACGGTTCATAATAATGGTTTAATGAAATGCAAGGCTTGAGATCAAAGCCTGCGTGAGGATAATATCAAAGCAACAAGGGTAACCGTCAGCTATTTATAAGTTGTGATATCATTTCAAACTCAAAAATATTGGATGTAGAGTACATAAATCCATGGCAGTCAATATATTAACTGACAAAAGTTAAAAGGAATGGTGATCATGTTGAATCTTGTAGATAGACTGAGGTATATCTTTAAATGCAAACTTAGGGATCTATGAGAATTATTCACATCAATCACTGCGAAAGAATGATGCCAGATTAGTTCTTGAGATAGGTCGTTAGGCCTAATATATTATGGAGCACTCCAGAAGGCAATTTAAATGCAAGCACTAGCTTAGTATAAGGTGTAGCAGGCAAGCTTGCTACTGTGGCTTTCATCTACTATCTTAAACTATGATAAGTCAAAATTAGGTAGATCTAGTATATTTTCTATGTCTATAGCATTGGAGGTGATAGTTGATTTTATTTCATGGAGAAGTATATGTCAACAATTTCTTACAAATGATTTTGAAAATCATATCTAATGCGCAATGGTTCATTCAAATTGAGAACTAATTCATGCATCAACCATTGAAAGAATGGATCCAAAGGAAGCTACTACAATGGAAAATAAAGCAATGAAAGGTCTAATTTTTTGTTTGCACATTAGATATGGGGGGTGATGGAAGTGTTGGAACCCATGACTCTCCCCAATGTGTAACACAAATTTAACCATAAGGAATGGTCAATCCTAAACATTATATGGTTGGATGACTAATTTAAAAAAATGTTTCCATAGATTACACACATGGGTCACACTTTTATCAAAGCATTGTATTACATCTGTTCAATGTGATAGGCATGGTCATAGAGGAGCATTTTAACTTGACTTAAGATGTGACTCCTTTTTCTATTAAGCTTCTGGTCCCTAGTGGAAAACTCATGGATCAACATGCTCATTGAAGCAATTGAGTATGAGTATACACATTGAATGAATTCTCAATGTGTAGATAGTTCAAAAAGAAAGAACCTATGAATTTTATCCTGGCATACATTTTCATGTCATGGGTTAGTTGAAGAATCGGGATCCAAGACAAATTAAGAGATTTATCATTGCATATCATGAATTCCATAGTTACTATAGACTTTGTGCATTATATCATTTGAAAATGATGATTACAGAGTGATTGGAAAGTTGTTAACTCAACAGTTACTTCAATGGTTTAGATTAGGAAGCTTGGAAATGGACATTTTGGTGACACCCGATTTCCAAGCAAGAAGATTGTTTCCAATTCATTCACAGTTGAGAATGTAAAAGCATTGGAACATGGCATCAATTTATCTGGAATCATAAATTCATGACATCTATCAATGAATCCAATATCTTTGCCTAAATCAAATATAGCCACATAAAGATATTGAAGCTTTGGGGACTTTCCCACATACAAAGATATTCCAAAGTTGAGGGGTTATAAAAATAATTTTTAAAAGAAGTTGTTGAAAACATAAAATTTTGATAATGTTTATCAAGGTAAACCAATGGGGAGAAGATGAAAAACTTCTGAAGAATGTGTAAAGAACCAACTAGCAAGAAACAATTATGGGAACTAAAAGTGAAAAAAGAAACTCTATTTATGATGGGAGGATAGAGACACTGGGGTTCCACTTTCTTTTCTGGGCTAAAGACTTTGGGCTGCAGAATAGAGGAGATTTATCTAAAGTTTGATTTTGTATTTGTTGAGAGAGAAAGAGTAGAGTTTTGTTTAATTTTCCAAACTGTATGCTGGCAAATAGGGGACATTTTAATTTTGAAAGTATGCAGGGGAAGGGAATTTAGTTTTCCTTTTTAGTTAGTGATTTAGATGCATAATGTAATGAGATCTTTATTATTTTTTCATTTTTAGAGGAGGGAAACTCAAGAGATAGTTGCATACCAAAACTTTGAATCTAGGCAATTTTCTTTCCACTGATTGTTATCTTTATATGACTTTTAGTTTTCTCTAAACACATTTATGTCATGGCTTTTTGAATATATTTGATTTCAAAGTGTCTTTAAGGCTCTAATCCTTTGCTTTCTTAGGCTTTATTCTCTTTGTAATGCTACATGCAAATGGACTTTGTGTCATTTGTTACTTATTCTCTTGTAGTCATTTAGATTTCTACATCTACACTGTGTTTACAGATAGATGCTTGAAATCCTTTTGTGCTTTTTGGTTAAAAGCATCCATAATTAATTCTATGTATATCTTACATGGGGAGCTATGCATGATAAAATTTAGGGAAGGTTATCAATCCAATGATAACTTGTCCAACTATTTGTGCCAATTTGTCCTCTCACCTAAGCATTCAAAGTTACATTTGTGTATATTTTCTTGGAGGACAATCTATTTACTAACAATTTTTTTGTGACTCTGCTGGGGATCTTGAAGTGAAGATTTAAGTGCCTAACATTTGCTTCCTTAGTTTTATAGTTATCTCCATGTGTATGAGATTGGTGACTCTATACAAAAATCATGCCAGACATAGGAGTCATGAGAAGACCAAGGCCAGACCCTTCTCTCTTGGAACTTTGTCAAATTGAAGATAAAGTGTTACGTGAATTTGTGGATAGATTTAGAGAAATTATTTCCAAGGGTATCCATAAAAATATAAGCTTTCAAGATGATACAAGATCTTGGTTGCTATGGAAAGGCCTCGACGAAAAATTTCACAAGTTGAAAGACTTGCAAGAACTTGAAGAAAAGGAAACCTAGTTAAAGAAGCATTTGGAGCTAGATGATGATGAACCTCCCATAATCTTAGTTTCACCTATGTATCTCAATCTCCTTGTCATGAAAGACCAAGAATTATAGCCTAGTTTACTCTAGCCTCATGCTAATCTAGTTTAAATAGATGAGAATAAATGTGCCAACAATGGAGAAAGGGTAAGCAACAATGATCAAAGCTTGTCTCAAGATCTTTCTTCATCTTAGGTAGATAGTTTTATAGTAGAGGATCATGGTGATCATTCTTTGCTTGAAGATTCTATTGAAATGCCTTCTAGTGATGCTTTGACTAAAAATGAATCTTTAAATGTCATGAGAAATTGTGAGGGCATTGCCTCTTTGAATGTGAATGGTGAAAAAGATCCTATTCTTGAATCTTTTCATTCTAAAGATATTGCAGCAATAGACCTTATAGGAAATGCCAATTTTAATGGAGGTGTATCTAAATATTTTTCTCCACATCTTGAAAGATTTAGTTTTGAGAATATTGATAGTCATCTCATTTCAAAAGTTCCTATTAGTGAGAAAAGAACCAACTTGCATCCAGAATTTCAATCTTTCACCTTTGATATTGATCATCTTTCTTTGAAAAGTCTTCTTGATGAAAGGATTCAAAATAACATGCAACCTAAGAATGAACTTCCCATTTTCATGAAAAATAAAGATGATTCCTCATGCTTGAAAACCAGTAATCAATCCATGTGAAGATTTATTCAGTTTGATGATGACATATGTTATTATGATAAGGTGAAAGTGCATAAAGAAAAGCTTCTTTCTCATGATAAAGATGCTAAAATTAATACTCAATTTGTAAACTATCTAGCTAAAGCATGGAGAGGAACATCACTTGATCAAGAAGAAGAAATCATTGATGAATTCTTGTTATATTTTCAGCTAGAAGACCTCTCTCAAGTCAGCCCATTTGATGATGATCTAATTTTTCATGAAAATAAGGCAAAGATGAATTTGAATGAAAATATTCATGCTGATTTTCTTCTTGAGGAAGTAAGGTATGAAACAAACTTCCAATCTAGTGGTGATTCAATTGAGATGTTGAATGAAACTCCTCTTAATGAGGAAGAAAAAATTAGACACATTCTTGTCATCACTCAAGCTAGATCATCCCTTTGATGATGTTCCAAATATTTGTTCAAATCAGATTAAGAATGAAGCATTCATTGATAATTTTTGTTTTCATACATCTATGCATAGTTTTTCTGATTTGGACTATGGGAGGAATGTTGAAACATGTGATGATGTTTTGGAAAAAGAAAAGGATGGAATTTGTGGCATGTTTGATGATAGCTTTTTCCTTGAAAGAAACAAAGAAAACACATCTCCAAGGGTTGATCCCATGTTGAATGAGGCATCTCTATGGTTGCAAGTTGACCATGCCCATGTGCAAGAATTGAATCTTTATAACAACATTTCAGGGTATCATGCATCATCTTTTGGTGAGGTTTCTACATTTCATGTTATTTAGCTTGAGGAGAAATCTAACTTTGTGAATGTGAAAGATCAATTCTCAAGTGAAGGAGAGTACTATGATGAGTTATGGCTATTTGGAAAAGAGTGTTGGATCAGCATATGTATGTACACTATCAATTTAAAATTTTGCATTGAAAGAGTTGTCAGTAAGCAATGGTTTGGAGTTATTCCTTTGAGGTACAATTTGCTGATTCAGAAGGGATCCTACTTTTCCCAACTGGTAAATGGATTTGCATAACTTCTTCTTTCTTTTGGTTCTTTTGGTAGGCTCTTTTCCTACCTTTGTAAATATTGTAAATAAGTTTTTGTTGTGCATAATGCTAGATTCGAATAATGTACAAGCTTCACGCTTGCTGGTAGTTTAGAAGTTTTGGCTTGTTGGTGTTGCCCTGCTCCCCTCTGCCCTCTCTTCAAGTAACTCTTAGTTTTCTTTCCTTGTCGACTCTATTTTCCCAATGGACAAGACACTCATCTTTAGCCAGAGATTGTTGGAGTTCTTTATTTTTGCATCAAAAATAGTCCCATAATTAGAGCCCCTATTAGTACACATATAGATGCACAATTTAAACTTTTAGTTTTAGGTTTTGAACCTCTCTAAAGTGCTTCAAACTAAGGTTCAAAATGGTTTGAAGTAGTCCAAATAGGAGATTGGTTAGTTTAGTAAAGTTCAAAATTTTGTCTCAATTCATATTTTAGGTTTAGATTTTGTCAGTTCAATAGTTGCAAAAAAGTGCAAAAGCGCAGATTAAGATGAAGATTAGGTCAAGTGGTTTGGAATGGTTCAAATTTTTTTTAAATTGGATCTAAGTTTGAGAAGATTTTGAATTTAGTTTGGAGACTTGGCGAATTTTGTTCAAAATGGAAGCCCTGTGGTTTAAAGGTCAAAATTTGAAGTTCAAATCTTGTATTGCAGATTCAAGATGTCAAATTTTAGATTAAGATTTGAATTCTCAATATGCCTATTTAAATGCCATTATTTCCATAGCCATGAGGTTCAAGGTTTGAGGTCAGATTTTAAATTTTAATTTTTGGAAATCATCCAAATCTCAAGATCAGAGTATGAGTTGATGTTTCAGTTGTATGAAGTAAAGAGTATTCATAAATATAGAAATTTGGACATTCAAGGTATTTAGAAAGATGCTGAGCTTCAAAGATTGTGGGTGTGGTTTTCTAAATCCCTAGGCACTAATAGTAAAGAAAATTCAAGATATGGATATTCATTAAAGTGAAGTAGAGATAAAGTTGAAATGGAACTTGTCATGTTAATCATGCTTTAAAACCTGTGTCTCAAGCATCATTGAAGAAGTTACATATGGGTCCATATCAATGATTCATTACAAAATGGTGAAGTTACTCAAAATATTTGCAAGCATTCTCTACAAGCATGTAATCATGATCTCCCCTCAAATATGTCAAGTCATCATCAAGAAATCTCAACCTTCTTCCTTGCTGACAGGGAGGTAATGAATATAATGCAAGTCCCAATAGTTGATCAATAAAATTGATGAAGATTCTTAGGTATGAGTACCAAATCACTTGATGTAATTTCATTTAACATCTTTTAAAGGGAGTAAGCATTATCTCTTAACATAAGAGGACAACAATGAGAGAACTCCAAGCCACAGAAGCAAGAAATTGATCACAATCTATGAAGCGCAGATGGTTCATGTTAATGATGTAATGAAATGCAAGGCTTGAGAGCAAAGCTTGCACAAGTATGATGTCAAAGCAACAAGGGTAGAAATTAGGTGTTTATAAGTTGTGATATCATTTCAAACTCAAAATCAATGGATGCATAGTACATATAGTCGTGATAGTCGATATATTAACTAACAAAATTTAAAAGGAATGGTCATCATGTTGAATCTTGTAGATAGAATTAGGCATATATTTAAATGTGAACTCAAGAATATGTGAGAATTATTCACATCAATCACTATGAAAGAATGATGCCAGATCAATTCATGAGATAGATCGTCAGGCCCAATATATTATGGAGCACTCTAGAAGGCAGTTTAAAGGCAAGCACTAGCTTAGTGTATGGTGTAGTAGGAAAGCTTGCTATTGTGGCTTTCCTCTACTATCTTAAACTGTGCTAAGTCGAAACTAGGTAGATTTGATATATGTTCTATGTATATAACATTGGAGATGATAGTTGAGTTGCTTTTATGGAGAAGTATATGTCAATAGTTGCTTACAACAGTTTTGAAAATCATATCTAATGTGCAATGGTTCATTCAGACTGAGAACTAATTCACGCATCAACAAAAGAAAGAATGGATCCATAGGAAGCTACCACAATGAGATATAAAACAATGAAAGGTCTAATTTTCTATCTATCAATTAGATATGGGGGGTGATAGAAGTGTTGGAACCCACAACTCTCCCCAAAGTATAACATGAATTTAACCATAAGGAATGGTCAATCCTGAACATTATATGGTCAAATATATGACTAATTTAAAAAAACATTTCCACAGATTACACACATAGGTCACATTTTTATCAAAGTGTCGTATTGCATCTGATTAGTGTGATAGGCACAATCATAGAGGAGCATTTTAACTTGACTTAAGATGTGACTCCTTTTTCTATCAAGCTTCTGATCCCTAGTGGAAAACTCATGGATCAACATACTCATTGAAGTAGTTGGGTATGAATATATGCAAAGAATAAATTCTCAATGTGTAGATAGTTCAAAAAGAAGGAACCTATGAAGTTTATCATGAAATAAATTTTCATTTCATGGGTCAGCTGAAGAATAGGGAACTACAACAAGTTAAGAGATTTGTCATTGCATAGCATGAATTCCATAGTTACTACTGAGTTTGCACATTATATCATTTGAAAATGATGATAACGGAGTGATTGGAAAGTTTCTAACTCGACAGTTACTTCTATGGTTTAGATTAGGAAGCTTGAAAATGGACATTTTGGTGACACCCAATTTCCAAGCAAGAAGATTGTTGCCAATTCATTGATATTTGAGAATGTAAAGGCATTGGAGCATGGCATTAGTTTATCTGGCATCATAAATTCATGGCATCTATTAATGAATCCAATATATTTTCCTAAATCAAATACAACCACATAAAGATATTGAAGGTTTGGGGACTTTCCCACATATGAAGATATTGCAAAGTTAAGGGAATATCAAAAATTAAAATTAAAAAAAATTGTTGGAAACATAAACTTTTGATAAATTTTATCAAGGTAAACCAATGGGGGGAAGATGAAAAAATTCTTGAGAATGTGTAAAGAACCAACTAGCAAGAAATAGTTATGGGAACCGAAAGTGAAAAAAGAAGCTTTACTTACAATGGGAGGATAGGGACACTGGGGGTTCCACTTTCTTTTCTAGGCTAAAG
Source organism: Cupressus sempervirens (assembly GCA_028749045.1). Taxonomy (NCBI): domain Eukaryota; kingdom Viridiplantae; phylum Streptophyta; class Pinopsida; order Cupressales; family Cupressaceae; genus Cupressus; species Cupressus sempervirens. Next base: position 322,986,378 of record CM053784.1, read on the forward strand.
ACTTTGGGTTGTAGAACAGAGGAGATTTATCTAAAGTTTGATTTTTTATTCGTTGAGAGAGAAAGAGTAAAGTTTTGTTTAATTTTCCAAACAGTGTGTTGGAAAATAGGGGACATTTCAATTTTGAATGTATGCAGGGGAAGGGAATTCAATTTTCCTTTTTAGTTAGTGATTTAGATGCATAATGTAATGAGATCTTTGTTATTTCTACATTTTTAGAGGAGGGAGACTCGGGAGATAGTTGCATACTAAAACTTTGAATTTTTTAATTTGGGCAATTTTCTTTCCACTGATCATTATCTTTGTATGACTTTTAGTTTTTTCTAAATGCATTTATGTCATGGCTTTCTGAATATATTTGATTTCAAAGTATCTTTAAGGCTCTAATCCTTTTCTTTCTTAGGATTTATTCTCTTTTTAATGTTGCATGCAAATGGAGTTTTTGTCATTTGTTACTTATTTTCTTGTAGTCATTTAGTTTTCCGCTTCTACTTTGTGTTTATGAATAGATGCTTGAAATCCTTTTGTGCTTTCTAGTTAAAAGTTTCCATAATTAATTTGTTGCATATCTTACATGGGGAGCTATACCCAATAAAATTCAAAGGAAGTTTATCAATCCAATGATACCCTATCCAACTATTGGTGCCGATTTGTCCTCTCACTTGGCTATTTAGAGTTACATTTGCATATATTTTCTTGGAGGACAATCTATTCACTAACACCAAGGTAGAAAAGACAATGTTTAGCCTAGTGCCATTATCGATGAGTACTCAATAGACATGTGTCTGATGTATCATGACCTTAATGTGTAGAGGTTTATTGTGTGGGTGACTCAACAAATTATCATCCTCCTTAGAGAAGGAAATAAAGTAAGGTGATGTTAGGTGACCTAACATAGATTGAAATTGCTCAAGATCAAGATCTTGAGGAAAATTTGCCTCAATGAGGGCTTTGTCCAGAATCTGCCTATGAGCAGGCAAGATTTTAAGAAACTCAAAGATTTTGATTTGAGCATTAGTTCATTTTAATTGATCAAGAACACTATATCTAGTTACTTCTAAATTCTTTTGTGAGTTTTGTACCTCTACCAGATGGACCAGCAAGGGTGTTATCTTTATTTTGTTCAAGATCAGAAGTAGAAGGTGCGGGGTCTTTGAGCACCAACTTGGCACAAGAGCGTGTGAAAATGTTGGCACAATATTGCAAAGATGTGTTGTTAGTTATGTTGGAAGTAGAGCCCCTCAAGACAAATGGAATCTTGGGTTTATTGTTATCTTGCTTTCCTTTGTTTGTAATAATGTCACAGTACTCAAAATCCATAGGTTCAACCATGTTGATCATGTTGTTATCATTAGAGTATGCATAGTTGAGCTTATTGTTAGGTTTTAGTTTTGAGCTCTCTCCCTTTCCATAAGCCATGAAGGGCTCTTTGAAAGCCTTGTGATCCAAGTTCTTATTATGTCCATCTACCACAATGTCACCACAATCGATCATGTCCTAGATATTGTGACACAAGTTTACACAGATGCTAGTTTTGTGCCCCTTATTTTGGTGGTACTCACAGAATGTAGTTTCATTCCACCATGGTGGGCATGGTTGTAGATCATAAGGGCGAGAGTTGTCCAATGGTAAAATAAGCTTATTTTGTAACAAGGTCTTGTAAACCACATCCAAAGGTTCTCTTAGAGGTGTATACTCTCATTTATGGCATGTAGCCCATGAGTTTCTTGGTCTATTCCCAAATGTCTTGTTGTTAGGAGGAGGTTTCTCAACATTCTTGGTCATGTTGAGACCATCTCTGAGATTATAGGTTGCCTTAGTAGGTTTAAGAGTGACATTTTCAACAACCCCATCATGTACAATTTCTTGATTCTTGTTGACATACTTGGGTTTATCCTTGTTAGAGGTGGATCCTTGTTTTGTGTCCTTTAGAAAGGTAAGTTCACCCTTCTTGACCATGAATTCCTCTATGCAGATAGCTTGTGTGACCATGTATTCAAAGGTGCATAGACCTTGAAGTTGGACTCTATACCCAAAATTGGGTAGGAGATTATCAGTAAAGATGTCAAGCTTTTCTGTTCTAGGAATCTTGCATGAATACTTAGTGTAAAGTTTTCTCCACCTCTGAAGGAATGTGAGGAAAGGTTCCCTAGTCTTTTGCTTAAGGTTATATAAATCTTGAATATTAATAGGGTGTTGGATGTTATGAGAATACTACTGAACAAACAAGTTGGCAATTTCATCAAACATCTTGATACTAGGAGGCAAGTGTGAAAACCACTCCATAGCCTAACCACCTAGACTTCTTGGGAATAAATGCATGAGATATGTCTAATTACCCATAAATTCCATAGACAAGGCATCAAATTCCTACAAGTGATCTAGGGTATTGGTGGTTCCAAAGTATTTATCATACTTAGATAGCTCTACTCCTCTTGGAAAAGGAGGCATGGTGTCAAATGGAAATGTATAGAGAATTTAAGGTGAATGTTTTTGTGGGTTTGTCTTTATCACACATCATCTGAGCTAGTTGGTCTTGCATGACTTTCAATTGTTTTTGGAGTTTGGATGTCTCAGTTTCCTCTTTAGGCATGATGATGGTTTCTAGATTGAAATGATGGGGTAACTTAGCTCCCTCTTGGGCAAGTTTGAGAAAGTATTTTCCTTTCTCCTTCTTGAGTAGGATTTCTATGACCTTTTGAAAGTTTTTGTCTTTGTGGCACTTTGCTATGTGTTCAGGAAGTATTTCGACCTCTTCTTGTTCCTCATCAGTGTCATGGTCTTTTTCTTTGGCATTCCTAGGTTGATCTTGGTGTCTATTGTGACTACCATGTTCAGGTTCATAATCTACCATTGTAGGAACATGTTTAGTTTCAATATGTTGTGATTGGAAAAGTCCTTCAAAAAGGAATTTTGAAGTCTTTTTCAAAGATGGGGGACCTTTTCTAGTCTAAGGATTTTCTTGATACAAGGGATTCCTAGTTTGTTGTAAGTTTATAGAGAACATTCACTAGACTTGAGGTGATGGGAATTGTGAAGATTCCTCAATAGACAAACTATATGTAGATCATGTATAAAATGGAAGGTGACTTTAGCCATGATTATTACCCCTAGTGCAACCTCTCCTAAGTCTAAGGGGATAAAAACACATTTCTACTTCTTGTTATGATAGTCATAGACAAGGACAAGAAGCAAAAACCAATATAAGAATCACACTAAAATGTATTCCCAAAAAGAAATGGAAGAGTGTTGTATACTAAGGTATGAGTAGTCTAAGTAGAGGCTAGAATAGCCAAAGATTATGACTATTATGACACAGAGTATAAAAAACACTAGGAGATGATTACAAGACAACCGAGAGACAAGACAAGTCAAAGTATAGATCACAAGTCATTAGCTAAGTAAGATTGCACTGCTTGGGACTATTTATAGATAGAGAAGAGGTAAAATGTTGCAAGAAATAGACTAGATGCAGAATGCAGATAACTCAAATAGATTGATTGGACATCTTTGACACAAAATTTTGTGCAAAGATTCAGTTGAATGTACTAAGGAATTAAAATATTTAATTTAATGATTATGTTCACTTTAATTAATTGAATGGGGTTATTCAATTAAATGAAAAAAGGCATTTCTAAGCTCATATCTCACTTTATTCAATTAAATAAAATCTTCAAAATCTTCTCTTTAGTTCCAAAATGGAAACTCTGAGTGAACTATCCCTCAAGTTGGAATTAATTTAGTTAACTTCTTCTCATACTCATGAAAAGCTCAATTAACTACTCATCATACTTAGATTTGAAATAGTTAACTTCACCTACACAATGAAGTTTCCATTTCAACTAAATCTTTTCTTTGATCTTAACCATCCATCTAAATTGATCTTAACCATTGATTAATTCTTGAATTCTATTTAAGGGACCCCCAATCCCTCATTACAGAGGTTAGAATTTGAATGGTATTGAATTGTTATCAAACTAAGTACTCATTTTCTTTCTAGCTTTCACATTGCTATCATTTTTAAACTCTCATTTAGATTAAAGAATGCATACATTTAGCTTAACATCTTTTGTTTTCTAGATTAGTGCTTACATTTCATATAGATTAATCACATAATCATACTCTACATAAAATCCTTCATTCTAGAAACGTCTAGTTGCCTGCATCTCGATCTGAGAGCATAATAGCCAAAATCCTTCTAGTTAGAAGGCAACAGGTCGCATTGTCAGGCTTCTTGGATAAATGGCTCCATGTTTATTCCAAGTTGAATCTGCATATAAAGACCATGTTGAAGTGTAGGTGAAATATTCGAGCTCACATTTTCATGTATACATTTCTGGCACCCACTAAATATATTTTAGATTGCAAAGTAATGTTGAGTTTCAAGTAAGACAAAGTGTTTTCAACAAGACACAGGAAGCAAGTAGTAGTCAAATACAATCCAACTAAGGGAAAAGAAACTTAGAGGGATGGCGGAGTCTTGACCTTTAGTTTGTTTAGATAGGTTTGGACATGTTTAAGACTCGATAATAAACACACTTTATCCTTAGAAAACAAAAATGGTAGAGAATGCAAAACCTTTGTCCCACAACTTATGTGTATGTGTGCACCTCACACAACCATGTCACCCCCTAGAGGCTGCCTATGTTTTTGGTGTATTCAAAGGGCTCAATAAAATATATGCTGAATGAACACCCTTGTGGTAGAGGTCAAGTGCATATAACACCTTCCAATGCCCAGTAGCATGCCTATGATGAGTTCTATAGGAGAGATTCTTCCCCCTCCTTGCAAAAAGATTATGCCTCCTTTCATAGATGAACTGGGTGGCCTCTAACTAAAGGTTTTTACTTGGCTTCCATTCTTATTAATCCTTGGTGGCTCTACAATTGGAGTTGAGACCAGCAACCCACACCAGTATCTAAAAGTGCCCACACTTGCTTAGCAAGGCTAGGGCTGTCACTAGCTAGTGCAACAGATAGAGCCTCCCCTTGATATGTGATATCAAGAATCAAGAGGAAGAAATTAATATCACTTTGGAGTCTTTCACTCTACAAAGCTTCTTTATTATAGTGAGTTGGAATCTCTAGCAAAAGGAACGTGCTCACTTGGGTCATTCCCATAGGTTGGATCACTCCAGTAGGCCCTCTAAAGGATTGACTCAGACTGGTGGTTTGAACATAAGGGTCAAAGTTTTTGATTTCCCTCAATGGGAAAGAGCATACTCCTCTACCTTGTTTTCTCACCCAAACACGCAAAACACATTATTCACTAACTTAGGTTAATCAATCTAGACTTATCCTTTCTAAACATTTTGATCCCTTAAAAGGAAATCATCATCTCATCATGGAAAAGGATTAGCACTAGAGAACCATTAAGTTGTTTACTTCCTTTAGACGCTATCTTTCAGAGGCTTCTAGGTTTTCAATTCACCCTTGGTCATGACCTCCAAGTGGTGAAGATCATAGTCTCCTATTCCTCTATCTTGTACCCTATGAAGTTCACAAGCCCTAATTAGACTATTTTTAGAAAGAAAGAAAAAAACATATTGTTTTAGTGGGTTTTAAAATTGGTCTTCAACATTCATATCTTTGATAGCATCCTGGAAACACATAATCAATTCATGTTTTTGAAAGTTTGTATAAAGGATTCTTCATCAAACATCTTGCGGACAACTATTAGGCTATAGAAAACCAAAAAAAAAAAAATAGAGATGCTTCAAAGAAACACATTAGTGAAAAATGATAAATAGCATATTGAAAAATTGCATCTTAACTTAGTTGTTTCAAGATTTCACACGAAATCTTGTACAGATCTACACAAGCTCTTGCACTTACATGTGTGAGAAAATGAGGTGTCACATGAGAATCCATGCAATAGAGCACTTTTTCACTCAAGGAAGTGGTCAAAAACTGGTGAAACCCTCAAATCTTCGTGCAAAAATATGGAAGATTGTACAAACAAGTAGGATAGAATGATGAAAATGTCAAAAAACCAAACAGATGAAGCAGCAAAATTGTTTTTCTCTACCTCATAGTGGGTGCAAGAAATGTATATTTGAAAATGTGACCTTAGATCTTTCACCAACACTTTAGCATGGTCATTATATGTGGATTCATCCTAGAATAAACATGGAGTCACTTATCCAAGAAGCTCTACAATGTGACCTGTTGCCTTCTAATTCAAAGGATTTTTCCTATTATACTCTTAGATCAAGATGCAGGTAACCAAACCTTTCTAGAATGAAGGATTTTTTGCAGACGACAATTATGCAATTAATCTATATGAAATGTAAGCATTAATTGAGAAATCAAAAGATATTAAGCTAAATGTATGCATTGTTTAATCTAAATGAGAGTTTAAAAATGATAGCAATGTGAAAGCTAGAAATAAAATGAGAACTTAGTTTGATAGCAATTCAATACCATTCAAATTCTAACCTCTGTAATGAGGGATTGGGGGTCCCTTAAATAGTATCTAGGAATTGATCAATGGTTAAGATCAATTTAGGTGGATGATTAAGATCAAAGAGAAGATTCAGTTGAAATGGAAACTTCCTTGTGCAAGTGAAGTTAATTGTTTCAAATTTGAGTGTGATGAGTAGTTAACTAAGCTTTCCATGAGTGTGAGAACAAGTTAACTAAATTAGTTCCAATTTGAGAGATAGTTCACTCAGAGTTTCTATTTTGGAACTGAAGAGAAGAGTTTGAAGATTTAATTTAATTTAATAAAGTGAGATATGAACTCATAAATGCATTTTTTCATTTAATTGAATAACCCCATTCAATTAATTAAAGTGAGCATAATTATTAAATTAAATATTTTAATTCCTTAGTACATTAGCCTTGGGATATAATTTAATTTAATTAAAGTATAAACACTTAAAATTAAATTAAATCTTAATCAATAGGTTTAATGTGACTAACTTGAGTGAATACTTTAGGAATTAAATAAGTAGCCTAATTAATGCAGATTATAGTTTTCTACATTTGACAATTAAGTCAAGTACTAAAAATCAAAATAAGAATTTCCTAGTGAAATAAGACTTAGAAATGATTGAATAGACTAGAATTGGTTATCATGGCAATGAGCCAATTTTGGGGTATTACAATAGTCTATATAGTAACATGGATAGGAGAAAATTAGAGACTACTATAGTAAAAAATATGATATTGAGAAATAAGAGGGTTGAAAACATTAAAAATAAGATACCAAAAGATTTGTACAATAGATTAATAAACGTAAGGAAAAGAGTAGTAGAGGAAGATACAAAATTGAGAGAGGATATGATTCAAAAATTGGGTGAAGTTAGCAATAAGGAGGATACTAAAATTATTTTGAAAGACATTGAGCCTTTGTTAAGAAATAAAAGAAGAGAAATTCTTCTTATGGGAGGCAACTATGTTGAAGTAAAGAAGGATACTGAAGAGGTTATAGTGAAATACATGACTGCTATTCTTAAGATCACCAAAGAAAGTGCACAGTCAAAGACAACATGTCATGTATATATTGAGATCAGTACTCCTACTGACGATGAAGAAGAGGTCAAGGATATTCAATAAGAAAATTGATCCAGGGGATATTTTCATCAAGATTGAAGTATCTACAAAACTCCAATAATTAACATCAAGTTAAAGTTCTCAAAATTCTAGACCCAACACAATTCGAACAGGTGAAAATAGAGTCCATATGCAAAAGTTATGGCTAGTCAATGTTTGGGCAAACTAGGTACAAAGGTCATCAAGAGGTAAAAAAATAATGATCTCAAAAGTGGTCAATAATGGATTTCAAATTGAAGATCTTGTTGAGAGCTTTCCAGTGACATTCATTTCATAAAAAATGGAGCTCGTATGCGAATGATATGCCAAATCGAAGTTCAAGATGATGAGGTGGGGAAAAAAAATCAAAAGTAAAAAAATTAAATTAAATTATATATATATATATGTAAAATTATTTTGGTGGCCAGCGGGGTCAAACCCCCAACCGCCAATCTCTAAGATCCAGCCAGTGGCCATTGTACTGCCGACAGACTTCACAAACTATTATAATAGATGTTTAATTTAAACTTTTAATGCTGCTCAGTTGGTTGGAAAGAGGGTTGGTCATTGGCGGGGTTTGAACCCTCAACCCATTGGCCCCGACCAAAAGACCTTTGCCAATGCACCATATTTTGAGATTGTTATATATCTAACAAACATTTTATTTATGTTTGAACAAACTACCCTCTACCTTATTAAAATAGGTCTTTTTGTTAATTTTTAAGCCCCAAAAATTGATGTAAGACCAAAATTGAAAAATGGCCAAGGGGTTATGACGAGATGTAACCTGTTAAAAAGGCCTATTATTATATTCTTTTTTTTAAGCCTATTTTAGGCTAATTTTGTATTTAAAGGGGGGGGTAAGAAGCTATTTCTAAGGCATGAAAATTATTCTAAACAACCAAATAATGAGAAGGAGACTATGATTTCGGAGATGTGGTGATTATTTCTACACATTAGAGAATATTGCTAGATGTGCTTGAAGGGAATTATTTCAAATCACTTGTAATTTATTTCTTGGAGTTAATCAGATCAATCCCCGTATTGGAGCTTGACTTGAAGATGTAGTCCATACCAGATGAACTCTAAAATCAAATGTGTTGTGTCTCTAACTCTCTTTTCTCCTTCTATCATTTTATTCTATGGTGTTCTTATATTGAAATTACATTAATTTGATTCATTAAAAATTTTAAATTAACTTTATCTAATTGGTTAACATTCCTCTGTAATAGTCCTAGATCCTAGAAATTAGATCAAATTTGGTATCAGAGCTTTTGTTGGACTAGTATTGTAGATTTGAATGCTAATAAGATCTAGGTTGAATCAAGGCAAAGGTGATCTTGAAGAATATAATCTTGAGATTGGAAAACAAAGAGCTAATCCACCATTCTAGATGGAAGATAAAGGTGGTGGATAAAGTTCAAAAGATTGAAGTATCCAAAAGACTCTCCAGAATTTGCAGTCAATGGTAAAAGTCTTGTTATAGGAAAGATAAGAAAAGATGTATAAATTGCAGCTCATGGAGACAAAGGGAAAAAGAAAGGTGTTGATTGCGATCCACCAAAGACACCTCCATCTTCTCCCTCTTCTCCTTCTTCTACACATTCTAAATCTTCTAATATTTTTAAGGGTGAACATAAGCCTCAAATTAAGTTGGATGTAAAGTTTGACTTGCCAAAGTATTTTGGGGAGTTAAATGCTGAGAAATTAGATCACTAGATTCAACAAGTAGAAGTCTACTATAGAGTTCAAAACCTTGTAGATGATGTTGATAGAATTTAGTTAGCCACTCTTCGGTTAGGTGGTGTAGCTCTAACCAAGTGGGAGAGTAGGACTTGGCATGAAACTTCAAAATATGGTAAGTTCCACATGTCTTGGTTAGAATTTGTTAGTTCTTTAAAGAAGCAACTCTACCCCCTAGGCTATATGTAACAGTTAATGATGAATTGGCAAAATTTTAGGCAAGGGAAAGGTCAAACTATCTAGGAGTACAACCATGAGTTTTGTAAAAGGGCTATTTCATTAAATGTCCCATTGTATACCCAGGACACTTTACTCAAGTATATAGGTGGTCTTCATTCTTACCTAAGGCATTCTATTCTCATCCTGAATCCTTGTAATTTGGATCAAGTATGTGTCCAGGCAATACATTTAGAGTCAAGAGGTAAGGGTACTTTCATTGATAAGTCTAAAAAAAATCCATCTAAGTCTAAGGAAAAGTCCAAAGGAAAAGGGAAGGATAAAAAAATATCTATAGTAAAGAAAGAGTGTGAACAATCCACATGCTCACATTGCAAGAAAGAAGGGCATGATGATTCTAAGTGTTGGAAGCTACATCCCGAAAAGAGGCTGAAGCAATTTGGAGGAAATAAAAGAAAACAAAAGGTTGTTGTTGTAGTTCAACAAGATCTTAGATCTAACTCTGGAGATGAAACATAGATCATTGCCACCAAGATCCAAGGTAAAGGAAAATGTATTTCTCTTTCATCAGCTACCAGTTCTTCTAGCATAAGTGCAAGTATGAGTAAAGATTCTTCTCCTAAGAAGATAAGAAAAGGAATGAATTATTTCACATTCGAGTTGTCATCAAGAAAAATAAGGTTGATACATTATTTGATACAGGTTCTCAAGTTAATTTGATATTTGAGGAAGTTTCTAAGAAGCTTAATCTGACTACAACACCTCATCTGAATCCATATCCTCTTGGATGGGTTTACAATGATGCACATTTACAGGTAACCAAGAAATGTGAGTTAAAATTTTCTATCACTGCAAACTTTGTAGATGAGGTAGAAGCTGATATAGTCCCTCTAGATATTTGTGGCCTTGTACTTGGGAGTCTCTATTTGTATGATTGACTGGCTATCTTCTATAGGGGGAAGATAAATATCATCTTTATAAAGATAAAATTGAATACATTGTATCAGCACATAAGGTTAAGACTAATCTAGCACTAGTTCAACTCTAGTTAGAAATTTATGTTGATGATTTTAAAAGTCAAAGAAGATGAAACATCTAAGGCATTCAAGGGATGTGATCCGAAACATAAGGCTGGAATGGTCAAATTTGTTTCCACTTATGATGACTTGTTTCAAGAACCATAGGGATTTCCTCCTAAAAGAGAGATATAGCATGAAATTCAATTGTAGCTAGAAGCCACACTTCCTAATATCAGCATGTACTATTTACCAGTCTTGCAAAATGAATAAATCAAGAAGCAAGTTTAGGAGGTCATGGAGAAATGAGTTATCCATCCTAGTACTTCCCCTTGTGGTTCTCTTATTGTGTGGGTTCCAAAGAAAGATGGGACTTGGAGAATGTGCATTAACTATAGTGCTTTGAACAAGATAACAATAAAGAACAGGTACCCTCTTCCTAGGATTGATGATTTACTTGATCAGTTAAAACATGTAGTTTATTTCACTAAGCTAGACTTATGTAGCGAATATCGTCAAATAAGAATTGTAGAAAGTGATATTTAGAAAACTACTTTTAAGACAAAACAGGGACTTTATGAGTGTTTGGTCATGCCTTTTAGGCTTTGTAATCCACTGGCTACATTTATGAGAGTCATGAATGATGTCTTTCATCCTTTTATTGACAATTTTGTCATAGTCTATTTAGATGATATTCTTGTATTCAGTAAGTCTTGGGATGATCATGTAATTCATGTAAAGAAAGTATTTGATGTACTAAGAAAAGAAATACTCTATGTAAAGATGTCAAAATGCAAATTTGGAAAGACATCCTTAGTGTACTTAGGCTATGTTGTAGGAAATGGTCAATTGAAAGTAGATCATGTGAAGGTTGAAATTATTGTAAAATGGCCTCAGCCAAGTATAGTTATAGAAGTCGAGAGTTTCTTAGGTGTAGTCAAGTACTGGAGAAAGTTCATTGCAAACTTCTCTTATATTGCATAGTCATTGCATGCATTAACCAGTACCAAGGCAACTTTTTAGTGGGGAGGTCCACAACAGAAGGCTTTCAATACTTTGAAGGAAAAGTTGAGTACTACACAAGTTCTGGCTCTACCTAATTTACATCAACCATTTGAAATCAAGACAGATGCTAGTGGGTTTGCCATGGGAGTTGTATTAATGCAAGGAGGTAAACCAGTCTACTACCACTTTGAAACTTTTTCAGGAGTAGTAACTAACTATCCCAATTATGATAAGGAACTTAATGCTTTAGTTCAGAGTGTTAAAAATGGAAACACTACTTAATGGGAAAAGAAACTATAATCCACACTAATCACCAACCACTTCAATATTTTTACTCACAATCTAAGTTGTAAGAAATTAGGCACTTTAGGTGGACGGGTGTTTTACAACAATTTAATTTGGTAATTAAGTATAAGAAGGGAGCCCATCACAAAGTAGCAAATATGCTCTCTAGGCATCCTATTAAGAATGCTTTGATAGTCCTTCAAAATAGTTCTATGGTTCATGAAATTTTTGAAGAACAATATACTCATGATGAGAACTTTAAGGATATCTATGTAGCTTTAATCTAGGGTAAACATGTGAAAGAGAAAGATTACTATGTGCAGGATAACTTATTGTACCACTTGGGAAAACTATGCATTCCTAAAGATGAACAAGCACATGTAATCCAAGAAGCAGACACCTCTTTGATTGTAGGAAATTTCAAGGTAAGTAAAACATTGGCTCAATTATAGAAATATTGTTACTGGCCTTGTATGCAAGAAACTATAACTAAGTATATAAAAGAATGTGTAATGTGTGCAACTAGCAAACCAAGTAATAGAAAATTGGGTTTGTACACACCATTACCTATACAATCTCATCCATGGGAAAGTGTTTCTATAGACTTTATGGGAGGTTTACCTATGTCTAGGAAGGGTCATGATTATTTGTATGTAGTAGTTGATCGGTTTAGCAAAATGTGTATTTTAGTGCCTTGTAAAAAGCAAATCACTACTAAACTAACAGCTCATTTGTACTTTCAATTTGTATGGGTTCATTTTGGGTTACCTAATTATATTGTATCAAATTGAGATTCTTGATTCTTGGGGGAATTTTGGTCATCTTTGTGGGGACTCATGGACACCAAGTTGAAGAAGAGTACAACCTTCAATCCACAAACTAACATACATATAGAGGTAGTCAATAGGATAGTGGTTCATCTGCTTAGAGGTTACTGCAATAAGAATCCTAAGTTATGGGATGAAAGCCTTCATTATGTACATCATGCTTACAACCATAAGGTATACTCTTCTAAAAGAGGTCTCCGTTTGAGACTTGCTTCAATTATTTTCCTAAAATGCAAATGGATTTTGCATTTGGGAAGGATGACATTATTGATGGAGGCCATGATGTAGAAAGGGCTTTAAAGTTCATCCATAAGGTCCAAGCAATCCATTAGGTGGTCGAAGCATAGTTGAAATAGAGCCAAGAAAAATAAAAGGCTCACCATGATATGCATTGCATTGATCACCATTCCCAAGTTGGTGATAGAGTTTGGTTACATATCAGCAAGGAAAGAATGCAAGGTGAAGGAAGGAAGCTCAAGCCAATCAGGTATGGTCCTTTTGAAATCTAAGAGAAGAATTGTACCAATGCCTTTTGCCTTAATCTTCCTCCATACATGCAAATTTACGCAAATGTCAATGTTGAGAATCTAAAGTTGTATGAGCCTCCAATGATCTTGGATGAAGACATTAGTGTTTAGATTCCATTAGTTGATGATATTTCACCAAAGTATATCTCAAAATTGCCAAAAGATGTTATCCTAGAAAGGAATGTCAAAACTTCATGAAGGGGACTAGTTGAATACCTCTAAGTGGTATTGAAGGAGGTGCATCCAAGCAAGGCAAGATGGATGGAGAATGGTAAAGTGGGGAAAAAATACCCTCGCCTACTTTTTGAGTAATCCAAACTTTCAGTGGTCCAAAACCTTCTTAGTGGGGAGGCTTGATCTGGGGGATATTTTTGTCAAGATTGAAGTATCTCCAAAACTCCAATAATTAGCATCAAGTTAAATTTCTCAAAATTCTTGACCCAACACAATTCAAATGGGTAAAACAAAGTCCATATGCAAAAGTTATGGCTAGTCAAAGTTTGGTCAAACTAGGTATAGAGGTCATCAAAAGGAAAAAATTAATCATCTCAAAAGTGGTCAACAATGGATTTCAAATTTAAGATTTTGTCAAGAGCTTTCTAGCTATTTTCATTTCATCAAAAACGGAGCTTGTATGTGAAAGATATGCTCAATCGAAGTTTGAGATGATGAGGTGGCAAAAATAAATAATAATTTTTAAAAAATAATAATAATAATAAAATAAAATAATATTATAATTATATATATATATATATATATATATATATATATATATATGTATGTATGTATGTATGTATGTATGTATGTATGTATACAAAAGTGGTCAACAATGGATTTCAAATTGAAGATCTTATCAAGAGCTTTCTAGCTATTTTCATTTCATCAAAAATAGAGCTCGTATGTGAAAGATATGCTTGATTGAAGTCTAAGATGATGAGGTGGAAAAAATAAATAATAATTTAAATAAAATAAAATAAAATAATATTACAAAGAAGAAGGACAAAGTAATTTGGTGTGGCTCATTATCAGGTAAATACTCAGTAAAACTAGGCTACAATCTAATAGCTGAGAAAGGAAGGGAAAGTTTCTTCTCAAGAGACTTATGTTGGAACAAAGATAGACTGCCTAAAGCAGGGGCCTTTACATGGTTAGCTTAAAAAGGAACAATTCTAACAGTTGAAAGACTAAGAAAGATAGGGATTAATGGTCCATCCAAATTTCATCTATGTGAGAAACAAGAGGAAGTCATTGACCATCTTTTAATTCAATGCCAATATGCTAAAAAATGTTGGGATATAGTTCAATTCAAATTAAGTTGGCAAGGGCCAAGAGCTCAAACGATAAGGGAAGCCTTGGATGGATGGCCAAGGATAGCTAGGAAATCAACCTTATCAAGTATATGGATAGTAGCACCATCTTCGATAATTTGGGAGTTGTGGAAGGAGAGAAATAGGAGAATCTTTAGAGGAGAAAAAGACAGTCTGAGGAGATGCATAAGCAGAATTATTAATGCAATAGAAGAAATAGTCAGTGTGTCAGCTACAAGGAAACAAGCTATGAAAATTCCATTCACACGAGATGATAGACAAATACAGAATACTTGACCAAGGATTAGATTCAAATCACCCTCAGGAGGTTTGGTAACAAGCAGTAGCAAAACAAAGAAGAAGGTAGTTGAATGGGTTACTCCACAGGAAGGCTGGGTCAAAGTGAATTTTGATGGAGCAGCAAAAGACAATACAGGGGATTCAGGAATTGGGATTGTTTTTAAAGATGACAAAGGGCACCTTTTATTAGTAGGAGTGAAAAAAATCCCATATGGAATGAATAACATAGCAGAATGCCAAGCAGCATTATTAGCAATTCAAATAGCTAGAATGGAAGGGTTAAAAAAAATACATCTGGAAGGGGATTCTTTGATCACAGTGCAGGCAATATCAAAATTGAGTGTAAAGGCATGGCATCTACAACCTATTATTAACAACATAGAGCAGGAATTGAATAATTTTGAAGATTTTAAAATTATGCATATAAATAGAAAAGGAAATCAGGAGGCCGATATGCTTTCAAAATGGGCTTTAACAATGAATGAGGAGACATTAAGGATTGAAGAGAAAAACTCAAAAGGTAAACTTTTTAACATCATAAATCACAAGAATAAAAGAGGACTGTCAGCAATGATGTAAAAGACAACTCAAGTTGTCCGATGAATCCCGTGCGAAATCTTTTAAGGTGCCCACAGGTAGTTTTAATGATTGGAAAGATTTTAATTGCCTTTAAAAATGCACGGCATATGTCATTCTTTAAGTGTAAATTTGAAGGGGATTGTAATTGCAGAAGGAAAGTATAAATAACAGAGATGGAGCCATCTTTTACATTCAAAACTCAGCGACAACAAAAGGCATTATTTGGACAAGTAGTGTATCATAGGCTGGAGAAGATGGTAAAATGTGTGATGCAAGCTATGGTGGGAACGTTGCAAAACACATTGGGCCCCTTTTCCAGGATTCGAAGCATCGATGGAAAGTGCAAGTTGATATAGCTACGATGACAATGGCTTGGGGCCTAGAAGTTGGAGAGCATGAAAGAGTATTGGAATGGTTTATGAAGGAATTGTTTGAAGAGGAGTTAATCCCAAACATGGATACATGGTTGGAGTGGGCCCATCTAGGCTGGGCCTTCAATTTCTCGAAGGGTTATGCAAATGAGGAGGAAGGCAGGGAGAAAGGAATCACGTCGTTTGTGAACTAGTTGCGAGGATATAAGGAGAAAGAGGCCTATGTGAATGAGCATCGAGTAGCATGGAATGCCCTAAAAATTGCAATCATGGAGGGCAAGGCGTAGCACTGAAATGAGCCCTTCAATGTGGTATTGCCAAGGAAGTGGTGGTCAGAAAGAGGGGCCAGCAGAAGGCGAAGGTAAGACTTTATGGATGGTTTTTTGGTTTTGAAGATAGAGGCCATATCCTTTTTGTTGCCTCTAGGCATGAACGAAAGTAGCCGAAAGGGTAAATGGAAGCTCATTTTTCTAGCTCTAGTTGGTGGTAAGGAAAACCATAGAGGAAGGTAGTGACTGTGGGGAGTTTTCCAAAGGCATAAACATGCGAAGGATGCCTTTTGAGATGGTCAGGTTTTGCAGGTAACAAGGTGGCCCCCTGTAGCAGATTATGTTTAAGGTTTAAAGTATGTAGAATGTAGTTATTATGTTTGAATGTAAATACTTTTAATGAAAGTAGTTGGCTATAGTGAAGAAATTTATGTAAGTAGTGGGGAAGGTTTAGACTCAATGGTAGAATGGTGAACCTTGGAAAGGTTAATGTATGAAGATTATGTAATTTCTTTTGAATTAATAAAATATCTTATTATCGATCAAAAAAATAAATAAATAAAATAAAATAATATTATAATTATATATATATATATATGTATGTATGTATGTATGTATGTATGTATGTATGTATGCATGTAAGTATGTACATATGTGTGTGTGTGTGTGTGTGTGTGTGTGTGTCTGTGTGTGTGTGTGTGTGTAAAAGTATTTTGTCACCAGTGGGGTCAAACCCATGACCACCAATCTCTAAGATCCAGCTAGTGGCTATTGTACTGTTGGCAAACTTCACAAACTATTATAGCAGATGTTTAATTTAGACTTTTAATGCCACCCAATTGGTTGGAAAGAGGGTCGACCACCAATGAGGTTTGAACCCCTGAACAATTGACCCTGACCAAAAGGCCTTTGCCAATGTGTCACATTTTGAGTTTGTTATATATCTAATGAACATTTTATTTATGTTTGAAAAAACTACCCACCACCTTATTAAAATAGGTTTTTTTGTTAATTGTTAAGCCCCAAAAATTGATGTAAGGCCAAAACTGAAAAATGGCCAAGGGGTTATGATGAGATGTAATCTTTTAAAAAGGCCAATTATTATATTCTTTTTAAATCCTATTTTAGGCTAGTTTTGTATTTAAAAGAGGGATAGGAGGCCATTTTCAAGGCATGAAAATTATTCTAAACAACCAAATGATGAGAAAGAGACTGTGATTTTGGAGACATGGTGATTATTTCTACATATTGGAGAATATTATTGCATGTGCTTGGAGGGAATTATTTCAAATCACTTGTAATTGATTTCTTGGAGTTAATCAAACCAGTCCTTCTATTGGAGATAGACTCAGAGACATAGTTGATACTGGATGAAATCCAAAATCAAGTGTGTTGTGTGTCTAACTCTCTTTTCTCCTTCTATCATTTTATTCTATTTTGTTCTTTTGTTGTAATTAAGTTCATTAAAAGTTTTAAATTAACTTTATGTAACTAGTTAGCATTCCTCTGTAATAGTCCTAGATCCTAGAAATCAAATCAAAAACTCACCTCCTCACATAGTTATTGGTACTAAATCCATGCAAGTGGATAGTAGTCATATACCTATTGATGCTAAAGACAAGGCTTTTGTAGAATATGGGACCAACATTGTTAGCAATATTACTACTTATTCAAGCTCAAATGAAGAGGATGATGAAGAAGTAATGAATAATGTAGAGAAGAAGAAGTTAAACAAAGAGGAAAGAAAGAGAAAGGTAAAGAGAAGAGAAATAAGAAAATAGAAAGAAATAAAAGGAGCAGAAGATGAGAAGTGGAAAGTAGAAGAAGAAGAAAGAAAGAAAGAAGAAAATAATAAGGATGAAGGAGAGAACAGGAAAGAAGTAGGAAAGGAGAAAGAAAGATTAGAAAAAAAAAAGAAAGCCTAGGAAGAGAGAATGAGAGAAAAAGAGAAAGAGAAGAAGAGATGAGAAAATTATTGAATTGAAAGCATTCTCTTTCATTCTAGTAGCAGCAGCAAAAATTACTATATTTCCTATAGTATTTGATGATGACAATGATAAAAAAGGTTTAATAAGCTCTTTGAGAAAGCTACTCAAGAAGAATAAGTCTGCAAAGACTTTGGAGATAACACTAGCAAAAGTTTTGGACATAATACAGGAGCTAGTACAAGCACCAAGAGCACTAGATAAATGATAAAAACTTTTGATCTAGAGTTCACCACCTTGTTTGATATTGCTTCCATACAAGCACAAATAATGCATGATGCATCACTATTTGACATAGTATTTAATAATGTTAGGAATGATTTGCAGGCATTATATATGTGCATTAAAGAGAAAAATAAGAACATAGATGAAGCTAAGAGGTTGTATGGACAATGCACAATGTCATACAATCATCTATTAGAATTTGATAATCTGATCAAAGGCCAAATGAGTGAGCTTCATACACTCACTATCAGATTATAGCAACCAGAGGAAAATATTAAAGATATTGGAGTTAAAATGGAGAAGATTTACAATACTATTAGAGGTAATGAATTTAATAAGAAGAAGTTAATAAAGAGATTCTCTATCCTCAGAGAATATTTATCACCTAAAGTTATCATTTTGTAGAGGCAATTGGAAGAGTGTCTTGTAGTGAATGCATCCTATGATAAATTTTCCTATAATGACTTGAGCACCATGGAAGTGGCATCCTATGCACTTGGCATGCTCATCAGTATATTTGATATAGTCAAGGAAAATTAGAAGAAGGATTTTGACAAGTTGAAACATGATTTTATAGATTGCATATCTAGAATGTCAAGTTGATGTGAAAGGGGGAGAAGTATGTAAGGAAAATTGTATATGTACATGTAAGGGAGAAGTATATAAATTGTATATGTATATGTAAGGGAAATCTTAGCTATGTATTTAAGAAATAATTGTAATGGAGTGATAAGGAATGTAATGATCCGTCAAGACATGAACAAAAAAAATTATGTCTTGAAGGCATTTTTTTTAGTTACTTTTTATGTTTTGTATGACATCATTTTGGGACTTAGCCAAATTTCCCAAATGTTGCCATCAATGCCAAATGGGGATATTGTTTGAAATATGGCTAGTTAGATGTATGAGTGTTGTCATTTATAGAAACATGTCCATTTTGGTATCTCATGATGTAATCAGAGCTAGAAAATTATCTAAGTGTTAGACAATTTGTAATATTACAGAGACATATATGGTATGTACAGATGACAAAATTTGAGTTAGCTCATGCACAATTGAGGAGTGATAGATGAAAATGTTATGATGACATATGTCAGTGCATAGATCTCTATATATAATATGGTGTAAGTTACATAAGGATTACTAGTACCTATAATTAATAGAGAAAAATAGAGCACATTAGTAAATTGGAGTGTGTGGCTTAAGGAATTATTTTGGAAACAAAATAATTACATAATCATAATGGGGAAATATCCTAGATGTTTATCCAAAGTTATTTTATAATCATTCAAGTATGCAAAATCATCAAGGCTAACTAATCAAGAGTTTTGATTATTTGGAAGGTATAAGTAAAGATGATATCTTGCGCAGCTAAGATGTGATGTGAAGCAATCAAGTGAATGTGATATGTATGTGATGCAAACTATTGTGAAGGATATGTATGTGAGATTTGCATGATGTGAGCAAGTGTGAAGTACAAAAGTAAAATAATATTGTATGTATATCTATTCTTGTGAAGAAACTAAATTGTATATTGCATGTTAGGATAGTGGCCTCTTTTTGCATTCATTGTAATTTTTCTACCAACTCCTAATATGGTTGAAGTAACTCCTAACAAGGTTGACACTTTTCTTAATGAATATATACCTGATGTTTTCCTCCAATGAGAAGTATAAGTCATTGAATGGATCTAATTCTTAGAAGTAGTTTTTTGAATAAAGCACCATATAGATTGATAGCTACTAAAAATGAAGAGCTTAACAAACAAGTGCATGAGTTGTTACAGAAAGGTTTGATTAGAGAAAGCTTGATTTAGTATGATGTACCTATTGTATTAGCACATATGAAGAAAAGAGAATGAAAAATGTGTATTGATTTCAGAGCTATTAACAAAATCATAGTGAAATATAGGTTTCCTATGCCAAGGATGGATGGCATAATAGATTGTTTGAGTGGAGAAAAGTATTTTACCAAGATTGATTTGAAGAGTGGCTATTATTATATCAAAATCAAAGAAGGTGATGAATGAAAGAATTCTTTCAAGACAAAAGATGGTTTGTATGAATGGTAAGTAATTCCTTTTGGTTTGACTAATGCACCTAGTATTTTCATAAGGTTGATGGCTGAAGTTTTCAAAAGATTATATGCTAAGTTTGTGATTTTTTATTAGGATGATATTCAAATATTTAGTAAGACTAAGGAAAAACATCTTGAGCATTCTAGACAAGTATTGCAGAGATTGAAAGAGGAAAAGTTGATGATTAATCTGAAGAAATGTTATTTTATGAAAGAAGAGATTGTGTATTTGGAATTTTTTATTTTAGTTGATGGTTTGAAGATGGATCCTAAGAAGGTTAGAGACATTTTGGAATGGCCTACACCTAAGAATGTGGGTGAGGTAAGATCATTTCATGGTTTGGCTAGTTTTTGTTGGAAGTTTATAAGAAATTTCAGTTCTTTTTGTAATGTTATGATTAAGACAGTGATAGGTGATAAAAAGGAATTCAAGTGGACATATGGAGCTGATAACTATTTTGAGACTTTGAAACAAAAGGTTGATGAGTTACCTGTATTGACTTTTTGAAATTTCAATAATGTATTTCAAGTTAACTATGATGTAAGCGGTAGTGCAATAGGAGTTATATTAAGTCAAGAAGGTAAACCTGTTGCTTTCTATAGTGAGAAGTTGAATGATGTTAAAAGGAAATATTTTGTATATGATCAAGAGTTGGATGCTATTGTTCAAGCCTTGAAGAAGTGGAGTCATTATTTGACTCCTAAGGATTTTGTGTTATTTACTGATCATAAAGCCTTATAGTACTTGGGAAGTCAATATAAGTTGAATTAGAAATATATGAAGTGGCTTGAGTATTTGTAGAGTTTTACATTTGTGATTAAGTATAAAAGTGGAGTCACTAATTGAGTTGCTAACACATTGAGTAGAAGACATTCTTTCTTGACCAAGATGAAGGTTGAATTTCTTAGTTCTATTGAGATGAAGTTGTATGATATTAATCTTGATTTTTCTAAGATGTGGAGAGAGTGTAGAGAACCTAGTTTGATAGAAAAACCAAGTAACTTTAATGAGTATTTTATTCAAGAAGGTATGTTGTTTAAGGGTTTTTAGTTGTGTATTCTTAAGAGTTCTATGAGGTTAAATTTGATTAAGGAAAAACATAGTGGTGGATTGGCTAGATATTTTGGAATTGATAAGACATTGAGTTTGTTGAAAACTAAGTATTATTGGCCTCAAATGTATAAGGATTTTCATAATTTTGTAAAGTGTTGTGAAGTTTGTCATGTTGCAAAAGGAGTAAGTCAAAATACTAGATTATATACACCTATTTATATTCCTAAGAAACCTTGGAGTGATATCAATATGGATTTTGTTCTTGGATTCCCTTACAAAGTGAAGGGATATGATTCTATATTTGTTGTTGTGGATACATTTTCTAAGATGGCTTATTTCATACCTTGTAAGATGACATCATATTCCAAGCATGTTGTTGATATTTTCTTCAAAGAAATTGGTAGATTGCATTAATTACCAATAAATATTATTTCTAAAAGAGATAGTAAGTTTTTTGGTTTCTTATAGAAGACTTTGTGGAAGAAGATGGATACTAAGTTGAAATTTAGTTATACTTTACATCCATAGATAGATGGACAGAAAGAGATTGTGAATAGAAGCTTGGGTAATTTGCTAAGATTTTTAGTTGGAGACAACCCACATAATTTGGAGATGGTATTAGAAAAAGTTGAGTTTTCATAAAATAATTCTATGAATAGGAGTATAGGGAAAACACTTTTTCAGATTTTCACTGTAAAGGGATATCAAATTTAAGGTATATTGCTAGTGAAGAGAAGAGAAGCAATGTCGGAGAAGAGTTTGCTGATTTTATGAAGCCTTTGCATGAGGAAGTAATGTCAAGATTGAAACAAAGTAATCTAAAGTATAAGGAGAATGTTGATAAGTCTAGAAGACATCATGTTTTTGAAGTTGGTGATGAGATTATGGTTCATTTGAAGAAAGGAAGATTTCCTGTTAGAACATACAGTAAGTTGAAGATGAAGAATTTTGATAGTGGTAATGCTTATGAAGTTGAGTTACCTGATGACATGGATATATCTCCTATATTCAATGTTGTTAATTTGTATGAATATCATGAGTTAGATGAAGATGTTGTTGTATCAAATAATTATCCTAAGAAGAAGATTGAAGAGTTTGAATAGATGTTGGATCAAAAATTTGCTAAGAGCACAAGAGGAAAAGATTACTATGAGTATTTGGTAAAGTAGAAAAATAGACAAGTTGAAGATTCTATATGGATTTCCCAATCTGATTTGGATTCATCTCATGTTGTGACATCTCAATGATTTAGGAGAATCATTTCTTTCAACCTCAGTTGTTTGATGTAGGAGCATCATGGGTTGCATTTCTATCCTACATGTTTGCCGAGTTTCTTAGTTGTTGTTGAGTTGTAATGTCTTGCATTGTTGAGTTCTCTATGTTTTTCAAGTTTCTAGTTGCTTCTAAGTTACCCTTTGGCTTTCAAGCCATAGTGATTGCCAAGTTCCTTTGGTTTTTGAGTTCTCTTTAGTTGCCGAGTTCTTTTCATTCACTGAGTTTGGAGTGGTTGTTGTGCTCCTTTTGTTACCAAGTTCCTTTGGTTCTTGAGTTCTATTTGGTTGCTAAGTTCTCATTGGTTACTAAGTTTAGAGTGGTTGTCGATTTCCTTTCATTTTCAAGTTGTTCAAGTTGTAGCTTTTGTTTGGTCCTTCATTTGCCAAGTTATCTATGTGTGATTTCTAGATTGAGCCAACCTTTGCATTTAATTTTGTGATAAGTATTTGCTAAGAGATGACTTTTGGCTTGTTATAGAATTTAATAGAAGGGCTTTTTTTTTGTATTTGAAATAGGCTGACTAGTGGCTATGTATGTATTTAAAGGGGTCTTTTGTGAAGTTTTAGCAAGTTAGAGGAAGTACCATAGGTAGAGGAGAAGCGAGTTGTGAATGCAAAGTTTGATCATTGTGGATTGAATATGAATTGTAATTTTTTTCATAACCTAGAAGGCCTTATAGATAGGCATATATATTCTACTTTGATGAACCTATGAAAGTATTTTCTTCTATATCTCCTATGTATGTTGTTATTGTGTTGTTTTCTACATGGTTTACTCTCAAAATTAGTTTAGAATAGTTGGGTGTGCCTTTGGCCCTGGTTACCTCATCCCTCCCTTTGTCATGAACACAATTACATATGTATATCACTATCAATATGTATGAATATATAGGATCATCAAAGTTAAGCCTTGTTGATGCAGTCTATGGCTCGCTAGGTATCTATAGAAGAAAAATTAAAATACACTATCAAATTAATATCTTATTTGTAAATAATATAAAGATAACTATAAATTGGGTTTTAAATTGTGGATAGTTGAGTTATTCATTACCTCACCCCTTTTTCACATAGTTGGATTGAATGATAATGGTAATGGACTCCTTCATCGATGGGTGGGAATCCTAAAAAAATGATGAGGTAGAGTGATGATGGGAGATACAACTATCAATGAATCAATGCTTATGAGAGGCACAACCACTGATGAATTAGAGCTAGTATGAAGCATAGCCTATATGGTAAGCAATAAAATTTAGAATTATATAGTGGCATTAGGGATTCCAAATAGAGTAAAAAATCAAAAAATAAACTCAACCTGAGCTAGATCTCCCATGCTTGCAAGAGGTAAAACCATTGATGATTCAGTACTAGTATGAGGCACAACCTATATGGTAAGTGATCAAATGTTACCATTATAAAGTGGCATTAGGGATTCCAAATAGAGTAAAAAACCAAAAAATTTACTACAACATGAGATAGATCTCCAATGTTAGTAGGAGGTACAACCACTGATCAATCAATGCTAGTATGAGGCACAATCTATATGGTAAGTGATAAAATGTTAGCATTATAGAGTGTCATTAGGAATTCCAAATATAGTAAAAAAACAAAAAAATGTAATACAACATGAGCTAGATCTCTCATGATAGTAGGAGGTACAACTACTGATGAATCGATGCTAGATGAGGTACAACCTATATGGTAAGCAAGAAAATGTTAGCTTTATAGAGTGGTATTAGAGATTCCAAATAGAGTAAGAAAAACAAAAAACATACTACAGCCTAAGGTGGATCTCCCATACTAAAAGGAAGCACAACCATTGATGAATCAATTTTGGTATGAGGCATAACATGTATGGTAAGTGATAAAATATTAGAATTGTGGACTAAGCATTAGGGATTTCTATCATACATACAAGAAATCCAAATTGAGATCATAAGAGGGCTTCAAGTAAGAATCTACATACATACCTCTGGCCTCTATTGTGTTTCGCCTTATCTTTGATGCTCAAGACTCCTAAAAAAATAAAATGGGAAAGGATTTCCATGAAGTCTCAAAGAGTGTTATAATAGGTAAAAGATAAATAACACGTGTTAAGAAGACAAATTGTTGATAATTACTATAAAATTGATTTTAAAAAACATGTACTCATATGCAAATGAAGCTATTTATTATGTATATAGAAAAAATTCATACTATAACCTAAAATTTATGAGAAGGAAAATATGAAAATTTCCCTCTTCCATTGCCTCAAAATTGATAGTCTTAGGTGCATTCATCAACTCTACAAAACTTAATTGTTTTTGCATATATTCAACAACAAGTCAACACACAATCATCAATATTGAGTACATGTATATGCATTCATTCATAATAAATTTCAAAATATAAACTTGACTTGTATTTAATACCTTTTTTTTGTTTTGATGTTGTTGTTTATTTCCCTCCCTTTCCTCTACACCTTGATCTATGTGGAATACCCTAAATAAGAAACAAATATAACATAAGAGGAATCAATAAGACACATCACAAGTTAAACTCAAATTATAGACTTTATAAGAGTGCAAGCTATAATATTGCATAGTTGTCAATGCCAAAGTTAATGGCAAAAAGCATGGCATCATCAACTTGAGAAATTTCAGCCTTGAACATGCCCAATAAAATAGTAAAGAATATTTTTATAAATATGGGATAATGCTGTAAATGGAAAGAAGGTACAATAACAACAAGAAGATAGGAGGTCAAGAAGAAACAAGGACTTGAAGGATGATATTGGAAGGATAGTTGAAAGATAGGAAAATTTGGGGCTGATAAAGGCTACAAGGCCTAAATTGAAGACAAAGAGACCAAGAAGGAAAAGAGAGATGCAAATGAACTTTTGGCCCTTGTCAAGAAATACAAGTGGACATTCATGATCTCCACAATCTTATAAGACACCCTATGTGATATGGAGGTTCTTCAATGTAGATGGGTATATGGAGGATGAACTCATGAGGTTCATTAGAAAGAGTCTGAGTATGCTAGAAGAAAAATTTTTAGATGGGAATTGGATAGATTCGTTAAAATTGGGAAGGTTTCAATGATGGTAGGAGATTGAAAAGGATCCATAAGAGGGTTAGATGAAATAGGGATGATAGTTATGTGACATGGAATATAAATGATGAGTGCGGAAGATGGAAAGGTTTTAGTACGCTAGCAACTTTACATGATGTAATTAGATGAGATGTCCTCGTCAACTAAACTTGGACATGGATATTCTATTGGCTTCCTTGTAAGTCTTCTTAGAAATTGGGTTTTAATTGTAAAATAATTAAGAAACAACACTTACAGAACTTTTTCATGTTAGTGTCTTACAAATTAAGAAATAATATTTCAAATCCAATGTATTATTGTACTTTTGAGAATATTTAAACTCTTTTTTTTTACCTGAAGTGTTCTTTCTCCTAGCCTTATAGCTCTAGTAAAATGAGTGTTATGAGGTGTTTTTGTACCACTTATTGCACCCTACATTGCATATTGTTCATGTATTAATCTAAAGTGATATAAAAAATAAAAAATATTTACTTTTACTATATTTAGGTGATTAAATAATAGCATGTGAAAACTCATGAGGTTCATTAGATGGGGTTTGGATAATGCTAGGAGCAAGAGATGTGCATGGGAATTAGATGGATTTGAGGAATGTGAGGGTGTGAGTGATGGTAGGAGATGGAAGATGGTTTATCGGAGGGGTTTAAATAATGGTAGGAAATGGAAGAGGATCTATAAGTGGGTTGGATGAAAGAGGGATAATAGTTATGGGACATGGAAGATGAATGATGAGTGCGAGAGATGGAAAGGTCGTAGTGTGTTAGCAACTTCTCATGATGTAATTAGATGAGATGTCCTTGTCAACTTAACTTGGACATGGATATTCTATTTGCTTCCTTGTAAGACTTCTTATAGACTTGGTGTTCATTATAAAACAATTAAGAAATAACATTTAAGGAATTTTATGTTGTTAGTATCATACCAATTAGGAAACCATATTTTAAAGCCAATGCATTATTACATTTTGAAGAATATTTTAAAAACTTTACCTCAAGTTTTCTTTCTCCTAGCCTCACACCTCTACCAGAATGAGTACTATGTGGTGTTCTCATGCCACTTGCTGCACCCTACATTGCATATTGTTCACATATCAATCTATAGTGATGTATAATTTATTTTTCACTTTTATGATATTTAGGTTATTAAATAATATCATGTCAAAACTCAAACAAAAAAACATGTCTCTCCTATCCACTAAAGATCATCGCCATCAAATCATGTGTGAGTATGAAATCCCTACCTCCCAATGGATAACACATATGACCAAAATGTACTAATAGATGAGATGAATCTCCATCCTTAGATGCCTCAATGTCCATCCCTTCACACATGTGCTCACAACTGAAACAAAAATGTTTATTGGACCCTAAAGACTATAATGATGAACACGATGATGATGTAGGTGGCACAAGCAAGGATGACATTGTTGGTGTAGGTGACACAAGTGAAGATGACAATGGTGGTAGACGTGATGTTGATGCACATAATGTAGGTTGTGATGACCAAGGTTACATAGGTGATGATGATGGAGTTGTCAAAGGTTGTGATGTCCCTAAAGGTGCATTGGATAATAGTTAAGGTGTCATAGGTATAGGCAAACTACCTAACCATGAGCCATGCTCAATGATAACATTTGTCAGTGATGCAACCACATGAAGAGTCTATAAATCAATAAACTCCTTTACAATTTATGGGAGCACAACATGAGGAATATTTTTTCATGTTGTGTTACCACCCTATATGCCCCAAGTCTATCTTGTGTAGAGCCTCTCCCTCTACCCTTGAACTCACAAATTCCAAAGTAATTTGGCTTCTCACCAAGGATGAACTGACAATAAAGATCTCTCAAAAAATATAGAGGCATCTCATAATTATTATATGGTGGTAGGTCAAATATAATATACTAGCTATCTCAAAATCATGATTTCATTCTAGTATGAGTGCACCAATGAATAGGAAAAGTTTTGGTTGTGTGTGATAGGGAGTTTCTAGATATAGTATCGGTGAAAAGAGAACATATAGTTGTTGGAAATATAAGGTAGGAAAGGCTACTAAGAGGGGAGGGGTGAATCAAGAACCAATAAAACTATTATCCTATTTCACCAATTAATCCTTCATCTAATATTTTGATCTAATTGCATGCATGAAAGAATGAAAGCATTAAAACATTCATAGCACCTTGAAACAAGATATGGTGACCTAGAAACCTTCCAATTAGAAAGTAAAACTAGGTTGGGGATTATACTCACAAGCTTTAGTACTATAGTATAAAGTTAACTTGTCAAGGCTTACAATTTGATCACATCTGGTGATCTTCCCTGTTAGGAGCAATAAATACTATGAGGTCCACCTTGTTAAAGGATTTACAAACATACAATGAAGTAGAAACTCAGTTAGGAGATTTAGCAAAAGACTGTTAAGTATACCTTGTTAAAGGATTTGACTAATGTACCTACTAGGATGAACTAGTGGCTGATTTTTGATCTACAACTTTTTTTTGCTAGTTGAGATTCCTTGTATTGGAATGATCACCTGATTGTGATAGATAAATTTCTACTATCCCTTATACTGCTTGTAGCTTTTTTTAATTCACACTCTAGCTCATCATACTATTGTTCTTATGATATATTTGGATATGATACAATGTATTACATATATACCAATCAAAATCATTGCCTTCTACAGTCAGCTACAATACCAATTTCATCATAATTCACAAAGTTGGCCCAACCATAGTAACTCAATTTATGAAGAAAAACTCAGTGATGTTCTAATACATGAAAAACATTGTCAACACTCAACAAGCTTTTGCATTTGGTTGAACTCGAAGCTTGGTCCATTCTAATCACTTCCAACTAGCTTGAACTTAGTTAGCACTGTGTGACTTAGTGAATATTCAGAAACTTGGTAGGTTTTGAATCACTTAGTTGACAAAGCATGACTTAGCCAACACTAGAGTCACATTGTTAATACTGTGAGCTTGGTAGATATAGTAGAACTTGGTTAACAATATAGATCTTAGTTAACACTACGATCTTCTTCACTTATTCTAAATAGCTTGTTAGCCTTTGCTACACTCATTTTTCACTATACATTGACTTTGGAGCTCGATAAACACTATGTAGGTTGGGAAACACTATAAACTATTTCAAGTGCTTGATAGACACTGCATTTTAACTACTTAGCTTGGGAACAACTAAATCAATTAATTAATGCTACAAACTAAATGATAAGTTTGGTAGAAACTATAGAGCTTGGTAACAATGTAACCAATTGACTAAGTGTTGAGACACTAATAGAAAAATTGACCTTAATGTCAACAATCTCCCCCTTTGGCATTAGTGACATGAACACTTATCAAGAAAAAAGTTTAAACTTCAAAACTATAAGTTAAAATCTTCCTTTAACATCATTTTGTGTCTTCAAATTGATTTGACTTGCTGAAGTTATAGCTTGATAAAAAACTTTATTTTCTTGATTTTTCAAAAAATTCTTTTGTAAAGATATTTCTTGCTCATCTATACAACTATCTGCATAATACTATAGTCCTCCCCCATACATATATCTCTATACATAAATTTGGTGTATTCTATAATTATCCTTTAAATAATATCTTATATCTTCTCCTCCTTTTATAAACATATTTATGTCTCCCTCTTTTTGACATAAATGCCAAAGATATATAATATCTATATGCTAATACCAAAATGTGACAAGAAATCAGAATGTACCTTCAAAATAAGTACCATAGTCTTGTCCCAATTCTCCTATAGTACCTTACTTGCATGCAATTCAATTTGAACTATTCATAATTCCATCATGTGATCAGCTATGGAGAAGTTGTTGTCATGGATGAGTGTCTTTGCATGTGCAATGTGTTTCTACAATGCATCCATGTTTGGAAGAATCATGCATTGAATTTCTATAAGTGTGGCCCTTATCCTCACTTCTTCGTTGAATACTTATGCCTATAGATTTGTTAGATATTTGATCTTTGTGCAATGTGTAGAACTATGACTTGGGTCAAGTGACAACTGGTGTGCACTTGCCTTTATATCTTCATCTATCTTAGATAGTTTATCCTTGATCTTCTTTGTGAAGAGAAATGTATCACTTAACTTGAAAAATAATGAAATAACATTATTAAGAGATGTTTCCAGTGAAACAAGAATAGTACATAACTCTACTTGATCTATGATAATTCTCTATGTAACTTGTTCCAACACTCTGTTCTCAAATTTTCTTTTAGCTCTTGATAGCAGTTTATCTTGTCCATTCAAGTCTTCATTATATTTGTGGATAATTTCTACCAACTGGTCAAGAATGGGTTGTTTTCCATCAATATCATTACTTAGAGAATCAATAAATATGTTCTTTATGTCTTCAAGAACTTGATTTTCTTTCTTCTTTTCTTCTCTAATATTATGTTTCTTAGCACTCTTCTTTAGTAATTCACCCATGTTATCCATTTGATTAGGGGTGAGGGTAGAGATATCCCAATATGGAATAACTATTTTCTCATCCAAATCAATTGCTTCTTCTTCTTTTTGTACCCTTTTCCTTTAGAATGGTAGAAATAATTTTTTTTCCCTTATCTAAAACTTCAATAATTGGTTGAGATAGGTTCTCAACTATCATTATACTAGCTATGGATATACTTGGAATATAAATAATTGTAGAACTCAATGGACTAGCAACAAATGTAGAAATGGAACTAATAATAGGAATACCTTGTTGTTTCTTAGTCAAGCCTGATGACAAAGAAACTTTCTACTTAGAAGATGAATTTTTGGGAACTTTCATCAATGTAACACTTAGTTGAATAGATTTAGAGCTTGGCTGGGTTCTTGGTGTAGCAATAGTATCCACAACCAACTTAGTAAAAGATTTGTCTACACCTGATTGCACTAAGGTTTTTCTTAGAGAATGAGGAAATGAAGTCATGACTACTACTACAAATTTCTCTACATCTATTTCCTCATTGCTTTGTATCTCTAGAAGGCTTCCTCTAGTATCATCCTATTCTTCCTCATCATCTCTAGATTGACATCATCTATCTCATCATCTTTTATTTATACTTCTTCTTCCTCATCTTCATCATTATTTTCATCAATATGTACCACAAAGTCACTGAGTTGGTGTAGCTTATAGATGTTTTTCTATGTAGTAGTAGTTAGCTTCACCACATATTGAATATCCTTAAGAAATATCATGCACATGTTGAATTTGAGAGTGAACTTCTTCTTATTTTTCTTCAAGGATTCGTTCATTTCCTTCTCACTAAGATTTGACATGGGTTTCCTCAAAGTTTGTTCAAAGATGTCCTTGATAGTCTTTGTTGCACTTTCCCATCTAGGTTTAATCACTTACAAAATTTCATTAGGAATTTGTTGCACAAGGTAATCTGGTGAGTACTTCCATTTGCCCAATTTTGACATAAGCATATCCTCAATCTACTTTTTCTCTTCTGCATTCCTGATCTCATACTTAAGAGATTCAAAATTTGCGATGCCAGATCCTTCTTCCATCCTTTTCAAATTATCTTGAAGTGTATTCACAAATATTTTGAAGATAATTTTCTTGATTTCATCTGCAACGAACTTCAACTTCTTCCTAGATTTGGTTGCCCTTCTTGTAGATATAGTAGGGGGGATTTGGTAGGTCTATTTATGATGAACTTTCCCTTCTTCTTGGGAGTCTCTTCTCTTTTAGATTTAGATTCATCTACTTCATCCTCTTCATCATCATCATCTACATCATCTCCTCTTCCTTCTAATAGCATAAGAGTAGAACTTTCTTTTTTTGTGTTTTTCATCAATTTTTCTATTATCTTCCTTTCATTGTTTATTGCTTGAGGTAGCTTGATCCCAAGCTCAATTCTTGTCTTTGCTTCATCATAAGTTCTAAAATAGGTAGCTTCAGGATCCACATGTTCATTTAGTAGAGCTTCTATGATATTTTTAGTTTCATCAATGTTAACCTCATAATATAGAGGCTTAACCTATGCCACTCTATAGTTGATTGCCTAAATGTATACTTTGTCAGAGTCCACCACGAAATAGATATCTTTCTCATAGTCTTCCATAAGAGTCCTAGGTATCCTAAACCTATTTCATATCTTCTCTTTGAATTTTTCAAAATAATTATCCATGATGCTATCAAAATTCTCACCCATTTTTGCTATATTCTCATTGATCTAATATAGTTCTGAAATATCCTTCATCCATACTACTGAACCTTTAGAAGGTAAAAAGTTCTAAATGAAGAAGAATAAACATGTGAAAAGAGAACTAAACTTACATGGGTTATTCTTTGACACTCTGATGCTCTCCATGTTTTTTTTGTATTGGTTCAACAAAATCTCGACAAGGTCAAAGGATAGATTATTCTTCACAACCTTGTATGCAAGAGCGACAGATTCAAATGATACATTGTTCATCTAACTAGAGCTCTATATCTTGTGTGTAGTCAAATGTATGCTAAAATTTAGCTCCATGTATTTCATGCCACTTAGATTCATACCTCTTTCATATCATTTGGCAAGAGTTCTCTTAGCTAATTCAACCTAATCTATGGATTTGGTCATCTTAGCTTTCTTTAGCATTGACAGTTCAGTAATTCTGTGAATTAGTTTCTTTGTAATCTAAATTGTTTGATCCAACCATAATTTCGTATTGTGAACATGACATAGGATAAGTCTAATCCATTTGACTTGAAAATCCCTTGGAATATGTAAAATATGTGTCAAATCCTTAGTTTGCAAATGTTGACGCTTAGGTTTTAATGCACCATCCACACAATTCTAACTTCCATAATAGAATAGTGGTAAAATGAATAGATGTCATGCATGAGTAATACCTTCAGTAGAATTTGAGATTGTACACTAGCTAGGTTGAGTGACTCTACAATTTCCAAACTCAACTTGAATGTAGGTGCCTTACAGTCATTTCTACAAACTAACATTTCAGAACCTTTCTTTGTTTTGTTTCTTAAAGATGCCATGATCGATAGGGTTTTTGAAGACTCAAGAATTCTTCAATAAAAAATAGTCAAATCACTGAAAGGATCTAGATTAATTCTTTACAAATAGCTCAGGAAATTCATGGTGAAATAATGAATTTGATTTCTTCCTTTTAACATATTTTCTCTTTTCAAATGTCATTAATGCTTCATACTTCATACTCACTTGGTGACAACCTATCCTTAGCTTAGTTCAGTCTTTAATGCTTGAAATGCATCTACATCCCAATAGAGTCACCATCACTCATTAGGAACTACCAAATCTATTTCTACAACTAGAAACAATATGCAACTCGACCTTGCTCAGTAAGGTCTTATGACCTGACTTAGCTCAATAAGGTCTCCTACTTTCCATCATTCTTGGTGATTCCTATGCATCTTGAATGCTACTTTGGGTCCTTCTTGTTGGTTGGAACTAATGTTTAGATGAATTCTTTTGAACCATAGTTCAAGTGGTCTCCATTGGGAACAAAATTGAAATGACTGAGCCACCGAACTCATTGATTTGGGTGTCATTTACTTTATGAATTTGGATTGCATTCTCTGGAGATTTTTCAACCCATTGTTGCCTCATTTTTTTTATATTATCAACTTTGGCTTTCTTTTCATCTTCAATTCTACCTGTGTTTATATAGTTCTTGGAAAGATGTCCAAGTTTTGTTCAAATAAAATATCTCTCTAGAGTATCTCTTTTCCTCATATGATGTTTCACATAGTTTCCTCCAATGTGTCTAAACTCACCACAATAGTGACCTCTACACCATGTGTTGTAATCCTATACAAATTTTTTTCACAATTTGTTTTATTGGATTCCACTTATTGTTTTTGCACTCTAAAGATTTGTGTCCTTGTTTCTTGCAATTGTGACACTTTCCTTCAAAATTTAGTTTCTCTATGCATTCACTTGTTCTATGACCATATTTTTTTTGCAATTGTAACACTTTTCATTCAATTTTTCTTTATCATTATTCCAACATTTTTTCAATGAATGACCTATCTTACCCCAATGGTTGTAAATAGGTCTTTTATTCTTTTGAGATCCTAATGAGATGATTCACCTTCTTCTAAGTATCTTATTCCAAATTTACCTTTGTATCTATACTAACTTTATTCATGCAATTGATTCATACTTTCCTGAGACTTCATCATTCTCTCATTAGTTTTCTTTTCAATGCTAAGATCATTTTGCAATCTTCCTTTCTCTGACCTTAGATTCATAAGCTCTTCATTTTTATTAGTGAGTTGATAAATAAAGTTTTGTCGCTGAAGGGATAGTTGTTGAATTTCATTGTTCTTTTCTTCTATCTCTTCTTTAGCTTTATCTTTTTCTTCTATTACCTAACATAATCTGATTAATTGGATTTCTTTCTCTCTTTTAACTTTCTGACTTCTTTCTAAAGATTGGGATTCTTTTCTGATAGGTCTTTGATTGCTGCATCAACTTCATCTAAATTTATTTTAAGACAAATTTCTTCAATTGTTTCTTCAATATAGAGAATGTCATTCATTTGTACTAAAAGTTATTTCATTCTTTTCAATGATTGAGAGAGTTGTTCATTTTCTTTCTTGAGTTTTCCAATGACCAATTCTAGATCCAAATTTTCTTTGTCAATAGCTTTACATAGCATGCATACCTCCATTGCCTTTGATCTTTATCTCAAGTTGTTAAACTTCTGATATGAGAACCAAAGAGCTCTGATACCAATTATTAAAAATATAAGGCAGACAAGGTTATTGAGAGGGGATGGGTGAATTAGGAACTAATAAAACTATTATCTTATTTCACCAATTAATCCTTCATATAATATTCTAATTTAATTGCATGCATGAAAGAATGAAAGCATTGAAACATTCATAACACTATGAAACAAGATATGGTGACCTAGAAACCTTCCAATTAGAAGGTAAAACTCTGGTGGGGATGATATCCACAAGCTTTAGTACTACAGTATAAAGTTAACATGTTAAGACTTACAATTTGATCATTTCCAGTGATCTACCCTAGTAGGAGCACTAAGGACTATGAGGTCCACCTTAATAAAGGATTTGAAAACATATAATGAAGTATGCACTCAGCTAGGAGATTTAGAAAATGATTTTTAAGTCTACCCTATTAAAGGATTTGATTAATGCACCTTTTAGGATGAACTAGTGGCTAAACTTTGATCTACAACTCTGATTTACTAGTTGAGATTCCTTGTATTGCAATGATCACTTGACTATGATAGATAAAAATCTCCCATCTCTTATACTTCTTCTAGCCTTCTTAACTTTTCACTCTTTTTCATCATATTATTCTTCTCATGATATGTTTAGATATGATACAATGTATTACATATATACCAATCCAAATCATTACGTTTTGGAGTTTGCTACAATACCAATTCCATCATAATTCACAAAGTCAACCCAACTACTATAACACAATTTCTAAAGACAAACTAAGTGATGTTCTGATAGATGGAAAATACTATCAATGCTTAGAAATATTTGGCACTAGGTTGAACTCAAAGATTGATTTATACTAAACACTTCAAAGTATCTTGAACTTAGTCAGCACTGTGTGACTTGGTGAATACTAAGAAACTTGGTATCTTCTGAATCACTCAATTGATACTACATGACTTGGTCAACACTAGATTCATATTTCTAACACTATGATCTTGATAGATATAGTAGAACTTGGTTAACACTACAGAGCTCAATTAACACTATAATCTTCTTTACTTCTTCTAAATAACTTAGTAGCCTTTGCTATACTCAATTTGCACTATACATTGACTTTGAAGCTCAGTAAGCATTGTGTAGCTTGGAAAACATTCTAAACTATTTCAAGTTCTTGGTGGACACTGTATTATGAATACTTAGCTTAGGAATTACTAAATCACTTGGTTAACATTGCAAACTAAATGATAAGCTTGGTAGAAACTGTAGACCTCAATAGAAATGTAACCAATTAACTATATGTTTAGTCACTAATAGACAAATTGACCTTAATGTGAATAATAATACCTTTTTTAATGTCTTTATCTTTCACTTGCTGATAGTATAACCCATCAACATAAAATTCATGGCACCTATCCCTCCATGTACCCCATTTCGTAACCTACCTAGACATCTCATTCACATTTTAGGCCATTTGTTCAAGTGTATTCACTAGTGTTGAATGGTGAGAAAGTGTAGATGATTGTAGCCTATTGACCATTTGGGTAATGTTAGTAGTATTTTTTTTAAGGTGGTTTATGAGGTCCTCTTGTGTAGTAGTTAAATGATATAATGATATGCATAAAGTATTTATAGGCAGCGATGGTTGTTGAACAAAAAGATTGAGTGGAGGGTTTTGTGGGTTTGTCAGTACAAGTGGAGGGTTTTGTATTTGTATCACAATGGGTTGAGTATTTCATGGTTTTTTCATGATGGGTGGAGGGTTTGATAGTGTAGAAGGTGCTCTTTTGCCTCTCCCTCATTTCCTTGGATTCATTGATGCATCTATATTAAAAAATAAAAAATAATTACATATTATGAAAAAAATTACAAAACTTATAAACTACAAAACCAAATTAAAAAATTTGATGGAAAAATACATAAATGATGGAAATAATGAAGACCTACCTCATTTGCGAGGTGTCATGGATGAAAATGCAATTAAAAACCTCTTTTCTACCAAATCAAGTTTTGTCTTTCTCCTTTACATTCCATGTTGTTGTCAATTGAGGGTATAAAAATGCTCTCAAATGCAACCAACAAAATAATATTTATGTTTCTTAAAACCTAATCAAGTTTCTTTTAAGAAATCTAATTAGGTTTTGTAAAATATTATTGGGTTACTAAATAAGATAAATTAATAACTCGATCAAGTTTGTCAAGTTATAATGGCCAGGCTTGAATACCAATCCTAGCTCACATTTCACTTTTAAATAACTTGATCAGGTTTTTGAGATTTTTTATTTATTTTTTGGTTAGGTTTCCACTTTTCTGTATACCAACTTGGTGTGCTTACCCATCAATGAATATCCAACAATTTTCAATCTGTAGGGGACCCAAATGGTAAGAAGTCAGTACCTCCCAACTATGTCATCACTGATGAGCTTATAAATTATCATATCTATATAAATTTATTATAATACTTTATCCCATGATTTTAATATATTTCCAATTAATTTTCATAAATTAACTTGATTTATGAAGCATTAACTATGATAAATGATTTATTGATTAGTATTTACATGTGTATCTAGTTCATGCTAAATTGTAATGATTTATTGTGATAAATGGGTATTATTGAATAATAATTATCTTAAGGTGATTAACATGTTTTTTGTGAGATGTTTGAGTCATTCATGTAGCTTAGAAGAAGGAGAAACAAGTTGACCCTTGTCAATATTCAGTAGTTGTAGGAAATGTTGAAAAAGTCAAAAGTTAGTTTCAGTCAAATGAGAATATCTTACTCAATTCATAATGAAATTAAGAAAAACTTGTGGATTTGGAAACTTGAAAACAAGGTTCCCAAACACTTTTGATAATTTGAGTTATTTCATAATAGTTAATTAGCACAATAGATCAAAAGTTGATCGAGTAAAATGTGACACATATTAGGCAATAGAAAACCACTTTCAATAAAATGATCACAACCTCCATGTTTCTTAACAAAATTCATATTTTCAAAATGATCTAGAAAGAGGAGAATAACATGGTAAAATTATTTGATCTAATTTGTAATAAATGATAACCATGTGTTTGAGTGGATAGTTGAAAAGGTGGAACAAAAAATTAGCACACTTAGTCATTAGCTTAGTAATAATTCTCTTCCTTGTTTAAAGGAATGATGATAAACTTGTTAGATGATTGTTAGAGAATCAATAATATTATATATTTTTAATTTTAATCAAGCATTTGACATGGAGATATAGAGATAGATAGATATATAGAAAGTTGTAGTTTGTTAGATATAGTTCATGTAGCCACTACTATGTAGTTTCCTACAGCCATTACTATGTGCTTAGATTTATTTATAGCATTCTTATAGTTTATACTTTGCAATGATAGAATAACTTAGGGATTTTTATAGAGTATGTACTTTACAAACTTGTTTCAAGTATACGTCCTTGGTTTGACAATTTAAATGATTCTTCTCCACAAGAAAGATCACTACTCATTTTGGATGTCCAATCCATGAGTTGTGTTTGTAAACCAAGTTATTGATCTAATTGGGAAGACAACATTTTTGGTGTCATTTCCAGGCACAGGTCAAGCTATGAGATTTTCTATTTTTTTAGCAACTCGTTTTCATTTTTCTAGAATCTTAGTTTCTATTCAAAGCACATAGAATTAGAAAAGTTTGCAACAACACAATATGGATTTTAGATCCATGGAGGATAAGAATGAAGAGCCAACATCATTTCTAAAAAATTTGGAAATCAATGAAGAAATGTTCCGTAGCATCATATACGAATTTTGTTCACATACTGATGACAAAATGCTAATTTATGAACAGTCAAATCAAGACAACCTTGTTTTGCAAAATGAAGAAATTACCATGCACAAAGTTGCTACTAAAGATGAATGCAATATCAAATTAGAACTCTTACTTCAAGAAGAGAGATACAATAAAGAAGTAACTCATCTAGACAAAGCCAACAAGGAGGGTTCATTTTTTTTTCTTTCATGAGGGTGTCATATTAGACATCTCATTCATATGGAGGAAAAGATGTTATCACAAGCTATGATTGTAGTAAAGAAAGAACTTACAATTGAAGACAAAGCTACATATGTAGGTGCATGTAAAGGGGAAACATTTCATCTTACTTATGCACTTCAATATATCAATATATATTGTCAATATGAAGTTATAAGTGAGTTTTTTGATGCATTTCTGAAAGTATTATTGTTTGTGAAGTTTTTATTGATGCTACAACTATTTCCAATTGCTCACAAGCATGTGAAGTATTGGAAGATTTTGAGAAGATGAAGATACTTCAAAGAAGCAATTAATGGTTTTGTTTAATTAGGTTGTGTAATATAGTTAGTGTAGGTTAGGATTGGTTAGAATGGGTTTTCCATTAAATAAGTGTTATTACATAGTGTCTTAGATTAGTAGTTAACTAATTTAGTTTGTTTCCTGGTTCTTCTTGTCTCAATAACTATTTTGGAGGAGTTTCAAGCAGTTTTTTGGTCACATTTGGAATCATTTTCCAAGGGTCTAAGTGAGTCAAGTTTTTAATTATGGAAGAGAGTCTTAGCATATATTCCCAAATGTTTCATTGCTTAGTTGAGTCTTCATGATGTCAAGAATTTCTATTAAATGATGTTGTCTAGTTGGTATTATATATAGGTTTCCTATAGTAATAGTAAGTCCTACAGCAACTACTACTTGGTTTTATCTCCCAGTTCTATAGCCACTACTATTTGATTTTAACATTCAATCCTACAACCTTTATTATGTGACTAAAAAAATATTTTACAACAACTACTATGTAATCCAAAAGATAACTTCCAAAAAGTATGAAGATAGATCTATATCTACTTATGTTAAATATGCCACACTCCTAGAGGGGCCCAATTATTCAATAATAAAGGGACTTGTACTTTCAACTATTTGTGATGTTTGAAGCTTCTCACAACAACACAAATTGTATTATGTTTATGATTTCTATTTATTCATAATATTTATCATTTTTAGTAATTGATTATCTATTCATTTCACTTTGTTTCTCAATTATCATTGTAGTAATTACATGCTTCATAAGTTATTTATCTGGCAGCCATCATACATGCATTATCATTTGAAGATAAACAACATTTTAGCTACCTTGTATCATTGTCATAGACCATAGGAGAATGACCTAGCATGTATATTTTCATACTAGATCTAACATTCTTGATGATTGATTAAAGTTGTCACAAGATTTCATGCTACTAGCTTTCATGACTACTTGATGCCTATCCCTTGCTTGAGGATAAGCACGATTCAGTCGGGGGAATGATGACCCTGTAAATTGTCATATCTATATCCATTTATTATAATATTTTATACCATTCAATTTTAATTTATTTACAAGTCATTTTCATACATTAATTTAATTTATGAAGCATTAATTATGATAAATGATTTGGTGATTAGTGTTTGCATGTGTAGCTAGTTTATGCTAAATTGTGATGATTAATTGTGATAAATGGTATTATTGAATAATAATTATCTTAAAGTAATTTTTTTTTTTTTTGGTGAGATATTTGAGTTGTTCATGCAGCTGGGAAGAAGGAGAAGCAAGTTGACACTTGTCAATATTGAGCAGTTGTAAGAAATATAGAAAATGTCAAAAGTAAGTTTTAGTAAAATGGGTATCTCTTACTCAATTATTAATGAAATTAATTTTTTTATATAGATTTTAAAAAATGAAAACAAGGAACAAAAATTATTTTGACCATTTGAGTTATTTCATAATAGTTAATGAGCACCATGGATCAAAATTTGATTGAGTATAAGGTGGCACATTTTCAAGCATTAGAAAACCACTTTCAATAAAATGATCATAGCTTCCATGTTTCTTAATAAAATTTAGATTTATAAAATTATATAGAAAGATAAAAAGGAGGAGAATAAGCTATTAAAAGGATTTGATCTAATTTATAATAATAAATGAGAACCATGTGTTTTAGTAGACATCTAAAAAAGGTGGAAGAGAAAATCAGCACACTTAGTCATTAGTTTTTAAATAAATCTCTTCCTTGTTTAAAGGAATGATGAGAAAATTGTTATATCATTGTTATAGAGTCAATAATATTATTTATTTGAAATTTCAATCAAGCATTTGATATGGAGATATTGAGATAGATAGATATATAGAAAGTTGTAGTTTGTAATATATAGTTCCTGCAGCTACTATTGTGTAGTTTCTTGTAGTTTCATGCAACCATTATTGTGTACTTAGATTTATTTTCAGAATTCTTATAGTTTATAATTTGCAATGATATAATAACTTAGAGAGTTTTATAGTGCATAGACTTTGTAAACTTGTTTCAAGTATACATCCTTGGGTTGACAATTTAAATGATTCTTCTCCATAAGAAAGATAGCTACCCATTTTGGATATCCAATCCATGAGTTGTGTTTGTGAACTAAGTTATTGATCTAATTAGAAAGCCAATAATCACCCAATTAGACTCCTACTCCAAAATTGAAGGGAAGATAATATATGATCAACATATAGATATAAAATCACAAAATCATATCCTAAGAAAGGAATCCTAATACCCAAATCTACCTCAAGGGTACACATATTATTGATAAATAAAGATAGCCAAAGTTGAAATGACAATCAACCAACACCAAACCATCACATGAAGATTTCAACAGTGAGATATATCTAGTGCAAATTAAATATCAAACCAAAGAGATACAATACTAAAAGAAAACCAATTTGAAACCAAATGCCAAGTGTTAGGGAATAACAACAACAAAAAATTTCATAATGATCAAGTAAAGTCAACTATCCACAATAAGAAAACCTTTAGGAGTAATTTCTAATAACTTAGCAATGTCAGAAGATGGATGTACTGTGCATTACATTCTAGATGGGGATAGGATGAGCATTCCATAGCTCACAATTCTCCTTGGCCCTCTTTATTGTTGGTCTACATGGAAAGATCATTTGTGTTTGGTGGTTGGAGAGTGCATGAGGGGTGTTTCTGAAGACTATGGGGGGTTTGTGATTATCGGTGGTGAGCATATGGTGTGTTTTGTTTGGGGCTAGGCCTTGTGCATGCTATGCATGGTGGATTATTTTGATCGAATGGTAGGGCCTCTTTGAGTTATTCATATGGGGAAATAGGGATTCCCCTCCTCTCAAAGTTTATCTGCTTATATTGAGATGGATGAACCTTCTCTATTAGTGCAACTTGGGGACAAGGGATAGGAAGATAACTTTTTCATTAGGGGTTAATTTTTCTTCTTTAAAGGGCATGATTCATATCAAAAAGGTGAATGGTTGTCTAGATAAATCACAATACTAGATGGCTTTGATCATTCAACCTAAGAATATTTTTTATGACATTGAATAATAGAGAAAGCATGTGCTCATTTATAAGGTTTTGGGCCTCCATATTTCTCTTCTAGTGTTTGAATCATGGGCACATCATATTTGGAAATCTAAAGGGGACGTGGAGATTCTCTTGGGTACTAAGAACTATTTTTTGGTAATTGTTCACATATGACAAAGAAGAACAAGGTGTTTGAAGGTGGTCCATATTTCTTTAACCAGGTGGTCCTCTTCATCAAGCCCTGGCATATATGACTTAATTCTATAGAGGAGATCCCCTCTTGGGTACCTATTTGGATCTGTTGCCCAAAGCTCCCTTTGGAATTTTGGATGGAGGATATTCTTCACTATTGGAGTTGATGAAATCCAACTCTAAAGACACCCAAGATCAACTGCATGCAATAACCTATCAAAGGGAAGCCAAGGAGAGAAGCGCATGGAGCTAGGGAAAAGCCCTAAATGGACATGAGAGAGAAAATATGCAAACACAAGAAAATATGTATTTACAATATGCTAGAAGTGATATGAAATACAATGAGGGGGCTCAAATATAAATAGCTCAAGGGATCTCCTAGAATAAGCTAGAAGATGCTAGGAAATAAGTGTGACAACTAAGCATACATCCACATGAGGTGAAAAGTCCTCAAACAAGGTGAGAGGATAAGTATGACTTAGGAGAGAACAAAATATCATATTATCAACAACTTGTAACTAACTCCTACACTACAACTAATAAATAAATGCATTTAACTAAGTAAGCTTAAGTAAATAGAATAAATAATTAGTAAATTAATTATTTACTCTAATACCCCCCCTTAACTGCAACTTAGGGGAATGCCTTAAGCTCACAAAACTAAGATGAAATGTAGAATGGGTCCTGGCAATAGGTCATGTCAGGTTCCCATGTACAATGCAAAGAAATGCAACTTCTATAAATGGGGAAAGAGAGAAAACCACATGGGAAAAATCTTCCCCCAAAAAGAGGTAAGAACCTAGTGAAGAACTAAAAAAACCTCCAACTAGGGGAATGTCCCCATAAATTAGGAACAAAGAGGATCATGAAGAGCATCACTGAAGCATGAAGAAGCCACAAAACTCTACCATTAAGAAGAAACTACTGATCTAAAGAACCTCCATGAAAGAAGAAGGCATGAGCTGATTATGTCTATATGGTAGATGATCCATCTCACCGAAATGCATAGGTAGCCAGCCACTGCAATCACCTTGTATATAGGATCAACCACTGAATGAATAGTTCACACTATTGAACCATTGAACCATGGATGCATTAGAAAAACAACATAACCCCCCCTTAATGCAGATGGGGTGAGATGACATGTAATTGAGAAGGTAAGCCAAAATCCTTTGCAGATAGAACCAAGAATGAAGAGAAAGATGAAGAGGTACAAACACCCATAAAGGCATGGTCAAATTGACTCTGCATGGGCTAATTTCATGGAAGGGACACTCACTTGACAAAGCAAGATGGCACAAACATGGAAACTACTATCCCCCCATGGTGTTTTATGAAAATAGTGCAAATACAACTATCTCAAAACAACGTTCATGACCCTCGAAATGCAAGAGTGGCACTTTATCTCAGTACGATATATAAAAATGCTTAAAAATGATAGCTACAATGATCAAAACCAAAAACAAGCTATTAAAAAAAGTACAGCTCAAAACAAAGGATCCCATATGAAGAAAATGATCCTTCAGACCTAAAACACCCAAGATATCCACCATGGACCAAAAATGCCAAAATAATGATAGAAAGAGTATGGTGCAGAATCTAAAGGAAATGACAACATTTTTGAGAAGTAGACAAAGCCAGCTTTCCAAAAATATAATATTTTCAAAAAACTAACTTGGGATGCATAAGATAAGCTTGCCGGAGTGAAAAAAATAACTTAGGACTTCAACTAAAAAAATGGGCAATAAAATTGCATCAAAGCCCAAAAATACCTACATCAATGTCTCTGTCTTAGAACCAACTTTTTGATGTTTCTTTCAAATTAGAAAAATACCTCCATATGCTCAAATCATGGCCAAAAAATTGAAGGTAGGTCAAAAAAGACCCTAGAGATTCGCAAGAGGTGGATGATGCAGCATTGATGTCATGCTAACATTAGCATTTTAGGGGAAAAATTGATGGCCTAGTAGCCATCAGGGAAAAAAGAAGCCACGTGGCATGCCACATGGCATCTTCACATGGTAGCCATGTGGCAAAATTTGATGTAGCAGGGTGGCGTGGTGGGTCCACATGGCAGTGTGCCATATGGCACCCAAGCCATGTGTCACCCTGCACAATTGCCAAGTGGTGAGAACTTTGACTAGGTGCAAAAATCAAGCTCCACTACTAATTACACCATGAGTGTTGACTATGGTGAAGTGGCAACTGGGTGTGACATTGATAGACAGATGGCAAAAATCACCGATGGAGCTGTGTTGCAGGAGCAGAGAACCAGCATCGTTGCCAATAG
Source organism: Cupressus sempervirens (assembly GCA_028749045.1). NCBI lineage: Eukaryota > Viridiplantae > Streptophyta > Pinopsida > Cupressales > Cupressaceae > Cupressus > Cupressus sempervirens. The sequence goes on from CM053784.1 coordinate 323,030,558, forward strand.
AGACTTAGTGATGGGTGGCGGCCAGAACTTAGCGTTGGTAGGGAGGAGCTTGAGTGGTAGAGTATGTCCTAGTGGGGCATGGATAGAGTGCAAATGGCACCACAGTGGCTACTGGGCAGAGCTACAATGGTGCACTCTGTTCTAATTTTTTTTAATTTTTAAGCCTACGGATCTCTACGACTGTACGGAAGGTCCTCCAAGTTAAAAAAATTTTGCCTCCTAGAGCCCTGTCTCCAAAATTGACAAATTTTATATGGATCCTAGCTGAAAAGTGCCTTTCAAATCCAATGGAAGCATCCGTTTTGGCCCAAAGTGCTTCAAACAAATTCTCTTCCTTGGATTGAAGAAAAATGCACAAACAAACTAGGGTTTGTGTCTCTAAATCATGGCTTCAAAAAACCTTCAATGAAGCAATAGTAGGGAGGCTCTAATACCATATTGGAGTTGATGAAATCCAACTCCAAAGATACCCAAGATCACCTGCATGCAATAACCTATCAAAGGGAAGCCAAGGAGAGAAGAGCGTGGAGCTAGGGAAAAACCCTAAATAGACATGAGAGAGAAAATATGCAAACACAAAAAAAAAATATATTTACAATATGCTAGAAGTGATATGAGATACAATGACAGAGCTCAAGGAATCTCATAGAACAAGCTAGAAGACGCTAGGAGATAAGTGTGACAACTAAGCATACATCCACATGAGGTGGAAAGTCCTCGAACAAGGTGAGAGGATAAGTATGACTTAGGAGAGAAAAAACTCTTGTATTATCAACAACTTATAACTAACTCTTAGACTACAACTAATAAATAAATGCATTTACCTAAGTAAGCTTAAGTAAATAGAATAAATAATTAGTAAATTAATTATTTACTCTAACATTCACTCTATTTCTATAGTGTTTGGGGAATGTGCAAGTTTTTCTACACAGACTCAAGAATGTAAGTAGCATCTTATGCACATATTTTTGTTGAGTTTGATCTAAATAATCTATTTCTAGACCCTATAGAAATGTGTTTGGGCCCTACCTCATGGCTACAATAGTTGGATTATGAAACTCTACCTTTCAAATTTAGGATATGTCATGAATATGGGAACACACAATACAAATGCCCTTGAAATAAATCTTCTTAATTATTGGGTTCTGCTACATCTTAGTCTAAGGCAGATAATGGTAAGCCCCCTTTTCCTTATGGTCTTGTAGACAAGAAGGGATTTTTTTCCTAGTGAAGCCCCATAATAAGGGTAAAGGGAAGAAGATAACTTGGATGGATAGACAAAATGATGGTACTTTTAATAGATTTAATGTCCTAGATGAATTGGTGAAAGAGGAAGGCATTTTAGTTGAACTAGCCTCTTGTGGTAGGACCAAACATGGGGCCTAGGATGAGGAGGTAAGGGATCCATCTCAGCCATCAAAAAAGAAACAAGGTAAACAAATTCCTATGGTTGAGCCACCCTAGGAGAAGGATAGTTGTGTTCTTGGGGGAGCAGGGGGGGCACAAGATGGGGGCAATTTAAGAAATTCAAATTCTACTCTCCTTTCTCATAAGGTGATGTTAGATAGTATGTAAGGTACCAGAATTGTACCCACATTAGGATTACATCAAAAAAAAATTAAAATGATCTTCAAGGAAGCCATCTAAGAGTAGAAGGAATACTAATCATGATAAGGTTAAGATGATGGGGGAGACATTGGTTGAGTTAGGGTTTGTAAATTCTATTGATTCCCACTTCTCTCAACCCTCTAAATGATTATTCTATCTTAGAATGTGAGGTTGTTAAATAGAATCCTTAAACAAAAGGTTGTTTTTACATTAATTGAGGCTCAATCTTTAGATATTATTTTCATTTATGAAACCAAGTTTATATTTGATGGTTTGGCTTGTTCTACTTCAAAATTGTAGCCCCATTATGGCTGGCAGGGAGTGGATGGTCAAGGTAGCTCTAGTGGAATTGCCTATCTTTGGAATCCAAGGAAGGTGTCACCTCTTTGGTGTATTTTGAGTAGGTATTCTATTTATTTTATTTCTTCTCACTTTTAAACTAGAGAAAAGTACATGTTTTCTAATATATATGGTGGGTATATCTCTTATGTGGTCTCACATAAACATTTTTTATTCCTTATATCCTTTCCTCCCTTGGATTATGGTTGGGGATATTAATTTTTTAATTAGTTTAGATTAAATAAGAGGTGGGCTAGCTCAATTAGACCCTTCCTCAAATATGCTCAGAGATAACATCCATATCTTGAATCTCATTAATGTTAAACCTAGAAATGGTACTTTCATTTGCAATAGTAGAAGGAGCAAGATTGAGGCTATTTCTTAATGGTTGGATGGTTCTTAGTTTCTTATTATTTAATGGATGTTAGGTGGTCTACCAAATTGAAAATTCTTGATTTAAGGATCTCTAATCATTGACCTATTAATCTTTCTATTACTTCCTTGAAGGTCACTAAAAACCCATCCTTCAAATTTCAGCTGATGTGGTTAAGGGATCACTCTTTGTAGGATCTTATGTTAGTGTGGTGGCATGAAGGTAGGCCTTCTTATGGTACTATGATGTTTAGTTTTTAGAAGAGGTCATTCCAATATTAGAGGCAAGGACCATTTTAGATTGCATTCCTCGTCTAGTTTCTAATGAAATGACTATGATCTCTTACGACCTATTTTATCAGGTGAGCTTGAGAAAGTGGTATTTGGTATGAAGAAGGGTAAGGTCCCTAGTATCGATGGTTTCCCCATTGAATTTTTCCACGAATTCTAAGATATTATTAAATTTGAACTTCTAGAAGTGGTCTAGGAATCCAATAGAAACAAACAGATGCCCAAGTCCTTGAATGCTACCTTTTTGGCTCTCATACCCAAGATTAAGGGGGGCAATTTTTTGGACCAATTCCAACTTACAAAATTACCATCAAATTAATTACTAAAAGGCTCAAGCCTCTTTTGGGTAATTTTATCTCTCAAGAGCAAAGAGACTTTATTGGTAGTAGATAAATTCTTGATGGTGTTGTTATTGCATCAGAGGTTATCCACTCTATGGCCACTTCCAAAGAAAAAGGTCATGTTTATCAAGCTAGATTTGGAAAAAGATTATGACTGGTTAAGCTGGGATTTCTTGAGTAGAATGCTTCTAGCTTTTGGTTTTGATGAGGAATGATTTGATTAGACTCTCAATTCTGTGACTTCTCCTTCCTTTTCTAATCTTATTAATGGAGAATCCACTAAGCTATTTTCTGCTTCTTAGAGACTTCGACAAGGGGACTCTCTATCTCCTTATCTCTTTATAATTATGGTAGAGGGCCTAGGCATAGTTATTAAATTTTATGTTGAACAATAGTTCATCCATGGGTGGAAATGGAATAATAATCTCCCATCGTATTGTCATCTCCAATTCATGGATGGCATTGAATTGATGGGATTGGCTATAATATATGAGGCAAGAAATTTTTGAAGGGTTTTAGACACCTATCTATAAGCTTTTGGGAAAAATATCAATGAAAATAAGTCCTCCATTTTTTACTTTAATACTCTATAGCCTATCCAAAATATGATTTCTAGGATTCTCATTTTACAGATTGGTTCTCTTCCTTTGGTGTATCTTGGAGTCCCCTTGGCTTTGGGAACTCAACAGAAGGATTATTGGTAGGACCTCTTGGATAAATTCTAGAGTAGGGTTAGCCATTGGATTAATAGGTGGATCTCTTCTACTAGGAGATTTAATCTCCTTAAGAAAGTGATTTAGGCCTTTCCAATATATAGGTGTTTTGTGTAGATTCCCCTTGTTGGTGTTAATAAGGAATTTGATTCTTTGTTTAATAATTTCTTTGGTCAGGTAATCTTCTCTCTTTGAAGTGGAGTTTAGTCAAGTGGGAAACTATTTTATTGCCAAAGTTTTATGTTTGTCTGGGTCTCAAGTGCATGGTTCTTGTTGTCAAGGCTTTGGCTGCTAAGTTATACTCAAGATGGCACAATAATTTGGAGCAGGATTGCCCAAGATTCTTGCCCAAAACTAATTTCCTAGAGTGGACTATTAGGACATCACAAGACTAGCTCTAGTTGGGAAGGGCTCCTTTATTTGGGACACTCTTAAAAATGGAGCTCATCTTATTAAGGATGGCCTTTTTTGGATATGTAATGGGGGCTTGTTCTTTTTCCTGGTAGGATTCATAAATGTTCATCCTCCCATTCTCTACACTCATCCTGATCTTGAGCCTCTTCACCATATTTTTACAAATGTATGGTGGACTAAGGTGGAACACTTTAAGATTGTCAAATGGTGTGGCTTATTTGATGTGACCTGGAAGGACCCACATGAGTGGCCTTTAGGTGGTTCCATGGAGATTTGGGTTGACCTTGCAAACCTCCTCTTTGGTAGGCTATGAATTTCTACTAGGGACAAGGATATCCTTGCTTAAAGTCTATGTTCTAAAGGAAATTTTAGTGTTGCAAAAGAATATGCTTGGCTGGATAAACAATGACATGGATTAGCATAAGTAACTTTTCTTATGGTTGGTTGTTGTTGAACTGTCATTTTGCACAATGTTGAATGACAGGAATCCTTTCAAATCCCTCTCTTAAAAATCTGGTGAAGGACCAACTCCAATGTTCTTGGTGGTTTGGCAACCTACTAGGTTTGTTCAATTGAAGATAAATGTGTATGTACATGAGGAGGTCTTTGCTAGTTCAAACCAATCTTGGACAATCTGTTGGTTGAAATGTAACCATAAAAGAATTTTATTTTTGTATTTTGTACTTAATGATTAAAGTGTAATTTATATAGTCAAATATATGGATTATTATTTAAACCAAGTTTTTAAAAAGAAAAAAACAAAGATAGATTAATGAGAGATTAAAGAAAATAACTTGAAACAAAAACTCCTAACGGACATAAACCAAGGTAGCAATACATTTGAGAATTAAATTATCAAAAGAATTAGGTGGAAAACCAATGAAATGAGGAGCATCACTTTATCAACTCCATTGATGCAATCATCAATAGTAACTCAATATAAAATGAATGATGTTTCACATTTCATCAAATTGCAAGGCCACAAAGAGTGCACTCATGTAAGACAAGATGCTAAGCAAGAGCAAAGATGATCCTTTCTTCAATTTATCACAATAGTGGAATTTGCTAACACAAGGCAAATACCAGAACTAAAATTTCACACAATCATAACAACACAATAAAACCATTGGCTTCATTATAATTCATAAACATGCATTCGCAAAAATAATACACTTTGACGAGATTTACTACACTCAGAATGAGAGAAACAATAGTATATATTATTAAATCAAAATAATGGTTTGGAGTACATATTACATCCATGTATTTATAGGAAATCATATCCTCCCTTTTTTTTTGGAGTGAGAGCTCTTTAAATGTAAACTTATGCTAAAAACTAATTAAAAAAATCTAATTATACACAAACTGACTCTCTAAATGTTGGCAAGTATTTCTCCTTTGTTTATATTAATTAATGGGTACATTAGCCTTTACATGACTTAAAACAGCAAAAGAATAAAAAGATAAGAAGAAGGAAGTTTTGATATGGTCTAGAAGTCTCTAGAAGCTTTAAAAATGGGATCTTGGGCTTGTCTTGGCATTTCTTGTAGTTGAATTATTGTCCAAATGTGTTGTCTATGCATAGAATGCTCTAAATTAGGAATTGGCAGTTAAGTGTCAGTGCACTACTTTTTCAAAATTATCAATGCACCTCTGTGAAGAGAACACATGTGCACCTTGATGACAGGTATGAAAAATCTAAAAAATCTTCTTAGTGTCAAAATTAAATTTCCAGCATCTGGGTTTTCTTCCCCTTCAGACCAAAATGATGTCTAGATGTTTTTTTTCTAAAATTCTAAATAATATTTCCTATTTAAGTAGATTTTTGTAAATCTAAAGCCTCATACTTATTCTTTACTACATGTCAGTAGTTACTAATTTCTATTCTTGTCTCTGCAAAATCCCTAAGCTCAGTGTCTAGTTCCAAAAGTGCTTCTTTGGTTTTGAAAGCTTGTCTAATGTCATATTTCAATGAAGCTTCTTTGAATCTTCCTCTAAAATGTTGGAAAAGTCATTGCATTTCAAAAAGCTTGGTCTTAAACTAATCTTCAAAAATCTCAAGGAAAGTGGTGTTATAGTACTTTTCCACTTCAAAAGATTGCTCTTGAGCTTTTTCCCTATTCCATTGGTTGTCACCATTCTATCCTTCCATTAATTTTCTTTCCTATTGATATTTTACCAATTTAATCATTAATATTATCTAGCTCCTCTATATCATATAACTCCATAATAATTTGATACCTCTAACCCTTTACTGATCTTAATTCTTGTAGGTCCTTGGACCATGTATGTACTTCATCCATCAACCCAAAATATTTGTTCACTATTGAATCCAACTTGTTGGCACCTGACTAGATGTGGCACAATAAGTTCAAATTTCCATTTATGGTCTATACTCCCTTTCTTCAAAACTATCATGCCATTGCTGACATGCCTACAAAAATAAGTCCAACTGTGTTCCTAATTGCTTTCTTCCTAGTGCAACTCCAAGAGTAACCACTAGATTTTCTAGGTCAATAGGGCCCACTACTTTGTTGAGGTAGCCTTTGAGCAGTCCATTCTTCTTATGTAGTGTTATCAATTTTTCCCTATCCTAATCTATGTGTCAAAATACTTCCTTCATTCTTGCAGTGATCATTAATTTGGCCATGTCCACTATGGGCTTTCCCAACATAACCTCATTGATTTAGTAATCCTTCAAAATTAGTTATTTGGTGTTAAGATGAGGAGGAGGAACGACAATATGTGGGAGAATTTCCTAGTCTTGGTTCTTCATTATGAAGGCCAATGTTCTAGCATTACCCTTAGGTGGCTTGGGCCTCTTCACCACTTCAATCAGTTCCTTCATTCCTTCCTCTTTTATAAGCTCCAACTATCTCTTTTATCAAAACATAACCTCCCTCTTCAACATGATGGTGTGGTTTCCATGAGTGACATATACTTAGCTAAAGAGGTTGGTTGTACAAAATGCTCCTTTCTAGAGTCTTCTCATTTTGAGGAAGATCTTCAAAAGGAGTCTCTATAATCCGTTGGAATAAGGATCTAGACTCTATATCTTGAGAAGTTTGCTGAGTTTCTTCTAGTATTTATCCCTCCTCAAATACTTCAATGAAAAGAAGATGTTGGAATTCTCCTTCTTCAATTTCATGATCCTATAGTTGAACTACTTCTACTAGAGGAGGTGGAGCTACTAACCCTTTATCTAGAATGGTGGTCATATCCTTTGGTCATGGTGATGGAATGCATAGAGGTCCTTGAGGCAGAGGAGGAAATTGATTCCAATCCTCTCCTAAAGGTTCACTCATGGGAATATCTCTAATCTTCTCTCCCACCATCTTAGTGTCCACTGGCATAAAATCAAATTCCAAGATGTCAAAGACATCAGTTGATTCACTCTCCATCTTAGCTATCCACTTATGTTGTTTAGCTTTTGAAGTTGATACTTAGATAGGATCTCTTGGAGAAGATGGAGGTGTCTATGTAGAAATTCATCTCCTCTCTTCCTCTATATTTTTGGTTGAGGGTGTTCTCTAGCTCAAGGAGAAAATCTCTATTTTTTTCCCTTCTTTCTCATCCTCACCTTCTGAGATGGTTTTTGGAACTTGTGGGGATGGATTATTATTTTTCTTCAATTTTATCCTTCATGTATCCACCATAGTTGTTTTGATCCTCACTTTCTTTCAAGATAAAGGTGACACATCTTCCTCTATATTTGTTAGCAATGGGACCCTTTGTTATTCTATTTATTTATCCTCATCCTATTGTAGAAATGCCTATTTTTCTCACTATGCTTGAGGCTCATCTTGCTCAATTTTCTCGTATTGAGCTAGTGTTGTGTGGGCCTTGGGTGCTTGTCTCTTTTCCCTAGGAGATTCCATCTTCATCTTCTTTCCCTTATCAGCCTCAAAGTACTCAATCTCTTGCTCGTGTTGATGTACCATTTCTAGCCTTACTAGGGATTGAGCAAGGTAGGTTGGTACGTTGATCTTTTCACCTTTACCTTTGATAGGCCTTGTTTTGGCTTGTAGAGATATGGTCAGAGGAATTAGATCCATCCAGAATTGCTTCCAATTCCATTCCCTAGTTAGTTCAATTATATGCCTAGCCTGATGATCTATGTCATCATTTTCCTCTCACTCTATCTCTACATTCATGATACACCTATCATAGATTTTATCTCTATTATATAAAGGATCCATAACTTTAGGTATATCCTTTTCTACATTCGTGAGAGTAATCTTAATCTTTTGCACTTTTTCTGCTAGGTATAGACTCATCCTACAATAATGCCTTATACAGATATCATAGTCATCTATTGTGTTCATATAGTGATCTTCTAAGGCATTAACATGTACAAATTATTTCCCTAGTAGGTGTTGGACCATCCCAATGTTGCTAAAGAATGGGCAAGGGGATTTCTATTCTTCCAAGGGATACCAATCACATTCAAAGTCAAAGGTGGCAATGTCTTATGTCTACTTCACCTCAAATGTGCCTATTATAATGGGCTAGACCCTTGTCTTCTTATGTTATTTCCTCACTCTATCAAAAGAAAAAGTGAGTTGGTAGGCTATTTCAAGGAATATTAACTTGTCTGAGGCATATCTTGGGAGCTTCTTGGGGAATAGTAGAGTACCAGCTACCCAAATATCCATGAAGGTATTAAACTAAATGTAGATGGCTCTAGTTTCTATGATCCAAGTTTCGACCTCTACTAATATTCTCTTTGTATAATCCCCTTCTCTAAATTAGATGGTGGCAAAGATGAACCCATCATTAACCATTTTTTATCCCACACTCTATAGTGGGAGCTTCTTTTTAATGACTTGTGGATACATCGCATAGGGCCAAGAATTTGGATCTTGCATGTTTCCCTTTCTGTAAAGGCCTAGATAATTCATGGTTCTAGCCACTATCAAGTACACCATGTATGATGTCATGTAGAAGCAAGGGTCAGCTTTGACGGTGACTAGCTACTCATCCAAGTTATCACATATGATGGTGGCCTAATCAACGGGCATCTTTGTGGTCTTAATAATTTCAATGAAATGAACCATCCATGTCTAAAGGTGATCAGCTATAGGGAGACACATAACTCTACTTAGGAGGATAATTGCATATCCAATGTAATCTTTTATGTATCCTCTACTCATATCCACCTTGTCTATGTTGTGGCCCAAAGATGCCCTGTAAATTAGGAATGTGGACTATACTAGTTCTTTTGCCTCTTTCTCATTATCTTTATACCATCATTCTACTCCATATGAAATCTATAAATATCGATCTATCCTTGGAATGTGAAATTTCTTAATTTTTTTGGGTTAGAGGTCCATGATAATCTATCTAGTTACACTTTTCACAACTTTTTTTATTGGTCACATAGTGCTTTGTTGGTGTCATTATTAGGTTTGAAAATTAAATTGAAGTGGGATGATGTGTTGCATTTACAAGCCTAGACTAGATTAAAGAAGATACTATTGCCGACCTTTCTTTAGGTTTATTGTAGATTGTCAAGAATGCATTCCACTCTATATGGTCTGACTTTGTGTCTCATATTTTTGTGTGCCCATCCTACAATAGTGACTTCTTTGGTGTTAATTGATACTTGAAAGAAATAGGTTTTGGTGCAAGCTTCTCCACCATGGAAGATGATGAGGATACAATTTGATTTGCATAAAAAAGGAAAATATTAATATTGTGTTATCAGAAGGAAAAAATGAGACTGTATAGGACTCAAAATGTTATTAGAATAGGTCAAAATTAGTCAAAAACAAATCAAAAGTAGTTCTCCGATGGAAAGGTGTGTTTTGCATATTTGCACACCTAGAGAACCCTAAAATGGCTTTATTGTGTAGTTGTGCATGTGCGCACCTAGGCAAGGTGCACACATCTACATATGTGTAGTGCCTTGTGCATTGTGGCGGGGGGCTGGGGTTAGTCTTTCTATATGAAATGAAGTGCACACATGCACACCTCATGGAGGTGTGCATATTCTCAACTTCATAGAGTGTCATAGGTCTTTTAGTTTAGGTTTTTAGTTTCAATGTTTTTAAGGCTTTAGCTATGCAAAGGTGCACACATGCGCACATCTTAGGGGTTCTCATTTGCAGGTAAAATCACAAACCTGTGTCACTCTTTTGTAAAGGAAAAGGCTAACAAAAATATAATTTCTCACCTTCAATGACATAAAATTGGTATTATTATTTGGAATTTTAAAATAAAGTAAAGTAATGAAATGTGTAGAAAAGGATGAAATTTAGGATTATAATTTTTAATAATTATTTGGAATAAGAATTGATATATTTTCCTAATTTTAGTAGATGATTTTTTAGTTGCTAGAAAAATCTAAAAATTGGGAGTTTAGTTCCCACCACAAAACTATATGGAAATAAACTTATTTCCATTTGATCTTAGACTATGTTATATATAACATATATAGCTAGAAAAATCAAATATAAAATTGACTTTAGACCTATATTTTCTCTTTTATAATGATTCAAATTCTAACTCACCTGAAATCAATAGTTTTCATCTCCCACCGAATTTTTGAAAATAAATATATTCTAACCAGAAGAAAAATTTACATTCTTGAAGAGGACTCTCTCCTCTAGAACACCATATAATTTTTAAAAAAATTTAATATGTTTTAATATTTTTTACTTTCTCAAAAATGACATCTTTTTTAGTGTTAAAATATGTTCTTCTATAATTTTTTAATTACAATATAATATATCTAATTAAAACACTATAAATTCTATAAGAGAATATTCTTGACTTTGAGATCTATAAAATGGTGTTTATATGTTACTAAAAATATATCATAAAAAATAGTAAGATTTATTGAAGCATCAGTTTTCTGAAATAATTTTATTTCTTTAGTAATTAGATACAAACTAGTATAAAACATGCATTTAATAGACATTTCCAATTAGAAAAGTGTGAGACCATATATAAGTTAGCTAGAATGAATTTATCTAGACCATATGTTTGATCAAAATTAATTTTTGGATAAAAATACTCAAATTCAATCATTCTAATAAGTCAGTCTGAAAGGTGACACAACTTTGTACTTTTACCCTTGCATGCCTCTTCAAGGTTCTAACCTTAATGTTGTGTGTATGGAACTACAATAGAGCTTAGTAGCATAGTACAAAGGGATGAAAAGGTGTAGTGTCAGAGGGATAGTGGGTGCAAGTGAAGAAAGGGTAGGGTGGTTGGATACTTTTATAAGCCACAAGTGTCCAGTGCACACCCTTGGAGATGTGCACCTAAGAAGGTACAAACCTTCTGAGGGTGTGCACATGCACATGTGTGCATCTCCAGGGTAAGGTGCAATGTGAACTTAGTGCACTTAGTGCATAAGTGAACATATGCACACTTGAAGCACTAAAGAGCCCAAAATTTTGACTTCTTCTCTCTCCAAGTTTCCCAACTCTTCCCAGTTAGAGACTAGGACTTGAGCTAGACCTAGAGGAGGGTCCAAAATGATTGGAGCTCTAGACTATAAGGCTCAGTAGGGATTTCAAACTATGGGGTCCCTAGTTTTTGTGTGAAAATGGGGAGTGCATTGTGAAATCACAAAAGGTTCTCAAAATAAATGTCTTACCTAGGATAACCTTGAAAATATAGGATTTCAAGGGCCTTCTCTTTTTTCCTTCAGTATGCATGATGAAGAAAGTGTGTCCCACTTATTCTTTTTTTGCCCATTCTCTAGAGAAATAGGGCACAGGTGGTGGGAGGCATGGCATCATGTTTGTATCCGACTTGTGCCCAATATTGAATTTTGGGAAGGCCTTGGTAGAACCCCTAAAAAAAATACTTTCCTTCAAGTGGCATGGGTTATTGGACGTACTTTCATTATATGGAATCTTTGGATGGAGTAGAATCATTGTACTTTTTGTAGCTCAATTTTGGGAGTCACTAAATTTGTGGTACAAGATTTTCACCAGGTTCAAGGAAACTATTTATTCCAAGTGTGATATGTCTAAACATATTGACCCTGGAGATTGTAGGATGGTGAGGAATTTGGGTTTGTGCACAAGGCAGTGGGAAACACAAGTGGCAAGAGAACTCCTATATTCAACAGAAGTGTTTGTAGAGATGGGAGGTGGAGACTACCCCTAACTAGTATCTTAAAAATTAATATTGATGGTTCCTCTCATGGGAATCATAGGCATGTAGGTATTGGTTGCATAGGTAGACGTAAGGATGATGAAGTTATCGTTCTTTTCTCTTTCTATAAAAGTGATAACTCTAATAATTTGATGGAATCCCTTTCTATTAAGATGACTATTGAGTGGTGATGTTCTTTTGGATGGAAGAGTATTATATGTGAGTCAAATTCTAAGATCGTCATGGATATGATAAATAACTAGAATGTGGTTGATGTTAACTAAAAATTAGCCTCTATTGTTTGAGAGATTTTGTATTTGAGTTATTGATTGGAACTTTTTTATCATATTCCTATAGAATGGAATGGAGTGTCTGATATTTTGGGAAAATGGGCATCAAAGAATGGAGTTGGTTGGGATATTTTATGAAAGGATAGGCTTTATGTTGATTGTCATGGGACTTTGGAGTGGTTTGTGGAAAAGGATAGGATTCCATAGTTGTGGTGGTCATTTTTGGATTTTTTGGGCTTGAGGCCTTTATATTATGTTTGATTAGATTGATAAAAAATTTACCCATTTTTTTCTTCAGAAAAACTATCAACAATAAATAAGATCTCACAATATGTAACAACTCCAAATCAATAAGTAGACCAAATAAAATTTAGTAAGTCAAGTACCAAAGGAAAATGTAAATACCATGACAGAGGCTTAGGCTAGATGCTTGAGAGTTTCATCACACATTCAAGCTACTTGACTTACCCTAGAATGGTCTATCACTATATCCAAACACTCAAGCATTGAGTTTCCATCTTATAAAGACAAGGAAAAATAGTCATACCTTCACTAGGTATCATATCATTCCCATCCTTAGCCTATATAAGCACTCAACGCATGGGTGAGGCAACATCTCAATTTATCTTTTTTATGTGATCCTAAATATTTGAATTACTATGTTATCACTTAATACACAACTTATACTGAGTTGTCTTGAATACCACTCTAGAACCCAACCCCCATTGCAAGCCATTATCATAAGATACATGTAGACTACCTTCCCAAAAGTCACAAACCATAATGGTGTCCCATACCATAGAAGTAGATCTGATTGGGTTTAGTTCCATAATAGGTAGCTCAATACTACATTAGTTGTCAAAAACCAAATCCTCTTAAAAGATCAACAAAACAATATCATCAATATAAACCTCAATTTGAATCATAAAATATATTATGATACCAATTTAAATAATCATTATAAAGTAAATTTCAAAAAATGTCTCTAGTGCACATCCTAGATTGGCTAGCTAAATAATTCACATAAAGGTAATCAATAAATTAAAAATTACATTGAAATTCCAAAACCATAAAAAAACAAACTCCATAGAACATCAAGTAAACACACATAATGTTTTTTATAAGATCTTATCATTTGGTTTTGATTAGATTATTTTCAAAATTTTAGTATACATTAAAATCATTTTACGTTATAAAGTCAAGTTTAATTATAATAGGTATATAAGTATAGATAAATTATGTATGTTAATTACTTAATAAGTTTAATATAATTTTTTATTATTTTTAAATAAATAATATTTAACAATAAAGAAAAACAATTTCAAAATTTCTAATAGTGAATTTTAATGTATTTTCTCCATATAAATTAGTTGGTAATTTAAATGTTATAATCTCATAAAACTACATATCTTCAACTTATATCAATGAAGAGGTAATTTAATTTTACACATTTTTTATTATTACAACTCCTAAAGAAAATGTCATTTGAATGGTGTAAAAATTAAATCTTCTTGGCCCTATTTAGGTTTGAAGGTTGTGAGTTTAGAAAAAATCATAGAAACCATTGAATCTTGATGAAAATCAACAAAAATATTAATAATAGACTTATTTACAATCGCAAAGAAGCAATTTGCCTAATTATATATTTTATAAAAACTAGAAGTGATGGTTCATGTTTGTCTAATTGAAAAATTTGGCAAGAATAAGCCTAGTTCTACTATAATAGTCAATATTTAACCATGTCCATACAAAATACCCCTATATGAGTTTTATATATGTTTAATACAATTCAAATGTGTGTCTTTATATTTTTAATTAAATATATTGAATGAAAATTATAGTAAAATCATATATTCCAAACCCTCAACTTGGCATGTGAGAGACTATAAACATTTTTTTATAAATAAACAAAAGAATTATATATTTTAATCGAGTTGAGAGAAAACTATTAAACAATAATATAAATTCTAAAGCTGTCATTTCTTTTAAATCTTATCACTTAAGGTTTCAACACAAACTTTCTCACAATATCAGTTATGTTTTAAACACAACTTACAAGAAAACTCTACTAGTATTTATCTCTTAGAAATCCAAAGGTACTTATTCAAACTCAAACTTGATTTGATTATCTAGAAAGAATGAAGAAGACAATATTTCCAATAGAAATGTCAAAGAGATTTGAAAACCACTACCTTCAAACACCACACTAATTTGTTAAAGAAGGAAAACAAAACCCAACTTCAGACTTCACTCCCAATCCTTAAAAAAAATTCTTGTACTTAAAAATATGAATGTATAACCAATAACTTCTCTCATAAAATATTTGTTTCAAATTATCCTTTTTGTTCTCCAAAAATCTTGTCTAACTCTCCAAAATGACTATAAACCTCTAATATGAAAAAAAAAAACAACCAAATAAAACTGAGTCTTTAAAATGAGTAAACTTTAAATAGATGGAAACTCAACTTAAAATAATAGAATGATTTTTCTTTGTTTTCTTATATTTTTCAAAAAAAATAAAAAAATTTAAAAGAAAATAAATACAAATTTTATATTTTTTCCTTTCTTTTAATATCAAATAACTAAATATTCTTTATTTAGTTTTTTTTTTTTCAAAAAATATATATTATATTTTTATAAAAAGTAAAAAAATATCATCTCCATTTTTAAAATATTAAATACTTCATTCCCCACTCAAATTTCTAACAAAGAATCTTATTTTAATTTATTAATTAAAGTGCAATTAAATTACATATAGTTATTTCAATCAGTAATAGTAATTAAAGCCCACTACTTATGTGCAACACTAATTTAATTACTATTTAATGTTTAATATTTTAATTTCTCTTTCAACTTTCATATTTATACTTTTTAAATCAAGTATTTTGAATTGAAGTGCACTTTTAATTAATTTTCAATTGGTTAAATAGCATTGTATTTTAATGTTTCATTGTAAATTAATAATATTTAATAATTCTACACTCCTAAGTCTCACTTGCATGCAAAAACCTATCACAAAAAGAGAGAAGCAAAAGCTATGGAGGCTAGAATTCCTAGATCCATAGATGAGACATTCTTGATAAGAAAAAAATTTGCTATTATCAAAAGTGAATGTATAATTAAAAAGAGATAGATCCTTATAAAGGATATCAAAACCCTAAAAAGTTAAAACCTAGGTTGCATGATAATAATTAATAAAAGAATTAATTAGTATATGCTCAAGCTTTAGCTTAAGTAGAATAGAGTTAATTAGAAAATGTCTAATTACTCTAGCAACCCCCCCAAATAATAATAATAATAATAATTAGGAAGTAGCTAAAATTTTATAAACTAAAAGTAAACTTTGGTTCAAACAAAAATACTTGGTGAGCTACCCAAGTGCAAACAATTCTCTAAAAAGAGGAAAAATAGAGAAAACCACATGGGAAAAATCCTACTGTAAAAAGAGATAGAAATATTTTTGAAAAGAACTAGTGAAGGACTTAAGAAGCCTCCAAACTAGGGAATGTTCTCAAAGATAGGCAAAAAAGATGATCATGAAGATCAACACGGAAGAATGTACAAGATGCAAAGTTCTATCGAAAGTAAGTGCTGATTTGAAGAACCTCCACTGAAATAAAACCCGACAAGGTAGAGAAGACTATAATCTGCATGAGTGCTCTCCAAAGACACTACTTGAATTAGGAGGCACACGAAGACAAAAAACTAAACTTGAAGATACATATGGCATAAAATGACAAAGCCTAAAGAGTTGATCAATCAAACATGGAAGACTGCATCCATATTAGAAAAAAAAAGAAGAGTGTCTATATGGTAAATTATCCATCTCACCAAAATTCATAGGTACTGAGCCATTGCATCCGTCTAGTACATAGGAACAAATAATGAATACATAGCTCACTCCATCAAACTAAGAAGCATGAGAAACAATAGAATATCCCCCATAATGCAAACACGGGTGAGGTGAAAGGAAACTACAAAAGTGGACCAAGTGAACTGCATGTCAAAGAACCATGATCAATATGCACAAAAGAATACATATGTGTGTACTAAGGTGATCAATCTTAGATAGATCTGTTATGATTAACCTTAGACATAAATAATAGTTACATGGAAGTATAACCAATACCAAAAAATAGTAGATCACATAAAAGAGAACACAAGACACCAAGATTTAACATGGTTCACCCGATCCCTGGGCTACATCCACCAACAACAAGTCCAATATTATTATTATCTAGTGATTACAATTTGCAATGCCTTATAGCTCAATACTGCTGCAAGAAGCCACAGTATCAACATTACATTATGAAATCCCTAACCCTTAGGCTTTTTATACAAGCTTTTGTCACTTACAAAATTAGGACTAGAATAAGTCATCTAATAATAATAAAATAGCAGTTGACACCTTTTACAATATAAGGGCATTTTTTGGCTTTAGGGGCACTGCCCATGAAAACCCTTGTGGAGGCATTGCCCCTCGACCCCACCCTATACTGAGAGAGGGAGTGCACCTAAGGTGCTACCCTAGGACCCTACAATGGTGTTGTCCCTTAACCTTATCTTGGGGGTACTGACCCAAAACCCCTGTAGAAATAATATGGGGAGAAAAGTACACAAAATAAACCTTCGAGTCTGATTAGGCTCCACATCACAACAATCTCCTAAATGGAGACTGATCAGACTCCACAACAATAACCTCCCACTTGGAGACTAATCATAGCATTGTTAAACCTATAGCTCGCACTAGAATATATCAAACCACCCTGGACTCTGCTATTCTTTTATTCTATTCAATTGAGAAGACCAATAGAAGCTAAAGAGAAGTTTAGCTTTTCCATTGTCACTACCTTTGTAAACATATCCATTGGATTATCATCTATATGTATCTTCTTCAGCTTTAATTGTCCATCATCAAAAAATGACCTAATGAAATGGTATCACAATTGTATGTGTTTTTTCTTTGAATGTAGAGCTGAATTCTTTGCAAGACGAATGGCATTCTAGCTATCTATAAATAAATAATAATCCCTTTGTGGATCTCCCAATTCCACCATGAAGAACTTAAGTCGTATCATCTCCTTGGTTGCCTCTATAGTAGCAACATACTCTACCTCTATAGTGGATAAAGAATAAGCCTTTTGTAAATGAGAAAACCATCTCACTACTACTCCATCAATAGTAAATGCATAACCTGTAGTACTCCACTTGGTATCAATATCCCTTGCCAAATTTGAGTCAACATAGCCCTATAAATTAGAAGTAGAGACCCCAAAAATGTAAACATTTACTAGATGTTCCTCTCAAATATCTAAGAATCTATTTAATGTCATTCCAATGTGCAATTCTTGGATGACTCATATACCTATTAAAAACTCAAATTATATGTGCAATATCTAGCCTAGTAGATACCATAGCATACATCAAGCTTCTTATAGCTAAAGCATAAGGTATCTTGGACATCTTATCCTCCTCTTCTTGTATCTTGGGACACATCTCCTTACTCAACGCCGAATGACTAGGTAAAGGTGTGATGACCAGTTTAGCATTCTCCATAGATAAATGTTGCAACAACTTCACAATATAATCAACCTAAGATAATATAAATTTCTAATTCTTCCTATCTCTACAAATCTTTATACCAAGGATTTTTTTTTTGCCCCCCAAATCCTTCATAGAAAATGAATGTGCTAACTATTCTTTTAACCTCTTAATGTGATCCATGTTAGACCTAGTTAGAAGCATATCATCAACATATAACAATAAAATAATGTAGCTATCATCATTCAACCTCTTAAAATAAACACAATGATCTGAATACCACTTACTATATCCATTCTGATGCATAAAACTATCAAATTTCAAATATCATTACCAAGATGCTTGCTTCAAGCCATATAAAAAAAAATTCAATCTACACACTAAGTTCTCCTTACTTTTGACATCAAATCCCTATGGTTGTCCCATATAGATCTCTTCATCCAAATCACCACAAAGAAAGGCTATTTTAACATCAAGATGCTCCAAATGAAAATCGTTAGTAACCACAATACTTAAAATAGTGTGAATAGAAGTCATTTTAACAACAAGAGAAAATATATCATCAAAATTAATGCCCTTTTTATGTGAAAATTATTTTACCACTAACCTAGCTTTAAATATTTTCTTACCTCCATCCTCTTCCTTTAACCTATAAACCCACTTATTCTATAAATCTCTTTTACTTTCAAGCAACTTGAATAAATCCCAAGTCTTATTTTTCAGCAAAAAGTCCATTTCATCTTTCATTGTAGACTCCCAATGAATTTTAGTATCCACCTACGCAACTTCATCATAACATTTAAGTTCACCAACATTAGTAAGTACAATAGAATACAAAGAAGGAGAAAATCTCCTTATTGACCTTCTAACATTCACAAGGGTGTCTTGTATTTGTTGTTGCGGTTGTTGTATAGATCATGAGGAACTATTGGAACATCATCTTTTGGAGCATTATCCAACACTACATAATCATTTTATTTCTTCTCATATTGCTATAACAAATCTTTGTACAATAGTTTCTCATCGAATATGGCATCCCTGCTTCGTACAATTTTATGATTTGCAAAATTCCAAACCCTATAACCAAATTCAATAATGTCATATCTAACAAATACACATTTCCTTGACTTAGCTTCCAACTTTTTTCTATTTTTCAGAATCTATATGAGAAAATGCTTCACAACCAAAAGTTTTTAAAAAAGAATAACTCACCTTCTTACCAATTCATGCTTCTTCTGGAATACCATAACCCAAAGGAGTAGAGTGACCTCTATTAATCAAATATGTAGTAGTAGTGATAGCCTCTGCCCACATGTTTAAGGGAAGCCTTGCATGCAACCTTATGCTTCTTGCATGCTCCATTATAGTCTTGTTCATGCATTCATTCACTCCATTTTTCTATGGAGTCCTTGGAATAGTTTATGTCTACAAATACCATTAGTGGAGCAATAATCTTCAAATTCATGACTACAATACTCACCGCCATTATTAGATTTAAAATATTTTATTTTCTTACCAGTCTCATTTTCAACCAAGCATTTCCATTTCTTAAAAGTTTGAAATACATCAGATTTCTGTCTAAGGAAATAAACCCATACTTTTTTTGTTGCATCATCAATAATTGTAACATAATAATGAGAGCCACCAAGGGAGGATACCTGAGCTGGTCCCCATACATCTCTATGCACAAGCTCTAATTTTTCAATTTTATTTTCCTTCCCAATCTTCACAAAATTCACTCTCTCTTTTTTTCCATACACACAACTTTCATAGAAATTCATAGAAACACACTTCAGACCTAGTAAAAATTTCTTTGGATGAAGTAATTTTATACTTTTCTCACTC
The DNA here is from genome assembly GCA_028749045.1 of Cupressus sempervirens. NCBI lineage: Eukaryota > Viridiplantae > Streptophyta > Pinopsida > Cupressales > Cupressaceae > Cupressus > Cupressus sempervirens. The sequence continues at coordinate 323,050,424 of CM053784.1, forward strand.
ATGTGCCCAAGTCTGTTGTGCCATAACACTATATCAAAATCTACAACATTTTTTTATTCTTCCTACTCAACTGCAACAAATATTCCTAAATGTTCATTTTTCTTTGAAATAATCAAAGTAGAAGGAACAATATGACCTGTACAAAGATATAAGGTGCCTACTTTCACACCTTTTGCTACTACAAGGGAACCTTTTGAAACCTTCCAATTTTTATCATTAAAAGTAACTACACAACCCTCATCACAGAGTTGCCTTGTTGAAATTAAATTTCTACTCAGTCATGGAACATGTCTTAACTTATGTAGTAGCCAATGATTCATATTCTACAACTTAATCTTAACTTTTCCCTTTCCAACAATCAGATAGGGCTCATTATCCCCTAAATAAACAAGCCCAAAATCTCCTTGGACATAATTAATAAAATAACCTCTATGAGGTGTAGCATGAAATGAAGCACCATAATCTAAAACCCATGAATCATCAATACTTTCTAAAGAAAGAAGCAAAGCATCCTCTTTGGATTTGTTACTTATCACAGTTTCCTTCTTGTTCCCTTCTGGTTTATCTCCTTCATTGTTCATTCAAGTCCAACAATTTTTCTTCTTATGCCTTAGTTTACTACAATACCAACAATCTCTTGGTCCTCTAGATTGAGACCTCTTCCCGTTTGACTTTCCTCTTGATTTTTCATGATTTCCAAAATTCTGCCTCTTCTTTGTGCATTCAAAGCACATATTGATATATATCCACATGAGGTTTTCCTATGATTTTCTTCACTCAAAATAACACCAATCACATCATCAAATTTTAGGGTTTTAGATCCAAAAACAAAATTACTCATAGCCATTACCAAGTCATTCCATCTTTCAACCAAAGAACACAAAATTAGGAGAGCCCTAATTTCTTCATCAAAATTAATACCCACAAAAGATAATTGACTAGTAACAATGTTAAACTCATTTAAATGATCTGCAATAGATCCACATTCTATCATCTTCATATTATATAAACACTTCATGAGAAATACCTTGTTTGAAGCGGATGGCTTTTCATATAGTTCCTCTAGGGCTTACATCAACTCTTCTGTCATCTTTGCTTTTGTAATGTTAAATGTTACTGATGGTGCCAAGCATAATTGTATGTTTCCAAGAGCCTTTCTGTCTAAAATCTCCCAGTCCTCATCTATTATAGTTCTTTCTTTCTTTGTTTTTCCTTCCAAAGACTTTCATAAATCCTTTTGATAAAGATAGTCCTCCATTTGCAACTTCCATAACTGAAAGTTCTACCCATTAAACTTCTTCACCTTTATCTTACCCTTGTCTAACATCACTCCCACTCAACTGTGAGACCTACCTATAGAGGACCACTGAGGAAAAAAAAATGATGACTGTCTGGCTCTCATACCACTTGTTATGATTAACCTCAGACAAAAACAATAGTTACATGCAAGTATAACCAATAATAGAAAATAGTAGATTGCATAAAAGAGAATGCAAGGCACCAAGATTTAACATGGTTCACCCAATCCCTTGACTAATCCAAAAACAACAAGTCCCATATTATTATTATCTAGTGATTACAATCCACAATCTCTTACAGCTCAATAATGTTGCAAGAAGCTACAATATCATCATTACATTATGAAATCGCTAACCCTAAGAACTTTTTTATACAAGCTTTTGCCGCTTACAAAATTAGTTCTAGAATAAGTTGTCAAATAGGAAAAAAAATAGTTGTCAATGTCTTTTACAATATGATGGCATATTTTGGCTTTTGGGGTGTTGCCCCAAAAAACCCCTATGGGGGCATTGTCTCTTGACTCCACCTTATACTGCGATAGGGAGTGCAGCTAGGGCACTACCCCAATACGTTGAACCCAAACCCCCATAGAAATAATATGGGGAGAAAACCACATCAAATAAATGTCTAATTTGATTAGGCTCCACATCACAATAAGATCATGGGGCTAATGTCACATAAGGGACACTCATTGGATAAATAAAGATGGCAAACAAAGGTAAAATGTCAACTGTCCATGGCACTTTAACTAGAGTAGTGCATTTACAATAAGGCTCAAGATATGGTGAATCCCAAGAATACAATAAGCTATACGAGTGTCCTTAGATGATACTACTTGAATTAGAAGGAAAAATAAGGAAAACTAACTAAAAATATATATGCAAATGGAATATGACACATTATCTCTATGTTTGCAACAATGCATATAAATGATATCTAACTAGACTAGAAGAGACATATGGGTAATACAATAGATAGTACAAACCATGAAAAATCATCTGAAGCAACACAATTGATCCCCATACCTAAAATAACCAATATACTCACCAGAATGAGAAAATACAAAATCATAAATAGAATTTGTCTAGAGAAAATTTTGAAAAAATAACTAACACCATTGGAAAGAGCTCAGACAGACCTTTCCAATAATATAAAGAATTCTAAAATCAAAGATCAGATGCTCAAGATATGTCCCTCAAAGTTACAAATAGACCTCCTGACTTTGATAGAAAGAAAAAACCATAAATAATGTATCAAAAATGAAAAATACATGTATTCACATGATGGGCTCAGGACCATCTTTCTGATGATATCTTGTTTGTGGAAAACATAGTCTATATGCCCAAGATATGAGCACAAAATTGAAGGTATTTCCAAATAAAGGTAGAGGGGTGACGAGATGTTAATGTAGTGCTGATATCAACAAGTAGTGAGCACAAATTTGATCTTCAAATAGCCATTGAGCCAAAAAAATGCTAGAAAAATGACCCCTAATTCTGGAAAAAGAACATCCAATTTGTAGGAAAAATTACATCACTGAAAAACAAATAACTAGTGCTACAAAAATCCACTGGCCAATTTTTTTATATGTTCTTGAAAATTATATAAAAGTAAGAGGGAAACAATCATGCAATCCACAAAAATCACCTCAAAAAGCATAAAAAAATGCCACAATAATATCACAATAAATATGCCAAACAAAATTAAACATGCACGCCAAATCAAATATTAAGTTATATACATTGACTCAAGCACAAGGTCAAGAATATCCAAAATAATTGTTGGAAAATGCACCCAAAAAAAGGGGAAGCATTCAACATGTCAACTAATCAAATTCTCTACCCAATGTACTCTAATAAATTGTTCCAAGTCACAAAATATCCCAATCACCATGCTTTACCAAATTGTTGTCATTTCCAAGGTAAAGCTTAGGAAACTACAAACAAGGGTCATTGATGGTGGCCCATCAAAAAATCAGTGTCTAAGCTCATCGCATAAACCAAATAAAAACATAGTAGGAAAAAAAAGAAAGTAGAGGTTCAAGTCCAAACCACATGTGCTACATAGAGGGTAGGAGTGTTGATGACATGGAGTGGCAATAATTCCATTTCAAATATGCCCCCCCTTTGGTGATCACATGTGATAGGGGTCAAGGAAATTAAAATACTATGCCTACAATAGTAAAACATGCCACCACAAGCCTCCCCCAAAATTGAGGCTAAACACAAAGTGGTCAAAAAATATCACAACAACCAAGAAATCAAGCTTGTAAATGAATCATGCAAAATAAAAAAGTAGATCTATTTACCTTTCTGGCACCTAAGGCCTCATGAGTGGATGAAGTCAACTTACAATCCTTCAACAATCCTCAAAGCATGCAATGAGAACTCTAAAGAAGGGTCAACAAAGAAATGAAATGGAAAAGGAGAGGCCATGTTGACCACAAAATAATGGCTAGAAAAACTCACATATTTACAAAAGATGAAGTTCATAGTGAGGGTACAAGATGGGCTTAAAAAATTTCCATCAACAAAAAAATGGGTCTGCAATTAGTGATGTCAAAACCACCTTGCTAGAAAAAACTTGGCAAAAAAAGATGTTGGAGCTGGAAAGGTTGGTGGCAACCAAAGGCATAATTCTCAAGGCTATAAACACATATGCATAGGGTATCGTGTGGAGCTCGAGATATAGTAATACAAACCTCCAAACAAAAAAATAGTCCAAGCCACATATAGGTTCTCTAAAAGGCTCCACAAAAAATGTGAATTAGCATAAAATTGGCTCACAAGAAAATGAAATATGTGCACTAACTAAGAGTGTAATTGATGGTGCCAATTGGTGCATGGGGTTGCTTGATTCCATCCACACAAATCCAAGCTTTCTATGTGGGTTGTTGATTCACACCATGCATAGAGGTTATGTAGGCCTGAGGAACTCCATGAAGGTTTACAAAAGGGGTGCACATAGACAAAACATTCGCATGCATATTAACAAAAAAATCCTCCACTCTTCACCAAGAAAAGGCATACGCTGATAGATTAGGCATGTGACCCAGGGTATTGACCACATAGGAGTAGAAAAAATATAAGTGCTCAACACCAAATATGAGGTTGGCTAGAGCGCAAGTACAAGGTATAAGGGACCTACTAAAAATCTCAATGAGAATTGGTTCGATAAAGAGAGCCACCCACATGTAGGTGGGTAAAAGTACAAAGTTGTGTCACCTTTTAGGCTGACTTATCAAAATGATTGGATTTGAGTATTTCTATCTAAAAACTTTTTTTTTTCAAACATATGATCTTGATAAAATTATTCCAACTATATTATATATGGTCTCACACTTTTCTGATTGGAAATGTCTATTAAATGCATGTTTTATACTAGTCAGTATCCAATTACTAAAAAAATACAATTATTTTAGAAAACTAACATTTCAATAACACTTACTATTTATTATGATATTTTTTTAACAACATATAAACACTATTTTATAGAGCTCAAAGTCAAGAAAATTCTCATATAGATTTCATAGTGTTTAAATTAGATATAGTATATTGTAATTAAAAAATTCAACAAGCACGCATTTTAACACTCGAGAAGATATCAATTTTGAGAAAGAAAAAAAAATAATATCAAAAAAAAATTAAAAATTATATGATATTCTAGAGGAGAGATTCATCTTCTAGAATCCATAATTTTCCTTTTCATTGCAATAGATTTATTTCAAAAAATGTGACCTGGGAGATGAAAACTATCAATTTGAATAACTTGAAATTTGAATCGTTATAAAAGAGAAAATATAGGTCTAAAGCCCAATTTTATTTTTGATTGTTTTAGGTACATATATTATCGATAACATAATCTAAGATCAAAGGGAAATAAGTTTATTATCGTATAGTTTTGTGGTGGGAACTAGACCACTAATTTCCAACATTTTTCAACAATTAAAATTTATCTTTAAAAAATAGAAAAATATATAATTTTTTATTCCAAATAATTATTAAAATTTATAATCCTAAAATTAATCCATTTCTACATATTTCATTAGTTTACATCATTTTAAAATTCTAAATTATTATACTAGTTTTATGTCATTGAATGTGAACAACTACACTTTTGTTAGCATTTTCCTTTGTAAAAGGGTGATACAGGTTTGTGCTTTTACCCAGGTAACCAAAGTCATGCACTTCGAAACACTTCGCATGCATTTTTGAAAAAAAGAAATTTTCTGTAAAATATTTTGACAAAAAAATTTAAAATGGTCTACCTCTGGTTGCGTGCCCAAGTCAATATGGTCTCGATACAAAAAACATTTTCCACAAATTTCAACAGCATCCAAACTGGATATATGTTATATGAAAATGGGGTTTTTTTGAGTGGTCTGACCTCAATAGTGATGTCTATTTCATCTTAAAGTGCTCTAAAAAATAGCCAGTCTCCAAATCCAATAGAAATCCTCTAAAAGCCATATATCTTAAATATATTTAAAAGTGTTTGTATGTCCCTTATGGTGGATGTGACATGCCAACTCATGCAATTCAAACCTTTTATGTAATCAATAACTAATAATGAATCTCCCTAAATTGTCAGATTTTGAATTCGAGTACTAGCAAGCTATCTCCAGATTCCAGAGTAGATCCATCACTTTTGCCTCATTGTTGGAGACTGTAGTATTTTCCTATGTATCCCTTAATGCAAACATCCTATTCATCCTAGATGATTCCCCTAGCAACAACCCCTTCACTCCTTGAGCCATCAAAATTCAATTTCCACCAATTCGAGGGGGATGACTTCCATTTGGTTCCCAACCTTTTTTGGGCCCTTGAACTATCCACTTTCTCAACTAAATTAGAGATATCCAATATTTTTTCCAAACACTTATCCAAACGTGTAGGGGGGTGGGTAGTAATGGGAGATGGAGTAATGGAGGTGGGGGGTTCCATATTAGAGTAAATTTCTTAATTAGGCTCATTGTTATTTGAGATACCACCCAAGGAGGGGAAAATTTATCTCTAAATATGAGATTATTTCTCTCATTCCATAGGTTCAAAAAAAAAAAGGGGGTTGAATCTCCATATCTATTTGATAAGGGGTGACGAGTGGGACATCTTTAGCCTAGGGTAAATTTACATGAGAATATATGTTTAGAGCCCAAGAGATCTCCAACTAACTAAATAGTTTTTTCTAGTCCTAAGCAGAATAGAGGAAATGAATTAGGAGGTGGGAATAATCTCTTCCTCCCTACTACATAAAACACATTGATTCCCCATTTGAAAGCTACATATTATAAGGTTATCAATTGTAAGGATGCTATTATGCATAATAGACTGCCAGAAGAAATTAATCTTTGGGAGACAATGAGACTACCAAACAATCCTCCAGTCCAAGCCCCCAACCTCCTTGATTATACTATTGTACATTGATTTGACACTAAATTTTGCACTTGAATTTTTGTCCCATATATGTTTATCTCTATCCAAGAAGGAGGGGATGCCGGTTTCTTTTAGGAGGGGTCCTAACTCCGCATATATAGCCTTTTCCACAAATTTAAAAATTTGTGTTATTCTACGAAATTTTATTTGTAGTTCTTCATGTCAAGCTTGGTCATTTGATTGGTACATTATTTATGAAGAATTTCTTATTTATATTGGATTGGCCCCTCTAAGAGTTGTTCATACTTGTTTTCTATGTGTAGTCAAGATGAAATTGTTGAGGACTTTAATTTTTTCTCTTGGTATTAAAAAGATAAAAATTAGATATTTTCTGGCATTGTTTAGTGAAATGTCCTTTTACTGATTTTATATGATATTTCAAGCCTCTAATCAGATCTTTAAAATCAACAACCAATATTTCAAAGATCCACCAATTTCTCAATAAACCCCAAATTGGGTATGCCCGAAATAGTGCCAAAAACTTCACAGCTTCACATATTATTAATAAATCTGAAAGTGGAAATTTTTATAGAAATTTCAGCAGCATAACAGCCTACAAAATGACATTTCTATATCTATATAACATTTAAACAACAGCTCCCAAACGGAGGATAAAAACAATGCTCATCGGCTCCCTAAAACAACACAGAATAGCCTAGAAACACCACAAAAACACTAATAATATATCACAGAAGTATAATCAGAACCAAATACATATATTTAGCTCTATTTTAACATCTAAAAGTCTGAAATACAGCAGCAACCCAAACTGATATGAAATACTCAACTAGAAACACCAAACTCTTACAAAAAACACACCCGAAAACTCACAAATCTGCATTGTTCAACACAAAGGCAAACTCTGCATGTGCATGCACATGGAATGGCTTTAAAATCTCATCCTTAGCCTTCTTGGAAACTTGCAAACTCCCATTCTTGGGTCTCCTTCTCCACAGGTTTGGCAGCCTCTGAAGAATAACAAAGAAATGAGCAAAATCAAGTTCTCCAATGAGCCCAAAATGCCTCCAAACCCCTTAAAAGAGGGCATAACCCTAATTCATGTTCAAGACAGGTTAATAAAACATATTTTAATAATAATTTTCATTTATTAGTATAAATATTTCCAAAGATTAACCCCTTTTTCTGAAACTTCACCTTCTTGGGCCTGCCTGCCTTGGCAAAAATTATTATTTTTAATTATTTGAAAAGGGACATGACAAGTCCTCCCCTCCCAAATATTTCTTGTCCTCAAGAAATGGCTAAAAAATAAACCAATCAATCCACCTGGATCCCAAATGTAGTCATGAACTATACTACTGTCAATTAACACAGGCTCCTGCAATATCCTCTGCAATATAACCAAGAGGAATCCATAATCAAACTAAAAATTACAACTCAACCAAACTCCAAAATCACCACTGCCATAGTCAGAAACCCATGAGACACAAACTCTTAGAGCATCAGAACCCAAGTAAAGTGGACAAATCAAACTGCCAACATAGTAAATACCATCAACGCATCCCACTAGCCTATACAGAATGTACAATCCAACTTTGCAACAATGGTGAATGCTCCTGAATGAAATTGTACCAAGTATGGAGAATCCACACATTGTACAACTCCTGTAGTCAACAGAACTCTGCAAATCACTGACCACTGTCTCATAACCATAACTCTCATGCACTGCTGATGGTGAAAAGACATCATAAGATAAATAGCAAGATATGGAACCCAAACCAAATTTTCCATGAACAAGTGATACAGCCCACTGTGACTGACCACCAGCTAGGTCATGAGACGTCATAGCTAAAGGAGTAGAATCAATAACAACAACTGCTGAAGCATCACTCCCAAACTCCTGCTCTAAGTCATGTATTATCAAGCTGTCAACTATAGAACCTATCGCCATGTCATGCCCATCACAACTCTCATCTCAAGGCATCAAACCATCCCATAATTGATGATAAGCACTAGGAACCAAAGTACATCTCTGCATCATCATCTCATCAACATGGTCATCAAAGGTAAATTGATGAGCATACCTCATAGTGTAGTGCCGATAGTATGTGCCAATCTTAGTCGGTGGCTCAGACTGCAATCCAGATGAAACTAATTGCAATCGATCACTAACTAAGTTGGAATTGACTACTACCTTTGAAGACATTGCCAAGGGAGTAATATTACTAGCAGGAACCATGCCAACTACCGGCTCACAAACATCACACATGATCTTTGATACAACATCTCTAGTCTCTGTGCCATTAGTACTAGAGACCACCACCATGTCAGGCATACCATAGCAATTTGCGGTAGCACCCAACTCAATTGAACCTGACTCTAGTGGGAACGAACCTGATATGCCAATGTTAGTATCAAGGATAGATGCATCCCCATCTCCACTGTCTTTGACAATCTTGACCATGGACATCCTTAGATCACTAGACACCATAGCTTGTGACCGTATAGAATCTGGTAAAGATTGCAATCGCTCCAACTCCATGGTCACCTTAGTCAAATGAAATTGTGACTCCTTGTAAGCCAATTGTGTACTCTCAAGAATCTTAGAAGTCACCTCGAGTTGCTAAGTAAGCTCACTCACCTCATCTTCCTTGACCAATAATGCGTCATATGTTGCACTCCCCCACTCCATAAGATAATCTCTGTCGGTTACCAACTGCATATAATTCTATCTCAAAATCATAATAGCCTCCCATAAAGAGTGGATCTCTGTCAAGGAAAGATAACTACCTTCCTGCTCATCACTAGTAGGAGAACCCCATCCATAAATTGCTAACAACTGAGGAGCAGCATCAAAATGTTGGTAAGCGATAGCAATGTCTTGCTCACTAACTCTCAGCTGATTAGACACATGATGGCATGGGCTAGACTGTCTCCTACAAACCTCCTCTGATGCACTGTCTAAAGGAGTATCCTCAAAGTTACTAGTGTCTAGAGTATTACCATCCATATCCTATGAATCAACTCCAAAGCTCATATCAACATACAGAGTATCAAAAACTGTAGCACTGTTGTCTAACTCCTCTGTACCAAAAGAAACTGCCAAGGAAACTAAGTCTTCCAAACTGCCCACTGCATCCTCCTAGATGTCATCAATGCCAATATGATCCTGGGACTCATCAGTACACACTGCCAAATATGAAAGATCATCAACACATTCCAGTAAAAATGGTCAACTGGATATATGAACAAAGCCCAACACCAGTGTATAAAAAATAATACCAAATTCGGATAAGCTCTTGGCACAAGAAAAGACAACATCGTGCAATCTGCTAATCAAATCCATGATAGCACCCAAACAATCACTACTACCAAAAAGTGTTAAAGATTTCTAGTCAACTAAATCCCAAACGCCAATATAACAATCTTGAGTCCATATCCATAAACTATAATTAGTTGATAACTCAAGAAAACTCCTCACCTGAGTAATATGACCAATACCAACTAATTCCACATACCTGTTTGACATTGTCCCTATATCTTGGATGTGAATGCAAGATGAACTCGCAACATTATCAATGACCACATATGATCTACCGTTCGCAGAAAGCTGATTATCATGAGTGCAAGATGAAACTAAACTCAACTCCATGCCATGCTTATCACCATGTCTATCCCAGTCTTGTAATGCCAATGGTATATTCACCAAAGAAGCTCAAGTGTCCTCAAGCTCGTGAGAAAGCCTATCAACTTCCTCCTCCTTCCTCCTCAAGGCATTTGAATAGTCTCCAACAAGGCTAAGAAGATGGTCATGATCTGATAGAAGATGTAAATAACTCAACTTCATCATTCCCATTCCTTCCCTAATCACTTGTAAGTCAACACAAGAAGACTTTACCTGAACTCCCTTATGTCTACCCTATAACTGAATCATTTGAATGTGAGCCTCTATCATATCTCGCATTTTTTCATGATGAGATAATGAAGTCACAATACTATCTTTGTTCACTTTTAGCTAGCTGGACAAATCATGTGAAGTACTCCCTACCTCAACCTCATGTGATGAAGCATCTAACTGTGCTTGGTACTCTTTCTCAGCAAAGTCATGAATGCTCAATGTTTGCTCATCTCTACCAGGTACCTCACCATCATGCACAACAACATCCTCATAATCATCATCTAAACCCACTACCTCCTGTGGCAAAGTAGAATCTAAGACCTTTGCCTGGCTATAAGCTAGTTTCTCAAACTCCTCATGCAAGTTCTTAGTAATTGTGTCATCTACCCTATGAGAAAATCTACCAAATAGAAATCCAGTCAACTTATCCACCTTAGCTGGGTCAGACAATATGTCATTCATCATACGGTGGTGCTCAACCAACTATTCAGACATGTCATGGCTTATTTTCCTAAGTTTATCTCAAATGTCTAAATAATCATCCTTTCTACTGTTCTGACTCTGGATATCAATTGTCCAAGATCGTGTCCTCTAAGACTCTGTACTATACCTGTCCATTCTAGATAAAGTAGAGTGTAACCCCAATAGTTTATAACTTCTTCAAACACCAAGAACTAACATGCAAATGATTAGAAGTAGCATGCAACCATAGATTTTGACATGTAGCTGATTAGAAGCAACATGCAACCACCAAATTCACCAAGAACTAACATGCAAATGATTAAAAGTAGCATGCAACCATAGATTTTGACATGCAGCTGATTAGAATCAACATGCAACCACCAAATTCACCAAGAACTAACATGAAAATGATTAGAAGTAGCATGCAACCATAAATTTTGGCATGCAACTGATTAGAAGCAACATGCAACCATAAATTATGACATGCAAGACTTGGGTAGTTGTCAAAACTGACATGCAAACTTCTACAAACCCTCAGGCTGGCAAGATCATAGCTCTAATACCACTGAAATGTCCCTTTACTTATTTTATATGATATTTCAAGCCTCTAATCAGATCTTTAAAATCAACAACCAATATTTCAAAGATCCACCAATTTCTTAATAAACCCCAAATCGGGTACGCCCAAAATAGTGCCAAAAACTTCATAGCTTCACATATTATTAATAAATCTAAAAGTGGAAATTTTTATAGAAATCTTAGCATCATAACAGCCTAAAAAATGAAATTTCCATATTTTTATAACATTTAAACAACAGCTCCCAAACAGAGGATAAAAACAATGCTCATCGGCTCCCGAAAACAACACAGAATAGCTCGAAAACACCACAAAAACACTAATAATCTATCACAGAAGTATAATCATGACCAAATACATATATTCAGCTCTATTTTAACATCTAAAATTCTAAAATATAGCAGAAACCCAAACTGATATGAAATACTCAACTAAAAACACCAAACTCTTACAAAAAAACACACCTGAAAACCCACAAATCTGCACTGTTCAGCACAAAGGCAAAATCTGCATGAGCATGCACATGGAATATCTTTAAACTGACATCCTTAGCCTTCCTAGAAACCTGCAAACTTCCATTCTTGGGTCTCCTTCTCCACAGGTTTGGCAGCCTCTGAAGAACAACAAAGAAATGAGCAAAATCAAGTTCTCGAATGAGCCCAAAATGCCTCCAAACCCCTTAAAAGAGGGAATAACCCTAACTCACGTTCAAGAGGGGTTAATAAAACATATTTTAATAATAATTTTTATTTATTAGTCCAACGGTTTCCAAAGATTAACCCCTTTTTCCGAAACTTCACCTTCTTGGGCCTGCCTACCTTGGCAAAAATTATTATTTTTAATTATTTGAAAAGGGACATGACATTTAGCTATTCAAACATTAGCCTCTCTAATACTATATGGTTTTGAATGACCTAGATTACTTCTCAAATTGAATGAATGGACAATACTTTCCAACATGAATTAGATTTGTGACATTTTTTAGCTGTTCAAACTTTAGCCTCTCAGTATTGATCTTGAATGACCAAAATTATTTATTACATTTAAAACATGACTTTCAACATTTGAAAGTAAATTCTATTAGTTTTACTATTTTCTTAATTAATATTTTTTATAACTTCAAATTATTTAGTCAAATTAGTCTTTTTGTACCTATACAAATTAAAGTTTAAGGTAATAAAATTCCACTTGATAAGCATATATATAATTTTATTTGTAATTGTTAAAGTCTGTTTACTATTGGCTACCTATGTTAGTCATTTCGATCTAATACATGTTGACATGGACATAGTTAAATAACTCAATGAGATTATGATTTCTTTATGACATATTTATAAATTTCCTTTCTGAAGAATCAATGACCATTGTCCTTATGAATGTTTTTGAATTAAAAAGCAACCAAAACAAGGGAGTAGCCCTTACAATAGACAAACTGGCCTACAACTAGCATATTACCACCAAACAATCTTACCCCCTATTGTTGCTAATCCAAGAAAAAATAACTCCTAAAGGATCATGAAAAAAGTTTTACTAGCCAACTTACTACTATTACCTGAAACAATACTACTTAAACTATAAAAGTTCATAAACAAAGGCAAAACCACTTTAAAACACACTAAGTTTATGAACCAACAAACCATAAAACACAAAAATACCAAGGGAGCAAGCCCTAATTAAGCTTCATCTCATCATTCTCTTGAAGGAGGATGTTGGCCCAATCCTCTAGTAGGAAATCAAAGAGTATTCTAGAATCTTCATGAGTTAGGCCCCCCTCCTAATTATCCTTTAGCAAGTGCAAAGTAGTAGTCGTTGTGTGTGTCACCTTGATGGTGAACTTTGCCAAAAGTCTTACTCTTTCCTCTAGGGCATGCACTCTATCCTTCAGCTCTTTGTCAACCAACTTGAAAGTCTCCTCGAGGACTTCCTACTTTCCACTTGGATTACCATTCACCATGTCCTTGTCAATTTCCTTCAAAACTGTAGGGTTAGAAATAATCTTATCTTTAGATATAACCCTAGTAGGTGAAGACATCGTTGTAGGGGAGGTGGCTCTTTCCATTGTATTAGGTAACTAGTCCTGCATGAGGTACACACACCACATAGTAATTGAAGCTGAGACCTACGAGGAAGTGGACCTCAACTTTCTATTAGCATTATTTTTTGCAATTCTTCTAGATCTTTGCCTTCGACCTTTCACCTCATCCTCTAAGTCCTCCAACTCCTTCTGCTTCCCTTTCTCCATTTTTTTTTTTTTTTTACCAAGGGGGAAATCTTCCTCTCCATAGGGGACCCACTTGGTGAAGGTTAGGCATTAAGGGCCTTAGGGCTAGTAATTCTCAATGGGATATGTTGGGGGTGGGGGTTACAAAGAGTTGGGATATGAACCTCCACAAACCTTGGGGGTAATAGGGCCCAGTGAAATTACTAAAGTCAAAACATCAACCCTTGATAAAGGATAGTATAATTAACCCCCATTTTCATCTTCTCCTCAACAGCAAAAACTGTATCCACTAATTCATGTAATAGGAAGAATGAAATGGAAATATAATCATGATGGTGGAAGTGATTTAGTAGAGGAAAATGATAATAGCAAGAAACACCATACCTCCCTTCAGGGGTTAAATATTTCATCAAAACCAAGTAGACTTCATTCCAAGGCTTTGGAAGTTTCTCTCGCAAAAACCCTCCACAATGGTGAATGGGTTCTTTGCTCTCCAGAAAGAAGTGATTTAAACTAGCTTCATCTACAACCCTAGTCACCTTCTGCCACTTTCTCCCTTTCATGACCAAATCCATCGCCAAGGAGATAATTTTCCTAGAAATCTGGAATGTAATACCATTTATAATAACCTTCCTATCCTCCCAAGAGTTAACAAATTGCTGAGAACAGCTCTAATCAAAGCTATTTGGCACCTCCATTAATGAGACCAATCCACCCTCTTTAAGCATGTACCAAATTAGGGGTTATAGACACTTTCCTCAATCATCATAGGCTGAATACGTAGATCATCTCCCCCTATATCTACAACCTTCACCTGAATTCTCTCCTTCCAAAACTCTAAACCAAAGGCAAATATTAATCCAGTCGCACTTGTGTGAAAAATGGTTTGCACTAAGTCCTTATGAATGTTATCAACACTCTCATCCACGTTATTCTAAGGATTTTTTATTAAGATTGTAGCAAGTTTTTGCACCTATTCACTCAATTGTAAAAGATTAGGTCTTTATCATTTAGACTGCAGCAAGTTCGTGTACCCATTGTAAGCAACAAGAATGAAGAATATAGTATATTTAATGGTTTGAGTTTGATCACTGATAGCTCTATTTCTACCACTATATGAAATAAGCAAGATGGGTGTCGCTTTTCTCCACTATTAGTATAGCTTTTCCGAAATAAGGAGTTTTTCTCTTTGGTTCCAGTTTACTTTGCCTAAATTGTGCGTTCTACTGTAATGTCGATGGTATACGAGTTTTCCTTTTATAGCACAAACATTACTAATTAATAATGAAAATTAAATTGACAAGTTTTAGTCGTATCAACATCTAACACTACATTACTATTCGTAATCCATCTTCAAAATAAAGCGAAACAGAGGATAGAGAAATTGTGCTTAAAAGGAAACGCTAGGTGTGCTAAAGCCATAAGGTCAAATCCGACTGGCATCGAACTTATGCTCCAAGACGAAAATAAGAAGCAAATTAAGAAAAATAAAAGGATACGGTGATGGGCCACGCCCCGTTTTGTCACAGAGCAGTTTTAAACGACAAACCAATAAACGCTGGCCTGCCATATAACCTGTGAGCGAAGGCCACTCGTATGATGTCGCCTGCTATACCATAATAACTAACCACTTGTCTTGCAGTCTGTACCCTCTTAAATAAATGTGGGCAGGAGGAGCCTTGGACACTCATAGCTCATGCAGTGTTCCGCGTGCCCATGGAAAGCTGAAAATTTATCTAAAGGTGCAATAAATGTATCTATGGTTTCAGACAGGATTCAATTTCATGTTGAGCAAGCTCTAGAAATTCTGTTATAACTGTTAACAGCTTTCACTACATAAGATAAATTTTTTAATTCAGTATACAATTTGGTTGAAGTACGATTCTCTGTAATGAACACATGAATCCAACGACGATGGATATAAAGCATATCAGATAGCATTCATCCGGCGCAGACTACAGCCATAACCTCTTGGTATGTGTTACATCGTGGCCAAAATATAGCACTGAAGTTATAAAATTGTAGGGAAAATATAAGAAATTAAGTTTAGTTTTTCCCATGTTTTGTTTAAAGGGAAAGGGGTTTCGAGAGTACATTAAATCTTTATATAAATCAAAATAAACTAAAAATCTGAATAGGAAACTAACAGTTAACTTATCTAGAAATCCACAATGATCTGATAACTCATTTATATAAGGCAACACATCCTAGAAACTTTACAAGTTCTTTACCAAATTTTCATTCCTTTTGATTAATTCATCATTTAAGCTCCCCGCCTTGTTAAACTCATTACCTATTGGTGTTCCACCCTTATTCTTACGTCTGATTCAGACGTAGGAAGAGAATCTAAGACAACACCATGATCCCACTATTTTTCTTTCAATTTGATACAGCTAGTCAAGAAGTCAACATTCACCTTTAGAAAATTCCTAGACAATGTCAACTTGGACATTTAGCTTCCTAAGTCCACATCACATCATTTCCACAGATGTCTAATCAATAAAAAAAATCCAACCCTGAATTTGTCATGGATTTTAGAAAGGTTGACCTCCAAATTCTTGATTTTCTATTCATGATTCTCTTGGAGTGTGAGATCATTATAAATAAAATCATCACAGCCTCCTACTAAGTTCTCCCACTAAGCTCTCATTAGAACAATTCTCAAGATGATCAATTAGGTTTTCCATGAATAAGTTAAGAGGATGTTACGAAAGAACAATTTCATAGTCAAGAAGTCGTGTGAAAGAATTTTTTGATGCATGATCTTTTGGATTATCAAATAGGTTGGACAAGGATAAGGAAACGTGTCAGCATTATGAGGTACACCATTCCCATCACGAGGAAAGAATTATGAAGAGCAATTGCAGGAAAGGAACTTTGTTGCTAAGAAAGAAGAAACAAATGCTAGCCACATGAGAGATCTTATTAGATTTAAAGCTCCCTTGCTTTATCTAATTAGATTTAAAGCTCCCTTGCTTCATGGAAATCAAGGTGGATAAGTAACAAATTCAAGGATACTTAATATCCAATGATGTGTTTCCATGCAATCATACAAGAGTAACATTAGGGAAAGGTGTGCAATAATTTTTTGTTTGAGAAACTTTTCTATTAACTTGCGGCATATAGAATAGGAGAAATTTCAAATTGATATATCTATGGTTACTTGGAAGATTTTTCTAGAGAGTTTTGATACTTGGTTTCTATATTATCAATGGAGGAAAAGAAAAGAAGAATAATTGCATACCTTCATATGGATGAACGTGGCACTAGAGGCTTACGAGCATCCTTCTATGAGCCCAAGATGTAGTCTAGGTATAAGAATGACGAGGTTTTGATTTTACAATTCTTTCCAAGAGGTCCTAATTTTAGGATAACCAATGATAAGAGGGTATTTGAACCTAAATCTATTTGAGAGGATTTGATTGCTTGTCCAACATTGTAGAGTGGAAAATGGTAGACACGTGTGGTTCTTAGAATGGAACTTCACCATAATTTGGTTTAGGTTATAGAAGAAATCTGTCCCACATATCCAAAAGCTCCAAATACCCATCATCATCAAAAGGTGAGAACTTTAAGGGAAAGAAATTCATACATGCTTGTAGTGGCTCACAATCTCAGAACCCTCAACAATCTTAGAACCCTCATAACTAGACACAGAATAAAAATAGCCAAGACACTTATGCTTCTTAGATTACTCAAAAAAGTTTGATTTAGAGGAGATATGAATCGTTGAGGGAACCTACATTAAGGAGGAATTATAGTAGAGGTGGTGGATGTATTTCAATTGGTTAGAATGGCCATAAAATACCCTTAGCATTCATCGCTAGTTCTTATTCAAAGGCTAGTGGTCTCAATGCCCATAGTTTGTGATGTTAGTAGGTCACATGGAGTCCTTCCAAACTTAGATTCGAGGTAGTATGAGAATCAAAGTGCAATATTTTGTATTGTGATTTTATTAGTGGGTAGCTCTACTACTATTTTATTTGATTTTGGTGCCCCTAATTCTCTGATTTCTCATTTTCTAGTTTAGTGTTGTGGGCTAGCAAAAGATAAGAAGGAAGTTAAGTGGAAGGTGGAACTTCCTCAATGGTTGTAGTGTGCACAAATTCTTGTATCCATTATTGCAAATTGGACTCGGGACTCATTTCCACTCTTGTAGATCTTCATGTGATTCATGTGGGATCTTATGACAATGTGGTAGGCATAAATTGGTTGAATAGCCATTGGGCCAATATAGACTTCAAAAGTAAAACTATTGGTTCCTTAATGCTTTTAACAATGACTAATAGATAACTTAGGTTCAACAACCCATCTTTATTTTTATGTTTTCCTTATTAAAACTAAGTGTTGTATGCAAAAATGATGTCAATTATTTGTGGTATCAATTAATTATCTTGAAGAGGGTGATAATGAGGATGTAACTCTAGAGAACCCTTTACATAAAATAATTATCTATTGTGTCTCTTAAAGATATATTCGAAATTCCTCTAAAGAGGGACATAGACATTTTCATTGATATAGTGTAAGGTGAAGCTCACCCATTTCTAAAGAATGATATCCTATGACCACTTAAGAATCAAGTGAACTCAAGATGTAGCTAAAAAAAGATCCTAGCTAGGGGATTTATAGACCCAATGTATATCCTTAGGAAGATCCAATTAGTTCTTTGAAGAAGGACGGTTCACTCAAGATACATATTCACTACAAGAAACTCAATAAGGTGGCCATTAAGAGTTGGTACCTCTTTTCACACATCAATGTTCTCTTTGATCAGATGAAATGGGCACAAATATTATCAAAGAGAGATTTTAAATCAAGGTACCATCAATTGAAAATAGCCAAATCAAATCCTCACTGTATGGCATTCCATAAAGGCAATGGTGACTATAAATCAAATGTAGTACTATTTGGACTAATGAATGAAAAATCATTATTTATAAATCTTCTAAATAGGGTTTTCAAAAAGTATATAAGTCACTTTATCATATTATTCTGGGATAATATAATAATTTATTTGAGATCTTATGAGAAGCATGATCGATATTTATGCCAAGTGTTGCAATTTTTGTGAGAAAATCAATTATGTGGGAACTTTGATGAATGTGGACTCTTTTAGGCTGCAATAAAATATCTTTTTCATTCCATTACTTTAGATGTCATAGAAATGGATCCACTAAAGATTTAGATAATAAAGGATTGACGAGCACCCACAAATGCCACTAAGACTTGTACCTTCATGGACCTCTAGAAGAATATTATAGGTGTTTTATGTTCATTACCTTTAGGATAGTACACTTTATTACTTCCTTGCAAAGGAAACAAAAAAAAAATAGTATGGCTAGAGAAGTATGAGCAAGCCTTTTAGTTCCTAAGAGAGAAGTTGACCAGTGCTCCTATTTTAGTAGTACTTGATCCTATAAGTAGTTTTAAAGTATAGGCATATGCTTCCCTTGATGGTATCAAGTGAGTGGTAATTTTGAGGGCTATATAATGACTTATGACTCTAGGAAACTAAAGAACTATGAGCTAAAATATCCTACACGTGAGCTATAATTAGTTGGTGTGTGTCATGCTCTTGTGATATGGCAACATTTCTTGTTATGAAATCAATTTGAGATCCACATGAATCACCATAGTCTATAGTACATATTTACCCGACCAAACCTCAACACTAAGAAGACATCATGAAGATAAATTTCTTTTGAATATAACTTTGAGGCTAAGTATATACAAAGTAAAAAAAAATTGGCTATTGATTCTGTAAGAAGGAGACATGTGAGGTATCCACAATTTTACTTCAAGTTGATCTAAGAAGTCATTATTTTTAGGCTCTCCCTACAAATTCTTGGCATCAAGAAGATAAGGTGGAAATGAATTCTTGTTATTTATAGGAGGGAAAGTTACTAAATACTCATTTAAGGTTGATGGGTTACTATGACATCGAATTCATATTTATGTTTCTACCAACAATTACTTCGGTCCTACAAAAATTTTATGCTGTGAGAGATCATTAGGTCATAAATTTATTATTTACAGTATTTTTTGTACACAAAGTTGGGTAGGGTTAGGTTTATACACACACGCGCGCACACTCACACATGCATGCATGTGCACGCACACACACACGTGTGTGTGTGTGTGTCTGTGTGTCTGTGTGTGTGTGTTTCTATACATACATACATAGATACATACATACATACATACGTACATGTATGTATGTATGTATGTATGTATGTATATGTATGTATGTATACACACACCCTCTTTATTTCTATTTTGTTGTTACTTTCAAACCCTTTATAGTTGTCTTCTGATGGGTTTGTTATCATTGAAAGAGATCAAATGTTATAGTTCTAGGATTAATTCATTTAGTGTTTACTTTATTTTATTTAAGTTTAGCTTCTTATTTCCTATGTTATAATAAATACATTAATCCTTCATTGTGATGTGGTCATCAACTTAACTTGGTCTATTTGTTAAGAGTCATGTGTTCATCTTTGGTAGGCCCCTTTACCATTTTCAATGGAAGACCATGTGGAATGTTCTTATTAGTTTATGGAATCATAATGATGTTATCTTGAAGACATTTTTGACCATAGGATATAAAATGGCTTCAATTTATTAAACAAAATTTTGAGCTAGGAAATCTTATATTTTACCATATTATATGTGATGGTCCTAGGAATTAACTAGTAAGATACTAAGTGTTCATCGTTTAGTGCATGAAAATAATAGATGGTGATCTTTTAAAGTTGATGGAATGATAATCCAATTTTTGAAAAATGTTAAACATATGAGGTTTTATCAATTGGTATAATGAGGAAATAATCAATGGCTCTCATGACCTCCCAAAACAATTAACAATATATTTAACTTATCATAGGATCATGAAATTTTTTTGCATGTTCTTAGTCATCATAGGTTGAGAAAAGATAGGGCTAGGAAATGATGTGCTTTACATAATAATTTCAAGATTTCGTATTAGTTATATAATTTGACTATTTTATAATGTGGAGGTCAATGTCATGTTGAATTATGCAAAATCTAGGACTCAACCAAATTAATGGAGATCAACAATCTAGATTTAAACTTGACTTCAAAAGGTTCTATATCCATTTATTTACTTGTGTAAATTAACAGTGGATAGGACAAGAGTTTAATTTCTTAAATGATAAATTCTAATGAAAATTATTTCCTAATGTTATTCACATTGCAACTTGTGAACTTATCAAGGTGTTTTGGAGCCAAATGAAGGTTGAGAAAAGTTGTGTTGTACCATTTTAGGAATTTTGGAACAAAGAAAAGGGTGGGTAGAAAAGGATGAGTCCCAAATTTGAGGCACATCAAGATTCAATATTAGCAAACTTCACTAATAGAAAATGTATTTCTCAAAATCTAGTTTTCAAATATTTAATTAGTTGGAATACCCAAATGGTATAAATTACATTTTTTTAGGCATTTTCAAAAATCACGTTTTTCATAAATTCTTATTTTAGGATCCTACCACACACATTTACGACCAATAGTTTTTGGAGCCAAAAAATGTTTTTTTTTCATTCATGTTGGGGAAAGGTACCTAACACAAGAAAGGTTGATGAGAACATATTTCTTTTTTTAATTAATATTATTTTTGTTATAAATTTTTATTTGACCATCATGTGAATTTTGAAAACCTTTAGTGTACGACCACCAAAATTTGATGCAAACTTCAGCTTTTTTCTTCTTTTTTTAATATTGAAATACATTATATGATGCCATATAATACATTTTTCAAAGAAACCTAAAATCAAAAAGGTTATTAAAGTTTTAGCTAGCCATATTATTTGACGTTCAAATACCAATTTACCTTGATAGATATTTTTAAACTACTAGAAAAATCATATAACTATAAGAAAAAAAAATTAGAATCTAGACAAATAGTACAATAATGAGTTTTTATTTCAACAAAAATTCACTCATAAAGCCCTCCAAAAAATTATGGCAAGGAAGCAATTTCATGTTCCTATGCGAAAGTGAAATATTGGCTAGCAAAGACAAGTTTGGTCCTACAAAGCCCTTCCCAAGCTAAAACCCAATGCAAACCATGGCTTGCGAAATTCAAATTTTAAGAAATGGATGCACATTTCAAAATGGGTATTATCTCTAAAAGTAGGTTAAAATGAGTTCTTAGCCACAAAAAATAATTTTTTTGAATTTTTTAAAACGGGTACTCATTTTTTGAATTTGGAACCAAAAACTCGATGTTAAAGAGGATACTCATTATTCAATAAATGGGTACTTGTTTCTTTCAAGAAATTGTTTTCCTAAATAACTCTTGCAATTTTGGTAGTCAAATTCTTGAATTTAACCAAAAGTTGTAAGTTGTATTTCTATCTTGTTCAGTTATTTTAATCAACTTTTCTTTTGAATTATTCCAATTTTTTTTTGGAAATTGTGGTTTCTAATTCTAAGAATGGGATAGGATTTAAATATTTTAAAATTGAGTTAAAATTTGTAGTGTAATTTCAAATTGTATGAAAAAATCTAGTTTCCCTTTTGTAAATTTTTAAATTTTAAAGACCAACATTTTCCAAATTCTAACACAAAGATATCATTCATGGAAAGTGGAGTACCAAAAATGGAATTTATATGACTATTGACTAGATAAGTTAAAACACTCAATGAATAATATATATGAAGAGAAGAAATTGACCTAGGGGTAAAGAATATTGGCAATGGATTATATGAAAAAGTGTGCCACCTTTCAAATGTAATTGTTTCATTATTGGGTTAAGACATATTTAGACTATGCCATGGAAAAAATTATTTGGTTCAAAGCATGATTCAAATATATGGCATTATTATTTAGGGAAACTAGAAATGCAAAATGTGTGGATGAATGTTGATATAATGAAGATATTTATCGATAGGTTTGACCATATTGCAAAGGTTATTCAATGAAGCAATGGTGAAGTTTTATTAAGAACTTGTAGTGAAGAGTTCTAAGAGGTGTTTGATTTGTAAATATTGCCTAAAATTTTATGGAAGATATTAATTTAAAGTATATTATGGAGATACAAGAAAATAAATGATTTTGTTAAAGATATATTGCTCCTACTTATGTGGCTATGGAATGGACCACATGTTTCTCATATTGGTCATAGTTCTATGAAGAATTTTCCCATTCATGTTTTCCCCACATTTCAATGAAACTTTCTATAAGTTATGCAAAGTATTAGGGAAACACCCCAGTATAGTCATTCCACTATATTAAATATATATGGCTATCTAAATAGAATATCCTAACTCCATACCTTGTGGAAATTCATGAGGACTTTGTTAACTTAAAGGTTGAACAAAAGAACCATTTATTTAGTACTAAGTGGTTATTCGTGTGTTAGTTTTTTGTTAATCACTATTTTGTAGGGAGAAATGAACTTGCTTATGGAAATAAATAGAGTAGAGATGTCAATGCAGGATTGGAGTATGCACATGTTACAGGATCAAAAAAATACTAGCTATACATGTATTTTGGCAATGGGTTTGATTGTAGGACTAGATAGAGGATGGTTTAAAATAATCAAAGGATCCCCAAAGAATTTTTTGATTTCATTAGATGTAAAGATGAATTTCCTAAAATAAAGATTGTGGATTATGGATTATGGTTTTAAGGGAAAGCCTCACATACTCCTGTACAATGTCTCACCAAAGATTAGCTTCAGATAAGTAATGATGCAATTTCCTTCATTTAGGAGACCAAGTTAACAAGAAAAAGTAAGAGGGAGGTTTTCCCAAATTTTACTATTGCGCCATATTTTTCGTTCAACAAGGGTGTCTAGGATCACTTTGACAAAGTTTTCCATCCATATCATTTGGTAGTCAATGTGATTAGGCACAATGACCCAGAGGTCTTCCATGATGAATGCAAAAAAAAATTAAGATATTTTCCCATTCCCATGAGTTCAACTATCATAAATATCTAATCAAGAATATTTTATTTAGGAGTCAAGGAGTAGAACAAAGAGAAATGGGAATCATATAATAAATTTCTAGATATTGTTCATGCTCAAGATTTCTAGTATTTGGTCCTCTAGGATCTTTCTAAATACATGTTTCCACAATGAAAATTTGTTAAATTACTTGTGTGAGCTTATGACCACTCTAGTGTAGAAGGGAAATATAGTCAAGTGTGAGGACACAACTAGGAATGAAAGCATAGTGGTTAGAAGTGTAATAGATACAAATCAACCTCCTCAAAGAAAGAATGAAAAGTTAGACAAGATACTTTTTCATCCTAGGAATTTTTTAATTAAAAGGAATCATATATGATTCAAGCTCAATGAAGTTAAAGAAAGAAAGGAAAACTAAAAGGATATAATGAAGTTTGATAATATTACAATAGCTCTACCTATTCCATTGAAAGCTATTTAGATAATTGATTTAGATAATCCTAAAAAAGTCCTTTCTCATGACCTTCATGACCTCCAAGGACTATAGAAAGGGACCAACCTAAGGAACAAGTTGCATAGGTTGAGAAAGTTGAATATTTGATTAGAATCATAAACTAGGAGCTAAAAGTTGGCACGCTTGCTACCCAAATGTCTCTTCAGTGCGATTTCATGGGCCTTGAAGTGTAAGGGAATATTTTTAGAAATACAATAAAGGAGGTATGTGATGTATTCCTTAATGATAATTTTATAAATATTGAGGATTTCCAAAATAAAATAACATCATAAAATACATGGAGAGATAAATAGCAAATGTTTCAGATAATAGAAAAGGAAAATGAAGATGATGTAACATATGAAATGTGAGAAGGGTTTAGGGACATTATACTTGAGGAGGGTAAAATAGTTGTCCATCAGAAAGACATCCTCATCTTTCCAAATTTAAATATTGTAGTTGATTTTACTATTGAGCATCATAATTGCACAATGAGAACAACATAAATTAATGAGAACTCTCTTAAAAAGCCAAGAAAATAGGAACTCCAATGTTTAGAGAAGTTTTTTTTCAACTAGCGAAGTAGCTTAATTCAAGATGCTTTTGTTTAATGAGGAGGCCTTTGTTGTTCTGGTGAAGTCCAATCTATAACATGTGTGCACCTATTCATGTATGAAGGTGCACCTATATTTGAAAATGTTTTCTATGTTTTTCCTAGATGGGGTTTTGGAGCAATCTTGGGTATTCATTTGTGGACACATGGTATTGCAAAGCTAGAAAATTTTGGATGTGTGAAGCTATGTAGTTGTGAAGCTGTAGACAATGCATATGTGCATAGGTGTGGAAAATAAAAAAAGTAGCACAAAATCAAATTCCCAAAATTTGAAAGTAGTTTCTAAGTTTTTCTCAGATGGGGTTTTTGAGCACTGATGGTATTTATTTGTGAATTTTATGATGATTTTGATGAAGGATGTTCCCCTTAATACCATAAACACATAATAGAAACAAAGGAACAATAGTTATTGTGAGAACAAAATATGGGCTTCTTATTATCACTGCAAATGTAAAATTAAAGAATTCATGATTCAATATGCTAACCCACATGGGCACCTTTATTATAAAAATTTTCAAGACTAAGCTACAAACTATCATCCAAAGCTATCCTAGACAATGTTTGGGCCTTTCTTAAATAGGCAATTTGTTAGGATTAACTTCAAATAGAAATAACAATTATATGCAAATATAAACAATATCAAAAAATATTGAATCACGCATAAGAGAACACAATACACCAAGATTTAATGTGGTTCACAAAATCCCTAGGCTACATCCACCAAAACAAAAGTCCAATATTATTATGATCTAGTGATTACAACTTGATTACAATCTATAATTCCTTACAGCTCAGTACCACCACAAGAAGCAATTTTTTCATCACACCTTATGGAAAATCCCTAACTCTAAGCCCTTTTATACAAACATTTTTGCTTGTTTATGGTTATAGTTACTTACAATATGTCAACCCAAAATTACTGATAAAATGTTAGTGATAAAATAGGCCCCAAACTCCAAAAAATTATGAAGTATGTACAATACTTCCCTTATTAGTCACCACAAACTAATAATCTCCCACTTGGAAATTGATCCTATAGCAATACCACTACCACATGGGTCTCCCACTAGATTAAACCATCCTGTAATTAGCTATTCTTTTATTCTATTTAGTCTAGATGACCAACTGAAGATGAAGAGGAGTTCAACTTCTCCCTTGTGACTACCTTTGTAAACATATATAATAGATTATCATTTGTATGTATCTTGTTCAGTTTTAACTATCCATCATACAAAACTAATGAAATGAAATGGTACCACAACTGAATGTGTTTTGTCTTTGAAAGTAGAGCTAGATTCTTTGCAAGATGAATGGCACTCTAACTATCTATAAACAACTAATTATCCTTTTTAGGGTGTCCCAATTCTTCTAGGAAGAATTAAAGCCATGTCATCTCCTTGGCTACCTCTATAATAGCAACATACTCTACCTCTATAGTGGATAAAGCATTCATCTTCTATAACCTAGAAACCCAACTCACTGATGCCCCACCTATAGTAAATACATTACTTGTAGTACTCCTAATATCAATATCTCCTTCCAAATTAGAGTCAACGTATCCCTGTAAATCAGTAGTAGAGCCCCCAAAATGTAGACACTTATTGGATGTTCCTCTCAAATATCTGAGAATCCATTTAACTGCATTCCAATGCTCAAGCCCTAGATGACTCATATACCTGATAACAACTCACATTGCATGTGCAATATTTGTCCTTGTACATACCATAGCATACATCAAGCTTCCTACAAATGAAGCATTAGGTAAATTAGACATCTTATCCTCCCCTTCTTGTGTCTTTGGATACATCTCCTTAGTCAACTTCAAATGACCAAGTAAAGCTGTACTGACAGCTTTAACATTCTCCACAAAGAAATGTTGAAACACCTTCACAATATAATCAACTTGAGATAATTTCAATTTCCCCTTCTTCCTATGTTTTCAAATCTTCATACCAAGGATTTGTTTTTTCACTACCAAATCCTTCATTTCTAACTAGCATTTCAACCCCTTAATATGATCCATGTTAGACCCAGCTACAAGCATATCATGAAAATATAAACATAAAATAATGTAGTTTTCATCATCCGACCTCTTAAAATAAACACAATGATCTAAATGAAACCTACTATATCCACGCTCATGCATGAAACTATTAAATTTTAGATACCATTGTCGTGGTGCTTGTTTTAAGCCATATAAAATTTTCCTCGATCTACACACTAAGTTCTCCTTACCCTTGACCTCAAATCCTTGTGGCTGTTCCATTTATATCTCTTCATCCAAATCCTCATGAAGAAATCTTGTTTTAACATCAAGCTTCTCTAAATGAAAATCTTCAATAGCCACAATACTTAAAATAGTATGGATAGAAGTCATTTTAACAACAAGAGAGAATATCTCATCGAAATCAATGCCCTTTTCTTGTGCAAATCCTTTTACAAATAACTTGGCTTTGAATCTTTTCTTACTTACATCCTCTTCTTTCAACATGTAAACCCATTTATTCTATAAAGCCCATTTACCTCCAAGCAACTTTCATAAATTCCAAGTCTTATTTTTGAATAAGGAGTCCATTTTGTCTTCCATAGAAGACTCCCGCTAAATCTTAGTATCCACCTGCACAACTTCATCATAACATTCAATTTCACCAACATCTATTAGTAAAATAGAATACTTGAAGAGGAAGAAAATGATTATGGAGGTCGAATTTTCCTTTTTGACCGTCTAACATTCATTGGGGTGTGTGGTATTTGTTGTTGCAATTGTTGCACACGATGAGGAATTGCTAGAAAATTACCTTTTGGAGTATCATCAAACACTAAATAATCATCTTCTTTCTTCATATTTTGTTGTAATAGATATTTGTACAACACTTTCTCATTGAATATGACATCCCTACTTCTTACAAATTTATGATTTTCAAAACCCAAAATCCTATAACCAAATTCATCAATGCCATATCCAAATCTTTAACTTAGTTTCTACCTTGGTTCTAGTTTTAGAATCTATATGAGCAAATGATTCACAACCAAAGATTTTGAAGAAAAAGAATAATTCACCTTCTTACCAGTTGATGCTTCCTCTAGAATACCATAACCCAAGAGAGTAGGAGGGCCTCTATTAATCAAATATACAATAGTATTAACATCCTTTGCCCACATGTTTAAGGGCAACCCTATTAGAATATATATAGTCCACTGATATAACTAAGAGGGGGGGAGTGATGAATCAGTTCTACAACTATTATAGCAATCATCAACTCTAATAAACTTAACCATATGAGTAATGTTAACTAAAACTATAGTATGCTACTCATACATAATTAACACTGGATATGTTAACTAGGGAAACCGATGATTAGAGGGAAAACCCATTTGGGGATGGTACCCACAAGATGATGTATTAATATAAATATTCCTTCTTAGAGGATAGACATTGTTAGGAGTATGTTACAACATTTAGTACATATAAGTCCCTATCAGGAGACTTTGAATCCCTGTTAGGAGATTCCAACCCTATTAGGAGTTCTACCAACCCTATTAGGAGTTGTGGAAGACAATGCAGAAGTTGATGAAAGCCAACTTCACAGCTCACCAAGATCACTTGCATGCAAATAACCTGTTGAAAGGAAACCAAAGAAAGATGGGTGGAGCTTGGAGAAACTAAATGGACTGAGAGAGAAAAATATTGCAACAATGAAAAATGTATTTCTTTACAATATGATATGAAAAATTTTATATGAAATTACAATAGGAGACCCCAAATATAAAGGCCTCTAGGAAGCTTTTAGAATAGCTAGAAAGTGCTAGGAGATAAGGTTGACAACTAAGTATACATCCACAAAGTTGGAATATCCTCGATCAAGGTGAGAAGATAAGTATGACTTAGATAGGAACAAACTCTTTTGTTGTCAACAACTCCTAAACTAAAAATAATAAATAAATGCATTTAAGCTAAGTAAACTTAAGTAAAAGCATAAATAATTATTATTTACTCTAACACCCCCCCTTAAGTGCAACTTAGGGGAATGCACTTTAGCTCACAATAGCTAAGATGAAGTGCAAAATGGGTCCCAACAACTACGCCATGTTAGATACCCATGTACAATGCAAAGAAAGAAAATTTAATCTCTATAAACTAGAGGAAAAGGAGAAAACCCAGTGGAAAAAACCCTTCTCCAAAAAGAGATAGGTAAGAACCTAGTGAAGGACTAAAGAAACCTCCAAATAAAGGAATGTCCTAAAAAATAGGAACAAAGAGAAGATCATGAAGAGCATCACTGAAGCATGAAGAAGCCACAAACTTTGTCAAAAAGAAACTATTGATCTGAAGAACCTCCATAGAAATGGAAAGAATGAATCAAGAGTGTCTATATGGTAGATGATCCATCTCACCAAAATGCATAGGTAGCCAACCACTACAATCGCCTAGTATATACGATCAAATACTAAATACATAGTTCACACTATCGAACCATCGAACCAAGAAAGCATTAGAAACAATAGAATAACCCCCCCTTAATGTAGATGAGGTGAGATGATAGGCAACTAAAAAAGTGGGCCAAAATCCTCTACAAAAAGAACCAAGAACAACGAGAGAGAGTAAGAGGTACAAGCACCCATAAAGGCACATGCCACTAACACATCATGGGGCTAATGTCATGGAAGGGGCACTCACTTGACAAAGGAAGAGGGCACAAAAATGGTAATAGCTAAACCCCCATGGTGCTTTATAAAATAGTGCGAGTACAACTATCTCAAAACAACATTCATGAACCTGAAATGTAAGAGTGGCACTTTATCTCATTGTGTTTGCATAAAGATGCTTTAAAAATATATTGATAATGATTAGAAAGGGAAAAAAGCTAATACAAAAGATAGTACAACCCAAAACAAAAGATCCCATGTCATGACAATGATCCTTAGACCTGGAACACCTAAGATATCCACCATAGAGAAAAAATGCTAAAAACATGATAGAAAGAACATGGAGCATAATCTAAAGGAAATGACAACCTTTCTAAAAAGATGACAGCACCATCTTTCCAAAACTATAATGTTTTCAAAGAATAGAGATGGGATGTACAAGATATGCTCACCGAAGTGAAAATAGAAAATCTAACTTTGACTAAATAAATAGGCAACAAAAATACATCAAAACTAGAAGATATCTACACCAATGTCTCCATCCTAGAACTAGCTTTCTAAAACTTCTTTCAGTTTGAAAAAATATCTCTATATGCTCAAGTTATGGCCAAAAAACTATGAGTGGTTCAAAAAGGACCTAAAGGAGAGGTAGGAAGGTGTTGACATCATGCTAATGTCAGCATTTTATGATGCTAAAATTGATAGGTAGGGGGTTATCGTAGCAAAAAAAGGTTCCATGTAGCAGTACAACTAAGGTGGCACTGATGTGGCATGGGCCACATGGCACCCACTAAGTAGTGCCAAGTGTCACTACTATGGCAAGCTACAGGGCAATGGATGCAGAGAGGCATGGATGCAAAAAAACATTTTGGAGTTGTTGTTGGTGGCTATAGGAGTGGCAAGTTGTGGTGTCACATCAGTGATGGCTGGCAGGCCAATGGCACTGAGATGACCACGGAGCGATGGCTGCACTATGGCTGCCCCATGGTGATGCTAGTGATGGTGATGGTGCTATCGATGGTAGTGGGGTCTAGGCTGAGCACCAATTGTGTGGTGGTGGCATCGGGGTGGCTATCTAATGCTATGAATGTTTTTCGAAAAAAATGCAAAATAAATGCATCGTATGGTTCGTATGACCTCCAACCAAAAAAATTTTGCCTCCTAGATCAACTGTGTCCAAAATGGAAAAATTTTATATGGATTCTAACTATAACAAACCTTTTTGAACTCAATGGCAGTGTCCATTTAGGCCCAAATTGCTCTGAAAAATGCTCTTCCTCCTAATTCAAGGAAAAAATTGCAAACAAACTAGGGTTTGTGTCTCCAAATCGTGGCTTCAAAATCTTTTAGCCAAGAAGCAACAAGGAGACTCTAATACCATATAGAAGTTGATGAAAGCCAACTTTATAGCTCACCAAGATCACCTACATGTAAATAACCTATTAAAGGGAAACCAAAGAAGGAATGATGGAGCTTGGAGAAACTAAATAGATTGAGAGAGAAAAATATTACAACAATGAAAAATATATTGCTATACAATATGATATGAAAATATATATATGAAATTAAAATAGGAGAGCCCAAATAGAAAGGCCTATAGGAAGCTTGTAGAACAAGTGAGAAAGTGTTAGGAGATAAGGTTGACAACTAAGCATACGTCCACAAAAGGTGGAATATCCTCGATCAAGGTGAGAAGATAAGTATGATTTAGATAGGAACAAAATCCCATGTTGTCAACAACTCCTAAACTAAAACTGATAAATAAATACATTTAACCTAAGTAAACTTAAGTAAAATTGTAAATAATAATTATTTACTCTAATAGACAACTAGACACAACTTCAAGGTTAAGGTTAAAAAACCCACTATCGAAATGATCTTTGTATTATTCCTTGTAGAATAATAGAACTAAAATGTACTTTCTTCCTCTATCTTTTTCCTATAAACTAGACTTTTTCTTCTTTAGATCATATACCCTAATCTCATACTATGCATCCAATAATCCTTGGATCGCTTGCATGTATTTAGTAAGAATTATGCTCCTCATGTTGTGCATTAATACTTTGAATTCCACTTGATCCTCTTCCTCAAGATACATTAAAAACAAGGAAAACAAGTCTCCTTTAACCATATCTTCATAATAATTCTTTGATTTGGCCTTGAGGCTTTCCCAATTAATTAAAATAAGATAATTAATTAATTCACAATTACAATAGCACTATTGGCTTACAGTCTATGCAAAATTTCACATGTGTGAAACCATGTCTTGTGTACATACAAGCCTCACCAGATGTTTGTCTTCTATCACTATGTAATATGCATCTCTTCATTACATCTCAGATGAAAGATAGTGATAGACCATCAAAACTCTATTTCCCAATCCTCTATTTCTACACTGCTTCCAATAAATCAAGTGTAACTTCCATACACCACTAACTTAGACTTAGTCCTCTTAACCACATCATCAAGACAACCCTAGGAACATTTCCTCTACTTTGCATCATGTAAAAGTTCCTTAGCTTCTATGCATCATAAGATTATTGACTACTATTCTTCTAGTCTTTACAGAATTATTGCTATGTTGACATCAATGACAAATGGAATTATGAATGCAACATATCAATACTATTCAATGCTTAGGTTACTCCCCTAATGTAGTATCATCAGCATTCATGCTAAAAATCTTCTTATTTGTCATTGATGGCATCATAGGTACCAAACTGTACTCTATTTTTGTTGTTGCTGTCATCTTCTCAAATCCTCTTCATCAATCTAAAATCTTATGGCTTCTGTCATAAGTTGTTTATGGTAAAAAACTTCCAACACTTTTTTGGTTGCATATCTTTCCCATAGAGATATCCTTCTTTGCACTTACATATTCTTCTGCACACTTACATATTCTTCTAAGTCTCTCTAAGGAGATAACATTCCCCCATTGACAACTTAGTAAGTTCTTTTCTCACATTTTCTATCCCCATTTTCCTAGTAGATGTTTTTCATGTATATAGTCTCTTCCCTATTGGCATAAATCTCAAAGTTATCAATACAAGTACACAATACCAATTGTTATAATATACTTCTTCCAACTCTTTCAACCAACTCAAGTGTCCAAAGACACTATTTAATACAAAATACCAAAATACCAAGAGTCCTTTGATGCAAAGCATCTTTAAAATGAAAAAATAAATGGGATACATGCTGATCCCATCATGATCCATTAAATAATTTCATTTTATAGAGGCATCTCATGAGCTAAATTGGCCATGTTTTAATATAAAAACATCAACTCTTCCCCATTTAGATATCCTAATTTCTATATCTGATTCCACTATTCGTAACTTTGGTTCTAAAAATCTTATTGAAATAAATTTAGGTGTAATTGTTGAAAATTAGGAATAATAAAGCATATCTAAATATTATACCCATCCAATAAACCAATTACAAGTTATGGTCTTTGTATCAAGACCCATTTTCTCTGTCATAAAACAAAAGTAAAAATAGTAACCTTGCCTAGGGCATCAAATATCTTTTTCAAAACAAATCCAAATAACCCCAAAAAAAATATACATTATTCATTTGTATTCTAGTTTCCAAATCTATAAGCCATTAATCTTTCCAATACATAAATCATTATACCATCACAACTCTTTGCCTATAACTACATTGAAGAGGGTTTAAAACTAGTCTTCATTAAAAATTTCATAAATTCCACAAATAATCATAAAATTGAACCCAAAAAAAGGAAATGAAATTTTATTCAAATATCCTTCCAATTAATATAATTATACTTCTCAACTCTTCCATATGAGTTTTTACCAAGAATTTTAATATGACTATTCTCAAAAATCCTGAATCTACAAATACTAACTTCCACCAAAAACCTCATAACTTCCTCAAAATTTAATAAAAATTGATCAAACCAAAAGTATAAGAAATAGAATTCATTGTATTATCTAAAAATTATAAATATATAGGGTTTCTAGGTTGTAAATGGAAATAAAAGTTCTGGAAACAGAAACTTAACAAAAACACAATCAAAATGAGAGATTCAAACTCACTTAATTCTTCCAAAATGTTCTCCCCTTTCTGTATTCTCTCCAATATTATTTGGTTCGACCAATACATAATGTAGTTAGAAACTACTTAACTACCCTTATGACCTTTCATCTTCCTTTTGACAACTTTTAATGCATTTTTGCGTTGTTTCATGCTTTACAACTTTATTGCATTTTGAAAACTATTATGACACTTAATAAAAAATAACTCCACAATTTGTAAAAACACCCTAGACATGTCCAAATAACATATTTAAGACCTTCTACATGATTTCTATAATTTTCGTGGGTTTTCATACAAATTTGATATTTTGACCAATCTAGGTCTTGAATGACAACTAAATGACAACTTCACAATTTTATTGCCCTTAGACATTACAATTTATTCCTTTATATGGAATACCACATCCAAACATATGGATTTACATTAAATCATTAAAATATCCTTTGGGATCATCTTCAATATCCTAATTCTTAGGTGCTTCTGCACCATACTCCCAACCTTGAAAAGTTTCCAAGTCTCTTGGAAACATGGAACCAATAACCTACCAAAAAAATAAGACCAAAAATCTTCAGCTTTACCTTCATTTACCTTTGCCTCTTCATGCCTTTATCACCATCATATTTTCCTTTAAGGACATGGGACTTAATTTAAAATGACTCCACAAATTGTAAAAACACCCTAGACATGTCCAAATAACATATTTAAGACCTTCTACATGATTTCTATCATTTTCATCACTTTTCATACAAATTTGACCTTTTGACCAATCTAGGTCTCGAATGACAACTAAATGACAACTTCACAATTTTATTGCCCTTAAGCATTACAATTTATTCCTTTACATGGAATACCACATTGTAACGCCCCGCCAAGGGATCCAAAAGAATTAACCTAGAGTTTCACTAAGTTTGCTAAACATTTTTTTTTTTTAAAGTAAGAATGTATAACATACACCTCAAACATATAGTAGTGGAAGCAATAACATGTAATCATCAACAAACATACATCACAAGTTACATTCCTTAAGGATCCCAAGACGGTGAGTCACATTTAAATTTAATTAATTTTAAGGCTAACAACTACCACATACATATGAAAGAATAATCAGAAAGTCCAATGTCCATAATATACATTTGCTCTGAATGCCTCTTGGCAAATTAATTCGGAATGCTCAATCATCCACTATACATGTCATAGGGTATGAAAGGCTTAAAAGAATATACATATGTAAAGATAAAGATACATCATCCTCAAATCCATGATACAAAGTACAGTAAAATAAATGAAACTAATAACATACCTGATACATCCATACATCCATAATGATAAAACATCTATCATAAAATCTAACCATCCATCCTAATAATCCAAGAACATAGTGAAGGTAAATGCCAACCAAGAAAGCTCCAGCCATGGTGACCACGGACGGATCTCAATGATAAGAGTAAAAAGCACTACCACCCGACTGCGTGGAACCTAAATGGTCCACTCCCACCGCGCTGAGGAGATAGTCTCAAGTCCCAAACAAGGTATCAAAACACAAAACACAAGTACTCTCTAAGTCTGGGAAATCCTAAAAGTACACTAACGCAAAGGTTCCAACATAGATAGACATCTAGACCCAGAGGCACCACAAAAACACGTAGGAAACCTGCTATGCAAGCGGGAAAGTGTCATCGCAAAAGTCACGTAGAAGTTACTCGAGCAATCCCTTAGGAATCTCGGGTCTCTAGTGATCCCTCCGGCCACTAGTATCCTCTCGTACTGATGAGGCATACTGCAGAATGCAAGGTCGTAACCAAGCGTTCTCTCTACCCCATCCTAGCCTATACTAGCACTCAAGGCATGGGAGAGAACATACAATTATCTTATTAGATTCATTTAAGTCAGTATTTAGGTGAGATGTTTTCACTTGTTAAAACAACTTACAATGGGTTACTCCAGGCAGCCTCTTAGGGCCCCGATCCCCATTGCAAGCCACTTCCTGACACTACACATAGATAACCAACCCTAGGCTCATGAAATCACGAATTAAAGAATCATAATAAAATCACCTCAGTCCTATACAAGTGAC
The DNA here is from genome assembly GCA_028749045.1 of Cupressus sempervirens. Taxonomy (NCBI): domain Eukaryota; kingdom Viridiplantae; phylum Streptophyta; class Pinopsida; order Cupressales; family Cupressaceae; genus Cupressus; species Cupressus sempervirens. The sequence goes on from CM053784.1 coordinate 323,086,086, forward strand.
TGAAAAACATCATAAAAGATAAGCCACAAAATTTACATCAGTTCTTCATGAGCAACAGGTAAGCATCAAATAATAATCATATGATCACAACAGTTCTCTATCAGCAACTAAAGGCATCAATGATAAATCACAATACTAATCAATGACTCCAAAATGGTCAAGTCAACACATGACATCATCAAGAACATAACAAACACTTCAGTCCTCTCAAGCGACCGAAAAGCAATCCAAGTATAATTGATCGATGACTCAAAAATGGTTATCAAATATAACTGATCGATGACTCAAAGATGGTTATCAAATATAACTGATCGAGACTCAAAAATGGTTATCAAATATAACTGATCGAGACTCAAAAATGGTTAAGTCAGGTATCTTATATACATACCCTTCAGCTTCACACAAGGAAACTAAAAAGCAATAACAAACAGTAAAACATCCCTCATAGAGCACTCCATCACATTGCTATGGTTGGGTTTAAAAGATCAAGAACAAATCATCATAATACAACAATCGCATAATCGCCAAGCCTCTGGTAACAACCTAAACTGGTCAACCTAATCAACTCCAAAACCCCAACCATAATAGCATAAAGAAAACAGAACAGTACAAGACAGTTCATAGTTGGATACATTTTCAGAAAACACACAAGGGTTTAAGTTAAAGTTCAATTCATGTTTCAATGTATGTTTTTAGTGTATAAGTTTCTCATTATTACCCTTATGCTTAAACCCAATTATTTATTTATAATTATAAGATTACTCTCAAGATTAAAAGTCATTTTTATTTTTATTTTATTTTATTTATTTATTTATTTTAATTTTTATTTATTTATTTATTATTATTATTATACATCATTCTTAATTAAAAATTACCTAATGTTATTTAAATAAAAATTACATTTATAATCATTATATAAATATTAATAAAATATAACATTTAAATCTATCAATAACATTAATATGAAATTAATTTAAAACTTATTATATAAAAAAAACTACTTTCAGTTTAATAAAAATCGAATGCCAATAAAATATGGCTCGACATCATATGTTTAAGTTTTGTTTTTATAAAACAAAACTAACAAAGTGATTTAATAATCGCTACCTGCGGCTTAATTGCAGCGCAGTGACTACTACGCAGGGTACTGTTGCATCAGCAGTACCTGCTGTCACAGTAGTACTACTGCGACACGCGGGCCGATAGGTAAGAAGGGGGGGGTAAGTATATTTTTTTTATTATTTAATTTTAATTAATTTTAATAAAACTTGTTATATGTTATGATTTGTTACTCAATTTCTTGTGAAATATAATTTACTTTTATAATAAAAAGAAACTTTTGTTATTATAGTAATTTAAAATAATTTTCGTTTAAAATAAATTTTATTTTATTTTATTATAAATATGTAAACAAATTTATCAAACAATTTAATAATATATATATTTTTAATATATATTTTTGAAATTATTTTCCTCTAAACTTTAATAGAGAAAATACTACCAACCATCCAATTTTATTTATTTTTATTTTTATTTTTAAATTTAGAATTTCATCTTTAAATTTGAACCCTCCCAATTTTAATCCTACTTTCTTGAATCTACAAGACGAAATTTTTCCTAAATAGTTTTTTTTTTAATCTAGGTTTATAGATGAAAACGAGTAGCCAAAAGATGGAGAATGAAGGGCAACAAGATTCATGTAACAAAATTTGAGAAATTAATTTTCTTACAAGCACGAAGTAGCCATAACATATTAAATTTCATAAATCATTTAGTGGTAAAAATTACAAGACCCTACCTGATCCTGATGCTAATACGAAATCCCAAAAAAAACCGTGAGAGAATTCGCTCCCCTTCAATAACTTTCCTCTTAAAATCTTTCCTAGAATTCTCCTTCTGAAAATTCACTTCCAAAATTCGTCTCCCAAAATTCCTGTCTCCAAAATTCTTTCCCAAATTCCCTATCCAAATTTGTGTGTTCCCCAAAAAATGAACCCCCAAAGTTGTGATAAGGAGTTTTCTCCTCAAATTGGGGCACTAATTGTGCGTTCACCCGAGAGGACTCTTTGCTCAACTGAGTTAACTCAAAATTAACTCTTATTAATCTTTGCTTTATCTTTTTAATGCACCTTAAATGAATTATTAAATAACTTTATTTAATTTTTCCACTTGACTTCTATTTTTAATATTTATTACTTTTAAACCCATGCGCACTTTATGAAATTAAAATAACATTATAATTTCCTCTTATTTTATCTTTTTAATTAATTTCTTTATTTTCAATACATGCTCGCATCATGCAATCTTACAACTTTTAATAATTAATATATTTTCACTTTTTAATTTATTTTAGAAACTTAATTGACAAAATATTTAATTAACTTAAATAACAATAATATTTAGCATTTATTTAAAAATGAACTCTAAATATATTATTATTAAATTAAATAAATATTATAATGTTCTAAATTATCCTTAAACTTTTATCTCCAAATTTAATTCTTTTTATTTAATTAATTTTTCAATTAATTAAATATAATCAAATATTAAAATATCATAATAATCTTCTTTTAAATTAAATCATTAATTAATTGTTTTAATTAATTTCTTTTATATTTAAACTCATGCTTAGATCATGCGATCTAGAAACCTTTAATAATTTAATATCTTTTCCACTTTTAATTTATTTAAGAAACTTTAATTGATAAAATATTTATTAATTCAATTAATAATAATATTTAGCATTTATTTAAAAATGAACTCTAAATATATATTATTATTAAATTAAATAAATATTATCACATTCTAAAATTATACTTAAAATTTTTATTTCCAAATTTAATTCTTTTTATTTAATTAATTTCTCAATTAATTAAATAGAATTAAATATTAAAATATCATAATAATTTTCTATTAAATTAAATCATTAATTAATCCTTTTAATTAAACTTAATTAATAGAAATTACATCAAGGACTCATAAAGCAACATACGAAAACCCATGATAGAAAAATACATACTAAATCAAACAAAAGGGTTATAATCACGAAATAACATCATTTGATGCATTCGGAGGGTACTTAACTCAGATACTTGCCCTAATTATCAATTAGGACAATTGGCTAAAGGGTTTAGGAATTGGACTTAAGAGTTTATCTCCCCTCTCTTACCATTGAGATAATGCGATAGGGTACGCTAATCCTGGCAATTCAGGGAAGTCGATACCCGGTACCTGCAACCTGCATAAAATCCACGCATGTACAGACACAATATTCTAAGCTAAACAGACAATGGCAGGAAGTGGTGCATCGTGTGGATCCTGACTAGCAGGTGACTACGACTCCCTTCCTTAACCACATCAGAAACACCATACATAAAGAAAAAAAACACGCACACCATACACATGCAGTATGGGGTAAGTATCCATAAGAAAGCACATGTGATAATAAACCATATAACTAATCATCATCGATAATTGAAAATATTGAATAATCATCATACATGCATGAAATATAGAGTACCAAGTCATCTCATCATATAATAAATTGAGTGTAAAACAACATCTGATAATCTGAAAGTAATGCTACTAAACATCAAGTATAAAACTGGCCTAAAAGAGTTTGGCAATTAAAACAAAATGTGAACTAGGGGTAGGCACTACACACATCCAAACATATGGATTTACATTAAATCATTAAAATATCCTTTGGGATCATCTTAAATATCCTAATGCCTAGGTGCTCTTGCACCATACTCCCAACCCTGAAAAGTTTCCAAGTCTCTTGGAAACATGGAACCAATAACCTACAAAAAAAAGAAGACCAAAAATCTTCATCTTTACCTTCATTTTCCTTTGCCTCTTCATGCCTTTATCACCATCATATTTTCATTTAAGGACATAGGACTACCTTCAAAATCACCTTCTCAAATACTCCTATCAATGGAGCATTAATGGTTGTCATACAAAGGTTTCATAAATCCATCATTCCTCTTGTTGCTACACAACTACCAACCCATTGCCATCTTACCCATCAAAGACCCTAGAAGATGCACTACCACCCTCTCTTAGTGGTTTCTCTCTTTACACCTTCTAGCTAGCTTCATATTGATGGAGACAATATTAAGACCCCTTCTTAGGTCTTCCACACACACACTTTCTTACTATAGCTTTGATGGATAAGAAACCTACAACCAAAACTCATCAACAAAACAAATACCAAATCTTTAAGGTCCTAGTGTGGATTGTGTCCCTCAGTGCTCTACCCACACACTCAAGATCTTCAAGCACTGATACCAGTCTGATGTAGAGCTTACAACCATATTCCACCAAAATCTTCCTAAGTGCCTAGTAGCACCCAACCCACTACAAGATGCCAAACAAGGCCACTAGCCTCTATCCAATGCTGACCTCTATCTCTCCAAATGGACTCCACTTTTCTAAGGTCTTACCCCCTCTCTAGGGCTCTTAGCAAACTTGGGACAAAATAAGGCTTTAGGGACACTAGCCCTCAACTAGGCCAAATATGGAAAATTAGGCAAAATGCTTTCAAGACATCAAATAAAGGATGGTTTTGTCATTACTGGTCCTATCCCACTAGGATTCATCCACTTTTTAGGTTCCAACACCTTCAATGGACCTATTTCTCAAATTTAGGCCTAGAAATCCTAGTAGGTTTGTTTTCAGTTTTTCATGGTTAACTTCCAAACTCCCCAAACACTATGACCAGCTAAACACCTTTCTAGATACCCTTTACTAGGCTCTTAAAGATTCCAAAGTTTCATGGGTTGATCCTACTCTAGCATGCCCAAACACCAACTGGGCCTAAATTTGAGAAATAGGTCTATTGAAGGTGTTGGAACCTAAAACATGGATGAATCTTGGTGGGATAGGATCAATGATGAAAAAACCATCCTTTGTTTGATATCTTGAAAGCATTTTGCCTTAAGTTTCCATATTTGGCCTAGTTGAGGGCTAGTGTCCCTAAAGCCTTAATTTGTCCCAAATTTTCTAAGAGACCTAGAGAGGGGGTAAGACCTTAGAAAAGTGGAGTCCACTTGGAGAGATAGAGATCAGCATTGGGTAGAGGTTGGTAACATTGTTTGGAATCTTGTAGTGGGTTGGGTGCTACTAGGCACTTAGGAAGATTTTGGTGGAATAAGGTTATAAGCTTTGCATCATCCTTAATGACTCGATACATACCAGATAATCCCCCATACATAAAGCATCAGCATTCAATCTAGTCTAACCACAATGCTCTATACCAATGGACTGATACACTCCTTGCATCATCTACTCTAAATTAGGTAGGGGTATAACCCCTAGCATACCTCTTAGATACTCAAAAGTATCCTTAGGCAAAGGTTTCATAAAGATATTTGCAATCTAATCTTTAGTACTTACATACTCCAACCTTATTTCCTTTTTAGCTGCCTTCTCTCTCAAAGCATGATACTTTAAGGATAATTCCTTTGTCTTAGAATGCAATACTAGATTCTTAAACATACTTACCATGGGTGGTAAATCTGGGCCTTTGAATTTGCACACACTTCAACATGATCATTATATAAAGAATCTTCCTGAAATGAACATGGGATTGTTCATCCAAAATAACTCAACAAGTCAATCTGTTGCCTCCTAACTAAATTGATTTTGCTATTCACTCTCAAATCAAGAAGCTAGAAACTAAACATCTAGAATGAAGGATTTTAAATCTAAATGAGATGCAATAGCTAAGCTGTATGAAATGAAAATTTAAATCTAGAAATAAAGAGAGCGTTTTAATCTAAATGAATGTATTACTAAACTAAATGAGATTAATATGCTAGATTAATAAAATGATTAATGCAAGTATTTGAGTCACCAATTGAGCATAAGTCCAATACTTTTCATGTGCATCCTCTGAAATGAGGAATTGATGATTTCTTAAATAGAATTTTAGAATTGATCAATGGTCAAGATCAATTTAGGTGGATAGTTGAGATTGGAAATGAGATTTAGTTAGAATGGAAACTTTCTTGTGCAAATGAAGTTAACTGATTCAATTTTGTGTCTAATGAGGAGTTAACTGATTCAATTTCTTTTCTAATTCTAGTTCACTCATAGTTTCCAATTTTGAACTGAAGATAGAATTTGGAGAGTATATTTGATTTAATAAAATTGAATATGACCTCATAATGAATAATCTAATTAATTGAATAATTAAACTCAATAATGAGAATGATGACATATTTAATTAAATCAAATACATTTAATTCCTTAATGTATATTTTAGCCAAAGGGGTAAATTTAAATTAATTTAAATTATTAGGCTCATAATTAAATTAAATTTATTAATAGGTTCACCTTTTCTAATTCTATTAGACTTAGGAATTAAATAGAGTATAACATTAATGCAAATTAGGGATTTTATGCATTTGACACTTAGGTCAAGTAGCAATTATTAGAATCAAGACTGCCTAGTAAAATAGGACTTTAAGATTGATTAATAGACTGAAATTGGTTTAGCATGGCAATGTGCTAATTTTGGGGTATTACACTTATTGTACTTGTGCTATTACAATAAATGATAATAGGTTCTATAAACTCAATCCCAATATCCTTCAACATTTTTTTCATCCGCATAACTTGATTATAGTTTTTTTTGCTACAATATACTCTACCTCAATTGTACTGTGAGATATACAGTCTTGTTTCTTACTCAACCAGGAAACCAATCTTCCTCCAAGAAAGAATGCTTCAACACTGATACTCTTTCTATCGTCCATAATACCTACCCAATCTACATCAGTATATGTGCACAACGTGAAATTACTTGATCTATCATACCAAATTCCATAATTAGATGTACCCTTCAAATATTTGAATATCATCTTTACTATTGCATAATGATACTCCTTAGGATCATCTTGAAATCTTGCTAAAATCCTAGCTGCATTTTCTATATCTAGTTTGGTGTGAGTCAGATATTGCAATCCTCTAATCATAGATCTATACTTTTTTCTTCTCAACTATATGTGTCTCATCTTTACTAGATAACTTATGACCAATTATCATGGGTGTATCAATAGGTTTGAAACTTTCTAAACCATATATTTTTAACAAGTCTTTTAGATACTTGGTTTGTGAAATAAATATCCCATCTCATCTCTACACAATCTACAATCCTAGGAAAAACTTCATTTCTCCTATAATGCTCATTTCAAATTCATTTTTCATCTCTTTAGAAAACTTATCACTTTCTTTATTATTTCCTCCAAATATTATGTCATCCAAAAATATTACAATGATAATTAAACCATCATCATTTTTGCTCAAATATAAATTATCATCAGTTATACCTTTGATAAATTCAAGCTTAGATAAATAATTGCACAACCTTGCATACCAAGTTCTAGGTGTTTGCTTCAAACCATATAGTGCTTTCTTCAGTCCACATACAAACTCTTTTTCTTCTACTAGAGGGAATCCACCAGGTTGCTCAATGTAGACTTCTTCTTCAAGTTCTCCATTTAGAAAAGCTAACTTGACATCCATCTAATAAACCTTGATAAACCAAGAACATCCTTACTGCTTCCATTCTTGTCATGGGTACATATGTCTCTTCATAATCTATTCCTTCTTGTTGTGAGTAACCTTTGCAAACAAGTCTAGCCTTATTTTTGACAACTTCTCCTTGCTCAGTCATCTTATTTTTGAATACCAACTTGGTTCCTATCACATTCTTGTCTTTAGGTCTAGGAACTAATTCCCATGTCTTGTTCTTCACAATCTAACCTAATTTTTCTTTCATTTCTTGTATCAAGTGATCATACTTGTATACCTCATCTACACTTTTAGGTTCTACTTGAGAAACTAAATGAAAATTCCTCATTCACTCTATTCCTTTTCATCACACCCTTATCATTGCTCCCAATTATCTACTCTAGAAGGTGATTCTTTATCATGTTTCTGCTGGAAAGAGGAGTTGATATCCTAACTCTTATCTCTACCCTAGGTTTAGATCTATGTTCTCCTCTATGTTGAATAGATACATCATTTTTAAAGTCGTTGTTGGTCTCAAAAAGGGCTTCAACATTTTGTTTGACAATTCTATAATTATCCTCTTCTTCATCAAAATTACAATCTACTATCTTCTCTTCAATACCAAAATTTTTCTCAATCCTTATATTTGTGCACTCAACTATTGTCTTAGTTATATAGTTGAAACATCTATATGCTTTACTTTTCAATGAATAACCAAGAAACATACCTTCATCACTTCTAGGATCAAACTTACAAATATCATCATCTCTCTTTATGTAACACTCACTCCCAAATATTCTAAAATACTTGGCTGATGGTGAATGACCAAACCATAATTCATAGGGTGTCTTACTCATACCTTTTCTAGTCTATACTATGTTCAAGTTATATATTACAGTGTTCACTGCTTCTCTTCAAAATATCTTTGAGACATCATTCTCAAATAACATTGCTCTTGTTGCTTCTGCTAGTGACTTGTTCCTTCTTTTAGCAATTCCATTGGTTTCAGATGTTTTCAACTCAACTCTTTCTTCTTCTCTAGGATCAAATCTATTCTCTTCAATTTGATTCTCATTCTACAAATCATTGTTAATGATAACTTCCACATTTACATGGTTATCCTTTGGATCAACAATAGTTACCAAAGTTGTCTCCTCTATCACCTCCTCTTTCTTAACTAATTCAAGATCATTATCAAAATCATTCAAGAATATTTCCATGCTTTCTTTAAATTCTTCATCTTCATTAGAAAGTGAACTCTTTCTAGTTTTCCTTACTCTCTTAGGGCATGTAGATGAAAAATGACCGCACTCTTTAAAGGTCCAACAAGTAAAAATTTGCACTATCTGACTTAGGACTATCTTTTCTCACCATGATCTCCCAAATCTATTAAGCCTTATCTTCAAGGACATGATGCTCTAATGATACCAATTATTAGAATATATAGTCCACTAATATAACTAAATGGAGGGGTTCAATTAGTTATACAACTATGATAGAAATCTTTAACATTAAAAAAACTTAACCATATGAGTAATGTTAACTCAAACCACAACAATATACTCATACACAATTAACTAGGGAAACCCTTGATTAGAGGGAAAAGCTCAATGGGGATGGTACCCACAAGATGATGTACTAATATAAATATTCCTTGTTAGAGGATAGATCATGTTAGGAGTCTGTTACACATTTAGTACATATGAGTCCATGCTAGGAGACTTTAAATCCCTATTAGGAGATTCCAACCCTATTAGGTGTTGTGCCAACCCTGTGAGGTGTTGTGGAAGGAAAATGAAATCACTACCCAAAAAAATTCAAGGTTAAGATTAAAGAACCCACTATCCAAATGATCTTTGTTTTACTCCTTGAAGAATAATAGAACTAAAATGTACTTCCTTACTCTATCTTTGTTTTGTTAACCAAAGTTTTGCTACTCCAGATCTTGTACCCAAATCTCATACTGTGCATCTAATAATCCCTTTGATTTCTTATACACATTTAGTAAGATTTTTTCTCCTCACACTATGCACTAATACTTCAAATTCCACTTGATAATAATTTCTTGATTTGATCTTGAGGCTATCCCAATTAATTAAAATAAGATAATTAATTAGTTTACAATTACAATAGCACTATCAATTCACAATCTATAGAAAACTTCACCTATGTGAAACCATGTCTTACACACATGAAAGAATCATGACACGATTGTATTCTATCGCTATGTAACTACACATATCTTCATTACATCTCAGATGAAAGATAGCGATAGATCATTAGAACTGTATTTTCCAATGCTCTTTTTCTACACTATTTCTAGTAAATCAAGTGAGACTTTCATACACCATTGACTCATACCTAGTCCTCTTAACCATGTGATTAGGAAAACCTTAAGAACATGTCCTCCATTATGTATCATTTAAAATTTCCTTAGCTTCTATGCATCATAAGATTACTGACTGCTCTTCTTCCAGTCTTTGTAGAATTACTACTATGTTGACATCAATGACAAATGTAGTCATGAATGAAACATATCAATACTCTTCAATGCTTAGGATATTCCCCTAATGTAGTATCATCAGAATTCATGTTAAAAACCCCAACATGTAACTTCATGCTCCTTTCCCACTCCATTATAGTCTTGTTCATGCATTTAGCCACTCTATTTTCCTATGGAATCCTTGGAATAGTTTTCCATCTATGAATACAATTAGTGGAGCAATAATCTTCAAATTTATGACTACAATACTCACCACCGTTATTTTATATGAGACATTTTAATTTCTTACAATTTCATTTTCAACCAAGCATTTCCATTTCTTAAAAGATTTAAATACAATATATTTCAATCTAAGGAAGCAAACTCATTCTTTTCTAGTTGCATCATCAATAAATATAACATAATAATGAGAGACACCAAGGGAAGATACCTAAACCGGTCCCCAAATATCTATATGCACAAGCTCTAATCATGCATTTTTCTTTTCCTTCCTAGTCTTCACAAAACTCACTCTCTTTTGTTTTCCATATACACAACATTCATAGAAATCCATATTGACACATTTTAGACTTGGTAAAACTTTCTTTAAATGAAGTAATTGTTGATAATTGGCTAATGAAGATATGTAATTTTTTTTCATTTATGGAAACTTGTGATTTACATGCTTACAAGAAACCATGGAAATAAAGATACTTATCTTTTAGTACTCAAAAAATTGTCTATGTATGAATTTGGTTTACAATAGTGCATTGTTTTGTATGTAATTTGTTACTGACTTCATATTATGATTAGAAAAGTTAGATGGAGATGGTCTACATGTTGATGATGATGTGTATAGCCTTAGACATTGGTACAAATTGTATGGAAAATAGACATTTGTGTTTTACAAGTGAAATAGGACAGCAAAATTAAAGGAAAGGAATTTTTTGTTTACAAGATACTTACTTGACCGATTAGGGCCGACATCCTAGATGTTTACTCTAAGTTGAAAAAGTACATTATTTTTTTAGCCAACCTAATAGAAATTTGTGAAAAGGCATGGTATCTATGCAAAGGACATTTTGTGAATTCAAGTGAGCAAGCAAGGGATATATTGTGATATGCGAACTTTCTATGAAAGTGATAGATGCAAAGTTGATTTTGTGATCCAAGATCAAACTAAGGAAGAATTTATATTCTTGAAGATTGATTACTTGTTTGGGTAGTGAGATTTTCTTGTAATTGGAAGTGCATGTTTGGGAAATGGGCTCATCTTACATCTACTATACTACAACTCTTAACAGGGTTGGAATCTCCTAATAGGGATTCAAAGTCTCCTAACAGGGACTCTCTATACTAAATTTTGTCATTTTCCCTTTGCTAGGTTTCCCTAGTTAAAAAAATATGGCATTATGAGTTATCTTTGTGCAGAGTTATCATTACTATTCAACATTACTTTATTAAATTCTTATGTATGGTTCAACATAATAAATAATATTTAGTTGGTGACTAAATTTTTTAAATTACTAATTCATGCCCCCCCGCCCCCCCATTAATTCCTATTTTTAACAATTGGTATCAGAGCACAGTTACTCTAAAGAGGCTTAATAGCTTGAGTAAGATCCCTATGGATATGGAATAGTTGATGAAGAACCTTGAAGAAGCACTTGAACAAATTGATCTCTTTACTAAGAAAGAGATAATATGAAGGATAGATATGAGGACTCCAATGTATATATTGGACAATCAAAGGACAAGACTAAACATCTCAAATCCAAGCCTAAATCTATTGAATATGAAACTAGTGATAATGATTATTCAAAGCTGAAGACAAAGTACAAGATCTTGAAGAATAAATTAAAGATTACCAATCTAAAGTTGACTTTGAAGAATGATCCTAGCAAAGTTGAATTTGATTTAAAGATTGAGAATACAGATTTTAGAGCAAGTCTAGTGAAGAAGACATCTAAATTTGAAAAGTTGAAAGAAGATCATGAAGAACTTCATAAGTACAACACTATTGTGAAAAGTGAACTAACTCAATGTAAGTAAAAACTTGAGAAGCTTTATTCTAGTAGAGGCAAGCTTGATGATTCTATGTGAATATAGAGACCTACCTAAGATAAGATTGGTCTCGGTTATCTATTTAACATGTCTACAAAGAAACCTAAGATTAGATCAGATCCAAAAGAAAAAACCAAATCTGATGACAAGATTGAATCAAGTCAATCTTCTAATAAACCTTAAAAAGTTTTGCAAGACAAGGAAGTTAAGATTTTGAATAAACCAAAGCAAGTGGAATATCCTAAAGAAACCATGTATGAATTTAGAGGTATGTTTTTTTCATGTAATGAAATAAGTCATATGAAAAAATATTATATAGAAAAGTCATTTAATCATTTTAAGGATTTTTATTGTCATAATTGTCATGGTACGAGTCATATAGTAATTGATTGTATGAAACCTAAATATGAAAATGATAGAAGGAATAGTAGAATGTCTGGAAATACTAACCTTTTAGATAGAAGAAAATCTAATTAAAGGACATTGAGAGAAGGAAGACCTTATGAAGAAAGAAGGAATATTGTGTGTTATAAGTGTAACAACTTTGGACACATAGCTCAGAATTGTCATGCATTTGATGATCAATAGAATCCTAGAAAAAAAACTCTAGTATGTCAGTTATGTAACAACTTTGGACATACATAAAAGTAGTTTAGAATGTATAGAAACTTCAAAGATAGAAGGAATAATGGAAGAAACTTTAGAAATAGAAGGAATGATGGAAGAAATGCTAAAAATGATAGAAGGAACCATGAAAGGAACTCCAGAACTAAGAAAGACAATAAGGAACAAAGAATATAATTAGTGAAATTTGAGAAGAAATTAATGAGGCATTTGTAAAAGGATTAGAAATCTCAAAAGATAAGTTAGATGAGGATGAGATAGAAAGATCGAAGTTAGTAATCAAGTTGGATTCAATTAAGTTGAATTAAGCTTGTTCACAAAACTAGAATTTGAAACTTCACTGAGAGATCGAATTATGGCTAGTGAAGTTGGGAAAAGGTGTATCGAGATAAGTTTAGACAATATCTAAGCTTGCTTGAAATTTGGAGCTTATCTAAACTAGTTATGAAGGAATTAAGAGTTACTATTATTACAAAGAAAGTTAATTCTATAGAAGAAGATGAAAACTATGTTCTTAATGAGAATTTCATGGAGCAAAGTTTTTTGGAGCATTTTCACGATGGAAGGAGGCTATGGTAAACCTCGAGTAGCATCTAAAGATCAAATAAAAGATCTTGAGAAAATATTTGATTTTAAAATGTAATTGACAACTTTTTCATATTTGCGAAGTACACAATTAATGCAAGTTTGAATTGATGAATAAAATGGAGTGCAGACTTGATTATCACTTCGTTAAAATTACATTTGAACCATAGAGCACTCAAAAGTGACTTGATAAGGTGATTTTGAAGCAAACCCTATTTTTGTAAAGAGGTATTTTTATTCACAAAATTTCTTTGATCAAGTTTATATTTGATAGAATCATGGATATGTCAGTAGTTCATAATGTTGAGAACAAGGAAAGACTAAAATTGAAGGTTTTTTCCATGAAACCCATAGAAGGAAACCCTAATTCAACATTATCCATTACACTGAACAATGTAGTTTATTTGGAAGATGTAGGAAGTTATGTTAACAACAAGTTTGACTCTATTGGTAGTATGTATATGAAGAAGGCTATGGAACTATTCTTTAACCATGATATAACTATGAAACTTGGATTTAAACACTTGAAGGAGCTAGATATTTCAAATATCATTTCTATAGAAATTGGACATCGATGAGTGGACATAGATAATACTAAATAGAATTCATGATGGAAAACTATGGATGGAAGATAATGTAGTTGATATTTCAATTGACCTTATTCGAGAGGTAATTGTTCTTAGGAAACAAGGTAGTGTACCTATAAGTGAGAAACTTGTGAAGTAGAAGCTTGAAAGCTACACAAAAGTAGCTTATAATGGAAAGGCCATGGTGATCATCACCATTAGAAAAGATGATGTAAGATTCTTGAGTAGAATCATTGGCTACTCCATATTTGCAAGTTCTAAGATTGATGAATTGTTTGCTAGATTCATCCATGTAACCTATAAGATATGTCTTGAGAAGGAAAAATTTAACCTTAGTGAAATTATAAGAATGAAACTTCTTGAAAACTTGGAGAAAATCAAGAGAACTAAGAATGGTGTGTTTAGATTTTAGTCACTGATCAATCATTTATACTTTCATGTACTTAAAAGATTTTGATATTCGTCAATCACAGAGATTATGAGCAGTGAGAGGTGTACAATGGACAAGATTAAAAATGCATGTAGGAGATATCCAATACATTAAATCTTGGATAGTGGAAACTTGATAATGACAACATTTAAGAATGAAATGAGACAAAGATTTAGAATTGCACAAAAAATTATAGAAATATTTAAAGAAGATAAATGTGTTATGGTTGATTTAGATTTTACTTATATTCAAGCATTAGAACCTCGAGAAATATTCCTTGATTACTTAAAGGTTATGAGATAAGTGATGATGTAGTAGTTGGATACATTGATTTATTATTGAAATCTGAGAAGGACCAAGTTGAGTATAGATTTAGAACTTATGATGAGATTACCCAATCAGCTCATTAGGCATCCTTAGAGAAGGCATCTCACAAGAAGATAGAAACAATAATGAAGAAAGCATTATCAGAGGTTAGTATGACTAAAAGTGAGTCACAGGTAGTTAGACAGACAATGAAGAAAGGAATAATGAATTTACAAACTTTGTAAGTATTTATTGTAGAGACATCTTCAAAACAGAGCATTCTATTTGTAGCAATATCAAATGTATAAAAAAGTGAGCTAAAGAGGAAATCAAAGAGATTAGTCGAAGCTGTGACTACAAAGAAAAAAAGAGTTAAGAAATAAGCCACTAGACTAGGAAAGAGATAAAAGATATTATTTTAGATTAAGGTAAAAGTAGGTTTTGAAGGGACCCAAAACCCTTAATAGAAAAGAAAAAGATATTCAAGTAAATACAACTAGGTTTTACAAGGACCTAAAATGTGTAGTATTATAGTTACAAAATTAGGTTTTATAGGGACCTGAAATGAAAAAATAAGACCATAAAATGAAACTAGGTTTTACGAGGACTTGGAACCTAGCATTTAAACAAAAGGATCAAAAACTAGTTAAAAAAAACCTAGACTAGAGACTAGTTACTGGAACCACCACCAAAATAAAGACTAGTTACCAAAAACACCACTAGTAGCTATTGCAAATCCTTGATCATTTTCACCCCTCGTTGCCTACATACATAGTGTTTTGGATGGTATCAATAGCAGATCCCCCAATAATGTCAGCAACCTTCTTTCTTGAACTCTATCTTGTTCTTTTGTTTGGTCCACCAAGAGACATGATTTCCTCATTATTTCTCTTCCCTAAGCTAGCATCAACTACACAAATGCTTTAAGTGAATGCTCCTTCTTGTTACCACTCTCTTTAATCAAAAGATGGAGTTTATGATCATATTCCTTTAGCTTATCTGGGATATTACCAACCTAAACTTCTAGTTGAATGATCTTAGCTTAGTCAACTTCCTAGTCTTGCTACATCTTTCTCAATCTTCTTTTCATTTCATTAGCTCATTCTACATCTAGGAATTGCCTTGGAGAGAGGAGTCAGCCTTGAGCTTAGTAGTGTGAAGGAAGGAAAGAATTGTTTCCTTACTAGTAGAATCATCCTTCTCCTTCCCCATTTCTTCCTTACCAGTAGATTCATCCTTCTCCTTCCCCATTTCTTCCTCTACATTCATTACACCCTTACTAGTGAGGTCCTCCTCTTCATTCTCCATTTCTTCCTTCAAATTTGCCTCCCTCACTCTCTGGGTTTGCTCACTCTAGTTTTTATCCTATTCTCCAACACTATCTGACCCTGTATTTTTATCATTACTTTCCTCAACCACATCCTCGCCAGTCTCATGTTTGCTACTAGGGTAACCCTCCAAATTGGAACTAAAGTATTCCACACCCATATTCTCCTCATTCTCCATATTCTTATCATCATTATTGTCTGAATTCTCAAACTTAGTAATTTCCTCTACATTTTTCTGAGGCATTTCTTGCTTTAGACTCCTCTTTCTCACATTAACCCCTTCCTCTCCCTTACTCTTCATAGAGTAGGTTTCACTAAAAGATCCCCTCTTTTTCTCAGAGGGAGGGGAAGAAACAATAGCCTTCTTCTTATGGTAATTCTCAATTAAAAGGATTAGCCCTTCATTTAAAATCAGACAAGACTTTTTTTTCATATGGGCTCGAGGACTTTGAAGCAAAGAGAATCTTAGATAAAAAGCAAGCAAGATCCTATCATTATACCTAAAATGATTTAGGAACACAAAATGAAATTTATGAACACACTTTGCCCTACCATCTAAAGTGAAGTACTCATGCATGCAAGAGAGAACATCCTACCAAATAACTTTTATTTGACCCAGCTTGTAAAAGTCACCATTCTTCTCTAGATTATTTTCCTCCTCTTTAGTCTTCAAAAATTTCTTAAATGCAGCATTGGAGATACTAGTTTCCTTACTAAATTTTATGCCCTCCTTAGATACCTCCATAACCTTAGTAATGAAATCTTCAGACAAATGAATCATTACCCCATGCATGGAAACCCTATCCTCAATCCAATTTTTGAAAAATGCCTCTATAACATGTGGTTTGTAGCCATGAAGGCACTCCAGGTAAGTCGTGACATTGCCCTTCTCCAGAATTTGCTAAATAGAGGATTTGGGCTTCCATGCTTTACAATTCTTTGGTTCATATTTTCTTGGTTCCCTGCCCAATTCTGAAAACTATGTTTCTCTATGAAAAGCCAAAGTCAAGCAAAAATTTAGACAACCAAGGCACTCATTAAAACACTTACATGCCAATCCAGGATAATAATCACATTTATGTACTTATTGTAACGAAGGCACCAACTCGAGAAGAGGACTTAGAACTTTAGAAGTCTATGATAAGGACTACATGTAAGATTGATGACAAAGAAGTCAAGAGATTGTTGAATAATCTAGCACCTTACTTAAGAAACAAAGTAAGACAATTTCTTTTTATGATGGGTGAGACAGACAAAATAAGAAGTGAAACAATGACACTCATAAGTCAGATGATGATAGAATCCAAGGCAAACACAATTTCGATTGATGAGACTAATGTTACTATTAACATTGATGATACTAAATCTTTCAGGAGTTTAGAACAATCTGAATCTCATGCTGAGGATATTGAAGATCAATTAAAAAAAATTGAATAGGAGAAAAGGATATTAGAAGAAGAGAAGAGGAGAATAGAAGAAGCCAAGAAAAAATTGCTTGAAGAAGAAATGAAGAAAAAGAGATTAGAGGAGGAAGAAAAGAGAGAGAAAGAAAGAAAAGAGAAAGAAGAGAAAAGGAAAGAACAGAGAAGAGTTAAAGAGGCAACTACAAAGAAGCAAAGGGAAGATGAATATAAACCTTCTAGTTCATCTACTCTCCTTTCTCTTGCTATCCTAAAAACTAATGATGATGATCAAACTAACTTGATCTCATCTTTATCAAAATGCATTGAGAAGAATAGGAAAATGAAGAGCATGCAGAGAACCTTGATGGAGGTTACTAACATATTACATAGTACTTTGGTAGTCCAACACATAGAGGTAGATCCTAAATAGGGGGCACAAAAAGTTCTAAAATCTTTTGATGAGGAATTTACAAATTTTCTGAATGCTGCAAAATATAAGGCACAAATTTCACATGATGCTAACTTGTTTAACACTATTTGTTAGAACATCAATAATGATTTGATAAATCTTAATACTTGTATCAAGGAACTTTGGAAATTTCAACAAGATGGAAAGGTATTGTACATAAAGTGTACCTTATCTCACAAGTTGACCAAGGATTTTGATAGTTAGATTGGAGGTAAGATGAGTGAGCTAGAGGCTCTATCTAGCTAGAGATAGCATCCTTCTAGAAAAGTTGATGACTTTGAATGACAAGTGGCTAGTATTCATTATGATATCAGGAAACTAGAACTTTGAAAGGAACAAATTTGAAAAAATATTTTCAGATTTCAGAGATTCTATTGCTCTAAAAATATCTATTACAGAGAAACAATTGGAGGAATGTGTCAAAGCCAAGGACACTTATTATAACTTTTTATATTCCAATCTTAATGCAGTTGAGATTGCATCATATGCACTATTTTCAATTTTCACCTCTATTGAATCAGCCAAGGATAGATGGACAAAAGGTATGAATAGTTTGAAGGTAAGTTTTGATGGCTATATGAAGATACTATCAGTTTAAGGAAAATGTTTACAGAGTTTTTGATAGCAATTTTTGACATTCCAACCTTTATCATTGATGTCAAAAGGGGAGAAGTGCATAATAAAATTGTAAATAAGGTAAAAGAGAGAAGATAAAATTTTAAGGTATAAAATCATATTGTAAGGGGGAGCATATGTAAGATGGACAAGTTGTAATAGATGATTAATGTAGTGTTTATTATTTTTGACAAGTTTTTTATACTTAGCCATTTTTCCCTTTTTTTTTGCCATCAATGCCAAAGGGGGAGATTGTTGACAATTGGAAAATGAAGATATGTAACTATTTTCATTTATGGAAACTCATGATGTACACGCTTAGAAGAAATCTCACAAATAAAGATACTTAGCATTTGGTACTTAGAAAATTGTCTAAGTATGAATTTGATTTACAAGAGTGCATTGTTTTGTATGTAATTTGTGATTGATGTCATATTATGACTACATAAGTTAAATAGAGATAGTATACATGTCGATGATGACATGTATAACCTCAAAAATCAATATAGATTGTACAGAAAATAGATATTCATGTTTTACCAGTGAAATAGGATAGTAGAATTAAAGAAAAAGAATTATTTTGTTTACAAAATAATTACTTGACCAATTAGGGCTGACATCCTAGATATTTAGTTTAAATTGGAAAGTTATATTATGGTCTTAGATAACCTAGCAAAAATTTGTGAAAGACATGATATCTATGCAAAGGATGTTTTGTGAATTCGAGTGAGCAAGCAAGTGATATATTGTGATATGCGAACATTATGTGAAAGTGATAGATGCAAAGTTGATTTTGTGATCCAAGATCAAACTGAGGAAGAATCTATATTCTTAAAGATTGATTACTTATTTTGGTAGTGAACTCTTCTTGTAATTGGAAGTGCATGTTTGGGCATTGGGCTCATCTTGCATCTATTGTACTACAACTCCTAACAGCATTGGAATCTCCTAATAGGGACTCTCTATACTAAATTTTCTCATTGACTCCTACTAGAGTCCATCGTTTGACAAGGAATATATATATCAATATATTATCTAGTGGGTATCATCGCCACTAAGGCTTTGCCATGGCCAAGGTTTCCCTAGTTAACAAAATATGGTGTTATGAGTTATCTTTGTGCATGGTTATTGTTACTATTCAACATTACTTTATTGTACTTTCTTATGTATGGTTCAAAGTAAGAAATACTATTTAGTTGGTGCCTAAAGCTTATAAATTACTGATTCACCCTCCCTCTCAGTATTTCCTATTTCTAATAGTAATTTCATAGATTTCTCACTCATATGCCCAAGTCTATTGTGCCACAACACTATATCAAAATCTACAGTAACTATTTGTTCTCCCTACTCAACTGTAGCAACTATTCCTATATATTCATTTTTCTTTGAAAAAATAAAAGTAGAAGGAATAGTATGACATTTACAAAGATATAAGGTGATTACTTTCACGCCTTTCTCTACTACAAGGGAACCTTTTGAAACCTTCCAATTTTTATCATTAAAAGTAACTACATGAACCTCATCACTAAGTTTCCCTACTAAAATTAAATTCCTAATTAGCCTTAGAACATGTCTTACCTCATGTAGTAGCCAATGATTCCCATTCTACAACCTAATCTTAACTTTATGCTTTCCAACAATCTAATAGGGTTCATTATCCCCCAAATAAACATGACCAAAATCCCCTTGGACATAATCAATGAAATAACCTCTATGAGGTGTAGCATAAAATGAAGCACCAAAATCTAAAACCCATGAATCATCATTACTTTCTAAAGATAGAAGGAAAACATCCTCTTCAAATTTGTTGCATACCATATTTTCCTCCTTCTTCCCTTCTAGTTTGTCTCCTTCATTATTCTTTTGAGTCCAACAATCTTTCTTCTTATGCCCTGGTTTCCTACAACACCAGCAATCTCATGGTCCTCTAGATTGAGACTTCTTCCCCTTTGAATTTCCTCTTGATTTCCCATGATTTGCAAAAAAAATCCTCTCTCACTCATTTTGCCTCTACTTTGTGCATTCAAAATACTTCCTAATGTAGACCCACCCAAGGTTTTCCTATGAGTTTTCTCATTCAAAATAACACATCTCACATCATCATGTTTTAGTGTATTAGATCTAGAAATGGAATTACTCATAGTCATTATCAAGCCATTCCAACTTTTAGACAAAGAACACATAATTAAGATAGCCCTAATTTCTTCATCAAAATTGATACTCATAGTAGATAGCTAACTAGTAATAGTATTAAACTCATTTAAATGATCTGCAATAGATCCACCTTCTACTATCTTTATATTAAATAAATGATTCATGAGAAATACCTTATTTGAAGTAAAGGGCTTTACATATAATTTTGCTAGGGTTTCCATCAGCTCTACCATTTTCTTCTCTTTTGTAATGTTAAAATTCATCGATGGGGCTAGGCATAATCAAATGTTTCCAAGTGCCTTTCTATTTAAAATATCCCAACACTCATTTTTCATAGTTCCCTAGTTCTTAATTTTTCCTTCCAACAACTTCCATAAATCTTTCTAATAGAAATAGTCCTCCATTTGCATTTTCCATAGCTAAAAGTTCTACACATGAAACTTTTCAACCTTCATCTTACCCTCATCTTCCATCACTCCCACTCAACCATGAGACTCCCATTAAGCTATGAGACTTTCCTATAGAGGATAACCAAAAAACAACCTTGCTTTAATACCACTTTTTAGGATTAACCTTAGACAAAAATAACAATTACATGCAAATATAAATAGTATCAAAAAATATTGAATCACACAAAAGAGAACACAAGACACCAAGATTTAATGCGGCTCACCCAATCCTTGAGCTACGTCCACCAAATAAAAAATCCAATATTATTACAATCCAATTATTACAACTTGATTACAATCCATAATCCCTTACAATTCAATATTGTCGTAAGAACCAATTTTTCCATCACACCATATGGAAAAATCCCTAATCATAATCCCTTTTATGCAAGTATTTTTTTCACTTTAGGCTTATAGTTCATTACAATATGTCAGCTAAAAATTATCGATAAAATATTATTGATAAAATGGGCCTAAATAAAATGAAGTATGTATAGTACTTCCCTGATTAGCCACCACAAACTAGCATAATTTTATGTCACACCAGAAGGTTCTAGACACTCAAACTTGATACCTAGGGCCAACGGACCCTAAAAATACATATAGAGTTGACCAAATACTCTTTTGACATTTATTTTACAAATTTTGGGTAGCCCAACTTTAGAATACCATAATTCTCAAATTGTTTCTTTGATTGGCCATTATAAACACTTTTCAAAAACCTCTTCTCTTCATCTACAAGATCCCATGCAAGTGCAATCTGTAAAGTTTTTGGGACTCATCTAGGGCCTCTAAGGCCTTCAAAACTGATCCTAAATTTTTTATACAAAAATTACACACAAAAAATCTACAATAAATTCACAAATGCATGTAATCTGGCCATGAAAATTCACTAACAAATTGATATAACTAAAATGAACCTTCACCTATGAAATTAGAACATTCTGAGCTCCTATGACAAACTTATTAAGTAGAAAGTCCCCACATACAAAAACTCTACACTAAGACAACCCTTATTGAAATGATTGAAAGGAAATATTTTTGGGTGATGTAAAATTGCTAGTACACCTAGCATGCTCCTGCATCAGACACCTAGGGTAATTTGAAAAGTCACCCCATCATGTCTCAAATATTAAGAGGAAAACAAAAATGGTTAATCTCTCCTTTTCTAGCCATGATGAATCTTCTAATGGCCTACCTTTCCATTTGACTAAGCATTCCTCATACATTTTGTTAATTGTATTTTTTCCAACATGACTATTGGATATCTCCTCAATGTCCTTTGTAGTTGAACTAGTTATTGGAATACTCTACTACAATTCTACAACTTCATCCCCATCACCTCCTTGATGGTACACTATCAAATCTGAAATATTAAATTCTGGTGAAATATTCAATTCAATAGGAAACTCCACTTCATAGGCATTTCCATAATCATTCCTTTTCACCATCTTGCATGGTCCAAACTTCTTCATTTTCAACTTATTATATGTATCTACTCGAAAATGTTCCTTTCACAAATGAGCCATGACATCATCTCCAATCTAAAATTCCTTATACCTCATTTTCATGTCTTCCTTATCCTTATACTATGTATTCATCTTGATAATGTGTTTCCTCACCTCCTCATGGATATGCTTCAAATGTTCAACAAATTCTTCATCTTCAACA
This sequence comes from Cupressus sempervirens, assembly GCA_028749045.1. Lineage (NCBI taxonomy): Eukaryota > Viridiplantae > Streptophyta > Pinopsida > Cupressales > Cupressaceae > Cupressus > Cupressus sempervirens. The sequence goes on from CM053784.1 coordinate 323,108,774, forward strand.
CTACTTATCTCTCCTTTATTCAACTACCTCAACCTAGAAGCATTTCAAGGAATACTCCCATATACAATAGGGAATGGTGATTTAGCAATACTCCTATTGATAGAATTATTGTATGTAAATTCAGCCTATGGTAAAATCATATCCCAACCTTTTGGCTTTTCTCCAACCAAACATTTCAATAAATTTTCCAAACTACAATTCACAACTTCTATCTTCCCATCAATTTGTGGATGATGTGATGAAGTGAACTTCAAATCTATCTTTAATTTCTTCCACAATATATGCCAAAAATACCCAACAAACTTGTCTCAATTTGAAACTATACTCTTAGGAACACCATGAAGCTTCACTACTTCTTTGAGAAAGAACCTTGCCACATAAACAACATTAGTAGTCTTGTTGCAAGGAATAAAATGTGCCATCTTTGAAAATCTATCAACCAAAAAAATAATAGAATCATGCCCTTGCTGAGTCCTTGGTAATGCAAGAAACGAATCCATGCTAACATCCTCCTACAAATTTTCTAGTACAGGTAATGGCTTCACTCTTTTCACTATCTAACATACTCTATCATGTTGCAAAAACTTCTTCACATCTTTCTATAGCTATGGCTAGTAATAATTCTCATCAACCAAAGCAATGGTCTTATCTCTCTGAAAGTGTCCAACCAAACCTCCACTATGCTTTTCCTTGATGAGATTCTCTCTCATTGAGCTTGTAGGAATACACAACTAGATTCCTTTAAACAACATACCATCTTGGATTATGAAATTCAACCACTTTGTCCTATCAAGTGTAATAGGTTTTGTACAAGTCTTCCATGCTTCTCTAAAATTAGGATTCTCTAGATACAAATTTTTGAGTTCCTTGAACCCAACCACCTCAATCTATAGCTATGTTAGTTTAAATTGTCTTTGATTAAGAGCATTTGTAACTCTGTTAGGCTTCCCACTCCTTTGTTTCAAAAAAAATGTATAACTCTACAAAATCTCAAGCCACTTTAGCTACCTTTGGTTCAATTTTTCTTGACTATTCAAATATTGCAAAGCTTGAGGATCAGTATACAAAACAAACTCCTTAGGAAGAATATAGTGTCACCACTTCTTTAATGCCTAAACTATTGCATAAAATTCCTAATCATAAACATAATATTTTATTTTGGGATCATTCAACTTCTCACCTAAATAGGCAACAAGTTTACCTTTTTGGCTCAAACAACTCCTATTGCAGTACCACTGGCATTACAATCTACTTGAAATACATTCTTAAAATTTGGGAGTGCTAAAATAGGCTTCTCTATAACTTTCTATTTCAATAGATTAAAACTCTTATCTACTCCAACAGTCTTTCCTATCCCCTCCCATTATTTAACTCAAGGGTCCACAATTACTACTAAGTCCTCTTATGAACTTTCTATAAAAACTAGCTAGTCCATGAAAAGATCTTACCTCCATAACACTCTTTGGAGTAGGTCATTCAAGGATAACCTTCACTTTCTTTGGGTTCATTTTTAGTAATTTAGGAGCATCCTAGGTGTAAGAGAAATCTTGCATCACCCAAAAATATTTTCTTTTTAGTCTTTTCTATTTTATTAAGGACTAGTAGGTAGGGTGGTTACTATTTATGGGAACTTGCTATTTCTAGTAAGTTGGTCATATGAGCTTAGAATGTTCAAGGTTCATTTTAAACTTATAAGCCTACCATAAAAATCTCATTTCTCTAGCATAAGTATCAGAAAAATTATTGTGGATTTTTTGTACAAAAATTTGCAGAAAAATATTCAGGCTCACTATTGGAGGCCTTAGAGTGCCTAGATGAGGTCCTAAAACTTGACAAATGGGCACCTGCACAATTCAGAGCCTATAGATCAGGAGCTAGTGTTTCCAAAAAGTGGTTAAAATAGAAAATCAAAGAAACAATTCGAAAGTTATGACCTTCCAAAATTGGGCTACCAAAATTTCTAAAATAATTTGTCAAAGATGAATTTAGCTGACTCTACATCTATAGTTAGGGTCTATTAGCCCTAAGTTTTAAGTTTGAGCATCTAGAACCTTCCTGGGCAGCATAAAATTTCCTATTTAAGAAAGGCCTAAACATTATCTAGGACAACTCTTGGTTGTAGTTCATAGCTTAGTCTTATATATTATTGTAATTAAGATGCCCATGTGGGTTAGCATATTGTACTTGTGAATTTTGTAATTTCAAATTTGTAGCACAAATAAGAAGTCCATATTTTTTATCACACTTTCTATTCTTTCTTTGCTTCTATTGTGTATTTACAGTATTAAGGGGAGTTCCCTTCATGAAGTGGTATCAAAGCTAGAGTTCTTAAGTGTGTGGATAGATTGCTAACTATGAGGTAGTTTGCACCAGGACTATGGTTTGGGTTGAGCATGTGGGGAAATTGTTTTTTTTAAGGAAATTTACACTAGGGTTTCAATGGAAGCACAAAAAAATGCCTCCATAAAGAGAGCATAGCGGAAGAGCTATAGTTGTTACAGTTGAGGGTTTCCGAGCCCTCCAAAGAAAAATACAAGCATTGCAAGAACAATTGCATAGAGGAATAATTCATCCTATAAGAAGTAAAAGTGAGCATGAGGATGACATATAAGAAAATGTCAAAGTAGAGGCAATTCTAAATCTAGAGGAAGAGATGCTTTTTAGGGTCATCTTTAAGATTGGAAAAATACGTAAATTTGAGGTCCCCACATTTTCAAGAAATCTTGACCTAGAGGAATTGATCAATTGGATCAATGAATTGGAGGATCACTTTGAGTATGAAGATATTGAGGATCCTGATAGGGTTAAGTTTACGAAAGAAAAATTGAAGGGACATGCAAAGATCTAGTGGTAGGAGGTTCAGTTGGAATGAAATAGAAAGGGAAAGGACAAAATCACTAGATTGGAATGAATGATAGCTAAACTAAAATGACAATTCATTCTTGTGGATTATGAGCTTTATCTATTGACAAAAATGTAAGGGTTGAAACAAGTGGGAAAATTTATTCAAGAGTATACCGAAGAGTTCTACCAAGTTCTCATTAGAACTAACCATGTGGAAGTTGATAAGGAGAAAGTGGTCTATTATCTCAATGGGTTAAGGCCAAATATTTAGGAGAAGCTAAGTCAAGTCCAAATGAACAGTATTGAGGAGGCATACAAGTTTTTCCTAAGAGTTGAAGAGAAACTAAATAACAAGTTTGACAACAAGAATAGTGGAAGAGGTTGCGATAGATGATTTGGTGGATGATCTTATGGAGGCTATAATGATGACTATAAGAACAAGGATAAGGCTAGAAGTAATAGTCAGAACTAGAGGGGAAACAATTCCAATCATTTCAATAATCAAAATAATAGAGATTAGAGAGGAAGAGGCAAAGGACAAGGATCTGGAAGAGGAGGCTTCCGTGGGAAATGTTTTCACTATGGAGAAGAAGGGCATAGAGAATTTGAATATTTCTAGCACCAAGGAAGGATAGATAAAAGAATAGATGGCCAAGCTAGAGTTGTACTATTGATGAAGATGTCAAATCCTCACATTTTGAAGATGTTGAAAGAGGAAAAGTCCTAGTTAATAGAAGAGACCTACTAAATGGTGAGAATGAACTTGATCAAAGAAGGAGCTTGTTTTGCACCAAGTGCAAATGTGAAGATAAGTGTTGTGATGTGATCATTGATGGTGGAAGTACTGACAATGTGGTGTTAGAAATAATAGCCACAAAATTAAAGCCAAAGAGATTGAAACACCTGCATCCATACTGTATTGCTTGGGTGCAAGATGACCACAAGGTCATGGTCAATGAGAAGTGCTCAATGAAGTTCAAGATTATAAGCTACCAGGATGAGGCACTTTTTGATATCATACCTATGGACATATGTAATATGTTTTTGGGTAGGTCATGGTAGTTTGACAAGCATGCTATACATGATGGGTGAGAAAATACCTACACTCTAACCAAGGATGGAGTGAAGCATACATTGAAGCCATTGAAGGAAAAAGAAGAAAAGGTATGTAGTGTTGTTAGAATATGTTTTGTTTATGGAAAAGAGTTTCTCAAAGGTGCCAGAGGTACCTACAGAAGTTGCAAATAGCTTGGGAGAGTTTTCTAATATTGTATCAGATAATACACTTGATGGATTACTCCCAATGAGGAGGATTAGTCACCAGATGGATTTGGTTCCTAGAGCTAGTTTGCCAAACAAGGTGGTACATAGAATGACACCCACACATAGTGAAGACTTGAATAGACAAGTTCATGAGTTGTTATAGAAGGGATTGATTTGAAAGAGGATAATTCCATGTGATATAACAACCATATTAGCACCAAAGAAGAATGGATAATGGAGGATATGCATAGATTTTCATGCTATCAACAAGATCACAATCAAGTATAGATTTCCATTACCAAGGATGGATGATATTATGGACTATTTGAGTGGAGCTAAGTATTTCACAAAGTTTGATTTGAAGAGTGGATACCATCAGATTTGTGTCAGAGAAGGTGATGAGTGGAATACTACTTTCAAGACAAAAGAAGGACTATATGAGTGGTTAATTATTCATTTTGAGCTAACCAATGCACTGAGCACTTTTGTAAGGCTCGTGAATGAGGTACTGAAGGATTTTCTAGGTAAGTGTGTCATTATTTACCTAGATGATATTTTGATTTTTAGCAAGACATTGGAGGAGCACTTGATCCTAAGGAGTTGGTCAATTGGATCAATGAACTCAAGGAGTACTTTGAGTATGAAGATATTAATGATCTTGATAGGGTCAAGTTTGCAAAAGAAAAACTAAAGGGACATGCTAAGATTTGGTGGTGAGAGGTTCAATTGGAGTGAAATAGAAAGGGAAAGGAAAAAATCACCAGATGGGATTGGATGAAAGATAAATTGAAGCAGCAATTCATTCATGTGGATTATGAGCTTGATCTATTGAAGAAGATGTAAGGGCTGAAGCAAGTAGGAAAATCTATTCAAGAGTATATTGAAGAGTTCTACCAAGTTCTCATTAGAAATAGCCATGCAAAAGTTGATAAGGAGAAAGCCGCCCATTATCTTAAAGAGTTAAGTCAAAGAATTCAAGATGAGCTAAGTCTGGTACAAATGAGTAGTATTGAGGAGGCATACTAGTTTTCCCTAAGAGTTGAGAAGAAACTAAGAAATAATTTTGACAATAAGAACAATGGAAGAGGTCATGGTGGAAAATCTGGTGGATGATCTTATGGTGGTCATAATGATGATCAAAAGAACAAGGATGAGGTTTGAAGTAGTAGTCAAAACCAGAGGGGAAAAAGTTTCAATCATTTCCATGATCAAAATAATAGAGATCTGAGAGGAAGAGGTAGAGGAGAAGGATCTAGAAGAGGAGGCTTCCATGGAAAATATTTTTACTATAGTGAAGAAGGGCATAGAGCATTTGAATGTACCCAATGCCAAGGAAGGATAGATCAAAGAACAAAAATTAAGGTGAGAGTTGTACATGTTGATAAAGATGTTAATCCTCACATTCTAAAGATGTTGAAAGAGGAGAATTCCTAGTTAACTAAAGAGTCCTACTGATTGGTGAGAATGAACCTGAGCAAAGAAGGAGCTTGTTTTGCACAAGGTGTAGATGTGAATATAAGTGTTGTGATGTGATCATTGATGGTGGAAGTACTAACAATTTGGTGTTAGAAATGATGGTCACCAAGTTGAAGCTGAAGAGGTACAAACACTCACATCCATACCATATTGCTCGGGTGCAAGATGACCACAAGGTCATTGTCAATGAGCAATGCTTAGTGAAGTTCAAGATTGGAAGCTACCAAGATGAGGTACTATGTAATATCATACTACGGACACATGTCATATGTTATTGGGTAGGCTGTGGCAGTTTGATAAGCATGTTATACATGATGGGTGATCAAATACCTATACTCTAGCTAAGTATGGAATGAAACATAAGTTGAAGCCTTTGAAGGATAAAGAAGAAAAGGTATGTAGTGCTGCCAAAATATGTTTTGTTGAGGGAAAAGAGTTCCGTAAAGGTATTAGTATCAGCAAATGTGTTTTTCTATAATTCCTAAAGGTAGTAAAGAAGAAGTAGAGGATGTATCTGTAGAAGTTGTAGATTTTTTGGAAGATTTTTCTAATATTGTATTATATAATTTACCTGATGGATTGCCCCCAATGAGGAAAATTAGTCACTAGATAGATTTGGTTCCAAGAGCTAGTTTTCCAAACAATGTAGCAAACAAAATGACACCAAAAAAAAGTGAAGAATTGAGTAGGCAAGTTCATGAGTTATTGTAGAATGGGTTGATTCCAAAGAGTCTAAGTCCATGTGTTGTACCAACAGTATTAGCACCAAAGAAGAATGGAGAATGGAGGATGTGCATAGATTCTCACACTATCAACAAGATCACAATAAATTATAGATTTCTATTACCAAGGATGAATGGTATTATGGACTGATTGAGTGGAGCTAAGTATTTCACAAAGAAAGATTTGAAGGGCAGGTACCATTCAATTTGTATTAGAGAAAGTGATGAGTGAAATACTACTTTCAAGATAATGGAAAGACTATATGAGTGGTGCCTTTTGGGCTAACCAATGCACAGAGCAATTTCATGAGGCTCATGAATGAGGTACTAAAGGAGTTTATGGGCGAGCTTGTCATTATTTACCTAGATGATATATTGATCTTTAGTAAGACATTAGAGGAGCATTTGATTCATATTCACAAGGTGTTTGATAAGTCGAGGGAAGAAAAGTTGCTGATAAACTTGAAGAAGTGCAGTTTTGTAAAGAAAGAGTTGGTGTGTACCTAGGGTTCATAGTCTCAGGAGAAGGTTTGAAAATGGACCCAAAGAAAGTGAATGCTATCCTTGAATGGTCTACTCCAAGGAGTGCAATAGAGGTAAGATCTTTTCATGGAGTGGCTACATTTTAAAGAAATTTCATAAGAAGTTTCAGCAATATTTGTGGACCCTTGACTGAAATAATGAGAGGGGATAGGAAAGAGTTTAAGTGGACTATAGGAGCAGATAAGAGTTTTAATCTGTTAAAATAGAAAGTTACTGAGCAACCTATTTTAGCACTTCCTAATTTTAACCCATTGCATATTTCAGTAAAAAATTGAATGGTGCAAAAAGAAAATATTTTGTTTATGATCAGGAATTTTATGCTATGGTTCAAGCATTGAAGAAGTGGAAACACTATCTTCTTCCTAAGGAGTTTGTTTTGTATATTGATTATCAAACTTTGTAATATTTAAATAGTAAAGGAAAATTGAACCAAAGACATTTAAGTGGGTTGAGTTTTTGTGGATTTATACACTTGTTTTGAAACACAAGTTTGGGAAGTCTAACAAAATTGTAGATGCCCTTAGTAGAAGACAAATTTTTCTAATAGAAATATAAATAGAGGTGGTTGGGTTCAAGGAACTCAGCACTTTGTATCCAAATGATCCTAATTTTTTTGAAGTGTGGAACGCTTGTACAGAACCTATTATACTAGACAAGATAAAGTGGTTGGATTTCATGATCCAAGATAGTATGTTGTTCAAAGAAAGCTAGTTGTGCATTCCCAAAAGTTCAATGAGAGAGAATCTCATTAAGGAGAAGCATAGTGGACGATTGGATGGACATTTTCACAAAGATAAAACCATAGCTTTGGTTACTAAGAATTATTACTTGCCACAATTGTGGCAAGATGTGAAGAAGTTTGTACACAATTTCAGAGTAGGTCAGATGGTGAAAGGAGTAAAGAAGAATACAGGGTTGTATCAGCCATTACCTATACCAGAGAAGCTATAGGAGGATGTCAACATGGATTTTGTTCTTGGATTACCGAGGACACAATGAGGGCATGATTCTATTTTTGTGGTGGTTGACAAGTTTTCAAAGATGGCACATTTTATTCCTTGCAAAAATATTAGTGATGTTGTTCACGTGGTAGGGTTGCTTTTTAGAGAAGTGGTGAGACTACATGGTTTTCAAAAGAGAATAGTTTCAGATCAAGATACCAAATTTGTTGGGTATTTATGGCATACATTATGGAAGAAGTTGAAGATAGATTTGAATTTTAGTTCATTGCATCATCCAAAAATTGATGGATAAATAGAAGTTGTGAATTATAGTTTGGAAAACCTATTGTGATGTTTGGTTGGAGACAAGCCAAAAGGGTGGGATATGATTTTACCACAGGTGGAATTTTTATATAATAATTTTGTTAATAGAAGTACTAGTAAATCACCATTCCAAATTTTATATGGGATTAGTCCTATAAATTCTTATGAATTTTCATAGTTGGATAAAGGAGAGATAAGTAGTGCTAAAGTAGAAGATTTTGCTATTCATTTTAAGAACATCCATGAGGCAGTGAGAGTATAAAGCTAAGGAAGATGTGAAAAGGAGGTATAAAAAATTTCAAATTGGAGATGAAGTCATGGTTCATTTGAGAAAGGAACATTTTCTAATGGGTACATATAATAAGATAAAGATGAAGAAGTTTGGACTGTGAAAGATAGTGAAAAGGTGTGATTTTGGAGATTCTTGTGAAGTGGAGTTGCCTATTGAATTGAATATTTCACCAATATTTAATATTTCAAGTTTGATAAAGTATTATGAAGGAGGTGATGGAGATGAAGTTGTAGAAGTGTAGTGGAGTATTCCAGTAGCTAGTTCGGCTACAAAGAAGATTGAGGAGATACTAGATAGTTGTGTTGGCAAAAGTACTAGGAATAGAACCTATGAGATATATCTAGTCAAATGGAAAGGGAGGCCAATAGAGTATTCATCATGGATTGCAAGGAAGGAGGTTCACCATCTTTGTTTTCCTCCAAAAACCTAAGATGTGACAGAGTCACTTCTTAAATTACCTCGAGTGTCTGATGTAGGAGCATCCTAGGTGTGAGAGCAATCTTGTATTGCCTAAAAATATTTTCTTTTTAGCCTTTTCTATTTTAATAAGGACTAGTAGATAGAGTGGTTACTATTTATGAGAGCTTGCTATTTTTAGTAAATTTTTCATATGAGCTCAAAATGTTCTCATTTTCTACATGAAGGTTCATTCTAGACTTATAAGTCTATTATAAAAAACTTATTACACTAGCTTAAGTATCAGAGAAGTTATTGCTAATTTTTAGTGGAGAAATTTGCAAAAAAATATTTAGGCTCACCATTGGAGGCCTTAAAGTACCCGGATGATGTCTAAAAACTTGACAGAAGGGAAAATTTGGGCTACCAAAATCTCTAAAATAATTTGTCAAAGATGTATTTAGCCAACTCTATATCTATTGTTAGGGTCTATCAACCCCAGATATTAAGTGTGATTATCTAGAACCTTCCCAAACAACATAAAATTGCCTATTTATGAAAGGACTAAACATTGTCTAGGATAGCTCTAGGTTGTAGTTCACAGCTTAGTCTTACAGATTATTGTAATGAAGGCACCCATGTGGGTTAGCATATTGTACTTGTGAATTTTAAAATTCCACATTTCTAGTACAAATAAGAAGTCCATATTTTTCTTCCACATTTTTTGTTGTTTCTTTTTTTCTATTGTATGTGTATGGTATTAAGGGGAGCACCCTCCATCATTTAGACCTTTTGATGAGACTAAAAATCCTAGGTACACCAACTCATTCTTCACAAAATTGCACTTCTTCAGGTTTATCAACAACTTTTCTTTCCTTAACTTATCAAACTAATGTAGTACAAGAGAGGAGAATCCCCAAAGGAGATGCCCAAACCCATAGTAAATAACCATACAATGGAAACATAACACCAAGAAATAATAATGGAAGATCTGATACCAAACCACAACTCTTTACTCATAAGATAACTAATTACATGAAATATGCCTAGTTATAAGGCCTTCCAGGTTAGGGCCAAATACAAACAATAATTATAATAATAGTTCTACAAGATCCTAGAAGATCCAACTTAAAATCTTAATCCTAACTAGTCCAGATCCACAACTAGATAAGAACACCAAGGAGAATCACACTTGTACCCTCAGGTCCACCAAGCAATCCTCTTGTTCTCTATTGGAAATATAAGAGGAGTAACTTTGAGAGGAGGGCTGAATCAATTACCAAAAAAAAATCCTAGATCCCTTAGATGTAAATACAAAATATAAACTCTACTAAAACCATTGTTACTCAGTTAACACACAGGCACTTGCTTAACACTAACAATACGTTGTAACTCACTAACCACTAAAATAAGAACTACAACTTGGTAAATAATGAACATGTAAAAATTAAGATATTAATTTTGACTAACCTTAATTAACTTAGTTTCATACACATGAAATAAATAGCATAAACACAAGTGACACCAAGATTTAACATGGAAATTCAATTTGGGAAAAACCATCAATTGCAACTAGTTACTATTTTTCACTCTTCTGAAGTGATCTCTATTAGGAGCTAACCTTATTAAAGGTTACAAAACACACTATTAGGTGTGACCCTATTATAGGATTTAATCACCCTATAAAGAGTGGCCTTTTTAGAGGTCTTAAGACACTTCAATCTAGAAATGCCACCTTGTTTGAGGATTTAAAAGTAGTTGTTAAGACAACTCTATTAAGAGATTTAGTTCTCTGCTACAATTGTTAGAGAGTAACAATGATATGACTTGATTTTTGATGCAACTATATTATTAATTTTAGATCTCAATTATGGCTTGAATACTATATCCTTCATGATTGAATGTATCTTTGTAGCTCCTCGATGATATTATGGTTATCCTTCTAATTTTCTTCCTCTAAGCATCTTCTATTCTTTTATACACTCACACATTCAATCCTAAACTTGAACTTATACTAATACCTTATCCATTGATAGTTTTTCTTGAATACCTCTTAGAATAACTAATATTCATCTCCTTAGTTGGCTAAAACCAACAAATAAATCAATTAAATTCACACTAGTAAATTTGGGCCTATTTTTTGACACCATTTTTGTTGCAATTTCGACAAATCCTATTGAAAGCCCTCATTGCTAAACTATCATTAGAATTTTGATGTATTTGATAGGAATAAATTTATCAATGGTAATATCCATGAAAAATAGCTTGGTCTATGTCACATGTTGACGCCAAACAACTAGTTCAACACTTCAAACTATTGATGCCAATGATAGATGATTTGATGAGAGTGTTATAATGTCGATGAAAAATGATGTTGAAATTATGCTAACAAGTAGAGTTTTACAAAAAAAATTATTGGGTCATAATAAACCTTTAGTTCATTTTGAGAAGTAAGAATGAACTTGTTCGAGTGAGAGGGATTTGATCTGACACTCAAAGTTTCAATAGAGGGTATTCAATCTATTGATTTGGTGCTATGGTTTTGAGAGGCAAAGCAAACAACACAGAGAAGTAAGAACAAACTTGTTTGAGTGAGAGGGATTAGATCTGACACTCAAAATTTCATGAGAGGGTATTCAATCTGCTAATTTGCTACTAGGGTTTTGAGAAGCAAAGTAGATAACATAGAGAAGTTTTGGAAGAAGTTGAAAATGGTAGTCAAAGTGTAGCACCTATTGGTAGCACTGGTGAGCTAAAATGCTTGAAGATATTTTGTAATCTCAAGATATTGTTGCTAGTGATGGCACGACAATATTTGTTGTCATTGCTGATGTGATTCTTAAACAATGTGTGAATTTGTTGTCTTAGGGTGTTCATCCTACCACTTGTTAGAGGCCTTTCACAGGGCCTATGAGAAAGTTGTTGAGCCTTTAACTATCATGGCTATTCCTATCAAATTGATGGATTGTGACTCTAGTGAAAATTGTGAGCACTTCTTTGAACAATAAGGTTGTTAGCTAGTATTCTACCTTATTGGCCCTACTTGCTATTGATGTCATCCTAAATTCATTACTATTGACTACTTGCCTTGAAATTCATTACAAAATAAATAAACAAATACAAATAAATAAATAATACATAAATATAAATAAATAAATATGGGGAGATTAATACAAATAAATAAATAATTTCAATAAAGTATAAATAAATAAAGGTTATCAGCCAGTAGTCTACCTTATTGGCCCTCCTTGTTATTGATGTCATCCTAAATGTCATCGGCCCTACAAAGCCTAACCTTATGGATTTGAGGGACATCAAAGTTTTGTAAAAATTGGGTGGGACTATTGATGATACAAAGATGGTTAAGGGTCTTTTGTTTGATACGAAGGAAAGCCATATGGTTGGTGGCTCCACTAGGATTGAGAATGTGAAGATTGACATAATATAGTTACAAATTTTTCCTGCTAAGGTGAACATTGAGCAGAACATTGTGGTCTTTGATTATATAATGATGGATAGGATTTTGAAGGAGGAGAGGAATTATATTTTGGGTATGATAAAGAAGATCAAAGCCATAGGATGCAACATCCTATTGATCTAGAATAATATTCTATGAGATGTCATCACTAATCTTTCCTTGTATTATCTATCCAAGGCAAATATTTTGATGGCCAAGGATGTGGATAGGGATGAAATTGAGTTCATTACCAAGATGTTGAATTGTTTACCCATTTCTAATATTGAACACTTTAGGGAGTAGAAGCTGGGGATGAAAATGGATGTCTTTAATAATTTAGACAGTGCATTTTGATCCATAAGGCTAAAAATGGATGTCTTTAATAATTTAAATCTATTATTTTGACAACATTGTTGGTCTTGATTTGTTAAACTTATTCATAGGGCCTTTGAGAAGGTCGTTAAGGTTTTAACTATCATGGCTATTTCTATCAAATTGACAGACCCTAACTCTTTGGTGAAAAGTGTGAGCACTTCTTTGAATAGTAAGTTTGTTAGCTAGTATTCTACCTTATTGGTCATGCTTGCTATTGACATCATCCTAAATTCATTACAAAATTCATTGTTGTTGACTACTTTTGAGAAATTCATTACAAAATAAATAAATAAATACAAATAAATAAATAAATATGGGAAGATAAATACAAATAAATAAATAAAGACAATAAATACAAATAAATAAAGGTTGTTAGCCAATATTATACCTTATTGGCCCCACTTTCTATTGACATCATCCTAAATGTCATTAACCCTATGAAGACTAACATTGTGGATTTGAACAACATTAGAGTTTTGCAAAAATTGGGTGGGATTGTTGATGATACAAAGATGGTTAAGGGTTTGTTGCTTGATAAGAAGGCAAGCCATATGGTTTGGAGCCCCCAAGATTTAGAATGCAAAGATTGGCATAATAAAATTAAATACAAATACAAATAAATAAATAAATACATACATACATGTTTAAGTGCTACCTAAGTATGTCCAAGGCATCTACACACTAGAGGCATACTTTTCCTACTAAGCTACCTACATACTTGTATACATGAGATCAAGACCCATGAACTACTCACTCTAACAAACGTATAGTTCTAGTTTCTAATTTTTTTGATGTAGCTCTATTCCTATAATAGCTGGTGAGCTTTAATCACCTAATACAACTCTTCGCCATCATACACCCACTTGGGAAAATCAGGTAGTTTTCTATAATTATAGTCCCATAATACCCTAGTGCAACCTTTGTGTTGTATTTTATAGTTAATGTATGGTTAACCTATATACTTCCTAACTCACTCCTTATAGAGTTATGTTTAAAAGCTTGTGACAATAACCAATGGGTCTAAACAGACCAATCAAGTTAATGCTAGCTAGGAATAGTTGACTGTTCATTTTATAGTACCTAATCTGATGACTGTTCTACAAGAATTTGTAATCAACCTAGCTAACTAGAAAACAACATAAACCAATTGAACTCAGTTATGGCTTGTCACTTAGCACGGGTTGAGTGAGTTTTATTGTTTTATTATTTGGATTTTGGAATATTTATACAGCTAGAACAATTTTTCTATTGTGCTAATATGTAATAAGGAACTTAAAAAATATCTCTCTATATATTTAAAGACCAATTCCATGTCCATGAGCTTGTGATGATATGATTTTGATATACATGTTGTACATAATAGTTACTCTAAAACTTTCTATCCTTGCCTCTGATATGATTCTGTTGTGATTGTCATTAAATATGCCTCTAAAAATTTCTATATCTGCTTCTAATATGTGCATTTCTCCTCATTGATAATTCCCTTTATGTAATGTCTCCCTTTATTAAAACATGGGGAATAGGTACAAATAACTTATAAAACTCAATTGAATTATACTTATTTCCTTAAAGTCTCAAATAACACTTAAAACTAATAATGATTGATGTAAGAAAAATAGTTTATGGTACTACTTTTAAATGATTATTCTTATGTTATACAATTGATATGATATATAAGAAAAATGCCACCTTTAGTCTCTCATCTATTCCATCCTTCCAAGAGAATCTTCAACATCTCATGAATGCATACCAACCTTCAAACAAACATCCACACCATAACCAAGCCTCTGTCACATTTTTTTTCAAGAATGTTGATTCAATATTTTTACTTACAACAATAGTTAACATGTTGATTCATGTTCAACTCTTTACATTGAGAAATGGTTATGATTCAAACCCATAAGATAATTATCAAGACAACCAAGAAACAATTAACACCTTCCCTAATCCCCATATATTGAGAATCATACAATCAATGTATTCTTCATTCTAAATTTGCACAGTATTTAGTATCTAACACAAAATAGTGAGCCCTTTTTCCATTACATATTATTTATAGGAAGGTTAGTGCATTGTCCTACAAGAAGTGTCATGATGAACATATGTGTATACAAGGATCTGGAGACATTTGGAGTTAGCAAATATTCTAGTGATAGAACATATTGTGGTGATAGAAATGCCTATCCTAGAACTTCTCCAACATCCCAAGGATGTTCTTGATCATTTTTTATGCCTTTTTACATGACCCATAAGTGTGTTTCAGGAACCTTTCCTTACAACACAGAGTGGTAATATGTAATAAGCAACTTAAATTTTTCTTGCAATCTAGAAGTGTAAGAGTTAGATCGTTATTTTGATTGAACATGGGAGGATGAAGTTGTAAGGTCAAGATTTGTGACCTATAAATTGATTATCTTCAACCTAGTCTTGGGTTGGAATAGTATTGCATGGACTTGGAATGAAATATCAATACTTTTGGTGGGAAAATTCATACTCCTTTTTATTCAGTCTTCATCCCATCATAACATATACATGCATACATACATACATACATACATATATAGATACATACAAGCATATGCATAAATACATATATATGTATACATATACACATGCATGCATGCATACATACATACATACATACATACATCCGTGTATACAATTTTATCACCTCTTTTAACTAACATTACTTTCAAATGAAAATTTAGGAACTAAAATATTGGAATCATACAAAGTAGTCATGGAGGAAAGTGAAATAGGTAAGAAAATGAATATCCATCTCTATGATTCCCAATACAAATATTTATCATGAAGAGGGCTCGTTAATGGAAGATGGAAACACACTAACCAAATTTAAATAGCAAGAAGAATGGAGACAAACCAATCCAATGTTGGAAATGAAGCAATGGTAGAAATGCAAAGAAGAAAGAGGATGATGGTACTCTTGTGGTTCAACACATAGCTAAGGAGGTATCCAAATTAGAACCAATCTCTATAGTGTAATAGGTTCAATCAATTCAAAACTTTTAGATATAATGAAGATGCTAAAGAAAGTCACAAACAAATATTAAAAGGTGTAGGATGCCCAAGTCCAAGTGCACCTGCAAAACCAATATCAAGAGTATTTCAAACATTTCTAAGGTCTTTTATCATAGGTTTATTATGAATACCATGAAGGCATAGACCCATTTATTATCATTTTACACCATCAAGAGAACATTTTTGGTTAAGTAAATAATTAAAAAACTTAGATAGCTAGGTCTTACAGAATCCAATCGAGGGTAAAAAAAATTCCCATTGCTTTGTTCAAGGGTTTGGACCTTTTCAAAATCCCTACTTACCCTATAAAAAAAAATCATTGTAAATCCTAAATCTAGGAGTTTGTCCAATCTCTGGTAAGATAAAAGTTATGCTATTGAAAATTGGGTCTAGCTTAAAATGGAAATAATATTGATAAATAATGTGTTTCTAAAACTGAAAATCATGTATGGTAAATAGAACATTTATTTTCCTAAAGAAGGATATTTTTGGAATAGGATCATGAGCTAAGTCAAGTCAACTTGTGAGACATTGAATTCTTGTAATATCTTGATAGACAACGCCTCAAACTTCATATTTCCAATAGGCTCTTCTAGCAGCTGTACATACATATCCATTATTGGGGTATCAACACCTCCATGGAAGATTCCTCATTAACACTCTCACTAGGAGATCAAGGAAGAGAAATAGCTTAATGTCCAACAGTCTCCCAATTTTTTTTTATGGTTATATGTTCAAATTTATTAGGCAATCTATTCAAAATTTGGCAATATGGACAATTTCTAAATTGCCATAGTTGACGACCAAAGTAAAAATTACCTTGAATCCTTACCCTGATATTAAGAAAGTTGCAAACAAAAATTACCTTGAACCCTTACAATGAAAATGAAAAATACCTTCAACCCTGATGTTGAAATTAAACAAGCAAATAGAAGAGGACAAGACCTTACTATAAAAGCAAGTTCCAAATAGAAGAGGACATAGATCATGTAAATAAATCCATCAAGCTTATCTTAATGGTGCTAGAAATCTCTGAATTGGTCATTCTTGAAACCTCCCACCCACACTTTGTCACGTCATATATTGAAATGAAGTTTCACTTTTTTCTTTGTTTATATCCCAATAACATTGAAATTTTGATGGAAATCTTAGTTGTCATCAAAATTTTGATGTTATTGGGATCAATTTTTTTTTTAAATGAATTTGACAAGAAAAATGGCTTGTGATTGAAAATTAAAGTCAAAAATTACCTCCAAATGTACTAGTGTCAGTATGCCAAAACAAGAAAATCCTTTGTTATCTGATCCTATTTGGTAGACACTAACTCAAAAATGATTTTCCTATGTTAACCAAGTGAACTCAATTAATACTACATCTTGAAAAGCTTCCTTTGGTAATTGGGTGAGCTCATTTAGCACTAGTTCCATGCAACTTTCCTTTATTAACTGAGTGAGCTTGGTTAACACTCAACTTCTACTAACTTGTTTTTGACACCCGAGTTAACTTGGCATACACTATCTTCTAAACTTGTCAAACACTAGAATGCTCAAAAGACACAGGAAACTATCTTCATCACCCAAGTGAGCTCAACATACACTAAGTGGTAAAGATGTGATATTTCATGTAACATCAAAGATAATATACAATTGATCAACTATTTTCAACAATTTCCCTCTTTGACATTGATGAAAAAACAACATGTCATAATACAACAATTTTTTTTGAGAAAAATATAGTAAGGAAAATATCCTTAGTTTCATTCTAATTCTTGTCCATGAGAACTCCCTCTATCAATGTGCATTCCCTCTGACATCAATTTCTCCTTCTATCAGCAAACTCTCTCTTCAACATCTTCTTCTGATAGAAAACTCTCCCTCTTTGATATCAAACCAAGTTCTTCCACTTTGACATCTTTAAGAAAAATTTCTCTGATGTGATATATGATAGTAAACTCTCCCTCTTTAGAAAATCTCTGTGATATATGACTGAACTCTCCCTCTTTGACATCTTATGCCAAAGACAATATTCAATGAATTCCAATGTACCTCATGTCAAAATTCATATGCAATCTACCCTTTCAATATTGCATCAACATTTTTTGATCTTCAATATGCTCTTGTTGATGCATCACTTAAGTTCACTTAGTGAGCTTCAAATAGGGGAATGACCCCTAACTTACCTCATAGATTCAAAAATGCATCCTTAGGTAATGGCTTAGTGAATATGTCTACAAGTTATTCTTTAGTATTCACATATTTCAGTCTCACCTCTTTTTCTTTCACCAATTATCTCAAAAAATGATATTCTATTGCAATATACTTGGTCTTGGTATGCATAACAGGATTCTTTTATATATTAATTGCACTAGTGTTATCATAGTAGATAACCACTAGATCCTTGAACTTTACCTTCATACCTAGAAAAAATTGCATGAACCAGACTATATTGGACCAATTAACTACTTCTACAACATACTTTGCCTCTATTGTAGACTGAGAAATAGAGTTCTATTTCTTATTTGTCCAAGACACTAGTTCTTACTAAGAAAGAATGTTCCACCACTAGTGTTCTTCTTGTCATCAACACTTCCTGACCAGTCAGCATTTGTGAAGGCTTTCAAATCTAAATTGCCTCCTTTCTTGTACCATAATACATAGTCTTCAGTACCCTTCAAATACCTCATGATTCTTTTAATTTCCATCATATGATTTTCTTTAGGATCAGTTGAGAATATTGCCACCATACCAACTGCTAATGCAATATTAGGCCTTGTATGCACTACATTTCTAATCTACCTCCTTGGAATCATCTTTTTTGGAAATATTATGTCCATTAGACATAGGTTTTCCAACTGGTCTTGAATCCTCCATTTGAAATTTCTTCAGTATCTCCTTGATATACTTAGATTGAGTAATGTAGATACCATCTTTCTTCTATTGAATCTATAATCCAACAAAGAATTTTACCTCTCTAAACATAAACATCTTAAATTCCTTACTCATTTCCTCTAAAAAATATTTGCTTAACTAATCATTTCCAGTTAATAATGTATCATCCACAAAGATCTCCACCAACACAACCTTCTTGTCTAGTCCTTCTTTGATGTATAGACTACTATTATCATTTGTCCTTTGAAAACCAATCTTCATCAAATACTTATGAATTCTTTCATACCAAGCTCTGGGAGCTTACTTGAGACCATAAAATTCTTTGTGCAACTTGCAAACTATATCCTTTTTGTTGAGATCTACAAAACCTTCAGGTTGCTCCATGTAGACTTCCTCTTCAAGAATTATATTCAAGAATGTAGATTTCACATCCATCTAATAAAATTTAATCCTTTATGTTAAACATAAGAAAATAAGGTCCTAACATCTTCTAATCTTTCAACAGGGGAAAAAATTTCACCATAATCAATACCTTCTTCTTGAGTATAGCCTATGCATACTAACCTTGTTTTGTTTCTTGAAAATTCTCCATCTTCATTCAGCTTATTTCTAAAAACCCACTTGGTGCCAATTACATTCTTATCCTTAGGTCTAGGAATAAGAGTTTAGGTCTTATTCCTTTCTATCTTTTCTATCTCTTCATTCATTGAATCAATCCAAATTTCATTATCCAAAGCATCTTTAACTAATCTAGGTTCAAATTTAGTTAGCAAACATGTACCTTTCAATTTGTTCCTTTTCATAGTTTCATCTAACTTATCTCTAATGATTTTGTCAAGTGCTTGGTACCTTCTGGCATATCTTGTAAACATAGCTACTTTAGATCTAGAACTTGTTCCACTTGCCTCACCATGATATTCTATATTATGCTTGGGTCCCACTATTTGTGACTCTAGTCCTTCAAATTCAAACTCAAGCTACACTAGCTACAACTTGGTGGCCTCTAACTATGACTTGGGTCCTTCAAACTATGACTCAAGTTGCTCTGGAGGCAACTTAGGTACTTCTAGAGATTTTGGGGACTTGGGAGGTGAAGTCAATTGACTTCCAATTGGATTTGGAAATGTATTAGGTTCAAAGTAAATGAATTTTTTGTAATCTTTAGGTTCTTTTCTTCTCTCTACTTCACTCTTTTCTGCAAACTCATCAATTCTAACATGTGCACTTTCTATGATCTTATGAGTAGTTAGATTCAAACATTTATATGCTTTACTTCTACTCGAATATCCTAGGAATATGCCTTCATCACCTTTGACATCAAATTTACCTTTCCTAATCTATTTCATAATATAAAATTTTATACCAAATACTTTCACATAACATACATTAGGTTTGTAGCCATACCATAGTTCATAGGGAGTTTTATTTGAGTCTTTATTTAGTTTTATTCTATTCAAGGTATGCACTATTGTACTAATAGCTTTTATCCAATATTTGATTGCAACATTGTTTTCTATCATCAAGGTTCTCACACAATCCAGGACTAATCTATTCCATCTTTTTGCTAAAGCATTTTGATGTGGTGTACTAGGGGCTAATACTTGTCTTTTGATTCCTCTTTCAATGGAGAATTCATTGAATTCATTATAATTGAATTCACCACCTCTATCTGATCTCAAACATTTCATCTTCTTTCTTGTTTCCTTTTTTACTCTTGCCAAATACCACTTAAACTTTTGAAAAGCTTCAAATTTATCTTTCATATACATTAGAGTCATCATTCTAGAATAATCATCAACCAAAAGAATAAATTACTTATCTATACTATAGCTTTCAATTCCAATAGGTCCACAAAGGTCTCTATGAACTAGCTTCAAGACTTCTTCAAAATGATAGCTCTTTCTCTTCAAACATGGCTTACCCATCTTACCAATTTGACAATTTTTGCATAGGACCATATCAAGTTTCCTCAAACTAGGAATATCTTTCACTCTTTTGTTTTTACTTATCTTGATTAGACTATCAAAATTCACATGACATAACCTCTTATTCCATAACCAACTTTCTTCTGCCTAGGCAATAAAACATGAACTTTCACTAAGATCTAGGTAGAATAAGTTACCTTTTTTTTGTTACCAGACCCAACTAGATTTCATTTTCCATCTAGAAACTTGGCATTCCCATTCATGAATTCCACCTTGAATCCAATGTTATTCAATTGTGACACACTCAATAGATTATGCTTCAATCCTTCAACCCAATAAGCATTATCACATTTAAGTTCATTGGTTAGTGAGATACAACCTTTTCCCTTTATGCAACATGGTTCATTGTTTCCAAATCATACACTTCCACCATCATATAATTCCATATATTCAAACTTTTTTTTGTCACCACTCATATGACGTGAAAAACCAATATCAATAATCCATGCATCATTTTTTCTAACATGAGAAACAAGTATCATTTTATCTTCTTCATCATCAAATTCATCTTTTACAACAATGTTGACCATTTCATCATCATCACTACTATCTGAATCTTTAGCCATAAAAAATACCTATTACCTTTTTCCTCATAGTCCTTGTATCTTTTGAAAACATTCTTGCCTTTATATTTGGTTCTCTTCTTTTCATCTTTGTCTTCTTTATTTGGACACTTTCTAGAAAAGTGACCAAATTCTTCAAAAGAGAAATAGATTAAAGGAATTTTACCTTTATGATTTCTTTTCCTTTGGGATACCTTCTTGCAAGTAATGCTTCAATGGATTAAAGATCACTATTAGAACTATCTTCCTCTTCACTTTTAGATTATTTTCCTTTAGAACTTTTATCTTTATTCTTGAGTGACAATTTGGCTTCAAAAGAAAACTCAAGATTGCTAGAACTAGGAACATAATTATCATAGTTATCTAGCTCAACTGTTGTCAATCTTCCAACTACTACATCCAATGTTATATCATTCTTTGGATTGCATCTCATCTCTTGAACTACTAAAACTTTTATTGCAAATATAGGATGAAGTCTTTTGAGAAACTTTCTTGCCAATATCTCATCTTCAATCTTTCCTCTCAAGGCTTTGATTGCACAAATACTAGCTTTGATTCTATCACTATACTTTACAATGTTCTCATCTTTTGTAATCTTTATTTGATCAAATTGTCCTCTAAGAATTTCAGCTTTGGTTCTTCTTACATTATCATCTCCTCCATAGATGACTTTTAGCTTGATCCACATCTCATAAGTAGTACCACAGTCTTTGACTTCATCAATTTCAACATAGTTGAGAGTTGAAACAATATCAATCATCATAATGTTATGAATCTTCTTCTCTACAATTTCTTCGATAGTCGTAGTTCCAATAAGTTTCAAATACTTAGAATTTAAATATTTTAGATCTAGATCACTAATGGTTTCCAAATGTAACCTCATAAGTTCCTACCATGCATTGAAGTTATCTCTATTCAACTTAGGAATCTCCCTTTTGTAAAACATCATGACCTTTAGCTTAGGTCCTTGAAACCTTCTATGATAGCACCAAATGATCTAATACCAATTTTTGGAAATATAAGAAGATTAACTAAGAGGGGAGGGGTGAATCAGCTAGCACAAAAATAAATTCTAGATCCCTCAGATGTCAATACAAAATATAAACTCTGCTAAAACTGATGTTCTCTGTTAACACATAGGCACTCAGTTAACACTAACAATATGTTGTAACTCAATAACCACTAAAATAAAAATTGTTTCTCAATAAATATTCAACATGCAGAACTTAAGATATTATCTTTGATTAACCTTAATTAACTTAGTTACATACACATGAAAGAAATAGTATGAACACAAGTGACACCGATATTTAACATGGAAATCCAATTTGGGAAAAACCACCAATTGCAACTAGATACTATTTTTAACTCTTCTAAAGTGAGCCCTATTAGAAGCCAGCCCTATTAAAGGTTACAAAACACACTATTATGTGTAACCTTATTAGCGGATTTAATCACCCTATTAGTAGTGGCCTTGTTAGAGGTCTTTAGACTCTTCAATCTAGAAATAGCACCTTGTTTCAGTATTTACAAATAGATGTTAAGCCAACTCTGTTAAGAGATTTAGTTCACTACTACAATGGTTAGAGAGTAAAAATGATTTGACTTGATTTTTAATGCAACTGTATTGCTGATTTTAGATTTCAATTCTAGCTCAAATATTGGATCCTTCTTGATGAAATATATCTTTATACCTCCTTAAGGGTATTTTTATTATCCTTCTAATTAGCTTCCTCTAGGCATCTTCTATTCTTCCATACACTCACACATTCAATCCTCAACTTGACCTTATACTTATACCTTATCCATTATCAAGTTAGCTTGAATACATCTTAGAGTAATTAATATTCATCTCCTTAGTCAACTAGAACCAACAAACAAATCAATTAAATTCAATATGCCAAAACAAGAAAATCCTTCATTAGCCAACCCTACTCAATAGAGACTAACTTAGAAATGATTTTACTATGTTAACCAAGTGAACTTGTTTAACTATACATCTTTACAAACTTTATTTGGTAACTAAGTTAGTTCATCTAGCATTGTTACATCCAACTTTCCTCTGTTAACTAAGTGAGCTTAGTTAACACTCAGCTTATGCTAACTTCTCTTTGATGCCCGATTTAACTTGACATACACTTTCTTCTAACACTAGAATGCTCAGCAGACACAAGAAACTATCTTCATCACTCAAGTGATCTTGGCATACATTGATTGGTAAAGATATGAAATTTTGTGTAACATCAAAGATAATATACAATTGATCAATTGTTTTAAATAGTTCTCAAGCCATAGCTAGTATCTCTTTAAAATTTACATCCTCTTCTCCAAGATAGATCCCCATAATACCTAAAGACTCTACAAGACCTCCTACTTATACCCATCTAATCCACAAGCTGACCTGGGTCATTAAAAACTAAATTAATTCCCTCACATTAAATATATGTTGAGCCACAAGTGGACTACAACACAAATTAAATACATCTATATAAATTAAATGCCAAGGTCAGCTTACAGACAACTCAGAACCAACAGGAACCAAGACCAAGCTGAGTGCTATAGAAAACCAAGTCAAGAATTGGCCAAACCATAAGCAATGTCAAGCTCCTAGAGCATACTAATCTCACAGAGTATGTCAAGCCCCCAGTGTATGATGAGCTCCATAGACTATGTTGAGCTCCTACTATTTTCTAAGCTCCATAGAGCATATTGAGTTCCTAGTGTCTATCAAGCTCCATAGAAAAAACTATACCCAATAACAACCAATCACCACTCGTTTGGTGACTGAGTCCACATCTTCAAGCCAAAATCTATCCAACATGTAGGATTACAAGCCAACTAGGGATACTCATGCATCAAACCCCTTAGGTTTGAAAAGATGTTTTCAGTAGCTAGAAGAACATCTTCTAGGATTCAACACATAAATCCCAAACTGGTTCTTCACATACATATTCTCCAAGTCTTCAACTTGTGCACCCTTTCCTTTTTGCATCTTCTTCTTCTTCATGTCCATCCTTGGTGTGCTATAGGTCTAATTTCCGTACTAATCTCTAATCTTCTCAAATTCTTCTAGTTCAACTTGGTTACCAATGCTAAGGTTCCTTCTACTAAGCTCTTCATTCTACAAAGGAATTAGGGAATACTTCTTACCACCTTTCTCAATAGTAAACACATGCCTTACACAATCATGCACAGCTCTAAAATCATTTTTCCAAGGTCTAATGAGAAACACATGACAATTATTCAATTCCAAAATGTCACAAAACACTTGATCCTTATGTTGTCCAATCTGGAATTCAACAAGGCATTGCTCCCTCACTTCCAAAGTATGCTTACATTGCAACTAGGAAATCCTATAAGTATCAGGGTATCTCACTCTCTTCAAACCAAGATTCTAAACCATCTCTTTAGAAGAAAGGTATCATTACTACCACCATTCACAATCACCTTTTAAACATTACCACCAAATTAACAATGAGTCCTAAACAAACTAGTCCTCTAATAATAATCTAGTGTCCTCTAACTAACTAGTACTCGCTAATCTAATAAACTCTCTCCTTGCTTAGGTTGACTGTCTTGGATTGCAACCTCATACACAATAATAGCTTTCCTACCACGAGGAAATTCAAAGTATCTAAGCCCTTTATCACCACATCTAAAACAATTACCTATACTCTCACCTCCACCTATCCTTCTCTTTTGATCAACAGGTTTTGGTTCACCTTCAACACTTAGTTTAGCCTTTTTTGAGTTATCCTGCTTCTACTTCTCTCTAGCATTACCTTGAATTTTCCTCTTCAACTTATATTTTTCCTTTAAAGAATATTGATAAGCATCCTCAACTAAACACATATTCAACATACCAACCTCATCCTAAATATTGAATCTCAAACCGTTAATGTACCGAGCTACCTTCTCCTTTGATAGTTCTCTATGACCAAACTAAATAGTTAACTTGTATAACTCCTTCATATAATCCTTCATGTCACATATTTCTACTTTAGATTCTATAACCTTTTAAACAAATCAAGTTCATAATCAATAGGAATGAACTTAGCCTTCAACTTAGTCTCCATCAATCTCCATCTAGTGATCTTCATTTCACCTTCTTCTTCTCTATCTCTTTGCACTTCTTTCCACCAAAGAGAAATACATCCTTTCAACTTATTTTGTGCCAACCTCACTCTGAGTAGATCCTCAATATCCTTAATCTCAAATTAGTCCTCCAGTTCACCAATCCAATCAATTAGTTATCCAGGAGTCAAAGTACCTGAGAAATTAGAAACCTCCATCTTATGCTTTGGCTTCAACTAACATCTAGATCTAGAAAACTAACTAGCCCTAGTTCCAATAGGACTCTCAACATTATCAGTTCTATCCTCACCACTAGATCCAATAGCTTTACAGTCTTTGACAACTTCCTCATAGCCATCATTAGTAACCACATGCCTAGGTACACCACCTAAAGCACTCACAATTTTAGAAATCATCTCACTCTTTGTCAATGCAATCTCAGTGTGAATTCTGCTCTAATATTCCTTGAGATCCTTTCTTCTAAAACATCACTAAGATCATCAATTTCCCTAGGGTTCAATCTTCTTGGAGGCTTCTTCCAAAAAAATTGCAAACCCAAAGCAATAGATCCACGAATCTAGAAGATCAATCAGCTCCACAAGATCAACTTTCTCCAACCAAGATCCTAGTGCAAATTGCCTCAACTTCCTAGATTAGTTCAAACAATCAAGAACAACCTTCAATTTGATACCACTTGAACTAGTGCAAGGTAACAGGATCCCCTAATGAGATGTCAAAACCCCCATAAAATAACCACATAATGGAAATAAAATAATAAGAAATAATAATGTAAGATTTGATATGAAACCACAACTCAATATTCACAAGATAACTGATTAAATGCACTACGGCTAGCTATAAAGCCTTCCATATTAGGGCCAAATAAAAAAAAAATTACAATAATAGTTTTGCAAGATCCCACTTATAATCTCAATCCCAACTAGACTAGATCCACAACTGGATAAGAACACCAAGGAGAATCACACTTTTACCTTCACTTCCACCAAGAAATCCTCTATCTCTTAAGCCATAGCTACTAAATCTTTAAAATTAACATCCTCTTCTCCAAGATAGATCCTCATAATGCCTAAAGACTCTACAAGACCATCTACTTATACCCAAATAAACCACAAGTTAGCCCAGTTCATTACAAACTATATTAATTCCCTCACATTAAATATATGTTGAGGCACAAGTCGGCTACAACATAGATTAAATACCCCTTCATAAATTAAATTCTAAGGTTGGCTCACAAACAACTTGACACCATCTAGAACTAAACCCAAAACAAGTGCCAGAGAAAACCAAGTTGAGCACTAGCCAAAGCATAAGTAATGCTAAAATCCTAGAGCATGCCAAGTCCATAGTGTCTATTGAGCTCCATATAGTATGTTAATCTCCTAGTCTCTGCCTAGATCCATAGAGTATGCCAAGATCCTAGTGTCTACCAAGCTCCACAACCAAAACTATGTCAAGATGTCAAGCCAACCAAGGAAGCTCTTGCATCACAAACACCTTTTGGATATGCATCAAATGATCCTCCAATGTCTTACTAAAGATAAAAATATCATCTAGGTAAACAATGCCAAACTTACCAAGAAACTCCTTCATTACTTCATTCAAGAGCTACATAAAATTACTTAGTGCATTGGTTATCCCAAAAGGCATGACTAACCATTCATACAATTGTTCCCTTGTCTTGAGTGAATTATTTCACTAGTCACCTTTTTTTATGTGAATCTGATGGTATCCACTCTTCAAATCTATCTTTGTGAAATAATCAGTTCCACTCAAATAGTCCATAATATCATCCATCCTTGGTAATGGAAATCTATACTTGATTGTGATCTTGTTAATAACACAAGAATCTATGCACATCCTCCATTTTCCACTCTTCTTTAGTGCTAATACTACTTGTATAACACATGGACTTAGACTCTCTTGAATGAACCCCTTCTAAAATAACTCATGAACTTTTGTGTTCAACTCTTCACTTTTTATTTGTGTCATTCTGTGCATTGCCTTGTTTGGAAAAATGGCTCTTGGAATCAAATCCATCTAGTGATTAATCTTCCATACTAGGGGTGATCCATCTGGTACATTATTTGACACAATATTAGAAAAATCTCTCAATATATCTATAATTTTTATAGGTACCTCCTCTACTTCTTCTTTACCATCTTTTGGAATTATAGCAAACCAAATATTCTCACACTTCATACCTTAGAGAAACACCTTTCCATCAATGAAACATATTCTGGCAGCACTGCATACTTTTCTTTTTTTTTCCTTCAAGGACTTCAATTTATGTTTCACTTCATCCTTTGATAGAGTGTCAATGTTTTCTTTCCCATCATGTACAAAATACCTATCAAACTACCATGGCCTACAAAGAAACATATGACATATGTCCATTGGTATGATATTGCAAAGCACCTCATCCTAGTAGCTTCCAAACTTGAATTTCATTGAGCATTTCTCACTAACCATGACCTCGTGGTCATCTTGCACCAAAGCAATATGGTATGGATGCAAGTATTTTGATCTCTTCATCTTCAACTTTGTAACCATCATTTCTAACACTAGATTGTTAGTATTTCCACCATAAATTACCACATCACAATATTTAACTTCACATACACACCTTGTGCAAAACAAGCTCTTTCTTTGATCAAGTTCATTTTCACCACTCAATAGGACTCTTCTATTAACTAGGAATTCTCCTCTTTTAGAATCCTTAGAATGTGATGATACAAAATCTTTATCAACATGTGAAAACTCTAACTTGTCCTTCTACTCTTTGATTTGTCCTTCGTTGGTGCTAGGAACGTTCAAATGCTCTATGCCCTTCTTCTCTACAATGAAAAGACTTCCCATGAAAGCATCCTCTTCTAGATCCTTTCACTCTACATCTTCCTCTCTAATCTCTATTATTTTGATCATGGAAATGAGTGAAATTATTTCAACTCTAGTTATGAATACTACTTCCAGCATCATCTTTGTTCTTTTGATCATCATTTTTTGTTGCATAAGATCATTCACCAGATCTTCTCCCATGACCTCTACCATATTTTTGTTATCAAACATTTTGCTTAGCCTTTGCTCAACTCTTAGTGCAAATTGGTATGCCTCATTAGTACTAGTCACTCAAACAAGACTCATCTCCTTTTTAATGCTTGGCCTTAACCCATTAAGATAATAGGCCACTTTCTCCTTATCATCTTCTGCATGGCCAATTCTAATGAGAACTCAGTAGAACTCTTTAGTATACTCTTGAATAAATTTTCTCACTTGCTTCAACCCTTGTGTTTTCTTACATAGATAAAGATCATAAACCATGATAATAAAATTTCACTTCATTTTAGCTACCATCCAATCCCATCTAAAGATTTTCTCCTTTCCTCTTTTATTTCAATGCAATTGTGATGCGGACCAACACCTTGGAGAACTCAGGAGGAATCAGTCACTCAACTGAGTTGCTTCAAGGGGCATCTACAACCTTCAGGATCACACACTAAAATCAGATTCAATAAACAAAACTTTGAAAATAAAATCCCCCAAAAATATCTTCTTGCTGCCTTCGGATAGAACCGCACTCAGACATGAATAACTTTCAAACGAAAAAATATTTACTCAATCCAACCATTGATATTTGGCGTAACTGGGTTTCAAACAACATATAAAAATGTGAGAGAAATCTAACTGTTCAAACCTGAGATATTGACCTCGCATCAGAGTATATTTTTTCTAAAAATAAACCCCCCAAAATATCTTCTTGTTGCCTTCGGATAGACCCGCACTTAGACATGAATAACTTTCAAACCAGAAAATATTTTCTCAATCAAACCATTGATATTTGGCGTAACTAGGTTTCAAACAACATACAAAAATTTGAGAGAAATCCAACAGTTCAAACGTAAGATATTGACCCTGCATCAGAGTACATTTTTCCTCAATTGTTATTCCCTAAACTGATTGCCATGAGAAATATATGAAGCATAACAGTAGAACCATAATCTTGAAAAAAAAACACAGGAGACCAAAGGAGACATAAAAATTCCCATCCTCCCCAAGTTTGAATCCTTTTTTAACATAAAAGATTGGCTTTTTAATAACCAAAGTCTGACTGGCCTTGCTGTCCAGTAGTAATAAAAACGTTTTCTTTTCCATCTAAGAATAGGAATCTGAAAGACATTTTACCATCAATACCATGCAACAATCATGGATATTTTTGTAACTGCTAAGAATAGGAATCATCAATATCATGCAACAACCATGGATATTCTTGTAACTACTAAGAATATGATTGGCTTTTTAAAGAAAACCGACTTTCCTCCAAATAGAAGGAATATGAAACGATTTCTTTTATTCCATAGCCATTTGTTCATCATTATGAACACTCTTAAAGTTGCCACCAACTTTTTGATGAGATTCTTTTAATTATTGACCACATGGCATTTCTATTACTAATTTTATCCTTTCTAAAACTGACACTAACATCATTAACCCTTTCCTCTAACTCTCTAACATATCCGACTAAAAACTATCACATTTATTTAATAAAACACCTAATTCTATCCACTAAGACATAATCCTAAATTATTAAAATTGAACATTTAAAATATATGGAGAATCTTGGACCTTTGAAATGATTTAGTAATGAGATGCACCTGCATCATACTCCCAGGGACAGAAAAATTCAAGTCCCATTGAATTGCTGCAATCTTTTTCTGGAGTTTCCAATTGTATGTAAGCAATAATGTCACCATAAGAATGATGGAATTGATGTCGCTTGCCAGAACATTCTGATTCCAAACTGTAGAATGAATACCTTCCATGGTACCTATGTCAAATCTTGGAACAAATATATTTAACAGCCTCGTATCACCTGCATAAAAATACCAAATTATCATACCAACATCTGCTTCTTGTTTGTATATATCTAGAGCATCATAATGATCAATAAATACTTCATTCTTGTCATCAATAGTCTTCTCTTCAGCATCTGATCTTTGCACTACATCATTTCCTTTCTAATCATTTGTGTCAACATCTCCATCATCTGGGCAAATATTGTCTGCAACCACACCTGTCACCAACTCTTCTTCATCTGCAAGAACCTTTTCCTCACAAGGTTCAACAACAACCTCCTGTTGTTCACTCTTAGTCTCTACACCAACATTCACTTGCCGTCTATGCCCTTCTAATGGATTGTTTTCCTCTTCTTGATCTAACTCTTCATCCTCTACCTGTGTGCTTTGAATCACTTCTTCCTTCTTATCCTCAACCTCCAAAATATTTTTCATAAGAGTACCTTCCAGCATTGTACTCTTCTCTATTTTCAAAGGACATGTTACTGTTCCAACCATAGATTGTTTGCATTCAAATCCAATAGGGCTTGTCTTGTTACTGCTCTCGTCAAGAGATACTTGCTGCACTTCTTGTTGCTCCACTTTGTGTTCTTGTTGTACCTCTTTCAACTTAGCTTTATTCTCTTTCAACTTAGCGTCATTCTCCTCAAGTCTCCTTCTCAAATTGTTTATCTCCTCTTCTATCTTGCTTAGCTCTTCTCTTTGTTTTCTCCTTTCTTCTTTCTATCTTTTCTTCTTTTCCTCTATCTCCTTCTGTTTAGAATCATTTCTTTGTCGATACCTTCTAAAAAGATACAATAAAGTTGCTTCTTCTTGTCCCATCATTCCTCAGCTAGGTTATTTTCTTCTTATCTAGTCTTCTGGACTTCTTCTCAGACTATTTCTCTCAATCTTTCACAATCACACAAACATATACACAACTACTTTTTCCCAAACCTTTTGCTGGGCTTGATACCAAAAATGATGTAGAGTGACACCTTGGAAAACTCAGGAGGAATCAATCACTCAACTGAGTTGCTTCAAGGGGCATCTACAACCTTTAGGATCACACACTAAAATTAGATTCAATAAACAAAACTTTGAAAATAAAATCCCCCAAAAATATCTTCTTGCTGCCTTCGGATAGACCCATACTTAGGCATGAATAGCTTTCGAACCACAAAATATTTACTCAATCAAACCATTGATATTTGGTATAACTAGGTTTCAAACAATGTATAAAAATTTGAGAGAAATCCAATGGTTCAAACCCAAGATATTGACCCCGCATCAGAGTACATTTTTTCTGAAAATAAACCCCCCAAAATATCTTCTTGCTGCCTTCGGATAGACCCGCACTCAGACATGAATAACTTTTGAACCAAAAAATATTTACTCAATCCAACTATTGATATTTGGTGTAACTAAGTTTCAAACAACATATAAAAATTTGAGAGAAATCCAACGGTTCAAACCCGAGATATTGACCCCACATCAGAGTACATTTTTCTGCAATTTTTATTCCCTAAACTGATTGCCATGAGAAATATATGAAGCATAACAGTAGAACCATAATCTTGAAAAAAAAACACAGGAGACCAAAGGTGACATAAAACTTCCCATTCCTCCCCAAGTTTGAATCCTTTTTTTACATAAAAGATTGGCTTTTTAATAACCAAAGTCTGACTGGCCTTGTTGTCCAGTAGTAATAAAAACATTTTCTTTTCCATTTAAGAATAGGAATCTGAAAGACATTTTACCATCAATACCATGCAACAATCATGGATATTCTTGTAACTGCTAAGAATAGGAATCATCAATATCATGCAGCAATCATGGATATTCTTGTAACTGCTAAGAATAGGATTGGCTTTTTAAAGAAAACCGACTTTTCTCCAAATAGAAGGAATATGAAATGGTTTCTTTTATTCCATAGCCATTTTTTCGTCATTATGAACACTCTTAAAATTGCCACCAACTTTTTGATGAGATTCTTTTAATTATTGACCACATGGCATTTCTATTACTAATTTTATCCTTTCTAAAACTGACACTAACATCATTAACCCTTTCCTCTAACTCTCTAACATATCCAACTAAAAACTATCACATTTATTTAATAAAACACCTAATTCTATCCACTAAGACATAATCCTAAATTATTAAAATTGACCATTTAAAATATATGGAGAATCTTGGACCTTTGAAATGATTTAGTAATGAGATGTGCCTGCATCAAACTGGATCTCTTGCCACCAGATCTTTGCATGACCTTTTAGTTTGAGCTTCACAAAATTTACCCTATTTGGATCTTCAATGTCTTCATATTCAAAGTACTCTTCCAATTCATTGATCCAATTGACCAATTCCCCTAGGTTAATATTTCCCCAAAACACAAGAATGTCAAACTTAGGGCTTTTTCCAATACTTGAAATAGCCTTAAAATACAACACCTCCTCTCGGATAAGAACTTCCTCTATTATGGTTTGGTTCATATTTCCTTCTTCTTCTCTTTCATCCTCCCTTTCATCATCTCCTATAACAAGATTCATTCCTTTGTGTATCTATTCTTACAATGCTTACATTTTCCTCTAGAGGGTTATAAAATCCTTAGGTGTAACACCTTCAACTCTTCCACCACACCCTCTTTGTGGAGGCATTTTTGTGCTTGTACTAAAATCCTATTGTAAACTGCCTCACAATCTATGATCTATCTACACTGATAGCCAAAACCATGGTCCTAGTGTGAACTTCTTCTCAATCAATGATCTATCCACACACTAAAGAACTCCAACTCTTATATCACTTAATGAACAATGCTCCCCTTAATACCAAAAAATACACAACAGAAACAAAGAAACAACAACTAATGCAAGAACAAAATATGTGCTTCTTATTATTGCCACAAATGTGGAATTACATAATTTAATATTACAATATACTAACCCTCATGGGTGCCTTCATTACAGTGATTTGCAAGACAAAGCTGCAAACTATCACCCAAAGTTGTCCTAAACAATGTTTTGGCTTTTCTTAAATAAGCAATTTTATATCACCTGGGAAGGTTCTAGACACTCAAACTTAATACCTAGGGCCAATAGACCCTAAAAATTTCATATAGAATCATTCAAATACACTTTTGACATTTATTTTAGAAATTTTGGGTAGCCCAACTTCAAAAAACCATAACTCTTGAACCATTGCTTCGATTGGCTACAATAAAAACTTTTTGAAAACCTTAGCTCTTGATCTATAGGCTCAGATATGTGGAAGCACAAGCCTATTGATGGGATTATGCTACTGAGAGTACTACAAGATAGATTTCAATCCTAATGAATGCTAAGAGATGATAGACTCTTAGAGATCAAGGACTATAAATGGGAGCAAGAAGGCTCAATTTATAGCCAACATGAAAGAGGAAAGAATTGAATGAGAGGGTGGACACTTGTCAATAAAATGTGCAACCTGGCATGATATTCCTTTGGATATCCATGATGAATATGACACAAGATGGAAAATGTGAGATTCTATGACACATGAAAGTCAACATGCCTAAAAGTGGAAGAGAACCTATGGATTCTATGACACATGGTAGTCAAAATGGTTAAAAGTGGAGGGGAATATATCAAATGCATATGACATCTCCAAGCCACTTGTAGCCAAGAATCTATGATGATGGAGGCTTATTATAGACATGCGAAAGGGGAAAAAATATGGATTATGACATATTTTAGTCAAATGTGAGGATAGAATCTATGACGAAAGATGTCTGTGTGGCAATATTATGCGGAGCATTTGAATTAAAAATCCATATATCCATACAAATGGAAATTAGTAAAATGTAAATTAGAGGTGGAAAAAGAACTTAAGAAATTGTGAATTCCCATAGTTTGTGAAGACAAATCAATTAATTAATAAATATCAATTAATTGAGAATGTTATTTAGGAAGAATGATTAGTAATGCGAGATGAAAATTATTAAAATTACATAGGATTAGATTGGGTTATCTAATCCTATAGAATAAATTAGTAAATGATTGGCCAATTTTATTTGATAAAATTTGATAATATCCTTTGATGAAATGCAGTGATTATGCAAATCGACTAGCATGATGATGGGAAAATAAAAGCCATGATCAAATTAAATGACTGGTTAGGATTGCTAACATGCCAAGGAAACATGACATGGATTAAGAACATGTAACATTTAATAGACACTGTAAATGCTACAAGGTCAAAAATTGATTGATAAGGTTAATCATAATAACATCGACAGGCATTGTCAATGTTATTAAATCAATTTAATGATGTCACAATATGACACTAAGGGACTCAACAACATCAATGATTAGATGATAAGAATGACAGTTTGACCTAGCACTGAGGGACATGGTAGTAATAAGGTCAAATTTGATGGGTTTGATAAGGTTTGATAGGTTTCAAAGGTACTGAGAGATACAAAAATGCCTAGGGTTGGACAAAAATCACTGATTTGAGATATTTGACACATTTTGGGTTGATTGGGGATGATTTTGGGTTGATTGGGATTATTCTAAGTTAATTCTAGAAAGTATGGATAAAATGGGAATCAATTTTGAAGCAATCTAGAATTGATTTAAAAGGGGATATGAATTATGAAGAATATTGTTGAGATATAATCAAATGGAAATCAAGTTGGCCAAAGATTAGAATTAATGAACTAAGAAAATGGGATGAGTTAATGTGAAAAACTGATTAAACTATAGATGCAAACCATTTTTGAGCATCTACATTTTTCCTCTCTTTGATACAATGTGATTTAACATGTTGTGTCAAAGAACCCTAATGAAATATCCATAAAAGAATTCCCTAGTAAGGGCGGTATATATGGGTGCCCCCTCAAGAAATTAACCAGGTAGGCATATGATAGGTCAATTTGTTGACAATGAGAAGGCAAAGCCATATCAATTGATAGATCATAAATCAAATCTCAAATGTGAATGTTATGGGCTCTAGACTAGAAAAAGCATCACGACCAGTATAGAAAATGCCTCCTGCACACCCATCTAGGTAGAAACATGGCTATAAAAGGTCTTGGAGATGGTTTTGAGTTTCTTTCCACCCTCTTAATTGGAAGAAAAGGCTCTAGAGCAAGGAAGATGGATGGACTACCTAGGGAGCAACACCATGGTGAATGAGTGTGGAGCTATTGATGATGGGAAGACATAGGACCTCTAGTGAGTACATCAAGGCCATCTTTGTGTATTTTATGCTATGTTATGATTTTCATGCATTTAGGGATCAGTTGGAGGTCAAATAGGGCCCATCCTAGGTCCTAGAGGTTGTTTAAGGCATCAAAACACCCCAACTGCATTGAAAACATGAGAAAGTGTTCTTAGTGTGGACTTGGTCATGCCAAGTACACTTTGAGTGCATTTGGCATGCCCAAGTGCACATGGGCATAGTTGGGGCCCCCAACTACACCCTAGGAATCTTTGGGGCTCTAAAAGGGATCCAAATGGGCCCAAATTGGCCTCAAACTTGGAGGACATGACCATGACCATAGGGTAATGTAAAAGCATAGGGTAATTTAGTCAAATATGGTAGAAGTGTTCAAACTTAGTCAAGCTTATGTCAGATTTAGATCAAACCTAGTTGAATCCTAACAAGGAGTGATGCAAAGGGTCAGAAAGGATGCAAATGAACTCAGAATGACCCAAATTTTGGTGTCCATACTCAAAACCATAAGAAGAGTTCAAAAAATAGGTCACCTAGGAAAACATTTTTGGAAATAGTTAAACTTATTCAAATCTAGATCAGATGTGGGTCAAAGTTGATAGAATGCTAGGTAGAGGGTCAAAACCAATCCAAATGAGCTCAAAATTATCTAAAACTTAGTAGACATGTTCAAAACCCTAGAAAGAGTTCAAAACATAGGTCAACTTAGTCAAACATGTTTAGAAAAAAGTTAAAAATGAGTCAAAATGATGTCAAACTAGGTCAAACCTAGGTCAAACATAGGTTAAACTTGGTAGAAAGTCATAGAAGGTTGACATAGACCATTTGGTTATATAGGAGGATCTACCCTTGCTATATATAAGGGTACATAAACCTTAGAGCTTATTTTTATAACATCAGATGACCTTAGGCAAGTGCAAGATCTTGACAGGATTGGGGTTGTCTCATATTACCTCTATGCCTAAGGCGAGAGCAACTAGGGCTTTGTTGACAACACTTATAGAGAGGTGGCACTCAGAGACTATTTCCTTCCATCTACCCACAGGAGAGGAATCTATGACCTTAGAGGATGTATGGTGTATCCTTTAGATTTTGATCCATGGAGAGTTGGTTGTGATTATTTGATGACTGGGTGAGCAACACTTCACCAGGTGGTTGGATGTGGGGATGTGAAGCTAGGGATCTAAGAGTATGAGATTAGATGGGATATATTGGTGGTAGGAAATGAGCATCTCATTATAGTTATTTTCTAGATTGTCGGTGGATTGTTGATACCTGATAAATGAAGACAAAGATTTTATGTCCAATGGGCTAGAGTGCTTGAGAGGATGGTGATGGATGGGACCATGTTTTCTTAGGGGCCATGTATGGTTGGTATGTTGTATTATTATCTTCAATAGGTGGCATACAAAGGTAGACTGACATTTACTACTAGAGTTGCATTGCTATAGATTAGGGCCTATGAGCATATTGCTATGTTCAGACCACTTGTGGAGATAGAGCTAGTTGAGGATATGCCTTATTCATGTAGCTACAGAGGGATATTGGCATGACGACCACTATGATACACCTAGTTCTTCATACATCAGTTGGACACCATGACTACCTAGGGTGGGGTAGTGATGATATCCACCTCCTATACTAGGAATAGGAGTGCTATCTGATAGGGCAACTATGATTGGATACTTGGTGATCAAGATGTACCTTCCAGAGAAGGTATGTTGATAATTTGGTGACAGGAAAGATGTTCCCATAGGACCAACATTATTTACATGGTCAAGAATAGAGATTAGGGAGTGGGGAGCACTTATCAGGATGTAAGTGTCTTACCCATAGTTGGAGGAGTTACATCCTAGGTTGTGCAGAGAAACAAAAGATGTGGTAGATGTAGGTATGGCAACAACATATGATAGGTGGTTTTCTCAAAATCATCCAAGGCCATTGATAGTTCTAGAAATGTTTGTACTATGATCAAGATCATAGGTAAAGCATGATGAGGAGGATGATGAGGAGGAGGATGGCAAGGAGGATGGGGAGGATGAGGA
The DNA here is from genome assembly GCA_028749045.1 of Cupressus sempervirens. Lineage (NCBI taxonomy): Eukaryota > Viridiplantae > Streptophyta > Pinopsida > Cupressales > Cupressaceae > Cupressus > Cupressus sempervirens. Next base: position 323,146,068 of record CM053784.1, read on the forward strand.
GGAGGAGGATGGGGAGGATGGAGAGAAGGAAGAGGGGGAAGAGGATGGGGATGAGGATGATGAGGGAGATGAGGACAAGAGAGATAAAGATGAGGATGGTAGGGACAGTGCAGGCGGACATGATGATGGGGGGAGCATTGCGAGATATGAGATAATCAAGAGGATAGAAGTGCAGAGGTTGCAGCAATAGATATAGAGCTAGAGCTAGTGGATTACCTTGAGGGGATGCTAGTACTAGTATATACAGGGCCTAGCTAAATAGAGATGATGGAGGTGATTAGAGGATTAAGAGGTTAGTTAGAATAGGTTACAATAGAGAGGGATGTGGTGGTAGTGGCGAGGGACTAGACTATGGTAGAGAGGGATACAATAGTGCACAGGGAAAAGAGGGTAGTGCAAGAGTCACGTGAGTTTATTAGTAGCATTAGGGATCCTTCTTTGCAAGAAATTTCTATGATGATGAATAGGGTGCATGTAGAGACACGGTGTTTGAGGTATAATTATGAGATGGTAGTTCCATAGGGAAGAGAGTAGAGAGTTATTGTGCATAGAGATCTCATTAACAATGGATATAGATGACACAAAGTAGTGTAGAGGTGATGGGACCAATGAGGCCATCACAGAAAGCGAAGGGGTCATCCTCAAGGCCAAATAGAGGATGTGAGGTGAGGGACACCATAGGGTGATATAGGCATGCTCATGTATAGAGGGGCTTCTCTATTTTTTTTCCTTTTATGCTCATTCATGGTTCACACCTATGGGAAATTAGTATTGATATAAACCATGGCCATGCACTCTGATACTTTTTGAGACATTTATGAGATGCAGCTATGTTATGATAATTATATGAGATTGATTATGCCCATGTTTTATATGCTTTATCTAGATGCATTTATGCTTTTCTATGTGGACTTTAAATAATGACATCATGTGTTGGGTAGTGATATCAAATGCTTAGGAAATGATTTCTTTATTCTTTCCACATGTTTTTATCATGAATGAATGCCTAATGAAATCTAAAATGACATTTAATCAATGCAAATAAAATGTAAACAGATATGAATGCCATGTTTATGCATATATGTATTGCTTTGGGTTTGTTTGGACTTTTGACATATGCAAGAATGTAGGATGACTAAGTTTTTGGTGTATCAAAGTGTGAGACCATGGTGACGAATGAAGTGGATGTCAAAAGAGAGAGGAGATGAGAAAAAGAATAGCTAGTATGAGGTGAGGACAATGGAGCTTTATTTTGGTATGGTAGATCTAAAGCAACACATCATGGCATAAAGGGCCAAAGTGCAAACGCAAACCTTTTGCATAAACAAGCATGATGCAGATAGAAAATGACCTTGTCCTTTTTGAGGCATATCTACATGCCCCAAACTCTCAAAGGTACATGTTCAACAAATAGAAAATAAAAGATGACTGTGAACCATCCGAACAACTCTCATAGATCAGTTTATATCATTGATAGACATAGGAAAATGATCAAGGGAAAAAAAGAAAAAGAAAAAAAATCACTCACTAAACAACATGAGCCAAAAATTGTCCATCATTACTTTCTTTAAGTGTTTTAGGTCTTTAGATAGTGTTTGACAGGTTGACAAGGTGATAGGTTTGTTTGTTGTTTGGTTGATAGGTTCATAGTGATACATTGGATTGATTGTTGGTTCACATTGTTCAGATTATGTGATTGTCATTGTAGTGTAGTGCTTTGAGTTTCAGTCTATGAAAGTCTGAGTGTTTAGGAAAAAGGAGTGATTATCCATAGTGACTATTTACAAAGTTTATTGCAAGTTTGTGGTGGGTTTTGTGATTTTTAGGGTTTTCAGAATATTTGATGTTTTTGTGTTACTCATTTCTTCAAGACATTTTATAATTTTTAGGGTTAACTTAAGGATTTTTTATGATGTTTAGTAATTTTTTTAAGGCATTTTAAATTTTTTATGGTTTTATTTAGGATGTTTTATGATTTTTTATGAATTTTTTTAGGATGTTTTATGATTTTTACGAATTTTTTTAGGACTTTTAATGATTTTTATCAATTTGTTCGAGACATTTTATGATTTTTATGAATTTGTTCAAGATGTTTTATGACTTTTATAGATTTATTCAGGACGTTTTATGATTTTTTTGGATTTGTTTAGGATTTTTTATTGTTTTTATGGATTTGTTCAAGATTTTTTATGATTTTTATGGATTTTTCAGGATGTTTTATGAATTTTATGAATTTTTTCAAGACATTATGTGATTTTTAGGATTTTTTAGGATTGTATTTGAATTTTTAGGATTTTTTTAGGATTTTAAGGATTCACAAGTCTTAAATCCAACCTAATGTGTGATAAGTCCAATGATAATGTTTGCTTAGGGAGATGTGCTTAGGGAGATACCCCCAGACAAGACACAAACTATGTACAAAGGCCAAAGATAGTGTATGTATAGGCTAGTGATGCTTGGGTAAGATAATTGTAGATATTAACTAGTTCATGGGCCATGATCAAGGACTACAAATGTCTTGCAATATGAAGGATATGATTAGGGAATGACAAAAGGGTTAAAAACCATATGGAATCCTAATAGATGGAGGACCTATAATTGATTATACATGGCACCTATTTTCTAGGTTTTTACCATGACACTTTTCCAAACAACCTATTTGCTAGGTTTTCAATTTTGGAAGGAATTTTTCTCTTGAGTCAAATTTTCATGCCAAGACACCTATTTGCAAGGTTTTCATCAAGGCGTCCATTTTTTCATGACTTTTTTTTACTTTTTGGTTTTTTTTTCATGACTTTTTGTTATTTTTTTGATATTTTTTTAGAAATTTTAGATGGAATCAAGTATAATACATGTGGAGATGCATGATGTTGATGGACATGGGAAGTGGTTCACACTTTGGAGTCACAAGCTGATATACTCTAGACCCAAATGTTGAGTAACTACATAGGGTCCTTCCCAATTTTGTTCAAATTTGTCTAGCTTCTCTCTATGTCATTGAGTCTTGTAGTTCATCTTCAAGACTAGATCACCAAACTCAAAATTACAACCTCAGACTTTCTTGTTATATATTTATTTGAATTATTTTTGGTAAGCTTGTAGATGTGTCAAGATGGCTCACCTCCACTCTTCAAGCATTTCAAGTTCATGGATTCTAGATACTCTATAGTTTTCATCATCAACAACACCTTGTAGGGATACTCTCAATGATGGACTTTCAACTTCAATGAGAATTATTGCCTTAATTCCATAAACAAGAGAGTATGTTGTTGTGATAGTGGGAGCATGTACACTTGTTCTATAGGCCCAAAGAGTTGGATTTAATTGTAAGTGCCAGTCTCGACCAGAACCATTGATAATCTTTTGGAGGATCTTGAAAATGGTCTTATTAGATGCTTCTTCTTGGCCATTTCCCTTTGGATGGTAAATAATATTATATCTATTGTAGATGTTGTATTTCTTGAAGATCTTATCAACATATTTGTTTTGAAATTAATTTCCATGATCAAAAATAATAGCCAAGGGGACTGCATACCAACATATGATATAGTTCAAGTTAAACCTTGAAATCTACTTTCCTACGGTGAAAATCAGAGGGATGGATTCAACCCACTTGGTAAAATATTCTATTTTTGTGATGATGAAATTATGGCCATCTAAGGAAGGAGTAGAAATAGCTCCAATAGGATGAAATACCCGCTGTGTGAAGTGTGATGGAGATATGACTAGTTGCAATTCTTGTGTTGGTGCATGGATCGGATTATTATGTTTCTAGCACTTATGACATGTTTTAGAAAAGATTACACATATCTTGTTCTATGATGGGCCAATAATATACAGCTCTTACTAGCTTTGTGCCTACTCAAACCATTGAAATGACCTCCACATATACCTTCACGTACCTTGTGTAAGGTAGTTTCAACTTCTTGCAAATAAAGGCATCTGATAAGGGTTTGGTCAAAGGATCTCTTGCAAAGGGTATCACTGATGATGACATATCTAGTGGCTTGGAAGAAAAAGGCTTTATTTTCATTCTTTGATAAGTTAGGGGATAGGATTTGGGCATGTAGGTAATCATAAATGTCTTAATACTAGGGAAATTGGGACCAACAAGTTCACACATAAACTCAGATTGAAAGAGTTCAAATGGTAGAATCAAAAATTGCTCAATAAGGAACTCAAGAGACTTCACATTTTGAGGCATATCAATCATAGAAGTGATGGTTTCCATAGTGTTATCTTTCTTTTTGTGTATTCTTGGTAGCTAATGAAAAGAGATAGTGATAAATTTAAATTTGACAAAGTCGTCCATCTTCTTGTAAGGAATCAATTTACCATCTTTGGTTTCATAGTTATCATTAACTTGATGAATGAATAAATAGAAATCACAAAAGACTTGAAAATGTTGTATGTTCCATTGGATGGATAGCTTTAGTCCTATGATCATTGCCTCATATTCTACTATGTTGTTTTTGAAACTAAATGTTATCTAATAAGACATAGGGATTATGTCTCCTAGCGGTATAATAAACATAATCCCAGCTCCTAAAAAAATTATTGTATGGGAGCCATGAAAGTAAAGCTTCCATTAATTAGCTATATCCATGTTAATTATGGCTTCATCTAGAAATTCTATCAACATGGGATGATCATTTTTCATAGGTGCTTCTACTAGCTGATCTACTATCACTTTCCATTTGATTGCCTTTCTATCTAGACATTCAATGTTAAATTCACTAAGGGTCATAACCCATTTGGCTAAGAACCCTTTGAGAGTGGCCTTTCTTAGGAGATACTTTAATTTTTCAATCTTAGAGGAAAGCATTACTTTCTAATGGAGCATGTAATGCCTTAGCTTTTGGGCTACAAAGATAATAGAAAGGCAAGCTCATTCAAAGAGTGAATAGTTTATTTCATATCCCACAAGTGTTCTATTAGTGTAAGCTCTCTCACTTGTTGAGTATTCTATGATAAGTGAGCTCCTAATGTTGTTTCTATGGAAAATATATTTAGAATGAATGGTTTTCCTAAAATAGGAGCCATTAAAATTGGTAGATGCAGAAGATAGTCTTTGAGCTATTGAAAAGACTCATCACACTAGTTGTTCCATTCAAAATACACTCCCTTGCATAATAAATGTTGGAATTAATGGCATTTATCAGCTAGTTGTGTAATGAATCTGTGGATAGATTGTAATCTCCCTTGTAGACTTCTTAATGTTCTTAGAGTTTTTGGAGGAGGCATTTCAAGTATTTCTTTTACTTTCTTAGGATCCACTTTGATACTTATTGAGAAACATACCCTAGGAGCTTTCTAGGGACAACTCCAAATACAATCTTTTTTGGATTCATATAGAGCTTATAGCTTTCTGTGTTTTTGAATATTTTATCTAGGATACCCAAATGATCATTTCATATACGGGATTAGCAAAGTAAGTCATCTACATAGTCTTCCATGAGTATGTACATGAAATCATGGAAGATGGTAGTCATTCCTCTTTGATATGTTGCCCCAACATTTTTAAGGCCAAAAGGCATGACATTCCAGTAATATGTTCCCCAAGTGCATGTGAAAGCTATTTTGTGCTAATCTTTAGGAGCTATTCTTATATGATTATATTCAGAGACTCCATCCATCAGTGATAACATCTCATATCCAGCTATCATGTCTATGATGATGTTGATATTTGGTAATGAGAATCATCTTTAGGACATGCCTTGTTGAAGTCAAAGAAATGCATATCCAGATGCCCTATTGGGACTCAAAATTGCCTTCCCAATTTTGAGTACCATTGAGAAATTGAGCCCTATAAATGCTTTTTGATGCTTATGTACCCAGCTGTACCTTTGAGGCCCATGAGGTGTTTAATGTTTCTAACACCTTTAATTTAGTGTGCATGTGTGTTTCATGAAGTTAAATTGACATTTCAAGCCATTTCGTGAAGTCTTCTTGTGAGCTAGTGTTGAATTTGCAAAAGTGCTTTTCATATTTCAAAGTATGTTTTAAGTTGAAATTGTTAGAAGATATTTTTAGATCTGCTACAATTAATAAATTCTAAGAGTATTTATGATGAATGAGTTTTAAGTTTGTGAAAAATGTCAAGTTTCCCTTCATCAAGTATGTAGTCAGTTAGTGAAAGTTTTAGATCTATTTCTACCAAGCGGTATATGCCATTAAGTTTTAATGGTATTCATGGTTTCCCGAATACCATGCCTATAACCTTAGAAAGTATTTACCTAAGTTTAGTGGGAACCATGAAAAGTCAACTAACCATCATGTTTAGTTATTCAATGACCTGGTTAGTGATTTTGAGATTTCTCATGAAGACATACATATGAAGTTGTTTGTTCAGACCTTAGAAGGTGATGCTAGAGACTGGTTTTTTTTTTACCAACATGTTCACTTTCATCTTGGGACAAATTAATTTCAACTTTCATGAAGCAGTTTAGGGAAAGAATAAGCATCTATGATTATTTTGATGAGTTTTTGAATATCCATATTGGGAATAGTGAGTTAGTTCCTAAATTTAATATCATATTTGTAAAATTTTTGAACAACATTCCTAAAAGTTATAAGCCAGATGATCAAGTGTGTCTAGTCATTTATCTTGGTGCATTTGACAAAAAGATGAGCTATCTATTGAGAGATAACGAACCCAAGACTTTGCATTAGGCATTCATGACAGCAATGGAGATTGAAAACAATATAAAATATGGTTTAACTAAGAGTCACTTCTCTCAAGGTGTTTCCTGACAAGATGAGGTGCAAAGGAAGAATCAATGTCATGTAGAATGTTCAAATCCAGATCAGCAAGTAGGTACTCCTATTGTAGTAGATGGTTTGGTTATAAATCCAGAGTTAAAGACATGTGCAGATGAGGTTTATTGGTTTCAAAGATGAGATAAGTATGTTCTTGCTGAATGTAATCCACATGTTTCTAGTTTTACAATAGTAGATGATAGAGTTACTTTATTTGACAAGTTATACATGCAATATATGAGTTCAGCTATTCCTTCTTCTATTGGTGATTTTCTTCGTGATGAAAACATAACCAGTCATGAAGAGGAAAGGTATTTAACTTAGTATAAGGAAGAAGGAGCTATGAGTTATCTATCAAGTGATCAAGGTGAACTTGCTAATCCAATGTATGGTGAAGAAGCATCCTGTGAAGACAATGGCGAGGTTTTTTTCTCCAGTCAAGAAGAGGACAGTGCTAGTATATGTCCATCTTCACATGAATCAGATGCAAATTGGGAAGAAGAGAGCAATGATGAGAGTGTAGTTTATCATGAATATGAAGGTATGATTTCTCATTCTAAATCTAAAAAAGGTAATGTATCTCTTTTTTTATGTCATACAAATCAGTTTGGATATGAAGATCTTGACTGGGATTTGTCCTTGAGGTTTGAAGATAAAGGAATGGTTGATCAATTTGATGCTAATGTGTTAGAACATGAAGGTTTTGAGTGAAATATTATTACAAGTTTTCATGTTAGACAATGAGGTTGCAATGTATGGTAATGGTTTTAGTGATGATTCATGCTCTATCTGTAGAAGTCATCCTAAACACGGTAATGAAGGTGATGTATTCATTGATACTATATGTGTGGTAGATGAAGAAGAAACCAAGTCTTTATATGATTCTGATTTTTCATCATATGCTACAAGTGTTTGTGATAATACAATGGGTAGTAGTTTTAAAGTGCACACTAATGCTTTATATGATGAAGATCCTAATGATGATCAGCTTATGTTTTGTCAAGATGTTCAACAAGGATCATTACATGGATTTATCAACCCATTGTTCAAAGAACACATGGAAGTTTTAGATTTAGTTGAGAATGATTTTAATAATGATACATTATCCTGTTGTTGTAAGAGGTCAGATGATTCTTCTTCCAATCATGATGGTAAAAGTGTTGATGAGATTGCATCTCATGAGATTGAGAATAAGGTGTTTGATGAGCTTGTTAAAGAAAATCAATATGCACATTGCAATGAGTTTCATGATGAACTTTCTAATGCGAAGACTAATCTGTTTGCTGATTGTGAAGAACCATTTGAAGATTATGGATTAGTTTCAGATTATGATATTGATGACAAATGTGAGTATAACTCAAAGTATTCATTTGAGTACCATTTGGTTATGCATAAGGATACACATTTGCAAGGTACGTGTGATCCCTTCCCCCATGTCAAATATGTAGCCTTCATATTCAAGAATGATAGCATGCATGGGTCATTAAATGAAGTGAATTTTTAGTTCTATTCTGATATTTTTGAGCATGCTAATCAATACTTTCATAATGAGCAAGTGGTTGAGAATGAAGTTAGTTTTTGTATGCATTATGGAAGTAAGGATGCAGATTCAATTTTGCAAAGTGATGAGTTTCAAGATACTGATCTAATTGGTGAAACTAATTAGAGAAGTATTTCTAGTTTACCTCATCAATGTTTGTATGAGAATCAGATTTATAATAGAGGTAAAATTTCTTGTTGAAGTTCAGTGCCTCGGGGTCATCATGTGTACATAGTAGTGGTAGTTGTTTCCTATTTTCAATAAAGTTGTGCAAGAGGAGTTTTTGAAGTTTAGGTGTATGGTCTGCTTCTTCCAAAGATTTGAATCCTTACCCTACCCACAAGGGACATGCATCCCCAGACAGAGCCACTATTGGGACTCAAAATTTCTTTCTCGATTTTGAGTACCATTGAGAAATACTTTTTGATGCTTATGTACCCAGCTATACATTTGAGGTCCATGAGGTGTTTAATGTTTCTAACGCCTTTAATTTAGTGTGTCCATGTGTTTCATAAAATTAAATTGACATTTTGAGCCATTTCATGAAGTCCCATTGTGAGCTAGTTTTGAATCTACATTTTTGCTCATGTCAAACAGCGACAGGAGGCCTTGTTTGCATCTGAATATCTCACACCCAGTATTGTTTCATGACCTGCTGCTTTGGGAGTGTTTAGTGTCCATACCTAAGAACCTATATTTCAGATTTTGAGTTGTTTTGAGTCTGTTTGACTAGGTTTTGGATCCCTCAAAGTTGGTAGTTTACTATTTTCATGCTGATGCACATTGCACATAATTTTGGGAAGCCTTGTTTGACGAGTTATATTTTTGACCTAGTTGACCAAAATGTTAAAATTATTTTTGTGTTGCATTTTAGAGGTTAGAGACTTGTTATGTTTCAAGTTTCAGCTTATGACAAATCTGTTTGATCAGTTTTCAAATGCGATTCCAAATGCAATTTCTAACTTTTCACTAGTGCCAGCACATGTAAATTTGTCAGTACCCCTGTTTGTCATGTTGTAATTTGAAATTTGTGATAGGTGAGATAAAATGGATTGTACCACTATGTTGTACTCTAAAAATACTTTAAGTGTGCCAATTTTTAAGTCTTGATGAAAATGTCTGCATACTTTTCTAGGTCAATTCCATTTGCAAAAATCACTTTCTTCCATTATTTCCAATCTGCAAATTCTGAGTAGCCCACTTTGATCGCTCACCATTTGCATCTTGTTATTCATCATGATCCAAAAATGTAGTTCCATATTGTCCTCATTATAGTGAATTGATGCCCTAGTTTTTATCTTCCCAAATGTCAATTTACCCAATTTTTGAAGCCAAATCCAAACCCAACTTCTTTTTAATTACTTGTTTTCTTGCAGGCAGTTCTGAGAGGTCAACTTTGATAGTCAATATATTTTGACCTCAAAATTTTCATGAGATGAGATTCAACATGGTGCAAGAATGTGGAATAGATATTCAGTGTGCTAGTTTTTAAAGCCCGATTAGGTGTTCTTGATAGTTTTTAAGGCCAGTCAATAGACCTCCTAGTGCAAAAGTGACAATTTGTAGAAAATGATAAAATGAGATTTTAATGATAAATTAATGCTTGAAATCAATTATAGTCAGTGTTAAAAGGTGAATGGGCCAATTTGATGATTCAATTGTCTGAAAATGAAAAAAAAATAGCCGGTCCCATTTTGGGGCCCAACTAATTCCATCAAGTAGAGCAAGTCAAAGCATGTGAATGAAATGAAAACCAAGAAGATTCTTTGTCAAATATGGAAAAATGATTTGACTAAATGTGAGAGGTATCTAAATTTTTTCCCAAAATTGATTGATGACTATTATAAGGAAGGTAAACAACAAGAGGCATGGTAAAACTGGATATAGTTTGACAAATCTATTAGCTCAGCTAAAGAATACCATTACACTCATTGTGTTTCAAATTATTTGAGGAATTATGGACCTATACAAGATGTGAGGATCCCCTACCAGCAAAAGTGGATGTTTGGATTCATGACATATGTTTATGCTTAGATAGTGAAAGTGGTCTTAGCCAAAGGAAATCCTCACTATGTTTGTGGTGTCAAGGTTCTCGTTAAACCTTAAAAAGAGAAAACCAAGAAATTTATGGAGGGATAACATTCAAAATACTTTTCATCACACATTCTCAATCTTAAGGAGTATGATTCACATTTAGGTTGTACACTAGTTGACAACCCAGAAATGTCTAAGAAAGAAAATGGAGGACCAAGAGCAAGATGTGGAGCTAGAGAGTCTACATTCTGCTGATTAGAAGCAAGAAGCCACCCATTTCAAATTGTAGTAGCTTGCTAGAGCAGGTCCACATATGCATTGAAGAAAAAATGCAAGGAAGTTGCTTCAAAGGAAGAAGCTGCCAAGTTCAAAGCCACCCACACATTCAAAGGATAACCTGCATTCAAAGGACGCCACCCACATCATGGACAAGAAGATGCCCATGTCCAATAAATGATGGAGCTACCAAACTTAAAAGAACAAGCTCCAAATCACTACAAAAAAAGTGAAAATCATGGCAAGAGTAGTCACAGGCATTTTAAAAGGAGAAGGCACCATTTTTTAATAGAAACTACTAAAGGAGAACAAGTCCACCCACAAGTTCCATAAAAAACTAGCATAACAAGTAGAAGAACCCAGTTGGATGGCAAATCAACAATGAGAACTGAGGAAGTGCATGGAATAGAAAGAAATAATGGAAGTAGTGAGAATTATGATGTTTATACTTTCCAAGATTTGCCTGATGAGGATAAGGACATTCAACACTAGTATTTCTCACATGATTCAGAAAGACAAAAGACAAAAAGCAAGGAATAGGTGAGCAACATATGTAAGCTGCCAGTCAAGGAATAATACTCATGTTTTTTCTTAAAGATAGAAAATATCTAGCACCAAGAATAGAGTCCCACCATGCCATGAAAAATGCCATTTCAAAGTGCAGGTAAAAAGAGGCAAAACTCACGAGTAGAAGAGAAATCCAATGCTAGTTTTGCATAGAGCTAAAGGGCAAAGACCATTAAATGGCTTTATCCCGCATTGAGTGGGCAATGAAGCCATTAGTTCTTTAAATACCATTTTGCATACATAATAGAATGTCTTAAAGAGTCACCTTTTGGAAGCTATGTGATGTGTGGGGCCCCATGGCTGAGGCTGAGCTAGACATAAAGGATAGTTAGAGGAGGCATCTAGGAGTAAATTTTGACATAACATGCAAATAGATGTCACCAAAAAAATGAAATATTTTCAGTGGTCGCTATATCACCACTAGGAAATTGTGAGATTTTCTGACATGCAACATGGTGACCTGCCGAAAAATCTAAAATCTAGTTAGCGATTCACCGAAAGATTTCAACTCTTGCCCAAAAAACCTCAAAATTAGTCAAAACAATCATGGGCCTGTGTGGCAATGATGCGATGGCAATAGAGAATCAGTAAATGACAAGTGGCAATATGTGTAGTAGCGAGAATGACTAAGCAATGATGTGGTGAATCTTGACCAATCACAAGATGCCATGTGGCATGAATTTCAAGGCAAGTCATGACATGGCAAGTAAATCTCTGGGATGCCCCAGGTCATGCCACGTGGCAGATCTGAGGGTATTCGCTATGTCACTAAGGTGAAGTTGTACACTAGTTAATATAGCGACATAGCGAGTATGGCATGGCATCCAAGTGGCATAGTGATGTGGCGCAGTGAGGTGACAAAATAGAAGACAAATGAAATATTGACATGTGGCACCTAGTTGGAGGGGTCCAAAAGCTATACATGAAAGGAACCAATCTGAATTCACCATGTGTCACCAATGGTCAAACCAAGTTTAACATAGATGGAAGAGTGAAGGAAATTTCAAATTTATAAAATTATTTTTTTATTTTGTCCTCTAAGGTGCATGTACCTGCTCATTTTAAATAAAGTTTGATTCAATAACATAGTTCAAACTTTATAATATTTCAAATTTTTGAAATTGTCAAGTGCTTTGAAAGCCATGGAGAAAAGGCCCGAACTTCAAATGGCCATAACTGGGGCTATTTTTATCCAAAATAGATGCTCGTATACTACCAAAATTGGAATTATCTAAGTTTTGCATTTTTGAGGTCAGTTTTTGCATAGTTATTCATCAGTTCATGATATACGCCAATTTGTGATTCCTGGGGCATTCTCAGTAGAATACGTAGATTTCATTATTGATCATCCAAATTGGTTAGAAGGTGGATATGAAAACTTATTGAAGCCTGAATATGGAAAAAACAACTTTGAAATGATTGTATTGCATTTTGGAGGCCTTTTAACTGATTGTTGGCTTTACCTTGATTTAAAATCTAGCATCAAAAGCAGTTATTATTCCATCAAGTTTCTGAGATACTTTATGCTTTTGAGAGCCAAATTGGTTAAGGATTTGATTCACCAGTTGAAGAGAGAGATTAGAGAGATCCTTTTCATTGCTGGGACAGGGAATTTCAAGTGGACACATGTCAAATGCAGAGAAAATTTGATAATTTCTTCATCCTATATCATTCTCATTCTTTCTCATTGTATAGGTTCCAGTTTATTGGAGAAAAACTACTCAAGGCTATGATACTAGGTTTTGGTTCCTATCTTGATGTATTCCCAATACTGAGACACCATTCTTCAGCATAATTCTCTTGTATGAATAGTAGTAGTGTAGATTATAGAATAAGTTCAGATCTATTAGGTGTTTTATTTTTTCATTTTGTGCATATGAATGTATTGTTTCAAGGAAATTAATATAAATAATAGCAAGTTGAGTTTCATCTTTAATCTTGTCTCCTTTATTAGTAATCTTTAGTGTTCTATGATCTTTGAACAAAGAGCCTAGTTCATAGTTTTAGTCCCTTAAGGTTGTATGTTATTTCGTTGTTTCTTATATCTCAAGGGTTTATGTAAATGCTTTTGAGAAATCAACAGGGTTGCAAGTTTATTGATGGGGATATCACGTAAGAATGGGATTTAAATTGAACATGGATGTATGTTCATATCACATAAGAATGGGATTTAAATTGAACATGGATGTATGTTCATAAGGTGAATGGATAGATCAAATATCTAAATATAAAAATAAGTATCAGATATCCATATGTATGCATTTGATTCATGGATTTTCCCAATGGATTAGGTACTTGTTAGCTACAAGATCATTAGTTCTTACTACTGCATATTTGAGGTTTTGCTGAATTCAACATTATTAATCAAACGTTCTTTCCCTGTTATGTTGAAGAACCTAAATATGATGCCCTTACTCAACTTATGAATATCCTAGATTTGAAATTTTATACTGTAGATCTATGTCATTACATAAGTATTAGGAGATATAAGGGTTGTTATCTTCTTTGTTAGATCCAGGGATATGTTTTGCACGGGTACCATATTAATTGGATCTAGGGTTCACCCACCTAGGTTTTACAAAGCCTGAAGTGAAGAAGTGTCAAGCCTTATAGTTGGCCCAATGTCTAAAATGATGTGTTAAAGATGGGAGTTATCTGCCCCTAGATATGTCATATTCTCATCAGGGTAATTGGAAATTGGTAATGTTTTCAAACACCAACATGCCCCTAGAGTGTTTTCTTATTGGTACTGGATTGGATATCCACTCTCTTTAGTCAATGGGTCTCATGAATCCTACATCCACTAATTTTTTTAATTCAGCTTTGACAAAGAGAGCAACTTGAGGATGCATCTTTCTTAATTTTTGCTTGACTAGTTTCAATCCTAGTTTTAATGGCAAGTGATGAAGGACTAGTTTAGGATCTAATCTTGACATTTTTGCATAAGACCATGCAAATTTGATTACCTCTCTAAAAAGAATCTAACATACTCATCTCTTTCTTCTAGTGATAACGAGGCTACAAAATGTATGATCTTAGGGTTGTTAGGTGTTCCCAAATTCATCTCTTCTGTCATTTCCAGAAGTAATGTTGAAAATTCCTTTAATAGGGATATGTCCAATCTTCCATTCTCAGATGCCTCAGAGAGGTTTTCACCCTTGGATATGTCCTTTATTTTTCTTTTTCATAGTCTAGTGGCACCTTTCAGCTTTCACCAAGAGACCTACTTTCATCATTTTCTCCTTATTATCCAATTTTTTGACTAGAAGATAGAGTTGACTCCCCAAAGCATGTCATGATGTTTAGGTCAATGGAAAATCTTGACTTGTGATCTCCTCATGGTAATTCTTCATGAAGTTCAAATAATTCTATGACGGCATCATCATTTTCAAACTGATCAAATGTTGGTGGTCCTTGTTGGTGCCAATCAATGAGATTAGGGAAAACTAGGGAAATGCCATCATCGGTGTTCAATAAGATTTGATTGAAGGCAAGGATACAAGTGTCACTATCATATGGGTCATAAGCACTATGTTTAGAGGTAGGAGGGCTTAGGTTCCAACATATTTCATCACAAGATTCTAGATGAATTAAGGGGCCAGTAGAATTACTAGTGATGTGTTTATCTTGTATGCATAGTTCATCAAAATCAAAGATGTGGTTAAGGAAAAAGGAGGTATCAGGATCATCAATGTTGGATGCAGTTTCTATGGTTTCAGGTTTGGTGTTCATAGATTCCTTTTTATCAGTCAAAGAGCTTACATTCTTAGATTAGGATGACTTAGTATTAGGAAAGCCTAATAAAAATGGCTTGATTTCAAGTCACAGGTTGCATGGTTTTCTTGTCATAGTAATAGGCTAAATAATGCCTTATTTTTGAGGTCTCAAGCCACTACATCTATCATATACCTTTCTCTACATGATGGGAAATCCAAGTTCATACTTAGCTAAGGATATAGGAGTAGGTTTCTATTCTTCTTAATCCTTTTCAATCCATGTAGATGTGTTTTCATAAACATGTTCTTCATGTAGATGACCTCCATTAATGAAAGTCATAGAAGGTGTCTTCTAAAATTTGAATTTAAGTTAGATCTACATAAGTTATGGTTTACCATAGGGTATGGGAGAAAGTAATAATTTCCCAATGTGAAAGGCTTGTGGCATGCAATACTCACTATAACCTTGGTCTTCAATTTTGAGCTTTCCTTTGAATGTAGATGTGAGTTTGGAAGGATCAACATATTTGGAGGAATCAAGTGGATTTTCTTCATGGTTTGTTGAGAAATTGTATGGAGTCATTCCTCTAAGATTGGCACATAATTAGAATGGGTTAAGATCACCAAGGATGGTAACCTCTACATTGTTATAGGTAAATTTTAAGCACTAGTGGTATATGGAAGGCAACACTTTCATAGCATGGATCCAAGGGACTCCTAGTATCATGTTACAATTCATTTTGATATCTAGGACCCAGAATAATGTATTCTCAATAGTCGAACCAACTCTAATGGGTAATATGATGATGCCCTTGGAGAAGCATTCACCATCATCATAGTCATTTATTGTGATTCAATGAGAGGGTTCTACATCTTCTTCAAAGTAACCTAGACTCTTAACAACTTTAAGTGTACAAATGTTTAGTCCTGCTCCTCCATCTATCAAGACACATCTGACCTTGGAATTATGGATAAAGACTTTGAGATGAAGGGGGTCATTTTGGTTGGGTCTATCGTTTGGAATATTTTGGGGTGAGAAGGTGATATGCTTTGATGCAGATAGGTTCCCAAAAATGGCCTAGAACTAGGAAACATCAATCTTATATGGTACTATAGGATCCTTTAAAGCTTATTCAAGGATCTTCTGATGTTGGGGTGATGCACGTAACAAATCTAGCATAGATATTTGCATGAGGGTTTTACCAAGATGGTTGACAGGGCTATAATATGAAGAAGTAGGATCAATAGGTTTACCAGGAGCTATAGGTAGAGTAGAGGTAGTATGTCTAACTAGGGTTGTAGGTCTAGCTGAGGCTCTAGGTAAGGTAATCCAAGTGTGGTAGGTGGAAACAACACAATGAGGATCTTCAACTTTTAAGGTGAATTTTTATATGCAAGACTTAAAACCCATTGAAATAGTTGATGTGTAGTCATATCCAGTGCATGTGTAATTATCCTATGGGTAAGAATTTGAACTAGAGGCTTCCCCTTTGTCATGATTACCCAAACAATCTTTATAAATAGTATGATCAGAATTGGATGCTAGAAATGATGGATTTTAATTGATAACATCATTAGTAAGATCTTGTATTTCATGATTTAGCATAAAACATGATGAGGTCTTGTGACCTTTGGTGCGGTGGTAATCACAAAATTTTTTGTCATCCTACCAAGAAGCCTTAGTTAATGGTCCATCCTCGATTAAGGGTAATTGAGGGAGTTATTACTAAGTAATTGTTGAAGTTTAGTCTCAAGAGGTATCCCCATTGGTGTGAATTTCATGTCTTTGCTTTGAGGATGTCTTCAAGGTCTATCTTGCATGAAATTCTCAATTTTCTATTGTTGAGCTAGAATTTGATTGGAAGCTTGTGAGTCTTTAGGGTTTGAACTTTTTACAATTATTAAAGGTTGTGTTGCACTTATAATTCATGCATCCTTAATGCCATCATTGGTTATATTCTTGATTTTGGAGAAAAAAATTGTCTTGTCATTAGAGGAGTTTTTGTTAGTGTTTTACTCCTTTGTTTTAAGGATACCCTTATAGATAAGGGTGTCTTCAATACTAGCCCCCTTTTTCATCAACTTGGAAGCAATGCTTGGACTTTTGATCTTCAATTTGTACATTAGGTTGGGGATTGGGTTTTTAATGCACATATTAACTTGTTGTTTTCAATGTTTAGTGAGCATTGACTAAGTTTATGTAGCATAATAATATTGTGATAAATGGTTTCGCATCTTTTGTTTAGTTGAGCATAAATTAGAAAGTGTCACTTTGTGTGTAATATTGAAGAAAAAGTGGGAGATGAAATTTTTTGCTAATTTTGACCAATTTTTTATGTTACTAGGAATTTTGGACTATCATTTGAGTGTAGGCCCACCCAAAGAATGAGGGAATAGTCTCATTAGGTAGGTGGGCTCATCACTAAGTTTTGTACAAGAGGCATAGAATTCCCTAATGTGATCAACAAGGTTTCCTTTTCCTTGATATTTTTAAAATCTTGGTGTGTCAAAATGTTTTTGGAGTGGAGGCATATACAGACTTTTATCAAAGGGATTAGTAAGTAAATCCCTTTCTATGTATAGATCATGTTTCTTCTAGACTCCCAATACCTTAACTTATTTTAATAGTTGATTGAATTGTTGTAGTAAATCTTCATTAGAGTTTTGAATGATAGCCCTTTCTTCAAGTCTTTTATATCTACGATTAGATCTCTTACTATGGTCAGAGAGATGTCTACTAGGTTATACAATTTTTGTATCTAAAGACTTGGGTGATGTGTCACTAGGTGGTGGAGGTATCTTAGCACCTCAAAGACAAAAAGGTCCTTGTTTTGGTACATGTTATGTTATTTTTTTTGGTACTTTTTGTGGTATTGATTGTGATTATTGTACCACGGATTGTTATTACATCACTTGTTGTGGCTAATTTTGTGTCATTTGTAGTGGTTGCTATTGAGATACCTATGTTGGTTGAATGTGAGACCACATTTGCAACTATTGTTGTAGAGGTATCTATTGAGGTTGTTGTGCCATATGTTGTTGTTGTAACAAGTATTGTTGATAGGCAATTTTTTTCTCCATTCATCTTTGGTATTCCAACTATTGTTTTAGTTGCTCTTGTTGTTTATAAAACATGGTTAGTTGTTAGAATTGTTTTTGATGCATTGCATATAATTCAAGTGGATTTATATTGGATTGTAAATTAGGACCATTAGATCCTTGCACCACTTGATGTTGTTGTTGATATTTTGGATGCATGTTGAGTGGATTTTGACATGGTTGTGTGTTAGGGATGTTAAGTCCTTGTACCACTTGAGGTTGTTGTTGTCTTGGAAGTTGGTTATGTCCCTTGGAGGTGAACATCATGTTTGGGTCTTGATACTTTTGTGTGTTAGATGTTTCTCCTTGGGACATCATATTGATTTAGAAATGAGACATATTCCTTTGGAGAATGGGTGAAATTTCAATAAGAGTATTCCTTTGTATGTCAATAGGGGCATTTATAATTGATGTTCCACATGGTATACTCATAAGGGGATCCATAACATTTGATGTCATAATAGTTGGTAAAGTTAGGAGCAAGGGTGTGCTTTGTTGACTTTCCTCAAAAGAAGGTATGTGTGGCATCCTTAAAGTGTAAGTCCCCTTAAGAACATCTTCTTCTTGTATTATTTGATTAAGTATAATTCACCATTTATTGATGGAGGTTTTTCAAACAAGGGATTGATGTTAATGTGTTTAAAAGTACTTTGGAGGATTTCAATGGTTGATTCTTCATGAGATCTTATAGGTGTTATATGAATGTTTTAAAATTCCAAAGGTTTTTTTTCCCTTTTCTAAGTCCAAATTGATCATGGGTTGTATATTTTCAAATGTTGGGTTGTCATGATATTTGCACTTAGGTCCCTCCAAGTTTGGATTAAGTTTGACAATTTCTTGGGTTGCCAAAAGTTTAAGGTTCTTTCAAAAATTCTTGTCTTGGCAAGCCTTAGCCATTTCTTTATTTATGATACCATAATTCGTGTTAGAATCATCATTTAGGTGCGAAGTGCCTTGTATGTTTTGAGGATTGAAGGTATTCATGTTAGGTTTGCTGAATTTTAATGTATGAGTTTATTTATCCTCAAGAGTTGTAGGTACACTTCCACATCTAGGTGGTATAGGTATGAATATGGGTTTGAAATTGGGACTCCATTGAACCATTCCATGTGTAGGGGAACTGTTTCAAGAGAACCTTATAGTAGATGCATTGTTTAGGGTTTCTTGTGCCATTTCTTAATTGATAGGGTCTTGCAAATACATGCTTGAGGGGTCCACAAATAAAGCTTGTGATACTTCAGTCTGGTCCTTGTTAAAAGTTTGTTTGGTTTTCTTGCTATTCTTTTATCTTGGATGATCTTTGGGTTGTGCTTTAGGTTGTGTTTGTACCTTGGAAAAAAGGGTTGATATAGTGTGCACCTAGACTACCAAATAGACACTCTACCTCCCAAGTGTACACCTAAACTACCAATTGCACTCTAGCAACACCAAGTGTGCCCTTTGTGCACTTTGAGTTATGAAGGCAAGAAAATGGTGACCAAAAAGGTATGCAGTTAGTAAAAAGATCTGTTAGGGTGACAAATATGCAGAATACAAATGATCTAAGTGTGCTTAGGTGTTTTCTAGGGTTTAGGGATGTAGTGCAAGCTATGAGAATATAGTTTAGGGTTTTGGAAGCTAAAATAAAATCCATAATTACCAAGTGCACTCTGAAACTACCAACTATGCACTAAAACTACCAATTGTGCATCTAAATTGTGTAGGTGGTAAAATAGGGGTGCAGTTGGTAAAATAGGGAAAAACTTGATAATCAAGAAGTGGGTATGAAATATGAGAATTTATTGGATTTTAAAGGGTTTAGGTATATTATGCAATCTATGGAAGTGCCAAATGACTTAGGGTTTTGATATGAAAGATGAAAATGTCCTAAGAAAATAATGCAAATACAAATGTGAATGAAATGTTCGATTTTGACTAAAGGGTATAAAATGACTCTATGGCATGCAAAATGAAGAATAGGGTTGGACTAAGGAATTGGGAATGATGTTAGAAGTTGATGTATGCAAGTTGGATAATTGACACAGTGCAAGGCAAGAGAAACCCCAAAGGGGATGTCCTAGCCCCTAGCAAATAACCACACAATGGAAACACAATAACAATGCAAGATTTGAAGCCAAGTCACAACTCTTTATTCATAAAATAACTATTACATCAAAAGTGTCAAGCTATAAGGCCTTCCTAGTTATGACCAAATACAATAGCAATTACAATAACAGTTCTGCATGATCCCTCAAGATCCACACTCTAGTAGAAACCTCCAAGGAAGATCCAACTGGTACTTGCAATCCCACCAAGTAATCTCCTTATTTTCCAACCCTTAGCTACTAGCTCTCTTCAAAATTTACTCCTCCACCACCTCCTCTTCTCTAAGATGGATGAATAATTACTACCTAAGGACTCCAAAAAACCCCTTACTTATACCAAACTAAGCCACAAGTCATCCCAACTCATTAAAAACTAAATTAAATCACCTACATTAAATATATATTGAGCCACAAGTCAGCCACTCAACACAAATTAAATACCCATACATAAATTAAATGCCAAAATTCAACTCACAGACAACTCAACATGAACATAACCCAACCCAATATTGACACTCAGCACATACAGGAACACTTGGCATCCACTAGAAAACTCGTTACTAACAAGTTCACTTGACACATAAAGGAACACTCAGTTAATAAAAGATTGCTACAGTAACTCGGCATCCATTAGGAGCTACAATAACTTAGCATCCACTAGAGCTACAATAACTTGACATCTACTAGAGCTACAATAACTAAACATCCATTAGAGCTATATTAACTTAGCATTCACTAGAGCTATAGTAACTTGGCATCCATTACAAATATAGTAATTTAGCATGCACTAAACCTACAGTAACTTGACATACACTAACCAGCTCAATAGCAACAAAAAATTGGAAACAACTGGCGCTTAGCTCCAATATGTAGGATTGCAAGAAAGCCTAGGATGCTCTTACATCAAACACCCTAGGTTCAAAAAGATGTTCTAGTAACTAGAAGAGCATCTTTTGGTATTCAACACATAAATCCCAAATTGGTTCTTCACATACATATCCTCTAAGTCCTCAAGTTGTACACTCTTTCCCTTGTTCTTCTTCTACTTCTTCACATCTATCTTAGGTGTGCTATAGGTCTTTTCTCCACACTGATCTCCAACCTTCTCAAAATCTACCAACTTAGCTCAGCTACCAATACTTAGTTTCCTCCTACCGATCTCTTCATTTTGTAAAGGAATCAAGGAAAACTTCTAGCCACCTTTCTCAACAGTAAACACATTCTTGACACAATCATGCACAACCCTACAATCATATTGCCAAGGTCTACCAAGAAACACGTGACAACTATTCATGTCCACAATATCACACAACACTTTCAATCCTTATATTGCCAAATTTGGAAATCAATGAGGCGTTTCTCCCCCACTTCCAAAGCATGTTCACCTTGTAAGCAATTGATCTTATAAGGATAATGATGTCTCACTCTCTTCAAACCAAGTTTCTAAACCATTTCCTTAGCAACAAGGTTATTAGTAATACCACCATCCACAACCACCTTGTAGATTTTACCACTAAACTTATAACAAGTCTTCAATAAACTAGTCCTCTGACAAGATTCCATTGTCCTCTCACCAACTAGTACTCACTGAGCCAACAAATTCTCTCCTTGATCAAGCTAACTATCCTATACTACAACCTCATTCACAATAGTAGTTGTCCTACCAAATGAAAATTCAAAATATCTATGCTCTTATTTCCCACATCTAAAACAATTACCTCTAATCTCACCTCTACCTATCCTCCTTTTCTAATCAACATGTTTCGGTTCACTTTCAACACTTGGTTTAGCTTGTGCCAAGCTACCGTGCATCTCCTTCCCTCTAGCATTACCTTGACTTTTCCTCTTCAACTTATCTTTTGCCTTCAAGGCATACTAATAAGCATCCTCAATTGAAGAAATATTCAACATACCAACCTCATCTTGAATATTGAATCTTAAACCATTAATGTACTAAGCTACCTTTTCCTTTGATAATTCTCTATGACCAGACCAAATAGTCAACTTGTAGAACTCCTTGGTATAATATTCCATAGTCATATCTTTCTATTTCAGATTTTGTAACCTTTTAAACAACTCAAATTTATAATCAGTAGGAATGAACTTAGCCTTCATCTTAGTCACCATCTATCTACATCTAATGATCTTCATTTCACTTTCCTCTTCTCTGTCTCTTTGTAGTTCCTTCCACCAAAGAGCAACATGTCCCTTCAACTTAGTTTGTGCCAACCTTGCTTTGAGTGGATCCTCAATATCCTCAAGCTCAAAGTAGTCTTTCAATTCACCAATCCAATCAATTAGGTCTTCAAGATTAAATGTGCCTAAGAAATTAGAAACCTCCATCTTATGCTTCAACTTCAACTAAGATCCAAGTCTAGCAAACTGACCACCCCTATTTCCCATAGGTCTCTCCAAATGATTAGTCCTAGCCTCATCACTTGATCTAGCAAATTTGAATTCTTCAATAGTTTCCTCATAACCATCTTTAGTACCCATATACCAAGGTACAACACCTATATCACTTATGATCTCAACGATCATATCACTCTTCATCAATGCCATCTCAGATCTGAAAGTGGCTTTAACCTCCTCTATTTTAGATCTCAAATTTTCTTTAACCCTCTTAGAGATCCTTTCTTCCACAACATCCCTAAGATCATCAATCACCCTAGGGTCCAATCTTCTTGAAGGCATCTTCTAATATTTTCATAAACCCTAATAAATTCACTTCACAAGACCCTGGTGCAAACTGCCTCAACTTTGGTGCTCAGTCTACACACTCAGGAATAACCTTTGCTCTTAACCACCTAACACAATGGAAGGAAGGAGAATCCCCAAAGGGGATGTCCTAGCCCCTAGTAAATAACCACATAGTGGAAACACAATAACAATACAAGATTTGAAGCCAAGTCACAACTCTTTATTCATAAAATAATTGTAACATGTGATGCACCAAATTGTAAGACTTTCCTAGTTACGACCAAATACAATAGCAACTAGAATAATAGTTCTACAAGATCCCTCAAGATCCAACCCAAGCACTAGCTAGTTTAGATCCATACTCTAATAGAAACCTCCAAGGAAGATCCAATTGGTACTCTCTAGCCCTCTAAGCAATCTCCTTTTTTCCCAAGCCTCAACTACTACCTCTCTTCAAAATTCACTCCTCTACCACCTCCTCTTCTAAAAGATGGATGAATAATTACTGCCTAAGGACTCCAAAAAACCCTTTACTTATACCCAACTAAGCCACAATTCATTCCATCTCATTCCAAACTAAATTAAATCCATTACATTAAATATATGTTAAGGCACAAGTTGGCCACAACATAAATTAAATACCCATACATAAATTAAATGCCAAAACTCAACTCATAGACAACTTAGCATGAACAAAACCCAAACCAATATTGGCACTCACCACATACAAGAACACTCAAACATCCATTAAAAAACTCAGCACCAATAGTTTCACTCGGTACATGAAGGAACACTCGATCAACACAATATTGCTATAGTAACTTGGCATCGACTAGGAGCTACAGTAACTTGGCATCCAATAGAGCTATAGTAACTCAATATCCACTAGAGCTACAATAACATAGCATCCATTAGAGCTACAATAACTCAGCATCCACTAGAGCTACAATAACTTGGCATTCGTTAGAGCTATAGTAAATTAGCATGCACTAAAGCTATAGTAACTCAACATACACTAATCAACTCAGTAGCAACACAAAATTTGAAACCACTAGCACTCAACTCCAATATGTAGAATTTCAAGAAAGCCTAGGATGATCTTGCATCAATAATGTAAAGGAAAGTATGTTAAGGTTGATAATGACATTTAGGATATGCAATATGGGGATATAGAATCAAGAAGAAAAATTGATTGATAGGCAAGATGATAGTATTTGATATTGGAAGAGATACTAGGGTTTTAGACAATGCACGATGATGTGGTTGTGCAACTAAGGTTAATCAAAATGACATTTAGAGAGACAAGGAATTTGTTAATGTTATGACAAGGGTGTATACAAGATTTTGAACTTAGGATGAAATATTTGGAAGCTATTAGTCTAAGAGTCTAACCTTGTGAAGATGGACTGTGGATCTTGACTAAAAAGAGACAAAAATTGAAAAAGATCAAGTTGATAAAAATGACAAGGTCAAATCCATCAAAACATAGATGGAGTTTGACCAAAGAAAATGATAAAAATGACAACATGACTATGGTCAAGATCCATCATCCATCAACATTAGGAGACACTCTAAGACTCATACTTTGTTCTAATTTTTGACTAATTTCAAAGTTTTTGGGTTCAAAATGAGGTTTAGAGGGATAAAAATGAGGATTATTTTGATTGGATAAGAAATATTCAAAGGTCCTAGCATGCAAATGATGTTCTGAGTCATGCTTAGAATGAGGACCTACATAGGCTTCTAGAGGTAGTTCTAGAGTCCCAAAATGTAGTCTGAAGGCCCAAAATGTCTTTCTGGTAACCAATTGCACTATGATAACACCAAGTACACTTTGACAACACCAATTCTTCCTATGGTGCTCTTGGGGCTAGTTTAAGTGTAGTTGGTAGTTTCATAGTGCAGTTGGGAAACTAAGTTTAAAGTTTGTTGTTTCTAAACTAGGTGGTTGTCAGACTATTATACCAAAGAGCTAGGTTGTTGGGGATGATATTAGGATTAGATTGGAGATGTAGAATGAGGTTTATGACCTAAGGAATGAAGCCTAAATTGTGTACAATGAGGGTTAGAACATGTAGAATGCAGTTTAGGACAAGCTGAGAAAGGGGGACCTATCCTAGCACCTAGTGACACTCCTAAAGTCCCAAAATGGTATTAGGAAGTTTAAACTAGATTATTTAGAAACCAAGTGTGCTCAGAAAAATAAAATGTTTCCATGATGTAGTTGGGGCCAATTAGAGTGTAGTTGGTAGTTTCAAATCATAGTTGGTAAAGTGGTCTAAAACTAAGGTGTTTTTGGGCTTGGTGACTTCTAGATTGTTGTTCTAGATAGACAAACGATAGAGGATAGTGCTATGATCAAAATGAAGGTTTAAAATATTCATTAGGGCACATGGAATGAGGTTAAAGTGCACAAGATGTAAATTGGGTATGCAAGAATGTAAGTTGGGAGATGCAAGATGTAGATTTAGGACTTAAATGCAAAGACTAAGGGATACAAAATGAACCCTAAGGAATATGATATGAAATATGAAGGACAAAAAATTAGGACTAAAAAGATGCAAAGTGAGGCCTAGAGGATACAATAATGAATCTCAAAGAATGACAAGTGCAATGGTATGCTATGCAAGGGCAGAATCTAAGTCATGCCAAGCACTTCTAAGGTTACAAGTTGCCATGTTTTCCAAGATTCAAGTATTTGGACAAAGTTTGCAATTTTTTAACAAGATGTGTAACATTTTGGTAATTTGTGATAGTATCCATGGTTCACATGTTTGTTGGTGTAAATTTTAAATTTTGGTTTATCTTGATTAATGTTGTTCACACACACAAGACATAATAAACAAGAATAGTTGTTGTTGAAGTGAAAAGATACACCACAACCTAGGCTTTAAGATTGTATCCACTAAATTCCCACTTGAACCAAATTTTAGTTGAGCTTATCTAGAGTAGACAACCTAGGATCTTGGCACCACAAGATTCACCTTAAAATCCACTCACTTCTTGGGGCTACCAAGATCTGAATCCCAAGGGTCATCACTTCCTAAGGGATTGTTACCTCTAGTAAGGACCATAAGTGTATGGATGTCCTCCACAAGCATGGGTGACCCCCTAAGCTAGTGTATAGAATTTTTTTGGCATCTAAGAAAAGATGTTTAGTTTGAGCATTCTGTTCATCATGTGAATGATAAACTTTGTTAGAAGGTCTCCCAACCCCAAGAACTAGGGTATGACACCCCATAAGGGTACTCGAGGAGAGATATCACACAACAATACTCCCAACATGGCATTAACCATATTGATTTTTTTATAGAGGCTAGAATTTTGACTTGGATTTGGCCCATTACTACTTTGAGGTTGTCCCCTAGGGATCACCAAGTGGTGAGTCTTGGGTCCAAGGCAGGCCCCTCTAAAGAAGTTACACAAATTTCTCTTGTACCCAAGATTTGTGAAAGGAAAGGAGAGATGATACATCCATGTAACTCCTATGGTTTGAAATAATGCATGGACACTAGAAGAGAAAAATTATTTTTACTTCACCAAATGAAGTGTTATCTAATTTAATAAATCCACACACAATGTTTAGACAAGCACACAAGTCTTCAACAACATCTTGCAAATAAGCATTAGTAGTTTGTAATTGATATGTCTTCTCCAAAAGATCACCACATGTTGCAAATAGATCATCAATAACATGAAAACATATAATCTAGATCCTAGAATGAAATTAAAATCCTAGATATAGATTCTAATAAAAATAGGTTCTTTTTGTGAACCAACTATGCTCTAACAGAACAGGCTACACCCTAGAATGTTAGAAAGACTTAGGAAGCTCCCAAGTGCACTCACATAGTGTAGAGTGCACCCACGGTGTAATTAGGGACCAGAAGGATATAGATGGTAGTTTCTAGGTGTAGTTGGAAGAGTGGATGCAAAATATGGGGAAATGGGGTCAAAACAATACCTAAAACATGAAATTTTGAAACTTTCTTGAAGTGCACTCAAAAAGTGCAAAGTGCACCCATGGTGCACTTGGGGCCCAAAAGGGTGTATTTGGTGGTTTTGGAGTGCAATTGGTCAAACATGAACAATAGAAAGGGGTTATGGTGACTTTTGAGCCCCTAAAATAGCTTCCTAAAGGTCCCAAGTTTTCCTTGATAGAGTGGAGTGCACCCTAGGACAAGCTACCAAAATGCGTAAATGACAGCTTAAAGTCATTTTGGTGGGCCCCTTAATTATAATAGGTGTGATAAGAGAGAGAAAATAATCATTATTTCCCTCCAAATGAGCTCCTTCCTTGCACCTACAAGCACAAAAACAAGAAACCCAAGTTAGTTAAGCATGATCTTCACATCGGGTTCACTAATTGTAGGACTAGAAAATGGCTTAATACCTAGCATACTATGTGAAATCACAAAACTCAATCATCATAAACTAAAAAACTTCTAGTCTACCATAAATTCCAACTAAAAAAAAGAAAGCAACACAAAGTAAATATCCCTCTTTTAATTAGAGCTCCCATGCCCTTCTTTCTTCTCCATACAACATAGCTCCAATTTCCTATAATGCACGCAATTGAAAGTAAAATCCTATTGATGAGATGATGCTATTAAGAGTACTAGAATAGTTATTTCAAGCCTAATGGATGATAAGAAATGATAGAATCCAAGAGATTAAGGACATGAAATGGAAGCAAGAAGGTTAAATTTATAGCCAACTTGTCAAAGAAAAAGATTGAATGAGAGGGTGGACACTTGTCAATGCAAATATGCAACTTGGAACAATATTCTATAGGATATCCATGATTCATATGACACAAGATGCCAAATGTGAGATTATATGACGTGCATATGACACCTCAATGCCACTTGTAGGATTCTATGACACATGGAAGTCAACATGGCTAAAAGTGGACAGGAATCTATGGCATGCATATCACACCTCCAAGCTAGTTGTAGCCAAGAATCTATGACAATGAAGGCTTATTATAGACATGTATAAGGAATAAAATATATGGATTATGATGTATTTTAGCCAAGTGTGAGGATAGAATATATGATGTAAAATATTCATGTGGCAACATTATTTGAAATATTTGAATTAAAAATCCATATATCTACACAAATGGAAATTAGTAAAATAGAAATTAGAGATGGAAAAAAGAACTTAGGAAATAGTGAATTCCCATAGTTTCTAAAGATGAATCAATTAATTAATAAATATCAATTAATTGAGAATGCTAGTTAGGAAGAATGATTAGTAATGCAAGATGAAAATGATTGAAATGACATATGATTAGATTATGGGTTATATAATCCTATAGGATAAATTAAAAAATGATTGGCCAATTTGATTTGATTGATAATATCATTTTATGAAATGTAGTGATTATGTAGATCAACTAGGATGATGATGAGTAGATCAAAGAAATGATCAAATTGAATGATTGATTAGGATTGATAAAATGACAAGGACACATCATATGGATTAAGAACATGTAACTTTTAATGGACACTGTAAATGCTATAGGATCAAAATTGATTGATAAGGTTGATCATAATAATATTGTAAGACATTGTCAATGTTATTAAATTGGTTTCATGATGTCATGATTTCATACTAAGAGACTCAAAAATCTTAATGACTGGATGATAAAAATGATAGTTTCACCTAGCACTAAGGGAAACAATAGTACTGAGGTCATATTTGACGAGTTTGATAAGGGTTGATATGTTTCCAAGGTACTAAGAGACACAAAAATCCATAGGGTTGGACACATGATGATTGATTTTGAGATATCTTACACATTTTGAGTTGATTATGGTTTATTTGGGGTAGTTTTGGGTTGGCTAAGAATGATTCCACGTTGATTGGGATGATTCTAAGTTGATTCTTGAAAGTTTGGATAAAATGGGAATTGGTTTCAAAGTGATATACATTTGATTTGAAAGGGGATACAAATGATGAAGAATATTGTTGAGATATAATCAAATGAAAATCATTTTGGGAAAAAGATAAAAATTAGTAAAATGGGAAAATGGGATGAGTTAGTGCAAAAAAGTGATGAACCCATAGACGTGAACCATTTTTTACCATCAAAATTTTAGTTCTCTTATACCTAGGATAATCCTACATCAAATTTATGCCCTCCTTATAGTTTGACATTGACATGGACTTGAGATACTTGTACTCTTGATTTGAACTCCTAAGGTGTATTAATGAATCTATACATGCAATGCCATTGTCAACAACATTTCATTGAAAATAACAACCAATTAACCTAGTCATGATCTCATTTATGAATCTACACTAATTATAATAGATCCCAAAGGTCACTATCATGCTCTAGGAATAAAAAATTCAAGATGCAAACAATACATATACAAGAACTAGGAAATTAACACAAAATGAGATTAATGCTCGAGACCCATAGACTAACCTAACATGATCTAGAGCTTATCAATCATCAAGGTTCCTCAAAAATGACCTTAATCTGATAGATCAAAGAGACAAAATATGAAAGGAAGTATTCTTTTTAAAAGGGCATCCCTATTTGTGAGAACAAAAAATGGGGCATGTCTTATGGAACCATAACAAATATTGCTAACAAAAGGAAGAAATGATACAGGCATTTCTTTATCAACATTTTCCCTCAAACTTAATCTTGAAAAAATAAAAATTAAAAAAGTATCTTAGCCATTAATCCAAAATTTCATTTTCATGTTCCATTTGTACTATGTCTTAATTCCTCCCAATTATCACACATTGGCCAACACAAGTTAGAAATGACCAAGAAAAATCTTCACCAAACAAGAAGATCTTTGATAATATCTAAGAAACCCATTTCAATAACTCTTGGCTAGATGTGAGAACCCATTAAAAGGGATATTTCAATGAGTCAACTTTTAGCTTTCCTTTTCAATAAGATTTATAATTTGAGAGATATCTTACATTTCCATTTTTATTTCTCTTTGAGCTCTTTTATGTATACAAGGAAATAGTTAGACTACTCTACCTTATGTGATCATTTCATTTCCTTTTTCTTTCTTTCCTTTTTATTTCAAAATGCTTAGGAAACACTTAGACTATACTACCAGAGTTCTTAAAAAATATCAATATCTTTACTTTCTCTACCTCTCATTTTTTGCATTCCTTTATATTAAATTTTGGGAAACTCATATGCCAAGACTACATATTTGGTGTTGAAATGCAATGAGAACTTGTGACTGAAGAGGAATTATAATGAGAATTTTGTATTTTTTGAATAGTATCCCTTATTAGCATAATTTATGATGGTATTCCTTTGAGGTAAAATACTAAGCACTTGATTATTCATTAGCATCATTGATATGTTGCATTCATGACTCTCTTTGTCATTGATGTCAACATAGTATTTTTTGTAAAGACTAGCAAAGTAGCAAATATAGAACGAGGTCATACGGACTTCATATTGATGATGAGGTAGAGAATAGTTAAATATATGTTCTAAATTATTTTTTTATGAAGTGGACAAGAGTACCTAAAGAGAGTTGAATACATGCAAGAGTTATTTAAGAATTATAGAGGACAGTGTGCAGACAGAGTACTTGTGAATCAATTTCTGATGTTTGGATTGTATCTCCTAATATGGATAGAATCATGATGAATAAAGATTAAATTAAATATCTTGATGATGATTTCAATGAGTGTGCAATGTTTGAGGTTGCAGATATGAGAAGTTGTATTTACTATGAGCTGATAGTATTCTATACCTGCAAAAATACATGATGTTTTGTAATATCTAAATGAGGTCCTATTATAATTAATTAAGAAAGCCTCGATAAATACTCAAATAATTATTTTGAGGATATTTTATAAAGGAATTTTATATTCCTTGTGATGAGGTGAGTAATGAATGTAAGCAAGTGAACTTGCATTAGAGATGTGAAGTTGATAAATGTGTGTAAGCAATCAAAGGGAATAGTATGCTAGAAGTTGGAATATCTAGTATTAATATCTTAAGAAGTTTGTTTTGTTCAAGAGAATAGAGAAGGAGTTCAAGTTATTTCATTTCTATTATTCTACAAGGAATAATTCAAAGGTTAGTTGGATAGTTGATGCAAAGGCCTTGGTATTCTAGGTCTTCCTCACTCCAAATATTCCTTTGTATGCCCTAACAATCCAATGGTTAGCCTTGTTTGGGTCTTCTCCTAATTAAGATCTCCAATTTCCTTAATATAAAATTCTCCTCCAAGATATAGTTTATCTTTAGGAGATTCCAATATTACAAGGTTTAACTAGTCCAACTAGTTCTCCAAATATCTAGCCTTCTTCATTAGGTTTTCCTCCTAGAATCTGAAACATCTACTTAGGATTTTCCCACACCTCCACTTAGACTCTTTTTATTCTTCTTGGTCCATCAAATATCATTTAGAACCATTTCCCATACTTATTTTCTCCTTACCAATCCAATTGGTCTCTAATTTACTAGGAGGCCTAATTTCCTAATTCCTAGTAGGTCTAGTTTCACAATTTTGGGCTATAACTCCTAAATCCTCAAAATGAACCCATAAAAGACCTTTATATTATTCAAGATACATTTGAATACTGTCATATTCAAAGACCCTAACTTCTAGTTACACCCATAACCCTACTTTCCACCAAGCCCTAGCTTTAAACCTATTAATTAGGCCTCTAGATCAGTGAGCATGAACAATTGCTAAACTGCTCCCCAAAATTTTTTTTGACTCCTTCCACCTCTAAGACTTGTTAGAGGGTTATTTAGGGCACCTAGAGATGTCCTTAAGTCCTTTTCACAAAGCTATGGGTGCTCATGCCAAAGCATTATTATCTTTGTCCTTGTTCACCTGTGTTCAATAGTTGGCCATAGGGTTTTCCATTTGATCCAAGGAACTCATTGAAAAAATAAAAGTAAAAAAAAAAATATTGATAGACTCTAATCCTACTTCCCCCATGGTTTTATCCAATTCCACCTGTGGGTTCTTAGGTTAGAGCCATTTCTATCTAACTAGCACTCTGACTATCACTTGCAGACCACAAACCTTCAAAATTGCCTAACTCTATACACTAGATACTTGGAAGAAAAATATCTATGGAAAATGAGAACTATTTGAAAACACTATATCCCTATGCAATTCAATCTCCTATAGAAATTTTTACAAGGTCATAATGTAGCAAGAAATCACCATAGTCTACAAGAATGTTATTACAAAAGTTCATACAGAATTACCGAAAACAAATGTTGCAATCCAAAATTAAATTAACCATATCAAATAATTGAATCTATGTGTATATCCCCAAGAATGAGTAGTTACAATTGGTATAACTACATCTTGCTCCATTCTTGCAAAAGTTGTCAAAATTCCTCAAGCAACTTTTCAAAATTGCTAGCAACTTTTTGCATTGTGAACATTTTGCCTCATTTTGGCAACCTAATGGATGAATTTGACTTCCTTGACCCTAGATAGGATCTGTATTCTCCTAAAATACTCCTCAAACCCATACTACACTAAAATTGCAACTTTCCACCATTGAAAGACAAAAGAGCAACTTTTCACCTAGTGAACATTATTAACTTTTACAAACATGATGTTGACACCCCTTGCATCCAACCCATTGGATCTTATTCTAACACACACAAAAACATCTAAGCCAACCCTAAATCACACCAAAACATCAAAAAATTAGAGATTTCCTATACCATACTTTCTTGTGATAAAGAACTCAAGTCCCTTGAGTTAGGAAGTCCTCAATGGTGATCCCATGTGTTCAGGATGTCTACCTATATCATCCAAGTAGCTTCAACATCAAGTCATAACTACCACTTGATGAGGTACTCCTTCTATTTACCCTTCCTTGTCTTCCAAAGAACTTTAGAATCCAGTATACTATCCAAAATTATAGGTGTTGGAGTATGCAAGTCTTTCATCCAATCAACATTAGCTAAAGCTCCAAGAGTAGATTGACCTGAGTCTAAGGGTGGTCCTTTGTAGGGATATAGGTCAAAAAAATTAATGATTGGTGAAATTCCCAAATTATGAGGGAGCTCCACCTTATAGGCATTTTTTCCATACTTATCCAAAATCCTTAATTGACCTATATTTTTCATCAGTAACTTAGTTGGTTAACCCTTGGGTACTCTATCCTCCAAAAGTAGGCAAGTACTAGATCCCCTACCTTGAACTAAAAATCTATTCTTGTTTGATCAAATTTGGACTTATACTTGTCCATTTTCATTTAAAAAGTATTGTTGACTTGATCATGAAGCTCCTTCATCTATTCTACAAATTTGTTAGGTCAAATGGCATAACAAGCCACCTTCTTCTAGCACTTCATTCATGAGCCTCATGAAGGTGCTAGGTGCATTTGTTAGGTAAAATGGCATAACAAGCCACTCATACAACCCTTCATTTGTCTTAAAAGCTATTTTCCACTCATCTCTAGGCCTTACTCTTATTTGACAATATCCTAACTTTAAAAGCATCTTGGAAAAGTAACAAGAACCTCCTAAATTATCCACCAAATATTCTATTTAGGGCATTGGGAACCTATATCTGATTGTGATTTTGTTTATGGCCCTAGAGTCCATACACATTCTCCATTTTCCATCCTTCTTAGGAGCAAGTAATTTAGGTACAACTCATGGGCATAAACTCTTCCTTATCAAGCCTTTATCCAAAAAATCTTGAATCTGCCTTACTATCTATGCATTTTGACTTGGTGTCATCTTTTAGGCTTCTTTGTTTGGAAAATTTTCCCCAAGTATAAGTTCAATCTGATGACTCGCATCCCTCATTGGTGGCAATGCACTTGGAAAACCATTATTCATTATGTCATGGAACCTTTCCAAAAATGCTTGTACCTCTAGTGGCATATTGGCTTTCTCCTTGGTCTCCTCCTTTGGTTTCACTATCACTGCATAATATACCACTTTCTCCTTCTTCATAGTCTTGAGAAACTCTTTCTCATTCAATAGCATCAAATTTCTTACCACATGCTTCTCAATAGGTTCTTGCAATGGGTCCATTTGGAATTTTTTGCCTTGCTTAGTGATCACATAGGTGTTCTTCTCACCATCATGAATAGCCTTGACATTATGTTTCCATGGACATCTAAGAGTAGGTGACATGCATTGATGGGCATTATGTTACATAGGACCTTGTCCTTATACTCACCAATCTCAAATTCAACCATACTTTGTGCATCTACCATTATTTTTTTCCCCTTATTCAACCATGAAACCTTATAGGGAGTGGTATGAGGTATCCTCCTTAACTTTAGTTTGTCTACCATCTTTGTGGACACAATGTTCTTAGTGGAACCAAAGTCCACTATCACCTTGAAAATCTTCACATGAGACCTACAATTTGTCTTGAATAGATTCTTCCTTTGTGGAGGCTCTATAAACCTTCAACAAGGTTCTTCTTAGCATTAAGCTTTCACCATCCACTACTGGCCTTGGCTTAGAAATTGGAGAAGTAACACTTTGTGTGTCATCCTCTTGCACTAACTAATTTCTTCTTTCCACCATGGAAGATGAGGTGGCCATTTTATGACATATACAAATTGTGTGACTCACTTGGTTGCAGTTATAGCACCTTCCAGTAAAGACTAATTTAGTCCTCCCTTATGACTGAAACCTACTACTAGGAGGCCCCCTTCCTCTTTATCCTTCCCTTTGATAGGATATCTTGTACTAGTTATTAGCACTATTATCAGTAGATTGAACTTCATCAATTTTTTTAGGACCTTGACCCCTTCCAAAGTTTCCTCTACCTCTAAATCCTTTTTTATTACCTCTTCCCCTTTGGTAGGACTCATTCGTCCTTCTATCTTTATCCTCTACTCTTAATGCCATTTGGAAGTATTTATGCATGCTATCAAGGGCCATCATGGTGATCTTATTCTGGATCACTTTTCTTAAGCCATTAAGGTACCTTGATATCTTTTTCATGTCTTCTTCTTGTCTTCTAGCTCTGAGACTCAACCTATTAAACTCTTAACTGTAAACACTTATTTTCATGTCTCCCTTTCTTAGATTCTATAGCTTTTTATACATCTAGATCTCATAATCAGTGGGCAAGAACTGAGCCTTAATTTTGATCTTTGTTCTCTTCCATGCTACTATCTTCTTCTTCCCTATTGCTACTCTATCATCTTGCATCATGTTCCACCATACTAGTGCTGATCCCTTAAGCCTATCCTTAGCATAACTGACTATTTTCTCCTCTTGTACTTCCTTGTAATTAAACTAGTTATCAATGACTTTTAACCAATCTAGCAATTCATCCTCATTCAGGCTAACATTGTAGTAAGGGATGTGCTCCATACTATCCTTGTTAAGAGAGTTAAAGGCTTCCAAAAACACCTTCTTATCATGATATGCCTTAGATTCCTTACTTTTTGTTCTCTCCCCTATGAGGCCTACATCTTCCTCATCACTTTCATCTCCTCATTCTATGATCTTTTCTTGCTCTTAGTCTTTGCTTGGATGGCCTCGGCCAATAGGTCTTTGACCAAATCCACTATGACACCCTTGCTCATTGCCTTGGGTAGCATATTATCAACTTCTTGACTTCCTTCCTCATCACATATTAACCAAACTAAAAGTTGGCTTTGATAACACTTTGATGCAGGGGTCTTCATATTCTAGGTCTTCCTCACTCTAAATACTCCTTTCTATGCCCTAACCATCCAATGGTTAGCACTGTTTGGATCTTCTCCTAATTAGGATCTCCAAGGTCCTTAATATCAAATTCTCCTCCAAGGTAGAGTTGATCTTTAGGATATTCCAAGATTACAAGGTTTAACTATGCTTTTTGATTTCTAGGTTTGATTGTGTCTAATAGATCTCAAGGTTTAACTAGTCCAACTAGTTCCCCAAATATCTAGCCTTCTTCACTATATTTTCCTCCTAGAATCCCAAACCTCTACTTAGGATCATTTTGAACCCTTTTCCACACTTCTTGGCTCCTTACCAATCCAATTGGTCTCTAATTCACTAGGAGGCATAATTGCCTAATTCCTAGTAGGTCTAGTTTCACTATTTTGGGCTATAACTCCCAAATCCTCCAAATGAACCCACACAAGAACTTTAAATTCTTCAAGTTAAATTTTAATACTATTATACTCCAAAACCCTACCTTTTTCTTGCATCCATAAGCCTACTTTTTACCAAGCCCTAGCTTTAAGCCCATTAATTAGGCCCCTAGACTAGTGAGCATGAATAATTACTAAACTGCTCCCCAAACTTTTTTATGACTCCTTCCACCTCTAAAACTTGTTAGAGGATTACCTAGGGAACCTAGGAATGTCCTTTAGTCCTTTACACAAAGCTATGGGTGCTTGTACCAAAGCATTGTTATCCGTGTGCTGGCTCACCTATGTTCAACAATCAACCATTTGGCTTTCCATTTGATCCAAGGTACTCATTGTAAAAACAAAAATATAAAAGAAAGAAATATTTATAGACTCTAACCATACTTCCCCCATGGTTTGAGCCTATTCCACTAGTGGGTTCTTAGGTTAGAGCCTTTTCTACCTAACCAACACTGTGGTTGTCGCTTCCAAACCAGTAACATTCAAAATTGCCTAACTCTATACACTAGACACTTGGAAGAAAAATATATGTGGAAAATGAAAACTATTTGAAAATGCTATATCCCCATGTGATCTGATCTCTTGTGTCAATCCATATAGGGTTGTACAATAGAAAGAAATCACCACAGTCTACAAGATTGTTGTTATAGAAGTTCATACAAAAGTACCAAAAACAATTTTCACAATCCAAAATTCAATTAACCATATCAAATCATCAAATACATGCTTATATCCCCAAGCATGAGTAGTTAGAACTAGTATATAACTACATATTGCTCCATTCTTACAAAATTTATCAAAGTTGTTCAAGCAACTTTTCAAAATTACTAGAAACTTTTTGCATTTTCAGAATTTTGCCTCATTTTGGCAACCTAATGGATGAGTTTGACTTCCTTGACCATATTAGGATCCTAAAACACTCATCAAACCCACACTACACTAAAAATAGAAAATTTCCACAATTGAAAGCCAAAAGAGTAACTTTTCACCTAGTGAGCATTATGAGCACTTACAAACATGAAGATGACACCCCTTGCATCCAACCCATTGGATATTATTCTAAGACACACAAAAACATCTAAAATAACCCTAAATCATACCAAAACATCAATAAAGGGAAGGTCCCTTACACCAGTAGTGAGTTCAGTGGCCTTGCCATTGAAGGTGTTTGGACACTAGGTGCTTCTACCTTCTACAAGTCTTAAAAGGGATTCAAAGTCTTGTAATAGGGACTAATATATGTACTGAGTTTATTTCATTGGCTACTAATAGGGTCCACCCTCTTTAAAGGAAGTTTTATATGAGTATCTAATTTTGAGGGTACCATCCCCACTAGGGTATTCCCTTTGATCAAGGGGTTCCCTAATTAACATATCTAGTATTATTATATATGTGTA
The DNA here is from genome assembly GCA_028749045.1 of Cupressus sempervirens. Taxonomy (NCBI): domain Eukaryota; kingdom Viridiplantae; phylum Streptophyta; class Pinopsida; order Cupressales; family Cupressaceae; genus Cupressus; species Cupressus sempervirens. The sequence continues at coordinate 323,183,338 of CM053784.1, forward strand.
TCTTTCCATGGTATTTGGTTATATTAATCACATGGTTAATAATTAATAAGGTTGATAAATATTTTAATAGTTGGACAACTGATTTACCCCCCTCTCAGTTATCTTGGTAGACTTTACAAGTTATAAAAAAATTTAATAGAGCACTAGGTCCTCGAAGGAAAATCTTAATAGCTTAAGGAGATCAATGGTGGGACATTTAAGAAAAGAAATTCCTAAATTCAATGGAGTTAACTATGATAGATTTAAATAGAAGATGAAGACTTGTCTACTATTTATGGGTCCAAGATATTGACTAATGAAAATGAATGGAAAGCAAAATGTGGAAGAAAGAAAACATGAGAAATGTAATGAAGTTGAAAGAGATCTATTTATGTTCAATATGCTTTCCAAAGAAGCATTATTTCCAGCTCTTCTTGAAAACAAAATAGTTAGGTAAATTCCTTAAAGATGGCTCATAAAATTTGGAAATCTTTAGAAACTACTTTTGAAGGTGATGTGCATGCTAAGAGAATCGAATTACAAAATTTGATATGTTTGTTTTAAGATGCTAAGATGATGGAAAATGAATCGGTAAGAAGCTCTATTGGTAGATTATTAGAAATTTTTTTAGGAATTAAGTCTTTCAAAGGATCTAAAGATGAAGATGAGATTTAATGTAAGATATTGAAAACTTTGAGATCACCATTTAGGTAGACAACATAGATGATTGAGAAAGTGATACCTTCCACTAAGAAGTTTACTTGAGAGACTCTTTTTGGAAGATTGGAAGCAATAGAATGATCTTGAAGCAATCTTGAGAATTTCCAAGAGTGGAAACAACTTTTAGTGCATTGAGTATTCACCCTTATTTTTGAAGAAGTGAAAGAACTAGTAGAGACTATGCTAGAAGCAACAGATCTAGACTTGAGGATTATAAAAGAATTGAAAATTGAATTCTCCTACTTCTATGGAGAGAACTAGACAATAAGAGAATCTCTAAATGTTGGACTTGTAATGAATTTGGCCATTATTATTATAAGTATCCTAAAAAGGAGAAAAACTATAAAAAGAATTTCAAATCTATAAATCCTAGGGATTGTTTGTATCCAAATGAAGATGACGAAGCTGATGAAAAAATTCAAAATGAAAGTGATGATGAGTTAGGACTTGTAGCTATAAAAGAAGAAGTGAGAGAAGAGAAAGCCCTAGTTTTATAGGTTGAAAAGAAAGTTGATTGGATCATTGATAGTTTTTTTTCGCATTATAGGACTAGAGACATGAATTTTATTTAAAGTTCAATAGTCATGATGGAGGGATTGCCAGAGTTGGAAACAATGCATCTTGTCATATCAAGTGAATATGATCTATTACTCTTGATTGAAAGACTAGCACTAATGATGTCTATTTTGTTGATGGATTAAAGCATAACCTATTGAGTGTTGGATAGTTGGTTGATAAGGGATATTGGTTACAATTTAGAGAGAAGTTATACATTATCAAGGAAAAAGATGGTAAGTTGATTGGTACTAGTATAAGATCTAGAGGTAATCTTTTTCATCTTAACCCTATAAAGATGACATTTTCTATTGCAAATATGGATAAAAGATGGAAATGACATAGAATATTCTATCATATAAAATTTGATAATATTGTGAAGGATAGTAGTACATTTGTTGATAGAGATTTACCTAAAATTGTGGATCCAACTAATGTTGTGTACAAAGAATGTGTTATGGTAAGTAGAAGAAATATATCTTTCTTAGAAACAAGTTGTCTACTAAAATGAAATTAGAGATTTTGTCACATATTTTTGAGTGGTCCTACTAGAACAAGAGGATTCTATGGTGACAGATACTTCATGATTTTTGTTGATGATTTTACTATGATGATGTGGGTAACATTACTTAAATAAAAGTTTGAGGAATTTTAAAATTTAAAGTTGTTTAAAAATAGAGTTGAGAATGAATTTGGAGTGAAGATTTAAAGATGTTTAAGATCATATAGATGTTGACAATTTACCTTGACTAAGTTTAAAACCTTTTGTGAAGCGAATGGCATTAAGAGACAACTATCAACACCTAAGGCTCCTAAGAAAAATAGAATTTTTGAAAGAAGGAATAGGTTCATAATAGAAGCAACATGAGAAATGATGTTTGAGAATTATGTGTCAAAGACATTTTGGAGAGAAGCAAATAATAAAATAGTATACACAATCAACAGTGTATATCAAAAAGGGTACAAACAAGTCTCCCTGTGAATTATGGTTTGGACATGCACCCTTAGTGAATTATTTAACAATTTTAGGAAGTAACTATTACATAATAAGAAATGATGATATTGGTAAGTTGTGATGTAGGAAGTGATGAAGGTATGTTCCTTGGTTATTCTTTGAAAATAAAAGATTAAAGATGTTTTAATCAAGAAACTAAAACTATTGTTGAGTGCATAAATGTAAAAGTGGATGAAAAATTTGGATTCAAAGAAAGAATGTTGGATTATAATTGTGATGAAAGAGAAGCTAATCCTAAGTCTATAATAGAAACTGTTGAAACTTTCTTTGAGACAAATAATGATTTGCACAATGATGTTCAAGTTTTTCAATAGACACAAGAACCAAGACCTAAACCTTGAGAAAAAGTAAGAATTGAGTTAGTAATGCCTACAACTAACAAGAATTTGACAAAGAATCAACCTTCTAATCAAATTATTGGAAGCAAATAAAAGGGATTTATGACAAGAAATGAAGGAATAACTAGATTAGATTGTGAATAATGAGACATGGGAATTGGTTCCTATACCTAAAGATAAGAAGTTTATAGGAACTAAATGGGTTTTAAGAAACAAGATGAATGATCAAGTGAGGTTGTAAGAAATAAGCAAAGATTGGTATGTAAAGGATATTCACAACAAGAACGTATAGAATATGAAGATATATTTGACCCTATAGCCAAAATTGAACAGTGAGAATGTTATTATGTAGTAAGTAAGAAGTTTAAAGTGCATGAGATGGATGTAAAGTCAACATTTCTAAATAGAGAGCTTGAATAAGTCTACATCAAGTAGCCTGAAGGATTTTCTTTGATAGAAGAAATGGATATGGTATGTAGATAGAAGAAAGCATTGTATGGATTGAAGCAAGCACCTAGAACTAGGTATGTGAGGTTGGAAAAATATTTAGAAAATTTGGGATTTGCTAAAGCTATGACATATATTAATTTGTATTTGTAAGAAATTAAAAATGAATTATTGAAAATTGTGATACTTATTGATAACATAATCTTTGAAGTGTTGGATTATGTATATTAGAAACAAGATAGTAAGAGTTAAGGTGAATCTGGATCTTAAAATTTTAACTTCAAAATCATTTCTATTAAATCATACCTAATTCATTCTCAAAATTGTAATGTTGAAACATAAATTAAATACATCACATCCACAATAGTTCAACACATAACACGCTGATTTGGTTACCTAGAAACACTTCAAGATGAAGGTAAACATGGGATGGTGATGAAACCCACAAATACTCATTGTTGTAACAATAAAGTTAACTTGTTAAGGTTACAATATTTGATCATAAGATATGATCTACCCATTGAAAGGTCTATCTTGTTAAAGACTAAAAATAATATTAGGTCTCACATTGTTAGAGTACCTAATACTTATAATTAAGTAAACACTCTATTAGGAGATTTCCATAGGCCTGTTAGGATCACTCAATTAAGAGATTTTCTCTAACTCAATTATAGAATAACTAATTCATTACTTGATCCTTGGTATGCTCTACAAGATGGTATTGGTTCTCCTTCTTCCTATATCTCTAATTTGATTCTCCTAATTAGACAATTTCTTTCAGTCCTTCACTATTCTTCTCTCTCTCTCACTCTATTGGTTATGTCTATGTAGCTTTGCCTTTTAATTCTTCATATGTGTATGCTGCTTACATATTTCAACCTACTTGAAATCCTTATGATTATAGGGCTAGAATTCCCCTTCATTAGACTTCTTGTGAAGCTTCTAGATTTTAATTAGTGGTTTAAACTTCATCATCCTTTACCTTCTCCATCCCTTTTTTTGATTGATTGAATTATATACCTAGGGATAATTACCTTCTATTAATGATGCACAATTAGAATCTAATCTGGCTCTATATATATTGAATTTCATAGGAATATCGGCAAAAATTATTTACATATGAGCTTGTTCCATTAGAAAATCACATATCAAAACTAAATTACTTGGCACTTGAGTTCTCTAATGCTTAGTCATGTATGTTAAAATACTTGACTTCTATAAGTCTATTTTCTTAGCTCTTGATAACTTCTCAATATGCTCAATCATTGTTATATTTCTCGGCTCATACTATATTCCATACTTCACATATCTTATCGATCTCTACTAAATGCTCAATAATCATTTTTCTAGTTAGTACAAGTATAATCTGCTCAACCTTTACTAGATAACTCAGTCACAGTGATGACCTTGTAATATTTCCTAGTAAATGACTTGCAAATGACTAAGTGTTTGGTCACTAATTAGAAACATAGGCTTAGAGATGAAAAATCTCCCCCTTTTACACTTGTGGCAAAAATGCTTTTTCATGAAATCATATCTATCAAAAATATATTCTCCCTTTGAGACCAAAATTTTATTCTATGACTGATATCTTCTCCCTTAATTCATAACTCCCCCTTTCTTATTACTTCTTCCTTCTTACACTTCATCAATTGTCCACCTTTCTTTTTTTCACTAATGGCACTTGAGGCTATTGGGATGAGTTGGAACTTCTCAAAGAATTTTTGATGACTTACCACAATATTGGCAAGTCACTTACTAGATCCATCAGATTTGGGGATCATAGTGTCTTCAACTCTAATACTTCTGGCTCTTATTACACCTATCCATTTATTATTTCTTTCTGGTTGGACATTTTCATTGCTTGGTGTTGATGCATGTGTCCTGGTTTTGTAGTTCTTATTGATGTGTCCCACTTTAAGAAAACTAAAATATATTATCTCTCCATTTATCCATTTCTTGTAATTTCCTTTGAAGTGTGTCTTGATGCAATTCTCTAGAAGGTGTCCATATTCTACACAATAGTGACAACTTTACAATGTGTTGTAATCCTAGTCATAGGAATTTCCTTTCTTTGTTTTTGAATTAAAAGCAGCCAAAACTGGGGGGTTGGCCCATTAACAATCAAACTAATCAACAACTAGAAGATAACCATTAACCAAAACTACCCCCTACCACTTAATAAAACAAAAACAAGGTTCAAAACCATAATTAAAAAAGTATTAGCAAGCCTAACATACATACTACCTATATTAAAACTAGTAAAACTACAGTAATATATAAACAAAGGCATGATAGCCTTAAATCCCTTCAAGTTCAATAACCAGTAGATTAGCAACATAAAAACAAAAAAAAAAAGAGAACCATTAAGGCTTCTTAGCCTCTTTCCTCCCTAGGAGGATGTTAGCCCAGTCTTATGCAAAGAAGTCAAATAGCATTTTTGTATCCTCCTTTGGCATGTCCCCCTCTAAGTCCTTAAGTAGGTTCAATGTGGTGGTAGCTGTATGTATCACTTTGATAGTGAACTTTGTTAGTAGGTGCATTCTCTCCTCTAGAACATGAATTCTTTCCCACACCTCACTACTAGCCTTCTTCATGATCTCTATGTTGACCTCCTGCATGTCACCAGGAAAAACATCTACCTACATCATAGTAACTTCCTGCATAATTGGGGGGTTAGCATTATCCTTGGAAAAAGCCTTAACAAGGGAAGAAAACATTATGGGGGAGGGAACTCTATCCACCATATCAGGGAGCTGGTCTGTCATTAAGTCCACACACTCCAGCCCGATAATTTCTAAAAGATGTGACACCTCCTTTCTCTCCTTCAACCCCTCATCCAAGCCAGATTGAGAAGAGTTTGAGATCTCCTCTTCCTCCTCCTCCATTCTCTCTTCTCCAAAATTCAATGCCTTCTCTTTCATCCTTCATTTGGGGTGGCTTGTTTCTTCAAAATTTGTCTCCTCCTCTTGCAAGACCCCCTCTTTCAGTTTCCTTTTAGCATTAGACTTAGCTAACCTCCTCGACCTCCTCCTTCCCCCTCTTCCCTCCTCCTCTAATTCCACCAATTCCTTCTCTTTTCCTTTGTCATGTCTCCCTTTTTTTCCCAAGAGAAGTGGGCTTTAAATCCATAGGGGACCCAGTAGGTGAAGGTTGTGGGGTAGGGGCTTTGGGACCCATGATCCTAAGGGGAACTTGTTGGGTTCAGGGGTTGGGATCAGCTAGAATATCAACCTCTACAATCCTAGGGGGAACCAAGGCAAGGTGGAACTGATACAAGTCAATAAATTAACCCTTGATATAAAATGGTAAAATTAACTGCTTTTCTCATTTTTTTTTACATTAGTAATCGTGTCTTCTAAATCATGCAATAGAAAGAATGGAATGGAAATTAAATCAAGGTAGTGAAAATTATTTAGGAGGGCAAAGTAGTAGTAAAAACTGACATCATACCTCCCTTCCAGCATTAGGTACTTCATCAACATCAAATAGACCTCATTCCATGGCTTAGGGAGCTTCTCCCACATAAAACCACCTATGTGTTGAATAGTTCCCTCCCCATCCAAGAAGAAGCATTGCAAACTTACTTCATCAACTACCCTTGTCACCTTCTGCCACTTCCTACCCTTCATGGCCAAACCCGTCACCAGAGCAATGACTTCCTTAGAGATATGGAATGATATCCCATTTATCATTACTCTATGGTCCTCCCAAGAATTAACAAATTGCATGGAACAATTTTCATCATTCCCATTAAGTGCCTCCATAAATAGCACAAAACCACCTTCCTTAAGCATATACCATACCAACAACTTCCTCGCAGTCTCCTCAATTGTGGACGGCTTAATGCATATAAGGTTGCCACCCATCTCTACAAATTTCCCTAATCCTTTCTTCTTCTTTAGGACCCATAATCACTTGCTAAGAATGACTCCACACTTAAGCTGAAAATCCCTTAGGCAACAATAATGGCCATTATTATTAGTAATTATATTAGCATCCTTAGTAGAATTTAATGTCACATGTTAAACACCTCTATCTTCCTCCCAATCTCTTCCATCATTCCCAATACACACTAACCATTTAAAATTTGAACATTTTTTCTACCTAGTGTACGAGCGCACACATAGGAAAATCATTAAAAAAATATTTCCTCTCAAAATTCAAAAATCTTTCTTTTTTGAGCCATATGAATTTATTATTGCCAATACCATCTCCTTCACTCCTAGCCATCTATCCTTCCTAGCTTTGTCTTTTCTACCAACACAGTAGCATGATACAAAATTTTAAAATATCTCTCCAACTAGGATTCATCATTCTTTATTTCTCAACTCACTAAATATCTTACCAAATTTGTCAAGGCATTAAACTCCCTCCAACATCTTAGTCCTTTCACCTTTACACCTAACACCGCCATACCATCTACCACACTATTCCCTCCCAAAATATATGATTCAAATAAAGCCTATTAAAATTAGCTAATAGGTGTTTGATATCTTCTATCACATGTTTTATGGCCCATACTTCTCTTCATATTACCTTTAATAGTTTCTATGATGATTTTGGAATCACCTTCAATTTCCACATTTCTCCATCCAATGCTCATCACTAATTTTAAACCCCAATATAGAGCCATCACCTTAGCAGTATTATTAAAAATTTTCCCTAGTTGTCAAAAATATGCCAATAGCATCCTTCCTCGGCTATCCTTGACCATTCCTCCTCTAACTAAGCTTTCCTTCTTGGAAACAACCATAAAAATTAAGCTCAACCCAATTTGTAGGTGGAGGTTCCCATATAGTCCTTTTCCTAGCCAATAGTTTGGAGTTATCAATCTCCAATATCCCCTCCTCTAGTTTCCATCCCCTGGCCACTCTGACCTCCAACACTCCTGAGGGGAATGTTGGTTTTCTCCACTTATTGCAATTCATATTCTCTACCATAAGTTTATATATCTTTCCCACCACAACTTCCTCCTCTCTCTATTCATTCCTAAAAACCCTGTTATTTCTCTCCTTCTAGATACCCCAACATACATGGGGGGGATAACCTTCCACAATTGGACAAGTAGGGGGCGAGTAAAGGTGTCTTGCCAATTCTCCACAAATTGCACCAGATCCCTATTTAACACCCAGTCCACCTTGAGCTTCTACAAAAGCCTCCCCCAAATATTGGAAGCATGCCTACAGTGTAGTAATAAGTAGGGAATATTCTCCTCCTCCATCTTACACAAGTAGCATCTATTTGGTAATTAGAACCCCCATTTCGCAAGGTTGTCTATAATGAGTATTTTCCCATGGATAGTGGTCCACCAAAATATATTAATCTTAGGTATTAGATAATTAAACCACATATTCACCCAATGATTGGGTTCCAAAGTTTAATCAAACATTAATTTATATGTAGACTTGATAGAGAACTCCACCATTAGAGTGGCCTTCAAAATGAATTCATTATGTTTTGATCCCTTCCCAGGATCCTATATCCTTCTAGCAAAATATCTAGCTCTTCTATCAAGTCCCCTCTGACTATAGCATTTTGTTGCAGCTCAACCTTTTTCCACTTCCTCCCCAGGTAAATAAAATCAGCTACCATTCCTCCCCCCTACTCTTGAAGGTGGTTCCAAAGAGGTCCAAACTTTATTTTTGTTAATGGTTTATCTATAAGCCACGGATCCTCCTAGAAGTTAATCTTATTTCCATTTCCTACCATTTACCTTACAACTTCTTTCAAAAGGGTTTTGTTCTTCACAATATTTTCCCAGATCTTAGATCCCTTAGGGAGATCATTTCTCCAAGTGTAGTGAGAGAACATTAGTTTCCCAAGATACTTAGCCTTCATAATATTCCACCAATTGGATTCATCCTTCATCAAGTTCCACCCCATCTTGGTGAGAAGCACATTATTCAAATCAAATATCTCCCTCACCCCCAAACCTCCTTTGCTTCTTGGTTTGCAAACCGTATCCAAGTTAACCAAACATAACCTTAACTTCTTACTTCCTCTTCACTAAAGGAAATTACATTGTATTTTCTCCAATTTATCAACCATACTCTAAGTAATTTTGAACGGTGACAGGAAGTACATAGGTAACCCCTAGAGGGAGGAAATTAGAAGTTGAAGCTTTCCCACACTACTCAGAGTTTTCCCTTTCCATTCAATCAACATTTTTTCCATCCTTTCCAGAATGCAATTCCAAAAGTTGTTACTTACATCCTTCATAGTCAAGGGGAGGCCCAAATATGTATCAAGTAACTCTACAGTATTACACTATAAAATATTTATAATCCTCTGCTATATATTAGAGGGGGTGTTAAAAAAGAACACTTTACTTTATTCTAGGTTAATTTTCTATCTTGCATTAGCTGCATATATCTCCAGCACTAATTTCCAATCTCTAGCTTCTCCCACTGAGGACTCCCCACTTAGGAAGGTGTCATCCACAAACTATTGTATCACCTCGAGTGGAAGCATGGATGCATGTCTAATGCATTTAATCACCCCCCTCCCCCCTTCCATCTTTCTCAAGAATGCCTTACCCAAAACTTTAGCAACCATGATAAAAAAATAGGGAGAGATAGGATCACCTTGCCTTAGTCCCCTTTCCTCACCAAAATTCCTCCAAGATAAACCATTCACCATCATTAAGTACTTGACAGTCTCCACCATCAATTTCACCATCCTTATAATTTTTTGACTAAAACCAATTTTATCCTTGACTTCATATAGGAAAAACCAATTAATCCTATCATAACCTTTAGAGATGTCAAGTTTCAGAGCCATACCTAGATTACCACTTTTTTCCATTGAGTGTAAAACTTCATGAGTTGTTATGGCAACATCAAGGATTTGATGACCCAGGACAAACCCATTCTAGGTTTTCCTAATGATTTTATGTAGCATCAATTTTAATTTGTTCACCAAGATTTTTGAGAAAATATTATAAGTAGTGTTGGGTATGTGCAGGATCGTGGTGTACCAAACTATGGCCTTAAGTGGCAGTGAAAAATTAGAAAATCAGGGTTATGTCAGCTTGACACATAATTTTAAAGTGGTTATGGAATTTATATCAAAAATTTGTAAGAAAATAATCTTTAAAAAATTGAATGTAGTTTCTAAACTACTAAGCCTTATCAGGAGGAAAAAAAAAAAATTTTGATTGGTCAAAAGTTTGAATTTTAATGCAGTACTACCAAAATTTTAGGGCAAAAATAAAAAGTAGTTGTATGTCCGACCACCTTAATAAAAATCAAATGATAATATTTTTTTAATATAATTATAGATATGAAAAGTAGACTCATGTCCGGATGTGACGCATATTTTTTGGTATTTTTATTCCAAATAAATAATTAAATATGAATTTTGTACCAAAACTTTTTCGGAAAAAAAAATTCCCATGTCTGACCACCTTAACTAATAGAAAATTTTACCAAATTTTATTTTTTTATTTTTTCTTATATTAAGCGAAGCACAGAATGTGATGCAACTTTTAGATTTAAAAAATGTTATAGCGTTTGAAAATTATAGTTGTTTTTCAATCAATATGTCAATCAGCACTTTACAATAATCTTCATTGATAATTAACTAATAAATACTTATCGATCTGAGAATTTGACAGAAATTATATTGATGAAATCTCGAGAGCGATATTAAAAAACCCTTTTCATTTCATTCAATTTCAATCAAAATAACATTGTCAGATGACTACCCGAAGTCTGAGTATCACTAAAACCCTCTTCAAACATGTCTTTTGGGTTGACCGGGTAGGCTTGGTAAATAGCAAGCCTAATCAGATATTGGATATCGGATTTCAAATCGGATATCCAATATGGCTAGGTGAATTTTGGTGAAAAAAATTGAAATTTCAACCCATTTTGGAGGGAAAACCAAATTTAAGACTTATACCTTATGATTTATAAATTATTTTTGTAATATTACTATGTAAATATGTATTATATATATATATATATATATATATATATATATATATATATATGTTATTAATTATATATATAATAACGTAATATATATTATAAGGTAATATTTTATAGCTTATGATTCATAAATTATTTTTGTTATATTACTATGTAAATATGTATTATAATATTTTATATATATATAAATAATAACGTAATGTAAAGATATAACATATAATATATTAATATATAATAATATATTACGTTATTCTCATTATAATCTATAAATATAATTTATATTATTATTATTTTTACTAAATATAATAACGTAATATATATATATATATATATACACATATATATAAGTATGTTATTAATATATATATATAAATAACATAATATTTTTATTAAATATAATAAACATATATATATGTTATTAATATATATTATTATATTAATATGTATGTTATTAATATATATGTATATTATTAATATATATCAGTCAAAGGGGGTCATAGGTTGACCTGTGACCCCCTTCGACCCATTACATAACAACATATGTCCCTAGGGGTCCTAGAACCCCCAGTGACATATTAGAATCGTTCTTATGGGTTGAAGAAGGTCATAGGTTGACCTATGACCCCCTTCGACGCATTACATGACGACATGTCCCTAGGGGTCCTAGGACCCCTAAGGACATATTAGAATTGTTCTTATGGGTCAAAAGGGGTTATAGGTTGACCTATGACCCCATTCAACCCATTAAATGATGATATATGTCCCTAGGGGTCTAGGACCCATAGGGACATATTAGAATCATTCTTATGGGTCAAAGGGGGTCATAGGTTGACCTATGACCCCCTTCGACCCATTAAATGATGGCATATGTCCCTAGGGGTCCTAGGGACATATTAGAATCATCCATATGGGTCAAAGAGCGTCATAGGTTGACCTATGACCCCTTTTGACCCATTACATGATGACATATGTCCCTAGGGGTCCTAGCACCCCTAGGGACATATTAGAATCATTCATATGGGTCGAAGGGGCTCATAGGTTGACTTATGATCTCCTTCGACCCATTACATAATGACATATGTCCCTAGAGGACCTAAGACCCATAGGGACATATTAGAATCATTCTTATAGGTTGAAGGGGGTTATAGGTTGACCTATGACCCCCTTTGACACATTACATGATGACATATGTCCCTACGGGTCTTGGGACCCTCAGGGACATATTAGAATCGTTCATATGGGTCAAAGGGGGTCATAGGTTGACCTATGACACCCTTCAACTCATTACATGAAGACATATGTCCCTAGGGGTCCTAGAACCCCTAGGAAAATATTAAAATCATTCTTATCGGTCAAAGGTGGTCATAGGTTGACCTATGACCCGCTTCGACCCATTACATGATGACATATGTCTCTAAGGGTCCTCAAAACCTTAGGGACATTAGAATCATTCTTATAGGTCTAAGGGGGTCATAGGTTGACCTATGACTCCCTTTGACCAATTACATGATGACATATGTCCCTAGGAGTCATACGACCCCTTAGGGACATATTAGAATGCCTCTTATGGGTCAAAGGGGGTGATAGGTTGACCTATGATCCTCTTCGACCCATTACATGATGACATATGTCCATAGGGGTCCTAGGACCCATAGAGACATATTATAATCTTTCTTATGGGACAAAGGGGGTCATAGGTTGACCTATGACTCCCTTCAAAACATTAAATGATGACATATGTCCCTAGGGGTCCTAGGAACCCTAGGGACATATTAGAATTATTCATATGGGTCAAAGGGCATCATAGGTTGACCTATGACCCCCTTCGACCCATTACATTATGACATATGTACCTAGGGGTCCTAGCACCCCTAGGGACATATTAGAATCATTAATATGAGTCAAAGGGGGTCATAGGTTAGCTTATGATCCCTTTCGATTCATTACATAATGACATATGTCCCTAGAGGTCTTAGGACCCCTAGGGACATATTAGAATCATTCTTATGGGTCAAAGGTGGCCATAGGTTGACCTATGACCCGCTCTGACACATTACATGATGACATATGTCCTTAGGGGTCCTCGAAACCCTAGAGACATATTAGAATTGTTCTTATGGATCAAAGGGGCTCATAGGTTGACAATTGACCCACTTCGACACATTACATGATGACATATGTCCCTAGGGGTCCTTGGACCCCTAGGAATATATAAGAATGCATCATATGGATCAAATGGTGTCATAGGTTTACCTATGATGCCCTTCGACCCATTAAATGATGACATATGTACCTAGGGGTCCTATGACACCTAAAGACATATTGCAATTATTCTTATGCTTCAAAGGGGGTCGTAGGTTGACCTATGATCCCCTTCGACCCATCAAATAATGACATATGTTCCTAGGGGTCCTAGGACCCCTAGGGACATATTAGAATCGTTCTTATGGGTCAACCTATGACCCCCTTCGACCAATTACATGACCATATATGTCTCTAGGGGTCCTAAAACCCCTAGGGACATATTAGAATTGTTCTTACGGGTCAAAAGGGCTCATAGGGTGACCTATGACCCCTTTCAACCCATTAGATGATGACATATGTCCTTAGGGGTCTTAGGACCCTTAGGGACATATTAGAATCGTTCTTAAGGGTCAAAGGGGGTCATAGGTTGACTTATGACCCTCTTTAACACATTACATGACGACATATGTCCCTAGGGGTCCTAAGACACCTAGGGACATATTAGAATGCTTCATATGGGTCAAAAGGTGTCATAGGTTGACCTATGACCCCCTTTGACCCCTTAAATGATGACATATAGAGCTAGGGGTCCTAGGACCCCTAGGGACATATTAGAATCATTCATTTGGATCAAAGGGGGTCATAGGTTGACCTATCACCCCCTTCGACCAATTACATGACGACATATGTCCCTAAGGTCTTAGGACTCCTAGGGACATATGTCATCATGTAATATGTCAAAGTGGGTCATAAGTCAACCTATGACCCCCTTACACCCATAAGTCATAGGTCAACCTATGACACCCTTTGACCCATATGAAGAATTCTAATATGTCCCTAGGTGTCCAAGGACTCCTAGGGACATATGTCGTCATATAATGTGTCAAAGTGGGTCATAAGTCAACCTATGACCTCCTTTGACCCATAAGAATGATTCTAATATGTCCCTCGGGAACCTAAGACCCCTAGGGACATATGTCGTCATGTAATGGGTTAAAGGGGGTCATAGGTCAACCTATGACCCCCTTTGACCCAAATGAATGAATCTAATATGTTTCTAGGGGTCCTAAGACCCCTAGGGACATATCTCATCATGTAATATGTCAAAGGGTGTCATAAGTTAACATATGACCCCCTTTGAACCATAAGAATGATTCTAATATGTCCTTAGGGGTCCTAGGACCCTTAGGGAGATATGTCATCATTTAATGGGTTGAAGGAGGTCATAGATCAACCTATGACCCCCTTTGATCCATATGAAATATTCAAATATGTCCCTAGGGTTCCTCGGACCCCATGGACATATGTTGTTACGTAATGGGTCAAAGGGGTTCATAGGTCACCCTATGACCCCTATGACCCCTTTTGACCTAATAAAAGGATTCTAATATGTCCCTTGGCGTCTTAGGACCCCTAGGGACATATGTTGTTATGTAATGGGTCGAAGGGGATCATAGGTCAACCTATGAACCCCTTTGACCTATAAGAACGATTCTAATATGTCCGAGATATATGTCATCATTTAATGGGTCAAAGTGGGTCATAGGTCAACCTATGACCCCTTTTGACCCATAAGAATGATTGTAATATGTCCCTAGGGGTCCTAGGACACCTAGGGACATATGTCATCATTTAATGGGTCAAATGGGGTCATGCATCACCCTATAACCCTGTTTGACCCATAAGAACGATTCTAATATGTCTCTAGGGGTCCTAGGACCCCTAGGGACATATATCATCATGTAATAGGTCGAAGGGGGTCATAGGTCAACCTATGACCCCCTTTGACCCATAAGAATGACTCTAATATGTCCCTATGGGTCCTAGGACCCCTAGGGATATATGTCATCATTTAATAGGGCGAAGGGGGTCATAAGTCAACCTATGAAACCTTTTGACCCATATGAAGCATTCTAATATGTCCCTAGGTGTCCTAGGACACCTAGGGACATGTGTCATCATTTAATGAGTTGATGGGGGTCATAAGTCACCCTATAACCCCCTTTGACCCATAAGAATGATTCTAATATCTCCCTAGGGGTCTTAGGACCCCTAGAGACATATGTCATCATGTAATTGGTCGAAGGGGGTCATAGGTTGACCTATGACCCTCTTTGACCCACAAGAACGATTCTAATATGTCCGAAGAGGTCTTAGGACCCCTAGGGACATATGTCATCATTTAATGAGTTGAAGCGGGTCATAGGTCAACCTATGACCCCTTTTGACCCATATGAAGCATTCTAATATGTCTGTAGGGGTCCTAAGATCCCTAAGGACATATGTCATCATGTAATGGTTCGAAAGGGGTCATAGGTCACCCTATGACCCCCTTTGACCCATAAGAACAATTCTAATATGTCCTTAGGGGTCTTAAGACCCCTAAGAACATATGTCATCATTTAATGGGTCGAAGGGGGTCATAGGTCAACCTATGACCCCCTTTGATTCATGTGAACAATTCTAATATGTCCCTATGGGTCCTATGACCCCTAGGGACATATGTCATCATATAATGGGTCGAAGGGGGTCATAAGTCAACCTATGACCCCTTAGACCCATATGAAAGATTCTATTATGTCCCTAGGGGTCCTAGGACCGCTAGGGACATATGTCATCATGTAATGGGTCATGAACAATTCTAAGATGTTCCTAGGGGTTCTAGGACTCCTAGAATATTTCATCATGTAATTAGTCAAAGAGGTTCATAGGTCAACCTATGACCCCATTTGACCCATAAGAATTATTCTAATATGTCCCTAGGGCTCCTAGGACCCCTAGGGACATATGTCATCATTTAAAGGGTCATAGGTCAACCTATGACCCCCTTTGACCCATATGAACGAATCTAATATATTCTTAGGACATATGTCATCATGTGATATGTCAAAGGGGGTCAGAGGTTAACCAGTGACCCCCTTTGAGCCATAAAAATGATTCTAATATGTCCCTAGGGGTCCTAGGACCCCTAGGGAGATATTTCGTCATTTGATGGGTTGAAGGGGGTCATATGTCAACCTATGACACGCTTTGACCAATATGAAGCATTCTAATATATCCCTAGGGGTCCTAGTACCCCTATGGACATATGTCATTAGGTAATGGGTCGAAGGGGGTCATAGGTCACCCTATGACTCCCTTTGACTGATTAGAAAGATTCTAATATGTCCCTAGGGGTCTTAGGACCTCTAGGGACATACGTCGTCATGTAATGGGTCGAAGGGGGTTATAGGTCAACCTATGACCCCCTTTGACCCATAAGAACAATTCTAATATGTCCTTAGGGGTCCTAGCACCCCTAGGGACAAGTGTTGTCATTTAATGGGTTGAAGGGGGTCATAGGTCAACCTATGACCCTGTTGATGCATAAGAATAATTCTAATATGTCCCTAGGGGTCCTAGGACCGGTAGGGACATATGTCATCATTTAATGGGTCAAAGGGGGTCATTGGTAAACCTATGACCCCCTTTGACCCATATGAATGATTCTAATATGTCCCGAGGGATCCTAGGACCCCTGGGGACATATGTCATCATGTAATGGGTCGAACAGTGTCATAGGTCAAACTATGACCCTCTTTAACCCATATGAATGATTCTAATATGTTCTTAGGGATCTTAGGACCCTTGGGGACATATGTCGTCATATAATGGGTTGAAGATTATAATATGTCCCTAGGGGTCTTAGGACCCCTAGGGATATATGTTTTCATTTAATGGGTTGAAGGGGGTCATAGGTCAACCTATGACCCCCTTTGACCCATATGAAACATTCTAATATGTCCCTAGGGGTCCTAAAACCCATAGGGACATATGTCATCATGTAATGGGTCAAAGGGGGTTATAGATCAACCTATGACCACTTTTGACCCATAAGAATGATTGTAATATGTCCCTAGGGGTCTCAGGACCCCTAGCTATATATGACATCATTTAATAGGTTGAAGGGGGTCATAGGTCAACCTATGACACCATTTGACCCATATGAAGCATTCTAATATGTCCCTAGGTGTCCTAGGACCCTTAGGGACTTATGTCATCATGTAATGTGTCAAAGAGGGTCATAAGTCAGCCTATGACCCCTTTTGATCCATAAAAATGATTCTAATATGTCCATAAGGGTCTTAAGACCCCTAGGGACATATGTCATCATCTAATGGGTCAAAGGGGGTCATAGGTCACCCCATGAGCCCCTTTGACCCATAAGAATGATTCTAATATGTCTCTAGGGGTCTTGGGACCCCTAGAGACATATGTCATCATTTAATGGATATGAAGCATTCTAATATGTCCCTAGGTGTCCTAGGACCCTTAGGGACATATGTCATCATGTAAATTGTCAAAGGGGGTCATAGTTCACCCTATGAACCCCTTCAAACCATATGAAAGATTCTAATATGTCTCTAGGCGTCTTATGACCCTTAGGGACATATGTCATCGTGGAATGTGTCAAAGGGGGTCATATGTCACCCTATGATCCCCTTCGACCCATATAAATGATTCTAATATGTCCCTAGGGGTCTTAGGACCCCTAAGGACATATGTCATCGTGGAATGTGTCGAAGGTTGTCATTGGTCACCCTATGACCCCCTTCAACCTATATGAATGGTTCTAATATGTCCTTAAGGGTCCTAAGACCTCTAGGGACAAATGTCATCTTGTAATATGTCAAAAGGGTTCATAGGTCATCTTGTGACCCCCTTTGACCCATATAAACTATTTTAATGTCCCTAGGGGTCCTAGGATCCCTTAGGGACATATGTCATCATGGAATGTGTCCAAAGGGGTCATAGGTCATCCTGTGAGCCCTTTTGACCCATATAAATGACTCCACTAGAAATAATATAGTAAAAATAATAATAATATAGCATAACAATCATATATATATAATTTATAGATTATAATAATAATATAATATATTATATATTATAATTTACATATGATAATAATAATAATATGTTATAGATTATAATTTATATATGATAATAATAATAATATGTATTAATAACATATATATATTATATTACGTTATTATATTTAATAAAAATATAGTAAAAATAATAATAATATATATTATATTTATAGATAATACTAATAATAACATAATATATTATTATATATTAATAGATTATATATATATATATAAGTAATATTATATTATATTATTATATAATATATAGATTATATATTATTTTATATATAATAGTTATGTTATTATATTATATATTTATAGATTACATATTATATCTTTACATATTTCATAACTCAAATTAGTTATATCACTTACAAATTTGTTTTTCCCTCTAATTTGTGTCTTTTCCCTCCAATTTGTATGCCGCTAATATCGGATATCAGATCTCATATCGGATATCCGATATGAGATCTGATATCTGATATGAGATTTGATATCTGATCTCATGTCGGATATCCGATCTCAAATTGGGTATCCGATAAGTCTTGGGCCTTACTTTCCAGGTTCGGTACCTGGATAAGTGAAAAAAAGTCAGAGCGGATTTTGAAGCGCTTTTAGACGTGTTCAAACTCTATTTTTTTCACATTGCCACTTTTTGGCACACCATGATCCTGCACATACCCTATTGGAGAGGCTGATCGGCCTATCAGATAGGACCTCTAGGTCTTTAACCTTTAGGATCGAGGTAATGAATGTTTTGTTAAGTTGTTTGAGAAGTTTCCTAGTTCTGAAGAAGTCATGAGCCACATGGATGAGATTTTATTTAATAACATCCCAAAAGTGTTGGAAGAACATCGAGGGGAAACCATCAGGTCCTGGGGACTTATAGGCTTTCATAGAGAAGACAACTCTGCAAACTTCCTCCTTAGTGACCATTTGTACAAGTTTCTCATTTTCTTTAGCTAAGATCATCGTGGGCATGGAATTAATCAACCATCGCCTATCCTCTTCCCTAATATTTCTTTGTTCTTCCAAATAAGAGTTCTTGAAATAAACAGTCACCCAGTTTCATATTTCTTCAGTTTTTGTAAGCTTCACATTATATTCATCCTTCATATTATTAATATTATTCCTCATTTTATGAATTGAGGTCAATCTATGAAAAAATGCAGTATTCTTATCTCCCATTTTGAGCCATAATACCTTGGATCTCTACTTCTAGAAGGTCTCCTCTCTGATCATCATTTCTTTCAAGAACTTTCTACATTTATCCTCTTTCTGAATCATATAATCCATGGTGAGACCCTCTCCCATTGCTTTCTAAAGCTCTTTTAACTTTTTTTCCACCTCCACCTTAGTCCTAAAGATATCACCAAAATATCTCTTCTTCCAGAGCTACACATTTTTTCTAACATTCTCCAGCTTAGCAAAAAGTCTATATATAGCAATCCCTTCCACATAGATTCCCTACCACTCTGCCACCCTAGCACTGAAATCAGGATGGGATTGCCACATAATTTAATATCTAAAGGGTCTTGGGTCCCCTTGGGACTCTTCTTTCCAATTAAAAAAGATAGGAACGTGATCTGAGATAGTCCTCGATAATCCTATGAGAGAGGAGGAAATTAGGCCCTCCCAACAAGCTGGAACCAAAAGTCTATCAAGTTTGACTTGGATAAGGTCAGCTCCATTCTTATTGTTCAACCATGTGAACTTCACTCCACGCATCTCCATATCCATTAAATCATTTTTATTAATGAATTTAGCCAAATCCTTCATGCTATCATTAAAATCTACCATTCGTCCAACCTTTTTTGAAGGGTACAGAGGTGAGTTGAAATCTCCCATACAAAAAGTATTTTTATTTCAAGAGAGAAACATAGATAGCTCCTACCAAAGAAAAACTCTTTCTTGCCTAGTATTAGGAGTGTACAATTGATGATATTCCATATCTTATCACCCTTCTTATGTTCAGTAAAAAGATAGTATCTAGAATAGTGAAGTAGACTTCCTTTACTAGCACTTGGTAAATAGCCACACCTCTTGACACACCCTCTACTTCACAATAATAGAAAATAGCCCCTGGCCAAAGATAACTAACAATACTTTTCAAATTAGACATGGTCATTTTAACTTCCTGGATCAAAAGGATATCAATATTTAGATTAGACAGTTTTTGCATGAGAGAAAACTACTTTTGAGGGCTTATCAACCCCCTCATATTCCATGATAGAATAATCATTTTCTACTCTTAGTCAGGGACTCCAAGGAGGGTTTCCTACCACTTGCCACCTCCCTTGCCATCTGCTTCATTCTTCTACTCAGTTTCCTAGACTTCCCTACATCCATCTTTAACACAATGTCCACTTCAGATTTCTTTAAGACTCTAGTCTACCTTCTCTAAGTTTGTCACTTCCCTTCCCCTTCCTCCAATAAGGCCAAACAATCCACCCTCTTAGGTCATGGCAGATCCTCTTCACTTTAGCATAGAAATCTAGCCACCTCCCCCCATTATGCCAAGTCTTTCACCTTTCCTTTAACTCTATCCTTCTCAAGCACCTCCTCCAACACCAACTTTCTTAAAGGAGTACTTAGGAGCTCTTCAATACCTTGCAGAAAGGGTAGGGTCTCTTCTTCTAAGGAAATCTCCCCTTCCTCTAACACACCCAGCAATCCTTCCAATACACAAAGCTTCTCAGAGACCTTTATCCTACAGGACCCCCTTACTTTAGTGGGGCTCCAAACCTTCTATCCTAACTGCACTATCTTTTCTTGAGGGTTAACGTTCTTATCCTCTAGCACCTTCCTAAGTAAAGAAGTCTCTCCCTTCTCTTCTAGCTCTCTATCTCCTTTAACTAGAAGCACATCTCCATCTTCCTCTATGTCTAGAGGAGCTGCCTCCACTTCCTTTTCCCTTGTTGTCACTTCCTCTACCAACTTGTTGATCTTTTTGCAGTCGAAAATCAAATGCCCAAATGATGAGCATTTCTGGCAAAACAACCCCACATTTTCATAAATGATGGGTTGCACTTTTTTGCCCCACTTTGAGCTTAGAGTAATAGACTCAGGTAAGGAAGTACCTATAACCACATTCACATTGAATCTTGCATATACCAACATATACCTCTATATAGTGACTATATCTATAGAAATAAAATGTCTAAAGGAGTTTTCAATTGATTTCAGATACTCTCATCCCAGAACTTGAGTGGGAGTTCCAGAAGCCTGACCCAGACCGGTTCCATCCTGCTTAGCTCTTTTGCCAGAACTACCATTGGGTGCCACTTAGCCACCACTAGGCTATGTTTTCCATATGACCAAGACCCAACCATAACCATTGTCATATCTTCAGTAGCTTTGAATTTAAAGCAGAATAGACCCCCCACCATGGCTAAAACCATCACACTCCCCTTCAACTTCCATCTCTAACTAACCATCTCAATCAATGGGCAAAAGGCAACAAACCTACCAATCAAGCAAAGCTTCGGGTTGCCTTTCTTTGTTGCATGAGTTTTCTTTTTTGGTGACAGTGTGGTTTTTTCTTAAGTCTGCACTCATAAGCTTGATATCAATACTTTTAACAATAGTAGCAATGACCTTAGAATCTGGATACCTTTTTAGTTGAATCTTTGTTCTCTATTCTACATTCATGAGCTTGATGGCATACTTTCTTGCATTTAGAACAATTACCACTTGGCTTTGGTTTAGGAGTTTTGGTACCATTTTTTCTTCTACAAATGTTTGTATTATGTCCAATCTTTCCACAGTAATGACATGTAGGTTTACCTTTTGATTTCGCATTCCTTTGTTCTCCACTTTTGGATGATTCTCCTTCTCTCATAATTGAATATGGCTTGTATCTAGGTCTAGAGGTGTCTTTTTCTATTGGTGACTTCATCATGCCTTCAAAATATTTGATTGCTTCATTTGGTTTGTTCATTCTCTCATGAGTTCCTTTTCACGCCTTAACTCATTCTTCAATTGCTCAATTTGTAACCTTAGATTTGTGATCTCCAAATCTTTTCTATTTTCTTTTTTATTTGCAATTACTAATAGGGTTATCATATCAAGCTAAGTATTTGTAAGCTTCTAAACTTCAAATGATGTTTGTTCAAGTCTTCTAGCTATTTTCATTTTGTCTTCATTGGCCATGATCTTATCTTCCATTTCTTTCATCTTTTGTTCAATAAATTCACATAGTGCAATTTGTTTCTTGTTCTTCCTTGAGCTCTTTTTCTTCCTGGACTAGGGCACTATTCTTTTATAACAATTTGTCATTGCTTCATCTTTTTTATCAGTCTTTCCATTGTCCAACAATCCTTCTATATGAACTTTTGTGTTTTGAGTGTCATTAAGTTTTTGGTTGGTCAGTCCAATGACACCCTCTTTACATTGGTTCTACATAAGATCAACACCAAGTAATGTACTAGAATGTTGTAATGAGCTCATTAAATTATTGACCAAGGAACATAAACTTGAAACGATATCTGGAGAGTATATGCTCTAATTCTCTTGACATGTCATTGTTGGAATAGAAACTAAGCTAAGAAATGAAATGACAACTTAACCTACACTCAGAAATGAAATTATGATGTAGAAGCATCCTAGGTTACATTGCTATCCTACATGGTTTCCTTGTTTCTTAGTTGTTGCCAAGTTGCAATTCCTTGCATTGCTGGGTTCCTGAGGATGTCAAGTTTGTATTGCTTGTCGAGTTCCTTGTGTTGACCAAGTTCGTGGTGTTTGTCAAGTTTGTAATATTTTTTGAGTTCATATTTTTGCCAAGTTCGCAATGTTTACCAAGTTACTGGTGTTTGTCAATTTTTTGGTGTTTGTTGAGTTTGTGGTTGATGTTGAGTTCTCAATGGTTGTCGAGTTCTTAGCATTGTCGAGTGCTAGTATTATTTTGGGTCTTCTTTGATCGAATTGTCTATGTCTAGTTCTAGCTTGGACCAACCTTGCTTATTTTAATTTCATGATGTGTATTTGTTGAGAGTTGACTTGTGACTTGATTTGCATTTAATGTAAGAGTTTATTTAGTTGGTGTTTTGTAACAAGCCGACTTGTGGTCATACAAGTATTTAAAGGTTTCTTGGGTAGAATCTTAAGAGATGGAGGTAGGGAATAGCAGATCAAGAATAGCAAAAGTAAAGTTGGAATGTGAAGTTTATCATTCAAGATTGAAGTGTAAATTTTAATATTGATCATAATGCAGAAGGCCTTACATTTGGGCATGTACATGTCAATACAAACTTCCACTAATCATGCAATATTGAACAACACGGTCAACACTTAGAATATTATTGTTAGTCATTTAACAAAGCAATCTTAAGATTTATTAAATGGTTTTATCCTTTAGTAACTTAGTTGTAGAAACATAAAGCATAAGAAAATAACATGAACACAGATAACACCAAGATTTAACATTTGAAATCTAATTTTGGAAAAGGGTATATGTAGGATCATGGCGCACCAAAAAGTGACAACCTAAAAATTATGTAGTTTTGAAATGCCTCAAAGCATTTCAAAATCTCTTCCAACTAATTTCCCATCAATCTTGATACCAAACCAAAAAAATAATACCTTTATAAGGCCTATTTTATCTTTGGATAGCAACCGTATATGGTCAACTTAAAAAATGTCTCGAAAATGTGTTTTTGGCCTATTCTTGTGTGTTTTTTACTTCAAACATGTAGCTAACAACTTTTTTTCACCCAAATTTGATGAAATGAAAAAGAGTTTCTTAAGAATTTTTTTAGCTTTTCATAAATTTAATGTTTTTCAAATTACAAGTTTAGTAAGTAATTATTACTTACTTTTGAATTGAGCTATGTATAAAGTGTTGATTGACACACTAATTGAAAAACAACTATAACTTTTCAAATGTTACAACATTTTTAAAATCCAAAAGATGCACCACATTCTATGATTCTTCTACTATAAGGAAAAAACAAATAAATTAAAATTTACAAAGTTTTTTAATTAGTTAATGTGGTCAAACACGAGATTTTTTTATCCCAAAAATACTATAGTCAAAAATTAATAATTAATTATTTATTGAGAATAAAAATGCCCAAAAATGTGTGCCACATGTGTGAATGAGTCTTATTCTTGTATCTAGAATATTATTTAAAAATATTATCATTTGATTTTGATTAAGGTGGTCAGACATACGTTTACTTCTTATTTTTGTCCTAAAATATTTGTACTATTAATCTTTAAATTTTTTCAGAAAAGCCCTAGTATTTTAGAAACTAAATTCAATTTCCTAGACATTCTTTTCTATCAACTTTTTGATAGAAAGTTCATAACAAGTTCAAAATTGCATGTCAAGTTGACATAATCTTGATTTGTTGATTTTTCGTTGCCACTTAAGGGCATAGTTTGGTTGACCATGATCTTGCACATACCCAAAAACCACCTTGCAACTAGTCACAATATTTTTTACTTTTCTAAAGTGAGTCTTGTTAGGAGCCAACCCTATTAAAGGTTACCAAACATATTGTTAGTTATGACCTTGTTAGAAAATTTAGATCACCCTACTAGGAGTGACCTGGTTAAAGGTCTTTAAACACTTCAATCATGAAATATCACCTTGTTAGAGGATTTGCACAATGACTATTATTTCAACTATGAAATAAAATATTTCTTTACTTCTACAATGGTTAGAAAGCAACAATAGTTTTGACCTGATTAACGAAGCAACTTTCTTTGTTGATTCTGACCTTTGTTCTGTCTTGACCTCTAGATCCTTCCTAATTAGATGTTCTTTGCAGCTTAGCTTCCACACTTTCTTGCTTTTCCTTTTTCTTTGCTTACATATTCATCTTATTTCATATATCACTTCTCCACACTTACCTCACAACTTGACCTTTATTATATATCATAAGCTAAGACAAGTCAACTTGAATACTCTTCTTAATGATAAATAAACATCTAAATAGTTGGCCTTAAACAATTAAATATTTGACAAATACATTCCATTGTCACACAATTAATACTAGGATTGAATGCTCAGTTGACACTGTGACTCCTTTGATGCTTGACCACTCAGTGAATACTAGGAGTGAATGCTCGGTTACTACTACAAATCCTTTGATACCCGATGACTTGGTTAATATTACAAGAAGGAATCCTTCATTAACCAACAACTCAGTTAATACGAAAGTCTTATTTGCCTAACTGCTTGGTTGATAGTGATATATATATATAAGGTTAATACTACAAACTTTACATTGCTCAGTTAATTCTATCATTTGTGTAACATCAATGACAACATACAAATGAAGAATTGTTTTCAATGGATATGACTCCCTCTCCATTATTCACTCCTTCCATTTTAAAAATATATACAACAATAGTTGAAATTAATACACATTTAGTTATAATATTAATTGTTTATAGTAATACAAATACATGTTTTGTTATATTAATTTATATTTTTTATTTTATAAGATATTTAAATTAGTATTAATAATAGAATATTAAAAGATAGCTAAAATTAAACTTATTTTTTTCAAATTCACAATCTCTTATTATTACAATTTATTTTGATGTTGAAAATTAGATTCTTCCCAATGACAGTAACAACATACAAACTCTCTCATTCTTATCCACCTAAATTCTTAAACATTTTAAACTGAAATAATAAGCCTTTAAATTGCCCTTGAATTTATTTGAAACATCTATAATGTTTTTTGATTAATTTCTGCAAAGTTATTCATTCTTCAATCAAATGAAAAAAAATGCTCTCTAATTATATTGTAGTCATAATGGTTTTAATGAATTATTTTAAGACATACAATGAGTTCATCTTTTGTTGTATTTATTCTTAAACATAGAAATTTCAAATCCAGGTTTGATGAGATTTTCACTTTATCAATTGATAGATGTTATGGAAAATTTTAAGATATTGTAAATTCGAAATTGAAAACATATAAAATCTTAAGATATATTTTAACAGAATAAGTCAAATTATGATATTATTATAACAATTTAATTGTTTATATTTTCAGTTAAATTTATTGTTTAATACATAGCAGTTCACAAGAACTTAGCAAATTATTTCTTATGAAATTGCATCTAGATCACGTTTATAGAAAACTACTAATAACATAATCATATAATAACATCTTGTTTTGATTTTAGATTTTGTGCTTAAAAGTTGTAAAAAATCTGTAGAAAAAGAAATCCCTAATGTTGAAAGTCTCGTCTGAAAGATGGGAGAAATATAAAATTGAGACAAAAAAATAGTACAGGCAATAAGTCTGCCACAATACTAAAGCGGCAAAATTTATTTATAGATCTTTCTACTAGAGAGACATACAAAACTTTCTGCATTCAACTTTATTACAATATGTTTCTCTGATTACAATGAATCCAAAAATCAGCTGAGCCAAAATCTAGGCAGATTTAACTAATCAATTGAAAACCTTAGGTGTACCACCGACAATGCAGCTAAAATTCCTACCAAAATTGTTTGTTGGAGATCTCATACATTCTTTTCAGTAGGTTGCAGACATGAAAATTCTCCTGTTTCTTCTTGGCATTGCAGCTGCGTCAGCAGTAAGAAATTCGATTCTCCATAGCTTTGCTGTTGCAGGAACAAGAATTATTTTGGTCCTTCACATTGCAGTTGCACGAACAAGATGAAACATGTGTCTCCTTCATATTACAGCTGCATCTGCAGGATGAATAAGGGTATTTAGGGAAAACAATATTCAAAGAAGCTAGTAGTGCTATACAGAACTTATACATTATAACTGTGCATATTACGTTACCTCTGCATTGCAGTATCATCCAGTGTCCCTTCGATGTCAACCATCTTTTGGCGTTTGGCCAAGGATTCTGAGTTGACAGATGGTTCAGACACAGCAGAAGTGTTATCTCCAAACTCACTCTGATATTGGTGTTGCCATTCATGAGAGTCAAGGAAATGATCATCCTGCCAAAGGCTCTCAGAAGGAAGTTCAAGCACAGAGAAGACATCAAAACTCTCCTGATCAGTGGGTTCCATTTGATAGTCTGGAATTGACTCAAAATTAGACCACCATGCTGAGTTTACCACATTTATAGTGTCATTCCACTCCATGTCATACTGATCCCCTAAAGCTCTTATCTCGGCCATTTTCTCATCGTCCATTGCTACATGCCATGTTTTCATGTTTTCATGGTCTGTATTAAAATCCAGGCTGCTTTGGATGGGAGGATATGAGCAGGTGTCTGAAGAAACTGTGGTTTGCCATGAATTTTGAGACATGGAAATTAGTGGGTCTAAGTTAGGACATGGATTCCGTTGGATTTGAGAACTAAGAATCGTTGTATCAGACCGCAGAAGGAAGGTATTCAATGGATCAGAGTGCTTCCCAACAAAGTTTTTATCAAACCCTGGTATAGATAATCCAAAGTTTGTAGAACTTTGATTGTTAGAGCTTTCGTGAGAGAAGGATATAGAATTACCTTGTGGAAGAGGAAGGCCTTGAACTTCTTTGTTGCACTGTGAAAAATAGCTCAGTGGCATCACATCAGTGCTTGTTAGAGGCTTAGAGCAAGCTGGACAATAATTAGTGGCTGCAGAAGAGCAAATGTTTAACCATTCACCAAGGCAAGCCCAACAGAACTGATGCTTACACACTGCCATGGCTACGGCCTCGTTGGGCTTGTAAATATCTGACTTGAGAATGCAAGCGTCGCATCTGTTGTTTCCTTGATGACCTTTTGTATTCCTTCTGTACTTGGTGTTTGTTTTTTTGGAGGGGCTGCTTGTGCTTTGTTTGGAGATTGCAGTACCCATGGAAGCTCTATGATATTTGAGGGCTGCAACTATTTCTCTCCTTGCTTCTGCCATATCCAGAAGTTGTTCCTGATAAGGTCTGCTACTGTGTAGCCTCCTTCTAACTTGCTTCTTCACTTTACCATCCTCACAGGAGGAGGAAGGTGCTTTCTTTGCTCCCTTAGAATTTCTGTCTTGCTCCTCATGCACATTGGAAGACTTAAAACCCTGCTGACCGCTCTCCAAATGTGTCTCAAATCTGATAATCTTAGATGACCCTTCTTTGTCATTCACTACAAGAGATCTAGCTCCTTCATTGGGTTTTTGCATTAGATGATCACTACCCTTTTTAGCTCTGCATATACTACCACCTTCTTCTGATGTATGGTTTCTGTGGGAGGAAAGCTGCTTCACCAGGCTCCGTATATATGCACCAGACAAATGAGGTTCTTCTTTTGACCTATCTAGATCTCCTTTTCCCCCACCCGATCTCTGCTTTGAACGGTTCCTCATACTATAATGGCTAAAACTCGAACAAAAAAACAGGGGACAATGGTTTTATGGCAAATGATCACACTTAGGCCAGAAATTTGCTAGCATAATTAACTAGAAAGACCAGCAAAGGTGCATTGTAGAAGATCATGGAGAGTCTCATCGTAAGCTTGAGCAACAAGAGTTTCACAGAAGCAAGTCCACCATATATTGGGCTAGACCAGTGTCATGAACACAATATATCACTAAACATTACACAACAATATACAATGCTAGCTGGCATTAGGAAGAGCTAGATAGATCTATGAGCAGACATTTGGAGAGATCTTTAAGACTAGTTATATCTATCATACACAATTGGATAAATCCATAACCATGGATTTTTATGTTCTCCTCAGTTCTCTCGTATTCTGATCACGAGGTAGGATCAGAAACGTTTGATAGGAAAAAATACTTCTAAAGAATCTAGAAACTTCATAACTTAAAACTATGAATTGCAGAAATCTGATATCTTCTAGGAATGCAAACACTTTGCTTATTTATGAGCTAACATAACGAAGTAGACAAATGAATCTATACTCAAGTACTCAAAGTCGCCATTTCAATGGTAGAACATGGACGCAGGAACTCACTCCAATATTTGACAAGCAGATTTATTTGGAGATCCAAAGACAAGAAAGAATAAAGCTGTCAAATGTTGGTTTCAAAGATGGGAATCAAATCTAAAATTTCATCTGTGCAATAAGCTTAGTCTCTAACACAAACCTGCAACTCTGATAATGTGTGGATGAGAAACAACCCTAAAAGTCAGAATATATGATACTAAACGCGGACAAGGAAACCCATTTGCAAACGTCTTTATCTCTTCTTGCAGAGAGTTATGCCTCCCGACGTCACCGAGCTGACAGAAGAATCTCCATATGTCATGGATTTGTTCATACATAATCCTAATCAAATCAAACTATCCTCCGCACAAAATGAGTTTGTACACAGAGTGTATATTTTGAGGGGGGACAGAAATGTTTAATGCTTCACCATACTTCACCAAAAATAGATTTATTCAGACTGATAAACAATTACAGTCTGGATAAACTGATGCCTTCGGGATCGACATGCAGGCAGCGATGTGTACAAAGACTGTACCAGAAGAAATGCTAATAATAAATAATTTGAAGGGGACCGAAGGGAGTAGTAACCTCGGTATCAGCGTCAGAATAATAAATTCTGACAGTGATAGCGACGTTACATGGTGTGCATGGCTGAAGCGCCAATCAACCGTTGGCGCGGCTGCTGGCTTTTATGGATTTAAAATAAATAGGGTTTGTGGCCAAGCTCATCCTCACGCCCTCTGTAGACATTTGTCATCTCTATCTTTATAATACCTGCCATCGTCTCAGACTTTTTCTTTAAGGAAAGATTGTTTATTGGCCGTTGACAAGGCGGTTTCCTGCCCTTACTTTTGTCAGGCTGCACAGAAAAAACGATATCATAGAAATCAATGGGATTTTTTCGAAATCGACCCAGACCGAAAACAAAACCAGTTGCCGAATTTCTATCAGATTGGCAAATTTCTAGAATTCATTGCACTGGATTTACTTGGAACATTTTAGTTGTTTCATATCAAGCAGTCATCAGATGGATCTTTGGTTTGTTTCTAGTCAGCATACCTCAGCCTCAATTCATATTCGAAATGAATCATACAAGGTCTGTTTGGCTGCGGGAATAGGAATAGCTATTCTAGAATAGAAAATGGGGCTACGTATTCCTGTTCTGTATTTGGTTCAGCCAATATCTAATGGGGAATTTGCGGACCCCAAAATTTATGTTTTCTAAAATAAATAAAAGTGGAATAGGAATACGTATTCCAATAACACCTATTTCGGTGGAATTGCAAAACCCCATTTTTGGGCCAAAATTGGAATACGTATTCCTATTTTACTTTGTATTCCAATTTCGATTTGGTGCATCCAAACGAAGAATTCAAAATTTTAGGAATTTACATATGCCTATTCAGCTTGTATTCCCATTACCAAACGGGCCCATAGTTATTGATCGATCGGTGCAGTTGATCGGCTTTCATATGCATGAATTCAATTTGGAAAACCCCATATTGTCATAATCGAACTAACTCAGTCTCGTGAGAATCTCAAACTTCTCAACTAAAAGACATAGTTTTGCCAATTAATGTCAAATCTTATATATAATTGATTGGTGTACTAGATAGAATAGAAAACTAATGTCAAATCTGCAATCTCCATACAATGTCAAAGAGAGTCAATGTCTTATGAATATTGACCAGTCAACAATAGTTTTAATTACCATTAAATTTAAAGAACTACATATACCAGATACTACAATACCAAGATGATCTAAATAGGACAACCAAGTTGAAATGAGCTCCAGAACCTAATTAGGAAACATAAAGGCAATAATATTGTACAAGTGCTTTACCATCTTACCACAAAGTTGCTAAGCTTCCCCATAATCTTTCTTAACATGAAAGATACATAGCCCAACATCAAGGAAGACTAACCAATTAAATCTCAACGAAGTAATGGAATTGTGTAACACATTGTCTACGATAACCAAAAAGTTACCATCCATCCCATAAGGTAACCTAACACATTCATACAATGGAGAATCAAATGAAGAGTATTAATTCAAATGATGAATAAATTCACAAATTCTTAGTATGCATTACCATAGGCTCATTTATTTCATTACTCGCTAGCTGAAAACAACTGCACAATTGCTTCTATGCCAAGCTCTCTTTTAAACATGCATACAAAACATAATTCAATAAGAAAGCTAAGAAACATCTCAACTTTCATGATATAAATAATTTCTTTCACTTTAAGTCACTGCTAGCTTGACAAACAATGCTCAATTTTAGTACTTATACATATATGACAAGCGTTGATGTGTTACTTGCTACCATGTTTAAGAATTGAAAGAGTATAAATATAAGAATCAATATACACCTCACATATTCCAATTCAATGATTCTCTTATGTAATTCTCTAAAACTTTAAATATCAATGTTTAAGGAGCAACGTTTATGTATAGCATTTATGTCAAATAGTTTGCATGCCTTGCCACTATCACATCTTGCTTCAATCTAATGACTCACAACATTTAGTTCAACACTTATAGCTAAAGTAATTTATTCAAGTCCCCTCCTTTGTTTAATATTGTCGGTTTATTGCATGTTGTCAAAAATTTCTTTTGTACTTTATCAAACAATTTGATGCCATGTTTTTTTCTAAGGCCTTGTAAAACTCTTTGCAAGTCACATGCATATGCGGAGACATTGAAAATTTTAATGCTCCAACTAGCTCGATAAGTATTGTCCGGTTCAATAATTACATGTTGTTTCTAGTTGAGAGCGGTTTGCTATGATTGTTTAGTAATGATGCCAATGTGAACATTTAACACAAATATAATCCCCTTTTTCTTTTCAATCATAAAAAAAGTAATGTTGCCTTATCACTTAATTCCTAGTAAGGAATCCTTTCAATATTTTTTGTTGTTCACTGTCTACCATTTCTAATACCAATGACATTTTGGAAGAAGGAAAACATAGATAGTGTATGGTTATGCTTGCTCTCATTTTAGTAAAAAATGACAATGTTAGCCATAGAGGGAATGAAGGAAATGAAAAAATAACACACATGTACCTATTGATTGCTAGCACAACAAGAAAGTGACAATCATTACAATGTAAGTTTAACAATTCAAAATTTATCAAGACATCTTTTTCAATTCAAAATATGCATCTACAGAATAGATTTCCATAATTAATTTTAGAATCTTTAACTTAAGCACAAACACACATTATAGATTTAGCTTGGGAAAGGAAAAAATAATAAAATAAGAAAGTTAGATTCGGAATTTATGTGTCTATTAACATTGATATCTTGAACAACACTATGAATGATTTGAATGAAAAAACTAGTCATACTAATTTGTCCCTACAATCTTGTAGGACCTACAGGTCAATTGTGTAAAAGACATTGATAGTCAAGAATTACATTAGTTTATATCCTATCAAAACCTCTAAAGATCCTTATCCTATCAAACATCCACCAAACTTCTTCAACTATGCAACCTTTAAGAACTCAACCTAGGTAAGGAAACAGAGGAATGGATGACATGTTGAGTTGTCATTTTGCACGATGCTTAATGGTAGGAAGCCTTTCGAACTCCTCTCTTAAAAAGATGATCTAGGGTCAACTCCAAGGTTCTAGGCGATCTTATGAACTACTGGAATCCACTCAGATGAAGTTAAATGTGTTTGTTCACAAGGAGGCCTTTACTAGTTCTGACCAATTTCACATAAGATGATCAATCTACTTGTTGTTTCAAAATTAACCACAAAAAAAGAGTTATGTTTTTGTTATTTTCTATTTTTAAATGAATGCAATCTAACAATGCAACTATATGAATTCCTAATTTAACCAAGTGTTTTGTATTAAGTAAAATAGGTTTTGAAGGGTGCCTAAAACCCTTTACACCTCAAAAAATATTCAATGGTGCCCAAACAAAAAATACAACAAACCAGAGGAGAAACAAGTCATCGACCAAAACAAGTGACCAGGGTGGCCTCATAGATAACATAGTTCACTTTTGCCACCAAATTACAACTTCATAAAACCATTTAGGACCCTTTAGTCCCAAAAGAATGAAATCGAAGATGTTGTTTAGAGGATTGTTGAGATCATTTGTATTTTTATTTTCTTTAACCTTTGTCCAACCTTCTTCCACCAAAGAAGCCTCCTTTTCCCAAACCAAAGCATCAACATCAAGCCCATCCGGAGAAACAGGCAATACCATATTAGAAAGATTGCCCATAGGTTCCTAACTCATAAAGGGAGGGGAAACCACTCCATCCTTACACAATAATGGACCAGAAGCCTAGTCAGATGGGGAAGAAACACATGCACCCGAAACAACCATAGGCATGGGGGTAAAAGCACAAACCTTTGTCACCTTTTATAAAGAAACGAGTTATTGGAATGTGACAATTCAACATTAATGGAAAAAAAAATGGTATTTGTGTTTAGAATATAAAGATGATGTAAACTGATAAAATGTATACAATTGGATGAATTTTATGCCTATAATTTTTTATAATTTTTTTTGAGTAAGAATTTATTCATTTTATTTTATTTTGAAGTCCCTTTTTTTATAGTAAAAAATATAGGGTGTAGTTCCCGTCAAACAAGTATGTGCAAATCATCTTTTTTTTTGTTTTGATTTGAAAATATCTTATAGATGACATGTATAGCTAGTGAACAAAAAAAGAAATAACTATTTTTTATTTATATTTTCTTTGTTATAAGTACTCAAGTTTGACCTTATCAGAAACCAACAATATTTTTCCTCCCATCAGAACTTCCCTATCAAATCTATACCTTCTTGAAAAAAAATTACATATTCGTGAAGAGGATTCTCTCCTCTGGAGATAAATATGATTTTTTTTATTTTTTTTATATGATTTACTTTTTTTTTCCTTTTTTGAGGGAGCATCTTCTAAAATGTTGAAATATTGACTTATAATATATTAAGATTATAACATATTATAACTAATCAAAACACTCAAAAAATGATATAATGATGATATTGAATCTAAGATCTATAAAAGAGTATTTTTAATTTTTGAAAAAAATTGAATTTTAATAGAGAAATGATATTTGACCAAAACAAGTTTTGGTATCCTAAATGGTGACATAGATCTGTGCTTTTACCTATGGGGGAAACCAAAGGAGCAGGGTCTTTAAGGAAAAAGTAATGTTGATCCAAAGCTCCAGCCCACCAAGAAGGTCTTTTCTTTGACTTCCTCAATTCTATAGGGTAGCACGCAACCACATGTCCAATTCCAAAGCAGACCCTACAGTGGAAAGGAATACCTTAATAGTCTAGAGTCTAAATCTAGGAACTATTAGGGACCTCAAGTTTAATCTTCTCAGGAAGGCCCTTCGAAATATCAACCACCACAAGAATGTGAGTGTAAGTAGTATGAAAAATATCATAAGATTTAGAATCCACCATTTAGAAGAATCCAATGCCATCTCCCACAGCTTCAAGAACCAAATCTAACCACAGATGAATGGGGACATTCAAGAGCCTGACCCAAAGAGGCATATGAGAAAAAGATTCAAAAGAAGGGTCAAAAATCTCATGCCAGGGTTTGGCCAACAATGGGTGACGATCCTCCCAACTAAAGAAACTACACAAAATAGCCCTCCTATCCTCTACAACATCAAATTTTACTATGAAAAAACCCCTGGCCACAAGGTAAACCTGGACAGATTTAGAAATCAATGGGTCCCAGTGCTTAGAAATCCAAGCATGAAGTGTTGGAAGGGAAGGCCAGAAGCCTCTAAATCTGAAAATAGCTGCCTTCTCAGAGATGTCCTCGATCTTTTCAACAATTTCTTCTACAACATCATCATCCAACTTCAACTAGATTGGATTGCAGACCATGGCAGGAGTCACATCTGATAAGAAAACCAGACGATCCACCACCAAAACCCCTAAACCATGGACCTCAGCTTCAAAAGTGGCCACATATACAAAGGAAGTAGCACAACCACCTACGGTCAAGGCAGGAACCCTATCCCAGGATCAACTGCTAGAGACAGGCTAAGAAATGGCCCTAACGGCCATCCATAGACCAAGTAGAGAGAAGCAGATTGGAGCAACATGTTAATGATAAATTATGTAGCATTATGTAGTGTTAGCAAAGAAAATAATGAAGAAAAGGTAACTAGAGATGAAAGAAAATAGCATGAAAGGGAAATTACTAATGGACATAAACCACTATAATGACATATCTATGAGTTAAATTATTGAAAAGATCAGGTAGGAAACCAATGAAAGTAGGAGCAACGCTTCCTTAAATCCACTAATGCAATCATCGATGGAAACTTAGTTAAATTGAAAGATGTTTCACTTCTTATCAAATCACATTGCGACAAAAAGTGCACTCATGTGAGACAAGAAGCTATGTAGGAACAATAGGGTGATCTCTTCTCCAACTTGGTATGTCAACAAAATTTGTCAACACGCAGCAAACACTAGAAATAAAATATCACACAATCAAATCAATACAACAAAATCATTGGCTCCATTATTATCATGAACAAGAATCCACAAAAATAACACACTCTAGCAAGAATAAGTACACTCAATGAGAGCACCAATAGCATATATTCTTATCAAAATAATGGCCTAGAATACATGCTACATTCCTAAATTTATAAGAAATCATCTCATCAATTTGTGTCAAGAGTGAGAGATCTCTTCATGAAAATATATGCTTAAAACTAATAAAACAAATCTAATTATGTATAAATTGACTCTCCAAATGGTGCTAAGTAGGACTCCACCCTTGTTTATATCAATTAATGGGTGCATGAGCCTTTACATGTCTTTAAACAAAGAAATAAATAGTAGATAAGAAGAAGGAAGCTATAAGAGGATCTAAGATTCACTAGAAGCTCTAAAAATGGAAGGTTGGCCTTCTCTAAATATTTCTAAGAGTTAAATTGTCGTCAAAATGTGTTTTTAATGCATGGAAAACTCTAAATTTGGAATAGGCAGTTGATTGTTGGCACACTTCTCACTTCTTCAAAATTTCTAACGCACCTTTGGAGTAGCGCAGCTTTGGAGCAATGCCCCTTCGGAGTAAGTTCAAAAAATCCAAAATTCTCCTCAAGTGTCAAAATTGAATTTTTTAGCTTCTAGTTTCTCTTCCCCTTTATACCAGAGCAATGTTTGGATGTTTGCTCTTGAATTTTTCTATAATCTCCATCACTTGGGAAGTTTCTAAAAAATCTAAAGCCTCATATTTATGCCTAAATTTTCGTTGATAATTACTGATATCCATTTGATTTTTCACAAAATCATCAAGTCTACCATCAAGTTTCAACAATACCTCATCAATCTTGAATGCTTGCCTAATATCTTCATCAGACAAAGCATACTCGAAAGTTTTTCAAAATTGTTCAACCACTACTTGTGCTAAATTGAGCTTCATCTTAGACTCATCTTCAAAAATCTCAATGGAAATAGCATCATAATACCTATCTACATCCAAAATTTTCTCTTGAGGCTAGCCTTTTAACTTCTAAATATGTTCATGAAGTTCTTCCATGACCTTATTTCTAGCATCTATCTTTTCAATCCAATCCTCAAATTTATCAATCACATCTATTGTATACACTTCCATGAGTGTATGATACCTTTGACCTTTTATTGTTTGGAGTGCTTGAAGGTTCTTTTTCCCATGTATATACCTCATCCATAAGCCCAAAATCCTAGTCTACTATAGATACTAGTTTCTCCGCATTAGAATGAACATTATGCAATATGTTCAAATTAACCTATATTATCTCTACATCGTTCTGCTCAAAATTTCCATGCCATTGCTAACATGCTTCCAAAATGAATCAACTTGGACAGTCCCCTTATCTCTCCTTTATAGTATTACAATGAGAGGAACCTTTCTGTGATCTTTGATCCAATGGACATACAATTTCATGCAAATAGCCTCTTAGTAGCTCATTCTCTTTGTGCAGCTTTATCAACTCGTTCTCATTTTAATCAAAATGCCTAAACACCTCCCTAATGCCCATAGTGATCATTACTTCAGTTGTATCTACTATGGGCTTTCCTAATAGGACTTATGTAATCTAAAAGTCCTTAGGAGTTAGATCTTATGTGTCAGCATGTGGAGGAGGAATGGCTATATGAGCAAGTAAGTCTTGATCTTTATTCTTCATTATGAAGGTCAATTGTTGTGCATCACCCATAAGTGGTTCAAGTCTCTTGATGGCTTCTACTAGCACATCCATACTCTCTTCTTCATTCAGGTTCAGTTTCCTCTTTTGTCGAACCATAACCTCCCTCTGCATCCAGGCCGGTGTAGTGCCCATAGGAGACATATTTTTGGATGAAGAGGAGGATATCCCTGTAGGCCCCTTTCCCTTATCCATCATTTTTGGAATCTTCTCCTTTAGAGGGAGATCTAGATTCTATGTCCCTATATCTATGGTATCAAAAGTCCTTGCCTTTGTATCCTAAGAAGTTTCATGAGGTTCTTTAGGTATATGTCCTTCCTCTAATACTTCATTGATTGGCCTTTGTTCCAACTATTCTTCATACCCTACTCGTTCTTCTTCAGTAACAAGAGGGAGAGGAGTGGTTGAGCCTTTGTCAAAAAATGAAATATCCTGAAATGATGGTGGTGAGGTACCCAGAGATCCTTGTGGTAGAGGTAGCCTTTCATTCCAATTCTCTCCCAATGGTTGGTTCGTGGGTGTATCTTGTATTTTATCACCCACCATTTCAATTCCTACTAGCATACAATTGAAATTAGATATGTTAAAAATATCTACTCCCTACCCTTCTTACTGATCCATCCAGTATTATTGTTCATCCTCTAAAGTTTTAACCTCAATAGGTTTCCTAGGAATAGATGGCTACATAATGGTGGTGCTTATCTTTTTCTCTTCTTGGGAAACCCTTGCCAAGCATGTCCTTTTATCCAATAGGAAATTTCCTTCTTCATCTTCTTCATCTACCTTAGGGATGGTTTCTGACTAGAGGAATATGTATAACCTTTCTTTGTATCTTCTTCCTTCTAGTCCTTCTAACCTTAGGTCTAACTCTAGCTTTCTGAGCAGCTAAAGGAGAGGCATTTTCCTCTTATATAGGTGGGGATACCTCTTGTGCTTCCTACTCTGGTTCTTGTTCCTATTCTGGTGGAGGCACCTACAGAATATCCTAAGCTTGAGTTGCTTCTTCCTTTTGAGTTCTCAGGTGCTTGAGCTACCTCTTAAGGTTGAGGTTCTTCAACTTTAGGCTTAGGTTGCTTAGTGTTAGTGCTTATATGGACCCCCTTCTCAAAATTTTCAAAATGTGAGTCTTTGCCATCTCAATACTTACTTGAGACTTATATCTTATTTCACCTCAGGCCTTGAACCTCTTTGAACTAAGTTTGAAAATGTTCAAAATGGTTCAAAGTGATTTGAAATGATTCAAAATGGTTAAAAAGGTTCGAAATGGTTCAAAGTGGTTTAGTTTACATAACCAGATTCATAGGTTCAGCATTTCAGAGATTTAGAATTCAGTTCAAAGGTTTAGGTTGGTTCATATGAGTTCAAAATAACTCCTTTTCAAAATGAAGATCATATGTTGACATCCTAAGTTCAATAGTATTGAAAACTTTGAGAGTTCAAGCCTCTGATCCATGAAATTTTAAGTGTAAAATGAACACTTCATTGATGATCGATACTCACTAAATACCTCAAATTTAAGACAAGAGACATGATAGGTGATATGTAGAAGCCTTACAAAAGAATCTAGTGTTTCATAGTTTATTCAAAATAAAGCTTCAACATCAACAAACTCGTAAAGGAGTTGGCATACTAATTCTAGGGTATTAAGTCAAAGCTTCCCCTTGCAATGCATGGATTAGTTCAAAATATAAGTATGAACTGATGGTTGTCATCCAGAAGTGTGGTATTGTGGACCAAATATTCTTGCACCATATTTTCTAGTCCAAGGAAATTAAAATTTCACATGTATAAGAGGCAGAGCATTTCAGAATGTAGCAGTTCAAGGGCATCCATGCAATATCAGTTTTGCATATCATGAAAATTGAAAGGATGGTGTTTCGTGGAGAAAAATTGCAATATATATATATGTGTGTGTATATATATATATATATATATATATATAATTCCTATGAATCCAACAAAATACTCCATTTACTTCTATGAGCAATGTCCCCATGGTGCCTTATACCAAACCTGCAAGTACACCTATTGGGTTCCAATGAGTCCTATACAGTTCTTCACAAAATTCAAATCTGAAGTCATCTAATAGATGTATTTCATGGATCAATGCAGGCCTACTGATTAAACCCGATACATGAGAAATATACCCATACCTCAAAAATGGATATCATGAAGGACTAGTTTTTGAATGGTTTATACAATGAGATACCAAAATTGTATGGAGGAGATTATAGAGTGACTGTGCAAATGAAAGGAATCAGAATATATAACAATTTCTAGAGTGATAAAATTGGTCTTAGTGCTGGGACCATAACTCCCAACTCCACCATTGGATTTTTGTGAAATTGAGATATGTTGGAGTAATCCTAATTCTCTAACTTTTGACTGGATGATCTTTAAAATCTTTCTAGGTTCGTGAGATACATGTGACTATTTGCACCTCTATCAGATTAGCACTCTATCACCAGCAAATGCCACCTATCAGCATATTTCAGAGGTCGTGTCATTAGGTAAATATTCATTATGCCACATATCATATAATAAAGATAAAATTTAAAGAACATAAGGATCATGAGGATGTGACTAGAAGTTACTAGAGAGATTCAATTCCAAGAAATAGTTATTATTATAATCGGTCAATCTCCTTGACCAAAAAGAAGATAAATAGGCAGTAGCAAGCGAAAAAAGGGGTTCCACTTTTTCCTTCTTAAAGGAGAGGACAGAATGGGTGCTATAATAGAGGGAGTTTTTTAGTTCTTCCTAGTTTCTGAGAGAGCAAACTTTGGAGCTGTTGAAGAATAGAGTCTTTATTTATTTTTCTGAACTATGTTAGAAGAAGGGGGAATTTTTGATTTTGAATGTAATGAAGGGAAGGGATTTATGTTTTCCTTTAGGTTGTGATTTTTTGATGCAATTTGTGTAATAAGATGTTTTTCTATATTTTATGCTTTAGAGAATGGAGATTTGGAAGATAACTGTATATCAAAACTTGGGGTTTGGACAGTTTTCTTCCCACTGATTGTGATCTTTTATGGCTTTCAATTTTCTCTAATGCATTTAAATGTTGCAGTTTCCTGAATACATTTTGATTTCAAGGTATCTTCAAAGTTCTAATTCTTCATTTTCTCAAGAGGATGGAAGATACACTCTTTGTTTTCATTATCTTTGTAATGCAACATCTAGGCAAATGAACTTTGTGTCATTTGCTATTCTTTTCTTTTCAATTATTTAGTCTCCACATCTATGTTGTATTTACAGATAGATGTTTGTATACCTTTTGCGGTTTTTGGTTAAAAGCATCCATATTTGAATTCATTGTAAATCATGTATGGGGATTTGTACTTAGATAAATTCAAAGGGAATTTACACTTTTCAATAGCGAAATGACCCAACAGTTAGTGTATATTTAGCCTTCCTATTTGGTCTTTGGAGTTAATTTGTATATTTTTCTTTGGAGGGCAATCTGTTCACTAACAGATTTTTGGCGACTCTACTAGGGAATCGAAAATGATAGATCAATGTTTTTCTTTCCTTAGTTAAATTTGTTATCTCTACAAGTAGAGATTGGCAGCTCTATTATAAACTTTCAGAATTCTTGGTTAAAGAGTCTAGTGTTTTCATTTTCAAGATTTAAGGTACCTCCCCAAGAATGGAGGTTGATGGATCTATTGAAGAAAGATACCCAGTAGCCTTTATTATCCATAAAGAGATCTTAAAAGATTGGATTCTAGCAAGATGAAGCTACCTCCAACATCTTTATCTTTATCCCATCATTCAAGGACAATCCTATCAGAGAGGTTACTAAAGAAGTTGCAAAACAAGTAGGCTAGCTAAAATCTTTTTACAATGCCATCCTCATAAAGAAGAGACCCTAGGTGCAATATCTAGAAGAAGGACATGCATGTGAAAAAGAAGAGATGACTGAAGTGGAATACAAGCAAGAGAAAGATCTTGAAGAAGAAGGAATTGGAAGATGACAAGATGATGAATATCTAGATGCCTTTTAGCCGCACATGATTCCTGTCTCCACATCACCTCTAGTAAATCCTAAAGTTGAGGTAAAGACTTTAGATTGCCCATCATTATGTTTCTCTGATGAAAATTTTAAGTGTATTTAGAAAGAGGATGGTGTTTATTTTCAATTGGCTTCTATGACTATGGAGACTTGTATGAAATCTTTGCCTGTGACTTCATTCCATGAAGATAGTTCATATTTTGATACCCAAGAAGACAACGAGAGTATATTATTCTCACCTATAGAAATCATGGAAGATTTCAGCAAGGAACCATGTTCAAAGAATGACAATCTATTGAAAACAGTTATGCATGGAGAAAGTTTTACAGTTGAGGATCTTGATGATTATCTGTTGCTTAAAGATTCCATTGGAATGCTTTCTAGAAGTGTCTCAGCAAAAAATGAATCTTTAAAAGTCATGAATGATTATGAGAATGGTGATTCTTTGTATATGAATGCTGAAAAAGATCTTATTCTGGAATCTTTTCACCTTGAAAATAATGCAGCAGAAAATCTTATTAGTAATGTTGATTTTGAAGAAGGTGCTCCTGAATCCTTTTTCTCCCCATGCTTTAAAAGTTTTAGATTTGGAAGTGTTGATAGTCATCTCATTTCAAAAGTTCCTATTTGTGAAA
Source organism: Cupressus sempervirens (assembly GCA_028749045.1). Classification (NCBI taxonomy): domain Eukaryota; kingdom Viridiplantae; phylum Streptophyta; class Pinopsida; order Cupressales; family Cupressaceae; genus Cupressus; species Cupressus sempervirens. Next base: position 323,225,201 of record CM053784.1, read on the forward strand.
AATTTGATAACAACATGATGCCATAATTTCAATCTTTCACCTTTAATGTAATGGATGAAAGTGATAATAGTCATCTTTTCTTGAAGAGTTTTGTTTGCAAAAAAATTCAGAATAACATGCAGCTTGAAAGTGAAATTTCCACACACATGGAAAATAAAGATGAGTCATCATGTTTAAACATTTTTAGTCAGCCCTTGGAGATGCCTGATATGTTTAAGGATAAACTCTATCTTGATGACAAGATGAAAGTATGTGCAGAAAAGTTTTCTTCTCATGCTAAAAATTAGATTGAAGAAAGAGTTACTAAAGTTATCGCTCAGCCTGCAAATAGCCCAACTAAAACATGGAGAGGCACATTCCTTGATCATGAAGAAGAAATCATAAGTGAGTTATTATTGTCTCTTCAACTAGGAGATCTCTCTCAAGTTAACCCATTTGATGATAATCTAATTCTTCAAAGAGACAGAGTAAAGGTGCCTTTGGGTGAAATTCCTTGTGCTGATTTTCTTCTTGAGGAAGAAGAAATTATAGACACATTCTTATCATCACTCAAGCTAGATCATTCCTTTAATGATGACTTAGGTATTTGTTCAAATCATATTGAGAATGAAGCGTTTAATGATAATTTTTCTTTTCATTCATCCATATATGGTTTTGCTGATTTGGATTGTGGGAGAAATGTTGAAACATGTGATGGCAATTTGGAAAAGGAAAAAGATGGAATATGTGCCATGTTTGATGACAGTTTGATCTTTGAAAGAGATGAAGAAAACACATATTCAAGGGTTGATCCCATGTTGGATGAGGCATCTCTATGGCTGCAAGTTGACCATGACATTAAGGACCATGTGCAAGAATTGAATCTTGATGACAACATTTTTGGGTATTGTGCATCATCTCTTGGTGAGGTTTATGCATTTTATTTTTTTAGATTGAAGTGAAATCTCACCTTGTGAATCTAAAAGATCAATTCTTGAATGAAGAAGAGTGCTATGATAAGTTATGGCTATTTAGAAAGGAGTGTTGGATTAGCATATGCATGTGCATTTTTAATTTGAAGTTTGGAAATGAAAGAGTCATCATTAAGAAATGGTATGGAGCTGCTCTATTGAGACATGGTTTACTAATGCAGAAAGGCTCCTACTTCTCCTAGCCGATAAATGGATTCATGTAATTCTTTTCTTACTGCTACCTTTGTGGTAGGTTCTCTTCCTACCTTTGTATATACTTTGTACATATGTCTTTTTGGTGTACATAGTGTTGGTTTGAAATAATATGTGAGCTTCAAGCTTGCTAATAGTTTAGGTGTTTTGGTTAGTTGGTTTTCCCTACCCCCCCCGCCCTCTCTACAAACAGCTCCCAGTTTTCTCTTCATGGTGACTCTATTTGCCCAATGGATAAAGCACTTGCCTTTCACCAGAGATTGTTGGAGTTCTCTGATTTTGTATCAAAATCAATCTCACAGTTAGAGCCCATGTTAGTGCTTATATGGACCCCCTTCTCAAAATTTTCAAAATGTGAATCTTTTCCATCTCAATACTTGCTTGAGAGTTATTTCATCTCAAGCCTTGAACCTCTTTGAACTAAGTTAAAAATGGTTTGAAATTGTTCAAAGTGGTTCAGTTTGCATAACCAAATTCATAGGTTCAGAGTTTTAGAGATTTAGAATTCAGTTTGAAGGTTCAGGTTGGTTCATATGGGTTCAGAAAAACTCCTTTTCAAGATAAAGATCATATGTTGACATCCTAAGTTCAATAATAATGAAAACTTTGAGAGTTCAAGTCTCTAATCCATGAAATTGTAAGTGTAAAATGAACACTTCATTGATGATTGATACTCACTAAATACCTCAAATTTAAGACAACAAACATTTGGGCGATATGTAGAAGCCTTGCCCAAGAATCCAATGTTTCATAGATTATTCAAATAAAGCTTCAACATCATCAAACTCATAGAGGAGTTGGCATACTAATTCTGGGGTATTAAGTAAAAGATTCCCATTGCAATGCATGGATTGGTTCAAAATATAAGTATGAACTAATGGTTATCCTCCAGAAGTGTGGTATTGTGCATCAAATGTTCTTGCACCATATTTTCTAGTCCAGGGAAATTAAAATTTCATGTGTACAAGAGGCAGAGCATTTCAAAATGTAGCAGTTCAAGGGCATCCATGCAATATCAGTTTTGCATATCATGAAAATTGAAAAGGATGGTGTTTCGTGAAGAAAAATTGCAATATATATAATTTCTATGAATCCATCAAAATACTCCATGTACTTCTATGAGTAGTGTCCCCATGGTGCCTTGTACCAAACTTGCAAGTACACCTATTGGGTTCCAATGAGTCCTATGCAATTCTTCACAAAATTCAAATCTAAAGTCATCTAATAGATGTATTTCATGAATCAGTGCAAGCATATTGATTAAACCCAATACATGAGAAATATACCCATACCTCAAAAATGGAAATCATGAAGGACTAATGAAATACCAAAATTTTATGGAGGATATTATAGAGTGACTGTGCAAATGAAAAGAATCAGAATATATAACAATTTCTAGAGTGATAAAATTGGTCTTGATGTGGGGGTTGTAACTCCCAACTCCACTATTGGATTTTTGTGAAATTGAGATATGTTGGAGTAATCCTAATTTTCTAACTTTTGACTAGAGAAATCTTTAAAATCTTTCTAGGTTCGTGAGATACATGTGACTATTGGCACCTCTATCGGATCAACACTCTATCACTAGAAAATGCCACTTGTCAACATATTTTAGAGGTTGTGTCATAAGGTAAATATTCATTATGCCACATATCATTTAATAAAGATAAAATTTAAAGAAGATAAGGATCATGAGGATGTGACTAGAAGTTACTGGAGAAAGTCAATTCCAAGAAACAATTATTATTATAACCAACCAATCTCCTCAACCAAAAAGAAGATAAATAGGCAGTAGTAAGTGAAAAAAGGGGTTTCACTGTTTCCTTATGAAAGGAGAGGATAGAATGGGTGCTATAGCAAAGGGATTTTTTAAGTTCTTCCTAGCTTCTAAGAGGGAAAACTTTGGAGCTGTTGAAGAATAGAGTCTTTTTTTTTTTGAACTGTGTGTTAGAAGAAGGGGAGAAGTTTTAATTTTCAATGTAAAGTAGGGAAAGGATTTATGTTTTCCTTTAGGTTGTGATTTTCTGATGCAATTTGTAATAAGATGTTTTGCTATCTTTTATGCTTTAGAGAAGGGAGATTTGGAAGATAGTTGTATTTCAAGACTTGGGGTTTGGATAGTTTTCTTCCCACTGATTGTGATCTTTTATGACTTTCAGTTTTCTCTAATACATTTAAATGTTGCAGTTTCCTAAATACATTTTGATTTCAAGGTATCTTCAAAGTTCTAATTCTTCATTTTCTCAGGAGGATGGAAGATACACTCTTCATTTTCATTCTCTTTGTAATGCAACATCTGGGCAAATGAACTTTGTGTCATTTGTTGTTCTTTTATTTTCAATTATTTAGTCTCCCCATCTATGTTGTATTTACAGATAGATGTCTGTATACCTTTTGTGCTTTCTGGTTAAAAGCATATGTATTTGAATTCATTGTAAATCATGTACCGGGCAGATAAATTCAGAGGGCATTTATGCTTTTCAATAGAAAAATGACCCAACTATTAGTGTATATTTAGTCTTCCTATTTGGGCTTTGGAGTTAATTTGTATATTTTTCTTTGGAGGACAATCTATTCACTAACACTTAGGAGAATATCTTTTCCTTTTATTCTTTCCTTTGTCTACCCTAATGTACCCAACATCCCTATCATGTTTATATACCATTTCTGAACTAACTAGAGATTGGGCATGGAATGATGGTACTGTGACTTTTGTACCTTTACCCTTTACTAGGTGTGTTGTGGCTTGGAAGGTGATAGTCTGAGGAACTGGGTATAGATTAAAGGGCTTCTTGATCTAGTCCCTTGTCAATTGGATTATATGTCTTTCCTTGTGATTGATATATGCATTCTCTTCCCTATCAATCTTTTTATTCATGATCAGCCTATCAAATATCTTGTCATGATTGTACAAGGGATCCAAGACATCTTGAGTGTCTTGTTGGATAGTCTTTAATGGTATCTTTATCTTTGATGTGCTTCCTAATAGATATAGAGTCATCCTACAATAATCCCTAATTCAAATATCATAATCATCTATCGTGTTCATCCAATGATCTTCTACTACATCTTCATAAACAAATTGCTTTCCTAGCAAATGTTGAACTCTACCAATATTGTCAAAATACAGAAGAGGGGAGTTGTAATCTTCCAAGGGATATTGATCTCATTCTACATCAAAGGTCATGATATCCTGCTTTTGCTTTACTTCAAATGGACCTATAGTAATGGGCCATACCCAGGTCTTCTTATGTTGTTTCCCCACTCTATCGTATGCAGATGAGAGTTGTCTTGCAATCTTCGATAAGATGACCCTATCCAATGGATACCTCGAGAGTTTCTTCAAATTCACCATTGTACAAGCTACCCTTAGGTAAGTGAATGTCTTGAACTGGATGTAGTAGGTTCCAATCCCTGCAATCCTAGTTGCTATCTCTACTAACATTCTTTTGGCATAATCACCCTCTATGAATTAGATGATCACAAAAATGAAGGCATCATCCACTATCATGTGTTCCTTGCTCTAGTTGAATAGCTTCTTCTTCACCAGTTGGGGGTATACCACATAAGGCCAAGAATTAGCATCTTGCATGCTTCCCCTCTTGAATAGTCCTTAATAATTAGTTGTCCTTGTTGCTACTATATACACCAAGTATGATTTCATGTAAAACTTGGGGTTAACTTTGACTCCTACCATCTTCTCATCTAAGTTTTCACTTAGTATTGTGGCCCAATCAATTGGCATTTTGGTTGTTTCAATGGTCTCTATGAAATGTACCATCCAAATCTTGAGATGTTCCTCTGTTGGTAGACCCATGACTCTATTCAAAAGTACAATGGAGTATTTGATATCATCCTTCATATATCCTCTAGTCATGTCCATCTTGCCTGCTCTTCCTCCCAATGACGTTCTTTCAATAAAGAATGATGATTGTATGATTTCAGGTGCCTTCTTCTCATTCTCCCTATACCATCTTTCTTCTTGATGATAAGTTATCCTCACATATTGATCCTCTCTTGGGAGATGAAATTTTTTCTTGATGTTCCTTTGTCTTAGGTCTAAGATGATCTCCCCTGTGATACTCTTGACAACTCTTTCTTTTGACATGTAATTTTTTGCTAATGCCATTACAAGCTTCGAAGATTGTACTAATGTTGGATGTGATGCCACATTGAGCAACCCTGATCTAAAAAGTGTCAAGACCATCGGGGACCTCTCATTAGGTTTATTGCATAGTGTCAAGAATGCATTCTAGTCTATGTGTCCCAAATCAGTATCTCTAATCTCTGAATGTGCATCCTGAAAGCATGATTTCTTTGGCACACCTTGAAACTTGAAAACAAATAGAATGTGAGGACAATAAGGAAGCCAATTTATCTGCATAAAATATAAAAAATATTAATCTAAAAATTTGAAAGTCAAACCCTAAACAAGTCCTAATTACTAAAAAATAAGACCCAGAACACCAAAACTTAGCAAAACAACTCAAAATCCCATTTTATAGCTCTAGAAAATAAATTGGTGCACCTTGCACACCTTGAAGGTGTGCTTCATTTGTTTACTTAGCCAATTGAGTGCACAATATTGCACTTGTGCAGGTGCGCACCCTTGTGGGATGCGTACATGTGCATGTGCACTACTGTGCACATTTGCTATGTGAACATGTGCAAAGAGGAAATGAGTTTGTCTTGTTAAGGGTGCACACATTCACACCTTGATGGGGTACACATGTACAGACCTTTACTTAGACTTATCTTAATGTCCTAATGGTGCACAAATGCACACCTTGGCAAGGTGCACATCTGGGCACCATTACTTAAGTTCTTACTTAGGTTATGAGAAAGGTGTGCATGTGCACATATATGCACCTTTCTTTAGTTTTCCTTAGTTTTTCCTTATTAACTTTCTTTATGTTGAATAAATGTGCACACATGCACACCTTTGTCTCTAACTTGTTTGTGCTTTGTGTGCAAGTTGGTGAAGTGTCAAACCTTTGGAGGTGTGGTTGTGTGGTCCCAGGAGCAGAAATGAAAATAATGATAGAAGAAGAGAATCAATCCTAAGTATTTATAGCCCCAGGACCATGCACACCCTTTGGAGGTGTGTACCTATGTAGGTGCGCATCTCCAAAGGAAGAAAGCTCACACTTGCATATATTGTGCACCTACGCACCTTGGATAGGTGCAAATGTGCACTAGGTGTGCTAGTGTACTCTTTAGCACTAAAATCACCTTTTACCTCTAAATTGTCAATTTTTACATCTGGGTTCTCCCAATCAAAGGCCAAAACAAGACTTGAACCCTAGGTAGAGTCCAAAAAATGTCCCAAGCCCTGGACTAAGGGTCAAGGAGACAAAAAAACTTACTAGGGGGTCCCCATTTCTAAGAGAAATGGGGCATGCAAGAAATGGGGCATGCATTGTGAAACCACAACATGACAAAAAACCCCTCATCATCATCACTAGTTTGAACATATCTTACAAAGAGTTTCACAAACTCTGGATTGGTCTTTGAAAAGAATAAAATTCACTAAAGTTAGATTTCAGAAATATGCATGAAATCTAAAAAGTAAAATCTCAAACTTTTAATTTATACCAACACTAAAGACTATATGACTCAATTTTTAAAGAAAATCAATTCAATTAATCTTATAAGAGGACTGGAGTTGGATATCTGACGACCTCATCTTGCAGGTTCAATGCAAGGGGTAGAATTTATGAGAATTTAATTCAAGTACCTTTAAGCTTAAGCACATTACTCATTAGTTCTCCATGGTGTTTTTAGGATCATCTCCCACTAGAGTGTTTCTCAAACCTCTGATCTATTGTGATTCAAAATTGCAAAAGGATTTTGAATACCAAATTTGAATACTTTGCTAGAATGAACCCCAATAAATGTTTTCCGTGCCTATGTGCTTGGATATTGTTTTGATTCCAATCATGTGTTCCAAGTGCTCTTTGTCTTTTATTTAGTGTATTCATCAACCTTAGGTAATTGTTTTGAATTATCAAGTCATTTGGTGAGGTGTTAGTTTGAGCACTTGTCAAAGCTGCATTTTTGTCTAGATATCAAATAGTATTTAGAGGGCTAGTTTGCACTTGAATATCTTGCACCTGGTTAAACCTCATACTCTACCACTTCAGGAATGTTTAGTATGTATATCAAAGTACCTATATTTCAGATTTTGTATTTTTTTGATATGTTTTGATAGGTTTTGCGTTCCCGAAAATTGATTATAAACCTCTGTCATGTTGATGCATTATGTACATTAATTTTGGAAGCCCTATTTGAGAGTGAATATTTTATGACCTGATGAGCATTTTGAAGAAATAGTCATGTCACTACATTGTAGTCATAAATCACATCATATGTTTATAATTTGAAGCTGTCATGAATCTATTTGATAAGTTTTCCAAGACAATTCCTTATGCACAAACTTAAACTTGCCCAGTCATCATTTGTGACAGTTAATCAGTATCTTGCTTTGATTGATACTACCTTTGATCTAGTTAACTCTATTGAGAAAAAACAAAAACAAAAATCAGTTGCATTAATAAGGTCAAAGACATGTTAAGTTTCAAGTTTGAGCTAATGAAGAATTTGTTTGATCAGTTTTCAAAACTGATTCCATTTGCATTTTCTAACATATTGATCGAAATCAATTTCACAGGTTGACTGGTAGCCTTATTTGGGATGTTATAACTTTGAAATCATCACAGATATGCCTAATACAATCATACTATTGTGTTCTATACTAAAAATGCTTCAAGTATTCCAGTTTCCAAGTTTTCACGAGTCCCTCCACACACTTTTTAAAGTTCATTCCATTTGAAAAATTTGTTGTTTTATCAATATTGCCAGTTCTACATTTTCTAATAGCCAACTTTACATATTTTTTTAATACAACTAGGTTATCTTGATGGGCCGAAAATTCATTATCATACTCTCCACATCAAACTGTATGTATGTCCAAATTTGCAAGTCCCAAAATGATGGTTTGACTTTTGTCTGAAGTCAAATCCATATGCAATTTCCTATTTCTAACAAGTTGTTTCCGAGATGTATTTCAAAGAGGTAACTTCAGTGGTCAATATCTTTTGACATAGTAATCCTCATAAGATGAGATTTTGCAAACGAGAAAAGTATACACAAGAAAGCATGAATACAAAGTGTTGAGTTCAAACCGGGTATTTTTGTTAGTTTCAAGGCCAGTTTTAGGGCATGCCAAGACAAGTTTGGCAGTTTGTTGAAGAAATGGAAAGTGAGTTTTAAATGGTCAATTGATGATAAAAACTTATTCCAATAAATGCACAGATGTTATTCAAGGCATTTCCAAGAGGTTAGTTGTTCGAAAACAAAAAAATTTCTAGGTGGACCCATGCTGGGGCTCGACTGATTTCCTTAGAGTTGACTAGATGTTGTGGAATTTATGAAGAGATTGTGCTCATGTTGAGTTTTGCGATATGGCAAGGTAAGAATAATATTAATAATGGTAATAGATATAAATAAACGGGCATGTTTTCCAAAAGAGAGGTGTATCGTTTCAACACTAGCTTGGCATTAAATCAAAAGAAGGTTGTCACTCATTTGAAGTTGAACATAAAATACAACTCCTGAGATCGTAAACTTAGAATGAAAGCCACAATGAAATTTCATTGGATGTCATATTGCTGAATATGCACATATCATTATTAGAGATTAAATAGATACGTGGGTTATACATGGAATGATAAAATAAAGGAGGGATGTGAACATGATAGGAAGATCCCGTGGTTCACACGTGTTAAAATGTATTTCAACTCTTTAACAAATTTTATTTCTTGTGAAAGGATTTTCTAAAACCTCTCTCATAATTTAAGGTGTTATGAGCTCTTCATCAATAAGTTGGAAAATGAATTTGAAGCTAAAACTCTTCTCAAGGATGGTAACCATATGGTAACCTGCATAAAACATGTTTTCTCGTCATCCAACTATTAATAACATAAATTTAAATAATGGAAGTGTGCCTTCTTCTTTTTTTGTATCGCGGGACATGGATGCCAATGTCAGAAAAGATGGGGCAATGGAAGATATGACTCTTTCCTCAGTCCACACACAAAAGGACATTGCTAACATTTTAATCGGCAATGCATATTGAATGGAGACAGAGTCCAAATGTGATGGACTTGATTCCAAGTCACTCAGTGTCATTTTCTGCCAAATCAAATCAGGGAAAGGCCCAATCATTTCAAAGAGAGTAAGTATACACTAATACGATTGTCAATCAACACAAATTAATAATACAAAGTCTGAGAAATTTGTAGCCATGCACGGATTGAAATTAGACACAAAATGTCTATATGGCACAATGGGAATGTGTAAAAGGAGCAGATAAATAATTAAATATATCGGATCATTTCAAAACTACTTTTGGATATGGGCGATGCAGCCCTGTCAAACTTGCTAAATAACCATGTATTTTGCCAAGAACTGCTTACGGGTTGAAGTTAATATGTCGTTTAGGATAGAAAAAGTGGTAGCATTTTTTCTCAAAATGCTTGGAGCATGATTGGTTGCAAATTGTGTTTTCAGAGGCTCGATCATAGGTCTGAATAATTTTTTTTGCAAGGCCCAATTGCATTTGGAGAAGAACATTATAAGGAGGTCTGTGATTTGAGGTCATAATGCTCCCGCTATCTTTGAGATCAATGTGTAGTAAAAGGGATAGATTATGGGTTTATCCCACATTTGTAATGTGGTAAAGCTTATATATAATTTTATATGGAAACACTTGACTGCTACATTAGTAAAGCAATGTTGCTCTATAATGTAATGTGTAAACTAGCGTCTACTAGTCTTTGAATGAAGTCACTTATGGACGAATGACATGGTAGATTAACTAGAACCAAATAGAAAAGTGCTATGTGGGGTACACATTCCAAGAAGGTACAACATCACAACGATCACTCGTTATTGGCCCCAACTCATAAAGTCTCAAAATGTTTAGTGGCCCCAATTTCTAATTGGCCTAAGGCGACCTCATGGGGTTTAAAGTCGCTCTTCGATTAACAACATGCCATGTGACACACATTCAAAGAAGGTGTGACACACATTTTAAGAAGGTGCAACATCACACATTCTAAGCAGGTGCAACATCACAACAATCAGTGTGGTCATTGGCCCCAACTCTTATAGGTCCGTTTGGTTCATGGAATTTACAAAACTCGAATTTCTACAAACTTTGGTTTAGCCAAATCAAAGTTTTGTATATTTTTATTCCGATTTTTGGGATTTTACTAAAATCGTTTGTTTCACTCGGAAGATGCGTGTGAAGACACATTTTTATGTGTAAGCTTGGAGTTGAAGGAAAATTTCAAAAAATAGTCCAATCTGCTGTTTTTACACTCCTTAAAAAACAAAATCAGGTTTTGATTTTCAATTCCTACTTTTTTTAGGAAGTTGCAAAACCTGATTTTGAGGCAAAATCGGAAGTCCCATGTGCTAATTCCATTTTGCAAATTTTGAAACAAACGCACAAACTTTTAAATTCGGATTTTAGAAAAGCCAATTCCTGTCATCTTCTAGGAACCAAACGGACCCTTAAACTCTCAAAGTGGTTAGTGGCCCCAACTCTTAAACTCTCAAAGTGGTTAGTGGTCCTAATTCCTAACTGACTAAGCATGACCTATTGGGGTTTGTCACATGGTCAGCATATGGGGTTGCGAAGTAGTGCAGTGGTGAGCACGACCTCATGGGGTTTGTCACATGGTCAATAGATGGGGTTACGAAGTAGTGTGGTGGTTAAGTCGCAACATTGTAGGTCCAAGGTGGGCGGTCAGTGACAACTTTAGATTTGTTAATGAAGACTACATGCTAAGAGTTTTAAGGCTATGAGGTGGTGATAGCTTCATAGCAATAAAGACTAAATGCTAGGACTTATAAGGCTATGAGGTGAATGTGAATGCTACTTCTCCATGCTCCAAGTGGACACCACCAAGGAAGCTCCCTAAGTCCTAAGTTGGGCCATGTGGCAAGGTGCTCCAAGATCAAATCAAAGAATGACATATGACAATCAAGTTAGTAGTGACGACAAAAACATGCAAATTTGAGAACCAATAAACATGTTACATGTGGCATTTGCATATAGTTGACCAAGTTTGACCGATGGGAGAAGGTATTGTAAGTTTCAAATGAACCTTTTTTCAAATGTTATTCTCCAAATTCAATGCACAAATAGTTGAAATGAAATGAATAAAAGGATATGTGGGGCCACATGGAGAATTTTTCAACCAATCAAGAATGAGCTGCATTCTAAAGTGTGTATACATTTTAAATGAGCTTTCATATTATAATGAAGTTGAAACTGTAGAGTAAAGTGAGCTATTTTAAATATTTCAAAAGGAGGCATGTTCATCCTCAAAAGATTGAAGATTCAAATGAGTGCCTAGGGCACATTTCTAATCCAAAGATACAAGTATTATATATCGCCACAAAGGTCTCGCAACAAAGAATCTGATTTTGTAGACCAAATGTCTATAGGTCTTAATGGGAAGACAATAGTAGAACTTTTGTGAAAAATGGGCATTCTCAACAAGTTTTCTTATCTTTTTCCATGGAGTTTCAGATTTAATTTTGGAGTAGATGCTTGTTTGGGTTGTCCTCGTCTGGTAGAGATGCTATTAGCAGTGTTGCTTTTCTTTGGAAACCATTAAGTTGGGTTTTTAGCAAGATTTATAGTACCAAATTTGGCTTCTTGCATGTAGTTAGTTTCTATTGGAAATTTAAAGGAGTGACTGAGAGGGGAGTGATGAATCAGTTACCACAAAAACAAGTCCAAGTCCCTTAAGATGTCAACATAACTTTAAAACAAAACCTTGTTGAAGCTTGGTTAACGCAAAATATATTGTTGTCACTCGGTTAACACTGAATATATTGTTGTCACTTGGTTAACACTGAACATACAAATCTTAAGATATTTAAATGTTATTAACCTTAATTATGTTATTTGCAGAAACATAAAGAAATTAACATGAACACATGAGATACCAAGATTCAATGTGGAAACCCAATTTGGAAAAATCAATAATAGCAACTAGTTATAGTTTTTCACTCTTCTGAAGTGAGCCTTGTTAGGAGCCAACCCTACTAAAGGTTACAAAACACACTATTTGGTGTGACCCTATTAAAGGATTTAGTTTACCCTATTAGGAGTGGCCTTGTTAGAGGTCTCTAGACACTTCAATCTAGAAATGCCACCTTGTTAGAGGATTTTTCAAATAGTTGTTAAGCTAACTCTGTTAGGATATTTGATTCATTGCTATAATTATTAGAGAGTAACAATGACTTGACTTGATTGTTGATGCCACTATCCTTGTTGATTTAGATCTATGTTCTAGATTGATTACTTGATCCTCCTTGATCAGAATGTTCTTTGCAGCTATCTTGTAGATATCCTTTCAATTCGCTTTCCTAATTCATTGTCTTCAATTTCATGATTTAATCCTTGACCTTATACTCATATGAATTACCTTGTCAAGTCATCTTGAATATACTTTTAATCAAACAATTACTATCCCTTAAGTCAGGTAGCTTTAACCAATAAATCTATCAGACTCAATACAATGATAGTCGGCTAATACAGGATTGAGTACTTTGTGAACATAGGAAATCCATTCATTAACCGACCCAAATTGGTCAATACTGACTTCAAACAGATTTTCCTTTAGTAACCGAGTGAAATTGGTCGACACAAGATCCATGCTAACTTTCCTTTGGTAACCAAATAAACTTGGTCAACATAGGATCTACCTTCAATGCCCGATTAAGCTTGGTCAATATTGTCCCTAAACTTGGTTAATACCAGAATGCTCGAAATAGACAAGAAACTATCTTCAATGCCCAGGTGAGCTCAATAATCACTGAATTGCTTGGTAAGGCTTAAAAATTTTGTGTAACATCAAAGGCAACATACAATTGAGTAACTGTTTTCAACAATCTACCTCTTTGGCATTGATGACTACCCAACATGTAATAATACAAGGAAATTTTAGAGAAAAATAGAAGTAAGGATACTATCTTTATTTTGATTCTCATTCTCATCCATTGGAACTCCCTCTATTAGTGAGAACTCCCTCTATCAGTGAGAATGCCCTTTGATATCAATATCTCCCTCTAGAATGATTTTTTTTTACTCTTCTAATTTCACTGATAGCAAACTCTCCTTCTTTACTGATACAAAATTTCTTTCTCAAATTCTTTCTTTGATATGACAACAAACTCTCCCTCTTTGACATCTCATGCCAAAGAAAACAATCAATAGATTTTCCATGTACATGATGCAATGATTCATATGCAATTTGCTTTGACAATACTATATCAACCTAGCTGATCTTCAAATACTCAGTTGATGCATCACTAAACATTGTCTAGTGAGCTTCAAATAGGGGACTGACCCCTACCTTATGTCTTAGATACAAAAATGCATCCTTAGGTAATGGCTTGCTGAATATGTCTATAATTTGTTCCTTTGTATTCATGTATTCCAATCTCACCTCTTTTTCTTATTAGAAATATGGATTACTAAAGGGGGGGGGGTGTGTGAATTAGTAATCTACAAATTTTAGTCTCCAACTAGATATTATTACTTACTTTAAACCATGCATAACAAAGTAATAAAGTAATGCTGAACAATAATAGTAATAATGTACAAAGATAACTCATAACACCATATTTTGTTAACTAGGGAAACCTTGGCCGAGGGAAAAGCCCAGTGGGGATGATACCCATTAGATAACCTAGTATACTGATATATAATTCTCTTGTTAGAGGATGGAAACTGTTAGGATTCAATGAAAAAATTTAGTATAAGTAGTCCCTGTTAAGAGACTTTGAATCCCTGTTATGAAATTCCAACCTTGTTAGTAGTTGTGCTAACCCTATTAGGAGTTGTACTATAATGTATGCAAGAAGAGCCCACTTCCTAAACATGAAATTTCAACTACAAGAAGAGCTCACTACTCAAACAAGTAATTTATTGTTATTTCCTTCCTTGATTGATCTTTGATCTCCAGCTCGATCTTGGATCACCAAATAGCTTAGATAAAACATCGCATAAATCACTTTTGCAAAAGTTTTCTAACTTCGCAATCTTACAAGATAGCCCTTACAAGCATAATCACACACCTTCTAATCACAAGAAGTCCTTTGCATAAATACCATACCTTTACACAAATTATTGTTACGTCAGCTAAGACCACAATTCACTTTTCCAAGTTAGAGTAAACATCATGGATGTTGGCCCTAATTGGACATGTAATTGTTTTGTAAACAAAATAATTCTTTCCTTCGATTATGTTATTCTACTTCATCAAAACATGATTATCTCTATTCCATATAGTCCGTACAAACTATTGAGGTTATATACATGACACCAACATGTATACTATCTTCATGTAACTTCACTAGTCATAATATGAAGTCTGCAACATGTTATAAACAAAACAATACATTATTATAAACCAAATTCTGTACTTAGACAATTTTCTAATTACCAAACACTAATTATCTTCATTTCCAAGGTTTCCTATGAATATGTACATCATGTGTTGCCATAAATGACAACAATTACATATCACAATTAGTCGATTGTCAACAATCTTCCCCTTTGGCATTGATGGCAAGAAAATAGGGGAAATTGGCTAAATGACAAAAAGTTAACTATCAAAATAAACATTACATCTATTACAACCTATTCAACTTCACATATATGCTCCCCCTTACAATATACTTTAAAATTTTACAATTTCCACATGTGCCTCTCCCCATTGTATCTCTTCCAACAATCTCTCCTTTTGATATGTATACAATTTTCACATGTATCTCTCCCCCTTTCACATCAATGAAAAAGGTCAAAATGTCAAGATTCTGTCCAAAACTATCTAAAAACTGCCAAAACTAGTGTCTTTCCTTATGCTAATATCATCTTCATACAATAATCAGAATTAGCCTTCAAACCATCCATATCTTTGGTCCATGTCTCTTTGGTAGACTCAGCTGATGTGAGAATTGCACATAAAGAATATGATGCAATCTCAACTGCATTAATATGTGAATACAAAAAGTTTGAATATGTTTCCTTGGCTTTGACACATTCCTCCAACTACTTCTTAACAAAAGATAATTTTAGAGCAATAGATTCTCTGAAATCAAATGTTCTCTTCAAGATCTACAAATTCCAAAGTTCCATTTTCCTAATGTCGCTGTGAATAGTGGCAACTTGACTCTCAAAATCATCTACTTTGCTAGATGGATGCTATATTTGGTTCGACAAAGCCTCTAGCTCACTCATCTTTGTCCCTATCTGATTGTCCAAGTCTTTAGTCAGCTTGTATGATAAGGTACACTTAACATATAGATTTTTCCCTTGCTGCTAACATTTCCGAAGTTCTTTTATACAAGTATCAAGATAGACTAAGTCGTTCTTGATATTCTAACAAATCATGCTAAACAAGTTAGCATCATGGGAAATTCGAGCCTTTACCTCTGCAACATTCAAAAAAATTGTAAACTCTTCATCAAAGGGTTTTAGCACTGCTTGTACTCTTTGTTTAGGATCTGACTCAATATGTTGCACTATCAAAGTACTATGTAGTTTGTCAGTCACTTGCATTTATGATCTCTATAAACTCTTCATTGTTTTATTCTTCTATATAAGTTTAGATAAGGATGAAATTAGATCAGTTTGATCATCATCATCAATAGCTAAACTAGCAAGAAAGAGTAGTGTAGATGAACTAGATGGTTTAGTCTCATTCTCCCTCTATTTCTTTATTGCTTCTTTAGTTCTTCTCTCTTCCTCTTCTTTCTTTCTTTTTTCTTTTTTTTTTTTCTCTTCTCTTCTAATATTTTCCTCTCTTCTTCCTTAGTTTTCTTTTTCTTCTCTTCTTCTATAATCCTTCTCTTATCTTCATCTTCCTTTCTTTTCCTTCCTTCCTCAAGAAATTGTTGCTTGGCTTCTTCTATTTTCTTCTTTTCAACTTCTAGTAGCCTCTTCTCTTCCTCAATACCTTCGGTGTCAAGTACATTTGGTTCAAAACTACCAAATCGATTAGTATCATCAATCTTTATAGTAACACTGATTTGATCAATCTGCATGGTGTCACCACTTACTGACACTTCTAAGGTTCTAGGGGTTGGAGGAGATGTTGCCTATGGCTCTATTAACATCTTACTGGTAGTTGCTACAATCTCATTTCTTAACTTATCCTTATCTCCAATCATAAATAAAAATAGCCTCAAATTTGTCCTCAAGTATGGAGTGAGGTTATTCAACAATCCTTTTATTTCACCTTCATCATCAGTCTTGTAGATAGTCCTTAGCATAGACTTCTAAAGTTCAAGGTCTTCTTCTCTTGTAATATATATCAATATCTATAAGTTTGTCATAAAATTTATAAGTTCACTACTCCTTCAATATCCTTCAAATTTAGATCATTTGCTATGATATATCTTATAGTAGATATATCAATATAATCCTTCTCAAATTATTATATAAATCATAAAACTTGTTCATCTAAACAAAGTTTCCCTCATTGGAAATCGTTGTGTTAATCTTCTCAATCTTCACCTTCTAGGGTTGCTGAGCTTTTCCTATTGCTTTCTTAGGTGGAGTCACATTTTATGCTTGCTTAGTTTCCTATTCCTCATCCTCTTCATCACTTGACTCAATTGTCAACAATGTTTTTTGTCTCTTTCTTGATCCTATGACCAGCTATTTGATTCATTTTTGTCTTTGTAGACACTACTTCCACTAATCTTTTAGACTTTCTCTTCTATTCACTAAGCTGAACATTGAACACTGTCGCATATGAAATGCTATGTTTCGAAGATGTCTTAGCAACTAATACTGACAAAGGTTTTATGTTTAGTACACCTTGCTTCATTGTCTATCTCATAGCCTTAGATTTGTTCTCTGTCATTTCAACCTCTGATAGTGCCTTCTTCATAATTGACTCAACTTTCTTAAGTAATTCCTTCTCCAAGGTAGCTTGATGAGCATGTTGTATAATCTCGTCATATGTACCAAATCTATATTTCTCTTTATCTCTCTCTCTAAATTCAAAAAAAAGTCAATATAGCCAACTGCTACATAATCGTTCAATTCATAGCTCAAGGGATCAATAAATGTCTCCTGAGGTTCCATTGCTTGAATATATGTATGATTTGTATCAACTAACATACAAATGTCTTCTTTGAATCTATCCACAATTGCAGGAGCAATTCTAAATCTTTGTTTCATCTCATTCTAGAATGTTCTCATTATTAGAGTACCACTATCCAATATCTTGTCTACAGGGTTCCTTCTTCATACCTCTGAAATCTTCTCCACTATGCATCTATCACTACTCATTATTTTTGTGATTGAAAAATATGGAAATCTCTTAAGTACATGAAAGAATATGTGATTTATCAATGATTGGAATCTAAACACACCATTCTTTGTCCTCTTAATCTTTTCAAGGTTTTCTAAGAGTTGCACTCTCAGAATTTCACTCAGATTCACTTGCTCTTTCTCTGCACAAATCTTATATGCATCATAAATGAATCCTACTGAAAGTTCATCAATCTTAGAACTTACACAAACTAAAAAAGCAATAATTCTACTTAGAAATATCACATCATCTTGCTTGATGGTGTTGATCACCACAACCTTACCATTGTATACTGCCTTAGTGTATCTTTCCACTTTCTTCTTATCCATCTTCTCACCTATAGGTACACTACCTTGTTTTCTAAGACCAATTACTTCATGAGTAAGGTCGGAAGAAATGTCAACTACATTATCTTGCATCCACAGGTTTCCATCATGTATACATCCTACTCAGTATAATTTGAGTCCATTCATCTATGTCTAATTTATGGTAGAAATCATACTTAAACAAGTCTAATTCCCTTAGATGTTCAAATCTAGGCTTCACAATCATGTCATAGTTGAAAACTAGTTCCATATCTTTGTTCATGAATTTACTGCCAATCAACTCAATTTTTTAATTTAAATAACTTTCTACATCTTCAAGGTAAACTATATTGTTCGAAGTGATAGACAATGCTAAGTTAAGGTTTCCTTCATTAGGTTTTATGTAAACAATCTTAAACTTGGGTCTATCCTCATTCTCAACACTATGTACTACTATCATATACATGATTTTTATCAAACAATATCTTTTACAGAACAAATTTGTGGAAAAATGATAAAATACCTCTTTCCAAAAATAAAGTTTTCTTCAAAATCACTTTGACAAGTTGTTTCTAAATGCTCTTCACTTTGGATGTGTTCCCAATGAAGTAAAATTCAATTTTGTACTCCATTAATCCCTTTAACTTGAACTTGCATAAAATTGCATATTTCACAAATATGAAAAAGCTATCAATTACATTTTGTAATCAAATAACTATTTAGAATCATCTATCTGATCTTTAGATGTCCCCTGAGGTTTACTATAGCCTCCTTCCATCATGACAAACATCCTCAAGACTTCGCTTCACAAAATTCTCTGCAAAAACTTACTTGTTATCTTCTCTTAAGGAATCAACCTTTACTATAATACTAGTAACTCTAAATTCCTTCATAACTTGTTTAGATGAGCTCCAAATTACAAGAGAGCTTAGTTACCATCTAAACATAACTAGATACACCTTTTTCCAACTTTGCTACCTGTAACTTGGTCTTTGACTAAAGTTCTCAAATTATGATGTTGTGAACAAGCTTAATTCAACTTAATTGAATCAAACTCAATAACTGACTTCAATCTTCTTGTCTCATCATCATCTAACTTTTCTTTTGAGATATCTACTCCTTTCACAAATGCTTTATTAAGTTCTTCTTGAAGTTCACTCACAATGTTTCTTTGTTCTTCATTGTTTCTATTAGCTACGAAGTTCCTTTCTTGGTTCTTTCTATCATTCCTTCTATTCTCGATGTTTCTTCCATTTTTCCTTCTATCTCTAAATTTTATATCCATTCTACAGTACTTTTTTGTGTGTCCAAAGTTGTTGCATAAGTGACATACAAGTGCTCTACTTCTAGGATTTTGTTGATCATCAGGTACATGACAATTATGAGCAATGTGTCCTAAGTTGTTACACGTATAACACATGATCTCTCTTTTTTCTTCATAGGATCTTCCTTCTCTCGATGTCCTTTCATGAGATCTTCTTTTATCTGTAGGGTTAGCATATCTAGACATTCTACTATTCCTTCTATCATTATCATACTTAGGTTTCCTATGATCAATTGCACTATGACCCATACCATGACAATTATGACAATAAAAGTCTTTGACATGATTAAATGACTTATTCTCTTTTCATATGACCTATTTCATTACATAAAAAGTACTTACCTCTAAATTCATACCTGGTCACCTTGGGAGTCTCCACTTGCTTTGGTTCATCCAAGATTTCAACATCCTTATTTTTCTCAACTTCTTTAGGTTTCTCAGAGGATTGACTTGATTCAATCTTGTCATTAGATTTGTCCTTTTCTTTCAGATCTGATCTAATCTCAAGTTTTTTCACAAACATGTTAATTCGATAACCAAGATCAATCTTATCATAAGTAGGTCTTTGTATTGACATTGAATCATCAAGCTTTTCTCTACTAGAATAAAGCTTCTCAAGATATTGTTTGCATTGTGTCAATTCACCTTTCACAATAGTATTGTACTTATGGACTTATTCATGATCTTCTTTCAATGTTTCAAACTCAGATGTTCTCTTTTCTAGACTTGCTCTTAGATCTATAATTTTAGTCTTCAAATCAGATTCAACTTTGCTAGGATCATTTCTCAAAGTCAACTTCAAATTTGTAATCTTCAACTCATGCTTCAAGATCTTGTATTTTGTCTTCAACTTTGAATAGTCATCATCACTAGTTCTAGATTCAGTATATTCAGGCTTGGATTTTAGATGATCAATATTTTCTTTCAATTGACCAATGTATACTTTGTAGTCTTCATGTTTGTCCTTCAACTTATCTCTTTCTTCACTAAGGAGATCAATTTGTTCAAGAGCTTCTTCAAGGTTCTTCATCAACTATTCCATATCCATAGGGATCTTACTTAAGTTGTTAAGCCTCTTCAAAGTAACTGTGCTCTGATACCAATTGTTAGAAATAGGGATTACTAGGGGAGGGGGGGTGAATCAATAATCTACAAATTATAGTCACCAACTATATATTATTACTTGCTTTAAACCATGCATAACAAAGAAAAAAGTAATGTTGAATAGTAATAGTAACAATGCACAAGGATAACTCATAACACCATATTTTGTTAACTAGGGAAACCTTGGCCAAGGGAAAACCCTAGTGGCGATGATACCCACTAGATAATATACTTATATATAAGTTCTTTATTAGAGGATGGACCCTATTAGGAGTCAATCAGAAAATTCAGTATAAGTAGTCCCTATTATGAAACTTTGAATCCCTATTAGGATATTCCAACCCTATTAAGAGTTGTGCCAACCCTATTAGGAGTTATACTATAATGTATGCAAAAAGAGCCCACTACCCAAAAATGTAATTTCAACTACAAGAACAGATCACTACTCAAACAAGTAATTTACTGTTATTTCCTTCCTTGACTGATCTTTTATATTCAACTCAATCTCAGATCACCAAATAGTTCAGATGAAACTTCACATAAATCACTTTCACAAAAGTTCACTCACTTTGCAATCTTACAAGATAGCCCTTACAAGCACAATCACACACCTTCTCATCACAAGAATTCCTTTACATAAATACCATGCCTTTACACAAATTACTATTGGATCAGCTAAGACCACAATTCACTTTTCCAATTCAGAGTAAATTTCTAGGATGTCGGCCCCAATTGGACAAGTAATTATTTGTAAATAAATAATTATTTCCTTTAATTCTACTATCATGGTTCATGAAAACATGATTATCTCTGTTATGTATAGTCCTTCCAAATTTTTGAGGCTAGACACATCATCTCCAACATGTATACTATCTTCATGTAACTTCGCTAGTCATAATATGATGTATGCAACATGTTATAAACAAAACAATACATTGTTATAAACCAAATTCTATACTTAGACAATTTTCTAATTACCAAACACTAAGTAGCTTTATTTCCAAAGTTTCCTCTAAACATGTACATCATGTGTTTCTATAAATGACAACAATTACATATCACAATTAGCCAATTGTCAACATTTCTTTCACTAACTCTCTCAAAGAATGATATTTTCTTACAATATGCTTTGTCTTTATGTGCATCACAGGATTCTTTGAAATGTTAATTGCACTAGTGTTATCACAAAATATAACTATTGGATCCTTGATTTCTTCCTTCATACCTAACAACATTTGTTTGAACCAAATGATGTTGGAACAATTAACTACTATTGCAACATATTTTGCTTCTTCTGTAGACTAAGAGATGCAATTATGCTTCTTGCTAGTCCAAGACACTAGCCTAATTCTAAGAAAGAATGCTCCACCACTAGTGTTTTTCTTGCCATCAATACTTCCTACCCAATCAGCATTAGCAAAGGCTTTTAATTCAAGGTTTCCTCTATTCTTATACCACAAATCGTAATCTTCAGTACCTTTTAGATACCTTCATAATTCTTTTTATTTTCTTCATATGATTTTCCTTTGGATTAGCAGAAAATATTTCCACTATACCAACTGCTAATGCAATATCAGGTTTTGTGTACACTACATGCTGAAATTTTTCAATCATTGATCTATATGTAGTTTGATCGACCTCTTTGCAATCATCATTTTTGGAAAGCTTATGTCCAATAGAAATAGGTGTTCCATTTGGTCTAGAATCCTCCATTCCAAACTTCGTCAATATCTCCTTGATGTATTTTAATTGAGTAATGTAGATGTCATCCTTCTTTTGTTAAATTTGTAGGTCAACAAAGAATTTGATATCTCCAAACATTGACATTTCAAATTCCTTACTCATTTCCTCAGAAAAGAATTTGCATAAGTCATCATATCCAGTGAATAATATATCATCTACAAAGATTTATGACAACAATATCTTCTTTTTTGGTCCTTACTTGATGAATAGGCTATTGTTATCATTTGTTCTTTGAAAGCCAATTTTTACCAAATAACTATGTAAGTAATCTTTGATACTAGGCTCTAGGGGCTTGTTTAAGACCATATAAATTTTTGTGTAGTCTACAAACCATATTCTTTTTGTTAGGATCTATGAAACTTTTAGATTTCTCAATGTAAACTTCTTCTTCTAGGATTCCATTCAAGAAAGTTGACTTTACATCCATCTGATATACTTTGAATCCTTTATGTACAACATAGGAAAGTAGTGTTCTAACACCTTCTATTCTTGAAATAGGAGAAAATGTTTCTCTATAATCAATACCTTTTTCTTGAGCATAACCTTTGTATACTAGCCCTTGTTTGTTCCTTGATACTTCTCCATTTTCATTCAACTTATTTTTGAACACCCATTTTATGCCAATTAAATTTTGGTCCTTGGGTCTAGGAATAAGAATCCAAGTTTTATTCATTTCAATTTGATCAATCTCTTCATTCATTTCCTCAATCCAATTTTCACTGTCTAATGCATCTTTAACAGTTCCAAGTTCAAACTCAGTAAGAAAAAATGTACCTTTTAGTGTGTTACTTGTCATTGTGCCTTTTGACTAATCTCCAATGATTTTCTTAGGTGGGTGATGCCTTCTAACATATCTAGCAAGTACAAGTTCCTTCCTTTTGGATTCATTCATTTCACCATACTCAAAATGATCTTCTGAATCATGCTTGGGTCCCATTGTATGCGACTCAGGTCCTTCAGACCGTGACCCGATTTCTAATATTTGAAACTCAGTTCCTTCTAACTAAGACTCAGGTCCCTTAGACTGTGACTCTAGTTGCACTTGCTATAACCCAAGTTTAACTTGAGATCTAGAGGACTTGGGTGGTGAAGACTATTCATTTCTAATTGCATTTTCTTGAACTTCAAGTAAAGTATCAGGTTCATAGTAGACAAAGTTTCTATAGTTTTCAAGTTCTTTGTTGCTTTGTTCTTCACTCTTTTCTAAAAGCTCATCAATTTTTACATGTGCGCTTTCTATAACCTTGTAAGTAGTAAGATTCATACATGTATTTGCTTTGTGTTTGTTGGAGTAACCTAGGAATATGCCTTCATCACTTTTCACATCAAAGTTTCCTTTCCTTGTCTCTTTTAAGATATAACATTTGCTTCCAAATACTTTGAAATAATAGATATTAGGTTTATAGCCATACCATAATTCATAAGGAGTTTGATTTGAATCTTTCTTCAGTTGAACTTAGTTCAAGGTATGAATTGTTGTACTAATTGCTTCCTTCCAGAATTTGATTGCAACATCTTTCTCCATCATTAGTGTCCTTGCACAATCCATAATGGATCTATTTCTTCTTTCTCCTATACCATTCTACTGAGGTTTATTAAGTGAAGATACATGTCTTTTGATTCCTCTTTCATTGCAAAATTCATTGAATTCATTTTAGATGAATTCTCTTCTTATGTCTCGCATTAAACATTTTAGTTTATTTCTTATTTCTTTATCCACTCTATCTAGATACCACTTGAATTTTTGAAATGCTTCATATTTATCTTTCAAGTACACCACTCTCATCATCCTAGAATAATCATCAACAAATAAAACAAAGTACTATCTCCATAGTAGCTTTCTATGCCAATAGGTCCACAAAGATCCATGTGAACCAACTCAAGAACTTCTTCAGAATGACAATTCTTTCTTTTGAAGCTTGTCTTTCCCATCTTCCCAGTTGGAAAATTCTTGCACATGTCCTTGTTAGGTTTCTTTAGGCTTGGAATGCCTCTTACTCTTTTATTATTACTTATGTTGACCAGGTTATCAAAATTCACATGACACAATCTTTTATGCCATAACCAACTTTCCTCTACTTGAGCTAGTAAATATGGAATTTTACTTAGATATAGATAGAATAGATTACCATTTTTTTGATTGTCAATCCCAACTAAATTTCCTTTCCCTTCCAGTAGCTTGGCCTTTCCATTCATGAATTCTACCTTGAATCCAATGTTGTTCAACTATACCACACTAAGTATATTGTGTTTCAATCCTTCAACCTAGTATGCATTATCACATCTAAGTTCATTAGTTAATGTAATGCAACCTTTTCCTTTTACATAACATGGTTAATCATTTACAAATCTAACACTTCCACCATCATAGTGTTCCAAGTGCTAAAATTTTGTTTTATCATCAGTCATGTGGTGAGAATAACTATTATTCTTGCTAATATGAGAAATAAGGACCATCTTATCATTTTCATTGTCTGAGTCATCTTTAATAGAAATTTAAACCATTTCATCATCATCGCTACTATCAATATTTTTAGCCATGTAACAAGATTTCTAACCTCTATCCTTGTAATCTTTGTAGCTTTTGAAAATTTTCTTGCTTTTTACTTGTTGTACTTCTCTTCTTCTTTGCCTTCTTTGTTTGGACACCTTGCAACAATGTGGCCAACCTCTTCACAAGAGAATTAGATTAGGGGCACTTTACCTTTGTCCTTTCCTTTTCCTTTAAGGAATATTCTTGCAAGTAGGGCTTCAATGGTTTCAAGGTCATCATGAGAATCCTCTTCATCAGCACTGTCAAACTATTTGCCTTTAGATTTTGCACCTTTTTTTTTTATTGATAGTTTAGCTTGAAATGCAAGATCAATGCTACTAGAGTTAGGAACATACATATCAAAGTTTTCTAACTAAAAGGTTGTCAACCTTCCCACTAGTGCATCCAACATTATACCATTTTTGTGTTGGAAATCTGATTGAAAATGAATACTATCAAAGAGGGAGATTGTTGCAAAGAAGGAAGATGGTTGATAAAGAATGTTTTCAATCATTGTTTTTTCATTGATGTCAAACCTACTATTTGCTAGAATGACAATTGCTTATAAGATCCAAGTACTATTACTTAGTTTATTGATGAAGAGGATTTAATCAACATGATCTAATAAGAGAACCTAAGGGAAATGTTGAGTTATGGTTTTGTAATGAAGTGCAAGGATCAGTTAAGATAATAGTTAAATGATGTATTTATAACAAACTCGAAGATATAGAGGTTGGTCACACTTAGAAATATTGGAGGAATAAGTTGCAACAAGGTTAACTACAAAGCTTAACTAAGTTCATTAGTGAGTGTTGAGCAAGCTAGTTCAAGTCGAGCAAATTTTTAGTTAGTGCTAAGAAAATAAAAAATCTAGTGTGTACTGAGTAATACAGAAGTAGTTAAGTGTGTTCAGGTGCCGAGAAAAGTAACAGGTGTTGAGCATCAGAAAAACTTAGTAGATGCTGAGTGAATTCATAGTAGGTGTCAAGCATCAGTAAAATGTAGTTGATGTCGAGTAACATAGTATGTGTCGAGCACCAAAATTTCAATAATGTTGAGCTACTACATTATTGGAAAATTCAAAGATTTTTCAAATCTAAGGCAACAAATTTGTTACCTTGAATTTTATGAACCAGTTAGAGGATAAGGATGATGAGCTAGAAGCACAAAATTCTATGTAAACCATTTTTTTGAGTGAATTCAAGAGGATTCTTCATAATGTTTCTAGAAGGAACAAGATGTGGGTTAGATTCAATGAATCCTACCTAATCCATTTGAACTAAAATTAAAGGAGGGAAGAATCAAGTGGGAAAAGAAATTCTAGACTTCTATTTAAAGAGTCACATACCAAGAAGCAAGAGTTGTTGGTGTGCCAAATTGTGAAGTGATTGAAAGGTGTCAAGGAGAAGACATTAGGAGGAGAAGGAAGAACATAGCATTGAGACTCTGCTTTGATAAGTGGTCAGAAAGAAGATTGCACTGGTACATCGAGCATGAAGACTCAAGGAGACAAAGCTTGAGAAGGGGAACAAGTTGTCAGAGCTGTAGAGACTGAAAGCTAGGCAATGTGAGGAGCTGAACAGAGATCTAAAACCTGCAAGATAAGTTGTGAGTTATATCAAATCAAAAGCCCTTGTTGTTACTCTCTAACAATTGTGCAAGCTAGGGTAAAAATCTTATGGGCTTAGGTTGGTTTAACAGCCATTTGTAAATCATTTAACAGAGTGGCATTCCAAGTGAATGTTCTAAAGTCCTCTAACTAGGCCCACTTCTAATAGGGTGGTTAAATCCTTTAACTAGGTCACATTTAATAGTGTGTTGTAGCTTTTAACAGGGCAAACCTTTCATAGGGCATCACTTTAGAAGAGTGAGAATTGAGTAGCATGTTACTGGTGGTTTTTCCCAAATTGGGTTTCCATGTAAATCACTATGCTATGTGTTGATTTTTCATGTGTTATGCTTGCATGTTGATTTACAAGTAACTTGCTAAGTAGGAAAGTTTAAGCTTGGATGAATCAATAGTTTTAAAAGCTCACTTTATTTGGTGAAAAAAATTTAATTGGACATTTGGACCTTGAATAAATGATTCACCACCCCACCCCCTACCCCCCCCCCCCCCCCAATTATTCTAAAAGCATTTCAAACATTTTGGGATTACATCTCATTTCTTGAATAGCTAAAACTCTAATTGCATAAATAGGAAGAAGATTTATGTGTACCTTGTTGACTAGTGTCAACACATCATCTATTTTATCTTCTGAGCCTCAGATTGAACTCACACTTGCTTTGATTGTTTCACTATATTGTGCAATTTTTTCATCTTCTTTCATCTTCATTTGATCAAATTGACATGTGAGACTTTCTACCTTAGCTCTTCTCACATTGTCATCTCCTCCATAGATATCCTTCATCTTGAGCCACATTTCATGAGAAATGGGATGTAATCTTTGACTTCATCAAATTCAACATAACTAACAGTAGAGACAATGCCAATCATCATTATGTTGTGTTTCTTCTTTTCTATAATTTGTTCCACAATCAAAATTCCAATAGGTGCCACATACTTCTTCTCTAGGTAATTTAGGTATGAGTCTCAATTGGTTTCCAAATACAGCTTCATGAGTTCCTACCATGCTTGGAAGTTATCTCTATTCAACTTAGGAATTTTCTTTCTGTAAGACATCTTGATCTTTAGCTTAGGTCCTTGAAACCTTATCTATAAGAACCAAACACTCTAATACCAATTGTTCAAAATGTAAAGGAGCAACTGAGAGGGGAGGGGTGAATCATTTACCACAAAAAAAAAATCCTAGTCCCTTAAGATGTCAACACAATTTTGAAACAAAATTTACTGAAACTTGGTTAACACAGAATATATTGTTGTTGCTCGGTTAACACTAAATATATTGTCATCACTCGATTAACACTAAACATGCAGATCTTAAGATATTTAAATGTGACTAACATTAATTAACTTAGTTACCAAAACATAAAGAAAATAACATGAACACATGAGACACCAAGATTTAACATGCAAACCCAATTTGGGAAAAGTACGAATAGAAACTAGTTACAGTTTTTCACTCTTATGAGGTGAGCCCTTTTAGGAGCCAACCCTATTAAAGGTTACAAAATATACTATTAGGTGTGACCATGTTAAAGGATTTAGTCCACCTTGCTAGGAATGGCCTTGTTAGAGGTCTTTAGACACTTCAATCTAGAAATGCAACCTTGTTAGAGGATTTTCCAAATAGTCATTAATCTAACTCTATTAGGGTATTTGATTCAATACTACAATTATTAGAGAGTAACAATGACTTGACCTGATTTCTTATGCAACTACTTTTTTTTATTCAAATCTCCATTCTAGCTTGATTACTTGATCATCCATGATCATAATGTTCTTTGCAGCTCAGTCAACTAAGATACCCTATCTTCTTGCAGATATCCTTTCAATTTGCTTTCTTAATTCATCTTCCTCAATTCCATGATTCAATCCTCAACTTGATCTTGTACTTATATGAATTACCTTGTCAAGTTGGCTTGAATATACTTTTAATCAAACAATCATCATCCCTTAAGTCTACTAGCATTAATCAATAAATCTATTAGACTCAATATGCTGACAGTTGGCTAGTACAGAATTGAGTAGTCAGTCAATAGAGGAAATTCTTTTGTTAACCAACCCAGCTTGGTCAATACTAACTTCAAGATGACTTTCCTTTGGTAACTAAGTGAACTCAATCAATAAAGGATTCATGCTAACTTTCCTTTGGTAACTGAGTAAACTCAATCAACATAGAATCTACCTTTGATGCTCAAGTGACCTCGATTAATACTATCTCTAAACTTGATTAATAGTGAAATGCTCAACATACACATGAAACTATCTTCAATGCCCAAGTGAGCTCGACAACCACTAGCTTGCTTAGTAAGGCTTGACATTTTGTGTAACATCAAAGACAACATATAATTGAATAATTGTTCTCAACAAATTTCCTCATCATTTGGATATATTTTGATGAGTTTGTTGAGGAGAATGATGGGGATTTGATTTTTAGTTAAAGGAGGAAAGATGAGAAAATTTAAAGCCACATCAAGTGGAGTTTGAAGATGACATTTGGTACTATCTAATTAGATATAATCTTTCTCTTTCTATATCTTCTCAATCTTCCTCATTGTGCATGGTTGGTTCATGCTTATTGAGAAAGTCTCTTTGCAATGATCCCACCTCTTTTTAAGAATTTTTTAGGTTTTCAAAAATAGGTGTGTTCTCCTTAAAAAATAGTGAAGAAAATAGTTATAGTACTATATTATTTTGTGTTTGTTTGGGAAATGATATGTATCCTAATATATTTGGTTTTGAAGAAATTAATACAAAGCAATGTAAGAATATCTTAATTTTGAAGCTTGTCTCATATCTTTGAGTTGTGCAATTTTCTATATTATGTCATAATGAACACATATCAATTACAACTTGTTTTGAGTTGCATGCCAAAGTAATTTTTGTTGTTGACTCAAAAGATCAAGTAAATGCTTAGCATACTTTAACTAAATTGTAGAAAGATGGTCAAAAAACTTATTAATATTGTAATTGTAATACCCCTATATTATCACATTGATATGCTGAACAAATTTTGGTCTATCAATTCTATTTAAAGTCTTATTGTACTAGGCAATTCTAATTTTGACAATCTCTACTTGACCTTAGTGTCAAATGTAGAAAATCATTAATTTGTATTAATTACATGCTTTATTTAATTCCTAAATATTAATCAAATTAGCTAAATTAAACCTATTGATATATTGAGAAAATTTTGGTCTATCAATTCTACTTACAATCCTATTGTACTAGGCAATTCTAATTTTGACATCTCTACTCGACCTTACTGTCAAATGCAAAAAATCATTAATCTATATTAATCACTTGCTTTATTTAATTCCTAAATATTAATCAAATTAGCTAAATTAAACCTATTAATTTAATTTAATTTAATTATAAGTCTTAGTACTTTCATTAAATTAAAATCGCCGCTTTAGCTAATACACATGAGGAATCAAATATATTTGATTTAATTAGTATACCCTCATTCTAATTATTGAATTTAATTATTTAATTAATTGGATTATTTAATTATGAGGTCATATTTAACTTTTTAAATCAAATATCTTCTATTGTATTCTTTCTTCAGTTAAGATTTGGAAACGCTAAGTGGAGTGAAATCAGAAAAGGAATTAAATCGGTTAACTCCTTATTCCACCCAAGAGCAATCAATTAACTCCCTTTTTATAAGAGAACTTTCTATTCTAACTGAATCTTTTTCAGATCTCAACCATTAATTCAGTTTGATCTCGGCCATTAATTAAATTCTAGGATTCTATTTAAGAAACCTTCAACTCCTCATTTTGGAGGATGTATATGAATAGTGTCAAATTAATGCCAATTTTTTTACTCAAGCATTTTGCATTCACAACTTCATTTCATTTATATTCTTTCTCATATAGATTACAATGCATCCATTTAGACCCATTTTGGAAATGCCACAAATTTTTCTATAGTGCTTGCTTTCTATGCCAATTGGCTAAGGTTTGACCCTTTTTTAGAGCCTCTAAATCCTTCAAAATTGAATTCAATATTTATATACCTTGCTACCAATATTGAAAACATTTCAATATCATCAAAAATAGACTTGATATTGCAATGACACTTTACTAGCAAGAAAATATATCTAAAGTGAACCTCAAGGAATAAATAAGAACATTTTGAGGTCAACAACAAACTTTCTAAAAATAATAAGCTTCTAGAAATGGTAACTCTTCACTGAGAAGGCCCTTATTCAAAAACATAAACCAAAATTATATTTGGGTGATGCAAGATTTCCCTTACACCCAAGATGCTCCTGCATCATACACTCAAGATAATTTGAGAAGAGTCACTCTATCCAATGAAGATTTGACTCATTTTAGGAGCCTCTAAAGTCTTCAAATTTGAGTTCAAACTTGTTATGCCCTACTATCAATACCAAAAAAATCCAATCTCTTCATAAAAACACTTGAACTTGCAATGAAATTTTACAAGTTTTTGAGCCCCTTTGTCCAACTTCCTTAATTCAGAAGTATTTCTAGGAGTACTTCCATATTTAGAATTTGGTGATTTACCAATGCTCCTACCAATATTATTATTGTATGAAAATGTTTAGTGTGGTAAAATTAAATCTCATCCCTTTGGTTTATCTCCAACCAAGCATCACTTAATGAGTCAAGCTTGGGAAACCATTGATGAGTCAACTCAAAATTGTCTAACAAGCTAACCAAAAAATAATTGGCTTATGAAAAAAATTTAGTGCTTAAAATAGCTCCAATAGCATTTCCACTAGCAACATTATTTACTTGAAACACCTTATTAACATTTGGAAGTTCTAAACAAGTTGTTATGTAACTTTCTATTTCAACACATAAAAACTTGTTTCTACTCATGTAGCCTACTTAAACTCTTTTATATTCCCTCTCATTATGTTAGTCAAGGGTCCACATACACTGCTCAAACTTTTGATAATGTTTTTGTAAAATCTAGCCAAGCCATGAAAATATTTTACCTCACTAGCTCTCCCCTAGATAGGTCATTCAAGGATTGCCTTTTCCTTCTCTAGGTCAATTTTTAAACCTTTTGCTCAGACTGCAAATTGTAGATATAGTAACTCCTTCAAGAAAATTGTACTTCTTCAGATTAAATAATAGTTTCTCTTCCCCTATCTTATGAAAAAACCTTTGAATGTGCATTACATTATCTTCTAACATCTTACTAAAAATACAATTATCATCTAGATAAATAATGATAAACTTACCCAGAAACTCTTTCAATGTCTCATGCATGAGTCACACAAATGTGGTTGGTGTATTGGTTTTCCCAAAAGGCATGACTAACCACTCACACAATCCCTCCTTTACCTTGAAGGTTATATTACATTTATCTTCTTCTTGGATCTACATTTTGTAATATCCACTCTTCAAATCTACCTTTGTGAAATACACATATCCACTCAAACCATCCAACTATCATTCATCCATGGCAAGGAATCTCTTTACTTAGTATTGATCTTATTGATAGCTCAAGAATCTATACACATCCTCCATTCTCTATCTTTCTTGGTGCTAAATTGATTGGTACAACATGTGGACTCAAACTCTCTCAAATCAACACTCTCTATAATATCTCTTCCTTTTTTTTGTTCAACTCTTCACTTTCACTAGTAGCATTCTATTGATACAGGAGCATCCTAGGTTGCCTTGGTATCCTGCTCATTTTTTTGTTCATTATGCATGTTGGAGCCTAGTTACTGTAGCACTCAGTTGGAGCTGAGTTACTATAGCACTCAATGGGAGCCGAGTTACTATACACTCAATGGGAGCCAAGTTACTGTAGCACTCAATGGGAGCTGAGTTACTATAGCACTCAGTGTGAGCCAAGTTACTATAGAAATTCCTTCATGTGCTGAGTTAATATAGAAATTCCTTCATGTGCTGAGTTACTATAGCACTCAATGGGAGCTGAGTTACTGTAGCACTCAATGAGAGCCAAGTTATTGTAGCACTCAGTTGGAGCTGAGTTACTATAGCAACTTCTTCATGTGTTGAGTTACCTAGTGTATGTCGAGTGACTCTTCATGTGTCGAGTTATCCAATGTATGTCAAGTGATTCTTCATGTGCCAAGTTATCTAGTGTATGCTGACTATTAGTATTTGGATGTGATTTCTATGAGCTGAATTACAGGATTTATTTCAATCGTGATATTTATGTTAAGATCTTTTCTTGGGATGTGTCCAAACCATTATTGGGTAGGCCTTCCTCTTATGTAATGTTCTAGAATAATCTGTAAGCCATTTTGGCAAGTATATATAGAGTGTTTAGGCTTAGAGTTAGGAAAGTTTTTTGGAGAAGAGGAATTCTGGGGGAGCAGTACTGGAAGTGTGAATTGGAAGTTGGATCTTTGAACATGAATATAGCTGGGCATGTATAAAGATATTTTGATGAATCAATAAAAATATTTCTCTCTTCTTCCTCCTTTGGTTGTTGTTCCTTGTGTTTACTTTCATTGTGTTAACTCTTATAGGGTGGTTTGGATAGTTGGGTGAGCCTTTGGCCCTAGTTATCTACCCTTGGCCTGCATCAGTTGGTATCAGAGCTTGAGGCTCATCCTTATGGAGATTGGATTGTGTAGAACCCTTATTTGGATTTGGTTGTAGGGTGGTAGATCTATGGATTCGACCTATAACTTGTAGAGGATTATGATCTTGCAGGAACCTGATTTGTAAAGATGGTTCATGGTAGAAGAAATGTTGATGATGCTATATTGGATTAGTTAAGACAAATTGTAGCCAGATTAGATGTTGTGTAGATAGCCCAAAGGAGAGGTGCACATCTTGATGATGTAAGTGGTGATGAAGTAGCAACACCAAACCATAATCTAGAACTTGAAGAAGATCAAGATGAGAAAATATTGTTGTGAGTTTTGTCTAAGGCAAATTCAAAGCGTACTATAGAAGTTGTTCCTTATGATAGAAAATTGGATAACAATGTTGTGTTTGATTGGATCTCTGATATGGAGAAGTTATTTGAGTATGAAAACACTCATGATAATAGAAAAGTGAAGATTGTAGTCACTACATTGAAAGATCATGCATCACTATGGTGAGAGCACTTGCAAACTGATAAACAAAGCAGAGGAAAGGAGAAGATTAGAACTTGGCCAAAGATGGTGAACAAGGTAAAGAAAAAATTCCTCCCTGCTAATTACCAAGTTAGCCTATTGAGAAAGATGCTAAATTGGAAACAAAAGGACATGACAATGAAAGAATATACCGAGGAATTCTATAGATTGGACATCAAATCTAGACATGTGGATGAAGATGTTGAGAAAATTACAAGGTACATTAATGGATTGAGATCTAGAATTCAAGATCAAATAAGTTTTGTGAAGTTGGAAAGTGTAGAAGAAGCATATCAATATGCCTTGAAAATTGAGGAGATCTTTACAAAGAAGCATAAACAAAGACAAAGAGGTAGAGGTAGATCTTAAGAAGAAAGTGGCAGATCTAACAGTTCTATGCAGGATAAAGGAAAATTTGAATGGAAGAATGATGACAAAGGCAAGACAAAATGGAAAAGTGGTAATTCTTATCAAGGAGGCACTAATTCTTACCAAGGAAGAGGTAATTCCTATTCTAGAGGTGGATTTCATGGTAATTGTTTTAGATGTGGTAAAGAGGGACATAGATTTTTTGAATGTAGATCCTCTAAGCATGGCCAAGGTAACAAAAATGTTGCGATTCAAGGAGATGATGAAGGTTCACCAAGTGGACCTGAGGCTAGAGAAAATCTAATGGTAAGACGAACCTTATGTAATAAGGGAAGTGATGAGGAATCTATTTTAAGGAGAAGTCTTTTCAAGACAAGATGTAAGATGGCTGGAAAATGCTACAAAGTGATTATTGATGATGGAAGTTCTACAAATCTAGCATCAGAAGAGTTGGTTACCAAGTTGCAACTACAGAGGCTGAAACATCCCAAACCTTACCATATTTCATGGATCAAGGATGAGCATAAGATATTGGTAAGTGAGAAATGTCTTGTGAATTTCAAGATTTCACATTACTTTGATGAAGTTTTCTATGATATTATGCCCATGAATTGTTGTCATATTTTGTTGGGTAGACCTTGGAAATATGATAGATATGTTGTACATGATGGAAGATTGAATCAATATACTCTTTGGGTAAATGGGAAGAAACAAACATTGTTGCCTTTGATTGAAAGTATAGATTAGGTTAGTTGCACTACAATAAAAATTTGCATGGTTAATGGAAAACAATTTGAAAAGGAAATGACAAAGAATCAAGTCTATTTTTCCATAGTTCCTAGAGGACCAAGTAATGGTAGTAATGACCGAGCAACATAAGCTACTAGTGATCGAGTGACAATAGATAGTGACAACTGAGTACTAGTAGAAATTATAGAATTAATGAATGAGTATAGACATTATTACTGATGATATTCTTGATGGTTTACCTCTAGTAAGAATTATAAGTCATTGTATGGATCTAATTCTTGGAGCTAGTTTGCCAAACAAAGCACCATATAGATTGATACTTGTAGAGAATGAAGAGCATAAAAAACAAGTGCATGAGTTGTTATAGAAAGGTTTGATCATAGAAAGCTTGAGTCCATGTGTTGTACCTACTAAATTAGCACCTAAAAATAATGGAGAATGGAGAATGTGTACTAATTCTAGAGCTATTAACAAAATCATAGTGAAATATAGGTTTCTTATGCCAAGGATGGATGACATAATGGATTGTTTGAGCAGAGCAAAGTATTTTACCAAGATTGATTTGAAGAGTGGCTATCATCATATTAGAATCAGAGAAGATGATGAATTGAAGACTACTTTCAAGACAAAAGATGGTTTGTATGAATGGTTGGTTATGTCTTTTGGTTTGACTAATGCACCTAGTACTTTCATGAGGTTGATGAATGAAGTTCTGAAAAGATTTTTGGGTAAGTTTGTGATCATTTATTTGGAACAAAATAATTAGAAGTACAAGGAGAATGTCAATCAATCTAGAAGGCACCATGATTTTCAAGTTGGTGACGAGGTGATGGTTCATTTGAAGAAAGGAAGATTCCTGGTTGGAACATATAGTAAGCTGAAGATGAAGAAATTTAGACCTTATAAGATCTTGAAGAAGTTTGATAGTGGTAATGCTTATGAAGTTGACTTACCTGATGACATAGATATATCTCCTATATTCAATATTGCTGATTTGTATAAGTATCATGAGTTAGAGGATGAATTTGTTGTATTGAAAGTTTACCCTAAGAAGCAAATTGAAGAAGTTGAATAGATATTGGATCAGAGAGTTGGCAAGAGCACAAGAGGAAAAGATTACTATGAATATTTGGTGAAGTGGAAGAACAGGCCTATTGAAGATGCTTCATGAATTTCTCAATCTAAGTTGGATTCAACTTAGATTGCAACCTCTTAATGATTTAGGAGAATCATTCATTTCAACCTCAATTGTCTGATGCAAGAGAACCCTAGGTTTCCTTGTTATACTACTCATTTTTTTATTCATTATCCATGTTGGAGCTAATTTACTATAGCACTCAGTTGGAGCCAAGTTTATAGCACTCAATAGCAGCTGAGTTACTGTAGCACTCAATGGGAGCCAAGTTACTATAACACTCAATGGGAGCCAAGTTACTATAGCAATTCCTTCATGTGCTGAGTTACTATAGCAATTCTTTCATGTGCCAAATTATTGTAGCACTCAATGGGAACCAAGTTACTATAACACTCAATGGGAGCCAAGTTACTGTAGCACTCAGTGAGAGCCAAGTTACTACAGCAATTCCTTCATGTGTCGAGTTACCTAGTGTATGTCGAGTGACTCTTCATGTGTCGAGTTATCCAATGTATTTTGAGTGACTCTTCATGTGCCAAGTTATCTAGTGTATGCGGAGTGTCAGTATTTGGACATGATTTCTACAAGCTGACTTGCGAGATTTATTTTGATCACGACATTTATGTTAAGATCTTTTTTTGGGATGTGTCCAAACTATTGTTGGGTCAGCCCTCCTCTTATGTAATATTCTAGAATAATATGTAATCTATTTTGGCAAGTATATATAGATTTTTTAGGCTTAGAGTTACAAAAAAAATTTGAAGAAGAGGAATTCTGGGGGAGCAGAATTGAAAGTGTGAATTGGTAGTTGAATCTTTGAATGTGAATGTATTTGTAATTAGCCATAACCTAGAAGGCCTTACAATTGGGCATGTATGAAGATATTTTGATAAATCAATAAAATTATTTCTCTCTTCTTCCTCCTTTGGTTGTTGTTCCTTGTGTTTACTTCCATTATGTTAACTCTTACAGGGTGGTTTGGATAACTAGGTGAGCCTTTGGCCCTAGTTATCTACCCTTGGCCTGTGTCATCTATGTGTTTCCTTATTTGGAAAATTGTCTCTTGGAATCAAGTCCATTTGATGACTTATATTTTCCACATGTGCTCATTCATCAAGAACATTATCGAAAACAATACTATAAAACTCATCCAACAAATCTATAGGTATTTTTTCCACTTCCTCTTTACCATCTTTTGGAATTAAAGAAAAAAACATATGTTCATGACTCATATGTTCTAGGATATTTCTTCCATCAATTAAACATATTTTTCCATTACTACATATGTATTATTCTTCTTCCTTCTATGGTTTTAGCCTGTGTCAAACTATGCCCTTGTCAAAGAATAGGTGTTTGCATACCTATCATGTATTCTATGAAAATCAAACTATCAAGGCATTTACAAAAATAATAAAACAAACATCCATAGAATAATATAACACAAAACCCCATCATAATAGTTTCCAATATTAAACTATAGCAAACATTGTTCATTAACCAAGGCCTTATGATCCATTTTCAACTAAACAATCTAGTAGGAATTCAGATGCTTCTTTTTGGATAAATTCAATTACTTAACAATTTCCTCATAAACAAGATTATATGGGCTACCATTATCAATCATGACATTACATAATTTACCATTACATTTTCAAGTGGTGTAAAATAAATTCTTCATTTATTTGGGTTCATTCTCATCACTCAACAAGGCTCTTCTAGTAACCAAGACTTCTCCTTTATTAGCATCTTCAAAATGTGATGACTAAGAATATTCATCTATACATGAAACTCATGTATTTACCTCAAGTCTTTTGTTGGTTCTCCCTTGATGTTGAGGGCACTCATAAGCTATGTTTTACCCTTCTTCTCCACAATGGAAACATGTCCCATGAAAACATCCTCTTCCTATCCCTTGATCTCTTTGTCTTCCTCTTTTATCCTTTATATTTTGATCATGGGAATGGTTGAAATTATTTCCCCTCTAATTCTAACTTCTATTGGCATTATCATTCCGTTTTTGGTCTTCAATTTGGCCTCCATAAGACTATATGTTGGATATTCCACCATGACCATGTCTACCTTTCTTTCTTTCAAACTTCTTGTTTAAATTTTCTTCCATCCTTAAGGAAAATTGGTATGCCTCTTAAATATTACTTATTCTAACCAGATTCAACTCCTCATGAATACTTGGCCTTAACCCATTAAGGTAATAGGAAACTTTCTCCTTGTCGACTTCCACATGGCCTATTCTGATGAGGACTCTATATTACTCTTTTGTGTGCACCTAAATAAATCCCCCTTCTTGTTTCAACCTTGTTGGGGCTCAAAATTAAAGTACTAATTTTGAGTACCATTTTGAAGACTAAGTCTTATTGAGCCCCTATGAATGCTTTTCATGCATATGTATCTGGTCGTCATTTTGAGGTGTATGATGTATTTCATATGTTTAACACCTTCCATTTTGTATATGTATGCTTCCTCTAATGATATTGTTTCATTCCAAACCATTTTGTGAAGCATCATTTTGAGCATTTGTCAAAATTGCCTATTTGTTGACATGTCAAATAGTGAAAAGAATCCTAATTTGCAATTGAATATCTTGCACCTAGTTAAGTTTCATGACTTTCCACTTTGGGAGTATTTATTATTCATATCAAAGAACCTATGTTTCTGATTTCAAATCATTTTTCTATATTTTGACTAGGTTTTGAATCCCTCAAAGTTTGTTGTTTACTATTGTCATCCTTATGCATATTGTTCAGAATTTTTGAAAAGCCTTGTTTCACCTATTATAACTTTGACCCAGTTGACCCTATTGAGAAATTTCTTTTCTGAGTTGAATTCTAGAGGTCAAAGACATTCTATGTTCCATATTTTAACCTATGATGAATCCTTTTGACTAGTTTTTAAACATTATTCCAAATGCAATTTCTAAAGTTTTAGTAGTATCTAAAAGTGTAGATTGATTAGAAGGCCTGTTCAAATGTTATACCTTTAAAACCATGATAGATGAAACCAAATGGGTTTCACTGTTGTGTTCTAGACTTAACATACTTAAAGTGTGCCAATTTTCAAATCTTGATGAATTTGTTTGCATGCTTTCCTAATACCATTCCATATGCAAAAATCATTGTTTTGATAGATTGTTCAATCCTACATTTCCCAAAGGCCAACTTTGAACACTTTCCAAATTCTCCCTATTATTTTTCATCACACTAAATCATAGAATTATACTCTTCATGTGACAGTAAACTAATGTCCCAAATTTCAAGTCCTCAAGTGATCATATGACCTACTTTCAAAGTCAAAACTAGTTGCACTTTTATGTTTTATAACATGGTTATTTGCATGATAGTTTGGAAGAGTAAACTTTGTTATTCAATATTTTTTGATTGAATGTCCGAAATGAGCTAATATTTTTCAAATTGAGAGAATATGCACCAGAGATCATAAGTGCAAGGTATTAGGGCTTGGTTGTGTGTTTTAGTTAATTTTTAAGGCCCATCAAAGGACCCCTTGGCACAAAATTTATATTTCTCAAAGAAGGGTTAAATGAGTTTAAAATTATCAAGTAGTGGTCCAAAATGATTTCAGTTAGTTCAAAAAGGTCAATCAATGGTTTCTAGGAAAATTGAGTGTTTGAAATGCAATTTTCTTAGCAAGACCCACTTTCAGGCTCAACTATTTCCATCAGATTGATAGAGCATTGTGGGTTTGCAAGGTTTTTGATAGATTTTATAATGATTTCAATCATTATGATGTGTCATACAAGGAACTTTGCATCACTTGAAATCAAAAGGACATATATGGGGATTATATTTAAAGTGAATGATAAAAGGGGAGAATTAGACTCATGGAAAATCCCTAGTCATCATATATATTAAGATTCACTTCAATAATTTTCTTTGTTGGAAATGCAACCGAATATTTCTTTATGAGACAATTTGATTACCTCAAGCATTACCCACTATGAAGACCAAGATACCATTTGATAAATATGGAGAAGTTGATAGCATCATTACCAACAAAGTTTGAACTATGATTTGAGCAGCACTAGTATTGTGGGGTAGTGAAAAATTAATGGCTTCTAATATTTTCTCTCACCAATGTTACTCATAGAAAATAGGTTGGTATTTTTTAGTTTACCCAATATATCAAAGCACAAGAGAAAAGGTGGTTTTCTCTAACTTATTAAAAAATAGAGTTGATCCATAGTGTTGAGCACTAAGATTAGAATAACATTGTAAATGAACAAGTTTGGATGTGGGAGTCGTGTGAATGGGAGGTGGGCCAAGAAATTATATGGGAGATACTCCTAACAGATTAGTGGTTGGTTGAAAGGTCACTCCTAAGCTTAGCACCATGGGGAAAAAGTGTTCATGTGCCATGGTGACAAAGCAGAAAGTCAAAAGATTTGGTGTGTAAAGTGTATGGAGTTGCTACACAGATTTCCTATATGGAAGTTATAAGAAGCATGATCAATAGAGACATAAAAGTTAAAATACTTGCAATTGGGATCACCAAAATCTACTCCCAATTCCATGGAAAAGAATTGGAGGGTTTGTTTTATACACTCATGTGATCTTTTTGACTTGCATGTGTATGTCCAACCAAGGGAATCTAGTTACAATTAGATCTAGATTGAGATTCACACGCAAATATTAGAGGTGGATGTGATTGAACACAAGCTCCTTTGACAAACCTATTCAATGATATCTTTGGAATCACAAAGGATTTTTGCAACTAGTCTCCAAGTCTTGTGTGATATGCATTGCAGCACAAAAATCTATCAAAAAACTTTTGACTTTCAGTTATAAAGCTTGATTTTTGGACTATAAAAGAGATCTGGATATTATGAATGGATGATGGGCATTTTCTAGTAAGATTGATGGATACATGCTATGGAAAACAATCCTCATGATGCCTTGTTTGAAGTAATGTAAATGGTATAAGGATATGTAAATTTGTAATGCTTGGGCACAACATGGTTAGCGTAAATAAAAGATTGGAGATTGTCTACAGAAGAATAATCTCCAGCCCAAATTATAGTAGAACTGACTTGTAGTTGAAATTGAACATGACAAATAAATTGGAGGATCAAATATTTGTTATTTTTTGACCACTCATACAAGTTCTTAGGATAGCATGTGATGATGTGGAGAGCTGCCAATTGTAGTTATGATTATAGAGGTTTTTCTATTTCAAAGAGAATTTACAAACATCTGATGTAATTTTTCCCAAGAAAAAACATAAAATAGGATTCTCATTTCTATATTGTGTTGAAAATCAAAGCAAGTTGTGTAACTATACAACCTTAAAGGCTTCCATCGGTGGATTGTTTGTACATTAGAAAAATGGGTTAGCAATAGTATTGTCACAAAAGCTTGCACACTTGTCCAACATCTTACCTAAGGACAACCTTGTGAAACATGAAAACAACCTCCAAGCTATGGGACTTAAACTATGAGGTTGAGTCTCTAAAGAAGGCCAACTTCCTCTACTATTAGGATGCACTTAAACTATTGTTGAAGACAAAAGAGAGAAAGAATGCATGAAAGAAACTACCTAATCTATTCTAAAGAGGTGATGCACCAAAATAGGGTGTTTAGACCAAAACTCTGACCATACATGCATAGTACCATTATAATGGCAGTCCATAGATATACAAATTCATACTTGATTTAATCTATTAACCACATATAGATTAGGAAACCACATGAGTGACACAAGGAAAAATTGCTACACTTCTTATCATTCACGAATCAAAAGAGACACAACAATGTAGATTATAGATATTCATAGTACATTGAAGAGAGGTAGACAAATCTTGCATAGTACATTGATGGTTGAAAGAGATAAGATAGAATGTCATATAACTTAGAGGCAAAGAGGGAATTTATAGTCGCATGCCAAGGAAATTCCAGAGAAACAAAAAAGATCTGACCCTATGAAAGAGTACAACATTTGCTTTTATAATGCAAGCATAACTTAGATAACTTCCATTATAAGACAAAGCTCGACTACTACAATCAAATCTACATAGAATGATCACTAAAAAATTAGAAGATTTGATCATAGTGCAAATCCATATGTGGTTGTATGAGAAGATCACTTCTTTACCAAATGAAACTTGGAGAGGTCAAGAACTGTGGCCATTAACTTCTAACTAAATGGATGGATTAACATGTACTATTGGATCATTTCTTTACATTTATCAAACCTATGGAATGATGAAAGTGGTTTCAAGAGATTAGAAATATTGGGTTCATCATCAAGGAGTTTCTTTTGCTATTGTTATTCTTGCCAAATTTAGCCATCTTATTTGGTCAACTAGATTTAACCATCAAGTCTCACCACATGGACCAAATATTTCTTACCATTATGCCACTCTATCAATTTCAAAATTATGCCTTGCATTTGACCGTCTACAATCACAACCTCACCACCACCTTCCCTCAATAATAGTTATTACTTGTGA
This sequence comes from Cupressus sempervirens, assembly GCA_028749045.1. Taxonomy (NCBI): domain Eukaryota; kingdom Viridiplantae; phylum Streptophyta; class Pinopsida; order Cupressales; family Cupressaceae; genus Cupressus; species Cupressus sempervirens. The sequence goes on from CM053784.1 coordinate 323,267,222, forward strand.
AACCGTGATCCACTAATCATCACTACCTTGCAACCAACTCTTAACATTCTTCATTAACCACCATGATATTGTGAAGGTTGAGATGTGACCATATCCACACTATCACCACCTTAACATAAGGTTCCTTTTTGACCTTTGCGACCAAGAAAAATAAGGGGAATCGCTTGATCGCAACTCAAACATTAATTATTTCTTAACCTATGGCAATCATGCACTAGTTGTAGATCTGGATGATCTAACAATGCAAGATATGCCTTTGAAGCATTGAAGATCTACCTTTTCTACATTTTTGGAGCTTAAACCATAGTGTTTTAACGTAACTATGCGATTAGGTGAAAACAAAGCAACCACACCCTCGCTATCTTGACCCTGGATAGCACTCAACAAACTACAACTGTGTGAATTGCATGGTTACAACTTAAAACATTCTAAGACATAATATAAAATATATCCAATGTTAAATTAAAAACTTAGGTTAATATTGAATAGATCATCATTTGAATTTTATTTTTTGGTGGGAGAGTAATTTGGTTAACATTTATGGCGACTCAAAGGGGATGCAAGCCTACTTAGCATATGATCAGTGGCCACCAAAAGATCCATTAGACAATGGAGTCTCTAAAACCATGAAACTCAAAAAATTTATCCTTTTTTCCACAAAACTAAGCCATTTCATGCCTTCTTCCTCTGCAACTTGCAAAAATTTAGAACCAAGAGACTTTGCTACAAAAAAAAAATGTTCCCATGCACTTCTTGGAAAACAGGAAAGAACAGAAAGAAAAACCACTCTAACTATGTACATGAACATTTATTTCCATCAAAAATAGTGCTTAAGATATATTTCATTAACTAGAATAGGCAAGATTTCACCATTATGCCTACTCAGCTAGAAAGCATTGGCTTGCTTGCAACTGATGATTACATAGGGACCACACCATAGGGTATCAAAATTTGAGTGCCTCCTTGCGTTTTCTCTATCTACATCCCACTTTAGCACAAGTTTTCATTCCCTAAAATTTTTGACCTTAGCCCTCCTATCAAAACTCTTCTTCATCTATTGTTTATGTATTTCTAAGGTTTGTATTGCTTGACCTCTTTTCTCCTCTAGCTCCATCAAATATATCATTCTTACAGACATAGCATCATTTTCAATTAATTCCAACTCATGAACTAGCTCAAGAGTAGGAAACTCTGATGAGATAGGAATCCTAGTTTCTATTCCATATACTAACATGAAAGGAGAATTTCCTATGGCTCTCTTGGGTGTTATTTTGTCAGCCTAAAGGGTAGTCTTCAATTTCTAGTGCCAATACCTTTGGTTATTTTCAATAGTTCTCTTGATGATTCTAATCAAATTTTTATTGGGTGACTCATCCAAACCATTACCCTGAGGGTAGTAATTGGAAGATGTGCTCAAGTAAATGCCATGATCAATTTCCCATGCACATATCTAATCTCCTACAAATGATTTAGCATTATCAGATATTATGGTAGAAGGCGCACCAAATCAAGTGACAATTCCATTAAGGAATTCCAAAACTGAAGCTTTTCTAGAATCTTTCAAGGTTACTACCTCTATCCACCTTTTAAAATAATTTGTAGTGGCTATAATCCATTTGTGACTAGAGCTAGAAGCTAGATTAATAGGATCAATAAAATCTAATCCCCATTGGGTAAAAGGCTGATCAACCTAGATGGGGTGAAGTGGAAGGGTTGTAAGTCTCTATTTACCTGAGAAGAAGGCACACTTTTCACACTTCCTTACATGTTTTTGGTAGTCATGGAACAAGTATGGCTAGCAGTAACCAGCTCTCATGATCTCCATTATAGTGGTTCTTGTTGAAAATGGCCACCATCAGGACCATCATAAAGCTCTTTAACTATCCTCTTTGCTTGATCTGCATCAATACATTTTAGTAGGGCTCCATTTAAGTCTCTCCTAAAAATAAAACCATCAACTATAGCATAAGGAATAGACTATAGTCTAAACTATCTTCTTCTATCTTTATCCAACCCTTGAGGATATCCATTCCCAGCTAAGAAGATATTCATATCATCTATCCAACTCCTTGAATTGTTGTTTATTGCCTCTTGTTGTTCTATAAGTATCATAAAAATTTCCTTACCAGGCTCATGAGATAAGATCATCTATCTGTACAACCCTCTTTACCTTACTAGTTTAGTAATCTAGATTTCCACATCATACTCCATTACGTTAGTGATCCATCCAGCCCTCTTTTCACTAATGTCTTTTCTCAACAAGAAATCTTTATCACTTTCATAAGAAACCAGCAAATAGAATTTGTTATGAGATAGTGGGTGTCTTAATTTCTTCAAGGCTCTTATGACTACAAGGGCCTATTTTTCCACATAGCTATACTTATTTTCATATTCTTTCATCCCTTCATTAAAGAAAGCAATAGGTTGGTCTTCATTTTTATCATTTAATTGAGCCAAAATAGTAGAAATACTTGACTCACCTCCTCAAGTGCAAAGAATGAAATCCTTATCAAATTTTTGATTAATGAGAGTGGGAGTTGAAACTATGGCTACTTTGATCTCTTCAAAACTTATTTTTCCTTCCTTGGTCTATTAGAAGGCCATATTATTTTTTAGCATAGTTGTAAGAGGTTTCACTATGGTAGCTAGGTTAGGGATAATTCTTCTCACAAAATTTATTCTACCTAGAAAACTTTGTAGAACTTTCTTGTGACTAGGAAGAGAAATGGAAAGTATTTTCTTTGCTCTTTCTAGACCAATAGTCAGACCATCCTTAGATACAATATGTTCTAATAATTTTCCTTGATTAGTAGAAAAGACACACTTACCTAGATTCAAAGATACTCCATACTCTCTACATCTTATAAACACTTGTCTGAGATGACCAAAACATTCTATTGCATCCTTTGAATATATTGTGATATCATCAAGGTAGACTAACACAAACCTTTCAATCATATTTTTGAAGGCCATCTCCATTGCTTTTTGAAATGTGGCACCTAAATTTGTTAGTCCAAAAGGCATTTTACTATAGGCATAGGTACTCTATTTGGTAGTGAAAATAGCTTTATATCTATCAGCTTCTTTGACTAACAACTGATTATAACCCGAGAATCCATCCAAGAAGGAGAATCTCTCTGAACCACTAACTTTAGACAATATTTGTTCCATAGAAGGAAGAGGATGATGATCTTTAAGGGAAGCTTGGTTAAGATGCCTAAAATCTACACACAGTCTAATCTCTCCATTCTTTTTCCTAACAGGGACAAGGTTTGCCACCCAAGAGGAGTGCTTGATAGGGAAAATAATATTGGCCTCAATTAATTTGGATAGTTCATTTCTAATTAAGGGCTCAATCTTGGGGCTTACTGGCCTCTATTTTTGCCTTACATGATTGACATTATCCACTAGATCTATAGTTTGTTGAAACAAACTAGGGTCAAAAACCTTTAAATCATCATATGTCCAAGAAAATATATCATTAAATTCTTGACATAGATGAAAAAAATGTCCTTGCTCGGTTTAAAAACATACCTTCCCCATGTTTAATGTCTTTCCATCAGCAATTATAATTGGCATATAATCTCCTTTATTTCAACAAGATTCATGCCTCTATCCCTTGCTTGGTAATCAAAGTTGAAGACACTTTCTAAGGTAATGAGACCCTTAGGAAATTTTTTGGAGCTAAGGTCAATGATTTGATCACCATATTGGTCATGTAATCTTGACTGATTTCTATCTAAGAACTCTGCTATTCTACAAGAAACTCATAATTTGTGCATCATATTCAAAAAGCTACCAATTGATATCATTATTAGCGATAGTGGGTCTGACCACCACTTTAATCTTCTACTTCTTTTCATCTTCTAGTCTCTTTGAGACATCATAAGATGCACCCACTACCACAATTATATCAGTGTGTCTATTTCCTCTTCTAAGGATGCTCTAGATATTAAATGTGTTGAATCCTTTAAGAAAATCCAATACCCTATGTTTATAATACTTTAGCAAACTATTCTAAGTAATATTTTGACTCCTCACCTGATTGATCACTAGCTCACTATCCCCATACACACTCAATGCTTGGATTCCTCTTTTTTAAACAAGAGACCCTAAATCAATGCCTCATACTTAGCCACATTATTAGTACAACTAAATTGAAGCCTAAATGAGAAGTAGTACCTTTCTAATGTAGGAGAAACCAACATTACACTAGCCCCTGGCCCATTTTTATTTCTTGATCCATCAAAATACATATTCCATATCCCACTTGTGTCTTCCTTGGTTTTCATTAAGTTGGAGACAAGAACATCCTTTTTTGATATACAATAAGTACCTAGGCATGTCTCTAAGGATTCTAATATAGGATAAAACTAATATGCATTAGCCCACTCATCCAAGAGGAAATTAGGTGTATCAGCTAAAGAAGTGTTAGGCTCATTTATTGTATCATTTTCATCTATTTCTAGGATGGTACAATTCATATTGATGAGATTAGGAGTGTAGGGCTCAATATGATGGAGGGTTAATGGCTCTACTTTGATTGAAGCTTCGGTTCCATATCTAGCTCTAAAAAATATATATGATCACTTAGAAGATATGTGATCACCTATTTGAGTAGTAAAATCTCTTGAAAGACAAATGGAAAAGTGTTTCTTAACCTCAGCAATTGATATATCTTGAACTATAGTACAACCTGGGCATGCAGGTAAGCCATTTCAAAATTTCTAAGGATTCCCATAGTCTTAACAATACTACCATCTAACTACAATACATCCTTAACAATGGGTTCATATTTCACTTCTAAAATATTAGCAACACATTTGAGCATTACTAAACTATTAGCCCCTGAATCAATCATGCAGTTGTGGACTAGCTTATTTCTTATAATCAGAGAAACATAAAATGGAGGAGGTCTAACCTTTTTTCTTATTTCTACCTCCTTTGATGGTTTTACCAAACTCATGGTATTCTCCATGTTAGGTGGTTGATCTTTGAGTTCAATGCTTTCCAACTCCTACTACAACAATCTCCTTTGTGATGGTACAGTAGTTATAGCATCCCACATAGAAATGTTTTCATTAGTCTTCTTCATCTACTCTACCACACTAACAAAGGCAATAGATTTTTTGGTATGAGCATTAGAAGTAGAAGTTTGAGGTGGGATAGTCTGCAGGCTATCCAAATTATCTTTGCTTTCACCCTACCTTTGCTATTGAGGGAAATTAGTGGGTTGAACAACATTGTGTTGCTAGGAAATTGTTTGTACATGTGGTGTTGCACTTGATGTTGAAGTCTAATTAGAAGGTTGAGGAGAAACCTCTTCCATATCTCTTCTCTTCCTCCTAGTATTGTAAGCATAGGAATCCTATTTTACGTTACCATGTTCTTCCACCAGGCGGTTGATGAAAGAACAAACATCCTGCTAAAAGTATTAGCAGGCTGACTAGCATTATGTTGTTGGGAAATTGCTCGCTTTGGTATAGTTAAAGCCAAGTAAGATTCTTCCTTCTAACACATGTAATATCCATAGCAGTAGTTACAAGAAGGGCATAAATCTTGATCTTGGGCAAGGTTTTTCTGAGGGACTAAAGCCCTATTTAGGTTGATGTTTGAAGATTGGGAGTGGTCAATACATATATTCTAATTGTGAGGGTGGTTGATAAGTCTATTCTGATTGTGGGGGACATGAATTTGGTTTGGAGGTCTACCATGAATGGGACCTTGACTGTAGAGTTGGAGAGGCTTATTATTTTGAGCTTGCTACCTCTTCATGGTCACCAACTCATTTCCCATCTTTTGTACTACTACACTATTATCCTCCATCTTATTTTCTTGATCCTGCATCTTCCTATCTTCATTTTGCATTAGTGTCTACATCATGGCCTCAATCCTATTAATTCCATTAGAGGACATAGAAACTATTAGGACCATAGTAGGAGGCTAACTTACGAAGGAACCATGAATAGTGGTTATAGTAGGCTGATGATTTGGCAAATCGAGAAAGAAAAGCATGGAGGCCTTGGAGCTAACTTTCCTCCCTGTATCAAAATATTTTCAGCTCTTATGGAAACCTCATAATAATTTGGTAGAGTGTCCCCTCCCATGGATTGTAGAGTAGTAGCAATATCACTGATGAAGGCTCTAAGATAATACAAAAATACATTGCCAGGAGAGGGCTTCACTGCAGTAGATATTTTGTCCCATGTCTTTTGAAATCTATAATTGAAATCAGTTATGTATTCATGGGGGGCCTTCTTGATAGTTTTCATCTATTCTAAAAGTGACAGGTGGTCACTTTTGTCCTCAAAATGTTTTCATAGGGCTGCCCCAAACCGGTCCAAATCAGTAATAGAGTTATGAGGCAAACCTTCATACCATTGTAGTGCCTTTCCTTTCAAGGATGAGGTAAAAATCCTGACTACTACATCATCCTCAGTGATACTATGAATATTGTAGATGTTAGATACCTCTTGAATATTCATAATAGGGGAGATGGAAGTTTCACCAATAAACGCAGGTATACTCTTGAGAGTTGATATTAGTATGTCATGCCTTTGGGCTAATAGAAGGGGGATCCCACCATTGAAGGTAGAAAAACCATGAGCTCTAGCCATGTAAGCAAGTGTTCTGTTGATATAAGTAGATGATATTCTAGGGTAAGACCTAATAATAGGAGGGGTGGAGATAAATCTTGTAGGGGTATGTATTACTATCACACTCCTAACTCGTGATAATGATACTCTAACCTTTCTTCTTGGATTAGAAAGAGAAAGCTCTTTATATTGGAAATTACCTCTAGAAGATTCCCTTACATGTATTTCTTGGGCCTAAATCATGACAAATTTGGTTTGGAAACTAGATTGTGCTTGAAGCTTTATACTTTTGAACAATGGGCTTCCCAAAGGCTTTATACTGAAGGAAGTACTAAATCCTTAGCATGAACATGGAATCTCTTCTTGACACCAGTGAACTTTATATATTTCTGAATTGGCCATTTCATCTCTTTGGGAAATCACAATTTGGTGAATAAAACCTACATATGGAGTTAACCATGTCGCCAAGATATTAAATAATTTGGGTCAAAATCCAAGGCTAATCGCTTATTAGTTTACACATAATTGGTCCCAAATCCCAGTCCAATTGCCAATGTAATCTATATTTAGAACACAATTATTTTAAAAAATTTTCCAGCATTCCTGAATGTTTTCTTATTGGATAATGTTATTTTTCCCTTAAAATAAGATAATATTTTCCCTCGGGTTGAGCATCACCTACCATTTTATTGACATGTGTCTCTAACTATCCCCGTTTAGCTAACTATTTTAGGTTTTGGTCTTTGGGACATGTGTCCTAATTCTAGGAAGATTTAGACTTTATGGTATGCCCTTTAAAATTGGGCCCGAAATAGAGCTAAATCCACTGATCTATATTACATCAATGGTCCAAATTAATTCTTTCACCATAAAATGACAATATATAAAAGTGACGATGACTAAGTTGGCAATAAAAAAGGGCACATTATTAATTGAATCTTAATAGATTGGCATACTAAAAGTACATTTTATAATGTACACTTGGCATGTGGGCCATGGACCACTTGTGACTATAAATTCACCAAAAAATTAAATAATTTCTCTTTGGAAACTGACATATTATCCAACTATATTAATATTTTGTGTTATATGAAATAATTAATTCACCTCTTACATTACAAAAATATTTATGACCAAAAAAAAAATCGCCTACATTTATTTGCATACCAAAAAAAAAAATTAATTCGCCACAATTATTATTAAATTTTGATATGGAAAGAAAACTTTCGCCAATAGAAAATAATTTTCTCCCTTGCCTTGAATGAAAAACTTGCTCTCAATTAGAATTTTTTCATGCATATTTAATGTTGAATTTGCCAGCATTTTACATATTTCTCTCAGGAGGAGTTTCTTAAAGTTATCCCTAATAATCACTAAAAAATTGAAAGATCTTATCACAGTGTGAATCCATACACAAGAAGATCACTTCCTTACCAAATGAAACTCTAAGAGGTTAGGAATGGTGGTCATTAACTTCTAACTAAATGGATGGATCAACAGGTAGTGGTGGAGTATTTCTTTACATTTATCAGACCTAGGGAATGATGAAAGTGGTTGCAGTAGATCAGAAAGATTAGGTTCACCATCAAGGAGTTTCTTTTGCTATCGTTATTCTTGCCAAATTTAGTCATGTTATTTGGTCAATTGGATTTAACCATAAAGTCTCACCACATGGACCAAGCATTTGTTACCATTATGCCACTCTTTCAGCAATTCAACTTTATTCCTTGCGTTAAACCGTCCATGATTGCAACCTTGCCACCACATTCCCTCAATTACAATTACTACTTGTGAAACAATAACCCACTGATCATCACTACCTCACAACCCACTATTAGCATTCTTCATTAACCGCCATGACCTTGTGAAGGTTGAGATTTGACCATGTCCGCACCATTTTCACCTCAACCCAAGGTTCCTTTCTGACCTTTGTAACCAAGCAAAATAAGGGGAATTACTTGATTGCAACCCAAACCTTAACTATTTCTTGACCTATGGTGATCATACACTAGCCGTAAATCTAGATGATCTAGTAGTAAAAGATATGTCTTTGATGCATTGGATATCTTCCTTTTCTATACCGTTGTAGCTTAAATCATAGTGCATTAACATAACTGTGTGATCAGGCAAAAAAAAAAGCAATCATGCTCTCACTATCTTGACCCTGGTTAGTGCTCAATGAACTTTGATTGTTCAAATGACATGGTTGCAACTTAAAAAATTCTAAGGCATAATATAAAATATATCTAATGTTAAATTAAAACCTTAGGCAACCATTGAGTGGATTATCATCTGAATTTGATTTTCTGGCGGGAGGAAAATTTGGTTAACAAATAGCATAGCAACATTTCTAATGGAGAAAGAGCCACAATTTTTTTATTTCCTAATCAAATTTGCTCCTAGATGGGATTTGTTAGGAAGCATGAATCATAGTCAATCTATTTTGAGGATTCCCTTATTCAAGGAAAATTACATGTAGGAAGAGGATGAACCTAAAATAATGTGGAGGAAACCATTTTTCATATAAGAAGTGTGTGCTAAAATAGTAGCAGGGGTTTTTTTGTCCCACAATGGATGGGCAGTTTTCTTTTGTGGTGTTTTTATATCAAGATATGAAACTTAAAGATATCTTAAGCTATCCACTTATGACAAGAGGAAACAAGTTGCAAACATGGGGCCTATCCAGTCTATGTAGTTATAAGGTAAGTTTTGACCCGATGAAGTGATAATGTAGATAATGACTTGGATACATCGACAAATATGCTCATGATGTATGGCATATATTAAGGACTAAAGAACACTAGCAACCAGATGGACAAGTGGTAAGATGACACTTGGCATGGATCTTGAGGCGAGATGACTGGGCAATGATGACATATGGAAAAATTTCATAGATTTTGATTTCCTTACCAAATCTGCTCCAAGATGGGATTTTCTAAGAAGAATGAATCACAGTCAAACTATTTTGAGGATGCCTTTGTTCATAGAAAACTACATGTAGGAAGAGGATGAACCTGAAACAATGTGGAGGACACCATTTTTATATAAGAAGCATGTGCTAAAATAGTAGTAGGGGTTTTTCTTGTTGCACCATGGATGGGAAATTTTCTTTCATGGTGTTTTTCATATCCATATGTGAAACTTAAAAATGTCTAAAGCTCTCTGCTTGTGACAAGAGGAAACAAGTTGTACACATGGGACTTGTCCATTTTGTTAGTTATAAGGTAAGTTTTGACCCAATCAAGTGATAATGCAAATAATGACGTGGATAGATAAATGAATAGGCTCATAATGTGTGGCACATCCTAAGGACTAAAGAACACATCAGCAACCAAATGGATGAATGGAAAGATGACACATGGTATAGATCTTGAAGTGAGTTGACTTGACAGTAATGACACATGGTGAAACATCACAATTTTTTATTTCCTTGCCAAATTTGCTCCAAGATGGGATTTTCTAGGAAGGATGAATCACAATCAACCTATTTTGAGGATCCCTTTGTTCATGAAAAACTACACATAGGAAGAGGATGAACCTAAAACAATATGGAGGACACCATTTTTCATATAAAAAAAATACGCTAAAATAGTAGAAGGGATTTTTTATTGTCCCACAATGGATGGGTAGTTTTCTTTCATGTTGTTTTTAATATCTAGATATGAAACTTAAATATGTCTTAAGATCTTCACTTATGACAACAAGAAACAAGTTGCACGTATGGGGCTCATCTAGTCTATGTAGTTATAAGTTTTGACCCAATGAAGGGATAATGTAGAATAAATTTTATAGATAAACAAATAAGATAATGATGTGTGGTTCATCCTAAGGACTAAATAACATCAATGACCAGATGGACGTATAGCAAGATGACACATGGCATAGATCCCAAGGTGGTTTGATTGGGTGGTAATGACACATGGTGCAATGTTAGATTATCATAGGTGATATGGTAGAGGATGAATCAACATTTGATAATTTGATAGGCCACACTATGGCAGGGATGATGATGTGGCACTAGTGATGTGTTGTGGAAATTGAGGTGTTGAGGTGGATCAAGATGCCATGTGTCACAACATCACTATGACATGATGAAGTGGTAGGATGTTAACTATGTATGTGACAAAGTGAAAGATTGGCACGTGTCAATGGTGATGACATGGTGGATTTCAAATGAACACACCAAATTGTACCACATGGCATGAGATCAATAGTTATCACTTAGTCGAGATGGAAAGTTGTTTGAAGGTTAAGAAATGCAACATTGTGATGCCCAATAAAAGTTTTCCATGTGGTAGCATGCTAGAAGAGAGGTAGTAGTCCATAGAAAAAATAGATGGTGCCACATGGCATCTAGGTGGTAGATATCTCTAGAAGATGCTAACATGTCAGGATGACTTGGCAAAGTTGACCAATTAGTGATTACCACATGTCATATAGTTGGTCAACTAGGTTTGAGCCAGATTCAAAAAAGGAGGAAAAATAAAAACTTCTAAAATAATAATATTTTACTTTTCTCTTCTAAATGTGGAGGTTTGATTTATTTAAAAGATAGAAATCACAATATAAAGTTTCAACTTTATGGTAAATTGAAATATTTTCAAAATGAAAGGGTCTGTAAATCAATCTTCAATCAATATTTTCTTTTGGACACCATGACCATGCCTTTGAGGTCAATATAGGAGTAATATATATCATCAAAAAGTGATCAGAGTCTATTTTACAAATTTGGCATCAATTTTTACATTTGTATCACTGGGTGAAAGTTATACTGGTTTTGTCCAAGGTGCTCCATATTCAACTGTATTCTGGTATGGGCAGTTTAAGTTCAATTTGTGGCAAAATGGTGAAATGGGTATGCACCAAATTTGCAGCGGTTCTTCCTAGCAATACTATTTTTCCTCCAAATTAGTTTTGTAGAGGTTTTGGTAGCATTTTGATACCAAATCTGATATTCTATCAAAGAGGGGGTTTTCTCATTGTTCTTGAAAGATACTTGTGAGTTTGTTGGGCACAATGATGGGATTTGATCCTGTTTTCAATTCTAGAGAGAAGAAAGAGGCTTTGCAATAGAAATGGAGGGAGATTCAAGTGGATAAGTTTTGATTCCAAATTAGATTTGGGATTCCTTCCTTCTTCAATATCTTTCTTTCTTCTCTCATTGTATGGGGTTGGTTCTGATTTATTGAGCAGAGCTCTAGCTGTGATTCCACCATTCTTCAGTATTCCTCCATGTTTCAACAAAATCATAGTTTCTTTTGAGAAAGTAGTTAATATAGTCATCTTTAGTGTATTATTTTAGGTTATTGCATGAACCTAATGTATTTGTTTCAAAGAAAGTAATACAAAGATTCTTGTTGAAAACATTCATTCTAAATCTTGTCTCCTTTCTATGGGTTTGTAATTTTCTATGATGTATGGACAAAGAACATATAGTCCAATTGTAACTTGATTTGAAGTTGTATGCCATTGTTTATTTTTTTGTTGATTCAAAGACTTGATAAAATTCTTAATACACATTAATAGAATTGTAGGGATTGTGGGAGGATTTGATAAGCATAAAATTCATTTTGAATATTGATGTCTAATTTACAAAGTAAATGGATAGATCAAAATGATATGGTGTATGTTATGACTTGTGTGATACCCAATGGATAAGGGACTAATCACCTAGGAGGTTACATATCCTTTTTGTTGCATAGATGGATTTTATTGAATCTAAACATATTAATCAATATCCATTTCCCTTTCATGTTGTAGGGCTGAAAAGGTTAACCTACACTTAGCTTGTGAATGCATCGATCATGTTATACGTTGTTTCATGCCTTTGTCATTTGCATAAGGATAGAATATTTTGGGTTTTAATCTTCTTGATATAGATTTAGATTTATGTTTTAGTAATTGTTACCTTATAGATGAATATGAGGTCTACCTGCCTAGGTTTTCTAGAGCTTGAAGTCTATAAGGAGTTTAGCCTTATAGTTGGCCCGAGTTCGATACAAATTTTGTATTGTGGTGTGGAGCTTAATATGACTCAGAGTTTTATTTAGTATGCTTTCTCCCTAGATTATTTCTACAAAGGTTTCAGGGCAACGCCCCTATGGGGTCCTGGGGTAGTGCCTTGCATTGTAAAAGGTGTTAGCTACTATTTTTCTATTGGATGAATTATTCTAGACCTAATTTGGTAAACAGAAAAAGCTTGTATAAAATGGCTTAGGTTTAGGGATTTCATAATGTATGGTGATATTGTAGCTTCTTGTCGTGGTATTGAGCTAAAACGGATTGTGGATTGTAATCACTAGATAGTAATAATATTGGATTTTTTGTTGGTGGACGCAACCTAGGGATTGGGTGAACCACATTAAATCTTTGTGTCATATGTTCTCTTCTCTATGATTTATTATTTTCTAATATTGGTTATATTTACATGTAACTTTTATTTTTGTCTAAGGTTAATCCTAGCATTGTATCCATCATAGGAGATAGTTTCCCTTAGATGCAATCTTGTCTTGGCTACCTAATAATTTAAATGTCTTTCAAATTAGGAGCCAACAAAATGGTGACTCTACTAGGGATGTATTGAATCTATCTAGTAGATAAATATTATGAATTTGGAAAGAGATTCAATACTACAAGAAGAAAGGCATGAAAAAGATTGCTACGGTAGTAAGGTTGTGATATTTGTTCCATTTCCTTGTTGAAGATTTAAGTCTCCCAATATTTTTTTATTAATGATAGCAATAGCTTTGAGAGTTGGATGAAAATTGTGTGTTATAACCAAAGTAAGTTTCTCATCAATCAGTCAAGCTATGTACAAAGTGTTGTTATAAAATTCATACTTAAGAATAATCAAATGTTTTTTTCCTCTTTTCTAAGTGTGTAAGTCTCCAAGAGTGGTTTGATGATTTTCAAGTTCCTCACAAGTTGAAGGTTTGGTTCAGATTTCTCAAGTAATAAATTATGTTTCAAAATCTTGTCTCACAATTGTGAGTCACAACTGTAAATGATCTTTGTACTAGCTCCAAATTAATTTCATATAAAAGATTGAAAAGACTTTCAACATTTTTGTGAGCAAATATAAAGTTCTTGTGAGTAGTTCTTGAAAAGAGAAGTTATAAATTCTTGATTAGAAAGTTAAAGTGTTGTATGCATCTATTTTTTGTGAAGTTGAAATGCTAAAATTAAGAATCGCAACACTGATTTTGTAGTTCTCTTTCCAAAGAGGTGGCATCTCTACATGGTTTTTATGTATGGTGTAAATAAGTTCATGTTTACACCAGTGCCCAATCACCAAATCTAGTTGTAACATCAACAATTAAAAGTACTTTAATTTTCATGTGTTTTCTTTCATGAAAATTGAATGACAAAAATGGTTGCCTCTATTCAATGATTTTAGCACTAAGGAGAGAGGTATGAATTTATTCTTAAATGGATTTAGACTTTAAGCCTGAAGGTTGTTTACCAAGTCATGAAAGTGTGGTTGAAGAAGTTGTTATGTTGAAAAGGAAACTTCGTAATCAAGTCATTACCTTCATAAGAAATATAGTAGGGATTATACAAGGCCTAGTTGATGTTCAAGTATACATGAAATTTAAGTTATTACTCATGGATCTTCATGTATCTTTAAGACCTAAGGAATAATCATGACCCATTGTCATCCTAGAATTTTGCATGCTTGATTTAGTTGATTGGCCAACACATTCGAGAGTACAAAAGGTTTTGCAAATTGAAGAATATGTTAAAATTATGGAGAGTTGTTTTTTTAAGGATGGATATCAAATTGGTTCTCTTGATAGTAAAGCTAAGTGTGCTGAAATTCATAGTGAATGTGATGAATCCATAGATTATGATCATTTATCTTCTAATTTTGAAGAGAAGGATTCAATTTTTAGTGAATTAGATGATTGTAGTCAGTATGAGAAAGGTGGATATATAACTAAAAATGAATCATTTGATAGTATGTATGAGAGTGAACAAATTTCTAATAGTAGTAGGGATAAATCCTATTGTGATAAAAATGAGTATGGTGAGGTACCTAGTGTTGAGGTATAGTGTAGAGAAGAGGAAACATGTGGTAAGGTTTCTGATTTTTCAAATTGTTTTACTGATGATACTATTGTTATAAGTATTTCACATCATCCAGATTTTGATCATAGCCAAGGAAAATAGACTTGTGATGAAGTCTTATTGAAAAATGATGAAATTTTAGTACTATTGGCTCATGACTTTGAAAGGTATGCAAATATTTCTTAGGATACCCATGTTTCTCCTAGTTATGTTTTATCTTGTGATGAAGTCAATTCCCCAAAATGTGATGTCAAAAGGAATACAAAATCATACTATTTTGTGTAAAGTTTCTAAGGTGTATATGACAATAGTTCAAATTCCAATACACATGATGACTTATTTGATATAGATAATATTACTAAGGGGAGATTTAGTATTGATTCAAAATATTCTCATACTGATGGTGCTGCAATAAGATTTGATTATTCATATGATTAAAAGAAAAGGGCTAGAAGTTGTGATTCTAATTGTGAATTTCCCTCTTCTATTGATAAACACCATATAGTGAGTTTGATGAATCCAAAGTTCACTTGAAGGAGTTATTTGAGAAAGAAAATGATAATAATCAGCATGCTATGTGTAAATACTTTCGTGATATTTTGTATAATTTGGTAACTAACCTATCATTTGAGTATGAAGAAGTTTCAAAACATGTTAAATTTGATTGGATGAGTAACAAGATTATAGACAAGGAGAAATCATATTTCATAAACCCTTCACATCCAGTTACACAAGGTGAGTTAAAAATCCATTATGTATGTAACTCCTTGTATCAAGTAGAATATGAAACCTTTTTTTTTCCATTGTATAGCATACATAAGTCTTTTTATGGAGATGAATTTTAGTATGATGTTGAATTCCCATAGCATGTTGATCCATTCTTTGATAGTGGGAATTATGATGATTTTCACTTTAATTTTCCATGCACTTTGAAAATGAAGAGGTTGATTTTGTTTTGTCAAATGAGATGATTAAGGATGCTAACATGATTGGTGAAATTGAAAAAAGTGATATTTCATTCTTTCCTCAAGAAGGTGTCAATGAAAATCAGGTCAATCATAGAGGTAAGAATTTTTGTTGAAGTTTTGGTGGCCTAGGGTCATAGTTTGTACAGTTCAAGAGTAGTTTTCTTGCTTTCAATAAAGTTGTTCAAGAGAGAATTTTGTAATAGTCTATTTCTGCTAGATCTAGATCCTTTTCATGCCAACAAGGGACATGCATCCCTAGACAGACCCACTATTGGGACTCAAAATTAAAGCACTAATTTTGAGTACCATTTTGAAGACTGGGTCTAATTAAGCCCCTATGAATGCTTTTCATGCATATGTACCTAGCCGTCATTTTGAGGTCTATGATGTGTTTCATGTGTTTAACACCTTTCATTTAGTATATTCATACATCCTATGATGATATTTTTTTCATTCCAAACCATTTTGTGAAGCATCATTTTGAGCATTTGTCAAAACTGCATTTTTGCCCAAGTATCAAACTGTGATAGGAAACCCAGTTTGCAATTTAATATCTTACAACCAGTTAAGTTTCATGACTCAAAACTTTGGAAGAATTTAATATGCATATCAGAGAACCTATGTTTAATATTTTGAATCATTTTGATATGTTTTGACTAGGTTTTGAATCCCTCAATGTTTTTTTTTTTAGTGTTGTCATGCTTATGCATATTTTTTGGAATTTATGGAAG
The DNA here is from genome assembly GCA_028749045.1 of Cupressus sempervirens. NCBI lineage: Eukaryota > Viridiplantae > Streptophyta > Pinopsida > Cupressales > Cupressaceae > Cupressus > Cupressus sempervirens. The sequence continues at coordinate 323,283,584 of CM053784.1, forward strand.
CCCAGTTTGACCAGTTCTAACTTCCACCCAGTTGATCCTATTGAGAAATTTATTTTTGAGTTGCATTCTAGGGGTTAGAGACATACTATGTTTCATATTTGAACCTATGATGAATTCATTTGACTAGTTTTCAAACATGATTCCAAACGCAATTTCTAAAGTTTTACAAGTATCTAAACGTGTAGATTGATCAGAAGGCATGTTCAGGATGTTATGACTTTAAAATTGTGATAGATGAGACCAAATGGGTTTCACAACTATGTTCTAGGCTGAAGATACTTTAAGTGTGGTAATTTTCAAAGCCCGATGAATCTATTTGCATGCTTTCCTAAGATCATTCCATATGCAAAAATCATTTTTTTATAGGTTGTTCAGTCCTACATTTCCCAAAGGCCAACTTTGAACACTTGACAAGTTTTCTTAGTTATTCATCATGAGCCTAAATCATATACTTATACTCTCCATGTGATAGTAAACAAATTTTGCATATTTTGGGCCCTTAAGCGATCATATATGACCTATTTTCAAAGCCAAAACCAACTACACTTTTATGTTTTCTAACATAGTTGTATGTAGGATAGTTTGGAAGAGGCAAATTTTTTAATCATTATCTTTTGACCAAATGACTAGTATGAGGTGAGATTTTTCATATTGAAATATTATACACAAAAGAGAATAAGTGCAAGTTATCAGGGTTTAGTTGTGTGTTTCAATTAATTTTTAAGGCCGCTCAGAGGACCCCTTGGAAACAGAATTTGTATTTCTCAAAGAAGCATTAATTGAGTTTAAAATTATCAAACAATGGTTTGAAATGATATTAATCAATTCAAAAAGCCTAGTCAATGGCTTCTTGGAAACTTGGGTGTTTCAAATGTAATGTTTTTTTAGCTAGACCCACTTTTGGGCCTGACTGTTTCCATTAGATTGATACAACATTGTGGGGTTTCAAGGTTTTTGAAAGATGTCATAATGATTTTGATCATCATTAAAGTTAATTTGAATCACTGGAAATCAAATAGACATATATGGAGATTATATTTAAAGGGCATATTAAAAGGGGAGAATTAGACTCATGAAAAATCCCTAGTTATCACATATATTAAGATTATCTTTAATAATTTTCTTCTTTGGCAGTGCAATCTAAACTTTCTTTATGCGAAAAGTTGATTACCTCAAGAATTACCCACTATGATGACCAAGATACCATGTGAGAAATGTGGAGAAGTCAAGCATAAGAATGAATTGCATATACCCACAGCATCATTACCAAAAAAGTGTGAACTATGATTTGAGTGGCACTCATATTATGGGATAGTTTAAAAATTAATGCCTTCTAATATTTTGTCTCCCCTATGTTACTCATAGACATTAGATTGGTATTTTTCAGTTTACCCAACATATGAAAGCACAAGATCAAAGGAGGTTTTCTCTAGCTCATTAAAAAATAGAGTTGGTCCATAATGTTGAGCGCTAAGTTTAGATTAATATTCTAGATGAGAAGTTTTCAATGTGGGACCCATGTGAATGGGAGGTGGTCCAAGAAATTATATGGGATACATTCCTTAATAGGTCAAAAATTTGTTGAAAGATCACTCCTAATCTTAGAACCATGGGGTAAAGGTGCTCATGTGCCACAATGACAAATTAGAAAGTCAAAAGATTTAGTTTGTAAAGTGTATGGAGTTGTTGCACAAATTTCACATATGGATGTTATAAGAAGCATGATCAAAAGAGCCATAAAATTTTAAATACTTTTGATTGGGATACCCAACCAACTCTCAAATCCATGGAAAAGGACTTGAGGGCTCCTTTCGTACACTTATGTGATCTTTGTGACTGGTATGTGTATGTTTGACTAAGGGACTCTAATTACAATCAAATCTAGTTTGAGATCAAATGTAGATACAGTTGAGCCCAAGCTTCTTTAAAAAACTTATCCAATGGTATCTTTGACATCATAGATGATTTTTGCAACTAGTCTCCACATCCTGTGTGATGTGCATTAGTGTACAAGAATTTATCAACAAACTTTTGACTTTTGGTTACAAAGCTTGATCTGTGGATTGTAAAAGAGTTGTGGATATTGTGAATAGTTGATGGGAATTTTCTATCAAAAATAGTAAAGTAAGATCAATGGAGACATGCTATGGAGTAAAAGCCTCATGATGCCCTATTTGAAGTAATACATATGGTGTAAGGATATACAAATTTGTAATGCTTCGCCATAATGTGATTAGAGTAAATAAAATATTAGAGACCATCCACATAAGAATCCTCTCCAGCCCAAATTCTATTAGAAGTGACTTGCAATTGAAATTTAAAATGAGAATGCAATTGGAGGATCAAAGCTTGGGTGCTTTTCAATCAATCATGCAATTTCTTCAAGTGCAACTATGACAGCAGAGGTTTTTCCATTTCACAAAGAATTTACAAATATTCGATGCAATTTTTCCCAAGAAAAAACACAAAATAGGATTCCCATTGCTTGATCATGTTGAAAATGAAAGCACATAATCCTTTATGTAACTATACAGCCTTAAAAGCTTCTATCGGTTGATCACTTGTACATTAGAAAAAAGGGGTCAGTAATAACATAGAGACATTGCTAATGGAGAAAGAGTCATAGTTTTTTTATTTCCTTACCAAATCTGCTCCAAGATGGGATTTTCTAGAAAGCATGAATCATAATCAGCCTATTTTATGGATGCATTTATTCATGGAAAACTACACATAAGAATACAATGAACTTGAAACATGTAGAGGACACCATTTTTCATATAAGAAGAATGCACTAAAAAAGTAGCAAGGTTTTTTTCTATCCCACATTGGGTGGGTAGTTTTCTTTCATGGTGCTTTTTATATCTAGATGTGAAACTTAAAAATGTCTTAAGCTCTCTGCTTATGACAAGAGGAAGCAAGTTGCACATGTGGGACCCATCCATTCTATGTAGTTATAAGTTAAGTTTTGACCCAATGAACTAATAGTGTAGATAATGACTTGGATAGATAGATGAATAAGCTCATGAAACATGGTGCATCTTGAGGAAAGAAGAACACATCAGCAACTAGATGGATGAATAGTTAGATGACACATGGCACGGATCCTGAGGTGAATTGACTAAGTAGTTCTGATACATGGTGTGATGTTGCATTATCACTAGTGATGTGGTGGATAATGAATCAACATGTGATAATGTGATAGGTTGTCATGTGGTAGGGGTGATGATGTGGCACTGGTGATGTGGTGCGCAAGTCAAGGTGTTGAGGTGGATCGATATGCCACATTTTGTGATGTCACTATGTCGCAATGATGTGGCAAGATGTTGATTGTGTATGTAATAAAGTAAAAGATCAAAATATATATAAGGTAAAGATCAAAACATATTAAAGGTGATGATGTGGAGGGTTTCAAATATATGCACCAAATTATGCCATGTGGCACAAGATCAATGATTGTCACTTAGGCAAGATGGAAATCTGCACAAAGCTTAAGAAATGTGGCATTGTAACACCCAATCAGAGGTTGCCATGTGGCAATGTTTTAGAAGTGAGGTAGTAGTATGTAGATGAATTAGGTGGCACCACATGGAATCTAGGTGGAAAATGTCTCTAGAAGATGTTGATGTGTCAAGGTGACTGGACATAGTGGACAAATTAGTGAGTGCCACATGTCATAGGGTTGGTCAACCAAGTTTGACCCATATTCAAAAAAGGGGAAATAAAAACCTTATAAAATAATAATATTTTATTTTCCTCTTTTGAACGTGTAGGTTTCATTTATATAAAAGATAGAAATCATATTATAAAGTTTCAACTTTATGCTAAATTGAAATATTTGCAAAATGAAAGGGTTTGTAATTAGGAGTTACTTTTGGACACCTAGAGCATACCTTTGAGGTCAATATAGGACTTTATATATCATCAAAAAAATCTCAGAGTCTAGTTTCCAAATCTGCCATCAATTTTTGCACAAGTATTAGTGGTTTGAAAGTTATACTAGGTTTTTTCTAAGGTGCTCCATATTCAACTATATCCTAATATGGGTAGTTCAAATTCAATTTGTGGCAAAATGGTGAAATCAGTATGCACCAAATTTGGAGAGGTTCTTACTAGTAGTATCAGTTTGCCTCCAAATAAGTTTTCTATATTTTTTGGTAGCATTTTGATACTAGATATGATAGTCTATCAAAAAGGGTCTTTTCTCATCATTCTCGAAAGATATTTATGAGTTTGTTGGGCACAATGATGGGATTTGATCTGATTTTTAGTTCTAGAGAGAAGAAATAGGCTTTACAATAGCAATGGAGGGAGATTCAAGTGGAAAAGTGTCAATTCTAGATATTATCTAGGATTCCTTCCTTCTTCTATATATTTCTTTCTTCTCTTATTCTACAAGGTTGGTTCTAGTTTATTGAGTTGAGCTCTAGCTATGATTCCACCATTCTTCAATATTTCTCCATGTTTGAACAACATTGTAGCTTCTTTTGAGAAAGTAGTTAATATAGTCATCTTTAGTGTATTATTTTGGGTTATTGCATGAACCTAATGTATTTGTTTCAAAGAAAGTAATACAAATATTTTTGTTGAAAAAATTCATTATAAATCTTGTCTCCTTTCTGGGTTTGTAATTTTCTATGATGTATGGATAAAGAACATATGGTCCAATTGTAACTTGATTTGAAGCTATATGCCATTGTTTATTTTGTTTTTGAGTCAAAGACTTGATAAAATTCATAATACACATTGACAGAATTGCAAGGATTGTGGGAGGATTTGATAAGCATGAGATTCATTTTGAAGATTGATGTCTAATTTATAAAGTAAATGGATAGGTCACAATGATATGGTGTATGTTCTGACTTGTGTGATACCCAATGGATAAGGAACTAATCAGCCAAGAGATTGCATGATCTTGTTGTTATATAGGTGGTTTTTTCTAAATATCAACATATTAATCAATATCCATTTCCCTTCCATGTTGTAGAGCCAAAAAAGATAACCCGAACTTAGCTTGTGAATGCATTGGTCATGTTATTAGTTATTTCATGCCTTTATAATTTGCATAAGGATATAAGATTTGGGGTTTTAATATTCTTAATATAGATTTAGATTTATATATTAGGAACTTGTACCATATAGATGAATTTGAGGTTTACCTGCTTAGGTTTTGTAGATCCTAAAGTGTAGAAGGGGTTTAGCCTTATAGTTGACCTAGGTTCCATACAAATTGTGTCCATCAAAGGAGATATCTTCCCTTAGATTAAATCTTGTCTTGGCTACCTGATAGTTGAAATATTTGTCAAATTAGGAGCCAATAAATCCTTCATTTTCTTCAGTATATTGAGCTCGTAATTGACAAGAATGAATTGTCTCTTCAATCTATCCATCTTCTAATCTCATCTATTATTTTTCTCATTTCCTTGTTTATTTTTCTCTAACTTAATCTTCTATCACCAATTTTTTGTATTACACTTCAACTTGACCTTCTTAAATTAACCCTCTTGGGATCTTTGATATCTTCACACTCAAAATATAATTCCAAGTCATTGATTTAGTCAATTAGTTCCTCTAGGTTAATATTGTTAGAAAGTAAAGTTGACCAAAATAACTTAGAGGGGGAGGGGGGTGAATCAATTATGAAATTAAAATAACTTTGAAAATCTGTATTAATTACAAAATATGTAAAGAGTAGATGCAACAACCATATAAAGATCACTATACATAATAACACCAAATTTGTTAACTAGGGAAATCCTTGATCAGATGGAAAGCCCCATTACAGATGGTACTCACAAAATGATCTACTAAATATATAAGTTCCTTGTTAGAGGATGAACCCTATTAGAAGACAATATAATATGTCTTAGCATGAATGGTGGTGGTACTCCTTTTGGGGAGTATACTAAGCATTAGAGAGATTGTGTGCACCATTGACATGTTACATTCACAATTGTGTTCATCATTGATGTCAACATAGCATTTTTTTTATGAAGACTGAAAGAATAATAGACAGAGAATGAGGTCATACAAACTATGTATTGATGATCAAACTGAATATAGTTGAGGAAGTATTCTACATTATTTCCTAATGAAATGGACAAGTGCATGTACAAAGAGTCAAATACATGTGGAAGTTATTCATGAAATATAGAAGAGAGTAAGTAGATAGAGTAACTAATAAGTAGTTTTTGATATTTGGATTGTATATCTATAAAGGAATAGAATCATGATGAGCGTAGTTGGGCACTAATAGTATATAGCCTTATGATGATGTCAATAAGTGCACAAGGTCATCGGTCAACTAATTATAATATCTTAATGAGGTCCTATTATAATTAATTGGGAAAGCCTCAAGACTGACTTAAGGAATTATTTTTAGGATATGGTATAAAAGAAGGTTGGTTTCCTTGCATTGAAGTGTGTATTTTGATGAGAGAAAGAGTGCAAGGGTGAATTGTGCAAATGATATGCAAAGTTTATTGTGCCCAAAATTTTAGGGCAAAACACAATTACAATTTTTTTTGAAAGGTAACGTTAAGGACATAACATAGGGAACTGAACAACTTAATATTAGGTTAAGGAAGACTAAAAGTTCATAATACATATCAGTTATGATTACACAGTTGTAACAAATCTTAAATCTTCAATCAAATTGGCCCTTATTAGTGTGGTGGAGGACTCATTCCTACTTCTAGGTTAGATGCACAAATGAATTTGATAACACTACAACATGCTTCTATGAAGGTGCTGGAGGCATAATAAGTTGCTTGAAAGCCACATTCCTTTCTATAGGGCATCTCAAACAATTTGATGATCTTGAAAGCAACTATAGATAAATTTCCTAACTATGTTATTTATGTAATATGCATACATTGTTTCCATAAGATTTCTCATTTCATGAAATTGAATTTAAGTTTACTTATGAAAAAATTTGATAAAATCATATGAGTAATGAATTAAAACACCTACTTAGGAATCTCTATAAAAATCATGTATTAACCAAACACATTTTTTATAGTCAAATAATTGGTAATATCCACTTGTTGATAAGTTTTCATTAACATTGGTAACTAAGTTGTAGGTACTATTATGACCAAAGTATCTATGGGCCATGCCTAGATTGACAAAGTTTATATTTGCCATTGTAACCCAATTAAATGGTTGTCAAATATAGGTACATGTATTTATCTCCAAATAACTACTTGTTACCAACACCCAAAATTATTTTATCACTCTTTGTATTAATGAATTTAGATCCCAATATACATGAACCTTACCTCATTTTCCTGTCATTCTGAATTTCACATGGGATAATCAAATCACCCATTTTATTCTTATATACAATTTATTGGTACTAGACTATGTAACATCCTAAATGATATATCATTTGCATTTTCTATTATTACTAATATGCATGATTCCTTAAGCCTAAAATTTACATTACACTATAATTAGTATTATAAAATAAGTAACTCACTATACTATCCTAACTAATTCATATGCAACACCTTGTTATAATAATAATACGAATTATCTATTTTTTAAAAATATACTATATGATTGTCTAACTACTACCTAGTTAACAAATAATATTCACACTACTAATACATACCATTTAATATTTTACTAACTAAACCTATATTGTCACTAACTAATATACTACTAATCATCAACTAGCATCTATTATCCACCTTTTACTATTAAGTATGTAACTTACATCATCTATTCTAACTTAGTGTTAACCACTACACACTTACTAACATCAGTCCCCAAACTACTAAATTCCAAATACTTTATGTTTATCTGACCTACTATACTAACCCCAAACACATCTTACTTTTTTTAATGCTCCCTACACCCTTCCCCAAATTCCTTTTGTTTCTCCCCAAGCCATCCACTTGGCATGTGAGGGTGTGTTTGGGGAAGTTGACCCCTAAAATTGGTGGCCTTTATAGGCATTTGGGGAGGAAAAATAAGTGGGGGAGGTTGGAGTCACATGAGTCCCCATCCTCCCAAGTAGACCTAGAATTTGATGGTCATCTTGGTCATTTTTCTATTTTTGAGCCATATATGATAGGCTAAAAATTTGTGGGACCTTACTGATTGACATGATAATTTTTTACAAAACTGTCAATGTGATATTTGAATTTATAAATAAACCATCAAAACTCATTATAGATAATATTTTTAAAAATATATTATATAAATTTATTTTGATAAGTAGGAGATGATTTCCACAGCAAGTCAAATTGTGATGTGAATATCAGGATTTAACTGTGTGATTTTGAGTCAAACTCGATGACCCATGTTTCATGAGTTGTGGAAATCATCTCCTACTTATCAATTGATGAGCTTAAGGGGCTTTCTAATGAATGGTTCATAAGGCACAACACTTGGTGAAGGTTTTGCGAATGGGGTTGCAAGCTTTGGGTTTAATTGTAGAGGAAACTCTGTAGTTAAGCACACTCAGGCTGGAGTAGTACTGGGATGGGTGACCTCCCGAGAAGTCCCGGTGCTTCACCCCTATGAGAATCACCTAGATCCAATGAGTGCTAAGTGTTCCATTTATTGTCGTGAGAGATGGATTCATGTTGAATCACTACTCATGAAACATGGGTCATCGAGTTTGACTCAAAATCACACAGTTAAATCTTGATATTCACATCATAAATTTATTTTTCCAATTTAAAATATTAGTATGCAAAATATAAACTTAGAAACTTTCTTGAATTGACATATATTGTTGATTTATAATGACTTTCTAGAATTTATTATTATTTTTAAGAATGTATGAATTTAGAAACTTTGAGATATGATATTTTTGTAAATATTACTAATTTATTCATATATTATATTGATTTTTGACAATCAATATTTATCTCAAACTATAAAGTGAATGGCATAAATATAACCAAAACATAGTAAAAAACCAAGATGACAAGCAGGGGTGACCATCAAATTTCAGGCCTACTCCCATGGGACTATCACATGTCCTTTTCTTGAATCATATGGGGGCTAGTTGGCACATGTTGCAATAGTTTTTTTTAGTTTTTAGTTTTTTTTTTTGTATATGCTTGTTGTGAATTTGAAGACCCATTGGCTAAGGTATAGTGGGGTTCATTTTTTATATGAATAGGGTTGCTTTTTAAATCCATCTTTCTTTAAAATTGGATTGGGGTCATAAGATATTTTGTCCTTGTATCCCTTTTTTTCAAGGTGGGACAAATCAATGTATAGTCATAGGTCATGTGACTTCCCTTAGGGAATGCTTTAATGTTAACATCTTAGGTCATGTTATTATTATTTTGTGAGATATTGACAAGTATGACTAAAGTACCTATATAATATATTTTTAATTAAAAATCAAGGATCCTAGGGAATATTCTACAATATTATGTCTTTGATCTGTAATAGCTGGGAGGGAAATATTTTCCTCTCCCACACAAATTCCTGAGAGGTAAAATGTGCACCTATAACAACATTTTCTTATGAGAACATACTCTATGTTTCCATTTGGTTGCATAATCTTTGTCCCAACTAAGATATTGTAAGAATTTCAATATTATCTTCACCTCCCAATATATATATATCCAATTGTTAGCTCTATTGAAGCCACTTAAAATAAAAGGTAAATAATCTTGAAACTTAAGGACTTGTTCATACTAATTGCTTGATACAATACATAAATTTTCTAGCTTACATATGGACAAGATTCATTGTAACATCTACTAGTGAAATCCTTTTAATGAAACTCTTTAAATGACATTGATTATCAAACTATTTACAAAATGAAACTTCTTTACATGAGCAAGCAAAATTGAATGTATTTTCCATCTATGATTCAAGACGAACATGACTATTTTCTTACATGAAATTGTGTCCTTCCTTTCTATACAACCATAAATATGATGCAAACTTTCTCTTACAAAGCCACTATATAAATAGCATCAAATCTCAATTTCCATATTCACAATAATACACCATAGAATGTAAATCCTTCTAACATTAAATTATACAAAAATGGAGATTTTTCCATCATAATACATTATAAAATATCATGGGAATGATTGATTTCTTCAATTATACCACACAATAATATAACTCTTGATTCTTCAACAATGTCAAGGAGAAACCCTAACTTCTTCATAGATCCCATTAGCACAAACCTACAAGAAAAAAATAAAATCAAGAACCATGAAGGCTCACCTCCCATCCTGGATTTCTAAGAAGCTACCCACTAAGCTAGGGGAAACAAGGCTCAAAAGGGTTACACTTAAATATAATCCTTACAAAAATAACTTCACAATACATATACAATCCCTCCAAGATTTAGCACAATTGATTCACCATTGGAATCATGAGACATAGGTGAAGGTGGGCTCTCCAAAGAGGAGAATGTCATATCCATACAAGTATACATATTTTCAATTGTGTCATTCCAATAAACCAATACACTTATACCTCCCATATCAAAAAACAAGACATATGGATTCAATGGAGCCCATACTCCACGAACAACTAAACCCTCTCCAAGAGGAGAATTTCTCAACTTCATTGTTGAACCCAACTAACTCCTTCACCGAAGGCTTCTCTTCCCTCCCAAGGGTGAGTGAATTCTTCACACCCATTGAAAGTCGTACACACAAAAAAAAGGGAAAATTTGTAAAATAAATCCATCACAACATTGACACATACGAACAATCTCAACAATACACAATGCATGAATTTTAACATAAAATGAACAAAACAACATCATGGAGTAAGTGTAATGAGAGAGTCATGGCACAGGCACCAATCTTGGTCCAAGATAAGGAAAATTAAAATTTTTGAAGATCTCACTTATCCTTAGTTCTTCCTCCTCTAAAACCCTAATTGTCTCTAAACTTAGAGAGTGGGTGAACACTCCACTAGTTTGTCCAAGTTCACTAAAATGACTCTCTCACTAACTCATTTTTGGCAAAAACATCAAGCCACTATCTCTTAAAACTTTGTCCCTACCAATTTCTCTACCTTTTACTAAGTGGAAAGATGGGGACAAACTCATGGGACAACTCAATTTTTGAATTTGTAGAAAAATGTATTGGCTAAGTCTCCTAGGCTATCTTTAAGCACTAAAATGGTCAAATTTAGGCTCCTAACATGATATGATAACATATGGGTGGTTTATTTTTACAAAAATGACACTTTGGTACCACTTATTGACCCAAAAAATCCTTGTCAAGTTTTAATTCGAATTTCCCTTTTATGGTGACCCATCATGTCCTTCCTCCAAGTAAGTTAACTTAATCTTTGAAAGACAATTGGTTTAAGGTTAAGTAACCTCATGACCAAAACCCTAGGTGACATATCATCAACATAGGAACAATTACAAGTGTCAAGTGACACATTAAAATACATTAAACATCATAATGACATGTCCCTAATTTATTCATGAATTAAAATTTACTACACACATGTAAACTCACATTTAGAAAACAAACACATCACAACAAGGATTTGAATCTTGCAAAGATTAACCTTGGCTATACTGTGTCCACATAAGTTTGGACCTTGTGTCCCTATTTATTCTCATGGTTTAATTTTCTTGCACACTAAACTCAAGCATCAGTAGTCCAATGAAAATCTTATAAAAATACATGTATATAAGTGCTTGACAATTTTAATATTGTATAATACACAAATTAATATATTAAAATTTTCATGATTAACTTTCTTTTTTCTAATAATTTTTATATAAAAAACATTAAGATACCATATTTTTCTTATCAACATTAATCTTTCCCTAACACAATCAAATTAATATTCTGAATTACATTATATTACATTTTCTATCATGGTGATGAAATATTGAATCCATAACTATTAGATCATTGGGCATATGAATTAGGTCATAGTACATATCATAAGTAAAATCCACCAAAATGTAAAAATCTGAACTAGTATCTTTTATTCAATTAAACATGGTGACATTTCTAAGAGTATCATGATATCATTATGAGATAACCCATCATAATGCATATGTCTTTAAAATCAGTTATGTCAAGTAATTAGGATGCTTTCACAATCATGTCTACATAGGTTCAAAATTAGTCATTAGATAAATCCATTACATCTTGTTAGTTAATATATTATATCCTCATCTTAATTATCATCCACCGCAACATATCCACCTAATACTACTTGCACAACAATTGGTTTATTATATTTACATCATATCGAGTTCTACCAAGTAGACTCTTATCCAATTTTGAGAAGAAAAAAAATTGTCTATAATTATTAGTAGTACCCACAAGAGTGGGTGTTGATTCAACTTTCCACAATGACCACCTAAATCGATTATCCTAATAGGTCATAAAATACCATGAACCCATCAACATAGTTTCTAAGTTCTAACATCTCAAGCCTTTATTCCATAGGGTCTTATCTTATCAACCTAATGTAATTCTGAATAGGATACTTAGTGATGAGGCCAAATATTGTCTTTATTTCATGATAGTTTTAAAAGACTTTGTTGATACTCTATTTTATCTCTATCAAAACATTTGTGGACCTATGTTTACCAAAACCTATGATAAACCTATGGGTAGATACTATGCCATCTTTTGCTAGTATTATATATATTATGTAGTATTTCATATAGTTATCAAAATGTGTGTTCTTATATTTGAATTTAATTTGATAAATGATTATTTGCAAACATGTCTCTACATAATAACTAACCTATTAGCAATGAAGTTGAAAGATGATTGGAAGAATTCAAAGATGACTGCCAACAACATTCAAGGAGAAAAGAATGCTAAGAATGCTAAGGTGTAGCCATGAAGGAGGAAAGTTGTAATGGTTCCAAAGGACATAATAGCAAGTATGGAGGAGCTATCAAGACTTATTGCATTCTCTGCATTTATTCCTACAGCAAGCGGATGTTCAAAATTTATTATTCCTGCCTTAAACTATTATCTCTTCTTCTTGCCTTGACTTGTTATTTTCCTTCTTTCTCTCCTATGGATTTAAAGCTAGGTTATTTACTTTTCTATTATGAGAATAAGTGTTGATCTCCTATATATAGGAATTATCTCAAGTGTGTTAGTTTAGCTAGTTAGAAGAAAGAGTTTATGAGAATAGACTGTTAAATTTTATAGTGAGTTGTGTTTTTACATTTCTATGTGTTATGTAATGAATTTTTGAAATGTAATCAAATAGTTTTTGGATTCTATCTTGTGTTAGTAGTTTAGTTGAAGCTGAACAAGGGAGCCTACTTAGAAGGTGGATTAGATTAGGTTAGTATAGATTTATTTCCAAGCATTCTTAGTATTGTAAGTAGAAGTTGTAAGTTCCTTCCTATAGTGTCGCACTTCATGAATGTTCCTGCAGCATATGTGAGAACATTTATAGTGGGTGAACTGAGTTGGAATATTTTTTAGCCTTTCATTGTATTTCTAGTATTCATAGAGTTAAGTGTGTTAGTTTATGATGAGGACACAACCCAAGCACAGAATGGACACAACAGAAAAGGGAAAATTTTATTAACTATGAAAATATGCTAGTACACTTAGTGCAGAGAAATAGACTCCAAAACATGCCATATGGGCTTACAATAGCATAAATCTGGAGATAAATTCTTCTCCCAGTACCTTCTCTCAAACTCCACTCCGAACTCCCTTTTACAATGCCATAAATGTTCTTAAATCAACCCTAGAGGGTTAAGGATTAGGAATACATTCTAAAAAGTGCTAGTTGGCATCCACTGACCAAATAGAAGGCTCCAAAAGTAGCATTAGAAGTCGGCACAAAATTAGAAGAATCCAAAAATGGTAATCGAACTTCTGGGAGGCATAACTTTGGAACTGTAGCTCCGATTGACAAACCGTTTACATTTTCGAAAAGCTCTCGAAGTGCTCTATAGCCCTATGGATCAGCTTTTCTTATACCCCATATTTTGGCCCTGTTTAAGGTCATTTAATGCCCCTAACCTGACTTTGAAGCATTCTTAGGAGGTCTCCAAAAATCAAAAAATTGTGATAACTTTCAAACCATGGGGCCTTTTGACCTGATTCTTTTTCTGGAATGCTCTAAATTATAATTAAAATCATCCAACCAATTTACACCTTCTAGTTCACCAAAATGATGGCTCAATTACATACTCCTATTTTTTCAACATTTACACATATCCCAAGGTGATTAAAATCTCTAACCCAAAACACTAATAGTGGAACTATGAGAGTTGGAACCTTTATTTGACCCAAATGGGTATCCAAAAATGAAAACACATGAAATAGAAACTAATTCTAAGTACATTTTTTTTGGATGACACAGGATTGCCCTTATACCTCTAATTGCTCCTGCATCAGACACCTAGGGTAGATTGAAAAGTGACCCTGTCACTTTATGAATGGTAGAGGAAATCCCAAATTGGAAACCTCAGCTACTGATATCCAAGTTGAGTTTTCTATTGGTCGTCCTTTCCACTTGACCAGATACTCTTCACACTGCCTATTTCTGGTACTCCTTCCCACACGATGATCTAAAATGTCTTCTATCTCCTCCTTCTTAGAAGCAAGAATTGGACATGGCTCTAATATTGGCTCCTCATCTGCACCATCATCATAATACTTTGTTAAGTCTATAATGTTGAAAATAGGATAAATGTGAATACCATCTGGCAACTCCACCTCATATGCATTTCCTGAGTCATGTTTCTTCAAAATTTTGTAGGAACCAAGTTTCTTTATTTTCAGCTTGTTGTAAGTATCGGCTGGAAATCTTTCTTTTCATAAGTGTACATGACTAGATCCCCTACTTGGAATTCCTTGCGTCTTCTCCTTTGATCAGCCCTAGTTTTATACTCTTGATTCATCTTGGTAATGTGTGCCTGAACCTCCCCATGTAGATGCTTGATATGTTTAGAAAATTCTTTAGCTTCACCACTTGTCCTCTCCCCTTGCTCTATCTTCCTCAATTCTAGTGCAGTCCTTGGGCTACTTCCATATACAATTTGGAATGGTGATCTACCAGTACTTCTATTTACAAAGTTATTGTAAGAAAACTCCACTTGTGGTAGAATCAAATCCCATCCCTTGGGCTTTTCTCCAACTACACATGTCAGCAAATTGCCCAGACTTTTGTTTACCACTTCTTTTTGGCCGTCAGTCTGCGGGTGATGTGTGGAACTGAATTTCAAGTCTATTCTCAAATTTTTCCACAATTTTCTCCAGAAATACCCCACAAATTTAGTATCTCTGTCAGAAACTATACTCCTTGGGAGACCATGTAATCTTACCACCTCTTTGAAAAATAAGTCTGCAATATGGATAGCATCATGAGTTTTGTGGCATGGAATGAAATGTGCCATTTTGGAGAACCTATCAACCACCACAAATACTGAGTCATTACCTCTTTGTGTCCTCGGCAATCCAAGAACAAAATCCATACTTATGTCCTCCCATGGCTTTGATGGAACAGGCAATGGCTGATATAGTCCAGTATTGTGACTAAATCCCTTGACAACTTGACAAATCTGACAACTCTGTACAAACTTCTTCACATCCTGTGAAATCTTAGGCCAAAAATAATGTTCTCTAAGAATGGGAGTGGTCTTATCTCAACCAAAATGTCCTGCCATCCCTCCACTGTGTTTCTCATTAATCAAATTTTCCCTCATGGAACTCCTTGGAATGCATAATTGACTGCCCTTGAATAACATACCATCCTGAATCAAATAGTCTAACCACTTAGTTCTATCTACAGCAATAGGCTCTTTACAAGCTTTCCACGCTTCAGCAAAATTAGGATCCTCAAGGTACAAATTCTTGAGTTCATCAAACCCAACTACTTCAACCTACATTACTGTAAGCAACAACTGTCTCCTACTTAGTGCATATGCAACCCTGTTAGATTTTCCACTTCCATGCTTCAACACAAATGTATAACTCTGTAAGAACTCTACCCACTTCATATGCCTCTAATTCAATTTACCTTGGCTATTTAGGTACTGTAATGCCTGGTGATCAGTATTCAAAAAAAATTCCTTTGGCAATAAATAATGCCTCCATTTCTTTAAGGCCTGAACTATTGCATAGAACTCTTGATCATAAACAGAATACTTCTTTTTTGCATCATTCAATTTCTCACTAAAATATGCAATAGGCTTACCTTCTTGGCTTAATATAGCCCCAATAGAACTGCCACTAGCATCACAATCTACCTGGAACACCTTTCTAAAATCTAGAAGTGCCAACATAGATTGTTCTGTCACCTTCTTCTTCAGCAATTCAAAACTTCTCACATCTGCCGCAGTCCATTTGAACTCTTTTCTATCCCCTCTTATTGTGTCAGTCAGGGGTGCACATATGCCACTAAAATTCTTAATGAACTTTTTGTAAAAACTAACTAGACCATGGAATGATCTTACCTCAGTAGCAAACCTTTGAGTAGGCCATTCCAAGATGTCTTTTACCTTCTTTGGATCCATTTTGAGACCTTCAAGTAATATAACAAACTCCAAGTAGACTAACTCCCTTTTTGAAAAGATACACTTCTTCAGATTAATTAATAGTTTCTCTTCCCTTAACCTTTCAAGGACACTACGAATATGCAATAACTATTCTTCCAAAGTCTTGCTAAAAATTAAAATATCATCAGAATAGACAATAACAAATTTTCTCAAAAACTTCTTAAGTACCTCATTCATAAGTCGCATGAAGGTGCTTGGGGTGTTTGTCAATCCAAAGGGCATGAGTAACCACTCATAAAGACCTTCCTTGGTCTTGAAGGCTATTTTCCACTCATCTTCTTCTCATATTCATATATGATGATAGCCACTTTTCAGATCTATCTTTGTGAAGTACTAATCTCCACTTAAGCAATCCATAAGATCATCCATTCTTGGCAAAGGAAACCGATACTTGATAGTTATCTTGTTTATAGCTCGAGAGTCTATATGCATTCTCCACTCTCCATTCTTCTTTGGTTCCATTACTGCAAGTACTGCACATGGACTCAGGCTCTCTTGAATCAAACCCTTTCTCAATAGCTCCTGCACCTGTCTGTTTAGCTCCTCAGTTTCAGCAGGAGTCATCTTGTGAGCAGCCCTGTTAGGCAAACTAGCTCCTGGGATTAAATCTATTTGATGACTGATTTGCCTTACTGGTGGCAATCTTTTTGGAAAATTATTAGAGATGATATCTCCAAACTCAACTAGTAAATCTAAAACTTCAAGTGGTATTTCACTACTACCTTCTTTATCTTTCCTAGCAATCAAAGCATAACACATACGTTGATGTTTCATGCCATCTAAAAAATTTCTTCCATCAACAAGAAAAATCCTAGCACTGCTACATACCTTTTTGCCTTCCTTTTTCACAGGCTTCATTTTGTGGCAAACTCCATCCTTTGTTAGAGACTATGTGTTTTCTTGACCATCATGTACTACATGCCTATCAAACTGCCACAGTCTTCCCAACAATAGATGGCAAACATCTATTGGAATAACATCACAGAGAACTTCATCATGGTAACTCCCAATTTTGAATTTCACTAAACATTGTTCACTTACCAAGACCTTATGATCATCTTTCATCCAAGCAATTCGATAGGGCTAGGGATGTTTCTCCCTCTTGAGCTTTAGCTTAGAGACCATCTCCTCTAATACCAAATTATCAGTGCTACCACCATCAATGATCACATCACAACATTAATCCTCACACTTGCACCTGGTACGGAATAAACTTCTCCTTTGTCCTAGTTCAATCTCACTACTTAGTAGGAACCTTTCATTTACTAAAGTCTCTCCTCTTTCTACATCCTCTAAATGTGATGATTGTGCATCCTCATTCAGATAAGCAACCCTAGCTTGACCCTCAGCTCTCCTATCTTTCCTTCATTGTCGTTGAGGGCATTCAAAGGCACGATGACCTTCTTCATTGCAATGGAAATAGGTACCATAGAAGCCTCCTCTTCCTTGTCCATGCCCTCTACCTCTTCCTCTCTAATTTCCAAAGTCTTGATCTCAGGAGCGGTTGAAATTCTCATTCCTCTGGTTCCTGCTAGTACCCACATCTTCATTTTTCTTTTTTGTTTCATTTCAACCTCCAGATGACCTACCACTACCCCTTCCTCCTTGACCACACCCACTTTGTCTCCCTTCAAACCTCTTATTTAGCTTCTCTTCAACTCATAGGGCAAACTAGTATGCCTCTTCAACGTTGGTCATTCTTACTCGACTTAATTCCTACTGGATACTAGGTCGCAACCCACTAATATAACGAGCAACCTTCTCCTTATTTGCTTCTGCATGCCCTACTCTAATCAGAAATTAAAAAAACTCCTCTGTATATTCCTGGACTAATTTTCATGCTTGCTTTAACCCATGCATCTTCTTAAACAAATCAAGCTCATAGTCAACAAGAATGAACTACTTCTTCAATTTGTCCACCATGTGATCCCACCTTGTGATCTTATCCTTTCCTCTTCTATTTCTTTCTAATTGAACCTCTTGCAACTAGATTTTGGCATGGCCTTTCAGTTTGGCCTTTGAAAACTTAACCCTATCTAGATCCCTGATATCTTCATACTCAAAGTACTCTTCCAGTTCATTGATGTAATTGATCAACTCATCTGGTT
This sequence comes from Cupressus sempervirens, assembly GCA_028749045.1. NCBI lineage: Eukaryota > Viridiplantae > Streptophyta > Pinopsida > Cupressales > Cupressaceae > Cupressus > Cupressus sempervirens. The sequence goes on from CM053784.1 coordinate 323,302,202, forward strand.
TCAAATTGTTGAGATAATGGGTGTTGCACACATTGCATAATATTGTTATTTTATTATTTTATTTTATTATGTAATGTTGTGCCTAGATGGATGTGCAACATGTAAAGATTCCCATGGAATATTCTTGATGAGTTGTATTGTAACATTGTGAAAATATTTCATGTAATTATTTAATATTGGGAAAAAGAATTAAATGCCCAATATTAAATGTGGGGTCAGTGGGTTAGGTAGCACATGGTTTATGTAATACCACTTAGTGGTTTTGTGGGACTTGCTACTATATAAGTAGCCACAAGGGTAGTTGTTGTAGAAAGAGTGACAAGGAGAAGACAAAAGGCAAGAGTCGAGCGGGACAAGGCTTGACAGGTTAGCCAAGGGAGCATTTGTGAAGGTTGAAAGCATGGCATGGGATGTGTGGATTCATGCTTGTTCACATAGTTTTCTCGGTTGTGGCTATGGCCATGAAAGCTTCCATGGTTGTATGGCAATGGTATTTTTGCTGAATAATACATGGTGATGGATGCTTTTGGAGGCTGGGTTTTTCCCTCAATGAGGGTTTCCCAGGGTATATCTTGTGTCACATTTTGTGGGTATGTTATCTATTCTCTTGCATGTGGATTTTAATTTCGTGTTTATTTCAGATCTATTATGGGTTATGTGGAAATGGTTATATTCTTTGTTGCCAAGTTTCCTTACAAGTGGTATCAGAGCTATGGTTTTATTATTGTAACCCTAGATTGAGTCCATGGGAATGCATGAGAGGATAAAAGAAAGGGCAAGATATATGAATGATTTATTTGCAGATCTAAGAGTTTTGGATTTGTTGTTATGATGGGATGTTAAAAGATTTGGGCATGTGAAATTGTTGAACAAAAAGATTTGTCGGATGTTTCATTTAAATGAGGGTTTTGGGGGGTAGCATGTAAAAATGACCTCCTGGGTAAAAACAGACCTCACCATTGGATCCGGGTTGACATTTCCATAAAATTTGATATATAATATGCCCTAGTTTGGCCATGTTCAGAGGAAATGAAAGAGTTTTTTAGTTTCAGCCCATGATGGCCGTCAAATTTAATCCCGTCGTAATTTTCGTCACTGAAAAAATAAAAAATGAAAAATCGTACTGAAAATGGTAAAAAGACTGTCTTAGTAAAATGGCCATAACTTTCTCTCAGAATATTGGATTTCAGAGTTCTTACAAGCATTGGAAAGCTAATTCAGAGCACTACAACATAGTGTAGGTTTGGTTCTATGATTTTGAAATTTTTTCAAGTTTTAAGATCCCTAAAGTTAGATGTTATTTATTTTGAGCACAGATTAGGGCATAACTTGGGCATATGAAGTCAGATTTTGGACTTCGAGTAGTCAACGAAAAGCTCTTGGAGAGCTCTACAAATTGGTTCAGATTTGGTACAGGTTTGGCATGATTTATTTGTTGATATATTGATCTAAATAGTTTATAAGTATATTTTGACTATGGTAACATTGTGAGTTTATGGCATTGGAAATTTAAGATTTGATGTCATTGTATACTCAGTTCATATTTCAGTTTGGTCTCATGATGATATGGTTATCAGTGTTTGATTTGGATATGCATGATGACTTGTTGGATCTACAAGTTGTGCAGTGTTGTAAGCGGTCTATACTTACAAGTTACATTTATAGCTTGGTTATGGGTTGTCTTTGCCCATTGATCTTTCATTATCGATGCATATTCAGATTGGTGGCTTGGATTTGGGTTGTCTATGCCTTAAGTCAAATGATTTTATCTTCATGTAGAAGGGATGAGATGTTGTTACCAGGTATAGTCATGGTGGAGGATTGTGGTTGACCATGCTGACAGGTTGGACACTTTGAGAGACAGATGCTCGGTTCATGGATGTGATCATGGTGTCATGGATTTTGGCATGACATGATTGGTTATACAAGTACATCCTTCATGTTCATTAGCTTGGATTTTTTGATTCAGTTATGGTGGCATATCTTCTCGGTTGAGGATCATGGTTATTTGGTTTCTTTTGAAGAGCTCATGATGTGCACTTTGAGTTCTTTGATAGTTTGATGCCTTGGTTGATTCTCATGGTTAGAGGATGGTATTTTTTTTCATCATTATGTCATGGACAGCTTGGATACACGGTTTAGTGGGAGCTTGTGATAGTGATGGGGTGACAGTGCAGGATTAGTTCCTGGTTTGGTTTATATCTTCTTGGTTTGGAGAGGATGGATTTTATGATGCCATAGGTGACTTGGTACCACGGTTGAGTGGGAGTTGTTGGCATTGATATATTTATTGAGTGTTTGTAGATGTTGGAGGTTTGTCTTAGATCCTGTTGCTGCAGAAGCATCTTTGACATTTGCATGGTGCACTTGTTATCTTCATGGTGTATGAAGATGGATAGATCTTAAGGACTCATGGAGTTCTTGGTTATCTTCATGGTATGTGGAGATGGTTCTTCCTGGTATATGGAGATGGTTTTCTTCATGGTGTATGGAGAGGGTTGCATCTTGAGGACTCACAGGGTTCTTGGTAAAGGTGTGGTTTATATTTTTTATTTGGCATGTTATCCTTGATATGAGGATGGTTTCATTATTATGTCATGGTATACTCTTGATACGAGTTTAGAGTTGTGAAAAGTTATGGTGTGTTCATATGGAGCATGTTATCTCTTTAGTTGAGATGGTAAGATCATGTTGTCATGTTTATGTTCCTAAGGCCATGGTTGGAACTTTGACATTGATCTTGGTTTAGTTTCTTGGTATTGAGTACACTAATCATAAGCTGGATACTTCATGATATTGCTATGTTGCATTTGGAGTTGGCATGGATTGATTGGTTACAGGTGCTCATGGATACTTAGAGACGGTGGTGATGCTGATTTCTCTTGGATTAGAGAAGTATTTGTTGGGATGGTTGATGGTTTCAGCAGGAAGTCCGAGGGGCAGTCACCTGATATGGACTTGAGAGGAGATTATTCTTAGATGAGTCTTGGTTGGAGACTTGGGTATCTTGATGAGCATTCTCATTCTCCACTCTTGGTCTACTCGGCGGTTTGCTACTTGAGAGGTATAGCCCATTGTTTCTCTCAGTTGCATTATATTTATGCTTGTCTTTCATGGATATGGATCTTGAGCTATGGTACATGAGTTAGTTCTGGAGGGTTCATTTGAGAGATGGTTTAGCATTGGTTATCTCCATGTGCATATGTTATTATGCTAGTTGAGTTTGGGAGATGGTTTTATATTGGGCATTTTCCTTGGATTAGGAATGGTTATTCCTTGGTTTATTGAGTTTGATCTTCTTGGGAGAGGCTTACATCCATGATTAGTTATATGGTATGGTTTGGGTGTTGTTGAGGCTTCTTGTTGGGGTTTTATGGAGGAGATCATACTTGCACAGTTTACATCTAGAGGTGTGTGTAGAAGGACATGATACAGGTTATGATTTGCATGGTTTCTCTGGTCTTGGTTATCTTCTTGGATGTTCAGTTTTGCCTACATTGGATTTGAGAATGGTTAGAGATTATGATCACTGGTTTGTGCTCATGTATGTTATGTGAGAGATGACATGGTTATTCCTTTATCTCTTTCCTCTGTTGGTTGTGGTGATCTTGGGAGAGCATTGGAGACTTGTTATGAGAGTTATTCTTGCAGGATATTGGATTATGTATTGTGGATGTCCTTGATACTACATAGATTCACTTCTTTGAGATGTTGTGAGTGGATTGGTTATAGATTTGACATTATCTTTTGCAGTGGGAGCTTCTTGGTATATGTGTGGCAGGTATTGCTCTTGAGGCTTGTGATTGCAGGATATAGATTGGATATGTCAGTGATATGAGATTCACTTGTTATACCTTTGAGGTATGGATAGTTGGATGGGTTTGGCACTTGTTGTGGGTGCTATTTCAGCTATGGATATTTTGACAACTACGAATACATGTGATTACCTTTGGATCAGAATTTTTTTGTGCTTGGAATTTTAGTTGGTACAAGATTTTATGATCTTCTAATGTGACAGGTTGGGTGGATTTCTCTTTGGATGGCTTCTATGTATGTCCAGTGGGAGTGGCATAATAGGAGGTGAGATCATTCATGTTTGAGATGTTGGATACTTTGATTTTGTTGCGGGTACCAGGATGGAGCACTTGGTGTATTTTTGATCCATGATGGTGGATGTTCTGGGAGGGATTGTTCCCTTGTTCATTTATGTGGCTACGGATTGACCCTATACAATGTATACAACAACTGAGAGATTGTTGAGATAATGGGTGTTGCACACATTGCATAATATTGTTATTTTATTATTTTATTTTATTATGTAATGTTGTGCCTAGATGGACATGCAACATGTAAAGATTTCCATGGAATATTCTTGATGACTTGTATTGTAACATTGTGAAAATATTTTATGTAATTATTTAATATTGGGAAAAAGAATTAAATGCCCAATATTAAATGTGGGGTCAGTGGGTTAGGTAGCACATGGTTTTAGCACATGGTTTATGTAATACCACTTAGTGGTTTTGTGGGACTTGCTACTATATAAGCAGCCACAAGGGTAGTTGTTGTAGAAAGAGTGACAAGGAGAAGACAAAAGGCAAGAGTTGAGCAGGACAAGGCTTGACAGGTTAGCCAAGGGAGCATTTGTGAAGGTTGAAAGCATGGCATGGGATGTGTGGATTCATGCTTGTTCACATAGTTTGCTCAGTTGTGGCTATGGCCATGAAGGCTTCCATGGTTGTATGGCAATGGTATTTTTGTTGAATAATACATGGTGATGGATGCTTTTGGAGGCTAGTTTTTCCCTCAGTGAGGGTTTCCCAGGGTATATCTTGTGTCACATTTTATGGGTATGTTATCTATTCTCTTGCATGTGGATTTTAATTTCGTGTTTATTTCAGATCTATTATGGGTTATGTGGAAATGGTTATATTCTTTGTTGCCAAGTTTCCTTACACAAATTTCTTGAAAATACACCCACATCAATTGTAGGTCTTTTCCCAAACTTAGTAATGGCCCTAAAAAACCTTTCCTTTGCCTGATTCAGAACTTCTCCATCAAATTCTTCTTTTGGTCCAATTTCTTTTTCTTCATTGTCATCCTCACTTTCGTCACCTATAGTAACATTTGTTCCTCTATGGAGCTCCTCCTACAATGCTTGTACCTACCTTTGGAGGGCTCTAACCTCCTCAAGATTAATAGCTCCAGCCCTTCCACCATGTTCTCTTCATGGAGGCATCTTCTTAATTCAAACCCACAACCACACAGTCTTGGTGCAAACTACCTCATAGTCGGCGCTCTGTCTACACACTCAGGAAAACCAGCTCTGATACCACTTGATGGGGACACAACCCAAGCACAGAATGGACACAATAGAAAAGGGAAAATTTAATTAACTATGAAAATATGCTAGTACACTTAGTGCAGAGAAACAAACTCCAAAACATGCCCTATGGGCTTACAATAGCATAAATTTGGAGATAAATTCTTCTCCAAGTACCTTCTCTCAAACTCCACTTCGAACTGCCTTTTACAATGCCATAAATGTTCTTAAATAGACCTCAGAGGGTTAAGGATTAGGAATACATTCTAGAAAGTGCTAGTTGGCATCCACCAACCAAATAAAAGGCTCCAGAAGTTACATTAGAAGTTGGCACAAAATTAGAAGAATCCAAAAATGGTAATCGAACTTTCGAGAGGCATAACTTTGGAACTGTAGCTTCAATTGATGAACCGTTTACATTTTTGGAAAGCTCTCAAAGTACTCTATAGCCCTATGGACCAACTTTTCTCATCTCCCATTTTTCAGCCCTATTTGAGGTCATTTAATGCCCCTAACCTAACTTTGAAGCATTCTTAGGAGGTCTCCAGAAACTAAAAAATTGTGATAACTTTCAAACCGCGGGGCCTTTTGACCTGATTCTTTTTTTGGAATGCTCTAAATTACAATTACAATAATTTGGCCAATTTACACCTTCTAGTTCACCAAAATGATGGCTCAATTACATACTCCTTTTTTTTTGGCATTTACAAGTATCCTAAGGTGATTAAAAACTCTAACCCAGAACACTAATAGTGGAACTGTGAGAGTTGGAACCTTTATTTGACCCAAATGGGTATCTAAAAATGAAAACACATGAAACAAAAACTAAGTCTAAGTACATTTTTTTTGGGTGACACAAGATTGCCCTTATACCTCTGGATGCTCCTACATCAGTTTCCTACAGCAATAGTGTAAGTTCTTTTCCTTTCATTTTACTTTCCTGTAGCATAAGCTTAGTGACTCATTAAGAGACCTAGTGCACATACTATGCCAACCATTTCAAGTATACATCCCTAGGTTGACAAGATTAAATGCACCTCATAGTGAGAAAAATGGTCCTTAGTTTGAATATATTATTCCTAAGCATGGCCTAGAGCATGACTATGATACACCTATTGTGAGGTAGACCACTTAGCACAATAATGACTAAAATCTATATCAATCTCAATAAGATCTCAGGTTTATTATTGATAAGGAAAATGCCAATAATGCCATACTTAGATCCTAAAACCTTCTTACCATTATTTTATCATAAGGTGTATGGTAATAGTATATAATTCACATTCTATACACAAGAGATAGAAATGTGGTATCATATCTTCTTACTCTTCCTAGATCTAACCATATTCATGCTATTAAGATTTATAATAGGGTAGTAGGGAAGGAGCATTACAAAGTTGGTAAATGCAAGTAAGCAATCCAAGGGATTATTTGCATGCAAAGTTGGTCATTTGGTATTGTGATCATAAGAGAATTATTCTGGTAAAGAGGAAAAAGGATTTCAAGATCATCAATTTCTATTATTCTACAATAAATAATATAGAGACCAATTGGATAGTGAGTTTAATGGTCTTACTCCTGAATCTATTTGGACATTGGGTCCTTTTTCCTTCTACAACTCCTAACAGGGTTGGCACAACTCCTAACAAGGTTGGTACAACTCCTAATAGGGTTGGAATCTCCTAACAAGGATTCAAAGTCTCCTAATTGGGACTAATATGCACTAAATGTATTCCATTGGCTCCTAATAGAGTTCATCCTCTTACAAGGAGCTTTTATATTAGTACATCATTTTGTGGGTACCATCCCACCATAGTTTTCCCTATGATCAGGGGTTTCCTTAGTTAATAGATCTAATGTTATTGTGTATGTGTATCTCCTTATAGTTTATGATGTATTTCTCACATCATTAAGGATGAGTAAGGTTGATAAATATTTAAATGATTGGATAACTAATTCATGCCAAACCCCCTCCCTCCCCCCCCCCCCCCCTCTCTTAGTTATTTTAGTGGACTTTACTTTCTAACAATTGGTATAGAGCATTAGTTCCTTCAAGAGAAAAACTTAACAGCTTAAGGAGATCAATGGTAGGTCACTTCATAAAAGAATTTAAAAAAGGAAGAAGTCCCAAATTTGATGGAGTTAACTATGGTAGGTAGAAGAAAAAGATGAAGACTCATTTTCTATGTATGGGTCCAAGGTATTGGCTAATGACAAAGAATGAGAATAAGATTTGTGGAAAACAAACTTGAGGATTGCAACAAAGTTGAAAGAAATCTATTCATGTGCAATATTTTTGCCGAAGAAGAATTATTGTTAGCTCTTCCTAAAAATGAATACAGTTTGGTAGAATCCTTAGATACATCTCATGGAATTTGGATAAATTTAGAAACTACATTTAAAGGTGATGTACATGCTAAAAGAATTAAATTATAGAATTGGATATGTTTATTTCAAGATGCTAGAATTATGGAGATGTATCTATAAGAAACTATATGGGTAGAATTTCATAAATTATTGTAGGAACTAAGTCTTGTCAAGGATATAAAGATGAAGATTTTGAAAACCTTGACACCATCATTCAAGAAAATACTACAGATGATGAAACTAGTGATACCCTACATTGAGAACTTTACTAGAGAGACATTGCTTGGAAGATTAAAATAAAGAGAAGCAAGCTTAAATCAATCTGGAGACTCGCCCAAAGTAGAATTGTCTTTTAGTGCATTAAGTGTTCATCCTTCTATACCAAGAAGTGAAAGCACACACCAATAAAGACTATGCTAGTAGCAGTAGATCTAGATTTGAGGAGGATACAAGAATTGAAGAAGGAATTTTAAATTTTAAATTTTAAATTTTGGAGTTGCAATGAATTTGGTCATTATGCTTCTAAGTGTCCTAAAAGAGAGAAAAATTATAAGATAAATTCAAGTCTAAAAGACATAGAGATTGTTTATATGAAAATGAAGATGATGTGTCTGAAGAAAGAGTTCAGAGTGAAATTGATGATGAATTAGGATTTGTATCTATAAAAGAAGAAAATGCAGTAAAATAAGTTAGAGAAGAAAAATTCCGTGTTTCACAAGTTCAAAAGAGAACTAATTGGATTATAGATAGTGGGTGTTTGCATCATATGATTGGAGACATGAATAATTTTATTAAGTTTAGTAATCATGATGGAGGAATTGTTAGATTTGTTAACAATACAAATTATCATATGAAGGGAATGTGATCTATTACTCTTGATGGAAAGACTAACATTGATGATGTATATTTTATTATTGGATGAAATAATAACCTATTGAGTGTTGGATAGTTGGTTGATAAAGGCTATCATTTACAATTCATAAAGAAGACATACATTTAGAAATGTCTAAAATAACTAAGAGGGGGTCGAATCAGTTACTCAAGGTCAATATGTACCACTTGAACAATTAAACAATTAACACTTCATTATTCTTTTTATCCTATTATTGCTCGATTCATACTATAAAATTGTCATAAACATAAATTGCATTGCATAATGAAAATAATATCAAATGTAAATACACATAAAGCATTCATCATAGTTTTAACACAAGGATTTTACATGGAAACCCAGTTAAAGAAAAACCACCAGCAACATGTCACTCTTTTTCACTCTTTCAAAGTGAGCTCTATTAGGAGCCAACCCTATTAAATTTTACAAAACACACTATAAACTGTGACCTAGTTAAAGGATTTAATCACCTTATTAGGAGTGACCTTGTTAGAGGACTTTGATCATTCTATTTAGAATGTCACCTAGTTAAGGGATTTATACAGACTTTTAAGTCTTTAAATGACTATTAGGTCAACCTCTGTTAAAAGGACTTCAATAAAAACTCTCTATAATGACTAAAGAGAAAATAATAGGTTTTGATCTGTGTGATTACTACTCAATTTTATAGATTTAGATCTATGTTCAGTCCTTATGTTGGTTTATTAATAAGCCTTCCTTTGACATCTCTAATCTTGATTTTCTTGGAGACCCTTTAAGAAATTAGTCCACTCTTCTCATCAGCACTTGTGCCTTCTTATCTAACCTACTTATCAATAATAACCTCATATCTACAAGCTTTCTCTATTATCTTTTCATTCACTCATGCCCATACATTTCTGATCAACCTTTCTTTGTATGCCTCTCTTCACATACAAGCTTTGCACATACACATACAATCACTCTTCCTTGGCACTCATTTTCACATTTTGTTCATCTTTTTACCTCTTTAAATATGAAATTCATGCTTTACCATTTTCTATATCCACCATAGATCTTAGGGTTTACAATAAGATTCAACTCAATTTACTATATCTATCCATCTTCTTGATCTTCTAAAAACTTCTCTAGAATTCATTTGTTAGGTCTTTACATAATCCTTACCTTGAATTCAACAATCCAACTCATCAATATTATCTTCAACATGGTTTACATCTCCCAATAAATCAACTGAGTCATCTTGATCTCATAATTTCCTTGAATTCATTCTTTTATTATCACTCAACAATCTCTAAATTCTAGCACTCAAACATCACTAAAATACTTAGTCATTGTAAAGCTTTCTAACTTGGTAACAATTGTCTCACTTGGTTGATGCTAATGCTCAATCTACACTAGATTTACTTGGCACTAACTACGGCTCGATTAACACTAGTATTACTTGGCACTAACTATATTTTATACTTATGTTTAGCTTTGCTTAGCTTTCTTGACATAAAATATGACTTTTCTTTATCAAAATCTATCTAATCAAATGTTCATTGTAACTTCCTTTCCCTAAGTCAACATTTCCTCTAGGTGCTATTGTTATGAGAAACTTTTCAAATCCTCTTCATCAATCAAATAGATATGACATTTAGATTAGGTAGCAATATGTCTCACCAATAAATTTGACATCAATGACAAAAATACAATTGTTCCAATTGTAAGTTTCCAACAATCTCCCACTTTGGCATTGATGACAACATCTCAAACATCTTAATACTAGTATAAGCTTAGTTACCATACAATTCAAAATATTTTGTTACTGACAGTTTGATTCTTCAGCTAAAATTGCTATTGCTCTTTTTGTAATCTCTCCTTCTTTAAGTTTTAGAATTCCTCTCTATAGTAAGTTCTCCTCCTTAATTAATCTCCCCCTTTTTGACAAAAATCCCAAAGATGTGTAGTTGTTTGAGCTTCAAAGTCTTCATACATCTAAATTATGTAGATTTAGCATGTCTGGCTAATATTTGTCATTTTTCTATGACTAATCTATTATGTTGTACTAAATTATCTACCTTAGGCACTTCCCAAAGTAGAGTTGTATTGCATCACTATGTAGGATATTTTGATTAGTATATGTGATTCAATGCACATTTCCTACTTAAGTAGATTTGATTAGGGGAATCACCCCTAGTTTACCTCTAATATATTCATGAGAAACTTTAGGTAAGGGTTTTGTGAATATGTCAGTAATTTATTCCTTGGTATTCACATATCCTAACTTCACTTCTTTGTATTGAAATAATTCCCTCAAGTAGCGATACTTGATAGCAATGTGCTTTGTCTTAGTGTGCATCACTAGATTCTTTAAAATTTTGATAGCACTTGTGTTATCACAATAGATAATGATTGTATCTATGATTTCTTCTTTCATACCTTTTAGTAGTTGTTTGATCCACATAATATTTGAATAGTTCATTGCAGCTACCACATACTTAGCTTTAGATGTAGATTGGGAAATACACTTTTTCTTCTTTCTTGTCCATGAAACCAATATTTTTCCTAGAAAGAATGCACCTCTACTAGTTCTTTTTATGTCATCAATATTTCCTACCCAATTTGATTCAGTAAACACCTTTAGTTCAAACTTACCATTTCTTTTGTAACACAATCCATAGTCTTTTGTAGCTTTTAGATATCTCATTATCCTTTTCACTACCATCATGTGATTTACTTTAGGGTTTTCTAAAAATATAGCAACTATACCAACTACTAAAGCAATATCTAGCTTTTTGTGAACAAGATATTGTAATTTTCCAATCATGGATTTGTATGGGGTCTAGTTCACATTAGCAAAATTATCAATCTTAGATAACTTATGTCTAGTAGACATAGGTGTACTCACTAGCCTAGAATATTCCATACCAAAATTCTTTAGTATCTCCTTGATATATTGGATTGTGTAATGAAAATACCAAACTTCATTTGACACACTTATAGTCCAACAAAGAATTTGATTTCACTAAACATAAACTTTTCAAATTTTGTCTTCATTTCAGTCATAAAATGATTTGCATAAAGCTTCTCTTTCTCCAAATATAATATCATCAACAAATATTTTAGATTATAATATTTCATTGTTCTTACCATTCTTTAAATATTGGTTATTATTATCATTTTTCCTTTCAAACCCAATCTTCACCAAATAGTTGTGTAATCTTTTATACCATGCTCTTGGGGCTTTCTTCAATCCATAGAGGGGTTTTGTCAATATACATACCATGTTCTTCTTATTTGGATCAACAAATCCTTTAAGTTATTCAATGTATACTTATTTCTCCAATATGCCATTTAAAAATGCATATTTGACATCCATTTGATATACCTTAAAGTTTTTGTAGGCTGAGTATGAAAGCAAAGTTCTAACTCCTTCAAGTCTTGCCACTAGAGCAAATGTTTCTCCATAATAAACTCCTTTAGCATAACCCTTGCATACCGATCTTTCCTTTTTTCTTGTTACTTGTCCATTCTCAATGAGCTTGTTTCTAAAAGCCTATTTTTTCCTAATGACATTTTTGTCTTTAGGTCTTGGCACCAAGGTCCAAGTATTGTTCTTCTCAATCTAGTCAATTTCTTTGTTCATTGCCTAGCTAAAATCTTCATTGTCTAAAGCATCCTTTATTGACTTGGGCTCAAACTCACAAAGTAAGCATTTATTATTTTTGAGTCTTATTCTTGTCATAACACTTGATTCTGAATCACCAATAATTTGTTCAAGTTTATGATGTATCCTCACATATTTTGCTAGCACATTTAGTTTCCTTCTCTAATCTTCTACATGTTCATCTTGAAAATTAATCTCAAGTTCATTTTTTCTTCCTTTCTATGGTTTTGCTTTAGGTTCTGCATGCTCAGCATTTTCTATCTAATGGTCAACATTGCATAGCTAAGAATTGGCAGCTTTAGTCTATTTCTTGGCACCCACTCTTTTTTGCTTGACATTTTGCATTTGCATTCCATTATTTCCTATCTAATCCAAACTTGTAGCTTGACTTTTTTGTTCACTTTGAGTGCTAGGAGCATCATCATCCACATAGATGAATGTACTATAGTCTTCAGGATATTCATTACATGAAGTATCACCTTTTTCTGCAAACTCATCAACTCTCACATTTGTACTTTCCATGACTTTGTTAGTGTTAGAATTTAAACACTTATAAGCTATGATTTTAGTAGAATAACCTAGGAATATGCCTTCATCACTTTTTGCATCCAGATTTCCATTTCTATTATCTTTTGGTATATAGCATCTACTACCAAATGTTAGATTGTGGTGGCTGATCAGGAAAGTACTGTACATACTTCATAAATATTGGGGTTTGGGGCATTGCCCCAAAAAAAAAATTCCGGCCATGGCCAACATGGTAGCCAACATATTATGGCCGACATATGGCTGACATGTTATAACCCTAAAGTGGTTTAATACTGGTATAAAAGGGCTTAGGGTTGGGTATTTTTCGTTATGTTGTGATACAAAATTGGTTCTTGCGGCAGTATTGAACTGTAAGGGATTACGGATTGTAATCAGGTTGTAGTCACTGGATTGTAATAAGATTGGACTTGTTGTTTGGTGGGCGTAGCCCAGGGATTGGGTGAACCACGTTAAATCTTGGTGCCTTGTGTTCATTTCTGTGTGATCTATTATTTTTTTTTTATTGGTTATATTTGCATGTAGTTTTTTATTTTTGTCCATAGTTTATCCTAACAAGTGGTATTAGAGCATGGTTGTCTTTCAGTTATCCTCTATAGGAAAGTCTCACGATTAAGTGGGAGTTTCACGGTTGAGTGGGAGCGATGGTAGATGAGGGTAAGTTGAGGGTTGACATGTTGAATGGGCAGAACTTCCAATTATGGAAGATGCAAATGGAAGACTATCTATATCAGAAGGATTTATGGAAGCCGTTGGAAGGCAAAGCCAAGAATCAAGGAACTATGTCAAAGGCTAAATGGGATCACTTGGACAGAAAGGCACTTGGAAGCATTCAGTTATGCTTGGCACCATCGATGGCATTTAATATTACAAAAGCAAAGACGACAGAAGATTTGATGAAAACCCTATCGACACTGTATGAAAAGCCCTCTGCTTCAAACAAGGTATTTCTCATGAAGCGTTTATTTAATATGAAAATGGCAGAAGGTGGATCTGTTACAGATCATTTAAATGAGTTTAATACTATTACTAGTCAATTATCTTCTATGGGTGTCAATTTTGATGAAGAAACTAGGGCTCTCTTGATTTTTTGTTCTTTACCTAAAAGCTGGAATGGCTTGGTAATGGCTGTGAATAATTCTGTTCCTGGATCTAGTACCCTAAAATATGATGATGTGATCGGTGTTATTTTAAGTGAGGAAACTCGTAGGAAATCCTCAGGTGGATCTACATCAGGAAGTGCTTTAAATGCACAAAGCAGGGGCAAAACGACTGAAAGAGGAAGTAACTCTAGAAATTGTGGGAAATCAAGAGGAAAGTCAAAGGGGAAGAGGTCTCAATCAAGAGGACCAAATGATTGTTGGTACTGTGGGAAACCAGGGCACAAAAAGAAAGATTGCTGGAATCGAAAGAAAAATGTAGGAGATGAATCAGATGGAGAAAAGGAGGCAAATGTGGTAAGTAACAAATCCGAAGAGGATGCTTTGCTTCTATCTTTAGAGAATGTTGATCATTCATGGGTTTTAGATTCTGGTGCTTCATTTCATGCTACATCTCATAGAGGTTATTTCATTGATTATGTCCAAGGGGATTTTGGGCTTGTTTATTTGGGGGATAATGAACCCTGTCAGATTGTTGGAAAGGAAAAAATTAAGATTAAGTTGCACAATGGGAATCATTGACTACTACATGAGGTAAGACATGTTCCAAAACTAAGTAGGAATTTAATTTCAGCAGGGCAACTCGGTGATGAGGGTTGTGTAGTTACTTTTAATGATAAAAATTGGAAGGTTTCAAAAGGTTCCCTTGTAGTAGCAAAAGGTGTGAAAGTAGGCACCTTATATCTTTCTACAAGTCATATTGTTCCTTCTACTTTGATTGTTTCAGAGAAAAATGAATGTTCAAGAACAATTGCTGCAATCGAGCAAGAAGAACAAATAGTTGTTGTAGATTCTGATACAGCATTGTGGCACAATAGACTTGGGCACATGAGTGAGAAAGGTATGAAAGTACTTCATTCAAAGAAAGTTTTACCAAGTCTAAAATGTGTGAATATGGATTTCTGTGAAAGTTGTGTGTATGGAAAACAAAAGAGAGTGAGTTTTGTAAAGACAGGGAAGGAAAACAAAAAGGGGAAATTAGAGCTTGTGCATACAGATGTATGGGGACCGGCTCAGGTATCTTCCCTTGGTGGCTCTCATTATTATGTTATATTTATTGATGATGCAACTAGAAAAGTATGGGTTTATTTCCTTAGACAGAAATCTGATGTATTTCAAATTTTTAAGAAATGGAAATGCCTTGTTGAAAATGAGACTGGTAAGAAATTAAAATGTCTCAGATCTGATAATGGTGGTGAGTATTGCAATCATGAATTTGAAGATTATTGCTCCACTAATGGTATTCATAGACAGAAAACTATTCCAAGGACTCCACAGGAAAATGGAGTGGTTGAACGCATGAACAGGACTATAATGGAGCGTGCAAGGAGCATGAGGTTGCATGCTGGGTTGCCCTTACACATGTGGGAGGAGGCTATCAATACTATAGTATATTTGATTAATAGAGGTCCCTCTACTCATTTGGGTTGTGGTATTCCAGAAGAAGCATGGACTGGTAAGAAGGTGAGTTATTCTTTTCTCAAGACCTTCAGTTGTGAAGCTTTTGCTCATATAGACTCTGAAAATAGAACCAAGGTAGAAGCTAAATCAAAGAAATGTGTCTTTGTTGGATATGGCATTAATGAATTTGGTTATAGGATTTGGGATTTTGAAAATCTTAAAATTGTTAGAAGTCGAGATGTCATATTCAATGAGAAAGTGTTGTACAAAGATCTGTTGCAGCAACATGAGAAGAAAGAAGATGATTATGTAGTGCTGGATGATACTTCAAAAGCTAATGTTCCAACCATTTCTCATGATGTGCAACAACTGCAACAAAAAATACCACACACACTAGTGAATATTAGACGATCAACAAGGAAAATTAGACCTCCACAAAGGTTTTCTCCCTCTTTGTATTCTATTTTACTTACTAATGCTGGTGAACCTAAAAGTTATGATGAAGCTATGTAGGTGGATACTAAGATTCAGTGGAGTCTGCAATGAAAGATGAAATGGACTCTTTGCTGAAAAATAAGACATGGGATTTGTGCAAGTTACCTACAGGTAAAAAGGCTTTACAAAATAAGTGGGTTTACAGGTTGAAAGAAGAGGAAGGAGGTAAGAAAATATTTAAGGCCAGGTTAGTTTTTAAAGGATTTGCACAGAAAAAGGGAATTGATTTTGATGAGATATTTTCTCCTATTGTTAAAATGACTTCTATTCATACTGTTTTAAGTCTTGTGACTACTGAAGATTTGCATTTAGAGTAGATGGATGTTAAAACAGCCTTTCTTCATGGTGATTTGGATGAAGAAATATATATGGATCAACCACAAGGTTTTGAGGTCAAAGGTAAGGAGAACTTAGTGTGCAAATTGAAGAAAAGTTTATATGGCTTGAAGCAAGCACCTCGGCAATGGTATCTGAAATTTGACAGTTTTATGCATGAGCATGGATATAATAGGTGTCATTCAGATTACTGTGTTTATTTTAAGAGGTTGGATGATGATAGCTACATTATGTTATTTTTATATGTTGATGATATGCTTGTAGCAGGGTCTAACATGGATCATATTAAGGGGCTAAAATGCCAATTAGCACATGCATTTGCTATGAAGGATTTGGGGGCAGCCAAACAAATTCTTGGTATGAAGATTTGCAGAGATAGGAAGAATAGAACATTGACACTATCTCAAGCTAATTATGTTGAGAAGGTGTTGCAACGTTTCTCTTTGGAGAATGCTAAAGTTATCAACACACCTTTACCCAGTCATTTGAAATTGACTAAGGAAATGTGTCCCAAGACACAGGAAGAGGAGGATAAGATGTCCAAGGTACCCTATGCTTCAGCTATAGGAAGCTTGATGTATGCTATGGTATGCACTAGGCCAAATATTGCACATGCAATGGGAGTCATTAGCAGGTATATGAGTCATCCAGGATTTGAGCATTGGAATGTTGTCGAGTGGATTCTCAGATATTTGAGAGGGACATCCAATAAGTGTTTACACTTTGGGGGCTCTACTACTAATTTAAAGGGCTATGTTGACTCAGATTTGGCAAGGGATATTGATACCAGGCAGAGTATTATAGGTTATGTCTTTACTGTTGGTGGGGCAGCCGTGAGTTGGGTTTCTAGGTTACAGAAGATTAATGCTTTATCCACTACAGAGGTAGAGTATGTTGCTGCTATAGAAGCAGCCAAGGAGATGATATGGATTTAGTTCTTCTTGGAAGAATTGGGACATCCTCAGAAGGATAATTATTTGTTTACAGATAGTTAGAGTGCCATTCATCTTGCTAAGAATTCAGCTATGCATTCTAAGACCAAACACATACAGTTGCAGTACCATTTCATTTGGTCAGTTTTGAAGGATGGACAGTTAAAGCTAGAGAAGATACATACCAATGAAAATCCAGTAAATATGTTGACAAAGGTTGTAACAAGGGAGAAGCTGAACTCCTCTTCAGCTTCGGTTGGTCTTTTAGACTAAACATGAATAAAAGAACAGCAGAGTCTAGGGTGGTTTGATCCAGTGGGAGCCCCATGTGGTAGTTGTATTGCTACAGGATCAGTCTCCAAGTGGGAGATTGTTGTTTAGTGTGGAGCCTGATCAGTCCCCAAGTGGGAGATTGTTAGATTGTGGTGACTGATTAGGAAAGTACTGTACATACTTCATAAATACTTCATAAAATTTTTGGGCCATGGCTGACATGGTATCCAACATATTATGGCCGACATATGGCTGACATGTTATAACCCTAAAGCAGTTTAATACTTGTATAAAAGGGCTTAGGGTTGGGTATTTTTCGTTATGTTGTGATATGAAATTGGTTCTTGCAGCAATATTGAGCTGTAAGGGATTATGGATTGTAATCAGGTTGTAATCACTGGATTGTAATAAGATCAGACTTGTTGTTTGGTGGACGTAGCCCAGGGATTGGGTGAACCACGTTAAATATTGGTGCCTTGTGTTCATTTTTGTGTGATCTATTATTTTTTTGTTATTGGTTATATTTGCATGTAGTTTTTTATTTCTGTCCGTAGTTTATCCTAACACCAAAGATTTTGAAATATTTAACATTAGGAGCATAACCATACTGTAGTTCAAAAGGTGTAGCATTTGTACCTTTCTTGACTTGTACTCTATACAGGGTATAACCAAAAGTACTAACCACTTCTCTCCAATATTTATGTGATACATTCTTCTCCATCATTAATGTTCTTTCATAGTCCATTATCTATTTGTTTCTCCTTTCAGCTATTCTATTCTAAGGAGGGGTCCTTGGTGTTGACATCTATCTTTTGATTACTCTATCATTGTAGAATTTATTAAGCTCATGTGAAATGAATTCACCACCTCTATTAGATCTCAAACACTTTAGACTCTTCCTTATTTCTTTTTCAACTCTGGCTAAATACCACTTATATAACTAAAAAGCATCATATTTAGCTTTAAGAAACATCATAGTCATCATTTTAGAGTATTCATATACAAATAGAATGAAAATTTGATCTCCATAGTAACTTTAAATACCAACGGATCCACATAGGTCAATATGAACCAATTCCAAAATATCATTACCAGTATATGTTTTTCTCTTAAAACTAGACTTAGTCATCTTTCCCAATTGACATTGTTTACACATAGCATTGTCTAGCTTCTTTAGTTTAGGCAAACCTCATACTTTCTTCATCTTACTAATGTTCACAAAATTGTCAAAGTTCACATGGAATAATCTTTTGAGCCATAACCAAACATCTTCTTTTTGTGTAAACGAATGTGTCTCATTTGATAGGTATAGATAGAATAAGTTGCCTTTTTTTTGTTCACTGGTTCCAATTAGCTTACCATTATGATCATGTATCTTAGCCTTTCTATTTTGAAATTAGACTTTGTAACCTAATTTTTTTTATTGTAAAATAATCCAAATTGTAGTTAAGTCCTTCAACTCAGTAAACATTATCACATGTTATCCTGTCAGTCAATTGAATAGTACCTTTACCTTTTATAAAACATGGAATATCATTAACAAATTTAACACATCCACCACTTTATGGACCAATATCTTCAAATTTATCTTTATCACCAGTCATATTATTGGAAAATCCACTATCAATTATACATCTATCACTTTTGTTCACATAAGAAACTAATGTAGTTTTCTCATGTTCATCAAAATATTCTTTCATTGCAACATAGACAATTTCATCATCATTACTCTCAAATTAATTATTAGTCTTTTCTTTCAAAATATAATAATATTTCTTAACTTTTTCATCCTTGATTCTCTTGTAGTCTTTTTCGTCTCTTCTTCCTTTGTACTTTCTTTCCTTCCTTTCATCCTTATCATCTTTGTCAAGACATCTAGCAACAATATGACCAACTTTGTTGCATGAAAAACAAATGATAAGAAATTTACCTTTGTATTTCCCTCTTCCTCTTCCAAAACATTTTTCAACGAGGGCTTTAAATTCATCAATCTCATCATCAGAACTATCACTTTCAATCTTCACATGTTTTCCTTTTTTCTTTCTAAGAACTACTTGTGACTTGAAAGCATATTCAATAGTAGTAGGTGTGTAGTTATCAAAGTTAGACATCTCAAATGTGGTAAGTCTAGCAAATACACCTTCTAAGGTCAATTTTTTACCTAGTGTGCATCTCAGTTCTTGGATTGCAGAGACTCTAATAGCATAGATAGGGAGTAGAGTCCTCAATACCTTACTTATCATTGTTTCATCTTTGATTTCTCCATTTGCACCTCAAATTGAATTAACAACCTCTTTAACTCTTGTATAGTATTGTACTATATTCTCACCTTCTATCATTCTCATGTCATCAATTTTACCTCTCAGGCTTTTTGATTTTTCTCTTAGAACATTGTCATCACCTCCATATATAGTCTTCAATATGTTCCACATCTTCTTTTCACTATCACAGTCTTTTAGGTCATCAAACTCAGCATAGCTTAGGGCTGAGGCAATCTCCAACATTTCTTGGTTGTGTTCTAGTTTTTGCTTTAGTTGTTCAGTAGTCAGAGGAGTAGTTGTTGTCTTTACATATTTATTATCTAGAAAATTGACAGCAACATCAATGATACTAGATATGTGCAACTTCATTAAGGTCTGCCATGTAGGAAAGTTCTCCTTGTTTAGCTTGGGTACATCTCTCTTAACAGTCATAATCTTTATCTTTAAGTACCTTCAAACTTTTCTCTATAAGCACTGAGCTCTAATACCAATTGTTATAAATGTTTAGAATAAGTGAGAGGGTGGTGAATCCGTTACACAAGATAAATATGTACCACTTAAACAATTAAGTAATAAATACTTCAGTATTTTTAGTATCATGTTTTTGTTAAAACTATAACTACGATCATCATACTAGTCAGACTATGCAGATCACATAGACTTCACCTTTCATGTAATATCATCTAAAGGCTTATTAACACATTGTGCCTTGTCTAGGCGTGATCAATGATTTATTGTGATGACTATATGTTAGCATTAACCTTAACTAAATTTAGTTTTGTTTGTTTGGTAAACTATATCTCCTTCTAGGCACTGATTATGAGAGAGCATTGTGGGCCAACCCAGATAGGGTCATCTCCCTTTAAGGGGCATGCCCTTTGGTTATGGTATATGAGTAAGGTATGGTTGTACTTAAAGAGTACACAATAGAATATCAAGTCTACTCCTTTAAGAAACTCTACCAAAAATTGAATACATGCTAAGACAAATATATTTCAAAATAAAAATTAATATTGACATCTCATTTCAAGGTTAGCTAGAAGGAAGATTAGAATAGAAACCTTGTCTAGGCATGATCGGTGATCTATTTTGATTTTTGGTGTAAATATGTATTTACTATTTACACTTACTTAAGTTTACTTAGGTTAATGCATTATTTTATTATTTATTTTGTGAGACACTTAGGAGTTTGCACACCTTTTTGAGTTGTTATGTTGACAGCACAGAAGTATGCAACTCTAATTTAGCACATGGTGTCTACAACACTAGAGTTTGCATCATTCATTGAGTTGTCATGTAGACAACATAGTTATTCGCACTCCCTTTTTAGCACATGTTGTCTACAACATAAATTTGCATATTACAGCCTTGTAGGCTTATCCTCTCATCATCACACTTACTCCCATGCTTAATGGAGGATAACCCATATCTAGTAGACATGTGCCCAATTGTATGACTTATCATGTAACTTATTCTTAGGCATTCTAGATGCATCTCAGAGGCCTTTATATACAGGCACTCCTAGTGTACTTTCACACATATTGAATCGAATACATTGTTATTTTGATCATACTCCTTTCTAGTCTATAGTTGTGCTTGTAATTGAGTTCTTAGTTCTTTTGTGAATTTTTCCCTAAGCCAAATTCCTAATGGTATCAAAGCTTCAATATTTTCTCTTCACATAGTCATTCGAGACCATTGTTGCTTCAGCACCTCAACCCAAATCTGGAGTACTACAAAAGTTGGGAGCATCTAGAGCCAGAACAAACCTCACCTTTGTGTCTAGAATGTCGATTCGGTGAAGATCGACTATAAATTCAGCTACTCTAGGCCAAAGTCAATCATGAGGCCAAAAAAAATTGCAAATCGGCACCTAGAGGCCCCAATTTGCAAGTTTGAGTATGATCTTTTAGATCTGCAATTTCATTTAATTCAAATCGATATTTGTTTTATTTTCCTATAAATTTTCAAAAAAAAAAAATCATTATTTGCCCCTACAGAGAAAAAAAATTCCAGGAACTGGGCAGTGACACCTCGGCTCCTGTAGGGAATATTCACAATTATTAGAATATTCCTCCTCATTTGGTGACCTACACATTACATACTTTGATGGTATTCATTCTAAATCTATACATATTACCAATAGACAACAATTTGGCAAGAGCCCAAACACCAGTGAAGACCCTCAATCCAACATCGTTGTTGTTTGATATACCTCCCATGGCTCAAGCCATTTAAACCCTTTAAGGGTTTGCACCCATAGCAATGTGCGATTAAAATCCCTATTACCGTCTAATGTCTTTTCTTCTTCTAGTTATGGCACACTCCTTTTTGGCATGATTCCTCTAGAAGGGTAGACCCTTTCCTGACATCGAAGAACTTTTCATCTACCAACATTCGGAAAACTTGGCAATCTCCTTTGTGATTTTGGCCAAGGAAAGAAAACTTCTAGTTCCCATAATAGTAAATGACTTTGGCTACATTAATAGAGTTTTGATGCCCAAAAAAAACAACCTAGCACCACTACACATTGCGCCACCCAATCCCATCCACGTGTGCATACCGTCAGCACCCCAGTGACTAACACATACAATAGTCCCATCCACATCAGTGCCATGGAAGAGCCACATTAGATAGACACATCAGCTCCATATGAAAACATGTCAGCCATTTTCTACAATCGCATATTGTGTTAGCATTTTCGTATTGCCACGTTAGCAGAGGGGATTTTTTTGTTGATGTTAGTCAGACATGAGGTTAAATTTGACAATCATCTAACCATCAAAACTAGGCATTTTATAACTACTGCAATGGCCATTTGACCATCAAATTTAAGCACACAATTTTCCTTCTAGACCCCTCTCTAGATTGTTTTTTGATTTGGTAGCCTGACTTTGTGAGGCTATAACTTGGTCATCTAGACTCCAAATCAGGTGCAATTTTTTTTTATTTTGGGTAAAATTTCCTAAACTTTCTAGTAGTTATGCTCTTTTCTAGTTTTGGTGAAAGGATGTTTTAGAAATTGCATTTTTTTGCAATAGTACCTGTTTAATCTTTCATTTTACAACTTCAAACGCTCCGTACAGGTTCTTCTAGACACATTTTCAGGTTCTATTTTTTTGAAAGTGCATTATTTTTTATCTACTTTCTAGATCTATAGACAGGTTCTAGGGTTGTGTGGACAAAAAACTCACTTTTAGAACTTGGGATTTTTCTACATTGTAATGCTTTGATTACTTTTCAAAATTTTTGTACATCTAAGCTATAGTGCTTAGTGTCAAATTTGGGCCTCAAAAGGTAGTTGTAAAAAACAAAATCAGAAGTCCACTTTGTTCATTTTGACAAGTGGCCTATTGTACATGCACTACATATAAAGTGCCAAAAGCATCTTTTTTGGGGAGGTCTTTTGATTGAGTGAAAAGGGGGGGTGTGTACTATGTTTTGTGTCTCTCTTGTGTGCTCTTTTCATTTTTTGCATCATGGGTTCACCTAAATGTCCACTTCTAACTTCATGTAATTGTTCTACATGGAAAGATATTGTATAGAGTAGATTAATGGAAAAAGGTCTAAATCTTTATGTTGATAGTAAAATTCCAAAACTCACTAATGATAAAGAACTCATTGATTAGAAAATTATAGACAATTGAGCTTTAGGAATTATTAGGAGCCATATACATACAGATCTCTTCTTCCACATTGCTAGTTTCACGGAATCCAAACCTGCATGGGACAAACTTGAATCATTGTATGGTAAGGTGGATGAGGAAAAGGGATTTTAGATTGAGGATGATTTACTTCTCTTGGATCCAAAGAACTTTGACACAATTCAAGATTACATCAACAAAGCCAATTAGTATAGGGCACTACTTAAAGATTATTGAAATCCCATGAAGGATGACAAGTTGATTCATCACATCCTAAAGAGGCTACCTTCATCACAAGTTGATTCATCACAATTTCACTTGATAGATTTGGGACTTCTCATGACATCAAAAACCAAAGCATTGGTGGCTAGTGATAAGCACCAATCAAGTCAAGGAGGTAAAAGTTATAGCAACAACAACAAGTAGTGGAAGCAAAAATCACAATCTGAGACACAACAGTCCTCCTCACAACAAGGAAATTATTCTTCTAACAAGAAGGGAAGTAATGTAAAGAAGGATAAGCTTTCTTTTGCATATTACAAAAAGCCAAATCATGAAAAGCATCATTGCAAGACTAAAATAATCGATGAGTTGGAAAACCTACTCAAGAAGAACAAAATTCAAGTGTCGGGTACCTCCAAGGATTCAACTCCAACCTCTTCAAAGGGAAAAGGGCAAGCAGTTATGGAAAATTCAAGTTCTTCTTCGAAATGGATACTTGAATTAGGTGCTTCCTATCATATGGGTTCTTCAAAGGGAGACTTTTCTTCATTCAAGTAGTCACAAGTATTGCACATCTTCATGGGAGATGATACTAAAATGGAAGTTGAAGGGAAAGGACATGTGGAAATGGAAAATGGGGAATTCAAAGACATTCTCTATGTTCCAAACCTTAGCTCTAATCTCCTCTCAATTTACCAAATCACTCACCTTGGAGATGGCCATAAAGTTGAGTTCCTTCTAGATTCTATGCTAGTGCACAGTCTTAGAGATGATTCATTGGTTGCAGTGGGGAAAGTCAATCATGACAAGAGGCTTTATTCCTTCTCCCACTTTATGCCTAAGTCTCCTTCTTAAGCCTTGTTAACTCACTCACATTCAAAAATCAAACTATGGCATGAGTGGTTTGGTCATCTTGACTTTTGCTACCTTCAACAACTTTGCTTCAAACACATGGTCAAAGGTCTACCTAACATCAATTTTTCTGAGGGTGAGTGTTCATCATGTTTAGTAGATATGCATCTCAAGGAGAAGTATGATAAAGGAAAGTCTTCAAGAGCTCTAGTTGTTCTTCAGTTGGTTCACATGGTATTAGCAGGACCTTTTGCAGTGACATCAATTAGCCAAGGCCACTACATCCTTCCTTTTGTTGATGACTTTTCATGATTCACCTAGGTCTACTTCCTTCATCATAAGAATAAAGTGGTTGATAAGCTTCATTCCTTTAAGAGTCATATTGAACAAAAATCAAGGAAAACCATTAAGGTTCTACAGATGGACAATGAATGCAAATATGTGGAAAAAATACTTAAGAATGTTTGCAAACTTGATAGGATTAATCTTCAGAATCCACCAGCATTTAGTCTGCACAAGATAGATGTTGTAGCTATGAGGATTAGAACTCTTAATTCCATGGCAAGTTTCATGATAAAAGCTGAGTCTCTTGATCCAACACTTGAAGTCAAATTGGTTAGCAGTGCCACTCACATACTTAATAGGTTTCCTCATAATGCCCTAGATGAGAAGACTCATTTTGAGGCATGGTGTGGAAGAAAACTAGTTGTGAGTCACTTCAAAGTCTTCAGCTCTCTAGCATGGGCAAATCTATCTTCTAGGGGATGCAAGGCACCAGCACCTAGGCCTTGTACTTTCATTGGTTATGAAGACAATCTTAAGGCTTATAGACTTATGGATCTTGAGACTTATGAGATTTTTGTGGAGAAGGATGTACACTTTGAGGAAATTTCACCAAGCTTATACTCTACTCCTCTCTACACCTCTACTATGGAAACTAATAGTGACACTGGTGATAGTGCTTTAATAGATTCAAATATGTGTGGTTCTATCGATAGTTGCAATGAGAGGTCACAACATCAGTATAGTCCACATGCATATCTTGCGATAGTGATAGGTCTAGCATAGTAGGGTACACATTGTCTTCTAGCTTTAGTAATAGAATATGACTACATGGCAAACATTATAGGTTTGTTTATGGAGTCACACACTACAAACTTGGGATACATCCTTGATGACTTACATCTTCTCTTTGATGAAGATGATCCTTCTATAGTTGTTGTGAGGGCTCACTCTGACCTCATGTCCATTCCCTACATGATCAATCTTCATAGGTTGATGTGATTGTGTATCCTTATGTATAGCAGTTGTCAAAGGTCTCTTTATCAATTAAGGAGATAGATGGCTCATTGGGATAGGTTCTACAGACATCCTTGCAAAATCTACATTCATTCTTTTCAGCACAATTGGAAGGGCTGACCATTAGCATCAACACAAGGACACTTGAGCAGGTTTTAGGGCCACCATACATCTTCAAGATTTCACCTTTGCCATTATGGGTTGGACTTTTTCCTCTTATGAGGTCTTCTCTCTCTCATTCTTCACTTTTGTATATACTGGATGTATGTCATAATGGGGGGTTCTTGATTACTCCATCCATCCATGCATCTAGTCTTTTCATCTCTCTTTTTGGGGGAGGGTTTTTCCCATGAGGTTTTCCCTCAGTCTTCACTTTATGGGAGATTGCATTTCATTATGTACATGGATAACTAACATGGCCTAGTCACCAGGACCCATTCTACATTTCATCCTATTTTTCATAAGCTTAAGGGCATTTCCCTAAGTTTCACTTAAGGGGGGGTGTTGGTGTAAATAGGTATTTATTATTTACACTTAATTAAATTTACTTAGGTTAATGCATTATTTTATTATTTATTTTGTGAGACAGTTAGGAGTTTACACACCTTTTTGAGTTTTCATGTTGACAACATAGAAGTATACAACTCTAATTCAGCACATGGTGTCTACAACACTAGATTTTACATCATTCACTAAATTTTCATGTAGACAACATATTTATTCACACTCCCTTTTTAGCACATGTTTTCTACAACATAAATTTTCATGTTACACCCTTGTAGGCTTATCCTCTCATCATCGCACTTACTTTCGTGTTTAATGGAGGATAACCCATATCTGGTAGACATGTGCTTGGTTGTATGACTTATCATGTAGCTAATTCTTAGGCATTCTAGATGCATCTCAAAGTCCTTTATATATAGGCATTCCTAGTGTACTTTTGTGCATATTGAATTAAATACATTATTATTCTGATCATACTCCTTTCTAGTCTACAAGTGTGCTTGTGTTTGAGTTCTTAGTTCTTGGGTGAATTTTGCCCAAGGAAAATTCTTATAGTGATGATTTTATGTTAGCATTAACCTTAACTAAATTTAGTTTTGTTTGTTTGTTAAACTATATCTCCTTCTAGGCACTGATTATGAGATAGCATTGTGGGCTGACCTAGATAGGGTCATCTCCCTTTAAGGGGTATGCCCTTTGGTTATGGTATATGAGTAAGGAATGGTTGTATTTAAAGAGTACATAATAGAATATCAAGTCTTCTCCTTTAAGCAACTCTGCCACAAATTGAATACTTGCTAAGATAAATATATTTCAAAATAATAATTAATATTGACATCTAATTTCAAGGTTAGATAGAAGGAAGATCAAAACAACAACCATACAGAAAGGCATTATCTCAAATCTAATTACTTAAAATTTGTAGAAACTTTACATGATATCAAAGCTCTGGTAGTCAAACCTAGGCTATGCAAATTAAATAATTAGACTTAGTATATTCAGCATCATTCTCCTATCTTTAATGGCATACACAATCAGACTCAAGGATAGGTTTGATGGGAAAGAACACTTTGATGCTTGGAAATTTAGAATCATGATGATTCTTGAAGAAAATGATGTGAAACAGTTTGTTGACAAAGCATCCAAGCTACCTAATACTAAACCTAATAAAACTATCTGGAGTAAAGGAAATAGGAAATCCATGTGGATCATATTAGAGGGAGTGAAAAATGAAATAGTACTCATGATAATGAAACATCAAACATCATTTAATATGATGAATACATTATTGAATGCATATGAGGTTAACAATGCAACTAGAATCCTCACACTAAAAAGGAAACTAAATCATATACATATAAAGAAGGGAGAATCTATGAATTCTTACTTCTTAAGGGTTGCCATTCTAAGAGATGAACTTGCAAGTATAGGAACCATAATTGATGACAAAGAATTAACATTAATGGCTATAGATGGATTACCAAATTCATGGGAAACATTTGTACAAGGAGTAAGTGCTAGAGACAATCTTCCTGTCTTCAATATACTTAAGGGAGATTGTCTATAGGAAGAATCAAGAAAACTTAAGAAAGGGGGAAGTTAAAAACTAATGACAAATAACTTCATGTTCTCAATACAAATTCCTATAAAGGTAAGAAGAAGCACTTCATGAAGAAGAAGAAAGGTAATCAAAAGAATGACAAACCTAAGAAAGATCTATCTAAAATAAAATTCTTTAAATGTGAAAATTTTGGACACTATAGATCTAATTTCCCTAAGAAGTACAAATAGCAAGTAAAATGTACAAACATTACTAGGAAAGAAGATAATTATGATCCTAAGAATCATGTATTGTATTCAGAACTATCAAATGAAGTCTCAAGTAAGGTATAGATGATTGATAGTGGATCATCTCGATATATTACAACTTCCAAAGAAGCACTAGACTTTATATCAGAAAAATTTAATGGAAAATTCACCATAAATGATAATTTAGTGCATTCCATCAAAGGAATTAGAAATTGCACCGGTCATGTAGTTCTCTTCATCTCAAAGGTGTACTCTATGTACGAGGAATAAAAAGAAATCTAATCTCAGTTACAACACTTGAAGATGATGGACATAATTTTGGATTCATGGATGGTAAAGTAATGACCTATGCTAAGAAATCTTCATTTAAGAAAGAAAAATTGATTGGTCAAAGAAAGGGGTACTTGTATGAATTAAATTCAAATCCTAGTTGACCAATTCAAGCCTTAATTCATGAAGACGTTGATATAAATGAAATATGGCACCGAAGGTTAGGACATCTAAATCTCAAAACCTTACCAACTATGGAGAAGATGGTTACTATTTTACTTGAACTAAATAAAGATCACTCAAGCATATGAAAAGGATGTGCTCTAGGTAAGAACACCAAAAGTCCATTTTATGATAGCACTAGAAAAACTAACAATGTTTTGGAATTAATCCACTAAGATTTATGTGGACCTATGTCTATTCCTTCTCTTGGAGGATTCTAGTACTATATACTTTTTATAGATGACTTCTCTAGAAAAACTTTGATTTACTTCTTAAAATGTAAAAAATCAAAATAAATCCTTAAGAGATTTAAAGAATTTAAAAGCTTAACTGAAAACTTATCAAGACATAAAATTAAAACTCTTAAGATTGATAATGGAGGGGAATATAACTAAGATTTATTTAAAGAGTTTTGTAAAGAAATAGGAATTAAGAGGGGGTATAACGTTCCTTATAACCCACAACAAAAAGAGGTAGTAGAAAGGAAGAATAGGACAATTATAGAAGCTGCAAGAGTTATGATATTTGATAAAAATCTAGAATATTATCTTTGGGAAAAAGCCCCTTGTATTGTTGTCTATATTCAAAATAGAATTCCTTAATCCTACCTTAGAGATAAAACTCCTAAAGAAGTCTTTACTAAGGTTAAACCTAATATAAGTCATCTTAGGATTTTTAGGTGCCTAGTATATATACATGTTCCAAAAGAAAAGAGAACTAAGTTAGAATCGTCTAGGAGGAAAGGTATCTTTGTAGGCTATAGTGAAACATCTAAATCATATAGGATTTTCATACCTAGTTATAAAAATGTTGAACTTAGTAGGGATGTAATTTTTGAAGAAGATTTAGAATTCAAAAGAGCCCTAAGTTCTAGAGATCCCTCTACCTTACCTTGTTATAAAGGAAATACTAAATCTAAGTCTCAAAGGGAGAACATTGAAGTAATTGAAGATGAAATTCAAATTCTCAATCTTGAAGAAACTCACAATTCTAAGAAAATGCTACTTTTGGCCATTAAGATAGTAGAGGAAGAACAAGACTTTTTTGCACCATTTAGAACCTTTAGAGAAAGAAAAAGACCCAAAAGATTTTCTAGTTATGTAGAAAACATGAATGATTTTTCTAAATCAGAGCCAACTAATTTTTTAGATACTATTAAACATATGGCTTGGACCATGATGGAAGAATACCAATCTATTATGAAGAATGATGTTTGGGAAATTGTTCCCAAACCTAAAGGAAAATCTGTTGTTTCTTTGAAGTGGATATTTAAAATCAAGCATGTTATTGATGATAGCATTGAAAAATATTAATCCATATTCATAGCCATGAGATTCTCTTGGGATTGATTATGAAGAAACCTTTTCTCATGTTGCCAAATATACCTCTATAAGAGTAGTCCTAGCCATTGCAACATTGAAGGCATGGGAAGTACATCAAATGGATGTAAAAACAACATTTCTGAATGGAAAAATTACAAAAGAGGTATAGTTGGAGTAACTAGAAGGATTTAAAATGAATAACCCTAAAAATTTTGTTTGCTAGCTCAAGAAAGCTCTCTATGGGCTTAAACAGGCTCCAAGGGGATGGTATGGAAGAATTGATAAGTATCTCACCAACTTAGGATTCTCTAAGAATGAAGTTCATCCAAATCTATATTATAAAAGGGATAAAGATGATATGGTAATTTTGATAATGTATGTTGATGATTTACTAATAACAATTGATGATCATCTCATAGATCAATGCAAGAAAGATCTAATCAGATAATTTCAAATGAAAGATTTAGGACTCCTTCATTACTTCCTAGGACTTGAAGTATTGTAGAATTCTAATAGTATCATACTCAATCAAGGAAAGTATACATTAGACATCTTCAAGAGATTAGGAATGTGGAACTGTAGGTCTATGTCTTCTCCCATGGAGACTAACTTACATAAACATAAGGAATCAGTAGTAGATTCACCTTCCATAGATTCTACTCTTTACAGATAGATGATTGGGTCCCTTATGTACTTGGTAAATACGAGACCTAATATTTGCTATGTAGTTAATGCATTAAGTCATTTTATGTGTGAGCCAAATGAGATTCACCTAGTTGAAGTCAAACACGTCATGAGATACTTATAAGGAACTCTTGACCTTGGGCTCAAGTATGGAAAAGTTGAATCGGACCTACATGGATACATACAATTAGATTGGGCTAGAAATTTTACTAATAGGAAAAGCACTTCCAGATGTTGTTTCAATTTAGGCTTAGCAATGATATCATGGATATGTAGAAAGCAGTCTTCAGTAGCACAAAGTTCCACAAAATTTGAATACATTATAGTAGCAATGGCCTCTCAAGAAGCAGTTTGTCTTAGAATGTTACTTGTGGGATTATTTGGTCAAGCCATGAATCCTATGATTATTTATTATGACAATTAGAGTTCAATCAATCTTTATTTGAATCTAGGTTTTCATGATGGATCCAAACATATCAAAATTCCTTACCATTATGTAAGAGATATGGTAGACAAGAATGCTATAAAATTAGAATACATTTGCACTGCAAATCAGACACTAGATATTCTTACCAAACCTCTCTTCTGAGTGAAGATAGATCACTTCAGGAAAAGACTTGGTATGGTTGAATTTTAATTCATTTATATTATTTAAATTATTAATAAATTAATTTTATTGTCAGGCTATTAACTATTACGGGCTCCACCATTTATATTCATTATTTTAGAGATGACAATCTTTGAGATAATAAGCACTTGTATGAAATACATTATGAGAGATGGTGATCTCTTAGATAATGTGCTAAATAGTAGAGATCTACTATCAGATCTAGATGAGTTCAAGATCACATTGCGATGCAGACATTGTTATGCCTATAAGTCACAATTTGGATAAAGGAAGAATTTTATTATTCTCCAGAGTTTATCCTGTGTTCTGGTAGATCTTAACTCAAGATCATGGTTTGATATAGGAATACGAATACCTATGAGTCACAACTTGGATAAATGAAGAATTTAATTATTCTTTGAATGTTATCCTATATATTGTATTCATTACAATACTATTATCATTAGTATCATTGATATGTCATATCAAAGATATAGTAATATGACATAGTATCATGTGTTCAATGATACCACATGCTAAGAAGATTTAGATAAATATAGAGTATCATTCTATACTTATTCATTGTAATTGATGATGCTAGATATGTTATCTCTTAGTATGACTATCAAGTTAAGAGAGAGTGTTAAAACTATAACTATGATCATCATATTGGTTTGACTGTATAGATTGCATAGACTTCATCTTTCATGTAATACTATCTGAAGGCTTATTAACACATTGCATATTGTCGAGGCATGATCAAAGATTTAATTTAATGAGTATATGTTAGCATTAACCTTAACTATATTTAGTTATGTTTGTTTATTAAACTATATCTCCTTCTAGGTGTCAATTATGAGAGAGCATTGTGGGTCGACCTAGATAGGGTCATGTCCCTTTAAGGGGCATGCCCTTTGGTTATGGTATATGAGTAAGGTGTGGTTGTAGTTAAAGAGTACACAATAGAATATCAAGTCTACTCCTTTAAGCAACATTGCCACAAATTGAATACTTATTGAGACAAATATATTTCAGAATAATAATCAATATTGACATATCATTTCAAGGTCAAATAGAAGGAAGATCAAAACAACAACCATACAAAAAAAGTATCATCTTAGATCTGATTACTTACAATTTGCAAAAACTTTACAGTTGTTTTTCGGTCTATACTATAAAACTTTCATAAACATAACTTGCATTGCATAATGAAAATATTATCAAATATAAATACACATAATGTATTCATCATAGTTTTGACGCTAGAATTTTACGTGAAAACCCAATTTGGGAAAAACTACCAACAACATGTCACTCTTTCAAAAAGAGCTCTATTAGGAGCCAATCCTATTAAAGGTTACAAAAAACACTATTAAATATGACCTAGTTAGAAGATTTAATCACCCTATTGGAGTGTCCTTGTAAGATTATTTTGATCGTTCCATTTAGAACATCACCTAGTTAAAGGATTTACGTTGGTTCTTAAGTCTTCAAATGATAGTTAGGTCAACCTCTATTAAAAGGATTATGATACAAATTGTTTATAATGACTAGAAAGAAAATAGTAGGTTTTGATTTGTGTGATTACAACTCACTCTTGTAGATTTAGATCTTTGATTGATCCTTATGTTAGTTTACTAATAAGCTTTCCATTGACATCTATAATCTTGATTTTCTTGGACACCCTTTGTTGGCTCCTAAATTAGTAGCTTTTCAATAACCCAATGATGGGAACAAATACATCTAGGGGTAGCTAATTCTCATGTTCAACATACCTATTCATACATCAAGGCCAACTATAAGGCTATACTCCTCCTTCTTCTTCAGGCTTTGCAAGACCTAGGTGGGTAAACCTAGAGATTCCATTATGTGACCACTTCCTAAAACCATAAATTTGAATCTATATTTAGCAAATGAAAACCCTTGAATCTTATATGCTTATTCAAATGACATAGACATGAAATAGCTAATAACATGACTCATAAACTTGATAAGCAAAGTGAGGGAAAATATTTTCAATTCTTCAACATGAAAGGGAAAAACCTTGATTAATATGTTGATTTCAGCATAACCAAGATATGAGCAAAAAAACATATAGATCTTGTAGCTGATCAATGTCTAATCTACTGGGAAATTCTATAAACCACAAACATACATCCTTGGATATCAATGATATATCTCATATATCAAAACTTCACATTTATCCTATCACTTTGTGAATTAGACATCTGCATCAAGACCGAATCTCATACTCAACCTATCCCTTCATGAAATCTACAACCCTATGATGATAAATCAAGAATTTACATGACTCCTTGAATCATAAGCAAAATACACCAAAACATACAACCTAAAAAAATTTGCAACTAGGTTTGTGATCTTTGTTCAAAAACCAAAAAACATTGCAAAAAACATAAATAGGAGACAAGAATCAAACTGAAGATAAACTCATTGTTGCATTTTTATTCATTTCCTTGAAACAAATACATAAAGGATGCATGAAAATAACTCATGAAACAACTGAATAGATCAGAACTATCTATAAAATTCCATTAATGATGTTCATATGAGAGGGAAATGTTGGGCATTGTCGTATAACAACTAGAGCTTAGCTCAATAGCCTAGAAATAGAAAACTACCAACAACTAGGTGGTATCATAGCTATGGAAAACTATTCAAAACCCTAGAACCAACCCTAAATGAGAAAAGAAGAGAATAAATAGAATGGAAGAAATCTCGAATCTATCATGATGTTGCCATTTGTCCTAAATGACTTTAGAGCTAAAATAACATTTGGGAACATTTTTCCCCAACTTTGGAGTTAACAAGCTTCTCTATTTGATTCTTAACTAATTTTGAAACTCTATCATGAAAAACACCTATTCTACTAAGAATGCCCCTAGTTTCAAAAATATCCCTATATCTTTTATCACTAATGACATGCATATATTCTGACTGTAGATTCAGAAAATTAATTTTCTCCCCTTTCCAATGGTATATTACACTTCATATTTTGGCAAAAAATGAGGCCCCTGGTGTGCGTTTGAAGTTTTAGGACCTTGGCCATGATCAGACCATTTTAATGTTGAAATATTTAACATTTTAATATAGTCTAAACCATATAATATATTCTCAAGTTTATTTTAAATCTTCAAATTTAAGATTTGCATGTTCAACCCTTTTGAAAGAATTTATCAATATTTTAATATTTAAAGTTGTAATGTTTACCTTCAACTCCACCTCAATCAAACCTTTATTTAACTATCAAATAGATGTCATGTGTCATTACCTCATTGGTTGAATTTACCACCTCATCACCCTATTAGTAGCTCCTACCACATGTCATCATTTCATGCATTTGGGGCATCAATCATTAACTATGCCTTAACCACAATGATCACACGATAATCATTTCACAACTTTGCAATAATTTCCCTTAACTATACATTGACTCGAGCGAAGTTACAATCAACCATTTTTGTGCCCTTGCCATGGTTAGCCTTAACTACTCACTAACCACTGTGAAGTTGTGACGTAGTTAACTAACCCTTTTTGTCACTTCATTGTGGTTAGGCCTGACTATGCTTTGACCATTGCGATGTCATGAATGCCTAGTCCTGCCTTGGTTTCTATGCCATGTGGCACCTATCAATTTGTCCAATCTTTTGCTATTTCACCTCCTATCACTATCATCTCACCTATGTGTTACATCAAAATTAGGTCTTCATGCATCACCAGCTATCCATGGGTGGGCCCCACGCATATAAGCCTTGTCTCAAAGGGTGATTGTCTTTTAACACATAATGATATTGAGTGCCTTGGCTTATAAACACCTTAAAAAATCTGCATGCAATGAATGTGGGATAATTGAAATAGTTTTCCCCATAGCTTCTCACCCACAATTTCTCAACAAAACATTCCATCCAAACTCTCCAATGGATGAGCATGAGGGTTTGATCAATCTAGACAGGATTGACAAGCATCCTATGGTAGAGGATAGATGAAACATTTCATTTTCCTTTTTATTACTTATGTAGGGAAGCAAATTCAAAGTTTCAAAATCTGCACATCAATTAATGTTGAGATACTTAGGGGTATTTGTTAAGTTGGGTCTAGGGAAGTAGCTTGTCCCTGCCATGTGTGAGGGTGCATGGTAGTTCTTCATTCTACATTCATGTCATTTGTGTGTATCCTACCCTATCCTCAAACATTACTTTGTTTTATGCTAGTAACTTTCCCTTTATCGTGCTCCATGTGAACACATCTCTCCTAACATAACATTGATTGTTGTCGACCACAGGCTCTATTACAATGTTCAATAGTATCCCCATGATTTGGGTCCAAAAAAAGTGAAAACTAGAAATCATGTACAATGGCTTCATACACCTATATAATTCCATGACACTAGCTTTGAACTGCATGCGAAGTCAGGTCTAAACATTGAGTAGTTGGAAAAGATCCAATTCATCTCTTGTTTGGCTTCTTACAATTGTTCATTTCCAACTCTAGCCTTGGATCGATGCTTGACTTTACTGTGGGGCTAGGGAATTTGTAAATGAAGCTTAGACTCAATCAATGCATCCTATGCACTAATTTTTTGAATTAAAATGCCTCTTCCTATGCATACCAAGCTCTCAAAAAAATGTGACACTCAGTCTATGAGAAAACATTTTCCCAGATAGTTCAATGTTTCTACTTTCATTTGATGGAGTAGAGGAACCATAGATACATTGGTCAAGAACATCCTCATGAAGTCATCAACATTAATGGAACTTCAAGCTTCTCACAAGATCAAGGATTGATTGATAATAATCTTGATAATATTTTATACAAGTGTTTGTTATCATAAATATTGTGTAGAGGCATTCAATTCCAACATTAACATATCAAAATCTTGTAGCTATCTAATGTACATAAGGAAAATTCAATAGAGATGTCTTGGAAATATAGTGAAATAACATTGAAAATTTCTATTTTTTTTTATTATAGTGACATATCCTCTTTATTTCATCCAATGACATTACCTTATCTATGCTCATACCTCATGGTAGTATAATGATAAAAGTAATCATAACCCTTATAAGACTCTCAACTTCTATGGTATCTTGTCATTCTAACAAAGATACTCAAAAATCTAGTGTTAACTAAATTCACTCGATTACCAAAGGAAAGTATTTTCTAAGTTAGTGTTGACCGACCTAGGTTGGCTAACAAAGGATTTTTTTGTAATAGCATATTGAGTCTGATAGATTTATTTTGTTAGTTCTAGCTGACTTAAGGGTTGATCATTGAATCTTTATAAGTGTGTTCAAGCCAACTTGATAAGGTAATTCATATAAGTATAAAGTCAAGTTGAGGATTGAAAGTGTGAATATGTGTAATTGAAGAATATGAATTAAGGAAGTGAATTAGAAGGATATCTATAAGAAGATAGACTATTTGAGTTAACTGATCAGAAAATAACATTTTGATCAAGGAGGATCAAGTAATCAAGCCATAATAGAGATCTAAAATCAGCAAGATAGTTGCATCAGCAATCGGGTCAATTCATTGTTACTCTCTAATAATTGCAACAGTGAATCAAATCTCCCAATAGACTTAGCTTAATGGCTATTTGTGAAATCCTCTAACAAGGTGGAATTTCTAGATTGAAGTATCTAAAGACCTCTAACAAGGCCACTTCAAGGATTTCATAGTTTCAACTGAGTGTTGATTTTGTATTATTGACATCTTAAGGGGCTTGGATTTGTTTTTGTGGTAACTAATTCACCCCTCCCCTCTTAGTTAATCTTCTTATATTTCCAACAATTGGTATCAGAATTTTTAGTACTTTCAAATAAGGTTTCAAGGACCTAAGCTAAAGATTAAGATGCCTTATAGAAGAGAAATTCCTAAGTTGAATAGATATAACTTCAAAGCATGGAAGGAACTCATGAGGTTGCATCTACAAACCATTGGAGAATCGAGCCTAAAATACCTTGACAGTAAGCATGTGGCACCTACTGGAACTTTAACTGTGGAACAAATTACAAAAAAGAAGAATCACAACATAATGATTAATTACATTACCAGTACTCTCAACTATGTTGAATTTGATTAAGTGAAATATGTTCCTACTTCTCATGAGATGTGGATCAAGATGAAAGATATCTATGGAGGAGATGACAATGTAAGGAGAGATAAGGAATAAAGCTTAAGAGGTCAGTTTGATCAAATCAAGATGAGAGAAGATGAAAACATTGCAAAATACAATAAAAGAATTAAAGAAAGTGTAAGTGCAATTAGAGCCTTAGGAGGGAAAATTGATTATCTGATAGTGGTAAGTAAGGTACTCAAAACTCATCTTCATGTTTATGTAATTAGAGTTTCAACAATTCAAGAGATGAGATGTGATCTCAAAAGTGATATAACTTTGGATGCACTAGTGGGAAGATTGATAGCCTTTGAGTTAGATAACTTTGATAACTATGCTCCTAACTTTGGTAACATTGATTTTGTATTTCAAGCTAAAATTTCACTCAAAATGAAAAGTGGAAAATCTAAAAGAAAGTAGCCTAATAGTGAAGATGACAAAAATTATGGTGATGGTCTTGAAACCATTGAAGTGCTACTTGCAAGAATATTCCCTAAAGGCAAAGGATAGTACAAAGGTAAAATTTCTCTAATCTTTTTTTCTTGTAAAGAAGTTGGTCACATTGTTGTGAGTTATCCAAAAAAAGAAGGTAGAGAAGAAAAGAAGTATAGCAAGTACAAAGACAAGAAATATTTCAAAAGCTACAAAGATAACAAAGAAAAAGGTAAGAAATCTTGTTGCATGGCTAAAGACTCTAATAGTAGTGATGAAGATGAAATGGTTTACATTGCTATTAAAGATGAATCAGACAATGAAAATGATAAGATGGCCCTCATTTCTCATATTAGCAAGAATGACACATGGATGATAGATAGTGGTTATTCTCACCACATGGCTAGTGATAAATCAAAGTTTGAGAACTTGTTACACTATGATGGTGGAAGTGTCAAATTTGGCAATGATGAACCATGTTATGTAAAAGGAAAAGGATGCATTGCATTAACTAATGAACTTAGATGTGATAATGCTCAATCAATTTTCTCATAAGATTTTTCATCAACTTTGCAAAGGTGAGTAGGCCTATTTCCAAGATGTTAAAGAAGGGCTCTGAGATCAAATGGGATGTAGAGCCAAGTATGACATTCAATGAGATAAAACAACCAATTAAGGATGCCTCTATTCTAAGAGCTCCCAATTATTACAAACCCATGCATATTTTCTAGTTTGCCTCTTTTCATATAGTTGTTGTTGTCCTACTATAGAAGAATGAAGAAGGATTTGAGCAGCCCATTGCATTTTTCAAAAAGTCTCTGCAAGTTGTAGAACTCAAATATGACATAAATAAAAAGCAAGCATATGCATTGGTTAAAGTGGTAAAAGCATTCAGATGCTATCTAATGGGAGCCATTGTAATTTTATTTCTTCCAAATTTTGTGATAAAGGATATCTTCTCATAGCAAGAAGTATCAAGAAGAAGATGTAGATAGATCAATAGGATCCAAGAATTTAACATTGATATCCAAATCACTTAGTTGGTTAGAGGTCAAGGCCTTGCAAAATTGATGGCAGAGATTAACCTTGAAGCAAATAAGATAAAAAAAACTTGATGGTGAATGTGGGAATGATCTATGTGATATGGATACTTCAAAGTGGTATAAAGATATAATATTCTATTTACAGCACATGAAATCTCCATCGAGACTAAATAAAAATCAGAGAAGAGCTTTGAAATTACAAGCTATCAGATATATTATTGTCAAAGGTTAGTTATGGTGGAGAGATATGGAGGGAATCCTTCCTAAGTGTGTTAATGAAGAAGAATCATAGAAGATTCTAAGTGATATGCATGAAGGAGTTTGTGGGGCTCATTAAATGGAAAAAAAACAGCCCACAAGATCCTTAGATCTGGTTTTTGGTGTCCTACCTTTTTAAAGATGCTCAAGAATTAGTAAAGAAGTGTGATGCATGTCAAAGATTCAATGGGAAATTGAAGTTTTTAGGAAACCTTCCTTTGAAACTAGTGGAGGTGTAAGCACCCTTTTAGCAATGGGGCATTGATTTCATTGGAGAAATCCCAAACAAGTCCAGTGGAGCGCATTCATGGATACTTGTTGCCACTGATTATTTTACTAAGTGGATAGAGGAAATTCCTACTAGCAATGCAACAAGAAAAGTGGCAATCAACTTCATATTGAACAATATTATTATCAGATTTGGATACGAACAGAAAATTGTTACTAATTATGCCATATGCTTTAGATCTTATGAGTATAAGAATTTTTGTAGGAAGTATGACATTTTTTATTCTGGATCATCACCTTTTTTAACTTATCAATCAAGTTTGTTATTAGTGACAACACTTATTTAGATTTTGTATGGTCACCAAGCTCATTGAACAATCTACAGTGTTTACCATGTAATTCAGTAGTCACCAAATTCTATAGTTTCTATCGAGTCTTCTGGACTAATTCTAAGTGGTCATCGAGCATTCTAGTGGTTACCAAGGGAATTCAATTAGTGTGAAGTGTAGCAGTTCAAATCAAGTAGAATCAGGTAGTGTGAAGTCTAGTAGTTCAACCCAAACACTCCAATGGTTATCAAGCATTGCAGTTTCTACTAAGCTAGTAGTTCATGTGATGTGAAGCTAGTGTTAACCAAGCCATATGTGAAGTTAGTGTTTACCAAGTGAAGTCATGGTAAACTAGTAATTCAATTTATGCCAAGTGACACAGTATTTACTGAGTCACCAGTGCAAACCAAGTTCTAGACTACTTTAAGGTGATTAGTATGGACCAAGCTTCTACTTCTACCAAGTGCATGATGATGATGAGTAATGACAATGGACGTTGAGTATAAAAACTTCACCAAGTTAGTCTTTAGAACCTAAGTGTCTTCATTTGGGTTGACTTTGTAATATTGGTGTTAACTTGTATAATGGCTAACTTTGTAATTTTGTAAATTGGATTGGTATATATGTAATGTATTGTATCATATCCAATGTGTGTGTGTGAATATGTAATTCATGAACATAAGTGTGCAAGAATGTGAATGAGATCAAGCAGTAGATAAAGTATACATTGAAGGCCATATCAGAAAAGGAGTAGCAAAGATATATTCATCACAAAAGGTGATCAATACTTCAAGGAATCTCTATCAACAATTTAGTTGTAAGTTAGAGATCTACTATTTCATTCTAATAGGTGAATCAATCTAAATTCTTTAGCAAGATAGACTTAACAGTCTTTCTCAAAATCTCTTTACCGAGTGCATACTTTATTGTGTGTTTGTAAATCCTTTAACAAGGTGGACCTAGTAGTCCTAATTGCTCCTAACAGGGAAAATCATCAAAAGTGATCATTGTAAGCCTTAATAGGCCAACTTTATGCTACAATATTGAAGTTTTGTGGGTATCATCCCCATCCCAGTTTTACTTTCTATTTGGAAGGTTTCTAGGTCACCAAATTATTGTGTTCAATTGTTATGAATGTTTTATGTTTTCAGTTTCTCATACATGCAATTAGATCAATAAATGATAATTGGTATATTTCTATAAAGTGTTGAATTTGATAACAAATTTGAGGTTATTGATTCACCCCTCCCCTCTCAATAACCTAGCATGATCTTGAATATTTCCAACAATTGGTATCAGAGCTTTGCAGTTCTCAAGAGAAAGTTTAACAATTTGAGCAAAGATCAAGAATATGGAGATATTCAAACTTGATAAGGCAACTAACAATAAAAAGTTGGATCTAGAAATGGCCATTGCACAACTCAAGAAAGCTAAAGAGAAACTTTCCCAATCTCTAAAAAGAATGAAGGAACTTGTAAATCAAATGAATGATCATCAGTACATTAAAGAAAGAATTGAAGACTTTTTCCCTTCAAGTAGTTTAGATGAAGCAAATGATGCAATCAAAGAACTCCTAGAGAAGAATAGTTCCCTAAAAGAAGAAGTAAGAAAGCTCAAAAGAGAACAAGAAATTTAGTTAGTAAGGCTATGTGAAATCTTGGAATAGAGGAACAAGATGAAAGAAGAAATGGATGGAAGAAACAATGAAATCTAGAACCAATCTCTTCAGCATACAGATCTTATGGATCAAATCTCCAATGCAAATGAGGAAATCATGAGCCAAAGATGGATCAATGAAAGACTAAGAAATTATCTAAATTTGGAAAGACAAATTAATGAAAGAATAAGAAATGAACTAAGATCTAAAAAGCAAATCACTAAAAGATTAAAAAATGACCTAAACACTAAAAAGAAAATCAGTGAAAGAATGATGAAATCACAAGTAGACATGAATCAACTAAATCAACTGAATGAGCAGAATCTCTATAGACAAAAGGGTAAAGTAGGAATTAGATACAAAGAAGAAGGTGAATCCTCTGAACAAGGTGCTCAAAGGAATCAAAGACCTACTTGTAATCACTATGGTAAGATAGGTCATACATCAAACAAATATTGGAGTAATGGTAAAGAAAAATTTAATGAAAAATGCTGCAATCACAATCAGGATGGTCACAAGGCTAATGAATGCAAAGAGAAATCAAAATTTGAAGGCAAGTATCACAAATGCAAGAAACAAGGTCACAAGGCATCAGATTATAGAACTAAGTCATTCAATCTAGCAAAAAAAATTGTGAAAGCAATATTTGGATGGGACTACAACACTTGGTGTAGATGTCATTACTATGGAGAATATGGACACATTGGCATGAATTGTGTTAAACATCACACAAGAGAGATACCACCATAAGATGTTTTACTTGTACCAAACCTAGTCATCTAGCCAAGAATTGCATGAATATAGGTAGAGTTGAAGATGAAAAGAAAGCATAAGTAGATAACATTCAAAAGTAAATGTGGAAAAAATGGGTTCCTAAATCTACTAAGGAATCTAGTTCAAGTAATGATGGTCATGTCACTCAAGAAGTGGGTGACTCCGCCATTTTCAACTAGGATTCCAAAGGAGAACTAGAACTATGTTATCAAGATCACATTTAAACGATTCCAATTGAAAGGTGATAAAGATCCAAATTAGTATTCAAGATACAAAAGGTTCACTAATAAAGATTAGTATCATTTATCACCAAGCTACCTTCTCTACCAAGTAAGGTTGAGTCATAGACTCCACCAAGCAAGGTTGAGAGTAACAAGTCATACATGGTTACCGAGTCACAAAACCTTCACCTAATAATCAATTGAATAGTGGATGATAGCCTATTGAGCATAATGTCAAGCATGATGTCAAACCAACTACCTTTGTACTAAGAATTAATGTAAAAGTTTTAACATAAGGCAAGAAATCAAATTCATTTTTCACCATGAAATCTAAGTGCTATTGTGAAGAAGCGAATTCCAATGCGATCAAGCAACTTCAAGTGAATTTGTAGCAAGGTTTTCAAGGTTTTGATAATTTGTCGCGTAATCATGGCATCTATTAGTAGTAGCAATAAAGAAAAGAAAAGGTCTAAGATGTTGGTGTGAGGAGTCAAGTGGAAAGTGCCAGACTTCAAACTTGTGCCAGCGATTGCAAAAACCCTCGACCCAAGTGGAGCTCAATCACAAATCCCACCTAAGGTACTCCTTATTAATGATATTTTTACTCATTTCAAGTGTTCTATTCAAGAAATTGGAACCCTAGAAATGGATGATGCCCTTGGTGAATTGTGTGTTAATGGAGTTCTCAAACCCAAGCATAAACATTTGGAAGACAAAGGTTTGACCCACATTCCTCACATGCCTTGAGGTTTTCAAATCAAATGGATTAGATACATTCTAAGCCAAATGCATAATGGTTAGATATGGCTTAAGCAACTAGTTTTAATCACAAAGAAAATGATTCATCGCATCACTGGCCTTCCCATGCTCACTAAAGCTAAAACTAGCAAAACCCTAGGTTGGGCTAAGCTAGAAAAGAAAACCCTAGCTGAGTGGGATGGAAAAGGCATAAAAATCAGTGGTGTAACTGATGTAGAACTAAAATTTGGGATACATGTGATAGCTCGCAAGATATATAGTTTGAGTTGCCTCAATAGTGTATCATGTGAAGCTATGGACCTAGCTTACAAAGTTGTGAAGAATAAATTGTCTTATGATTTGGTAGACCTATTGTTGAAATAATTCAACGAGAACATGGAAAGTATTTGGACTTCCAAGAACAACCCCTACAAATTTGGCTCTTTGTTGACTTATTTGTTTTTCTATGTTTAGAAGTTCTTCCCTTCCAAAGGCATGGTGGTATGGAGAAAAGATTTTCCTATACTATACTAGATTAATGAATACATTGCAAAAATAGGAGAGAATTCTGTTAGAATAATGGATAACTACTCTAAAGTATTCAAAGAGAAAATGAATAATAGATTTAGAATACCTAAGAAATTGGTAGAAGATTACAAAGATGATGTTTGTTTCATGGTAGACAATGACAAAGTCTACATTTAGGCAATAAAGCCTAGAATTGTATGGGTAAAACCTCTTCGCTATGAGGTAAACATTGATGAAATAAAGGAAATTATTGAAGCCCTGATTAACAAGCCAGTTGATCCAAAGGCACCACACTTTGGAACATATGATGAGGCAAAGGCAGTGATAGAGTTGGAGATAAAGCTCCCACAAGTGGTTAACAAAGGTAAGACGAGGATAGCAAAACTAAAATCAAGCACATCTCTAATGCTAACCAAGGGCAAAGGAGAAGATATAGATGAAGAGGTAGAGGATGAGTCCAAAAAGGAAGAAGAACCCTTGAAGAAGAAAGGCAAGGTGATAATCACCAAGCCACCTAAACCATCCACTGTAGTCTTCACAAGGAGGTCTAGGAAGAAAGGTAGTGAAATTGTCCTTAAC
The DNA here is from genome assembly GCA_028749045.1 of Cupressus sempervirens. Lineage (NCBI taxonomy): Eukaryota > Viridiplantae > Streptophyta > Pinopsida > Cupressales > Cupressaceae > Cupressus > Cupressus sempervirens. The sequence goes on from CM053784.1 coordinate 323,346,171, forward strand.
AAACCTCCTCCTACCTTCCAGGAAAAATTGAAACAAATGGGAGAAGGTGTGGGCATAACAAACTTCAAATCCTTGAAGTATGAAATTAGGATAGAGGCTAAGAAGAAATAGGTTGAAGAACTGGTGTTAACCAAAATGTGAAAATGGAAGTATTCACCAGATCAGATAGCCTCCCAAATCTCTAATGAATTATGAGATAAAATTAAGCCAAGATGGGACTTTGCAATGAAAAAAGAAAAAGATATTTATGCACAAACCTTAAGGAAGTTGCTACCTAGCATGACAGATGTTGAGGTAAAAGAGTCCTTGAAGAGAAATGAAGACAAAATGACTCTTAGATTTAATACTTGTTTAATTTTGATCAAAGATATAGAGCATGTGGTTAAGAATGCCACAAGCATGTAGAAGAATTTTTATCATTTGCATAAACAAAGTGACTTCCTAGTAGAAGTTAAGGATAATGATAGTGGTGATGAGGAAGAAGAAACTTACACTAAGCCCACACATTTTCACAATGAGGAAGTTGAAGAAGATAAAGAGGAGGAAGCTACTAAGGAAGACAAAGAAGATGATGAGGAGACTAACCCTATAAAGATAGCAGCCACAGTCATTACCTCACTTCCTCACTCTCCAAGCAAACCAGCAGACACATCAAACTCGGATATAGCTTTAGCAAGTTTAGTTGTGACAACTATAGGTCCTTCAAATATCCAATCACTGTTCCTCCCTACACAGCTCAGCACATCATTGATAGAAGTGTCTACCACTTCATCTACCAAGCTATAGCCTCCCTCTTCTTTAGCTCTCAAGTTGCAGTCATCAACAATGAATACAGTGGCTTCTATAATTTTTAACTCTTTAGTAGTAAGTACTTCAATTTTAAATACTACAATTTTGTCTACTTTAGTAATGGATACTTTAGTTATGACTTCTTTAGTTTTGGATTCAACAAGCATTCCTATTAGTTTTCCATTAGTTGGTACTATATCAATTTTCACAACAAGTCCTAGTATATCTACAATTATTTCCATCTTGGATTTAGAAGCATTAAGTACAAGGACAATTGAACCTAAGGCTCAACTGAGTACAAGATTTTTGGGTAGTAGAAAGGCGATAGAAGAGGATATAAACCTAGATGAGAAAATAGAAATTCCCAAATGGGAATTTGATAATCTCACTATGGATCAAATGCATATAGCTGGTGAACTCCTCCAAAAGAAGGCAAAGCAAAAGAAATTGAGAGAAGAAAGAGATAGAGAATATAAGATTATAGATGATGCCAAGAATATTTTGTTTGAAGCTATAGGTATTGGGGTAGATTCTTCTCAACCTATTTTATTGCAATTAGCTGAGGCAGTCCAAAAGTTTAATGAGGATACTAGTGGTCAAGATAAGCTAATTGAGAAAGTAGAAAATAAATTTGATAATAAAGTGCTTGATCACATTGCTCAGCAAATTGTCATTCAACAAGTTGAGCTTTCCTCAATTTTGATCAATCTTGAAACCTCTTGCACTAATATGACATCACTTTTTGTGAAGTAATGTGATGTTACCAAGTTCACAAAGGAGACAAAGAGAAAACTAACAAGGATTGATAAGGATCTGAAAGCCAGTGCACAGCAATTGCAACTTGACTCTAGTTCAAGCTCTGCACATCATATGAAGATCAGATTTCTGTCAAACATGTAGGCAAAGTTGTTGAGAGAAGAAGCAAGGATCTAGTCTACATTGATAGATATTCAGAATATGATCCTTCCTATCATGGATACAATGCAGAAACACATTGTTTACTCATAAACCTTGATCCATGAGAATAACTTCTCTATTATAGATCACATTATAGAACTCTCTATAGAAGTACAAATTCCTCTCCACACATGCAAGATTTTGCAAAAGAATTGGGATAAAACTCTAGCACTCATTCTTAAGGTACATTTTGAGTTTCTATCTCATTTTGGTGTCACTGTGTAAATAAGTTTTGAATAAATCTTTGGCATTATTGTCAAAAAGGGGGAGAGACTATGTATATTGTATGGGGGAGAATCATGCAAAGGAGAAAATGTATATAGCAAAGGAGAATTTTGCAAATAAATTGTATAGCATACTAGATATATACTTACAAAGATAAATTTTGAAAAATCTCAAAAGAATATACCCTTCTGAGCTAGTATCACATGGTGATGTATATAAGTTTTGGCTAATAAGTGTTTTTGTCACTAATGCCAAATGGGGAGATTGTCAACATATCAGTCAAGTTTGTTATTAGTGACAACGCTTATTTAGATTTTGTATGGCTAGCAAGCTCATTGAACAATCTATAGTGTTTTCCATATAATTTAGTAGTCATTGAATTCTATAGTTGCTATTGAGTCTTCTGGACTAATTCTAAGTGGCCACTGAGCATTCCAGTGATTACCAAGGGAATTTAGTTAGTCTGAAGTGCACTAGTTCAAATCAAGTAGAATCAAGCAATGTAAAGTCTAGCAGTTCAACCTGAGCACTCCAATGGTTACCAAGCATTACAGTTTCTACCAAGCTAGCAGTTCATGTGATGTGAAGCTAGTGTTAACCGAGCCATATGTGAAGTTAGTGTTTATCAAGGAAGTCATGGTAAACTAGTAATTCAATTTATGCCAAGTGACATAGTATTTACAGAGTCACCAGTGAAGACCAAGTTTGAGACTACTTTAAGGTGATTAGTATGGACTAAGCTTCTACTTCTATCAATTGCATGACGATGTTGAGTAATGACAATGGACATCGAGTATCAGAACTTCACCAAGTCAGTCTTTAGAACCTGAGTGTCTTCATTTGGGCATACTTTGAAATATTGGTGTTAACTTGTATAATGGCCAAATTTGTAAAAAAAATTAGTTTTATTGGTATATATGTAATGTATTGTATCATATCTAATATGTGTGTGTGTGTGTGTGTGTGTGTGTGTGTGTGTGTGTGTGTGTGTGTGTGTGTGTGTGTGTGTGAATGTGTTATTCATGAACATAACTATGCAAGAATGTGATTGAGATCAAGCAATAGATAAAGTATACATTGAAGGCCATATCAAAAAAGGAGTAGCAAAGATATATTCATCAAAAAAGGTGATTAGTACTTCAAGGAATCTCTATTAGCAATTCAGTTGTAAGTTAGAGATCTATTGTTTCATTCTAATAGGTGAATTAGTCTAAATCCTTTAACAAGGTAGACTTAACAGTCTTTCTCAAAATCTCTTTACCGAGTGTATACTTTATTGTGTGTTTGTAAATCCTTTAACAAGGTGGACCTAGTAGCCCTAATTGCTCCTAATAGAGTAGATCATCATAAGTGATCATTGTAAGCCTTAATAGGTCAACTTTATGTTGTAGTATTGAAGTTTTTTGGGTATCATCCCCACCCTAGTTTTACTTTCTATTTGGAAGGTTTCTAGGTCATCAAATTATTGTGTTCAAGTGTTATGAATGTTATATGTTTTTAGTTTCTCATGTATGCAATTAGATAAATAAATGATAATTGGTATATTGCTATAAAGTGTTAAATTTGATAAATTTTTAGAGGTTACTGATTCACCCCTCCCCTATCAATAACCTAGCATAGTCTTGAATATTTCCAACACACCTTATCGTCCCCAAGGTAATGGTCAAGCTAAATCTAGCAACAAAAGTCTACTCAAGATCATCAAAAGGATTTTGGGAAAAAATAGGAAAGCCTAGGATTCCACATTGCCTCTAGCATTGTGGGGAGACAGGGTAATAATGAAAAATGACATTAGCTATGCACCTTTTGTTCTAGTGTATGCTATTCAGGAAAGATTACCTCTAAACAATTTAAATGATATGTATAAATTCATCCCCAAGTCTATGATGAGGACATTATTGATGACATGCAGCTAAGAATGGGTGATATTTTATAGCTAGATAAAATAAGGTGGGATTCTTCTACACAAAATGCAAAGCTTTAGGCATAGATGAAATATCTCTATGACAGAAAAGCATATGATAGGAAGTTCCAACAAGAAGAGTTAGTGTTATTATGGAATGTTACACTTGAAAACAAGGGCAAGCATGGAAAATTTGATGCCATCTGGCTTGGTCCTTATCAGATCCATGGTAACAAAGGTGAAGACTCCTATTATATAAGAGAATTATCTAGTTATATTCTTGAGCTACCAGTTCATGAACAATTCTTAAAGAGGTATTTTTGCTAAAAGAATACTTGTTTTTCCATGAACAGTAGTATAGAGTTTCTATATATTTTGTAAATTCTTATGAATCTTTGTAAAGTCCTTGTATAATTTTTTTCCTGTGTTGTTGCTCTCTCAGAGTTTTCAAAAAGTAGTCATGTATGTGGTCTTCTTCTTCAAGGGATTCTAAGCCCTCACATGAATCTGCATATTCATCATCCCCAGACAGAGCCATGGTTGGCCTACTTTTTCACATTTTACAGTGAAAATCAAGTTGACTCATTGAAATTAGGGGTTGTGTGTGTTAGAATTTGTTTTCCCTAGATAAAACATCTAATTTCATGTTATCCTAGTATTATGTGTGCCCTATGTTTTCAAAAATAGGGTTGAATTGGTTTGATTTTTAAAAATATGCGAGAAGTTTTTGTGAGCCCTAAATGCCCTTAGAAAACCTTTATTTCATAATTTCTATGTAAATCTTTTAAAATATTTTCTCAAAAATCTTTTACATCGGCCCTTTTTCCTCTAACCATGGTTTTTGTTTTAAGTTAACTGGCACAGTGTTCTTTTGAAACATTTTAACCTTGACATGGTTTAGTTCCCAACCATTGATCAAAGACAAGATCAATGATAAGCACTTCCCTGCACTATGAAAATGATCAAACTTTAAATAAAGTGGGGAAGTGCAATCATGACACCTATCCTTGTGGGTCTTGTTTAGCCTTGTGAAACACTATGAGATTGAGTAGTTTTCCTATTTGTTAGATCTTGAGAATATCAATGGTAGGTGCTTCCCTAGATTCTAAAGAAGAAATAACTTTAAAGAAAGTGGGGAAGAGCCTTGATACCACATGCAATTGGTGAGGTCATTTCTTTTGTGGGCTACAAAAAGGAAAGATGTCAGAATAGCTAGAAAGTTGTCAGAACAGCTTAGCAATTTATCACTATCTCATTGGATATGGTTGATGACACAAAAAATATTGTGGAACAGTTGATCATTTGGAAGATTGATGATAGGTGATTCCCTGCATTATAGAGATGATCAAGTTTTAAAGAAAGTGGGCAAGCGACTTTGTGACATGTGGCCATGTGGGGTCAATTGTTTCAAAGGTTCCTAGGTAATGTTGAGATGGATTGCATACCAAATATCTTTTTTGATTTGCTAAGGTGTATCATGTGTATGTAGAAGTGGATAATGAGTTGGCTCAGTGGACCCAAAATTTTAAGGAAAATACATTAATATGTGAAATTTTCATGATCGTTGATCATTTGGAGATTGACGATGGGTGCTTCCCCACATTATGGAATTGATCAAACTTTAGAGAAAGTGAGGAAGAAACTTTGTGACATGTGGTTTGTTTCAAAAAAGGGTAATGCATCCTTTATGTTTTAAAGTTGAATCATCTAATTTGATGAAGATCAATGGTTGGGTTTCAAATTTCATCACACAACCTGAATATGACTATTAGAGGCAACTTTATGTGAGACCAAATTTTCCATAAGATTTTTAATTGTCTCATTATTGAACACCAAGGTTACAGAATTCTTAGAGAGTGGAAATATTTAGAGCCCAAAGTACATTTCCTAAGAGTCACAAATTGTTGCCAATAGATTTTTTAATGAAACAAATGGGAAAATTGGGTAAGTACCAAAATTTTTGGTTAATTGAGAAATCACAATCATAGTAGGATAATATTTTTAATATGCCTCCACGAAGGGATTTCTCATGGAAAGTAGATTACCAACAAAGATTTGTACATGATTATTTCTTAGAATAAATGCCACAATCTACAAATGAATTCTCTAGGGGAAAAGAGTTGATGCCAAAGAACCATAGGTTAATGGTCAATGAGGGTTTTTATGATAAAGAAAATTGATTAAGAGATGCTTAAACATCCATTGGGGGTTTAGAGTTGTTCTATAAGTGGTTTGCAGAAAGAAAACTCAACACTCCCTTGAACAATGTATGGGAATTTGACATTGGTAAGTTAATTGTCCTAGGTGTTTTCTTTGATGATGACCTACTTGCAATAATGTTAAAGAAATCTGATCCAATAACAAGGATAGTCAAAAATCATGTTGGTGATAATATTTTAGGGTTTCACTAGAGTTAATTAGGGAGATTTTCAAATTAAATCCTAATCATATAGTGCATGAGAGGATTAATATGGAAGACTTGTAGGAAAAGTGTGATGCATAGATGGTATACCTAAGAGGAGGACCATTATAGGATCATTTTATCAAGATAAGTTCACTGTCATTAGTAACTACTTCTACCCCAAAGCCATTGCTAAAGAAATTTTTCAACCCTAGGGCTCAAGCACTGTACTTCTCTCTTTGTAGAATTTTTGGAATAGATGAATAGGGTCACATTCAAGGATCCATTATTCTTATTATTGATCAAACACTTCAATATGCCATGAGCTCTATGTTTTATTTTATTACTCTTTTAGCAAAATAAATTCATAATGGATTATTGGGTATAGCTAAGGCTAAAGTTGATAAACTATTATGCTCCAATACTCCATGTTAATGTACATATGTTTGTATAAAGGAGTTACCTTCTTCTCTAAAGAAATGAAGTTAGAATTGGAGAAGGATGGAGAGAGATTACTAGTTCAACTATGGAGTGTTGATATGATAGGGGAGGTCACAAATGCCAATGTTGTAAGATTTGATAAATATTTTGCCTCCAAGATGAGGATTTTATTAGCTAGAGATAGTCCCAGAATACCTCAATCATTATTAGAACTAATTAAACCAAATGATTATGTAAAAGGATTGAAGGTAAGTCACAATTGGGGAGATAACATCCCATATGCAATTTCCACTATATTCAAGGTATATGGTTTCCTTAGGAAACTACATGTACTACCATACCAGGTGCCTTTAAAGGTAGGGATTGCTAAACTCCTACAACAAATAGGATTGCTAAAAGAAAGATAATTATTGGGCAAATCCAAAGGTACGTTCTTTCCTCAAATTATTGTCATTCATAAAAAAAAAAATTGTCAAGAAGGGATGGAAACATGTAGAAAAGCTTTTAGACAAATATCAGATGGCCCAATCTCATTCTCACTTTATAGACCTGGAGGGTTTTTATGAAATATTCAAGGAGAGAACAAAAGCCAAATCCCAGAAGCAAATTGTTTATTTTCCTTAAGATATAGTTAGAAACATATTTTCATTACAATAACAAGAGGTTAGAAAGGAAAAGTGGAAAGTGTATAGCAAGGTTCTTGATTTTGTAAATGCCTTTGAGCCATATTATGATCCCCTTGCTGATAAAAATTATGGGGTGCAAAGATAGATATGCTTATGGATAATTTTGTTAGGATCATGCAAACTTTAAATGAAAAGAAGGAGATTTTGACCCAAACTTATCCAGACAAGGCCATTGAGGTAGAAGATAGGTTGGCTAGTAATTAATTATAAACCCAGGCCAATATAAATTACAAAGAAGAGCTAGGTATGTGGTAGAAAAGAGTATATTTCATGTACCTCTTTATAAAAGACAACTTTTATAAAGTCCACCTACTGAGCCTTCTGCAAAAAGGAAAAAATTAGAACAAGGATCTTGTTCTAGGGTTGAAGGGTATTCTCCCACCCAAACTCCAGTTCATATAAATGATGAAGATTCGTTAAGAAAATAGTTAAAGAAAATGGGAGGTGAGAAGGATATTGTTATAACCATAGTAGACATAGAAGGAGTGCCTAAAGAGCCCCCTATACCAATATTAGCTCTCACTATGAGCGATTTCAGAGGTAAAGAAAAAGACCTTGTAATGGAACGGGCTTCTAAAAAATTCTTAGATGATGAAATTTTTGTGAAGTCCAGGGCATTGAGCCAATTTTTGTGGAGAATTAATATTGGCAATTTTGAGGCAAGATGCAAAAAACTTAAACTAGAGCAACATGGTAGGAAAGACTCTGAAATTGATGAAGAGGTCAAAGCTAGTCTCATTGAGGAGTTTGCAAAAATAACCTCTGAAGGGGGAAGATGATGCAGAGCATCATACAAACCAAATTATCAATAGGATCCTTTATGATCCTTTCAACACCCATTCAATAATATCTTTGAAAAAAGGCAACTTATGAGAAAAACCACAATATTGTTGTCTTCAAGACAATCTTTAAAGATTGATTTATTTGACCCATAAAATCACAATATTAAATTTTTTGAAAAGAATAATTTTTTTAGAAAACATCAAGAACTACCATTTTCCAAAATTACAAGGTCTTATGATTCCATTTGGTTCCTCAACCAATAACTATTTCAGACTGTCATTTTTCTATCATAAACCAGATTTAAAACACCAAAACTTTCCTAGGGCATCTCATGTCTTCCTCAAAATGAATCTAAATGACCCAAAACCAATTTCACATTATCTATTAATGAATATAGTTTCCAACTATGTAATCCATTTGTTTTTACCATTCACAAATAATTTTCCAAGCATAAATCATTGCTTGCAACTCCAGTGCAGATTGTTAAAAACCAGTTTTCACTCAAATGCCCATAACTTTTACAAATCTATATAAAAACAACCCAAACCAAAAGGAAATGAAATTTAACTCATGTATATTTCCAATGAATATTATTAGAGTTCTTTATTTTTCAAAATATTCCTGTACCAAACATTTTAATCTGACTGTAGTTGTGCATCCTTAAATCTGAAAATAACAACTTTCGCAAAAACTTGTATAACTATTTCAAAACTTACTAAAATTAATTCAAACCAAAAGCATGAGAAAGATAATTTATTACTCTATCTATAAATTACTAATTTATATATTTTCCAAGCTTTACATGGCTGTCAAATTCCTAGAAATAGAGAATAAATGTAAGAAACCAATCAAAATAACAAGTTTTGAATACTCAAATTTTCCAAATTGATATCCTCCTTCTCTCTCTTTGCCTTTTAACAACCATTAAAAATTTTTTTATAGTGTTTTTGGTAGTTCACAACTTCCCAACCACTTTTTATACCAACTTATTACATTCTTTTAGCCCTTTACAACATTATGCATTTGTTTTCACAACCTTTTGTGCACTTTATGCATTTTTCTATTACAATTTTTGTATAAGCCCAAACTAGATCACAACTATGACTCAAATGACTTTATATGGATGCATATAGTTCCATTCACATATTAAATGACCATTTTGACATTATTGATCATATTAAGACCTCCTCGGACAACTTTGACACCTTATTACAAATGGCTTTTCTAGCCTTTACATCTTGACTCAAAGGACTCAAATGAATTCAAATATCTCACATTAGAAATATTAACCTCCTCATTTCTTGTATATTAGGTGCTCCTACACTAGAAGACAATTGTTGAGAGACTCAGGAGTCATGCTACTGCCAAAATGGGATATTGCCAATGCAATGATCTTTGACAAAGTGAGCAAGGAAAAAGACACCTAGTTTAAGACTGAGGAAGAAGTTTTACAAGCCCATAAGGGTTTAAATTATAGTGATGACCATTAGGCCTTAGTGATGTGGTCCATAAAAAAATGATACAAAGCCATGATTCAAGAGGTTTTAGATTCTGAACACACAAGTAGTCTCATGGTTTATAGAGTGGATGAGGTAGATAGTGGAAAGGTTTGTTAGATGACTAAAGAAATGGTAAACTTTGGAGTTGTGGTTGTAGCTAAAGACAAAAATAAGTTCTTAAAATTGAATGATAAATTTGAAAAGGTGCTAGAGGCATATGAAGAAAGAGGGAATAGAATACAGTAGATGGAAGGAATGATTGCTCAAATGGAGAGACAATTGGGGAAAAGAAAAGTAGGAGAAGAATCTAGTCAGCCAAGGATTACTTATCCTCCTCGTCCTCCAAATGCACCTTTCAACACAACTCCTATTATAGAAATTCTAGATACCCCATAGGAACACCAATTATATATAGTTGAAGAACTTGAAGAAGAAAAGACTAAATTATGGTCAATGCATGTGAAGCTAGGTGTTTAGTATGAAGACAAAACAAGAAACACAATTATGTATCTAGTGGACAGGATAGATTGGCCAGCATTTTATGAGAAATTATCAAAATTAATAGATGTGTGGAATGAGCTAAAAAGTAGTGAAGCCACTTTAAAGCCAATTGTGAACAAATGAAATAGTAGGGATAGTGACAATACTATTTTATGTTTTTCAGTCATTAGTCTTTCTTGTGAACAAGTAGAAAAAATATTTGATATGACTAATGGCCTTTCTAATTTTGCTAGTAAGAGAATTATGATACAAAGGAGAATTATAAATTATTTTTCAAAATATCTTGGTAAATATTTTGGGCTTTTTCCTCATGCACTTAAGGCTGTAGATAAATTGAAGGATAAAGAAGAATGGGCTAAGGAGTTGGATGAATTGATGTGCATTAGATTAAATAAAGTCATAAATGAAAAAAATCACATATGGTTCACCAAGACAACTGAGGAAGTTGTGATGGCTCAAATTTTATTTGATTCTTTCAAAAATGATTTTGATGAAATTGAGAAATTAGGAGAAGATATCTGAAGAAATAGCAAGAGATTTTGGACTTCAACTAGCCAGATGATTCACTTTTCAACAAGTGGATGTCAGATCTTGCTCAAGAAAACTAGTTGATATCTTAAGAAATTGATGAAGATGGTGTGGAGTTGGATGAATTATAGATAATTGATGCACCATCTCAAATAGAAGAAAGGAAAGAGAAGCAATTAACTACAGCAACAAATATGGAGGTTCAAATTGGTGACTTAACAAGAGAGCAACCAATTGTAAATATTCACTTGGCAGTTCAATTTGATGATATAGAGGGAGAGCAACAAGTCATAATCAATTTTTAGATATCAAAACTTGATTCATCACATACAAATAAAGTGGTCCCACAGTTAGAAGAACAAAAAATGCATCGAGACCAATCATCACATGAAGCCTCTCAGCAACAAGAAGCTACAACAAAAATGGCCCCACCACAAGAAGATTCATGATAGAAACATTATGTTTCAAGAAAGCAAGGGAGCACAATGTTTTGTCTTGTTGTGATAGTGACCTTTTGTCCTTTTGTTTTTATTTTGTCTTAAGGATAGTTTTCCTTCTTCTCTAGACCTAAATCTTGTTGCATCTCATGCTATATAGTGAGATTCCAAGGCTAGAGAAAAGGATTGAATTTTGTAGAATTTTAGTATTATGTTATTTTTGTATTCAGTCCAATAAGTATTAGTGTTAACTTTTTGATGTATCCACCTCTACAAATCTGAGAATACATTGAACATTGAAAGATCATGTTGTCTTGTCTTGAGTTATTATGAGTTTACATCAGTATTATATGTTTTTCAAGGAGAATGAATACAAGAAGAGTATTCCACCATATCTTTTTCTCTAAATTATGTATCCATTATCATGTGCCAGTTATGTTGAGATTGTATGAGAAAGATTTATACAATTTAATGCAACTAGGATAGGTTGTATATCAATTTACTGTTGCTTTTAATTCAAGGAATTAAGTAAATGCTTCATCCAATTGATAGGATTTCTAGTTACATAAGAAGGATATTCATAAAATTGGGGTTTAGGGTTAATTGCTAATATAATTGATTGTAAGGTAATTAATTAGATCAAAATTGTTGGGTAGACTCTAAATACCAACGGATAGGGAACTGATCATTTATTTAGTTGCATGTTGAAGAAATCATGGAGTTGCATGAAGAAAAACTTTAAAATCAAATCAATTTTTACTTTCATGTATGAAAAGTTAAACGGTTGCTTAGCACTTATTTGCAATAAACCCTTGTATGTCATTGTTAGTTGTTGTTGTCAAGGATTATTTGTAAAGTTTAGAAGAATTGAGACCATGTTCTACTGTAAGGGATAGAAATGAAATAGAAAGATAATTTTAATAGGCATATGTTGAAGTCAAGAACCATAAACTAATTATATATCCATATATCCCTCAGGTGCACCCAAATTGGTTTTGTAGAACCTAAAGAGTAGACAAACCCTAAGATTCTGTTAAAGTTGGGTCCATATCTAAAGATTTCTTAGTTGAATATAGGAGGTAGCTAGTCCTTAGACCAAAACTTATCCTTAGAATCGTGGTATCAAGTATTCTGTTACTTATTAGTTTTGAACCTCCAACAAAACTATTGTTAGGTCTAAAGGAAGAAATCAAGGATCCAATAGTTATTTTCTATGATAACACCACTACAATCAATAATTCCAAGAATCCTCTGATGCATACCAAGACTAAACACATTGCAATTCAATATTATTTTCTGAGAGAATTAGTGCAAGACAAAGAGGTAAGATTGGAATATGTAAATACAAAGGAACAAATTGCAAACATATTCACCAAGCCATTTCCTAAGGATGCATCTTGTATGTAAGAGGTAAGCTAGGGGTTATTCCCCTATTTGAAGCACACTAAACAATGTATAGTGATGCATCAACCAAGCATTTGAAGATCAGATGAGATTGATGCAGTATTATCAGAGAAGATTGCATATGAATCAGCACATTAGGTACATGGAAATTCCATTGAATGTTGTCTTTGGCATAAGATGTTAAAGAGGGAGAGTTTATGTTTTCATATTAAAGAAATTTTGTAAATGACTGAGATGTCAAAGAAGGAGAATTTATGCTTTTAGCATGAGATATCAAAAAGGGGGAGTTTGTAGTCATATCAGAGATATTGCAATCAGAGTAATCAGTAAATCATTCTAGAGGGAGAGATTGATGTTAGAGGGAGTTATCATGGATGAGAATTAGAATCAAACTAAGGATATTATCATTACTTTTATTTTTCTCTAAAATTTCATTATATTATGACATGTTGTGTTGCCATCAGTGCCAAAGAGGGAGATTGTTGAAAATAATTGTTCAATTGTATATTGTCTTTGATGTTACACAAAATGTCAAGTATTTACTAAGCAGTCATTATTTATCAAGCTCACTCGGGCAATGAAAATAACTTCCTCTATATGTCGAGCATTCTAGTAATAACCAACTTCAGAGTTAGTATCTACCAAGCTCACTTGAGCATCAAAGGAAATCTAGTTTTAACTGAGTTCACTTGGTTACCAAAGGAAAGATGGAATGGAACCAGTGTTAACCGAGATCACTTAGTTACCAAAGAAGAGTTGGAAAAATCCAATGTTAACCAAGTTCACTCAGTTACCAAAGGAAAGTCTTTTTTGAATTAGTGTTGATTGAATTGGGTCAACTACTGAAGGATTTTTCTATAACAACATATTGAGTCTAATAGATTCATTTTGTTAGTTCTAGCTAACTTAAGGGTTGATTATTGAATTTTTATAAGTTTGTTCAAGCTAACTTGACAAGGTAATTTATATAAGTATAAATTTAAGTTAAGGATTGAAAGTGTGAATATGTGGAATTGAAGAAGATGAATTAAGGAAGTGAATTAGAAGGATATCTGCAAGAAGACAGAGTATTTGAGTTAACCAAGCTGCAAAAAACATTCTGATCAAGGAGGATCAAGTAATCAAGTTAGAACAAAGATCTAAAATTAGCAAGATAGTTGCATCAACAATCAGGTCAATTCATTGTTACTCTCTAATATTTGTAGCAGTGAATCAAATCTCCTAATAGAGTTGGCTTAACAACTATTTTCCAAATCCTCTAACAAGGTGGCATTTCTAGATTGAAGTATCTAAAGGCCTCTAATAAGGCCACTCCTAATATAATGATCTAAATCCTTTAAAAGGTTCACACCTAACAGTGTGTTTTGTAACCTTTAACAGGGTTGGCTCCTAACAAGACTCACTTCAAAAGGGTGAAAAATAGTAACTAGTTGAAATTGTTGGTTTTTCCAAATTGGGTTTCCACATTAAATGTTGGTGTCTCATGTTTTCATGTTATTTGTTTTATGTTTTTGCAACTAATTTAATTAAGATTAATCACACTTAATATCTTAAGTTTTGCATTTTTAGGACTAACCGAGTGTTTACTGAGTAACAATAATTCTTAGAGTAAATTGAGCTATTTTGTGCTAATTGATTTACAACAGATTCAGTAAAGTTTTGGTTTTTTATTATTATCATCTTAAGGGACTTGGATTTTTTTGTGGTAACTTATTCACCCCTCCCCTCTTAGTTACTCATCTTATATTTCCAACAAGTAGTGTTATGACCAGTCTCCAAGTGTGAGGTTATTGTTGTGGAGTCTAATCAATCTCGAAGTGGGAGATTGTTGTACTGTGGAGCCTAATCAAACTCTAAGATTTATTCAATGTTATTTCCCCACATATTATTCCTACAAGGTCCTAGAGAAACACCCCAGGTGCACTTCTTGTTGGAGTACAAGGTGGGGTCGAGGGGCAACACCCCTGTGGGGGTTTTCAATGGCAGTGCCCCCAAAGCTAAAAATGACTCATTTTTGTAAAAGGTTTTGGTTGCTATTTTTCTATTAGATGACTTATTCTAGCCCTGATTTTGTAAGTGGAAAAATATTTCATAAATTGCTTAGGATTAAGGATTTCATAATGTATGATGAGATTGTAGCTTCCTGCGGCAGTATTGACCTGTAAGGAATTGTGGATTGTAATCACTGGATAATAATAATATTAGAATTACTTTTGGTGAGTGTAGCTCAAGGATTGGGTGAACCATGTTAAATCCTTGTATCTTGTGTTCCCTTCTATGTGATTTATTATTTTATGATATTGGTTATATTTGCATATAGTTGTTATTTTTATGTGGTTAATCCTAGCAGCTTATACTCTTGATGGCAACTAGATACTTTAACTTTCATAGTTTATTTCTTATGGTAAGTCAAGATAAACTACATGAGCTTTGATTACTCTAATTTTATTATCATATATAAATTTACATCTAGAAACTTGGCTTTATATTTCCTTTTTGATGCTATGTTTGATGGCAATATATAATAGTATATGTTATGTCATACTCTCCTTTCCTAACTATTTTAGCCTCTTCATTTATTATTTGGTATTTTATTTATTGCGTAGCTTAGGGTTTTTTATGGGTGGATGATTAAGAATTCATGTAAGATAGCATTTGAGGTATAGTACCCTTACAAATTGGGGCAAATCAGTAAGTGCAAGAAGTTGGGTCTTACTTTTAGGCAAAAAGCAGAAGTATTTTTCCTATTTTTAAAATTTCTTGTCAATTGATGTCAAAATTTGAGGCATTTAGCGATTGAATATAAAAAAAACTAGAGAAATAAAAATTGTAGTGCTCAAAATCCACTTTTTGATTATGTAATTTATTTGTATACCCATATGATTGATTTTGATTTTGGTATGGATCTTTAAAAGTCACTTTTTCAAAATGCTTGTTTCGGTACCATACCACACTCATGTACGGACATCATAATTTGACACAAATAAATGAACTTTTGTAAATCCTTTTGAAGAAAGTCATCTAACACACCAAAGATTGAATAATATATTTTTCCTTAATTTTTTATTATTAATTATTAATTGTCTATAAAGATAAATTTCAAAACCTCTCGTGTACAGACACCATAATTTGATCAAAATAGCACTTTTTAAAAAAATAGCTTCAAAAGAAATGCATGCATAATGATGAAATATAAATTAATTTATTAAAAACCATAAAATAAAAAAGTTATCAAATTTTAGTGAACCTCACTATTTACATTTATGTCCCACCTTTGATTAAAAAATAATTGAAAAATGGTAAATAAAATCATAACACTATAAAATTTATATTTTTGAAAACAAGACAGTGTGAGCTCTAATGGGTTTTTTTTTCATAAAAAAAATTGATCAAGAAGACCCTCTAAAAAATTGGGCAATGCCTAAATTTGTTAGTTCAATACCTTAGCCAAATCATGAGAGGACAAGGCATAGGCCTGGTCTCACCAAGCCCGTCCTGAACCAAAATTTGAGCTGAGAGAAAAAAATCTCATCCCATGTTCTAAGAAATAGGCGCCCGTTATTTGAAATTTAAAAAATGGATTTCTATTTTGAAAAAGTAAAATTGACATTTAAAACGCATTTTAAATCCAAAAAAATAAAAAAATGGGCACTCGATTTTTGAAAAATAGCTACCCATTTTTTGTTTTTAAAAAATGGGTGTCTGTTTTTAAAAAATTCAAATTTTTCATTCTTCCAAAAGTGGGCACCCAATTTTAAAAAAATGGGTGCCCATTGTTTTAAATTTGGATCAGGCATCCGAGCCTAATATGGGTGCATGTTTTTTAAAAATGGGAACCCATTTCTAAAAGAGTATGATCTCAATCCACAAACTTCTACGGTTGAGACCCAAACTCTTGCTTCTACCCAAATATACATATAGTAGATCATAGTTTCACCAAAGATCATGCTCTTTTAAGATTGCATTCTATAAACTATACTTAGAAAATTAGAGTTCTATAAGGTTTTTTTTTTAAATAGTATTTTGTTAGAGTGGGGTTGTCGCTGCACCAAAAGACCAATCTATCAATTCCTGATATAACAACTCAACTTATAGTACATAGGAGGGAGCTAAGCCCTTGCCATGAATCCTAAGGGGAGTGTTGAACAAATTTCCAACAATCTCCCCCTCAGCATTGTCCGAGGGTCTAAGGATTCGAACCTATCACCTAGCTCTAATACCACTTGTTAGAGTGGGGTTGTCATTGCACCAAAAGATTGATCTATCAATGCCTGATATAACAACTCAACTTATAGTACATAGGAGGTGGTTAAGCCCTTGTCACGAATCCCAAGGGGGGCACTGAACAAATTTCCAACATATTTTGTCTCTGCTCTTGAAGCTTAATAGAGGGAACCTATTATGGAATTATGCATTGAAGAGGATGGGTATGGTATGGTAGCTTCTCAATTATGATTTATCATTATATTTGATTTTATTGTTTGGTCAGAAGATCTTGGTATCTTGGATGGATTTTTTTAACATTTTTGCCAAAACTTATAAGTTTTTTGAATACTAGTACCAAGGGCCCAAATTCTTTTAGATATAATTCAAGTTCCTAAAATATGTTCTTAGAAATTATATTCTTGCTATGGTATATAAGATAAAAGGGGCTTGGTTTGGTTTTAAGAGATAACTCTCACTTTTTATGATCACTTGGCTTAACTTGAAAGAAGAGAATCAATATTTCTTCTTAGGACCATTTTGTATACTTATGTTGTTGTCTATATGAGCATGGGTGGTTAATCTTATTTATAATTCACTTATTATCTGAAGTTATTACTTTTACAATTAACGAAATGAAGGTGTATAGTTAATGATGTGATTGTTTTCTTATTGGATTACTCATTATGGACATCGGGCTATCCCCAAATATAAACATCTATCATATTTTTTCTATCTTCTCCTTGCCCTTTCTCATTTTATCCTTGATAATATCTTACCTTGGGATAATCATATACATACATGATGATTTCAGGACATAGATCTTAAGGGTGCAAGGTTTAAGGGAAAGGTGAAGGTTGTAGATGGACTTCTCTAGCCTAACTCCACTACCACAACTATGTTTTTGTGCATTGATATGATTCCCATGATCACGCACTAGTTTTGATAAACTTCATAGAAATAAATAATACCTCTATTAAAATAAAATTTTAAAAAATTAGGTGAATGTCAAAGTTGTTCTATTTTGTATGTTGATTCGGTTTGCATGGAGGGAGGCATTTAACACACAAGAAAGGAATCATTCATCACAAACACCAAGATCGGTGTCAATAGATCGTTGTATGGTGTAATTTTGAATTTTCAACGAATGTATTATAACGAGTTAAAATTTGTAAGTCTAAATCTGTATGTATTTGTAAGCCACAAAGGCTCATATATGACTATTGGTCCAAGGAGCATATTTTAGTTATGAGCATGATATCAAGAATGAATAAGTCCTGGGATACACTAGGATTTTTCTTCCCCCGTTCATTTTCCCTAGTACTCACACTTGTATGGAATCTAAAATAATAATTTGATTAATTAATAAAATAATTTTGGAACTATGGCCTATTGTCGATCAAGTGTGAATGTATGTGTACATACAAATAAAATCTTTCATAAATTTCTAATTTCATTACTTTGAAAATAGATTACTGATTTCAATATCTTGTTTTCATTTTATACTCCCAAATTATAATGCTTATTATATATGAATATACAACAACATATAAAATAGAGTATTGTGACTCTTTGAAATGGTGAACTACTTTATGTGATTCATACTCATATATTAAAATATTTTAGGAAACTATAAAATAAATTTAATTTCATTCAATTATAGAAAAGAAAATTTATCAAAATAAAATGAGGCATGGGATGATACTAATATGGAAAAAAAAAATCTTATGAAAATCACATGGCTATAAATATTTTGACATAAAATCATTATTTATAAACACACAATTGTGTAAATCCATTCACATAGCTAATTAATAAACCATAGCTATTATGATAGACATAATGTATCAGAAGGAGACTATGTTCTTGGTAACAAGTAGATATAACTTAATCAAATAGTCATAGAGGAACTGGTTCAATCATGGTTTTGGTGATAAGATTCTTTCTCTCAATGCCTAAGACACTAAATCCATCTCTTTCTTTATAGAGAAGTTGGAGACCTTTTGATAAACCATATGCACGATCTTTGTTGAGTAGCGGAACATTATTAGATTTTAAATATTTCCAATTTAATTCTTTGATATTTTCTTCAATTAAATAATTGAGATACTCTAATGCATCTTCCTTTGTAGATCCTAGATGGTCTTTCATATAACATGTTATACATGATACTTCTTCTTTGTGATCTACCTCGGCCTTCAAAATGAATATATTTTTGTAAATTTTCATATATAATTTCCTTTCAATCTAACCAATCAATCATATGCATGAATAAATATGATATTTTAAAAGTTCAATTTTTTAAATTTATAACATACCTTGAAGGTCTTAGTGTCACCTCTTAATCTGAGGGTTATGTCGAAAAGATCATTGAACCTTGATGGATAATCAATTTTTTTAATAACATTCTCAAAAATAGGAGCATCTAATGTGAGTACAGGTTGTAAAGTCACAACACGAGCCTCGGAGCTTACTTTTCCATTCTCTAAATATTCCTCAAAGCCTTGCATAGAACCCATAGCAAGCCACTTTGCTTCTTGAAAGTAAGCATCTATGTAAACTTCCCACTGTATTTGTGGACCATTCCAAATTAGAATAAATAGTTTTGAGTAATTATACTATAAAATAGATATAAACTAAGATTCAAAATAAATATTAAATCAAATTCTTAAAAAAATTCAAAATGCAAAGTTAAGATCTTTTCATGGTATTAATAAAAAATAATATATTAAAATTATTAAGGAGAACCATACTAATCACATAAAAGACATAGAAATATATTAGAGAGAAAAAAAGTATTGCAGGTGTTAACTAACACATCTACATTCATTTTTATTGCCAAAAAAAAATTTATAAATACTATAGTGTATCTTATAGACCACAACAAGATGTACATGTAGATTAGTTGTTTCACCTTACGAACTAGGTTCCCTGAAGAATTAGGAGATCAATAGCTTAATTTTTTTATAAACACAATATTAATTCAAATAATTAAAATAAATGGATATATATCTCCGATGATAAATTAAAAATTAAACATGTTTCTCAACTAAGTACCTAGAGATTGGTTTTTTTTAAAACCTAAAAAACTCAAAGTTATAGTTTAATTGTTTCTTTTTTTTGTGGTTGTTTTGAAATATGTCAAGGAATTATATCTTGCATATTATTTACAAAGTTCTTATTTTTTGCTCCATCCTTTGTAATTTGGGTAGTGATATAAAAAAATCTACTTGGATTTGGAGATAGAGAGTTTTTAAATGCATTTTTATTTTAATATTTCTCATCTTCTTTGATTCAATTGGTTCATGAAAAAATTATAGGCATTCAATTGGGTCATCACATTTCCTAGCCTAGAAAGGAGTCATTCAATTGGGTCATCACATTTTCCAATTATTTATAGGACCTAACATTAAATTGGGGAGTTTGTAGAATTGCACTTATAAGTTGAATCTTGCTCAAAGAATGCCACAATCATGTCATGATTAATGAACCACTTGCACAATTGGATTTTTTTAATGTCACATCCCTCTTAGTGGAGGGACTAGATTGCTTTCTCTTCATAAATTATTAAAATAATACGTAACATTATGTAGACACTCCTTGGTTATAAAAAATGTGTAAGATCATGTCTAGTAGTATTTTTTTCTTTATTCACTTCTCCAGACAAAAAATGGTTCTAGTTCAATACCTTTATGATGACTAAGAGTTCACTAATTTTAATTTTTAATGTTCACCTCATTTCATTTTTTATTATTATATTGACCCTCGTCTCCCTACTCTTAGCACACTAGCACATTTCTAGTAATATGATAGGTGGTGCACTCAATAATTTATTGGTTTTATTTAGTTTGACTTTTTACTAATCTTGATTTTTACAAGCCATGTATAGCTATATTTTTCATTTCATTTTAAGTCTTTTATTGCATACACCTATAGATTTAATATTAGTTAGTGATACTCATACAATATCATTGTTCTGCTACATAAAACTATATTGTTGTGAAGGATTTCAGAATTCATTAATAAAATTTAAAAAATAGAATGGTAGGTAAAAATAAATAAAATGTAAGTCCTATCGTATTCATAGGAGAGGGAGCCTCACATTATATATATGACATCCATTACATTGAATTTTCACATACCTATATAAATTAATAAGTGATAAATTTCTAGATAAATGTATTTCTATTAAGTCCAAGAAATGATAATAAAACTATGTTCTTTATATACAAAGGAAAATTGAAATCAATAGATTAATGGAATTGAGAAAAGTATCTATGTAGGCTATCTTGTAACTCATTTTCTATTTTATTTTTGAAAATAAATTTTAACTTATCTCTCATTTTATGATGGTTCATTCTTTTAAATGGACTAAAAATAGTCTTTAAGTGGCATTAAGACTAAATAAATTAGTGAAATGAATATATAATTCAGATAAATTTCTTTCTTATAGATTTTATACCAATAGAATATCAAATATATGTTTTAAAATTAAATATTTGTAAAATCATATAGCTTTTTGAGCATAGTCAAGTGTGTCTCTTCCTTGAGTTTTTTCAGCCTCTCAAGCCATGTCCCTCAAACCTTCATTAAATACCTTGAATGTCAACTTCATAAATTTTGGAAGTCCTTCCATATATGCTAAA
The DNA here is from genome assembly GCA_028749045.1 of Cupressus sempervirens. Taxonomy (NCBI): domain Eukaryota; kingdom Viridiplantae; phylum Streptophyta; class Pinopsida; order Cupressales; family Cupressaceae; genus Cupressus; species Cupressus sempervirens. The sequence goes on from CM053784.1 coordinate 323,367,574, forward strand.
TCCCACTTTTCATAAAGCAAAAGATAATTTATTAACATAATATATCTATTTAGATCAATTTACAAATACATCAATATATTAGATTGTTCAAAATTATATATTAATGTAAAGAGATACGTGGATTTGAAAGTACATAAGAAATAAAGAGAACTAAACCTATTTATATCTATCCATTATAAATTATGAAAGAGTATCATTAATATGTCAATTATTTACATGAGCATAATGATCCCTATAGAGATAACTAGATTTTTAGCAGATAGATGGTTTAATATTTTTTATTTATATCTCACCATTATATAAATATAAGAAAATAAATACCTCTTTATGCCTTTTGTGAAGATTTCAAGTTCATCTATAGTTTCATAAGTGTCATAAATATCATCCAAACAAGTGACAAAAGTCGCCATCTTTGCAAACCCAATTCTAAAAGTAGAATATTTAGGCTCAATACACCATGTATTTGCCCAAAAGTAAAATTCCACATGGCAATGATGTGCAAACTCTAGTTTAGTTAGCCCAGACTTTGTCCACCATCTATAATGCACACCCATTGTTGAATCAATAAAATTTTCCATCTATTTGATTATGAATTATGTCATAAATAATTTAATTTTCAAGCTAAGAGAATATCTTACATAACATTAGTTTTTTACCTTGAGAGAATTTGAAGCTCTTGTTGTTGAATTGATTGGATTATATTGAAGTCTATCTTGGCTAGTTCTAAAAATTTTGAGTTGCAAACACTACAATAGCTCCAAATTTACAATGTTAAAATATAATAGATAGACTTAATAAAATTTAAAAATCTAATTTTTCATTCTATAAAAAATAAAAGACTAAATTTTTTTTCTAAAAATTGTCTATGTATTTTGAAATAGGGGAGATGAGCATGGTAGAGGGTATTGAAATTACTTGTCTATAGTCTTGGCATCTCAATATAGGTCAATAAATGTCCTTGCTTCCAACCTAGGCACATTAGTGTGCCAACCATACTCTAGATTAAATTGTATTTATCACATAATATAAATTAGAATTGTAATTGATAAATGAATTAATAGATAACATAAAAATGTTTTATATATATATATATATATATATATATAAAATATTATATCGGTTATGTTGCAACAATTCACAAATAAAGATGAACATTTTTTGCCTAGTCCATCAACCAAGTAGGAGCTAAGAAGCATTTTAAACTTACTTCGAGCTTTAGTCATTGCATTTCCGAAGGAGCAAGCTATGGATGATGCCAAAGCATTTTCTACTTTATATATATATATATATATATATATATATATATATATATATATATATATATATATATATATATATATATATATATATATATATATATATATATATATATATATATATATATATATATATATATATATATATATATATATATAATATTATATCGGTTATGTTGCAACAATTCACAAATAAAGATGAACATTTTTTGCCTAGTCCATCAACCAAGTAGGAGCTAAGAAGCATTTTAAACTTACTTCGAGCTTTAGTCATTGCATTTCCGAAGGAGCAAGCTATGGATGATGCCAAAGCATTTTCTACTTCATATTTAAAAAATGCTCTACCCAATATTAATAATACCAATCTTTCAAAAGAGGTATATATATATATATATATATATATATATATATATATATATATATATATATATATATATATATATATATATATATATATATATATATATATATATATATATATATATACCTCTTTTGAAAGATTGGTATTATTAATATTGGGTAGAGCATTTTTTAAATATGAAGTAGAAAATGCTTTGGCATCATCCATAGCTTGCTCCTTCGGAAATGCAATGACTAAAGCTCGAAGTAAGTTTAAAATGCTTCTTAGCTCCTACTTGGTTGATGGACTAGGCAAAAAATGTCCATCTTTATTTGTGAATTGTTGCAACATAACCGATATAATATCAAGTTAGAAACAACTTCATATAATACTTTTAGTTAATACAATTTATTACATAGCTATATTCTATTATTAATCATACTAGAATTATTATAATTTAAATGTAAATATATTCATATTTCAATCTAAATTAAAAAAGAAATACTTCTAAACTTTATAACTTAATTGCAATAATGATCATATTCTCTTGGAAAATAATTAATTTGAAATAACTAAAAGTGTTTCTACTATCATATTACTCATATATATTATATTTATTATGAATATATTCGTACATATCTATTACTTATTAATCATGTCGGATCTATATATAATGAAGAGGAGCTTTTTATTCAACAGTTAACATTTGTCTTAGTTTATCATATAAAATGTAAGAATTTTCTTTCATAACTTCCTTTAACCCCTGTCTATTGTCTTGATCTGATGTTTCATAGATATAGCCATTATTGAACAAATAGTTCACAACAGGTTCATAATGATCATACTATTTTCCAAACATGTCAAAATGTATTTTGCAATTTAAAAATAATTTCTTTGGATTCAGTGATTGCAGATATCACCTGAAGAGATGCCATATCTATGGAGGTGAAGAATTCTAAAGCCCAAGGCTATGGTTTTGAGATCCACAAGACTCTCTACCACACCCAATGCCATTGGCATCATTCCAATATCTGCTATTCAATTAATTATTAGGTATTAGAAATAGACTAAAGAATACACTGTAAAATGTAGTTGCAACAACTAGATAGAAGAAAGAAAACCTATAAACATAGTCAAGATTTTCTTTTGTTTCATTTTTAAAATGACGATCAATTCCAAGGCGTTCTACATCATCAACCATTTTTAGTCGTCAGTACAAATCGTCTGCAGATGAACAATTCTTATGAAGAGCATTAAACATGCCCTTACCTCATTAATGAGCTTTCCAGAGTGTTCATCGTATGAGGGAGCCTGATCAAAAACCAATAGAGACTTGTGAGACAAATTAAATACATCAACAAGATAATAACGAGACAGTTTAAACATCATATATTAAGACTTGATTCTAACAAACAGTAATTTATGTTAAAAGATTTTGAAAGAGATTATAAAAAACCATTATTTCAAAGGAAACAGATCATAAAGATGATGATCGAAAGATTCAAATATTATACACTAAGACTTGATTTCTAGATATAAGAAAGAAAATTATGCAACTTACGTCAAAAGATATTGAAAAAGATTGTAGGAAATCATCATCCCACAAGTTGGGGTGATGATTGCCAATGGGGCGTGTGATGCCTTTCTCATCGGTTATCAAGGCCATGTTGATTGGAACTTGAGCAACAGTGCGACGTGCTGATTAAAGTCTTCTGAAAGGCCTACGCTGAATAGCAGGCACTCTACCAAGTGGCTGCTTCTGTCCAACCATTGTGGAAGCCAAGGGAGTAATGCAACTCACAGACATTTTGGCAACTTTAACACTAAAATTCTCCCTTCGCTTTGTTATGGTGAACCTTTCAATCCACTCCAATTTATAGAGCTTCCGTCAAATATTGAACGGCTGAAATGAACCAACCCATCATATCTTGAGTGGTGTGATCATGAATGACTTCTACTCTGATATATCATATCACTATCAAACTTGGAAATGTGATGGCACGTTGCTTGACAACGCCAAAGCTTTCCTTTGATTTCGACCAGGGCTTGTCTTTCTACCACTTCAAGGTTAAACAAAAGAGCCATTTTCATCTCAGTCGCGCCATTCTGTTCAAAGTATCTAATGTCAAAGACATATTGAAATGATGCGCTGGGGACATTTATTTCAACATCTAAACTGAAAAAGTAATGGCGCGATGTTTGACTTGGCCAAATGTTCCCTTTTTTTCCAAGATCTCGTTGTTTGAATGATTTGTTAGAAACAAATAACCATGTATAAAATACTTGTGCACCTGTGGAGAATATCGTTATTTAAGGATATTCATGGATTTCTAGTAAAGCCATCATATTGGACTAATTTTAATACTATAAGGGTTCGTTTGGCTGCAGGAATATAAAAATGGGAATAGGAATACTTATTCAGAAATAGAAAATGGGGTCAAGTATTCCTATTCTTGTTTAGTTCACCCAGAATTTGATGTGGAATTCACAAACTTAAAAATTTATCTTTTCTATAATAAAAAAAATTGGAAGAGGAATATGTATTCCTATTCTACCTATTTAGGTGGAATAAAAAATGCTCATTTTTGGACCAAAATTGAAATACATATTCCAATTTTATTCCTATTCCAATTCTGATTTGGTGCATCCAAACAAAGAATTCAAAATTTTAAGAATATACATATGCATATTCCACTTGTATTCCTATTGCCAAATAGGCCCTAAGGCTTTATAAGAAGGGGAGAAGATCATATGAGATAAAATAAAATTTTGTATTAGAAATATTTCTTTTAGATATTAGTTTTACGAAAATATATTTATGTTGGAGCTTAAAACAAATCTTCAAATTATGAAAATTTTAAAGCTTTAGAATATAAATGTTAAGCTTGTTATTTTTAATAAAATCAATATGAACTCATGTTTATAGATATTTTTAAAATTATTAATAATGATTGTTGAAGTATTCTAGAAATCTCTTTCATAGGTTTGCCACTTACTAAAAGTGTATGTGTCTCCCTACTTTAGAGATATTAGAACATATTTATTTGAAGGTCTATATTAGCAATTGTGCCCATTGGTTCAAATGACATGTTGGACATTTTATTATTACTACAGATTTTTGTTTCCAATACATGATTTTGCATAGTCCAATTTATTATTTATTGGAATTTTAAATAAAATCTAGTTTGTCCCTAAATTCTAACACCTACTTGCCTCTCAAGAGCTTCCAAAAGTGAACAATGGAAAGTTCATGCTTTTGGAGAATATAATCCACATCTAGCTCCTAACATTGCAAAGTATGTACAGTCTCAACAGTCAAATGAATTAATTTCTAGTAGATCAATTTGAAATTTGAAATTTGTGGGGGAAAGTTTAGTGGAAAAAAAAGAGGAGAATTGTTGTATCCTTCGTCAAGTCAAAGTGTGTGCAACTCTCTGTCTAATTCATAGATTTTATGATTGTAGTAGGTGAGTGTTTTAGCTATTGAGAATTGATTGCTCCAAGTAGATTATGGGGGCTTTGAGAAGCTCGGTGTACTTTGTATACAACCCCAAATTGCTTCAAATTTAATTTGTAATTGGTAGTTATAGTTATTAGTTTTATTTTTTGAGTGTCTAGGAGTAAGTTTTATACTTGCAATAGTTTATTTTAGAATGTTATAGGAAGAAGAAAGAGTCTTGCATATATCCAATAATTTTCTTTGTCTTCGTTTGTTAATATCCATTATGCATTCTCAATGTTTTGGAAATTTAGAGTTGTAAGTCTAATATGTTTACCCAGTTTTAGGGATTTTGATATCTTTACATGGTATCATAGTTATTTGGCCCTTAATTATTTTGAGTTTGGGGAATTTATTTTTCTATTTATTTGCATTTCTCGTGTAGGAGACATGGATGGAGATAAAGGAAAGAGCTTATAGTAGAAACTATCTTTTAATAGACAAAACTATGATGTTTGGGAAAAGAAGATAAAAAACATTATGGTTGCAACTGATTTTTGGGAGCTTGTGGGAGGTGATGTTTCCAATCCACTCCCTATTTGTCATCTATATTGGGAACATCTCCATTTAATGTGTATAAATCAGAAACATTAAAAATAGGGGAAATATCAAGATTTGCTGGTAAGCTGGCCTCATAAGCATTATCATTAATCTTTTTGATGATTTTTCAATGCACATTCTTTTTATACTTCAATTTATGATAGGTGCCTATAGGAAACCATTCACGCCTCAAGTAAACCATCACCAAGTCACTAGCAGAAAATATTTGTCGTCTCTGAGTAGCATATGTAGCAATCTTGTAATTCGCATTACTATCCTATAACTTTTGTCTGACATCTTGTTGGAGCTGGTGAAGGTGTTCAGCAAAGGCAACTCCATCATCACTAATTCTATCTCCCAAGGGAAGTGACACAAGATCTAGAAAACCTTGAGGGTTTCTACCATAGATAATTTGAAATGGAGATTTTTTTGTGGATCTATTAATAAAACTATTTTAGGAAAATTATGCCTGGGGTAATGCCAAGTCTCACTATTTAGGCTTCTCCCCCACAATTCAACATAACTAATTTCCCAAACTCCAATTGACTACCTCTATTTGTCCATCCATTTGAGGATGATAAGCACTACTAAACTGTAACTGTTTTCCTAATTTTCTCTAGAGAGTCCTCCAAAAATGGGTCAAGAACTTAGTGCCTCTCTTAGAGGTAATGGTCTTTGGAAGGTCATGTAAATAAACAACTTTTGAGAAGAATAGTTCTGCTACTCTAGTTGTATCATTGGTCTTTTTGCAAGCAATAAAGTGGACCATTTTTTAAAAGCGGTCAACAACCAAAAAAATAGAATCATTACCTTGCTGAGTGTGTGGGAGACCCAATACAAAATCCATACTCACATGAGTCCATAGTATGGTGGGTATTGGTAAAGGCATGTATAATCCTATATTCTGTGAATGTCCTTTAGCCACTTGACAGATTCTACACCTTGCCACATATTTAGTGATGTCCCTCTTTATCTTGGGTCAATAATACTTATCTTCAACCAAGTCTACCATTTTGTCCTTTCCAAAGTGTCTAGCCAGTCCACCACTATGAAATTCCCTAATAATATTTTCCCACATGGATCCATCAGGGATACATAGTTGTTTACCCTTAAAGAGGTAACCATCTTGCATAAATAGTCACCTTTCACATTATCCAACTTACCAGAAGATGAGGCCTTTAGCTATTCTACAATTTACTAGAAATCATCATTAGTTTCATACAAGGCCTTAATAGCATCAAAACTGGTGACCTTTGTTTCCATTGTGGTTAATAGTGTAGCGCATCTACTCAAGGCATCAGCAACTTGATTTTTTTTTCCAGACTTATGTTTTAGGACAAAAGTATATCCCTGTAAGAAAGATATCGACTTGGCATGTTGACTATTCAACTTCTTTTGTGTGTTGAGATATTTCAAAGCAATATGATCAGTAAACAACACAAACTCATGTGGGACTAGATAGTGCCTCCAATGTCTTAATGCTTGAACAATTACATAAAACTCTAGATCATAGGTAGAATAATTATTTCTTACTTCATTCAATTTCTTGCTAAAGAAGGCCACATGCTTACCTAGCAACATCTATCCCAACATGTGAAGCATCACACTCTACTTCAAAAACTTTGTCAAAATTTGGAAGTGTCAATATAGGGGCTTCAATTACCTTTTTTTTCAAGAATTTAAAACTCTCTTCAGCATCTAGTGTCCATGTGAGCTCCCTTCCTCTAGTACAATCTATTATGGGAGCTACAATACTACTAAAATTCCAAATAAACTTTCGGTAGAAAGTTGCCAATCCATGAAAACTTTGTACTCCTATTATACTAGAAGGACTTGGCCATTCTAGGATTGCTCTTACCTTTTCTAGATCCGTTTGAACACCAACTTAAGAAATGACAAAGATCAAAAAGGTCAAACTAGTTTGCATGAACCTACACTTCTTCAAGTTTGCAAAGAGCTTCTCCTTCCTTAAGACACTCGACATGATTCTCGGGTGTTGTAAGTGCTCTTCCTTTCTTCTACTATAGATCAGAATATCATCAAAATAAAATTCAACAAATTTACCAATGTAAGGTCACAACATTGTATTCATCAACCGCATAAATGTGCTAGGTGTGTTTGAAAGCCCAAAAGGCATAACCATCCATTCATACAAACGATCTCTTGTCTTAAATGTTGTCTTCCATTCATCTCCCTCTCGAATGTGGATCTAGTGGTAGCCACTTCAAAGGTCAATCTTGTTGAAGAACTTAGCCCCCACTAATTCATCCATCATGTCCTCTATCTGAGGAATAGAAAATTGGTACTTAATGGTAATCTTATTGATTGCTCTACTATTAGTGCACATCCTCCATGTACCATCCTTCTTTGAAGTCAAGAATGCAGGTACTACACATGGACTCATGCTTTCCCTAACTAGACCCTTTTGCATCAATTATGTCACTTGTTTATTCAACTCTACATGTTGTGTTGGATTCAACTGATAGGCTACTTGATTAGGTAAAGTTGCTCGAAGAATAAGATCAAGATAATGTTGAATATCTCTTTTGGGTGGAAGACCATTAGGTAGTTCCTCAGGAGTAACATCGGCAAAATCCTCCAACAACTTCATTGCCTCATATGGCACCAAGTTTTCTTTTTCTTCTCCTCTTTTTAGTACTAGTGCATAACAACAACTTGTTACTTTCATTTCTTTGACAACTTCTCTTGCAAACAACATGGTTTCATTCTTCTTTTCATCCTTAAGCGGCAACAAAACCACTTTAGAGCCATCCTTCCAAAATGTGTAAGTATTTTTCTCCCCATCATGCATGACCTTCCTATCATACTTCCATGGTCTTCCCAACAACATATGTCAAGCATCCATAGGGATAACATCACAACATATCTCATCCTTACAAAAAATTCCTATGGTAAATCTAACTAAACATCTTTTATCAACTATTACTTCATTCCCTTTCTTAAACCATGCAATATGATCAAGACGAGGGTACTTCTAACATTGAAAATTTAATTTATCTACCATTTCTCTAGATACCATATTCTCACAACTACTCCCATCAACAATAACTTGACATACCTTTACACTAAAAGTGCATCTAGTTCTGAAAATGTTGATCTGGAGCCAAAAATTGTCAGAGTTCTTTGTAGGAACTTCATCTTTTTTTGGGATGATCATTGATCTCCTCATCATGAGGGTTTCTCCCACATTTGGTGAAACTTCTTGCTCCTCTTCTTCTAGCTGAGTTGGGTTCACTCTAGGCTATCTTCCTTGATTTATTTCTAGCATGTTATAATTTGAGCATTCAAAGGCTCAATGTCCTTCTTCTCTACATCTAAAATAGGTAAAGGACCTCTATTGGTTTTCCCATCCTCTTCTGCTACCATAACCTTGTCCTCCCTAGAGTCCCCTTCCTCTCTCCTATTTTGTAGGATCTTGTCTAGAATCTATATTTCTTTCAAATCCTTAGGAGGATTCTCCTCAACCATAGTTAGAACCTACTTGAAACGGTGTTGAGGGACCCCTTCTTCCTCCTCTATTCCTCTAATTGTATTGTAGATTCCACTTTTCTTCAACCTTTAAAGCTAATTGGTAGGCTTCATCCATTTTATTAACATGATGCATGCTCAATTCATCTTGGATAGAGAATTTAAGGTCATTCATATATCTAGTAGCCACCTGCTTATCATCTTATTGATGCTCTATTCTCATGGATAACTTATAGAACCCATTTGTGTACTCTTGTATGGAAGACAAATTTTGCTTCAAATTTTGGAACTTACGAAATAGGGTTTGTGAGTAATCTAAAGGTCAGAACATTTCTTGAAGCTTTTTCTCCATCTTGCTCCATGTTTTGATCTTTTCCTTTTTTTTTTTTGGTTCGTTCCTTCTGGAGGTGATCCCACCACATCATTGCATGTTTCGTGAATTTTGTATAGGAAAACTTCATGTTCTTTCCCTCTACTATAGGCTTCGATTCAAAAAATTTACCCATCTTGTTTAGCCATCCTATCAATTCTTCTGGCTTAAGACTACCAACATAGTCTGAGACTTCGATCTTGATCCCTTCATTGTTTCCTTCTAAAGCCCAAAGCAGTTTATCTTCATAGCTCAACTCTCCCAAGGGTTCTTCTTCATTTTGATTAACACCTCTTTGATTTCCCTCTTCATTTGATTTGTCCTCTCCTTGTCCTACTGGTATTCCTTGATTATCCAGTCTCTCATTCAGCCATTCAATTTGCCTCTACATATCCAACATAAATCTTTGCATTGGAGTGACACCTCCACTTCCTCTTCCTCTTCCTCTCCCAACCATCTTCTCACTCTGATACCAAATGGTGTAGCCCAAACCCAGTCAAAATAATTCTTAGAAAATATTAACACAACACAGATTTTCAGATTACCAAATTCTTCATTAAACTTCTCCAACTCTACTCTACCTTAAAATGAAAGAAAACACCCACTTATTACAATTCTGAAAATTATCATATTTCGCAAATTTTTGGGAAAAAATAGAATTTTCTATTTTTGGTAATTTCCAAAACCCATCTTACGAATCCTATATTTTTTCCAAGAAAATCCTACAACTAAGGTAAGATGAATTGCCAACTAATCCATGAAATGAAGAAAATGATTTTGGATTTATTACCAAAACACAACTTTCTAAAAAACAAGAAAAAATACAAAAACCCAATTTCGGAGGTCAAGATGAAATGTCAAGCTCCTAAAAAAATTTCAAAATGGTCACCTATCCAACTAAGCTTGATTAGCAATCCAAATAACACCTCATCATGCAACTGCCTATAAAATTTCAGCCAAAACCCACATCCAAGTCAAAAGTTATGACTCTTAGAAGTTGATGCATCAGTTAGCCACAATGAATCTTTAATAGGTTTTCCTTTCCATTTGACTAGAAATTCTTCATATGTCATATTTTTTCTGCTTTTGCAAATATGATTGTCCAAAATATTTTCAATCTCCTCTGTAGTTGATGCAATTGCTTGAATACTTCAAAGTACTTTTGTGACCTCATCTTTAACACCTCCTTCATGATACTCTATCAGATATAAAATCTTAAATATTGGTGAAATATTTAGTTCACTAGGAAAATTCTACTTCATAAAAATTCCCTAAAACATGTTTCCATGGTATCTTGCATGGTCTAAACCTCTTCATCTTCAACTTATTATATGGTCCCATTGGAAATCTATCCTTCCTCAAATGTGTTAGGATTAGATAAACAAAAAATAATAAACATGAAAATATAACCAATATCACAAATAAATAAAGAACACAAGCAAATATAAGACACAAATATTTAACATGGTTCACGAAATCGTTGGTTTGGCCCATCAAAAAGAAAGTCCAATATTATTATCCAATAACTTCAACCTATTAAAATCTTCAATCTTCACTTACAAAATGATACCACAACAAGAAGATATATATTTAAATTAGGAAAAACCCTAGCTCAATATTGCATGACTTTTGTTAGGTTAAAAAATTTAAACCCTAAGCATACTTAGTGAGTCAAGCTTGGGTAATGGGCTATGAGTCAACTCAAAAATGCCTAACAAGTTAATCAAAAAAAATTGGCTTATGAAAAGTTTACAGTGCTTAAAATAGCTCCAATAGCATTTCCACTAGCATCTCTGTTTTCTTGAAATTCCTTATTAACATCTAGAAGTGTGTTGTTATGTAACTTTCTATTTCAAAATATCAAAATTTGTGTCTATTTCATGAGGCCTACTTAAACCCTTTCATATCCCCTCTCATTATGTTAGTCAAGGGTCCACATATGCTGCTAAAACTTGTGATAATGTTCTTATAAAATCTAGCCAAGCCATGAAAATATCTTACCTCACTAGCGCTTCTCTAGATAGGCCATTCAAGGTTAGCAGTTTGCTTCTCTAGGTCAATTTTTAGACCCTTTGTTCAAACTGAAAATTTAGATATAGTAAATCCCTCACAAAGTTGTACTTCTTCAAATTAATCAATAGTTTATATTCCCTTAACTTCTGAAATAGCCTTTAAATTTGCATTATATTATCTTCTAACATCTTCCTAAAAATAAAATTATCATCTAGATAAACAATGAAAAAAACTTACCCAGAAAATCTTTCAATGGCTCGTTCATGTGTCCCACAAATGTGCTTGGTGTATCGGTTGGCTCAAAAGGCATCACCAACCACTCACACAATCCCTCCTTTGCCTTGAAGTTTATATTACATTCATCTCCTTATTGGATCTACAATTTTTGATATCCACTCTTCAAATCTACCTTTGTCAAATACACATATCCACTAAAACCATCCAAATATCGTCCATCATTAGCAAGGGAATGCTTTACTTGATAGTGATCCTATTAATAGCTTAAGAATATATACACATCCTCCATTCTCCAATTTTCTTGGTGCTACACCTATTGGTACAACACTAGACTCAAAATCTCTCAAATCAACACTTTTTATAATATCTCTTCCATTATTTTTTTCAATTCTTCACTTTTACGGCATTCTATGTGTTTCCTTATTTTGAAAATTGGCTCTTAGAATCAAGTCCATCTGATAACTTATCTTTTCCACATGCAGTCATGCATCAGGAACATTATTGAATACAATATTTGAAAACTGATCCAAAAAACATATAGGTAAATCTTCCACTTCCTCTTTACCATCTTTTAGAATTAAAGCAAAACACATATGTTCATCGATTGCTAAGTGCTAAAATCATAGATTCCTTACTAATTTGATCAACAAAATGGTTAGTAGTAACATATTCAATAACTTCCTGATTAGATAAACAATCAGATAACCTAGAAGGATCAAATAGATTATTTCTTCTTTATCTAACCAAAATTACTCATAACCATCCCCCTCATTCATTTTTAAAAGCTTTTCCATATCCTACTTAATAGATTTATAACGCATATTGTCAATATAATTCAGCATTGACATATATGGAAAATTCAAACCTTGTATGGCTAAGTCAATACATTAAACCATTATTAAATTCAAAACTAGCTAAATCCTTACAAAGAAAATTGAGATGTTCTAATATTCCTCTTAATATATAAACTCTACTATCATTCAAAAAAAAATTAAACAAACAGCTCTACACTTAAAGAGAACCATATGCTGCTAACATCCTCCATCGAAACTAAAAGAACTAAAGTCAAATTCAGTAGACTATAGTTCTAAAGGCCCGTCCTAGCATGCTGAAATTAAGGTTAGTAGCAGAAGAATAGAGTAATACTTGAATGGATAATCTATAAGAGATCACAATAACAAAATTAGCTAGAGAATTACCCATACATGCTTAAGAGAATAGCCAGACTTGATACTCTATATTCATGAAAATCAATCAATCTACAAAAACTAAACAAGGAATACCACATAGCTGACTTACTTGGGAACAGAGTTCCTTGCTGAACCACCCATAAATGTTAAGATATTTGAATCAAATAATTTAACTAATCTACTATAATATCGAGTGATGCTCTTAACTTTCAATACAAATCCAATCATAAATTCCTAAGTGTCTTCCCATATTCAGAAAGAAACAAACTAAATGAAGACCATAAAATTAACTCTAAAAAGATGCGAAAACCTTGTCGTGTAGCTGAAACTCGAGGATGCCACGAATACTAATAATATCTACTTATATATTAAGATTAGAGTTATATACATAATTTTAGAATCTTCTATATGGCATAATGCTACTACTCTAACCCTCCTCTTTTTACAATATGAAGAACATACTATAGAGTCTTGCTATTGAAACAATATCCCTAACGGGTAGGTAGAAAATTGATAGAAACTATATGAGCTACTGACCATACTAAAAGCTAAAACCTAAGATAATAATAGGATACCACCAAAATACCCTACTGGAGAAACATCATTAGGCCAGCATTCAACCAGCATTACAATACATAGTCGACATATTTACCCACCAAAAACCAGAGCTATCTTACTATAAACTAGACACACATTATTTCTTCCAAAACACCATAATGACTTATGCAACATCATTAGGGTTTTTTGACTTAAAACAGGGGGAAAATTCAAAGGATGACTTCTCCCTGTTGGATTTCTCAATATTGGGTGTACAAAAGACCAATGCCTCCAAGTTACCAAATCCAACCCCTGAATGAATGTATGCATTAAACAGACCAAGATAGTTTCTGAGCCAATCAATTTCATTATCCATCATGATTTTTCTCCATCTAAGAAGGAATTGAAAACAAGATTACATTTTGGCCATACCTCATTGAAGGCTACCCGATCCCTTACTACCAGTGCAGGCCGCCTTGGTATATTTGCCACAACAAGGCTCCTTGGTGGTTGGTTCATGTATATTTCATGAAGGGGCCCTCTTAACATCTTGTTCAAGCTCATAACTGCTTCTATCAAGCCATGGCACCAAATGGGATCAAAGAAATTCAAATATAGCTTCACTATGTCCCATTTGTTTATCTTGGCTCTTTCCATACACCCAATGAAGGTCCCATTAATGTTGTTATCCATCCTCCATGTAAAATTGTTATTGAAGAAACCCTCTCCTATTGCCCTACTAATTGCAATACATGTCATCTCGTCAACTAGCCTCAGCACCCTATTCCATCTTTCTAGTTTAATATTGCCTTGGAAGGCCATGGTGTGGACTTCTGAGGTATGGAAAACACATATGAATGTATCCATCATACGAAAATAGCATACATAGTGAGAAAGACTTAGTAAGACCAAAACAAAAACCCCTTGAAGCCTCTAGAAACCCCTCTATACTTCCTCCACTGTCTTAGTGGCTTGATGTCACTAAAATGAAATCATACCACAAATTGCCCTTCAAAAGAAATCATAACACTAGGAGTAATAAAGAGACCACTCTTATATTATTAATGGTGATGAGCAGGTCTAAAAATGAAACATAACATGTACTACATAACTGGGATCAGATTAACAGATCCCTCAGTATATGATAAGGGAATATCTAAGGGCAGCAAAACTTTAACTTATATCCACTAACCTAACTAATACACGATCGATGAAGACTACTTATGCTCTCTATATTATGCTACGCTTCCCTTTGCTACATTTATTATTGAATTTATGCATTACTACTTACTATCCATAATGAAAATTCCATTATTTTAAAAGGGCCAAACCTAGTGAAAAGAAACTAAAAATAAAATAAAAACTATAATTGGAGGTGTTTATAACATATCTCTGATAACCAAGGAGTTAACACCATTAGCTCCCTTATTTGCTAAATAATTTGCCTTCTGATTTCTTTCTCAATAAATGTGACCATCTAGATCTCTGCAAACCAATCTAGGAGCCCAAGAACTTCTTCTAACTTAGAGTTAAGGACCCAGTTGGAGGTTGCTCGTTTCCTTATCATATTTAAGATAATTTGTGAGTCACCTTCAATGATGATATTTGACAATCCTAACTTTTGACATAGTTGTAAGCCTTTTTCTAATGCTTCGAGTTTTTCCAAGTTGTTGGAAGTAGGATGAATAGACATGGCTTTTTTGGCACTCCATTTACCTGTATCATCATTAATGATACAAAAAATAACTGCTATTCCTAGGTTGCCTCTAGCTGCCCCATCAAAATTAAGTTTCACCCATCCCTTTCGAGGGGGGGACCATTTACATGTTTCCCTTGCCTCCTTGCTTTTCTTAAAATAGACAAGTGGAGGATTAATCAGATTTAGCCAATTCTTCTTCATGTGACCATCCCAAATAGAAAAGGAACCCTTTTCTTCTCTAGAATTTCTAAGATGGGAGTTGGCTATTTTAACTATGCTAGCTTCTATTTTTAGTATTAACTCTTCTGGCTTTAACTCTAAATCACAGAAAAAATTCTATTCGTTTCTTTCCAAACTTTCCATACCAGAATAGAAGGACTAATATTCCAAAGTTTACTATAAATGCCTTTAGACAGGTTGGTGGGGCATCCCTTGAGGAGATCAATAAATGATTTAGGAAATGGTGTAGAACAACCTAACATATATCTGAGTCATTCCCAACATGCTTGGAAAAATGGACAGATGTATAATAAGTGATTAAAGTCCTCACTATTTTGCTTACATAAGACACACCTAGAAGGGCCTTTAAAGCCTAATTTATGAAATCTATCTACTGTCAGAATCCTATTTTGGAATGCTAGCCATAAAAAAAATCCTGCCTTTGGCAAGCAAGAGAGGTCCCAGCAGAGTTTAAGTGGAATTTCCACTTCATCCCATCTTTGTGAGTGTATCAATGCTTTATATCCATTTTTCACGCTATACTGGCCATTATTCAAAGCCACCCAAATAAGCTTATCATTTGTCTCAAGATGTATAACTTTCCTAACTTGTATTATCTCTTTGTATGCCTTTACTATAGTTGGGTCAAATTCTATGTCCTCCAAAGCTTTCCATATCCATCTTGAAGATCCTTCCTTCATGATCTTTGTCTTGTAATTACTGACTTTGCTGCCCCATAGATTGACTACTTTCTCTTTGAGTTCCTCGAGGATGAGACTATTGTCTAACGGAGGGTGCCCATCCCAAGAGTCCTCCCAAAATAGGGCCTCATCGCCCTTACTGACATACCAAGTTAGATATTTGCTGATGAGATGATGACACTTAATCATAAAATTCTAGCTCTCTAACCCTTTAGGAAGGGTCTTCGTTCTAAAAATTGATAGAGGATCATCAGCATTAAGATACTTATTATACATAATCTTTTCCCACTTACATTCTCTTTCCTCAAAGAGGCGCCAAATTAATTTAGCCCCTAATGCTTCATTTTTCCATTGCAAATTCTTAATACCTAACCCTCCCATATCCTTGGGCTTGCATATTTTCTCCCATTTTATGAGAGCTAGTTTTTTTTGTTCCTTGCAATCATTCCAAAGAAAATTCTTGAGTTTAACCTCAAATTTATGGAGAAGCCACGTGGATAATGGTAAATAGGAAAGAGGATATGTCAGGATGGCTAACAAGATAGAGCTTATCTTAATGCTCTTGCCAGCTTTTGAGAGCCATTTATCTTTCTAACTTCCAATCCTAGCATCCAATTTCTCTAAAGTACTATTCCATACCTTACTGGACTTCACACCTTTCTCTAACTCAATGCCCAAGTACTTGCATGGGAACAAACCTTTTTTGTATCCCATGATATGACAGATCTAGTTTTCTATCTTTGGATCTGTATTCAAAAAATAAATCTCAGATTTCAAATCATTAACTTTATGTTCAAAAGCTTTCATGTATAGCTCTATTTTGGATTTTAACATAAGCACCTCTTTTATTGAGCTTTGGCCATGCAGAATCATATCATCTATGTATTTTTGATGTGTAATATTAGGGATATTCCTTGTGATTAATCTTCTGATTATTGTAAGCCTCAGTGAGTGCTCTCCCAAAGGCTTCAACCATAATTATATAGAGGGAAGGAGAAAGAGGGTCTCCTTGTCTAATACCTCTAGAAGTTTTGAAAAAACCTTCAGGGGTCCCACCAATAAGCACTAAAATTTTAGTAGATGAAATGCATTTAAAAATAATGTTAATCCATTGCTGCGAAAAACTAAATCCTTCTAAGTTCTTACAAAGAAATTGCCAATCGACCTTATCATAGGCTTTTTGGATGTTAAGCTTCATGAACATGCATGCCTCTTTATTCTTGGAAGTAGAATGAATTGTTTCTTGGGTGATGAGAATGTCATCAAGAATGGATCTACACAGGACAAAGCCTATTTGTTCCTTCGATATAATTTTTGGAAGGATGCTTTTTAATCTATTAGCTAGAATCTTGGAGAAAATTTTGTAAATAGTATTATATAGCGTGATAGGTCTAAAATCTCTTGGACTCTCAAGCTCAGCCTTTTTGGGGATCAAAGTGATAAAGGAATAATTAATTTTTGATGATAGAGTTTGACCATTCCTTGAAGCTTCAATGGCTTTCTAGAGGTCCGGACCAATGATATCCCAACATTTCTGGAAAAAAAATGCCTGAAAGCTGTCTGGACCTAGTGATTTATCAAGGTTCAAATTAAATACCACTAATCTAACTTCTTCCAATGTAATAGGTTTATTTAGAGCTTTATTGTCTTCAATTGTGACAACTTTGGGGATTACTTTGAGCAGATTAGATTGGGCTTCTCTGTTTGACCCCTCAAAATTATTTAGCATTTTATGGAAATGATCTACAAAAGTTTTTCGCAATTTTGTTTGGTTCTTCAGTTTAGATACCCATATAGTTTTTAATTATGGATATTTTACTCTTAGCTCTATTATAGAGGGTAGAATTTTGGAAAAAAATTATGTTTCGATCCGCCTAATCTAGCCATCTCTCTCGTGACTTTTGTCTCCAAAAAATTTCCTCTTTGGATAATATATCCTCTTGTTTGGCAAGTAATTTTTTTTCTAATAAATAGCTATCATTATTCATACTATTTTTAATTACTTCTAAATTTAAATCCTTTAGTCTTCCTTCAATATCATTTTTTTCTTTAAAAAAATTATTAAAGTGTTTTTTATTCCATTTGAGAATCTTCTTCTTAAGCATCTTCATTTTGGAGACAAAAATAAACATCTTAAATCCTTCAAAATTACCTTGCAACCACCATACTTTAATATTTCCTAAGACGCTAAGATCTAAAAACCACATTTTTTTTCACATTTAGATGGGTTCCTAGCAGGTTTATGGGGCTTAGAGAATTCAATTATAACTGGAAAATGATCTGACACAGCAATCGATAGAATAGAAGATTTGAAATTCAAATTATTTACATCCAGATCTCCTTTAATGCAAAACCTATCTAATTTCTCAACAATATAAGCAAAGTCCTTTCGTCTATTATTCCATGTAAAATTCCCATTAATGAGTGGAATATCAATCAAGTTATGAAAGTCACACCATTTTTTAAATTCTTTAGATGATTGTGAGAACTGTTGAACTCCACCTATTTTTTATCTAAGTTTAAGATAGTATTGAAGTCTCCACCTAGTAAGATCAAATTTTTCTTATATTCTTACAAAAATGTTTTGATTTCTTCCCAAACTATTTTTTTTTCTAGAGTACTTATTGGACCATAAACATTGATTATAATAAAAATGAGATTGGATTTCAAAATTTGGACTTTACCACTAATCCAGTTACTATTTATGTTTAAAATATCTAATGTTACTCTTCTAGGATTCCAAATGAATCCTAAACCCCCTAATGCACCTAAAGACTCTTGAAGTGTGATATTCCAGAAGCCTAACTTCTTGCCTAATTTAGTTCCTTCTAGCTTATTTTATTTTGTTTCTTGTATTAAAATTATTTTAGATTCGAATAATTTTAGGTTTTGTTTTAGTAGTCTTTTCCTACTAGGGACTTTTAAACCCCTAGCATTTGATGTTGTAATCTTCATGAATCCTTTCGAAGGCACTTCCCCTTCCCGTTGTTAAATATCAAATCTATCTTTTGTTGTTCTCTATTCTAACCATTTTCTTCCCTGAGTTCTTTCAAAGATTTCCTTCCTCTTTTAGCTTTCAATTTTCTACACTTAGGTGAGTTTAAACCTTCCTGATTCATCTAAATCCCAAGCTATTCCATGTTCTTTTGCGCATTTTGAGCAACTGTTAACTTGCTGCTATCTTTTCTTCCATATCTTCATTTTCCAGTTCCCTTAAAATTTGATTTATTATGCTTGACTAATTATTCATTTATGGATCTACACATTTTATGTTGTCATTTCCCATAGCCTTCTACCTTTGCTCTATATATGTTCTATTTTCACATATCTGAGATCGATGCTTGTCTTTATCCTCTTTCTCAATATTCATTAGATCTCTTTTCAAGTCTTCACATGTATACTTGTCTCCACCTAATTTGAGTACTTTCTGAATTAAAGCTTCTCTCTAAGCTTCAGTGCTTTTATAAATATTCTCAAAACTAAACACTTGGATTAGTTCCTTAGTTAATAGATTAAGGTTATCTTCTTCTATCTTTGATACACTCATGTTTTCCACTTCCTCTTCCCAAATAGTGTCCCTATTTAAGAAATCATGAAATTCTTTTGAGAGAGATTTTTCTACTCTATTCAGTTCACTATACTTATCCTTTTGATTGTTGGCTAGGGTAAATGGTTAACTGATTGAAGATGGTGGAGTCTACCAAAATTTGAATAGCCTATTGGATGCCTCTTTGAAGGGTGTTACTATTCTATCCTCTTTATCATGCAAGTGATATTGCTCAGATTTAATATCCTCAGCTAGGGTTTTTGGTTCCCCTTCACCTCCTTTCAATTCAAATAAAAGCGAGTTCTCTACATCCTCTAAACTGTCCTTTTAAGAACTGATTAATGTTTTTGTTTACTGTATTGTTGTGTTGTCTCTATCTTTGGCTTCTTCACATATAAGGCTTAATTTTTTATCCATAGTATCTTTGTTGTTGTTTATTTTTAATCCTTGGTTCTTTATATCAATGATACTAGACTTTCTCTTTCCCATATCTTTGGATTCCAACTGTCCATCAAAATGTTGTACTTCTATACCCCCAATGATCTCTATGCTTTTACCTTCTTCTACAATCTTACTATGTCCTTTACCACTCTTTGATTTTCTCTATTTCTTTTTAGTAGACATCTACTTTCCTATTGACTTGTCTACTTGTTTAGATCTTGAATCCTTCTTATGATCAGCCTCTACCCCTAAGCCAAGATTCAATCTTTCTACCGATACAATCTCCATCTTCCCTTTATTATCTACCTTATTTGTACATGTTGATTCTGAGGGAATCTCCATGTTTTGATAAGAATTTATAGACTTCTTATTATCCAAGATCATTTGATCCATTCTAATTTTCCTGATTCTCATCATTGGAAACTCACTATTGAAATCTAAAGTAATTGGCAATGTCTTGAATTTGATCTTCCTATTATCATCTAATCTTATTATTTTTGATATTTTACCATCAAATCCATGCAAATTTAGGTTATATGTTGCTCTGTTAGTAATTACTTTTCTTTACATAGAACCTGATTGATTAACCTCACTGTTGATGAGCATTTTCACATTGTTACAACACTAAAAAGAGGAATCTATGCCTATTATATCTCCTATAGAAGATCCTAATTTTCTAAGTATCTCTATTTGAAGTAGCTCTGGGGGAAAAGATTGTATTATAAACCAAGTTGGTAACATGAAACCTAAAACTTCTTTCCTACAATCCGGGAACCATTCTACAAATTTAATAGTGTATCCTTTGAAAAAACACTCAAAAACAAAAATTAAGTCTTTTTTAATATCTTCATCCTTACAATGCAAATAAAGTATTCTATCTAAAAAGTGAGAAATACTTACCTGCTCCTCACAATTTTCCTCTAACTAGTTAGTGAGACTAAGTAATTCTCTCTTAGGACCATTCCAAAAGGCAAATACTCTGACTTTTTGACATTCATGACATATGTCTCCACTTTCCTGGTTGCTAATAATTATGATATTTTCTATAAGAATTGGAGGAACTGCAGTAACAGAAGGTGTACTAGGAGAAGTGCCTAAAGATGGAGGATAAGGAAGCCCTAGCCTATTGGGATGATTCAAAGGATAAAAGATCTAATCTATGGCCTCATTTGTGCAAAACCCTATTTTTTTATAGAATAATTTATTGAAGTTTGAATGGGCATACTTAGTAAGATTAAAAACCCTAATCTGGTTATCCAAACTAGCAGTAGATAAAATAATTGGATGTGATCTTAGTAACCCCAACAAACTTAAAGATCTACAAGGAGATTCGAGCTTGGGGCAACTATACTAAGGCAGGCTGTCCACCTGCCTTCTTCTCTCCTCTTGTTGTGAGTTATTGGATCTGTGAACACTAGGATGTTGTCCCTAATGTTCCTCATCCTCAAATTTCTCTAGAGGGGAGATTTTGTTTGTAGTTTTGACTGCATAATCTAGCCTCACCATGTCATTTTAGGCAGGGAGACACTGTGCTCTAATCCTAGAATTCAAATTTGTCTTGGAGTTGCTAACCTTCCAATGCTGTGAATTAGGGTTTTTTAAATTGTTTATGTAACCAATCGATTGACCTACTTTTTTTGCATATCTGAGTGAATTTTCCATCTTTTTTGAAGATTTATACTTATTTGAATGGCCTGCATTTTACATTGAAGTAATTTGTCTATTATTTTGAAGATCATCATTATAAATGGGCAATGTTATGTAAAGAAGGTTTTTGAACATATAAAGCTTGTACTTTATTGAATTATACTCCAGCGATAGCTTTTTGTTTGGAACTTCTACCTAAAACCTTTCTTCTAAGATAATGTGTTACGATTTTTTCATCAGCTAGATGGTACTATGTGATTGTGATCAAGATAGAAACCTCTAATATTGAATGCTTATACTAGCTTGCTCACAAAAATATAATAAAGTGCATGAATATGTTTGAAGTGTCATGAGTGGTCACTATTCGCACCATGAGGAACCATTTTTTTTTTAATATGATTCCAATGGGAATGTGCATGGCACACACACCAAGATATGATGTGAATATTGCTTGAATGGTAGAGCCAAATAAGTATTACAAACTCCTTTTATTCATAGGTTAATAGTCTTTGCATATATATTGGAGTGTTTTAGTTTGATTGGGGTGTTGAATAGGCCTAAAGCGTAGATAAATCATATGGATGGAGATAGAACTGTTGGATTCATCTTATGGAGTACATGGAGAACATATAAGCCAGAGTGGAGTTGAATCCATAAGATGTTGGAAGCTCCATTATTGTCTTCTCTTCCCAATCTTCCCATCGAGCATACAAAAATAATTGGATTGTTTCATATGTCTCTACTACATAAATTGAAGAAATCATTGTGAAGTATGCATGTGTCCTAGCTAGCCACTACAATATTAGATATGTGGGTTGTAGAGAGTCAAAGATTAAATACTTACACATGTAGCACATGAAGAAAAAAAAAATTTTATGTTCTAGAGTTCTTTCCAAATCAGCTCGTATAAAGACAACAAAAAGAAAATTGTATGATTGAAGTGCCTAGGTTGGCACACTTCAAAATGGGCATTAGTTTTGATAGGGCATGCTACATTTCCATTCAAATGAGTATGGGAAGGGACAACATTATTCAATGGACAAAACTTTTCACCTTTGCCAATGATTAGAACTATGCACATAGTCAAAAGGGAAACATGGTATGCACACGAATTAGAGAGGAGTTTTAAATTGTGAATTGGCATATCATGCCTTCTGATCATGTGAAAAGCACATAGGGTAGGAACCAAATGCAAATAGGATTGTGCAATAGGTGGCTTGAATTCCATGAGTCTAAGATTGAATTTTCATTAGAAATATGCACTAAAAAAATATGCAACATCATGTCGAAACCCTGCATAAAATGATAAGTATGATGACCAAGAGGAGGATTTTCCTCATTATGGGTGTGTGTAGAATAGTTAAATGAGGGTTTAAAAAATATCCCACATTCAATAGGAGTCAAATTCCTTTAGTTTTTTTATACACTAATGCAATATTACCTTGTGTCTCAAAGGTAAGTATCAATTGAGATGCAAGATTGCAAATCATGTGGGGCCTAGACTAGAAAATGCAAAAATGACGCTAATTTTGAATGAGTTGTTCAGCGAACATGGACCAATCCAATGACTCCAATAGTGAATAGAAATTCACCATGTGCCATGCAAATTAGGATGCAATTTGGAGCAACTTGATACGTGAACCAATCTCCCATAAATGTACATCTAGACACTTGGCTTTATATTGCCTTTTCGATTCTATGTTTAATGGTAGTATATAATATTGTATGTATGTCCTACTCTCCTTTCCTAACTATTATAGCCTCTTAGTTTATTGTTTGGTATTTTATTTATTGTTTAGATTAGGATTTATAATTGGTGAAGGATAAAGCCTTCATGTATGGTAGCATTTGAGCCATGGTACCCTTAGAAATTCTATGTTTAATGGTAGTATATAATATTGTATGTATGTCCTACTCTCCTTTCCTAACTATTATTCCTAACTATTATAGCCTCTACGTTTATTGTTTGGTATTTTATTTATTGTTTAGATTAGGATTTCTAATTGGTGGATGATAAAGCCTTCATGTATGGTAGCATTTGAGCCATGGTACCCTTAGAAACGGGGGTGCATTTATTTACTGTAAATCATAGTTTCACCAAAGATCTTTCTCTTTTAAGATTGCATTTGTATATTATACTTTGAAAATTAGTATACTGCAAGTTATAGTTTTTCTAAATACTATTTGGTCTCCACTCTTGAATCTTAATAGAGGGGACCTATAAAATCTATGGAATTACACATTGAAGAGGATTGGTATGGTATGGTAGCTTCTCAATTATGGCTTATCATTATATTTAATTTTATTGTTTGGAAAGAAGATCAAGGTATCTTGGATGGATTTTTTTAACATTTTAGCTAAAACTTATAATTTTTTTGAATGCTAGTTCTAGGGGCCCTACTTCTTTTAGATGTAATATTTTCCTAAAATATGTTCATAGGAATTATATTCTTGTTGTGATATATTGGATAAAAGGATCTTGGTTTGGTTTTAAGAGACAACTCTCACTTTTTATGATCACTTGGCTTAACTTTAATGAAGAGAAATAGTATTGCTTCTTAGGAACTTTTTGTATACTTATGTTGTTGTCTATATGAGTATGGATGCTTAGCTTGATTAATGCTTCATTTAATATCTAATGTTATTCCTTTTCCAGTTATTACTTTTACAATTAATAAAATAAAGGTGTATAGTTAATGATGTGATTGTTTTCTTATTGGATTCCTTAGTATGTACATGAAGCTATCATAAAATATGAACATTTATCACTTTTTTTTCTATCTTCTCCTTGCCCTTTCTCATTGTATCCTTGATAATATCGTACCTTGAGATAATCATATGAATTCATGATGATTTCAAGACAAGAGAACTTAAGGTTGCAAAGTTTAAGGGAAAGAGGAAGGTTGTAGATGGATTTCCCTACCCTAACTCCACTCCTAAAACTATGTTATTGTGTGTTGATATGATTCTTATGATCATAGTGGTTTTGATAAACTTCATAGAAATAAATAATACCGCTATTAAAAACTAATAATTTGGTTTTAAGTTGTTCTATTTTGTAGGTTGATTATGGCGGCATGGAGGGAGGCATTTATTAACACACATGAAAGGAATCATTCACAAACACCAAGATTAGTGTCAATAGATCCCTTATATGATGTAATTTTAAATTTTCTAAGAATGCCTTGTGAGGAGTTAAAAATTGCAAGTCTCAATCTGTATGTATTTATATGCCACACATGCTCATATATGATTGTTGGTCCAAGGAGCATATTTTTGTTATGAGCATAATATCAAGAATAAATAAGTATTGGGCTACAATAAGAGTTTTCTTCCCCCATTCTTTTCCCCCCAGTACTTGCACTTGTATGAAGTGTAAAATAATAATTTAATTAATTAATAAAAGAATCATGGAACTACGACCAATTATAGATCAAGTGTGAGTGTGAGTGTGTGTGTGTGCATTCAAATAAAATCTTTTATAAATATCTACTTTGATTAATTTGGAAATAGACTAATGATAAAATAGAGTATTATGACTCTTTGAAATGGTGAGCTAGTTGATGTGATTTATAATCATTTATTAAAATGTTTTAGAAAATTATATTTAAATAGATTAAATTTCATTTAATTATAGAAAGGAACATTTATCAAAATAAAATGAGGCTTGGGATGATACTAATTATTGTGGTTTCACAATGCACACCCCATTTCATCCAGAAATGGGGACCCCCTACTTTATTTTTGGCTTTTCAGAACCCTAGTCCTTGGTCTGAGTCCTTTTTAGGTTTTATTTAGTGCCCTATTCTTGTCTAGATCCTGACTAGGAAGCCAAGTTGGTGAAAATCAGAGTTTTGAGGAGATTAGCTTTTTGAAAAATAAAGGGGCACACTAGCGCACCTTAGCAGGTGTGCTAGTGCACAAAATTGCATTAAGGAGCGGCACTTACCCTTGGATGATGTGCAAATACGTAGCAGTGCACTTGCGTAGCACCCAAAGGTGAGTGTGCCTGTATAACTTACCTCCCCTCTTTACCCTTCACTTACCTTCATTCCATCTTCTCCAAGTGCTCCTAACTGCAACACTGCACCAGTCAAGGTGCACCTTCCACCTCTCCATTTTGCTCCCCCCTTGCAAAAAACAAACAAAGAACACAAAAGACTTAAAAAAACAAAGCCTAACTTCTAATTAGGGTGCATAGTAGCGCACCTAATTAGGTGCACTACTGCACACCCTTTGAACACAAAAGTGCCTAAGTAAAAATAGAGGTGCACATCAGTGCACCCCATGAGGTGTGCTAATGCACACCCCATATAAAGAATATTTCAAAAAAAAAACACACCTAGTGCACCTGATAGGTGCAGCTGGTGTACCTAATAGCTGCAGCTGGTGCACTATTTTTTTTGCAATTTAGGGTTAAATAGAGGTTTTTTTGTATTTTTGGGCAATTTAACATTCTATGTTTTCTTTATGTTAGTACTAGGGTATGTTTAATTCATTTTTCTTCAATTATGAACTAGTGGATGTCTTTTTGTGCAGATTTAATGTCGTCTTCCTCATCTTCCCTTGGCAAGAAAATGGCACTGAAACCTATAGTGTTTAAGTTCCAAGGCATTCCAATGAAATCAAGGTTTCAGGATGACAACTCAGAGATTTGAGATACAGATTTAGGTCACACAGATTTGGGAGAATTCCTAAAGATATGCAACAAACTAGCTAAGAGGCCCTGAATGGTCTCTGCACTAATTTGATTAGGGCTCGTAAATGCAACATCACACCCCATGTCAGTGCAGTCTTCAGAGCTGATCATGACACTTGCAGAACACTTTGTTCATGAGGAAAGGGTTGCAAAGAGCATAACAAGGGAGATCATTCGTGATCTCTGACCCAACAACATTGAGAAAGTATTCCATCTCCTAAGGGTGGATCAGTTCATTCGGCTAACCTATGAGCAAGTGGAGAGATGGTATCAGGAACACATCGATGAAGCTTTTGAGATTATTCAATCATTGTACCTTATTGAGAAGACTCCTCTGGGAAAGAAAACTAGCAAGGTGGACATGACAACAGGTTATATGAAGGAGGATATTGGATACTCAATCATACTCTTAAGTAGAGATATGGGTTTGCCGATAGCTAGACATTTGAACATCTTCACGGTGCACTTCATTGAAACAATAAAGAACGAAGAAATGTCACTTGATTCGACTTCTACTCTGAGCAAGAATTCATGTGAATAGTTGGTGGTGGCAAAGAACAAAAGGAAATTCTATATGACATCATATTTGGTGTACTTGTTAGCTGCGAGAGCCACAAATTATCCAAGACTCTATAAGAAGGGTAATATGCAGGATGCCAATGCATGGCCATATATCATCTATCCTCAGTTAGTAAAGAAGAGGCTCTCAGAGAAGAGCAAAGAATATAGAATTGTTAATGATGCCTTCATCTTTGCAATAATCTAATTCACAGAAGGGGATTATATGAAGAGATTATTAGATGATGCAGTGGCACAGATATCAATACTTGGAGCTTACTATATCCAATTCCAAAATTTTACATATTTGAGGGTAGAAGGTACCACTATTAAACCTAAAAATCTCCCTAGGTATCCTAGTGAAAAATTGATTCTCCTGGAGATTTCCTGACAACTCTTGTCTACCTATGATAGAATTAGAAAGCAACATAAAATATGTTGGACATGGCCTATGACTATAGGACCTTTCAAGGTGGATAGGAGGCAAGATATTCCTTCTTTTGAGTGTGAATGAGATCAGTATCCCTTGGATGAGTACAACTCTCCTAGGCCTTATTTTGATAATATTTGGAGAGTGTAGTATTTAGTAGGCAAAGCATTCAACCATGAAGAATCCATTGAAGACCATTAGATAAATGCAAAAAATGACTATGATGTCTGCATAAGAGACTATTGTAGGATGACTTTGTATCTGGCAGAGAAGGCCTTGAAGATAAAGGTTCCATTAAAGATTGTGCAACAGGACTCAAAGGAGTTACTTGATCCTTAATTTATTCAACAAGGATAAGATTGATGAACGGCCCATTATGAATGTTGAGGTTGACAAAGAAGAGAATTCTGACATAAACCATAGGGCAAGGCATGTCATTAAAATGATGCAAGATTGGATCAAGAAACATTTCAAACTTGATCCAATTCCTGAAATAGTAATCTTTCATGCACAAGCCCATCTTGCCAAAGGTAGAGGGAATAAGGTCACCATCCCTACATTTACAGCTCAATCACTAATAAGGCTAGAAATGGTGCACCAACTTGATAGGCTGGTTGGTTATTATAAAGCTCAAAAGGGTAAAGGAAAGGGAAAAAGGAAGAGGAATTCTCCTCAACAAATTAAACCTAAAGAGGGAGAGATTCCAGCACCTCCACAACAAGGGGAGGAGAATATATAGGGGTTAGAGAATGAAGAAGCTACACAAGCCTTGAAAGATCTCCTAGTGCCGCCAGTTGCACCAAGACAAGGAGAAACAAAGATCAAGGTACAAGACGTGTCCCTACCTTGATAGGTAGAACAAGCCTCCCCTTCTGCACCTAAGAAGAGAAGGAAGATCAAGACTCTAGTCAAGAAAAGACAAAGGGTGATCAAGAAAATGATTCCTTTCCCCTCAATTCTCAAGCCTATCCCAAAAGAAGAAGAAGAAGGAGAAGAGGATGATGAGGAGGAAGAAGACAAACTACTTTTGAATAGGAGAACTCGGCTAGCTAGAGCCATAGAGGAGGAATGGAGGAGAAGTTCCACGGTCACACCACCATCTATTCATGATGAACCCATGCAAACCACTACATTAGAAAATGAAATGCAATAGTGGATAGATGAGTAGGATGTGGAGGGCAATGATATCTTTAAGATGTCAAATTTTGACTTTATGCCTATAGGTACTGAGTTGGTTAGGGACAAGATTAATGATAGGCCCACTAATCAACCTCAATAGGAGGATTGGACTCAGATGCCCCCCGAATCACAAGGACCTAAAAGTCTTCTAGAATCCCAACTTCAAGTCATGTTTTGTGTCAATAAGGGATTAGCTACTCCTCTACATCCAAAAAATAAAGAGGAGTGGGTACAAGGGGAAGAACCATAGCAAGTACCCACTAAGGAAGTGTTAGAAGAAAGACAAATGAGTGAACAACCTCAGCAGACTTCCCAGGACACTGAGGTGAGGACTATAGATTCTACTAATACAAAAGCTCCCAGTGTGGATCCCTCACAGAAAGAGAAGACTCCATAGAGGAGTGATAAGGGAAAGAGCATAGCTAAAATAACTCCTTCATCCTCAAAAGGTAAAACCTTGGTGGAATGGATCCCTAGATGGATGCAGAAAGAAATGATAAGAAATAAGAAGCAATAAATCAATGTAGATGAGGAGGATGTGATAGAATTGATTAATGTTCTTAGGAAACCTTGGTCACCATCAAAGGATGCAAGAGCATTAGCTTTTATCAATAGTGACCAGAACCAAGATTTATTCACACAAGTGGCTATCCCTCCTCCAGATATAGAAGTAGAAGATTTGACTCCACATGACTATCAA
Source organism: Cupressus sempervirens (assembly GCA_028749045.1). NCBI lineage: Eukaryota > Viridiplantae > Streptophyta > Pinopsida > Cupressales > Cupressaceae > Cupressus > Cupressus sempervirens. The sequence goes on from CM053784.1 coordinate 323,396,865, forward strand.
ATCAGATAGGTCATGCTTAGAAAACCTACATTAGATACAACTAAGCTGATGGTTACAATGGGAAGGAAGGAAGTATTTAGTAGTTTGGAATAGGAAGGGGCAGAATTGATAACACTTCAAAGATAAAATGAAATCCTAAAAGGATATTTAATCAAAGTTGTTGGTCCCTTAGATCCTGAACATCCTAAAGAGATTTTGAAACCTGCAATTCAAAGAAGGGATAGGGGAGTAGTACAGTTGGATACATTTTTGAATGCCTACCGGCAATGGCAGGAAAGTTTTGAGGAGAAGGGTGTATTAATTATCCAAGGGAATCTTAAGATACTACATCTTATGCAAGAGAATGTAGATAATATGGTAGCAATTTTGAACCAAGATTTTGGCTTAATGGATGAGGTACATACCTAGGGAAAGGATCTACAAGCATTATAGGCAATAAAAGGAAAGAGGTATCAGATGCTCGTAGATGTATATACAGTTGATGAGCTAGATAAGATAGATGATTGGATTGAGAAGATAGTAGATAGTAATAAAGTAATGGAATCATTACACATGGAGATCCATAGGCTCAAGGATCAAACCTAAGAGAAAATTTTGGAAGCTGAGAAACACTATAATGATGCATGTCTGGACATTTTTGAAGATGATGTACAGGAAAAATTAATACCTATACAGGTAGTAGTTGAGAGATTTCGGAAGACTTTTGATGAGATTTCTAATGATGATGATATCTAGCAGGCATTTAGAATAGAGGAAGCTTTGTTGGAGCTTGACACAAAACTCAGGGATTTTGTTGAAACTCGTATAGCGGTTGATAACTACCAGAAAAAAGTAAAGGATAAATATAATGTCTTAGATTTACCAAATGCGGCACAATTCACCAAGATAATAGATAAATTCAAGGGAAAATATCTAGACATAGCTCTAGGATAAAGGGGAACAAAACCCAAAAGCTAGAATTTCAATTTTGACACTTGCTAAAAATTTTGCATTTTTTGGTCTTTGAGGTGTGCTGCTACCCCAGGTGCACTATTTCCAAACAGTGTTTTCGAGGATTTTGAATAATTCTAAGGTGTGCTTATTCTGAGGTGCACCGACAGTTAACTATCAGTTGTAAAATTAAAGCTTTCCATGCATTGGAAATGCATTTTGACGTTAGTTTAACTCCTACGGATGCCTAGTGAAGATTGAGCTTCTATTTTTTGGCACTTCCAAACACTCCTACTTCAACCGAAGGCTCTCTTCTTCTTATTTTCTCATAATTTCTTTGTTTTATGACATGTAAAGGCTCTTGCATCTAATTAATGATATAAAATGGATGGAGTCCTACTTAGCACCAGCTAGATAGATAGTTTGTATATAATTAGTTTGTTTTATTAATTTAGAAGCGTATGATTGCATGAAGATATCTCTCACTCTCAACACAAATTGATGAGATGATTTCTTATAACTTTGGGATTGTGATATGTAATCAAGGCCATTGTTATTTTGCAATAATATATTCTTTTGGTGCTCGCATTTGGACTGTAATGATTCTTGCCTAAGTGTGTTGTATTTTGTGAATGTATGTTCATGAAGTGTGATTGACCTAAAAGTTTATTGCTTTGTTCTTGGTTGTCTGATCTTTTAATTTTGGTGTTTTCTATGGGTTTACAAATTCCACTAACATATCTAGTTCGAGAAGAGATCACCATATTGTTACTTCATAGCTTTTTGTCTCGTATGAGCACACTTTCTGTGGCCGTGCGATTTGATGAAAAGTGAAACATCATATGGTTATTGAATTCCCCATTGATAATTGCATCATTGGAATTAAGGAAGCACTGCTCCTACTTTCATTGGTTACCCATCGATCTTTACAAAATCTTAACTCACAGACAAGTTGTTTTCGTAGTTTATGTCTATTAGGATTTACTTTTCACGTTTTTTTTTTAAACCTCTTATTACCTTATCTTCGTTATTTTCTTTACTAACCCCTTGGTTAAATTATGAATTCATATAGCTTTATAGTTAGATTGCATTCAAAAAAAAATACAAAAATACAAAAACATAGTTCTTTTGTGTGTGTTTTATTCTTTTTAATAGTAAGCAGATTCTGCATCTCATCCAAAGTTATCAAAACTAGCAAAGCCTCCTCATGAACATTTGCATTTATCTTCAACTGATTGGATTCTAGTAGGTTGCAAGATCACCCAAACCCTTGGAGTTGATCCTCATATTAGCTTTTCAAGAGAGGAGTTTGAAAGGATTCCTGCCATTAAGCATCGTGCTAAACGATAGCTGAACACTAATAACGAGAAAAAACTTATGAAAATGACATGGCTATTAATATTTAGATAGAAAAATCATTTTTTGTAACCACACAATTGTGTAAATCCATTCACATAGTTAATTAATAAACCATAGTCATTATGATAGATTATATGTATCAAAAGGAGACTATGTTCTTGATAACAAGTAGATATAAGTTAATCAAATAGTTACATAGAAATTGGTTCAATCATGGTTTTGGTGATAATATTCTTTGTCTCAATGCTTGAGACACTAAATCCATCTCTTTCTTTGTAGAGAAGTTGGAGACCTTTTGATAAACCATATGCATGATCTTTGATGAGTAGCGGAACATTATCAGATTTTAAATATTCACAATTTAACTCTTTGAGATTTTCTTCAATTAAATAATTGAGATACTATAATGCATCTTCCTCTGCAAATCTAGGATGGTCTTTCATATAACATGTTATACATGATACTTCTTCTCCACGATCTACCTCAGCCTTCAAAAATAAATATAATTTTGTAAATTTTCATATATAATTTCCTTTCAATCGAACCAATCAATCTTATAAATGAATAAACATGATATTTTAAATGTTAAATTTTCTAAATTTATAATATACCTTGAAAGTCTTTGTGTCACCTCTTAATCTGAGGGTTATGCCTAAAAGCTCATTAAACCTTGATGGAAAATCAATTTCTTTAATAACATCCTCAGAAATGGGAGCATCTAATGAGAGTACAGGTTGTAAGGTCACAACACGAGCCCCAGAGCTTACTTTTCCATTCTCTAAATATTCCTCAAAAGATGGCATAGAACCCATAGCAAACCACTTTGCTTCTTGAAGGTAAGAATCTATGTAAGCTTCCCACTATATTTGCAGAACATTCCAAATTAGTATAAATAATTTTGAGTAACTAAGCTATAAAATAGATATCAAATAAGCCTCAAAATAAATATTAAATAAAATTCTATAAAAAAAATTAAAATGTAAATTTAATATCCTTTCATGATGTTAATAAAAATAATATATTAAAATTATTAAGGAGAACAATATTAATCACAGAAAGACATAGAAATATATTAGAGAGATAAACAAAGTATTTAATGTGCTTAGTAACATATCTAGATTCATTTTTATTACCATAAAAATTTATAGTAAAGTGTATCTTATAGACAACAAAAAGATGTACATGTAGATTAGTTGTTTAACCTTGTGCACTAGATTCCTTATACAATTAGGAGATCAATGGCTTATTTTTTTCTAAACACATTTTTAAAAATATATATTAATTCAAATAGTTAACATCAATGGATGTATATCTTCAGTGGTAAATTAAAAAGTAAACATGTTTCTCAACTAAGTACCTAGAGATTACTTTTTAAAAAAACTCAAAACTATACTTAACCTCACAGGATTTTTAGACTCAAAATTAAAAATCATAGGATTTTTAATGGATAACCTCTATATTTACTTTTATGGTTTTTTTTTAGCTGATACTTTGTTTAATATTTATAGTAGGTAAAAAATAAAAAATAAAATGAACTAGAATTTCTAATTGCTTATAGGACCTAACATTAAACTGGAGAATCTTTAGAATTGCACTTATAAGTTGAATTTTACCCAAAGAATGCCACAATCATGTCATGTTTCATGAAGCACTTGCACAATTTGACTTGTTTCATGTCACGTCCCTCTTGTTGGAGGGGCTAGTTTTCTTTCTCTTCATAAAATATTGAAACTAATATATAAGATATGTAGGCACCCCTTAGTTACTAAAAAATGTGTAAGATCATGTCTAGAAGTATTTTTTTGTTTATTCACCTCTCTAGAAGAAAAATGGTTCTAGTTCAATACCTTTATGATGGCTAAGAGTTCACTTATTTTAATTCTTAATGTTCACATCATTTGATTTTACATTATTATAATGATCCTCCTCCCCTTGCTCCTAGTACACTAGCATGTTGCCAGTAATATGATAGGTGGCATACTCAATAATTTATTTATTTTATTTAGTTTTATTTTTTTACAAAGTTGTATTTTTACAAGCCATGTATACCTACCAATTTGATTTCATTTTAAGTCTTTTATTGCATACACCTATAGATTTAATATTAGTAGATGATACTCATACAATATCATTTGTCTACTACATAAAACTATAAGGTTGGGATGAATTTGAGAATTTAAAAATAAAAGAAGCAATATAATGGTAGGTAAAAATAAATAAAATGTAAGTCCTATCATGGTCATAGAAAAGAGAGCCTTAGATTCTATACATGACATCAATTACGTTGAATTTTCACGTACCTATATAAATTAATAAATGATAAATTTCTAGATAAATATATTTTTATTTAGCTCAAGAAATGAAAATAAATATATATTCTTTATGTACAAGGAAAATTGAAATCAACGTATCCATAGAATTGAGAAAAGTATGTGTGAAGGTTATGTTGTAACTTATTTTCTATTTGATTTTTTAAAATAAATTTTCACTTATCTCACATTTTATGATGGATGATTCTTTTAAATGAAATATAATAGTCTTTAAGTCATATTAAGACTAAATAAATTAGTGAAATGAATATATTAATTGAACTAAATTTATTTCCTATAGATTGTATACTAATAGAATATCAAATATAGATATATTAAAATTTAATATTTATAAAATCTTATAGCTTTTCGCGCATAGTCAAGTGCGTCTCTTCCTTGATTTTTTTCAACTTCTCGAGCCATGTCCCTCAAAGCTTCATCAAATACCTTGAATATCAACTTCATAAATTCTGGAAGTCCTTCCATGTATGCTAAATCCCACCTTTTCTAAAGAAAAAGATAATATATTAACATAATACATATCTATCTCTCAATTTATAAATACATGAATCTATTAGATTGTTCAAATGTATATATTAATGTAAAGAGATATGTGCATTTGAAAGTACATGAGAAATGAAGAAAACTAAACCTATTTTAATCTACCCACTAGATAAATAATGATAGAGTATCATTAATCTATCAAATATAAATTATATGAGCATTATGATCCTTATGGAGATAACTAGATTTTTAGCAGATACATGGTTTAATATGTTTTATTTATATCTCACCATTATATAAATATAAGAAAATAAATACCTCTTTATGCCTTCTGTGAAGATTTCAAGTTCATCTAAAGTTCCATAAGTGTCATAAATATCATCCAAACAAGTGACCGAAGTGGCCATCTTCGCAAACCCAATTCTAAAAGTAGAATATTTTGGCTCAATACACCATGCAGCTTCCCAAAAGTAAAATTCCACATGGGGATGACGTGCAAACTCTAGTTTAGTTAATCCAAACTCTATCCACCATCTACGGTACACACCCATTGTTGAATCAATTTAATTTTCCATCTATTTGATTATGAATTATGTCATAAATAATTTAATTTCTAAGTTAAGTGAATATCTTACATAACATTAGTTTTTTACCTCGAGAGAATTTGAAGCTCTAGTTGTTGAATTGATTGGATCATATTGAAGTCTATTTTGGCTAGTTCAAAAAATTTTGAATTGAAAACACTACAATAACTCCAAATTTACTATGTTAAAATATAATAGATAGGCTTAATAATAAAATTTTAAAATCTAATTTTTCATTCTATAAAAAATGAAAGACTATATTTTTTTTCTAAAAATTATCTGTATATTTGAAATAGGGGAGATGAGCATGATAGAGGCTATTGAAATTACTTGTTCTTAGTATTGGCATCTCCATATAGGTCAATATATGTCCTTGCTTCCAACCTAGGCACATTAGTGTGCCAACCATACTCTAGATTAAATTGTATCTATCACACAATATAAATTAGAATTGCAATTGATAAATGAATTGATAGATAACATAAAATAATATAAATAGATATAAATACCTCTTTTGAAAGATTGGTATTATTAATATTGGGTAGAGCATTTTTTAAATATGAATTAGAAATTGCTTTGGCGTCATCCATAGCTTGCTCCTTTGGAAATGCAATGAGTGAAGCTCGAAATAAGTTTAGAATGCTTCTTAGCCCCTCCTCAGTTGATTGACTAGGCAAAATTTGTCCATCTTTATTTGTGAATTGTTGCAACATAACTGATATAATATCAAGTTAGAACCAACTTTGTCTAATACTTTTAGAAAATACAATTTATTAGATAGATATATTCCCTTAATAATCATAAAAGAATTTTTATAATTTAAATGTAAAAATATTTAGATTTCAAATCTAAATTTTAAAAAAAAATCTTCTAAACTTATAATTTAATTGCAATAATGATCATATTTTCTTGGAAAATAATTAATTTGAAACAACTAAAAGTGTTTGTACTATAATATTACTCATAGTTATTATGAGTATATTAGTGCATATTTATCACTCATTAATCATGTCAGATCTCTCTATAATGAAGAGGAGCTTATTATTGAACAGTTAATGTTTACATTCCAACTATTTTCATCTTATTTTATCATACAAAATGTAAGAATTCTCTTTCATAACTTTCTTTATCCCGTGTCTATTGTCTTGATCTGATGTTTCATAGATATGGTCATTATTGAACAAATAGTTCACAACAGGTTCATAATGATCATACTATTTTCCATATATATCAAAATGTATTTTGAAATTTAAATAAAAGTTCTTTGGATTCAGTGATTGCATATATCACCTGAAGAGATGCCATATCTATGGAGGCGAAGAATTCTAAAGCCCAAGGCTGTGGTGTTGAGATCCACGGAAGGACTCTCTCTACCACACCCAATGCCATTGGCATCATTCCAATATCTATTTTTCAAACAATTATTAGGTATTAGAAATAGACTAAAGAATACACTCTACAATGTAGTTGCAACGACTAGATGGAAGAAACATGAAAACCTGTAAACATAGTCAAGATGTTCTTTTGTTTCATTTTTAAAATGACGATCAATTCCAAGGCGTTCTACATCATCAACCATTTTCAGTCGTCGGTACAGATCGTCTACAGATGAACAGTTCTCATCAAGACCACTGAACATACCCTTTACCTCATTAATGAGCTTTCCGGAACGTTCATCGTATGCGGGAGCCTGAACAGATCAAAAACCAATAGAGACTTGTGAGACAAATTATATACATCAGCAAGATAATAACGAGACAATTAAACATAATATATTAAGACTTGATTCTCAAACATAATACTTAAGTAATTAATGTTGAAAGATTTTGAAAGAGATTATAAGAAATCATTATTTCAAAGGAAACAGATCATAAAGATAATGATCGAAAGATTCAAATATCATACACTAAGACTTGATTCCTAGATATTAGAAAGTTAAATAACTTACGTTAAAAGATTTTGGAAGAGATTGTAGGAAATCATCATCCCACAAGTTGGGGTGATGATTGCCAATGCGGCGTGTGATGCCTTTCTCATCGGTTATCAACGCCATGTTGATTGGAACTTAAGCAACACTGCGACGTGCTGGGTAAAGTCTGCTGAAAGGCCTGCGCTGAATAGCAGGCACTCTACCAAGTGGTTGCTTCTGTCCAACCATTGTGGAACCCAAGGGAGTAATGCAACTCACAGACATTTTGGCAACTTTAACACTAATATTCTCCCTCCTCTTTGTTATGGTGAACCTTGTAATCCACTCCAATTTATAGAGCTTCCATCAAATATTGAACGGCTGATATAAGCGAGCCCGTCATATCTTGAGTGGTGTGATCATGAATGACTGCTACTCTGATATATCATATCATATCACTATCAAACTTGGAAATGTCATGGCACGTTGCTTGACAACGCCAGAGCTTTCGTTTTATTTCGACCAGGTTGTTTTTCCACCGCTTCAAGGTTAAACAAAAGAGCCATTTTCATTTCAGTCGCACCATTCTGTTCGAAGGATCTTCAAAGACATATTGAAATGATACGCTGGGGACATTTATTTCAACATTTAAAATGAAAAAGTAATGGCACGATGTTTGACTTGGCAAAACGTTCCTTTTTTTTCAATATCTCGTTGTTTGAATGATTTGATAGAAACAAATAACCATGTATAAAAAAAACTTGCGCATTTATGGAGAATATTAACACATGGACCATATTGTTATTTAACATATGGACCATGTATAAAATACTTGTACACTCATGGAGAATTTTAACACATGGACCATATCGTTATTTAAGGATATTCGTGGATTTCTAATAAAGCCATCATATTGGACTAATTTTAATACTATAAGGCTTTATAAGAAGGGGACAAAACCGTATAAGATAAAATAAAAAATTTGTATAAGAAATAGTTCTTTTAGATATTAGTTTTACGAAAATATATTTATATTGGAGCTTAAAACAAATCTTGAAATTATGAAAAATTTAAGGCTTTAGAATTTAAATTTTAAGCTTGTTATTTTTAATAAAATCAATATGAACTAATGTTTATAGATTTTTTTTAATTTTTAAAATTATGAAAAATTTAAGGCTTTAGAATTTAAATTTTAAGCTTGTTATTTTTAATAAAATCAATATGAACTAATGTTTATAGATTTTTTTTAATTTTTAATAACGATAGTTGAAGTATTCTGGAAATCTCTTTCATAGGGTTGTCACCTAGTAAAAGTTCATGTGTCTTCCTACTTTAGAAATATTAGAACATATTTATTTGAAGGTCTATATTAGCAATTGTGCCCATTGGTTCAAATGACATGTTGGACATTTTATTATTACAACAGATTTTTGTTTCCAATACATGATTTAGCATAGTTGAATTTATTATTTATTGGAATTTTAAATAAAATCTAGTTTGTCCCTAAGCTCTACACCTACTTGCCTCTCAAGAGCTTCCAAAAGTGAACAATGGAAAGTTAATGTTTTTGGACAATATAATCCACATCTAGCTCCTAACATTGCAAAGTATGTACAGTCTCAACAGTCAAATGAATTAATTTCAAGTAGGTCAATTTGAAATTTGAAATTTGTGGGGGGAAGTTTAGTGGAAAAAAAAGAGGAGATTTGTTGTATCCTTCGTCAAGTCAAAGTGTGTGCAGCTCTCTGTCTAATTCGTAGATTTTATGACTGTAGTAGACCTGTGTATTTTAGCTATTGAGAATTGATTGTTCCACGTAGATTATGGGGGCTTTGAGAAGCTCGGTGTAGTTTATATACAACCCCAAATTGCTTCTAATTTAATTTGTAATTGGAAGTTATAGTTATTAGTTTTATTTTTTGAGTTTGTAGGAGTAAGTTTTATACTTGTAATAGTTTATTTTAGAATTTTATAGGAATAAAGAAAGGGTCTTGCATATATCCAATAATTTTCTTTGTCTTCATTTGTTAATATCCATTATGCATTCTCAATGTTTTGGAAATTCAGAGTTGTAAGTCTAATATGTTTACCCAATTTTAGGGATTTTGATATCTTTACATGGTATCATGGTTATTTGGCCCTTAATTATTTTGAGTTTGGGAATTTATTTTCTATTTATTTTCATTTCTTGTGTAGGAGACATGGATGGAGATAAAGGAAAGAGCTTGTAGTAGAAACTATCTTTTAATAGACAAAACTATGATGTTTGGGAAAAGAAGATAAAAAAACATTATGGTTGCAACAGATTTTTGGGAGCTTGTGGTCAATGGATTTGTGGATGTAACTAACTTATCTCAAATTATTTTCCTCTTAAATAATTAGAAGATTCAGTTGAAGGAGTCAAGGAGAAAAGATGCAAAAGCATTAAACTTGACTAAAGTAACCTTGACCAAGGTTATTTTTCCAAAAATAGTTGTAGCTTGTTGTTCAAAGAAAGCTTTGGATATCCTCCAAACAAGATTTAAAGGGACTAATAAATTTTTCATACTGAATATTGATGAAGGGTACTCCCCTTATTAATACAAACACAAACCAAAAAAATAGATGATTAACAAAATAATTACAAGAAAAAGAAATTGACTTCTTATTATCTCCACAAAAATGGAATTACAATATTATAAAACATGACATGCTAAGCCACATGGCCATTTTATTTACAATATTTTACAAGTCAAGGCCACCATATACATCCCCAAAACTGTACTAGACAACCATACAGGCCTTCCTTCTATAGGTAATTTTAGTCGCTCGAGAAGGTTCTATAAATTTTAACACTAAACTCGAAAGTTGACCAACCTTAAGATATTAATATTCATATTTTATTACATTACAAACAGCCTCGGCAACTTTTGAAACTCAAAATTAATTTTTTATTTTCTTTTCCATTTTAGGTAGTGCAACTTCTAGAGACCATAACTCATTGCATGTTGTTGTGATTGGCTATTATGACCCATTTTGGAAATGCCACAATTTTTTCTATAGTGCTTGATTTCTACACCAATCAAATGAGATTTGACCCCATTTTTTAGACTCTAAATTCTTCAAAATTGAGTTCAATATTTTTATACCCTACTTCTAATATTGAAAAAAAAAATCATAAAAAATGGACTTTATCTTGCAATGGAACTTTACTAGCAAGAAAACATATCTAAAGTGAATTTCAAGGAAGAAACAAGACCATTTTGAGGTCAATAAAAAACTTTCTAAACATAGTAAGCTGCTAGAAATAGTAACTCTTCACTGAAAAGGCCCTTATTCAAAAACATAAACCAAAATTATATTTGGGTGATGCAAGCTTGCCCTTACACCCAACATGCTCCTGCATCAGATACTCAAAGTAATTTGAGAAGAGGCACTCTATCCAACAAAGATTTGACTCCTTATAGAAGCCTCTAAAGTCTTCAAAATTGAGTTCAAAGTTTTTATGCCCTACTGCTAATACCAAAAAAATTCAACCTCTTCAAAAAAAGACTTGATCTTGCAATGAAACTTTACTAGTAAGGTGATATATCTAAAATGAACCTCCAAGAAAGAAATCATAATATTTTGAGCTAAATGACCAACTTACTAAAAATTGTAAGATTCCAAAAATAGTCGTTATTGAAAAATACAAAGATAATCGTTATTGAAAAACACAAACCAAAAATATTTTTGGAAGATGCAAAATTTCCTTTACACCTTGGATGTTCCTACGTCAAACACTCAAGATAATTTTAGAAGTTACCCTATCACTTCTTAGGTTTTCCAAGGAAACCCAATATGGTTAGCATTAGGTGGCACCTGTAATGCCCCACCAAGGGATCCAAAAGAATTAACCTAAAGTTTTACTAAGTTTGCCAAACTTTTTTTTTTTTAAGTAAGAAAGTATAACATGCACATCAACACAATAGTAGCGGAAGCACTAACATGTAATCATCAACAAACATACATAACAGGTTACATTCCTTAAGGATCCCAAGACGTTGAGTCACATTCAAATTTAATTAATTCTAAGTCTAACAACTACCACATCCACATGAAAGAATAATTATAAAGTCCCATGTCCTTTTAATATACATTTGTTCTGAATGTCTCTTGGAAAATTAATTCGGAATGCTCAATCATCCACTGTACATGTCACAAGGTATGAAAGGCTAAAAGAATATACATATGAAGAAATATAAAATACAAAATCATCCTTGGATCCATTATACAAGTACAATAAAATAAATGAAACTAATAACATACATGATACATCTATCAATCATAAAGATATAACATCATAAAACAAAACTAACTAAATGCGTGGATCCTCCCAACCGTCAATAGCATCATTAGACCATCGTGGGCCCTAGCCATCCCCCACGCATAACATCCCAAGCCACCAAAGAGATCATCGGTACTATGGTAATAGGGATGTCACACATAACCATACTACAACATATGCATAAAGAAATCTAACATACTAGAATAAAGCATAAGTATACAACATCATCTAAACATGATAAACAAGCATACCAAGAAGCTCCAGCCACGATGACTATGGACGGATCTCAAATGGTAAGAGTGAAAAAGCACTACCACCCAACCGCATGGAACCTAAATAGCCCACTCCCTCCACGCTAAGGAGATAGTCTCAAGTCCCAAACAGGATATCAGAACACAAAAAACAAGTGCTCTCTAAGTTTGGGAAATCCTAAAAGTACACTAACTCAAAGGTTCCAACATAGATAGACATCTAGACCCAGAGGCACACAAAGACACGTAGGAATCTACTAAACAAGTGGGAAAGTGTCATCACAAAAGTCACGTAGAAGTTACCTGAGCAATCCCTTAGGAATCCAGGGTCCCTAGTGATCCCTGCAGCCACTAATATCCTCTCATATTGACGAGGCATACTACGGAATGCAAGGTCGTAACCAAGTGTTCCCTCTACCCCATCCTAGTCTGTACTAGCACTCAAGGCATGGGAGAGAACATACAATTAATCTTGTTAGGTTCATTTTACTCTCATTTAGTGTAAATGTTATCACTTATTAAAACAACTTACAATGAGTTACCCTGGCAGCCACTTAGGGCCCCAGCCCCCATTGCAAGCCACTTCCCGACACTACACATAGATAACCTACCCTAGGCTCATGAAATCACAAATCTCAAAATCACCTCAGCCCTATACAAGTGACTAGAAAGCATCAAAAGATAAGCCAAAATAATCACATCAGTTCTCTACGAGCAACTGATAAGCATCAAATAATAATCATAATGATCACAATAGTTCTCCATAAGCAACTAAAGGCATCAATGATAAAACACAATATCTGACAGTTCTCCAACGAGCAACCGAAAAGTACCTCAAAGTAATACTGATTGAAAACTCCAAAATGGTCAAGTCAAACATATCACAACATGACATCATCAAGAGCAAACCACTTCAAAACATCTCAGTCCTCTCAAAGCGACTGGAAGGAAAATCAAATATAACTGATCGATGACCCAAAAATGGTTAAGTCAGGGATCTCAAATAGATACACCTCAGCTTCACACAAGGAAACTGGAAAGCAATAACAACTAGTAAAAACATCCATCATAGAGCATATCACACATCACCATGGTTGGGTTTATAAAGATCGAGAACAATTAATCATGACGTCACAATCACATAACCCCTGAGCCTCTGGTAACAACCTAAACTGGTCAAGCTAAAACAACCCCAACACCCCCAAACATAAACAGTACAAGGAACACATAATAGGACAGTCCACAGTTTGGTTGAATTAGAAAACACATAGTTTGAGTTAAACAAGAGCGTTTCAGTTTCAGTGTTGAGTTCAAGTAAATCGTCTCATATTTCAAATTGGTTGATAATATACTATTGAGTTAATGTGAGGTTTCCACTTCTAGTCGAACGTAATTTTTTTAAACAAATAGAACTCATAGTCTACCCTTACAAATTAATCCCTTTCACGTTCTTATAGTAGAATTAATCACGTCATGATTTAAAAGTATTAATAATCATTTATTAAAATAATAATAATTGATCATTAAATAAAAATAACCCCAATTTCTTTAATAATCAATTTATTTATTTTTTTTAAATAATCAATATAATTATCATGATTTTATCATTAATTCCAATTAGTTCCAATATCCATTTTCCTTTCTAAATTAATAATTAATAATTAATTAACATTCAATATCTGTTAACAATTTTCTTTACTAAATAGTATTGTTAATCATAATAATAAACTATAAATAAAATTATTTTAATAAATAATATTTACTAATTATTAATTAATAAAATTATATTACAAATCTTATTAATTAATAATTAAACCATTCAATACTAATAAAGTTTATTAAATAACAAATAATCTAAAATTTTCATATTATTAAATTTTTGAAAAGAAAAAAAACTAAATTTATAAATAAAACCAAATACAAAATTTTATTACTTAATAAATTTTATATTAATAAAAGTATTATTAAATTGAAATACAATATTAATACCATTCGTAACTTTATACAAAACTTAAAATAAAAACATTGTTTATAAATATGATAATCTTAACTTTTGATAAAACTTTAAGAAATTATATAAGCCGCTATTTTATATATATATAATTATAGCCATGCGACTATATAAAAACAACCAAATACGACTTAATAAAGTCGCAGGCCACCGAAATAAGGTGGGTAAAAGGTAAGTTTCATTATTTTATTGACTCTTGTAAATTTTTGTTTTTTTGTTTTTGGTTTTTTGTTTTTAAATTAAAATTTTATAAAATGAACTCCAATATATATATATATATATATATATATATATATATATATATATATATATATATATATATATTTTTAGATAAAATATTTTTATTTAATTGAATAAATAATTCAAATGGCTCTTCATAATTTATCTATTTTTTAAAAATTTCTAATTATAGTTTGTTCAATATTATATTATATTTTAAATCTTAAACCTCCTCGAATTCAAATTTAATATAATTAAGTTTAATATATTTAAATCTAAATTTTATTAAAAGCTAATAAAATTAAATCTAAACATATTATTATTATTATTATTTTAAATATCATTTGCGAGTATAATCTGATAGATGAATTACTGAATATGATTTATGGGAAAGATTGTGGAGATGAATTACTAGCAACCATTTAATTTTCCCATTTTAAAATTTTCTTTCAAATCTCAACCCTCCCTGGTTTTAAATTACGTTTTTCTTTTACCTACAGACGAGGTTTCAAATTGATTTATTAAATCCTTATATACAGATGAAAATGAATAGCAAAAGATTCAAGATGAAGAATTGACAAATTCGTATGATGAAATATGAGAAGACAAGTTTTCACAATCACGAAGTAGACATGAATATCAAATTATATAATTCAATCAATGATCAAAACACAAGACCCTACCTGAACCTGATGCTAACACACAATCCCCGAAAACTATGAGAGAATTCGCTCCTCTTCAAGAACTTTTCTCTAAAAAACTTTCCTAGAATTCTCCTTCTGAATTTTGCTTCCAAAATTCATCTCCAAAATTCGTTCCCAGAATTTGTGTTCAAAATCATCTCCAAAATTTGTCACCAAATTCATCTCCCAAAAATTCATGTCTCCAAAATTCATGTTCAAAATTCATCTCCAAAATCTCTAATTTTTTTACAAAAATGAACCCCCTAATTGTGATAAAAAGTTCTCTCCTTAAATCGGGGCACTGATTGTGCGTTCACCTTGGAGAACTCCTTGCTCACAACCCTTAACTCCCTATTAACTTTTTATTAATCTTTGCTTTATCTTTTTATGCACGATAAATGAATTATTGAATAATTGTATTTAATTTTCCACTTGACTTCTAATTTTAATTATTTATTACTTTTAATCTCATACAATATTTATGAATTAAAATAATATTATTGTTTTCACTTATTTTATCTTTTTAATTAATTTCTTTTATTTTCAACTCATGCACACATCATGCAATCTAGAATCTTTTAATAATATATTTTTCACTTTTAAATTTATTTTAGAAACTTAATTGATAAAATATTTATTAACTTAAATAATAATAATATTTAGCATTTATCTAAAAATGAACTCTAAATGTATATTAGTATTAAATTAAATTAATATTATCAAGTTCTAAATTTAAACTTATAACTTTATCTTCAAATTTAATTCTTGTTTATTTAATTAATTTCTCAATTAATTAAATATAATTAAATATTCAAATATCATAATAATTTCCCATTAAATTAAATCATTAATTAGTCTTTTAATTAGACTTAATTAATAGAAAATTCACCAAAGACTCATAAAGCAACATACGAAAACTCATTATAAAAAAACACAAACAAAATCAACAAAAGGGATATAATCATGAATTAACATCATTTGATGCATTCAGAGGGTACTTGACTCGGATACTTGTCCTAATTATCAATTAGGACAAATGGTTTAAGGGTTTAGGATTTGGACTTAAGAATTTATCTCCTCTCTCTTACCATTGAGATAATGCGATAGGGTACGCTCATCCTAACAATTCAAGGAAGTCGATACCTGGTACCTGCAACCTGCATAAAATCCAAGCATGTACAAGCACAATATTCTAAACTAAACAGACAATGGCAGGAAGTGGTACATCGTGTAGATCCCGACTAGTAGGTGACTATGACTCCCTTCCTTAACCACATCAGAAATGCCATACATAAAGAAAAAAAACATGCACACCATACACATGCAAGTATGGAGTAAGTATTCATAAAAAAACATGTACAATAACCATCTAACTAATCATCATTAATAACTGCAAACACTGTGATAATCATCATACACACATGAAATATAGAGTATCAAGTAATCTCATCATATAATCAACTGAATGCAAAACAATATATGATAATCTTAAAACAATGCTTCTAATCATAAGCATAAAACTAACCTAAAAGAGTTCGGTATTGATAACGAAAATGTGAACTAGGGGCAGGCATTACAGCACCAATGGGCAATATAACTCAATCAGCAATCCTAATACCTCCTCCTCATGCAACTGCCTGTAAAATTTCAGCCAAAATCCACATCCAAGTCAAAATTTATGACTCCCAAAAGTTGACTCATCATTCTCCCCTTCTTAAAAGAAACACAGCTACTGCAAGTAGCTATCTAGGAATTGCTACAATTTTATTGGATCCAACTAAATTACTACCCACTCAGATAACCATGTACTCTTTGCTTCAGGTACCCCATCCCACTGCAATAGGTATCTGTTATGATGGCCATGCTTTGTGGAGCTAGTCTGCTTGTCAATAATTTTGGAAATCTTTTCCTTCTTCTACTTGGGGAGGTGATGTTGCCAATCCACTCCCTGGTCATCATCTATATTGGGAAAATCTCCATGGAATGTGTATAAATCAGAAACATTAAAAATCGGGGAAATGTCAAGATTTGTTGGCAAGCTGACCTCATAAGCATTATCCTTAATTTTTTTGATGATTTTGAAAGGCCCATTCCTTTTATAATTCAATTTATGATTCCCTTCTACTACCATAACCTGGTCCTCACTAAAGTCCCCTTCCTCTCTCCTATTTTGCAGGACCTTGTTTGGAATCTATATTTCTTTCAAATCCTTGGAAGGATTCTCCTCAACTGTAGTTAGAACCTCCTCAAGACAGTGTTGAGGGACCCTTTCTTCCTCCTCTATTACTCTGATTGTACCATTGATTCTACTTTTCTTCAACCTTTAGAGCTAATTGGTAGGCTTCCTCCATTTTATTAACACAATGCATGCTCAATTCATCTTGGATAGAGAGTTTAAGGTCATTCATATATCTAGTAACCACCTACTCATCATCTTCTTGATGCTCTATTCTCATGGATAACTTATAGAAGTCAATTGTGTACTCTTGTACGGAAGATAGATTTTGCTTCAAATTTTGGAACTTATGAAACAGGGTTTGTGAGTAATCTAAAGGTGAGAACTTTTCCTGAAGATTTTTATCCATCTTGCTCCATGTTTTGATCTTTTCCTTTTATTTTTTGGTTCATTCCTTATGGAGGTGATCCCACCATATCATTGCATGTTCCTTTAATTTTGTGCAGGAAAACTTCATCTTCTTTCCCTTTGCTATAGGCTTCGATTCAAAAAATTTACCCATTTCATTTAGCCATCCTATCAATTCTTCTGGCTTAAGACTACCAGCATAGTCTAAGACTTTGATCTTGATCCCTTCATTGTTTCCTTCTAAAGCCTTAAGCAATCTATCTTCATAGCTCAACTCTTCCAAGGGTTCTTCTTCATTTTCTTCATTTTGATTAACACCTCTTCGATTCCTAACTTCATTTGATTTGTACTCTCCTTGTGCTACTAGTATTCCTTGATTATCCAATCTTTCATTCAGCCATTCAATCTGCCTCTTCATATCCAACATAAATCTTTACATTGGAGTGACACTTCCTCTTCCTCTTCCTCTCCCAACCATCTTCCCACTATGATACCAAATGATGTAGCCCAAACCCTGTCAAAATAATACTTAGAAAATATTAACACAACACAGATTTTTAGAATACCAAATTCTTCATTAAACATCTCGAACTCTACTCTGCCTTACAATGAAAGAAAACACCCACATATTACAATTCTAAAAATTACCTTATTTGGCAAATTTTTGGAAAAAATAGAATTTTCTATTTTTGGTAATTTCCAAAACCCATCGTGCGAATCCTGATTTTTCCCAAGAAAAGCCCCCAACTAAGGTAAGATGAATTGCCAAGTAATCCATGAAATGAAGAAAATGATTTCAGATTTATTACCAAAAAACAACTTTCCAAAAAACTACAAAAACTACATAAACTCAATTTTGGAGGTCAAGATGAAATTTCAAGCTCCTGGAAAAATGTTGAAATGGCCACTTATCCAACTAAGCTTGATTGGAAATCCAAATAACTCATCCCCATGCAATTGCCTATAAAATTTCAGCCAAAACCCACATCTAAGTCAAAAGGTATGACTCCCAGAAGTTGATGCATCAGTTAGCCACAATGAATCTTTAATAGGTTTTCCTTTCTATTTGACTAGATATTCTTCATATGTCATATTTCTTGTGCTTTTTCAAATCTGATTGTCCAAAATATTTTCAATCTCTTCTGTAGTTGATGTAATTTCTTGAATACTCCAAAGTGTTTTTGTGACCTCATCTTTAACACCTCCTTCATGATACTCTATCGGATATAAAATCTTAAATATTGGTGAAATATTTAGTTCACTAGGAAATTCTACTTCATAAGAATTCCCTAAAACATGTTTCTTTGGTATCTTGCATGGTCCAAACCTCTTCATCTTCAACTTATTATATGGTCCCATTAGAAATCTATCCTTACTCAAATGTGTTAGGATTAGATAAAAAAATAATAATAAACATGAAAATATAACCAATATCACAAATGAATAAAGAACACAAGCAAACATAAGACACAAATATTTAACATGGTTCACGAAATCGTTAGCTTGGCTTGTCAAAAAGAAAGTCCAATATTATTATCCAATAACTTCAACCTATTAAAATCTTCAATCTTCCCTTACAACATGATACCACAACAAGAAGATATGTATTTAAATTAGGAAAAACCCTACCTCAATATTACATGACTTTTGTTAGCTTAAAAAAATTAAACCCTAAGCATACTAAGTGAGTCAAGCTTGGGTAATCGGCTATGAGTCAACTCAAAAATGCCTAACAAGTTAACCAAAATAAATTGGCTTATGAAAAGTTTACAATGTTTAAAATAGCTCCAATAGCATTTCCACTAGCATCTCTATTTACTTGAAATTCCTTATTAACATCTAGAAGTGTGTTGTTATGTAACTTTCTATTTCAACATATCAAAATTTGTGTCTATTCATGAGGCCTACTTAAACTCTTTCATATCCCCTCTCATTATGTTAGTCAAGGTTCTACATATGCTGCTAAAACTTGTGAAAATTTTTTTGTAAAATCTAGCCAAGCCATGAAAATATCTTACCTCACTAGTGCTCCTTCGGATAGGCCATTCAAGGATAGCAGTTTGCTTCTCTAGATCAATTTTTAGACCCTTTGTTCAAACTACAAATTTTAGATATAGTAACTCCCTCACAAAGTTGTACTTCTTCAAATTAATCAATAGTTTATATTCCCTTAACTTATGAAATAGCCTTTGAAAGTTCATTATATTATCTTCTAACATCTTACTAAAAATAAAATTATCATCTACATAAACAATGAAAATAACTTACCCAGAAACTCTTTTAATGGCTCGTTCATGTGTCCTGCAAATGTGCTTGGTGTATTGGTTGGCCCAAAAGGCATGACTAACCACACACACAATCCCTCCTTTGCCTTGAAGGTTATATTACATGCATCTCCGTATTGGATCTACAATTTGTGATATCCACTCTTCAAATCTACCTTTGTCAAATACACATATCCACCAAAACCGTCCAAATATCATCCATCATTGGCAAGAGAACTCTTTATTGACAGTGATCCTATTAATAGCACAAGAATCTATACACATCCTCCATTCTCCAATTTTCTTGGTGCTACACCTATTGGTACAACACATCGACTCAAACTCTCTCAAATCAGCACTTTCTATAATATCTCTTGCATTATTATTTTTCAACTCTTCACTTTTACTAGTGGCATTCTATGTGTTTCCTTATTTTGAAAATTGTCTCTTAGAATCAAGTCCATCTAATAACTTATCTTTTCCACATGTGATCATCCATCAGGAACATTATCAAATACAATATTTGAAAACTCATCCAAAATATATATAGGTAAATCTTCCACTTCCTCTTTACCATATTTTAGAATTAAAGAAAAACACCTATGTTCATGACTCATACATTCTATGAAGTTCCTTCTATCAAAAAAACATATTTTTTCATTACTACATATGTTTTCTTCTTTTTCCTACTAAGGTTTTAGCTTGTGTCAAACTTTTCCCTTGTCAAAGAATAGGTGTTTGCATACCTTTCATGTATTTCATGAAAATAAAACTATCAGGGCATTTCCAACAATAAAAAACAAACATCCACAACATAATATCATAGTACAAAACCTCATCATGATAGTTTCCAATATTAAACTTTAGCAAACATTATTCATTAACAAGGCCTTATTATCCATTTGCATCTAAACAATCTAGTAGCGATTCGGATGCTTCATTTTGTATAAATTCAATTACTTAACCATTTCCTCATTTACAAGATTATATGTGCTACCTTATCAACCATGAGATTGCATACTTTACCATTACATTCGCAAGTGGTGTAAAACAAATTCTTGATTTATTTTGGTTCATTCTCATCACTCAACAAGGCTCTTCTAGTAACCAAGACCTCTCCTCTTTTAGCATCTTCATAATGTGATGATTTATAATATTCATCTATACACGCAACTCATGCATTTACCTCAAGTCTTTTGTTGGTTCTCCCTTGATGTTGAGGACACTCATAAGCTCTGTATGACCCTTCTTCTCCATAATGGAAACATGTCCCTTGAAAATATCCTCTTCCTGGTCCTTGACCTCTTGGTATTCCTTCTTGATCCTTGTTACTCTGATTTTGGGAATGGTTGAGATTATTTCCCCTCTTATTCTAACTTTTATTGGCCTTATCATTCCTTTTTTGGTCTTCATTTTGGCCTCCATAAGGTTGTATGTCTTCCACCATGACCTTGTTTACCTTTCTTTCTTTCAAACTTCTTGTTTAAATTTTCTTCCATCCTTATGTAAAATTGGTATGCCTCTTAAATATTACTCATTCTAACTAGATTCAACTCCTTGTGAATACTTGGCCTTAACACAATAAGGTAACAGGCAACTTTCTCCTTGTTGGCTTCCACATGGCATGTTCTGATGGGGACTTGATATTACTCTTTTGTGTACTCCTAAATAAATATTCCTTCTTGCCTCAACCCTTCATTTTCTTTAGCAGATTAAGATCATAATTGACAAGAATGAATTATCTCTTGAATCTATCCATTATTTGATCTCATCTATTATTTTTCTCATTTCCCTATCTATTTTTCTCCAACTTAATCTAATATCACCAATTTTTTGCATTACCCTTCAACTTGGCCTTCACAAATTTAACCCTCTTGGGATCTTTGATATCTTCACTCTCAAAATATAATTGCAATTCATTGATTTAGCTAATTAGTTCCTCTACGTTAAGATTGTTAGAAAGTAAAGTTGACCAAGATAACTAAGAGGGGGAGGGGGTGAATTGGTTATGAAATTAAAAAAACTCTCAATATCCTTATTAATTCCAAAATATGTAAAGAGTAGATGCAACAACAATAGAAAGATCACGATACATAATAACACCAGATTTGTTAACTAGGGAGACTAGGATATAATTTAGTGGCTAATATTCGTAAATTGGCTAATTTTAGAATTTTTTGGCTAGTAATTTGGCTAATAATTTAAGATTTGATACAACCTAAATCGCCATAATTTTATAAAATTGGGTTATAGAAAATTTAAAATCGCTCAATAATTTATTTTATTCAAAAATTTAAACTCAAATATTCGCCACAATATTTGTTACATGAATAGATTTGAGTTACCTAAATATAATATATTATTGGAGAAATTAAATTAAACTTACCAGTAATTATCATAATTATTAGTTACTTTAGGGATATATCACCAATATTTATTTTTCACTATTGATTTAAAGTATATGTAATGATTCTCATAATATTCCACCAAGTAAAAAAATGTTCAATTTTGATTTGTAATATTCCATGGTGATTAATGGACTTCCTATTATTATTGAGATTCATCAATATTTTATACAAAAATAATAATGATTCAAAAATAATCGCCAATATTAATCATATTTAGAATTAAAAATTGAGAGATTCGCCAAAAGAAATAATTTTGTTTTTTTAAGATAATGAGAGATTCGCCAATATTTTATTTCTTTATTTGGGGGCGGCTTTCTTAAAGTTTACCCTGAGGGAGACCCTTAATCAGAGGGAAAACCCTAGTGGGGATGCTACCTAGAGAATGATATACTAATATATAAGTTCTCTGTTAGAGGATGGACCCTATTACGAGTCAATGAAATGTGCATTACCATGAATGCTAGTGGTATTCCTTTGGAGGAGTATCCTAAGAATTGGAGAGATTGTGAGCATGATTGACATGTTACATTCATGATTGTGTTTGTCATTGATGTCAACATAGCATTGTTTCTATGAAGACTAGTAGAATAGCAGATAGAGAAAACGGTCATACAAACTGTGTATTGATAATTGGGTCGAATTCATTTGAAGAAGTATTCTACATTATTTCCTAATAAACTAGACAAGTGTGCATATAGAGAGTCAAAGACATGCACAAGTTATTAATGAATTACAGAAGAGAGAAAACAAATAGAGTAGTTAGTAAGTGGTTTCTAATGTTTAGATTGTATCTCTTTATAGGGATAGAATCCTAATGAGCTTAGTTAGATAGTTATAGTAGATAGCTTGGTGATGACGCTTGTAAGTGCACAACATCAACGATCATACGTGTGAAAAGTTGTAAAGACTATAAACTGACAATGTTGTCTAATTATAAAATAATTGTAATATCTTAATGAGGTCCTATTATAATTAATTGGGAAATCCTCAAGGCTAACTCAAGGAATTATTTTGAGGAAATGGTATAAAAGTAGGTTATTTTCCTTATGGTGAAGTATGTATTTTGATGAGAAAAAGAGTGGAAGTGAAAATTGTGTAAGTGATATGCGATGTTTGTAAATATGAATACGTGATCCAATGGATTATTTTGATGTGAAGTTGGGGATTTGGTATTTTGATTAGAAGAGGATTAGTTTAATAAAGAGGATAGAGGAGTTCAAGATCATTAATTTTTATTATTCTACAAGGAATAATACAAAGACTAGTTGGACAGTGAGTTCAATGGTCTTGCCCCTAAAGTTGTTTGGACACTAGGTCCTTCTACCTTCTACAACTCCTAATAGGGTTGGAAGCTCCTAACTGATGATTTATGGAGGATTAAACTAGATACTAAGAGGGGGGTGAATCAAAATCTTTAACAATTTATACCTTTTCACAAATTTATCCACATCCAACAATAACTTATGCATGTAATACAATGAATATAAACTTGTTGTAACACGTAAATTCATTCAATCACATGCATGAAAGTAATAACACATAACACAATATGTGTTACCTAGAAACCCTCCAAGGTGAAGGTAAAACTGGGCTGGGGATGAAACCCACAAATCTTCACTGCTCTAATAATAAAATTAACCGATTAAGGTTACGATATTTGACCATAATATATGATCTACTCTGTGAGGAGTATGTCCTATTAAAGACTTAAGAAACTATTAGGTTTCACCTAGTTAGAGGATTTTACAATTACAACTAAATAAGGATTCTATTAGGAGATTTACAAAGATCTATTAAAACAACTCCTTTAATAGATTTACCCTAATTCAAGTTAGTTAAAATGCACTCAATACCTAACTCTTAGTTTTCTCTACAAGCTTATTTTGGTTCTTCTCCTTACTAATTGGTCCTCTCCTTTAATCTAATACTCTTATCTTTCCCTTTCACTTTCACTTCTTATGAATAAGTCACTTGTTTTGTTAGATGATAACAAAACGATTGAATGACTTATGATCCCCTTCTCTCTGAACTGCACATGCATGAACACGACCACTTTCTCAGCTCTCACATTCTCTTGATCTAGGCTAAGATCATCATTATATAAATATTCCATGAATATTCTTCTAGATGGTTTCATGTTTTGCCTCTTCATCTTGATCATTGAACATACACATGGGGATATGTGATCCACGCCATGTAAATATTATGAAACAACCTCAAGAAGTATTAAATGTTCTATAAAAATCTCTTCAAAACTTAAACATACCTTCCAAGTCCTTCTGATAATCATTTTTTCTAAAACTCTATTTCATTCCTGACTTTTATATAAACTCTACATTATTTGGCCTCTACTATTACTGGTGCTCGGCATTGTTGTTTCTTAGCTTTTATTAACTTCCTAATTCTTGGTATATATTGTACCTAGCACATACTATATCACTTGGTACTTATATACTTATAATTATACTCAGCCTATATACCATAATTTACTCATCTTCTATAGAATTTCTTTATACAGACTAGCTTATGTACATGAATCAGCCTATGTAGAGTAGCTCAGTTATAGTGATGACCATCTGACTGTGTCTTGTAAATGACTAAGCAATTGAAACTAATAGAAAATAGAGGTTAGAGATACCAACAATCTCCCCCTTTGACATTAGTGGAAAAAATACTTTTTCATATTTTTACTTTGTCATATCAAGACAAAAACGAATGAGCTTTCCAAAAATGAGTGCTCCCCCTATGTCTTATGACTTATAAAAAATGAATACAAAAATTCATTACATCCTTTATTCATTTCCTATACATGATAATCCTTCTATATATACTTCTCCCTTGTATACATTTCCCCCTTATTTTTTATCACTTGATGTCACTATTGTTGGGATTGAAAGACCTGAAGATATCCATATGTTTCAATGAATTTATTGTGAATTCTAGTAATCATTGCTAATGCATAATTCCATGTAGTCCTTTCTACCTCCAAAATTTGATTCTGCAATTGTAATCTTGTAGCTAAATCAATCAAACTCTTAGCCACTAATAAGTTATGATCCACATTGATAAGATCCTAGGTTGATTTCAGTTCTTTATGCATGACCTCCAAATGAGGTATCAATATTGCCTAAATTGAGATCAACTTGGATCTCGTGGTGCTTTCATCTACCTAAAGCTTAGGCATTGTACCTTGACCATTCAATAGAACATTGTAGTGATCTATGCTAGTTCTTGTTGACTATGAGATAACATTGTTGGATGCCTTCATCTCAACCTGAGTCTTATCTACATGTGTCTGAATATCATTTGTAAATCTTGGCACATCTAAAAAAATTGTACACACCTGTTGTACCCTCTGTACAATATACATCATTACCTATAGTTTTTCCTATAATAGCACCTTCTTTTCAGCTATTGTTATGAAAAAATTATCCATAACCTTGGTCTCAACTCTTCTTGCTAACCAATCCATCAACTTATCATTGGATTAAAAAAAAGTTGCACTAACTTTATTAATGATATGTGCAAGTTGATCAATAATAGATGTCTCTTCATCTACATTTTGTATGTCAAAAGCTTCAACAAAAATATTTTTTACATCTTCTAATGTTTGTTCTTACTTTAGCTCTCTCCTAAGCTCTTCTTGTCTCTTTTTCTTTTCCTAAATTTCTAGTAGCAAAACATTTTTCTGCAAGGTGAGCTTTGCTAGATCAAATTGTGGCATCTCAATATGTTCATCCAAACTAACTTCAATATCTAGTGACATGTCCTTTATTTCTCTTCTCTTCCTTTCCAATGAATGGGTCTTGCTTCTCAGCAATACCTTAGGAGTAGGTGAAGGGGTATCACCACTCGGTCTTACTTGTGGATCAATGCTTGAGACAAAAAAATTAGCACTTGGTTCAGCCTTATTTGATTCTATGTTTACCTCAATTTGAGGTGCTAAAAAAGTATTATCATTTTTATCAGCTTCTTTATCTTCACCATCTTCTTCTTCATTTGTGAGCCTTGGTTGCTCAACTTCTAGAGTGTCAGGGGTAGCAACATGTATAGGAGACATGTTGTCTTGTAGACTTGATACACCTGAGCTTTCTCCACTACTATGTTCGTCATCAATATTTACAATTTCTACATTCATTGTTGTAAGCCTGAAAATGCTTTTCCACAACAACTCACTCTGTTGTCATATAGCTTCCTCTTTATTTTGTAAAATCAATAACATTCTATATTTAGGAACAAATATGCTCCTATGTTGTTTCATAAATTTTTCCTTTTGTTATTGAGATAGATCAGGCATAACTCTCACTATTATGTCAATTCTTATCTGGTTTTCGATTACTTCATCCTGTTATCATTTCCTCTCTGCTCTATCATATATATCCTTGTGTATCTTGTTCTCTATTGTACTAAGAGTTGACCTTTGATTTCCAATCAATTCTACCATAGCTTCCTCCACTTTATTTCTATCATTATTGCTATCATATTTCACATGTTTGAAACTAGTTAAACCTACATATCTTCTAATGCTCTCACATATCTCTTCAATAGTCTTGATGTGTCTGATAGATTGTCCTCTGACCAATCTCCTTCTCTTGGTATGAGGTTCACTTGACTCAGTAGCCTCTATTATTTTCATCTTTACAGAATGCTCGATAATAGTAGTTTTCATGGTCCTTGGCTTAGTTGGTGGTGGAGGTGTTGTTGCCTTCTTCTTCTTTGACCTTTGAGCCTTCTTTCTTAGTGGCATAATAACAATTAGTGTTTTACCCTTGTCAACTTCTTCCTCTTCTTCTTCTCCTTCCTCTTCACCACTGTCATGTTCTTCATCTTCACCAAGACCTTGAGTCAATTGCAATAGTTCTTTACCCTTTCCTAGGGTTCCTAATTTAGCTTCTCGGTCTTCAATCATCTTCTTCCTTTTCTTTTCATTGGAAGCTATCTTGATGTTTACTATAATCCTTTCCTTTGCTAATTCATATCTTCCAAATGGTTTTTCCATGACATCTATTTCTTCCTTTAATAATGCATCAATGTCTACACTCACATCATTACTTTCTATTTCATAACCAAAACTTTGTAGCCATGCCTTCCTTGGCTTTACAGCTTGCACAAATGTGTAATCCATATCAACAAGAAAACAAATTTCACTACAATGTTTCGTGATCAATTCCTCTAGAGTTCTTATTCTCCTTTTCATTCTCAACTTGAATTCATCAAAATATGGATTCATTTCATTATCAAAATTATCTCCCAATTGAGTAATAAACTCATTAATTTTCCTTGTTATTGGTTTTCTTTGTTCCCATACAACATTTCCTATACTAGGAAAATATTGTTGAATATAAAAGAACTTACAAACAATTAGGGAACCAAACTTGCACATTGAATTCTTTGCCTTTCCTATTGTTGATAGGTTTTCTTTCACTTGTATCATTTGTAGCTAAGCAAGATCATACTCATGATTTTTCATCACAATCTTCCATGCTTAGTCCATAGCCATACTCAGCACACTATTTAATCTACTAGATTGATAGTATTTGTGAGAAATGACTCTCATTGAATATTATATAAGTGGATTAGAAATGCTCGTAATAGAAAAACCATGTCCATTCCACTTAGCTCCTATATTAGCCTCAACTTCTCCTTGGCTCAAGCATCACGTGGTTTTCTTCCTATCTAGATTTGGATAACTAGAAACCTTATGCATCATCATCTTCATGATTTATATAGGTCCATCATGTAGCTAGTACTTCATATCATGATTTTTTCTTAAGATGACATTGATCCATTCTATTCTAAAATTTCTTGGAAATTCTAGGGCTCGAGTTAACCCTTTCCTTTCAAAAAATTTGAACTCATCCTTTAGGGTTCCTTCATCACATATCTTCTCATAAGCTTCTCTAATTTCATAGTCTCCAACTTCTTCGACTATTCACATGTACCAACTTCTAAAATTGTGAATCATGATGACTTTAGGTGGTATCAAGGATAACATACCCATTGAGTCTCCTTTAACAAAAATTTCTAGAATAGCACAAAGCTTAGGTGGAGGATAGGCATCACTCATCACTAATTACTAACATTTTGGCTCATTCTAGTAGTCGATGAAGCTTCCATGATCATAACTAGGGTTTGATGTATTTCCTTCTCTAGATGTTTAGCACTCGACCATGCTCATGTTCAACCTTATTGATCAATTCACTTCTTGAGATCTATGATAATTGCTTGAATTCATTTTATCGCTTGACTGCTTAATCACTCTGAGCTCTTCAAAATTCTATATGCAAGGTATAAAATAATGGATTTGAATTTTTTATATACCGTATCTTTTGATTGATTAGGTTTGCCATAAATACTTGTGTACTTTATTGAGGGGAAGCTAGCTAACATAACATCTCAGTCTCTTTCATAGCCTTCAATCTCTATTATAATTCTTTGTCTATGTTGTAACACTCGGTCAACATAGACAAAATACTAATACTCGGCAACATTTTACAAACTTTTTTCTCTTGCATCTTATATATGCAGATATGAACTTTTGGCACACATTTATGTAAGGAACTTATGTATGATGTATCATTTAGGTATTCAGTTCCATACTTGCCTCTTTTTCTCAATTAAAGATGACATGATCACCTTCTCCATTGGATTGGGTGACCTCAACTCCATTAACTCTAGTGTTTCCACATTATGGTTTCTTTTTCCATTTATGGTTCATTTCATTCCTCACTTGCTCAATATATACTTTGACTTTTCCTTTATCCTTTATCTGATTGTCTAAATGTAATTAAGTTCTACAATTCTTTCTTTGATGTCCAAACTTGTGACATTTGGAACATGCATTGTTAGGTGCATAATTCTTCTTTCTCTGATTTGGCTAGTAGGGTTTTGTCTCTAATCTATATTCAAATGCTCTATGCCCATATTTTTGATAGTTGTAGCAGTATCCTTCAAATCTAGGTGTAGTAGGTGCATTTTTCAATATTGACCTACACTCATGTATTTGATGTCTTGTATTCATTTCTTGTAGTAAAAATACAAACCAATAAACTTAGATTTAGAATTTTTCAATCCATGTTTTCTTTGAAAGATGTTTGTAATATGACCAATTTTTCCACAGTGATAGCAAGTTGGTTTGTCTTTTGGCCTTGCATTTCTCATTTCTCCAAACCTGGATGAGTTTTCTTTCTTAGTGCATGAATGTCCTAGCCCATTAGAACAACTTGATGACTTCATAAGTTCTTCAAAATATTTCATTTCTTTCTTTGGTTTGTTGAATTACTCCATAGATTCCTTCTCATTCTTCAGTTCATTCTTCAATATATCATTGTGAGATTTCAAGTTGAGAATATCCATATCTTTGTGATTTACTATTTGATTTGTAGCCATTAGTTGATTCACCATATCCATTTGTGTATTTGTGAACTTCTAAACATCTGATAACCTTACTTCTAGTCTAGTGGTCATTACCCTCTTGTCATATTCTGCCATTGTCCTATCTTCTTCATCTTTATTTCTTTGTCCAGTCACTTCATATAATCTCACAGATTGGATTTCATGTTCTCTTTTCAGTGCTCTTATCTCTTCATTGAGGATTTTTTTCTTTCCAAGTAGTTAAGAAGATGCTTTGTCATTAGGATTGATTGAGTCAAATAGTCCTTCAGTTTCAACTCCTTCATAAGAGAATTGATTTATATATATATATATATATATATATATATATATATATATATATATATATATATATATATATATATATATATATATATATATATATATATATATATATATATATATATATATATATATATATATATATATATATATATATATATATATATATATATATATGGCAATTTCATTTCTCCTTTGTGGGGAATCCTTCAGATCATGTCTTGCCTGTTCTAACTTATGCAATGTAAGTTGGATGTTGATCACCTAATTATCAATAGTCTTATCCACTTTGAAATTCTCCATCTTCCAAGACCTAATCTCCAAGACTTTATACTTCCTTTAGAGAACCAATTCTCTGATAGCAATTATTGATTTATGGAGGAAAGAAACTAGACACTAAGAGGGGGGGGTGAATCAAGATCTATAAAAATTTATACCTTTTTTAAAAATTCAACCACATCCAATAATAACTTATGCATGTAGTAAAATAAATGTAAACTTGAAGTAACATGTAAATCAATTCAATCACATGCATGAAATTCACTACTCCAGTAATAAAGTTAACTAGTTAATGTTAAAATGTTTGACCATAATATATGATCTAGTCTATGAGGAGTTTGTCTTGTTAAAGACTTAAGAAACTGTTAGGTTTCACCTAGTTAGTGGATTTGACACTTACAACTAAGGACTTGGTTGCGAGATTTACAGAGATCTATTAAGACCACTCTATTAAGAAATTTACCTTGATTCAAGTCTGTTAAAACTGACTTAGTAACTAACTCTCAATTTTTTCTACAAGCTAATTTATAGTCTTCTCCTAACTAACTGGTCATCTCCTCTGATCTGATACTCTTTTCTTTCAATTCTACTTTCACTATTTATGAATAAGTCACTTGTTATATTAGATGATAACAAAACCCTTGAATGACTTCTGATCTCCTTCTCTCTTAACTTCACATGCACAAACATGAACACTTTCCTAGCTCTCACATTCTCTTGATCTAGGTTAATTTCATCATTATATAATGGTTCCATGAACAATCTTTTAGATGGTTCCATGTTTTGCCTCTTCATCCTGATCGTTGAATATACACATGAAAATTGTTGACATTATGGTCAAGTTTGTTTATTAGTGACTCACACTTAGTCAAATGGTTAGTAGCTACTGAGATTATCTTATAGTTTATTGGGTTAACCAAGTAATTCAAGTTCTATCAACATCTACAGTTGCTACCAAGTTCCAGAATTAGTATTCAGTTTGCATCGAGCAGTATCTACTAAGTTGAGGAATATCAATGCAAACTGAGCTTCATAGTATTTATAGAGTTGCATAGTAAAAACCATGGCCTCCAGTGTTTACCAAGTTTGTAGTATTAGTGATGTGAATCTGGTGTTGACTAAGCTAGGATGTGTAAACCAAGTGATTTTGTTTATACCGAGCTCACAGTGTTAGTATCGATTGAGCCATGCAATGTCAACCAAGTGATTTAGTTTATATGTCGAGTTTCATAGTGTTCACCAAGTCACCAATGTTGATCGAGTGTAGACTACTTGGAAGTGATTAGAATGAACCAAGCTTCTATGTTGACTGAGAGCATGATGATGTTGAATGTTGCCAATGGTTGTCGAGTATCAGAACCTCACCGAGTTTGTCTTCAAAACCCAAGTACCAGCAATTGGGCTGACTTTGTGTATTTTGGTAAAACTTGTATTGTAGCTTATTTTGATGAATTGTAATTTGGATGGTTATATATGTAATGTATTATATCAAATCCAAATAGAAGTAAGAAAATAGAGAAGAAGAAGGCTACAAGCAGTATAAGGAGTAGCAAATATTTATCTATCACAATAAGGTGATCATTACATTCCAAAGGAATCTCAACCAAAAAATCAGAGTTGTAGATCAGAGATCATCCATTGGTTCATCCTAATAGGTGGAATAGTTAAATCCTTTCACAAGGTAGACTTAATAGTCTTTTTTAAATCTCTTTACTGAGTGCATACTTCATAGTATGTTTTGTAAATCCTTTCACAAGGTGGACCTAGCAGTCCTTACTACTCCTAACATGGCAGATCATCAGAAGTGATCAATTGTAAACCTTAATCAGCCAACTTTATACTACAATACTAAATGTTGTGGGTATCATCCTCACCTCAATTTTACTTTCTATTTGGAAGGTTACTGGGTCACCATATCTTTTGTTAAAGTGTTATCAATGTTTTAATGCTTTCTATTTTTCATGCATGCAATTAGATCAAAATACATATGAAGGATTGATTAGTGAATTAAGATTAAGTTTTATTGGTTCCTAATTTACCCCTCCCCTCTTAGTAACCTAGTCTATCCTATATTTCCAATAGAGAATATGTGAGCCACACCATATAAATATTATGTAACAACCTCAAAAAGTATTAAATGTTCTATAACAACCTCTTCAAAACTTAAATATATCTTCCAAGTCAACCTGATAATCATTTTTCCCAAAACTCTATTTCATTCCTAATTTTTGTTTAAACTCTTCATTGCTTGGCCTCTACTATTACTAGTGCTCAACATTGTTATTTCTCAACCTTTATTAACGTCTTGATGCTTGGCATATACTATTCTCAACACATACTACATCACTTAGTACTTATATACTTGGAATTATACTTGGTTACTAATAACTTGCTCAGCCACTAAATGAGCCCAGTTTGTATACCATACTTTACTTGACTTCTATAGAATTGTTTGATACATACCAGCTTATGTACATGACTCAACCTATGTAGAGTAACTCGGTTGCAATGATGAATGTCTAACTCCACCTTGTAAATGACTATGTGATCAACATTAATAGACAACAAAGTTTAGAGATACCAACACTAACTTAGATTTAAATTCTCCTATTAGGGACTGATATGTACTAAATTTATTTCATTGGCTCCTAATAGAGTTCATCCTTTTACAAGGAACTTTTATATTAGTACATCATTTTTTGGATACCATCCCCACCATGGTTTTCCCTATGATCAAGGGTTTACCTAGTTAACATATCTGATGTTATTGTGTATGTGTATCTCCTTATAGTTTCTTATTGTATTGCTCACATGGTTAAGAATGAATAAGGTTGATAAATGATTAAATAATTGGATAACTAATTCACCCTCCCCCCTCCCCCCTAGTTATTTTGGTGGACTTTACTTTCTAACAACTAGTATAGAGCATCAGGTCCTTGAAGAAAAATCTTAATAGCTTAAGGAGATCAATGGTGGGTCACTTTAGAAAAGAAAGTCATAATTTTGATAGAGTTAACTATGGTAGGTAGAAGGGAAATATGAAGACTCATTTTCTATGTATGGGTCTAGGATATTGGCTAATGACAAAGAATGGAAAGAAGATTGTGGAAGAAAGAAAACTTGAGGATCGCAAAAAAGTTGAAAGAGATCTATTCATGTGCAATATGCTTTCCAAAGAAGGATTAATGTTAGTTGTTCCTAAAAATGAATATAGTTAGGTAAAATCCTTAGATACATCTCATAGAATTTGGAGAAATTTAGAAACTACATTTAAAGGTGATGTACGTGCTAAAAGAATCAAATTACAAAATTGGATATGTTTATTTCAAGATGCTAGAATAATGGAAGATGAATCTATAAGAAGCTATATTGGTAGAATTTTAGAAATTGTTGCAAGAATTTAGTCTTGTTAAGGATCTAAAGATGAAGATGAGATTGTATGGAAATTTTTGAAAACCTGAACACCACCATTCAAGTAAACAATGCAAATGATCAAACTAGTGATATCCTACATTGAGAAATTTACCAGAGAGACATTACTTGGAAGATTGGAAGAATAGAAGAAAGCTTGAATCAATATGGAGACTTACCCAGAGTGGTGTTAGAAATAGATGACACTTAGAGGGGGAGGTGAATTAGTATTCCACAATTTTTTTCCCACAACTAAATATTTTTAATTACTTTATAACTTGCATATGAAAGTAAACCAATAATATTGAATAGTGAATATAACCATACACAAAGAGAACTAATAATACCACTAGGGAAACCTTGGCCAAGGGAAAAGCCCGATATGGATGATACCCACATGATGATTCACTAAGCAAAAGAATCTTGTTAAGGATATTGACTTTGTTAGGAGTCTATGAAATACATATAGTTTCTTGAGTCCTTGTTAGAGGACTAGACCATGTTTAAAGCCTCAACCCTATTAGGAGTTGGTAGATCAAATACAATGTATGCAAGAAGAGCCCACTCCCCTAACATGCAATATAAAATTAATTTTCTTCACAAGAGTATATATACATGCAATATTCTTTTACTAATGTACATCTCACACTTGCTCTAATCATACATCATATTTTGCATCATATAAGGCTCTCATATTACTCAATATTTCTTCACAATAGTTTGCATCACATTTGCATCACTTGTAAATTACTTCACATCGCGTATTTATCTGTGCAAGATATGATCTTTACTTATACCTAGCAAATTATAAAAACTCCTCTTAGTTGCCCTTAATGCTTTCACACATTTGACTAATTATAAAATAACTTGGACTAAACAGCTAGGATGTCAGCACATCATGATTAAGTAAGTATTTTGTTACCAAAATAATTCTTTAAGCTGTACACTTCAATTAACTATCATGCTTTGTTATGTTCTATTGATTACTTGAACTAGTAATTTAACTAGAATTTGTATCATATTGTTTGTACAAGTCTATGCATTGAAATACATCATCATGATACTGTCAACTATCGATCCTCAATTGTGCATGAGCTAATTCAAAGTCTATCATCTGTACATACCATATCTATTTTTGTACTGTTGCAAACTATCTAACACTTAGAAATTTTCTAACTCTGATAACATCATGAAATATCAAAAGTATATGTTTTCATAAATGAAAACACTTATAGATCTACCTAGCCACATTTCTAACAAGTGGAACCATATTTTAGTGAATTAAGTATTTGTCCTTCTTTATCAAGAAGTGCAAGCACCAATGGAGACTGTGCTAGCAGTAGCAGATCCAAGTCTAAGGACAATAGAAGAATTGAAGAGGGAATTTCCCTACTTATAAGGAGAGAACCAAATGGTTAGAGAATTTTTAAATGTTCTACTTGCAATGAATTTGGTCATTATGCTTCTAAGTATCTGAAAAGAGAGAAAAATTATAAGAAGAATTCAAGTCTAGAAAACTTAGAGATTGTTTATATGCAATTAAAGATGATGAGTCTGAAGAAAGTGTTCACAGTGAAAGTGATGATTAATTTGGCTTTGTAGCTATAAAAGAAGAAAATCTAGAAAAAAGAAGTTAGAGAAGAAAAAACCCTAGTTTTACATGTTAAAAAGGGAGTTGATTGGATTATAGATAGTGGATGTTTACATCATATGATTGGATACATGAATAATTTTGTTAAGTTTACTAATCATGATGGAGGAATTGTCAAATTTGGTAATAATGCAATTTATCATATTAAGGGAATGGGATATATCACTCTTGATGGAAAGACTAACACTAATGATGTATATTTTGTTGATGGGTTAAAGCATAACCTATTGAATGTTGGAAAATTGGTTGATAAAGGATATCAATTGCAATTCACAAAGAAGACATGCATTATCAAGGAAAAAGATGGTAAGTTGAGGGGAAATAGTACAAGATCTAGAGGTAATATTTTTCAATTAAACCCTATAGAGATAACATGTTTGGTTACAAAGGTGGATAATAGTTGGTTATGGCATAGAAGATTTTTTCATAAAAATTTTGATATTATTGTGAAGGCTAGTAGCACATTTGATTTGATAGATCTACCAAAAATTTGAAGTCTACTAATGTAATGTGCAAAGAATGTGTCATAGATAAGAAGAAGAAATTTTTCTTTCCTAGCAAGAAATTCACTACCATAGCAAAAAATGGAGATTGTTGATAAAGATTTGAGTGGTCCTATCAGAACAAGAGGTTTCTATGGTGAAAGGTACTTTATGATTTTTGTTGATGATTTCACTAGAATGATGTGGGCAGTATTTCTTAAAGAAAAGTCTAAGGCATTTGAAAATTTTAAGTTGTTTTAGAATAGTATTGAGAATGAATCTGGAGTAAAGATAAAATGTTTGAGATTAGATAAAGGTGGAAAATTTACCTCAAGAAAGTTTTAACATATTTTGTGAAGAAAATGGCATCAAGAGATAGCTATTAGCACTTAAGACCAGTGAGAAAAATGGGGTTGTTGAAAGAAGAAATAGGTCTGTAATAGAAGCAGGAAGAGCCATGATGTTTTGGAGAGAAACATTCAATACAATAGTATATACAATGAATAGAGTGTAGATTAGAAATGGTATAAACAAGATTCCCTATGAATTATGGTTTGGACATGCACCCTTAGTAAAATATTTCATAATTTTTGGACATTCCCTTGTAGTAGAAAAAGGTGTGAAAGTAGGCAAGTTATATCTTTGTAGAGGTCATATTGTTCTTTCTACTTTGATTGTTTCAGAGAAAAATGAATGTTCAGGAACAATTGTTGTAGTTAAGCAAGGAGAACAAATAGCTACTATAGATTCTAATACAACGCTATGGCATAATAGACTTGGGCACATGAGTGAGAGACGTATAAAATTAGTTCATTCAAATAAAGTTTTACTAGGCCTGAAATGTGTTAATATGGATTTTTGTGAAAGTTGTGTGTATGGGGGGAAAAAAAAGAGTGAGTTTTGTGAAGACTGGGAAGAAAAATAAAAAGGAGAAATTAGAGCTTGTGCATATAGATGTATGGGGACTAGCTTAGGTATCTTCCCTTGGTGGCTCTCATTATTATGTTACATTTATTGATGATGCAACTAGAAAAGTATGAGTTTATTTCCTTAGACAAAAATCTGATGTATTTTAAACTTTTAAGAAATGAAAATGTTTGGTTGAAAATGAGACTGGTAAGAAATTAAAATGTCTTAGATCTAATAATGGTGAGTATTGTAGACAAAAAACTATTCCAAGGACAACAGGACTATAATGGAGCATGCAAGGAGAATGAGGTTGCATGTTGGGTTTCCCTTACACATGTTGGTGGAGGCTTTCAATACTACTATATATTTAATTAATAGAGGTCCCTCTACTCCTTTGGGTTGTGGTATACCATAGGAAGCATGGATTGGTAAGAAGGTGAGTTATTCTTTTCTTAGAACCTTTGGTTGTGAAGCATTTGCTCATATAGATTCTGAAAATAGAACCAAGCTGAAAGCTAAGTCAAAGAAATGTGTATTTGTTGGATATGGCATTAATGAATTTGGTTATAGGCTTTGGGATTTTGAAAATCATAAAATTGTAAGAAGTAGGGATGTAATATTCAATGAGAAAGTGTTGTATAAAGATATGTTGTAGCAACATGAGAAAAAAGAAGATGATTATGTAGTGTTGGATGATACTCCAAAAGATGATGTTCCATCCATTCCTCATGATGTGCAACAATGTAACAACAAAAACCACACACACCAGTGAATATTAGACAGTCAACAAGGCTAATTAGACCTCTAGAAAGATTTTATCCTTCTTTGTATTCTATTTTACTTACTGATGCTGGTGAACCGGAATGTTATGATGAAGCTATGCAAGTGGATACTAAGATTCGGTGGAAGTCTACAATGAAAGAAGAAATTGACTCTTTGCTAAAAAATAAGACATGGGATTTATGCAATTTGTGTACAAGTAAAAGGGCTTTACAAAATAAGTGGGTCTATATGTTGAAAAAAGAGGAAGGAGGTAAGAAAATATTTAAACCCAGGTTAGTTGTAAAAGGATTTGCACAAAAAAAAAGGCATTGATTTTGATGAGATATTTTCTCCTATTGTTAAAATGACTTCTATCTGTACTATTTTAAGTATTGTGGCTATTGAAGATTTGCATTTGGAGTAGCTTGATGTTAAAAAAGTCTTCCTTCATGGTGATTGGATGAAGAGATATATAGGGCACAACCACAGGGATTTGAGGTCAAGGGTAAGGAGAACTTAGTGTATAGAATGAAGAAAAGTTTATATGGCTTGAAGCAAGCACTTCAACAATGGTATCTAAAATTTCACAGGTTTATGCATGAGCATGGATACAATAGGTGTCATTTAGATCATTATGTTTACTTCAAGAGGTTGGATGATGATAGCTACATTATTTTATGTTTATATATTGATGATATGCTTGTATTTAGGTTTAAAATAGATCACATTAAGGGGTTGAAATGCCAGTTAGCACATGTATTTTCTATGAAGAATTTGGGGGAAGAAAAAAAAATCCTTGGTATGAAGATTTGCAGAGATAGGAAGCATAGGAAATTGACACTATCTCAGGCTGATTATGTTGAGAAGGTGTTGCAACATTTCTCTATGGAGAATGCTAAAGTTGTTAGCACACCTTTACCTAGTCATTTGAAGTTGACTAAGGAGATGTGTCCAAAGACACATGAAGAGGAGGACAAGATGTCTAAGTTACCCTATGCTTCAGCTATAGGAAGCTTGATGTATGCTATGGTATGTACTAGGCAAGATATTGCACATGCAATTTTGCAATTATATGAGTCATTGAGGGCTTGAGCATTGGAATGCAGTTAAATGGATTCTTAGATATTTGAGAGGAATATCAAGTAAGTTTTTACACTTTGGGGGCTCTACTACTAATGTACAGGCCTATGTTGACTCAAATTTGGTAGGGGATATTGATACCAGGTGGACTACTATAGGTTATGTATTTACTATCGGTGCAGCAATAGTGAGCTACATTTCTAGGTTATAGAAGGTTAATGCTTTATCCACTACATATGTAGAGTATGTTGTTGCTACAAAGGAAGCCAAGGTGATGATATGGATTCAGTTCTTCTTGGAAGAATTGGGACACCCTTAGAGGGATAATTATTTGTTTGCAGATAGTCAAAGTGCCATTCATCTTGTGAAAAATTGTGCTCTACATTCAAAGACCAAACACATATAGTTGTAGTACCACTTCATTCGATCAATTTTGGATGATGGATAGTTAAAGCTGGAGAAGATACATACAAGTGATACTTTGGCAGATATGTTTACAAAGGTAGTGACAAGGGAGAAGCTGAATTCCTCTTTAGCTTTGATTGGTCTTCTAGACTAAATAGTAATAAAAGAATAGTACAATCCAAGGTGGTTTGATCTAGTGGGAGCTCCATATGGTAGTAGTATTGCTACAAGATTAGTCTCCAACTGGGAGATTGTTGTCTAGTGTGGAGTTTGATCAGTGCCCAAGTGGGTGATTGTTAGTTTGTGGTGACTAATCAGGGAAGTACTATACATACTTCATAAATTCTTTTTTTTTTAAATTGGGCTACTATTCACCAATAGTGGGCTACTATTCACCAATGGCTAATATTCGCCAATTGGCTATTGCTTATATTCACCAATTTATGGCTGACATGTTGTAACTAATTTTAACCCTAAAGCAACACAAATACTTGTATAAAAGGGCTTAAGGTTAGGGATTGTTTTATAAGGTGTGATGCAAAAATTGTTTCTTGTGGTGGTATTGAGCTACAAGGGATTATGGATTGTAATCAGGTCGTAATCACTAGATCGTAATAATGTTGGACTTGCTATTTAGTGGATGGAGCTTAGAGTTTGGGTGAACCACATTAAATCTTAGTGTCTTGTGTTCTTTTCAATGTGATATATTACTTTCTGATATTGTTTATATGTTCATGTAATTGTTATTTCTGTCTGAGGTTTAATCGCAACATTTAATTTGTGTATGGGTATTTATTTTGTATTGCAGATGACTTATGGCTTGTATGGGCATTTAATATAAGGGTTTATTTTAAATTTTTATTTTCTAGGCTAACTTGTGACTTAGTTGGGCAAAAATAGGGAGTCTTGTGGAATTTTTAGTCATTATTCATCAAGCTTGGAGAAGTGAATGTGGCAAAAGAGATAACTTTGAGAAGGGCTAGTAGCTAAGGCTTGGGAAATGAGGAGATTTCTTGGTGGGTTTATGAGCACAAATTTAGAATCATTTTTGGGTTTCTACCAAATTGTGGATCTGGGCTAGCTAGGGTTTGGATCTTGCGAGATCTTTCAAAATTACTATTGTAATTGATTATATATTTGGTCGTAACCTGGAAGACCTTATAGTCAAGGATGTTGGATGTAAATCTTATGATTATATTATGAGAATTGATATTATTTTGGATCTAAATATATGTGTTATTATTTTTCTTCTATTGTGTGGTTATTTGCTAGGGGCTAGCACATCTTCTTTGGGGATTCTCTTGCCTTATACTACATCAGGTGGTATTAGAGCATAGTTTACATTGAATGTGTAGACCGAGTGTCAAATCAAAAGTCATTTGCACTAGGACTTGGCTAAACATTGGAAGAGGAGGTTGATCTTGTGGAGTTGATTAATCTTGTGGAGTTGTGGACTTGTTGCAAAGGGTTTACAAAAACCTTGGAAGATGCCTCTAAGAAGATTGGACCCTAGGGCGATTGATGATGATGTTCTAGAAGCAAGGCTCTCAGAGAAGATGGCGTTGATGAAGAATGATATGTTGGAAGCATTAATGTTGATGATAGTTCTATGGGGGAGTATTGTAGAAAAATAATTAGATCATTATCATGATGATATATTACATTCATGGATGTGTCTATCATTGATGTCAACATAACATTTTTTTGTGGTATCTAACAGAAGAACAGCAAAAATATCTAGTTGGTACAGATGGACAGTTGAGCATTTTCACTAAGAAAGGTTAAAGGGAGATACTACTAAGTGTCTAGTATATGTAGCTAACCTCAAAAGCATAAGATATTAATTCTAGAAGAAGTTGTGCAAGTTTTGGGTAAGATTATTCTGAGAAATAGTTTATAGAAGCATGTTTTGGTAAACTTGTTATATCTCTTAACAGAGTTGTTATTCTGAGAAGCCAAAGTTAAATATGTGAAGAAGACATTCTGGAGATGACGTAGTTAATCTCGCTCATCATAATGTTACCCATACAAAAAGTTATCCAAGTTACAAGGCAAAATATTAATGTTATCCCTAAGTGTAACATGTTCTTAATGAGGTCCTATTACAATTAATTGAGAAGGTTTAATAGTTGACTCAAGGAATTGTTTTATGGATTCGATATAAAGGAAGGACATTTTCCTTTATCATACATGAAATGGATTATTGATTGCAAGAAGCACAACGAGCATAATGCAAAGATAAGCAGAGCAGAGCGAAGGTGAAGGAAACTTCATTGCTGAGGTTTTATTGTGAGATCCAAAGTTTGATATTTAGATCCAAGGTTTGTGACATGGTCTACAAGGTTTGACAATGATTTCTCTGGTTGACAGGATAGAGGAAATAACTTAAAGTACAGTATAGAAAATTATTATGCAAGGAATAGTTGAGAGATCAGTGTGAGTTCAATGGTCTTTCCCCAAAAGCTATTTGGATAGTGGGTCCTTCTATCTTCCATAACTCTTAATAGGGTTGGTACAACTCCTAATACGGTTGGAATCTCCTAACAGGGATTCAAAGTCTCCTAACAGGGACTCATATGTACTAAATGTTTTAATAGACTACTAATAGGGTCCATCCTCTAACAAGGAATATTTATATTAGTACATCATCTTGTGGGCACCATTCCCATTAGGGTTTCCCCTTTGATCAAGGGTTTCCCTAGTTAACATATCTGGTGTAATTGTGTATGTGCATCTTGTTATGGTTGATGTTTACTTTACTTGAATGGTTAAGATTATTTAAGGTTGATAAATGTTTAAATTATTGCATAACTGATTCACCCCACCCCCCCCCCCCCCCCCCCCTCCCAGTTTTCTTGGCGGACTATTGTCTCTAATAATTGGTATCAGAGCATCAAGTCCTTGAAGATAAAGCTTAACAAATTTGGGAGATCCATGGTGAACATATTAAAAAAGGATAGTCCTAAGTCAAATAGAGGAAATTCTTCGTGAGTTATTAGATCTGTGTAAAGAACAGAGCATTGAGTATTTAGATCCAGAATCTTGTTTTTGTATACAAAAGAACAAAAGCATAAGGAAAGAAGACATGAAGATAAAGGAAGGTATTGATTTGTTTATGGAAAATGAGCCAAAAGGTATGAAAACTTTTGTTTGTTGGATATGTAAAGAGATTGGTCATTTTTCAACTAGATGTCCTAAGGGATTAAGGAAAACTAGAAAGAGTTCACTTTTTGATGAAGATAAAGCAAGTATAGAAAGATCCTCAAATGACTATGGTGTTGAAAGTATTGAACCTAAATTGGTTAATGGAGAAAAATTATTAGAAGAGATAGCCTTGGAGACTATTGTTGAGAGTGCAAATGTAAGAGTTGATGAGAAATTTAGGATACAAGAAAGAGTAGTTGATTATAATTTTGATAATGAGAATGTTGTTACTAAACCAAGGAATGATGAAGTATTCTTTAAGACTAACAATGATTTGCACAATGAAGGAGAGCAAAGGATTGAATAAAGCTCATAACCTTCAATAGAACTAAGAGTTGAAATAACAACTCCTACTTCTAGAAAGAATATGACAAAGAATCATCCACCTAAGAAAATCATCAGAAACATAGACAAATGTGTGATGACAAGAAGTAGAATCAATGAAGAATTATGTTTGATATCTCAAGTTGAACCAAAGATTGTAGATGAAGTATGTAAAGATGACTATTGAAAGCAAGCTATGAAAGAAGAATTGGATTAGATAGTGAAGAATGAGATATGAGAATTGGTCCTCAGACTAGCAGACAAGAATGTGATAGGAACAAAATGGGTATTTAGGAACAAGATGAATGACCAAGATGAAGTTGCAAGAAACAAAGCAAGATTGGTATGTAAAGGTTACTCACAGCAAGAAGGAAGAGACTATGATGAAACCTATGTTATTCTTAGCTTATGAACTATATAAGAAATTCAAAGTGTATCACATGGATGTCAAGTCAACATTTCTAAATGGAGAACTTAAAGAAGAGGTATACATAGAATAGCCTAAAGGTTTTCCTATAACAGATGGAAAGGACATAGTATGCAAATTAAACAAAGCATTTTATGGCTTGAAGAAAGCACCCAGAACAAGGTATGCAAGGTTGGACAAGCATTTGACAAAGCTTGGATTTAGCAAAGGTATTGTAGATAGTAATCTATAATGGAAATAAATTGATGATGGATTGATGATTTTGGTAATATTTGTTGATGATATCATATTTGGAGGAAATGATGATGAAAGTGACAAGTTTGTAGAAGAAATGAAGAAGGAATTTGAAATGAGCATGATAAGAGAAATGAAATATTTCCTAGGATTACAGATTGTGTAGGACAAAGAATGAATATTTATTTCTCAAACTAAGTATTTGAAATATCTACTAAAAAGGTTTGGTTTGGAAACATGTAAACCCATTGGAACACCTATGGTAACTGGACACAATTTATCTATAAAGGATGAGACGTGCCTACATTTGAGTAGAAGAAGCATAGGTCTATGATTGGAGGATTGCAATATCTAACTCACATAAGACCGGATATAGCAAATATAGTTGGAATTGGTTCAAGATTTCAAGCTGATCCCGGAGAAGCACATTATGCAGCAATCAAAAGGATATTTAGATACCTAAAAGGAACACTAGAGTTTAGATTGTGGTATGACAGATCTAATGATTTCACTTTATATGCTTATAGTGATGTTGGT
This sequence comes from Cupressus sempervirens, assembly GCA_028749045.1. Classification (NCBI taxonomy): domain Eukaryota; kingdom Viridiplantae; phylum Streptophyta; class Pinopsida; order Cupressales; family Cupressaceae; genus Cupressus; species Cupressus sempervirens. The sequence continues at coordinate 323,440,565 of CM053784.1, forward strand.
TGGGTGGGCAGTATGGATGACAAAAAGAGCACTAGCGGTGGAGCCTTCTTTCTTGGAGGAAGATTAGTTTCTTGGCTAAGCAAGAAGTAGGACTATACCTCACAAAGTATAGCAAAAGCAAAATATGTTGCAGTAGCAAACAACTGTAATCAAGTTGTTTGGATTAAGCAAGTGTTGAAGGATATAATGATAGAACTTAGTGAACCTATTGTCATACATTTTGATAACACAAGTATAATGAATATGTCAAAGAATCCAATGTTACATTTTAAACTAAGCACATTTCTATCAAGTATCACATGTTGAGAGAGAAAGTTACAGAAAAGGAAATTAGGTTGGAGTATGTATGCACCAAAGAGAAGATTGAAAATATTTTCACTAAGCCTCTTACCAAGAGACTTTTGAGTATTTGTGAGGTATGCTAGGGGTTATGCCCCTTCCTACATCAAAGTAGATGATGCACGAGTGCATCAGTCTAGTGTAACAGAGCACTATTGTTTGTCTAGATTGAATGTTGATGCTTCCTATATGAGGTAGTATTTATGATAGAAAGAGTCATCTAGGACTCTTGATAGATGTTGTTTTTGAACAGTGTCTTTGGACACTTGAGCAAGTTAGAGATTGATGGTTACTGATACCTTTGACATTGATGTCAATGGGGGAGAAGTTATAGCATGAAAAATAATTTGAACAAAAATAGTTTGAGCATGGAAAAATAGTTTGATATAGAGCACATTGATGTCTATCAATGGGGAAGGATGATTGATGAAGAGGATTTGAAAAGAAAGGTTAACAATCTTTTATAGTTGGTATTTTTGGAACTAGATGTTTTTCACCTATGTTGCGATCAATGCCAAAGGGGGAGATTGTTGGAAGGATGAATGTTGATGATACTTCTATGGGGGATTATTGTACAAACATGATTAGATCATTATCATGATGATATGTTACATTCATGAACGTGTTTGTCATTGATATCAACATAGCAATTTTCTATGGTATCTGACAGAAGAATAGCGGAAAGATCAAGTTGGTACGGATAGACAGTTGAGCATTTTCACTAAGGTAGGTTAAAGGGAGATCCTACTAAGTGTTTAGTATATGTAGCTAACCTCAAAAACATAAGATATTAATTCTAGAAGAAGTTATGCAAGTTTTCGTGAAGATTGTTCTGAGATAGAGTTTATAGAAGCATGTTCTGGTAAACATGTTATATCTCTTAGCAGATTTGTTATTCTAAGAAGCTGAAGTTTAAGATGTGAAGAAGGAATTCTAGAGATGACATAGCTAACCTCACTCATCATAATGTTACACATATGGAAAGTTATTCAAGTTACAAGGTGGAAGATTAATGTTATCGCTAAGTGTAACATGTTCTTAATAAGGTCCTATATTAATTAATTAAGAAGGTGTAATAGCTGACTTAGGGAATTGTTTTATGGATTTGGTATAAAGGAAGGACATTTTCCTTTATCATACATGGAATGTATTATTGATTGCAAGATGCATGAAGAGTGGAATGCAAAGATAAGCATAGCAAAGTGAAGGTGAAGGAAACTTTGTTGTCGAGGTTTTATTTTGAGATCTACAGTTTGATATTTTGATCTAAGGTTTGTGACCTAGTCTACAAGGTTTGACAGTGATTGGCCTAGTTGAAAAGATAGAGGAAAGAAGTTAAAGTATAGTACATACAATTATTCTACAAGGAATAGTTGAGAGATTAGTTGGACAGTGAGTTCAATGGTCTTACCCTAGAAGCTATTTGAATAGTGGATTCTTCTGTCTTCTACAACTCCTAACAAGATTGGCATAATTCCTGACAAGGTTGAAATCTCCTAATAGGGATTCAAAGTCTCCTAACAGGGACTCATATGTACTAAATGTTGTAATAGATTCATAACATGGTCCATCCTCTAACAAGGAATATTTATGTCAGTACATCATCTTGTGGGCATCATTCCCACAGGGGTTTTCCCTCTGATCAAGGGTTTCCCTAGTTAACATATCTGGTGTAATTGTGTATGCGCATCTTGTTATGGTGGCTATGTACTTTTATTAAATGGTTAAGATTATTCAAGGTTGATAAATGTTTTAATTATTGGAAAAATGATTCAACAACCCCCCCTCGCCCTCTCAGTTATCTTGGTGGACTATTGTTTCTATCAATGGTCGCTGAGATTATAAGCGCTATATGTGGTGTACCTCAACATGTGGGTACTGAAGATGGTTATGAAGAAGTTGCTATTGAATTGACTGTTGAGGATAGAATTGATCGTATTGAGAGACCTATAAGAATTAGGGCTAGTTAGTTTGCTAGACTTGGATCTTAGTTGAAGTTGAAGCATAAGATAAGGGTTTCTAATTTCTTAGGTACTTTGAATCATGAAAGCCTAATTAATTGGATTGTTGAATTAGAAGACTAATTTGAGCTTGAGGATATTGAAGATCCACTCAAAGTGAGTTTGGCACAAACTAAGTTGAAAGGACATGCTTCTCTTTGGTGGAAGGAACTACAAAGAGACGGAGAGGAGGAAGGTGAAATGAAGATCACCCATTGGAGATTGGTGGTGACTAAGCTTAAGGCTATGTTAATTCCTGTTGATTATGAACTTGAGTTATTTAAGATGTTGCAAAATTTGAAATAGAAGAATATGTCTATGAAATATTATATCGAGGAGTTCTAAAAGTTGACTATTTGATATGGGCATAGAGAGTTGTCAAAAGAGAGGGTAGCTTGGTACATTAATGGTTTGAGATTCAATATCCAAGATGAGGTTGGTATATTGAAGATTGATTTGACTGAGGATTCTTATCAGTATGTCCTAAAGTAAGAAGATAAGTTGAAGAGAAAAAGTCAAGGTAATTCCAAAGGGAAGGAGAAGCAGGATAGCTCGATAAAATATAAATAAAGTGCAGAAGATGAACCAAAACCTATTGATCAAAAGAGAAGGATAGGTCGAGGTGAATTTAAGGGTACTTGCTAGAGATGTGGTGAAGAAAGGTATAGATCTTTTGAATTTCCCCATTATAGGATATTTTTTGTATTGAATAAGGTTGAAGATTGTGTCAATGAACTAGAGCAAGGATAGAATTTACTAGCTCAGCGAGTACTGATTGGTCAGAGGATAATGGACTCCTGTCAAAGGAGTAATTTATTTAAAACTCATTGTAAGTATGGTGGTAATGTTGATAACCTTGTTGTTGAGGAGATGGCTCAAAATATTGATTTGAAGAGAGTGAGACATCCTTGTCCTTATAGGATTGGATGGTTTCAAGGTTAGCATGCTTTGGAAGTAAGGGAGCAGTGCCTTATTGATTTCTAGAATGGGTTGTATAAGGATCAAGTATTGTCCGATATTTTGGACATGTACACTTGTCATTTGATGCTTAGTACACCATGGCAGTATGATTGCAAGGTTGTGCATGATTCTGTCAAGAATGTGTTTTCAATTGTGAAAGGTGGCAGGAAGAATTCCTTTATGAAATGAAGAACTCAATAGGAGGAACCTGATTATTGGTAGTCGAGTTGAGATGAAGGATTCTAGGGAATAAAGATCAGTGTGGAAAGAAAAAGTGGAACAAAGGAAAGAGTGTACAAGTTGAGGTCTTGGAGGATACATATGTAAAGAACCAATTTGGGATTTATGTGTTGAATCCTAGAAGATGTTCTTCCAGCTACTAAGAACATCTTTTCAAACTTGGGGTGTCTGATGTAGGAGCATCCTAGGCTTGCTAGAAATATAGTAGGGTAATATGATTTGACCTTGGAGATAGGGACTCGGTTAGTGAAGGAGGAACTCGATAGATATTGTAAGCTCAGTTTGCATGGGGAGATCTACATTAGGGTTGCCCAAATTTCTCAATTTCTTCTTGAGGACTCAGCATGTTCTGTGGCTTGAGTTTCTTCTGGAAAGCTTGGCATGGTCTATGGCTCAGTTTGTACTAGAAAACTTGGCTTGGTCCACATGGTTTTGTTACAGTATTTTCCAAGTTGGTTTGTTCGATGAAGGAGCTCAGTTATGTTTGGTGGTGGTTTCTCTGACACTCAGTTGGGTCTTGGACTATGTGGCACCTAAATTATTTGTGAGCCAACCTTTGGCATTTAATTTGTGTATGAGTATTTTATTTGTGTTGTAACTGACTTGTGGCTTGCATGGGCATTTAATGTAAGGGTTTATTTTAATTTATATTTTTGAGGCCGACTTGCAGCTTGGTTGGGTATAAGTAAGGGGCCTTGTGGAGTCTTTAGTCATTATTCATCCAACATGGAGAAGATGATGTGGCAAAAGAGAAAACTTTGAGAAGGGCTAGTAGTTGAGGCTTGGGAAATAAGGAGATTGCTTGGTAGTTTTGTAAGAACAAGTTTAGATTCTTCTTGGGGTTTCTACGAGATTGTGGATCTAGGATAGCCAGGGTTTGGATCTTGCGAGATCTTGTAGAGTTACTATTGTAATTTATTATGTATTTGGTTGTAACCTAGAAGACCTTACAATCGAGCCTATTGGATGTAAGTCTTATGATTATATTATGAGAATTGACATTATTTTGGATCTAAATATTTGTCTTATTATTTATCTTCCATTGTGTGGTTATTTGTTAGGGGCTAGGACATCTCCTTTGGGGATTCCCTTGCCTTGTGTTGCATCAAGTTGTGACAAGAAATAGAGTACATGGAGAATTGTGTTTGATTTCTCAAGTTGAACCAAAGAGTGTAGATAAGGCATATAAGGATAGTCATTAGATTCAAGCAATGGAGGAAGAACTAGATTAGATTGTGAAGAATGAGAGATGGGAGTTGGTTCCTATACCTAAAGACAAGAATGTTATAGGAACTAAATGGTTTTTTAGAAATAAGATGAATGAACACTTGGTGAGATTGTGAGGAATAAAGAAAGATTGGCATGCAAAAGATATTCACATCAAGAAGGTATAGACTATGAAAATACATTTACTCATGTTGCTAGACTTGAAGCAGTAAGGATTTTCTCGGCTTATGCAGCATGTAAGAACTTTAAAGTGTATCAAATGGATGTAAAGTTAGCATTTTTTAATGGAGAACCTGAAGAAGAAGTCTACGTACAAAAACTTGAAGGATTTCCTTTGGTTTAAAAAAAGGACACGGTCTGCATATTAAAGAAACCATTGTATGGTCTAAAGTAAGCACCTAGAGCCTGGTATGCAAGATTGGACAAATATTTGGCAAAGGCAGGATTTGCTAAAGGTGCAATAGATATAAATTTGTATTTGAAATAAATTGACAGTGGATTGTTGATTATTGTGATATTTGTGGATAATCCTTGAAGGAAATGATGAAAAGAGTAAATGTTCTTATGAAATGAAGAATGGATTTGAGATGAGTATGATTGGTGAGATGAAATAATTCTTAGGTCTATAGAGATAGTTTTTTCTATCACAAGCTAAGTATTTGAAAGACTTGTTGAAAATATTTGGCTTGAAAAGTTGTAAACCTATTGGTACACCCATGATAACTAGTCACAAGTTATCTAGCAAAGATGAGACACCTACAGTTTAGAAGAAGAAGTATAGATCTATGATTGGAGGTTTGCAATATCTGACTCATAACAATCTAGATATAGAAAATGCAATTAAGATAGTAGCAAGATCATGTGGATGAAGAGGATGTTGAGGGATATTGGAATAGAATTTCAAACCTTATTATCATACATTGTGATAAATAAAAGTATAGTAAGTATTTTTAAGAATCTTAAGTTGCAATGTAAACTTCATCTTCTAGTATGCTATTCAATGTAATGTTGTTGTGTACTAATATGATTCTTATGATCACTAACTAGATTTGAGAAACTTCGTAGAAATAAATAATACCTCTATTAAAATCTAATAATTTGGTTTTGGGTGGTTGTGGAAGTTGTTCTATTTTGTAGGTTGATTTTGGTAACATGGAGGGAGGAGTTTAACACATAGGAAAGGAATCATTCAAAAAACCAAGATCAATGTTAAAAGATTCCTTAAATGATGTAATTTTAAATTTTCTAAGTATTCCTCATAAGGAGTTTCAAAATCGTAAGTCTCAATCTATATGTATTTGTAAGCCACAAAATCTCATATATGATTGTTGATCCAAGGAGCATATTTTATGATATCAAGAATTAATAAATCCTTGGTTGCACAAAGAGTTTTCTTCCCCCAGTACTTGTACTTGTATGGAGGGTAAAATAATAATTTAATTATCGATCAAGTGTGAGTGTATGTGTGTGTCCATACAAATAAAATCTTTTATAAATCTCTAATTTCATTACTAATTTTAATAGTGTGTTCTCATGTTATAATCCAAAATTACAATGCTTATTATACATTAATATACTACAACATATAAAATAGAGTATTATGACTCTTTGAAATGGTGAACTATGTTATCTGGTTTATACTCATATATTAAAATATTTTAGGAAACTATAAAATAGATTAAATGTCATTCAATTATAGAAAAGAACATTTAAATCAAAATAAAATTAGGCATGGGATGATACTAATATGGGGGAAAAAATCTTATGAAAATCACATGGCTATAAATATTTTGACAGAAAATCACTATTTATAAACAAAAAAGTGTCTAAATCCATTCACATAGATAATTAATAAACCATAGTCATTATGATAGATTGAGTGTATCAAAAGGAGAATATGTTCTTATTAACAAGTAGATATAACTTAATCAAATAGTCACATAGGAACTGGTTCAATCATGGTTTTGGTGATATGATTCTTTGTCTCAATGCCTATGACACTAAATCCATCTCTTTCTTTGTAGAGAAGTTGGAGACCTTTTGATAAACCATATGCATGATCTTTACTGAGTAGTGGAACATTATCAAATTTTAAATATTCCTAATTTAATTCTTTGAGTTTTGCATCATTTAAATAATTGATATACTCTAATGCATCTTCCTCTATAGATCCAGGATGGTCTTTCATATAACATTTTATACATGATACTTCTTCTCCACGATCTGCCTCAACCTTCAAAAATGAATATAATTTTGTAAATTTTCATATATAATTTCCTTTCAATCTAATTAATCAATCTTATGCATGAATAAACATGATATTTTAAAAGTGAGATTTTCTAAATTTATAACCTAACTTGAAAGTCTTTATGTCACCTCTTAATCTAAGGGTTATGCCTAAAAGATCATTGAACCTTGATGGATAATCAATTTCTTTAATAGCATCCTCAGAAATGGGAGCATCTAATGTGAGTATAGGTTGTAAGGTCACAACACGAGCCCCGGAGCTTACTTTTCCATTCTCTAAATATTCCTTAAAAGATGGCAAAGAACCCATAGCAAACCACTTTGCTTCTTGAAAGTAAGAATCTATGTAAGCTTCCCACTATATTTGTAGAACATTCCAAATTAATATGAATAATTTTGAGTAAATCAACTATAAAATAGATGTAAAGTAAGACTCAAAATAAATATTAAATCAAATTCTATAAAATTTTCAAATTGTAAAGTTAAGATCCTATCATGGTGTTAATAAATAATAACATATTAAAACTATTAAGGAGACCCATATTAATCTCATAAAGACAGAAATATATTGGAGAGAGAAAAAAGTATTGAATGTGCTAACATATCTATGTTCATTTTTATTACCAAAAGAAAATTATAGTAAAGTGCATCTTATATACCACAACAGGATGTACATGTAGATTAGTTGTTTCACCTTGTGCACTAGGTTCCTTATAGAATTAGGAGATCAATAGCTTAATTTTTTTGTAAACACATTTTTAAAAACATATTAATTCAAATTGTTAAAATAAATGGACGTATATCTTCAGTGATAATTAAAAAGTAAACATGTTTTTCAACTAATTACCTAAAGATTAGTTTTTATTTTAACTCAAAATTATATTATAATTGTAGCTTGATTATTGGTGGTTGTTTTGAAATATATAAAGGAATTATATCTTGCAGTTTATTTACAAAGTTTTTGATTTTTTTCCATTCTTTATAATTTGGATAGTGATATAAAAAAATCCACTTGGATTTGGAAATAGAGAATTTTTTAATACATTTTTATTCTAATATTTCTCATCTTCTTTGGTTTAGTTGGTTCATGAAAAAATTATAGGCATTCAATTGGGTCATCACATTTCCTAGCCTAGAAAGGAGTAATCCAAACAGCTTTATGAAGATGTTCATATTTATGAACTATTTGGAAGTACATTTATGATCTATTTTCTTCATTTTATTATGAATAGTTTCCTAGTGGTATTTTCTATTTGGAGATAGATCACCATGGCCTAGTTACATAGTTATAATATTATATTTTCAAATAGATTTTTTATTTTGTTTTTAACTTTAGAAAATCAAAAATCACATTATTTTTAACCGATAACCTCTATATTTTATTTTTATGGTTATTTTTCAGTTTATACGTTGTTTAATATTTGTAATAGGTAAAAAAGAAAAATAAAATGAACTAGATTTTTCAATTGCTTATAGGACCCAACATTAAGCTAGGAAGTCTTTAGAATTACACTTATAAGTTAAACCTTTCTCAAAGAATGTCACAATCATGTCATGATTAATGAACCACCTACACAATTGGATTTGTTTCATGTCACATTCCTCTTAGAGGAGGGGCTAGATTGCTTTCTCTTCATAAATTATTAAAATAATATGTAACATTATGAAGACACCCCTTGGTCATAAAAATTGTGTAAGATCATGTCTAACAATATTCTTTTCTTCAGTCACCTCTCTGGGCTAGTTTGATACTTTAATGATGGCTAAGAGTTCACTAATTTTTATTTTTTAATGTTCGCCTCATTTATTTATTTTGTTATTATATTGACCCTCCTCTCCTTACTCCTAGTACACTAGCATGTTGCTAGTAATATGGTAGGTGGTGTACTCAATAATTTATTATTTTTTTAGTTTAATTTTTACTAAGCTATATATTTACAGGCCATATATACCTATCAATTTGATTTCATTTTAAGTATTTTATTGCATACACCTATAGATTTAATATTAGTAGAAGATACGCATACAATATCATCAGTCTACTACATAAAACTATAAGGTTGGGAAGGATTTGTGAATTTAGAAATAAAATAAAATAAATAGAATGGTAGGCAAAAATAAATAAAATGTAAGTCCTATCATGGTCATGGGAAAGAGAGCTTCGCATTCTATATATGACATCAATTACATTGAATTTTCACATACCTATATAAATTAATAATTGATAAATTTCTAGATAAATGTATTTTTATTAAGTCCAAGAAATGATAATAAAATTGTGTTCTTTATATACAAGAAAAATCGAAATCAATAGATCAGTGGAATTTATGATATTTTTTAAATAACTTATAAACACCATTTTATATATCTCAAAGTCAAGAATATTCTCATATAGAGTTTATAGTGTATTAATTAGATCTAGTATAAAATAATTAAAAAATTCTACAGGCACGTATTTTAACACTCAAAAAGATGTTGATTTTGTGAAAGAAAAAAATATTAAATCATATCAAAAAAATCTTAAAATTGTATTACGTTTTAGAGGAGAGAGTCATCTTCTAGAATGTATAATTTTTCTTCTAGTTAAAATAGAATTGTTTTGAAAAATGTGGTGGGAGATGAAAACTATCGATTTCAGGTGAGTTGAAATTTGAATCATTATAAAGGAGAAAATATAGGTCTAAAGCCAATTTTTATTTTTGATTGTTCTAGCTATATATGTTATCTATAATATAGTATGAGATCAAAGGGACATGAGTTTATTTCCATATATTTTTGTGGTGGGAACTAGACCCCTAATTTTCAACATTTTTCTACTACTAAAAAATTATCTATAAAAATTAGGAAAATAAATCAATTCTTATTCCAAATAATCTTTGAAAATTATAATCCTAAACTTATTCTATTTCTACACATTTCATTAGTTTACTTCATTTTCAAATTCTAAATAATAATACTAGTACTATGTCATTGAAGTTGAACAATTATACTTTTGTTAGACTTTTCCTTTACAAAAGGGTGACATAGGTTTGTGCTTTTACCCGGTCTTTATATATAAGGAAAATCAAAATCAATAGATCAATGGAATCAGGAAAAGCATGTGTAGGCTATGTTATAACTTATTTTCTATTTGATTTTTTAAAATAAATTTTAATTTATCTCACATTATATGATGGTTCATTCTTTGAATGAAATATATATAAATAGTCTTTAAGTTGCTTTAAGACTAAATAAATTAGTGAAACGAATATATTAATTGAACTAAATTTCTTTCCTATAGATTTTATACTAATAGAATATCAAATATATGTGTGAAAATTAAATATTTATAAAATCATACAGCTTTTTGTGCATAGTCGAGTGTGTCTCTTCCTTGAGTTTTTTCAGCCTCTCAAGCCATGTCCCTCAATCCTTCATCAAATACCTTGAATGTCAACTTCATAAATTTTGGAAGTCCTTCCATGTATCCTAAATCCCACCTTTCATAAAGAAAAAGATAATATATTAACATAACATATCTATCTCCCAATTTACAAATACATCAATCTATTAGATTGTTCAAATGTCTATATTAATCTAAAGAGATGTGCGCACTTTATAGTACATGAGAAATAAAGAAAACTAAACCTAGTTTTATCTGCCCACTATAAATTATGATAGAGTATCATTAATCTGTCAAATATAAATTACATGAGCATAATGATCCCTATGGAGATACCTAGATTTTTAGCATATACATGGTTTAATATGTTTTATTTATATCTCACAATTTTATAAATATAAGAAAATAAATACCTCTTTATGCCTTCTGTGAAGATTTCAAGTTCATCTAAAGTTCCATAAGTGTCTTAAATATCATCCACACAAGTGACGAAAGTGACCATCTTTGCAAACCCAATTCTAAAAGTAGAATATTTTGGCTCAATACACCATGCAGCTGCCCAAAAGTAAAATTCAACATGGTGATGACATGCAAACTCTAGTTTAGTTAATCCAGACTCTATCCACCATCTATAGTGCATGCCCATTGTTGAATCAATTTAGTTTTCCATCTATTTGATTATGAATTATGTCATAAATAATTTAATTTCTGACCTAAGAGAATATCTTACATAATATTAGTTTTTTACTTTGAGAGAATTTGAAGCTATTGTTGTTGAATTGATTGGATCATATTGAAGTCTATCTTGGCTAGTTCTAAAAATTTTGAGTTGAAAACACTACAATAACTCCAAATACACAATGTGAAAATATCATAGATAAGCTCAATAAAATTTAAAACCCCAATTTTTCATTCTTCAAAAAATAAAAGACTAATTTTGTTTTCTAAAAATTGCCTATGTGTTTTGAAATAGGGGAGATGCGCATGGTAGAGGGTGTTGAAATTACTTGTTTGTAGTCTTGGCATCTCCATATAGGTCAATATATGTCCTTACTTCCAACCATGGCACATTAAAATGCCAACCATACTCTAGATTAAATTGTATCTGTCACACAATATAAATTAGAATCACAATTGATAACTGAATTGATAGATAATATAAAATAATATTAATAGATATAGAGACCTCTTTTGAAAGATTGGTATCATTAATATTGGGAAGAGCATTTTTTAAATATGAAGTAGAAAATGCTTTGGCATCATCCATAGCTTGCTCCTTAGGAAATGCAATGAGTGAAGCTCGAAATAAGTTTAAAATGCTTCTTAGCTCCTCCTCGGTTGATTGACTATGCAAAAATTGTCCACCTTTATTTGTGAATTGTTGCAACATAACTAATATAATATCAAGTTAGAAACAACTTCATCCAATACTTTTCAAAAATATAATTTATTACATAATTATATTCCATTAATAATCATAAGAGAATTATTATATTTTAAATACATATATATTTAAATTCCAACCTAAATTTATAAAGAAATATATCTAAAATTTATAATTTAATTACATAGTGATCACCTATTCATAGAAAAATAATTTATTTGAAATAACTAAAAGTGTGTATACTATCATATTACTCATACATTATACTTATTATGAGTATATTTGTGCATATCTATCACTCATCAATCATGTTGGATCTTTGTATAATTAAAAATTGACATGTATATTCCAACTGCTTTCATTTTATTTTATCATATAAAATGTAAGAATTCTCTTTCATAACTTCCTTTTATTCTCTAGATGTTGTCTCGATCTGATGTTTCATAGATATGGTCATTATTGAACAAATAGTTCACAACATATTCATAATGATTGTACTATTTTCCAAAACATATCAAAAGGTATTTTGCAATTTAAATAAAAGTTCTTTCGATTCAGTGATTGCAGATATCACCTGAAGAGATGCCATATTTGTGGAGGCAAAGAAATCTAAAGCCCAAGGTTGTGGTATTGAGATCCACAGAAGAGAGAGGGTATTGAGATCCACAGAAGGACTCTCTCTACCACACCCAATGCCATTGGCATCATTCCAATATCTGCTAGTCAAAAAATTATTAAGTATTGGAAATAGACTAAAGAATACACTCTACAATGTAGTTGCAATGACTAGATGGAAGAAACATGAAAACTTGTAAACATAGTCAAGATGTTCTTTTATTTCATTTTTAAGATGGCAATCAATTCCAAGGCATTCTACATCATCAACCATTTTAAGTCATTGGTATAGATCATTTGCAGATGAAAAATTCTTATGAAGAGCATTGAACATGCCCTTTACCTCATTAATGAGCTTTCCAGAATGTTCTTTGTATGAGGGAGCCTAAACAGATCAAAATCCAATAGATATTTATAAGACAAAATAGATCATGAGGACAATAATGAGACAGTTTAAATATCATACACTAAGATTTGATTCCTAAATATAAGAAATTTAAGTAAGTTATGTCAAAAGATATTGAAAGATACTGTAGGAAATCATCATCCCACAAGTTGGGGTGATGATTTCCAATGTGGCGTGTGATGCCTTTCTCATCAATCATCAAGGCCATGTTGATTGGAACTTGAGCAACACTGCAACATGTTGGGTAAAGTCTATTGAAAGGCCTACTCTAAATAGAAGGCACTCTACCAAGTGGTTTCTTCTGTCCAACCATTCTGGAAGCCAAGGGAGTAATGCAACTCACAGGAATTTTGGCAACTTTGACACTAATATTCTCCCTCCTCTTTGTTATGGTGAACCTTGTAATCCCCTCCAATTTATAGAGCTTCCATCAAATATGAGCTAGCCTGTCATATGTTTGAGTGGTTTGAAAATGCCAAAGCTTTCATTTTTAAGCCGATAGGCTTATATGTGGGAGCTTTGCTCCCAGTTTTTGCAAATTCCAACCGAAAAATTGTCAGCCTCACTGGAAAAATTTTGCCCTCACAACAAATTATGATGCCAATAATGTTTCTATTCTTATCCTTTCATTTCTTTCCTTGAAATGCCCTCCTCCTCCATCGTTGTCACATTGCTTTTTCTTCTTTCCTCTTTGGTAGTTGTTTCCAGCCTTTTTATACTATTGCAGCTATTTCGCAATTTCATTGTCTTCATTCCGCAATGGTCATAGTAGCTATCGATTGAAAGTTTCATTTTTTTTTTGTCCTTTTACATTCAGCATTTCACCAATTGAGGTTTGATTGATCTTAGTTATAATATGTTCAACCTACCCATTTCCCCATTTTTCCATCCATCTAGACTCTGTATTTGAACAAAAATCGCTTCAGCAGGGCATTATCGAAAGAATTTGTTACTAATTTTCTTTCTACTACAATTCAAGTGTTCTATCTTCAGCACAATTATCTGACCCAGGTTAGCATAAATCCTTCCGCAAAGCTTCCCATCACCTTTTAATGATAAGGTTGTCTATTAACATTTTCATGTCTGTCATTTATTACATTTTCATATGCTTCAGCATAAGTTTGCTTTTATGTTTCGCATTTCTGCATGGTAGCAGTTGTGCAGTGTTGTCGATTTATGGTCTTCCTCTTTCCTGTTTGTTACTAAAATACATAAACGAAGCTTGCTCTTCTTTAATCTATCTTTCCTTTTTCATGAGTCTTGTTAATTATCTCTACAATTGTGGGCTTATTGCGTAGGAAAATATACTTATCTATGGGCACACCCAGGCATTTTATTGTTTTTTCATTATTTTTTGGTTTAGATGATAGGGTTGTTGGGTTTTTTATAGATTGATCTCACCTGCTACCTACTCTTTCAATTCAGAAATCCACTATGTTGATTATTTTTTCTACTACGTACTGTGCTCTGATGTTGATCTGGACTATACATATTTAAAAATCCCAAAATCATGTTTTCCTCTTTCATTTCTTTCTCCCCTTCAATCTTGTGTCTGATAATCAAAATTTACAAGGGCAACAAATCAGCTTGTCTTCATTCATGTGTACTATATCTTGTCACAAAGTATAGCTTTCTGAAGTCAGAACCGTTTGTACTCCATGATCAAAAGTCTTTTGTATGTAATAGTACAGACTTATTATAATTAGAAGAATAATAGTATATGTGAGGATAAATAATATAAATTAAATATTCAGCATATGTATTCTGTGTTTACATATGTTTTATTTTCATCACTTCTAATTTTAGAATAACATTACTTATATATCTAAGTTCTCTCAGCCTCAGTGAAAAAATTTTGCCCTCACAACAAATTCTGATGCCAATAATGTTTCTATTCTTATCCTTTCATTTCTTTCCTTGAAATGCCCTCCTCCTCCATCGTTGTCACATTGTTTTTTCTTCTTTCCTCTTTGGTAGTTGTTTCCATCCTTTTTATACTATCGCAGCTATTTCACAATTTCATTGTCTTCATTCCGCAATGGTCATAGTAGCTATTGATTGAAAGTTTCATTTTGTTTTTCCTTTTACATTCAGCATTTCACCAATCGAGGTTTGATTGATCTTAGTTATAATATGTTCAACCTACCCATTTCCCCATTTTTCCATCCGTCCAGACTTTGTATTTGAACAAAAATCGCTTCAGTAGGGCATTACCGAAAGAATTTGTTACTAATTTGCTTTCTACTATAATTCAGGTGTTCTATCTTTAGCACAATTATCTAACCCAGGTTAGCATAAATCCTTCCACAAAGCTTCCCATCAGCTTTTAATGATAAGGTTGTCTATTAACATTTTCATGTTTGTCATTTATTACATTTTCATATGCTTCAGCATAAGTTTGCTTTTATGTTTTGCATTTTTGCATGGTAGCAGTTGTGCAGTGTTGTCGATTTATGGTCTTCGTCTTTCCTGTTTGTTACTAAAATACATAAATGAAGCTTGCTCTTCTTTAATCTATCTTTCCTTTTTCATGAGTCTTTTTAGTTATCTCTACAATTGTGGGCTTATTGCGTAGGAAAATATGCTTATCTATGGGCACACCTAGGCATTTTATTATTTTTTCATTGTTTTTTGGTTTAGATGATAGGGTTGTTGGGTTTGTTATAGATTGATCTCACCTGCTACCTACTCTTTCAGTTTAGAAATCCACTATGTTGATTGTTTTTTCTACTACGTACTATGCTCTGATGTTGATCTGGACTATACATATTTAAAAATCCCAAAATCATGTTTTCCTCTTTCATTTCTTTCTCCCCTTCAATCTTGTGTCTGATAATCAAAATTTACAAGGGCAACAAAACAGCTTGTCTTCATTCATTTGTAATATATCTTGTCACAAATTATAGCTTTCTGAAGTTAGAACCGTTTGTACTCCATATCAAAAGTCTTTTGTATGTAATAGTACAGATTTATTATAATTAGAAGAATAATAGTATATGTGAGGATAAATAATATAAATTAATATTCAGCATATGTATTCTGTGTTTACATATGTTTTATTTTCATCACTTTTAATTTTAGAATAACATTACTTATATATCTAAGTTCTCTATTTAATAAAAATTATGTATTTGTTTTCTTTTAGAAAGTAATAAAAAAAATGAAACTGAATAAAGCAGATCTTCTTCTACTCTACTGTTGTTTTTAGAAAGTAATAAAAAAATCAAACTGAACAAAGTGGATCTTGTTTTTGCTTTACTATGCTTGATTTTGATTTATTTGTTTTGTTTTGTTTTGTTGCAGACCTCTTTTCATTATATGACCACAATATTTTCTTAAATAAAAATATGATACTTTTATTTAATTTTTAAATTGCATCTATGGATTTTTATAAGATTTTTATAATTATATTAAATTTTTTATATACATGATTTCATGGTGTACTTAGAGATGAATATTAATTGTGATTAAACTACTAAAGAGTGGATATAATATGTTATTCAAAGTGCGTGTACAACATATTTTCACTCGGCTAGATGTTGATGGAGGTTTCTTCAACACTAAAGTATTGAAGCGTGCATGGGTCTATTTTTTAATGTTAAAATACTCACTTTGGAAGGGAATGGAAAAACCTTATTTATTATTTATAGTATGTATATATTAAAACTTAATATAATAAATGTTTATAATATATATCTGTCAATAATTATGATACTTATTTATAATTAGTTTTATTAGATATAGTTTTATTTTTAATTTCCATAATTAACTATTCTTTACTCACCTATTGTTATCAATTAAGAACAATGAAATTATGATAAAAATTGTGAAATATAAATAGAAAGTTTAATCATGATAATAAATAAGATAAGATTAATGATGACATATAATAAATATGATAAGATTAGATAAAATATTGAAATATATTGAAGCATATGAAAGAAGAATATATAGAAAAGGCTATAAATATAGGTAAAAGTCATTACATTGAGTTTATATGGATAAAAAAATTGTTCTTATTGTTGATATTGTTGTTATATTTTTTGTTATATAAGTATATTTCTAAGTGCTTATTTGATTAGTATATTAAAAAAGAAGATTATAGATAAAATTTTAAATTTTATAAAAAAATTACATTTCTATGAATTTATGAATTGTATAGAAGTAGTTTCTAAGTTGTGACTATTGATTCTTCTATATAATTTCTAGAGTGATTGTTCAAAAGGAGCTAACGTTAGCTTCATGACTAATATAGATAGTAAAAAAATGAGCTAATATAAGCACACCAAAATTAGATTGTATAGATAGGTACTAAATAGACTCATTCATATATTAGAATTAGTCAAACATATTTATATTCTCATTTGTATGGACTTAACTCAGTCATATATATTAGAGTTAGTTAAACATATGTTCTACTATGAACAAGGAATTGAATCAGTTGTTATTATATATAACTAAATATATTAGTGACTTGTTACTTTTGCTAAAACAAAATGTACAAATAAAAAAATAGATAAATAATATTTTTATATGAATTTATACATTGAAGTTCAACAATATATCATAAATATATTTAGTTAATAGTTATTGTAGTTTTAATATTTAATAATGTTTCAAAATTTATTTGTTTCATTTAGATATTAAATATTTAATTTATGGTTTTAAGGATAGAATATGCACATATGTACTATTTTTTTATTTATTTTTATTTAAATGATAGAATTTTTTTAATGAAATAACGTACTACTACGCTCAAAATATTCACGGATATTTTGTCCAATAAAAACTTTCCTTAATGGCAAAAATCATTGTGCAAGATTTTTTTAATTAGTAAAGTTTCTGATCACATTTCTTGATCCAAAGTTTTTCAATTCTTCATAGCTGTGATAATTTTTATTGTTTGTAATTTTTTATTTTTCATTATAAAATAAAGATAAATAGAAAAATAGTATTTTCCAATCTATTAATCATAAAGATAAATAGAAAAAAAATCATTATAGACTGATAATTGGAATATCATTCAATCTAAAATTTTGCATAGGGAAGGTATAACTCAGAATCCAATTTTTTAAACAACTTTCTTATATTCAATATTCTTTAATCTAGCATTAAATTATTTCCTTAATACTTCTCTCATGCTACACGCATTACAATACTTGAAATTTTTACATCACAATACAATAAATACCAAGAAGAAGTTGATGATCTGTGCTCAGTCTTCCGTCTCTTACAGTTTACTCTTGATTTATAATAGAAAATTGTAAAATCGATAAATGAATTTGTAACTATAATTAAGTGTGATGTTTAAGGTTGACCTTTTAAAAATAAACATGCTTTACTGTTTACTTTTACTGTTTAATTGAATCTTAGTCATTTTTTTTTTTTGGAAGGATTCAAATTATACAAGGTGTAAGGTATATAGATTTTATTTTTAGGATGGATAGATTTATCTCCATTTTCATATTCATTATTTTGTAATTTAGTTTTTCATAGATGACTTAATTGTAATAGAGAAAGAGTACCAAATTCCAATATTTGTTAAATTTAACTTTGTGCACCCAAAGCTCTTAAAGGCTCCTCAGATTTCAATAATTTTCTATTGATTTTTTCCATTTTGAATTTAACTACTTGTAACTATTATTCTCGTTTTTCTAGTAACTTTCTTATTTTTTAACAATACATACTAATGTTGTCATCTTGGTATTTATGATTAAAAAATAAACAATTGATCTAATAATTAATTGTTCAAATATTTATACACAAATATTGTAATAAGAATTTGGTACTAGTAGGGTGTTTTGCCATGGATTTGGTACAAGAATTCAAGTGCAACATATAAGCAATTTTTACAACATTTCAATAAAAAAATCCAAAATTGGACATCCGTTATAGCATATAGGCCAAACTGTACATGTCTGTCTGCATGGTATTGACATTTCATAGTTTAGATGTTAACCAATGTTCTGTAAAATGATATTTCCTTTTATCCTTTCTTGATGATGGTGAAGAAGTCAATTTGGTGCTATCAATTAGGAGCTTTTCACCATTTATTTCTCATTTTTTAAATTTTAAATTGCTAAAGAAAATAATTTGACTTGTTCTAAAAATGTGACTATTTTTAAAATTCATAGTTTCACTATCAATTTACAGGAGACTTTGTTAAACATAATGGCATCTCCAAATTCATAAACAGAGTGAGATAATGGTGCATCTCCTCCCTACCAGCAAAGGAGATTTGTCAATCTGGTATGTTCACCTTCCTTTACCTCTTTTCATTGACTCTCTCTCTGTCTACATATGTTTATAATTTCATACATTCATGTCTTTAAACTATTTCTTTACCAACATGCAAATTTTTCCTTCAATGCTTTTTTAAAAAGTCCTAAAATGTATTGTGTAGGAGACTACTTCAAATATATTGGCATCCCCAATGTCTCCACAATGGGTACCTAATCAAGCATCTCCACCTTATCAACAATCACTAAATGTGACTATTGTATGTTAACATCTACCTCTATCTCTTTATTGCATGTTATTCTACTTATATTTACCTATATTGTTAGATACTATATTTCCATGTTTCTTCATAAACAATTTAGTTTTATGACTGTAAAATATACATATTCTCCTTATTCATACCTACATTGCCATTGAACAGGACATTGGATCAATCATACTCAGCTCTCCGCAATCTCAACTTGGAATAACTATGACTGCATCTCCACCCTATCAACAATGAAGAATAGTCAATATTGTATGTTCAACTTCCATTATCTGACTATGTCTCTTTATATTTATAGCCATCTCTAAAATTACATGCTTAAATCATAAAATGACACTTATGTTTCAAACACAACTGTTCAAACAACTTCCATGTAGGAAACTCCTTCAAATGTATTGCCTTCTTCAGAACCTGATCTAATGCAAACTCCCAACAAAGTTCCACAACTTCAGGAAGGAGAGGATTCCACTATGGTAAGTGCAACTAACTTTAACTTGTTCATTATGCCTCTCTCTATCCCTCTCGGTAAAATCATATACATGTCTCTCCATTTCTAAGTTTTTTATTCTTAAAATGAGCATGAAATGCATATATTTGCCATGTTACTATCTACATGAATCTGTATTACCTTATTGATTTCCTCTAAATTAA
Source organism: Cupressus sempervirens (assembly GCA_028749045.1). Classification (NCBI taxonomy): domain Eukaryota; kingdom Viridiplantae; phylum Streptophyta; class Pinopsida; order Cupressales; family Cupressaceae; genus Cupressus; species Cupressus sempervirens. The sequence goes on from CM053784.1 coordinate 323,460,521, forward strand.
TTCCCTAATTAATTTCTTCAATATCTAAAATGAGTTTCACTACATTATTGAAGGCTAACTTCAAACTATCATGCATGTTAAGAATATGCATATATCTGTACACATGTATAACCATGTCAATCTATATAAGTAACTGCTACTTTATGTAAGCTTATTGTTATCATATTTTCTAAAATTGATTATTTCATAAATTCATAGCCATCCTTAAAAACCTATAAAATTTATACAATAAAAAGTTAATTTGAAAATAAAGGTCATAGTACTAATACAATAAAAATGCAATTAGAAACATCTTATTTTGCTTATTTAAAATAGACATGGTTCTATATTTTCTTAATTTTTTTGTATTTAGATGTCATCTTGTACTTTTCAATTACAAGTATCTTTATTCTGAGTTAGAAAAGAAAAATATTAAAAGAATAGAAAGAAAATATCATAAGATCTTATTAAAATCTTATAGATAAGATAGACTTTTAAAAATTATATTTACATTATTTTTTCATATTTTAAAATATCATTAAGAAACAATTTTATTTCTATTTGATGTCTTTAATTCTATCAATTAATTATTTGACATAAATTAAATCATTTCATATTTATAAATATTAAGATTTGAAAATAAAAATGCATACTAATAATACAAAAATTAGAAATATCTTATTTTTCTTATTAAAGATATACATATATAAATCCTAAATATAACTAGGAACAACTAAGTTCAAATGTATGAGATTTAGAAAAATAATATAGTCTTCTAAATACTAATTAGAAAATTAGTCAAATTTTGAAAGTAAGTCATAATGTTAATGAATTGTTTCAATTTATCCATTATTTCTTTTTTTAAAATAAATTTAACTAGAAGGTATTCGACATGATTAAATGCTTATATGATAAGACCAATATTTAGTAAAAATCCAACAATATGAAATAAAAAATAAGATTCACGTGATAGATAAAGAACTGTATAATTTAATTAATTTCAAAGAATTATAATTGAAATATTTAAGTAGCTTTCTAACATATTAATCACAAATAAGACTAAATTTTTATCACACTTTAAAATAGTTCTAATGATAATAGACAAAGCAAAAAAATGGGGTGATTATTATTTAATTTGACATTAAATTTTCAAAAAATAAAAATAAAACTAAACTAATTATTATAAAAACTAACACATAACATATTTTTTTTGTGAACATTAATATACTGCGGTTGATGTATGAACATTTGTATAGTTTTATAATAAAAAATTCCAATTTTATTACAATATTTATATATAAGTATAAGATGAGGCTAAAAGTTCATACAATTATATTATGATTATGAAATAAATTTGTTGTTTTCTGTTAAGAATCAATGTGTCTATTTGTTTCATCAAAACTTGTTGTTTTCTATTAAGAATCAATGTGTCTATTTGTTTTGTCAAAACTTTTTTATTTATTATGTGTAATGACCTTCCCGAAAATCTTTTATCATATTTTCTAAAATTGATTAGTTCATAAATTCATAGCCATCCTTACTATAAACATATTACTTAACTACATTTTCTTTCTAGGCCACTAAAGTTGAAGTTGTGTTGACTACCAATGTGATTCGTTCCATCAATATTGGAGACTATGTTACAACACCTATACTCCAGATGTTATCTTTCAAAAAAATAACTACCATTGAAGATGAAATGGACCAATATAAGATTGTCTTGTCTGATGGAAATTACATGCAACTGGCAATGCTACCTCAAAAATACAATGACCTTTCCTTCTCTAATAAGTTGAAAATAAAATCTATAATATCATTGACAAAATATGTTTGTCGGCCTAGTTCAGATTCCAGGTAGGTAATGATATTTTTCATCTATAATGACATTCTTACTTATTTAACTTTAATTTCATATATATGCCTAATTTTTTTTTTATACCCAAATTTAGGATCATAATCATCTTCGACCTTGGCAGCATTCATGAAGAGTACAAAATTATTGGGAGGCCTAAGTACCTATACAAATGTCAGGAAGAACAGATGAAATAAGACAAACCAATTGTGTCACCCATGAAAATCACTAAATATGGTATCCATGTACCTTGCAAGGAACTGCCATTGCCCCAAACTATAAGCCCAATCAAGGATTTGAATCCTTACCAAAGTAGGTGGACAATCAAAGGGAGGGTTACAACAAAAAAGGAAATGAGACAATTTAATAACTAGGGAGGTAGTGGACAAGTTTCAGCTTTGACATTTTGGACAATGAAGGCACAGAGACTAGGATTATTTGCTATAATGAGGTAGCTAAATTTCACTATGATAGAGTGTATATAGGTTTTTTCTATACCATTTCAAAAGTTTCTGTCAAAGATGCAAATATCAAATACAACAAGCTAAACAGCCGCATTGAAATCATTCTTGACCACACATCTATTTTGAAATGTTGTGATGATGAATTTCCTACTAGGAATTTTTACTACAACTTTAAGCCAATTAATGAAATTGCAAACATCAACACTAATACTTTGGTTGACATTATTGCAGTGGTTGTTACTATTGGAGACATTTCAACGATAAGAAAAAGGGATGGAAGTGAGGTCCTCCATAGGACTATAAAGTTAATCAACATATCACTCTTGTGTATTGATGTTACTTTGTGGGGGCCCATTTGTCATAAAGAGGGAGATGAAATCAAACAACTGAAAGAATCCAAAAAGGTACTCATCATTGCTATTAGAAATGTTCATGTTGGTGAATTTAAAGGAAAGGTCATAAATAGTACATCAACAACTATATTCACCATTGAACCATCCATACCAGAAATTGAATCCCTTAGATCAAAGATAAAAGCATATCAGATTGACACACTTTCATTACCAATGTTTTCAACAAAAAAAAATCTCTCAACTGCTTCAGCCACTATCTCTACAATCTTCAAAGATTATAAGGTTAAATAAAGGAAACTATCAAATTCATCAAGGATGATTCTTTTTGCTACCCAGCATGCCCATTTCAAGTGGATGGGAAAGAGTGCAAGAAAAAATGTGTTGAAAATCAAGATAAGACATGGTTTTGTTCAAGATGTTGCACAAATTTTCCAAACTACAACTACAAGTACATCTTGCAGGTTAAACTACAAGATCATACAAGTTCCATTTGGACTGTTTCTTTTGATGAAGTGGGTACTGATCTTCTATAAATTTCAGCAAAGCATCTCTACATGTTGCAGTATGATAGCACAGTTAACACAACTCCTGAATTCATCCTTAAGTTTATGTGTTTCAATAGTTTCATTTTCACATTTTCATTAATGACTGAGATCTACAACTCAGAAAGTAGACTAAAGGCTACCATTGCAAAGGCTAAGAAAATAAATTTCCAAACAGTGAATGAGTATATGCTTTCTGAAATTTCAAAATTGTCTATCTGAAACATTATTTTTAGCCATCAATCATCCTTTCTTACAATGGTTTCAACATAGAAATATAATAAAGTACAATTGTACTATTTCCTTTAAAAATAAATGTGATCTACACATTTGTTCTTCAAATTTATATATCAAATATATTTTCATATACTATATCACTCTATACTTACGATGTTATCTATTTCAATTTAAGAAGAAGTTATCATTTCATTCGCTCCTACACTATATTTTGTTTGTTTAGTTTATTATTTATATAAATCCTTTCTATTTTCTTACATTCCCTTGTACTCAAAAACAGATAGTTCTTTATTAATTTCTATTTACAATTTCTTTATTTAGTAATTACTAAATTGAAGTAAACTTCAATTTTACTTGAAAATTTTCAAGCCTACTTTTATTTATAGTCCATTTATTCAAAAATTAATTTCTCCTATCCTCTTATTATATGAAATTGAAACAGATTTATTTTCAAATTATATAGATGCAAGCTTCAATCACACAAGAAAAGATACTTTGAAAAAGACTGCAAAATGAAACATATTACATTTGCCATAAGGAGGAAATTTCAGCTCGACATCGTACCCAATGACTAAATCGAAACTCTTTTGTTCCCAACTAAACTTCAACTCCAACAATGCATACCATTGTACCACAAAATCATAAAAGAGGTTTTACACAGAGTGAACAAACTATACCAAAAAATACCACTCACTCTACATTACCAAGCCTCAATATTCATGACTTAAAAAGGCAAAAACATAATCAAAACACAGTATCGTCAACAAATACAAATAGTAACCAGACTTTCTTCCCTTCGCAAGAACAAAGAGTACAAACATTTGATCCAAGAACTATATTCACAACAAAATTTTCAAAATCAATGAAAAAGTTTAGAGAACGAATTGATGCATTATCAAAACTGAAAACATGCATCATTTGTAATGAAAGCTACACAGGTATGTCCATACAAAAAATACAACCCAAACCACTTGTTCTAGATGTTTTGCAGAAAAAGGGGTTCATCGATTCTCTTTGGAAAACAACTTAGACCCCGAAAAATAGCCAAACGTCCTCACAAAACCCTCCCAAGTTGAAGAAATTCTTATTGCAAGGGTTACCCCTGTCTTATTAGTCACCCATGCAAGAGGAGGACAATACAAATATAGTGAACACACCATTAGTTTCCCACAAGATATTTCAATGATTGCTTGTCTTCTACCTAGAAGATTACTAGACATTGAACTCCTAATTATACGTAGAAAAAATGTGAAAGGACAAAACTATGATTGCTACATCAATAGATATATTGTTTTAGATGCTTTAAATTTCAAAATGCAATATGACCCATACTATAAGGATGTCGATATTGATGTTGATGCACGAAACCAATTGCTTGACACAACAATGGATATATCAAACTTGCTCCACAATTTAACAATAACATCTCCTGATACAATAGCAGCCAGTGACAATGTTTCTACTCCCACTAATGAAATAGACCACTATGATACATCGTCATTTGTTCCAAAATTTCCTAATAAACAATGTGAGCTAGAAACAATTAAGGAAATGATAGGTATCAAAGGAAATAAACCACATATCCTCCCTTGGCCAAAAATCTATAACTCACCAATTAATGAATACAATACCAAGGGCCTATTGAGCATGGCTTTTCCCACCCTATTCCCAACTAGAACATCGCTGCCACTACAAACGAGAAGAAAACCCGTACAAATGCATGAATATGCATTACATTTATCAAGATATCATGATCACAAATTTGGGAAATATGTATGATTCAAGTATTTTATTTACAACTTAATGATGAGACATCGTAGCCAGCAAACAATAGTTATTTTCTTTAAAACAACCTTACATGACCATATAATAAAAACTGTCCACCTCCTTCGTGAGAGTTTACAAAATGTACCTGATAATCAATTAGCAAATCAGCTAATGCATTTTGGAACTTCATTACGAGGCACAAGAGCTTACTGGAATAAAAAAAGAATGGAATTATCGACAATGATACACCAACTAGGGATGCCTACACTATTCTTCATTTTGAGCTCAGCAGACACAAAATGGGCAGATCTACATGTGTTATTCCCATAGCATACAGACTCAACAGTACACTTCTCAAGGAAAAAATTCATAGATAATATTGTTGACAACCCACATATTACATCCTTATACATTCACCAAAGATTCACTATATTTTGCGAAGAAGTCATAGAAAAATTACTGCAAGCGAAAGATTTTTGGTATAGGTATGAGTGGCAACATCGAGGTTTTGCACATATACATGGCTTCATTTGGCTACACAATGCACCAAATATGGATACAATTGATTGGAAAAACCAACTTCAATTAGATGAGGCAAGAAAATTCTTTGCCAAATATGTCTCCACATGGAATCCCCGTACTAAATTTGATAGACAAAATAGATTACACTACAACCTTAATGATGACCCTTACATACTAAATACTCAAAAAATACTATCATTAGACCCATTAACAGATTATGAACAAATTCTAAACACTATACAATGACATACAAAATGCACTAAGTCAACATGTCTATGAAAAAAAGGACAAACTACGCAATGTTGCTACAAAGCTCCATGGGAAAAACAACAAACATCTAGCCTAACATGTGACATAGAAGAAAAGAAAACTTATAATGCAACTAGAAATGATGATCGCCTCAATATCCACAACCCAAAAATGCTAGCCATATGGAGGGCTAATGTAGACTGCCAACCAGTGACTTCAAAGAAAGTAGTGCTCAACTACATCTCCAAATATGCCTCAAAAATTGAAAAAAAATCAGAAACATACAATGCCATTTTTTTTAAAAATAGCTGATACAAATGAATCAAATGATAATGCATTAAGTCCATATCATAAATTCATGATGGGTTTCATTGTAGAACATGATATTGGTGCACAAGAAATATGTCATATGTTGCAAAAATTGCTGATTGTAATTTGTAGCTGAACCTTTGTGTCTTTGAATGTTAGCAAAAAAATCCTACATAGAATCAACAATTCACAAACAAAAGAAGAATTGAGTACCACTTATATCCAGTCATACATTGAGCACCCCCAAGACCTACATTCTTTGACACTCTTTCAAACAACCTAAATTTTTTCGGAGTTTGGAAATGTTGTTTCACGTTTAGTTGAAAAAAGGAATAGCCATTTTCATTCATTTAATAGAAGTATCTAATGTCAAACCTTTGATCATATAAGAGATATTAGTCTTCATGGAAATCATATGAGATATTGTTCTTCATGGAAAAGACAATTGAGAGTGCTAACATATTGATATGATATGTTTGGGACATTTTTTCCAACATTTAAAATGAAAATTAACGGCACAAAGTTTGACTTTGCAAAAAGTAATTTTTTTCCCAATATCTTGTTTGAATGATTTGATAGTAACAAATCAACATATATAAAATACTTGCGCTACTTTGGGAAAATAAGATGAGGGTATTAACACATGGATGATATGGTTATTTAAGGATATTCATGGATTTCTAATAAAGCCATCATATAGGACTACTTTTTAGACTATAAGGCTTATAAGAGGGGACAAAATGGTATGAGATAAAATAAAATTTTGTATAAGAAATTAATTGTTTTAGATATTAGTTTTCCAAAAATATTTTCATATTGGAACTTAAAATAAATTTTGAAACTATGAAATTTCTAAAGTTTCAAAACTTAGATTTTAATCTTGTCAATTTCTTTAAAATCAATATGAACTCATATTTATAGATATTCTTAATAACATTTGTTGAAGTATTCTAGAAACCCTTTTCATAGGGTTGTTGCTTAGTAAAATTGTATGTGTCTCCCTACTTTAGAAATATTAGAAAATATTTATTTGAAGGTCTATATTAGCAATTGTACCCATTGCTTCAAATGACATGTTGGACATTTTATAATCACTATAGATTTTTGTTTCCAATACATGATTTTGCATAGTTGAATTTATTATATATTGGAATTTTAAATAAAATCTAGTTTTTCCCTGAGTTCTGACACTACTTTCCTGTGAAGAGCTTCCAAAAGTGAACAATGGAAAGTTAATGTTTTTTGGAGAATATAATCCACATCTAGCTCCTAACATTGCAAAGTATGTGCAGTCTCAATAGTCAAATGAATTAATTGCTAGTAGGTGAGTTTTTAAATTGAAATTTGTAGGGGAAAGTTTTGTGGAAATTAACTTTAAAAAGAGAAGAATGTATATATCATGCATCAAAGAGTTTGTGCAACTCTCTATGTGATTCGGAGATTTTATGATGGTAGTAGGTGTGTGTTTTATCTATTGAGCAGTAATTGCTCTAGGTAATCTATGGGAGCTTTGAGAAGCTCAAAATAGTTTTTATACAAACCCAAATTGTTGCAAGTTTAAAATGTAATTAGTAGTTATAGTTATTAGTTCTATTTTTTGAGTTTGTAGGAGTGATTTTTATACTTGTAATAGTATATTTTATAATTTTATAGAAAAAAAAGAAAGAGTCTTGCATATATCCAATCATTTGCTTTGTTATCTTTGTTTTTTATTCCATTATGCATTCTTGGTGTTTGGGAAATTCAGAGTTGTAAGTCATTACATTTACCCAGTTTTGGGGATTTTGATATCTTTACATGGTATCATAGTTATTTGGCCCTTAATTCTTTTGATTTTGGGGTATTTATTTTTCTAGGTATTTGTATTTTTTATGTAGTAGACATGGATGGATATAAAGGAAAGAGCTTATAGTAGACATCTTCTTTTAATAGACAAAACTACGATGTTTGGGAAAAGAAGATAAAATCCATTATGGTTGTGAATGATTTGTGGGAGCTTGCGGTCAATGGATTTGTGGATATAACTGACCCATCTCAATTTGTTTTCCTCTTAAATAATCTGAAGCCTCAATTGAAGGAGTCAATGAGCAAAGATGCAAAAGCATTAAACTTGACTAAAGTAGCCTTGATAGAGGTAATTTTTCAAAAAATAACAATAGCTAACTATTCAAAGAAAGCTTTAGATATCCTCTAAATAAGATTTAAAGGGATGAATAATTTTTTTGTGGTGAATATTGATGAAGGGTAATCCCCTTATCAATACAAACGCATGTGTTGATAGAGAAATAACAAAAAATTGTAAGAAAAAGAAATTGTCTTCTTATTATATCCACAAAAATGGAGTTACAATATTATAAAATATGACATGCTAAGCTGCATGGACATTTTATTTAGAATATTTTGTAAGTCAGAGCCACCATATACATTCCCAGAACTATATTAGACAACCATACAAGCCTTCCTTATATAGGCAATTTTAGTTGCCCAAGAAGGTTCGATAAATTTTAACCCCAAACTTTGAAGTCAACCAACCTTAAGAAATTATTAATATTGTATTGCATTACAAAAAGAAAAACAACTTTTGAAACACAAAAGAAACTATAAAATTATTGTCCATTTTAGGTAGTGCAACTTCTAGAGACCATAACTCATTGTATGTTGTTATGATTGGCTATTGTGACCCATTTTTGAAATGTCATAAATTGTTCTATAATGTTTGATTTATACTCCAATCAACCAAGGTTTGACCTCTTTTTATGGCCTTTAAATCCTTCAAAATTGAGTTCAAAGTTTTTATCCCCTACTGCCAATACTGGAAAATTTTTATATCATCAAAAATGGACTTGATCTTGCAATGAAACTTTAATGGACAAAATATATCTAAAGTGAACCTCAAGGAAGAAATAAGAACATTTTAAGCTCAAAAAAAACTTACTAAAAATAATAAGCTTCTAGAAATAGTAACTCTGCACTAAGATGGCCCTTATTCAAAAACATAAACCAAAATTATTTTTGGGTGATGCAAGATTGCCCTTACACCCAAGATGCTCCTGTTGTTGGAATTATAGATGGAGTAACTGAGGAGGGGGTGAATTAGTTATCACAAAAATAATTCACATATCCCTTAGATGTCTTTAAAGATCTAGTTATTATTGATACTCGGTAAACAAATGTTGTAACTCGGTTAATTAAACTATTATTTATCTTCAAGCATTCACGCATATAACAGAAAACAAAATGAACACAAGAGACACCAGATTTAACGTGGAAACCCAATATTGGAAAAACCACCAAGTAACTAGTCACCAATTTTTCACTCTTCTAAAGTGAGCTCTGTTAGGAGCCAACCCTGTTAAAGGTTACAATACACACTGTTAGGTGTGACCCTATTAGAGGATTTAATCACCCTGTTAGGAGTGGCCTTGCTAGATGTCTTTAGAACAATTCAATTGAACTATCACCTTGTTAGAGGATTTACAAAATGGCTGTTAAACCAACTCTATTAAGAGATTTGAAATCACTACTACAATGGTTAGAAAGCAACAATGAATTGACCTAAACAAGATGCAACTGAATTTGCTAGCTACAGGTCTCTATTCAGTATCATTACATCCTCCTTGATCAAATATAGCTTTGTTGCTCCTTAATGATCTCTAATCATCCTTCAAATTCGCTTCCACAATAATTAGTCATCATATCACATTAATTCCACACACTTCCATCTCACTCACTTAGAATTCGCAGCTTGACCTCTTAATTATACCATTCAGATTGTCAAGTCGGCTCATTCACATGTTACATTTACCAATAAACCATACATCAGTTGGCTACAAATATTACTCTAAACAAATACATGTTATTTCATAAAATAATGAAATCCTTTACTGGCCGACCCTGCTCGGTAAATACTGCTTCCAAAAATTTCCTAAGTTAACCTTCTTGACTCGGTTAACATTGCAATATCTGTAAAATCCTTTGGCTGCCAAGTTTACTCAATGGGGATTGAATTCCTTCATGAGAGCTCGATAAGAACTGCTTCTGCCATATTTCCTTTAATGATCGAGTTAGCTCAGTAAGAACTATTTTTCTCACATTTCCTTTGATGACCGATTAAGCTCAGTAAGAACTATTTCTGCCATATTTCCTTTGATGACCAAGTGAGCTCGGTAAGAACTATTTCTGCCACATTTCCTTTGATGATCGAGTGAGCTCGGTAAGAATTGTTTCTGCCACATTTCCTTTGATGACCAAGTGAGCTCGGTAAGAACTGTTTCTCGGTAGATACTGCAAGTTTTCTTTACTAACCTTTTGGGTTTGGTAGATTTTATCATTTTGCCTCACTGACCATCTGAGCTCGGTAGACTCTATCCTTTGCCTTGCTGACCTTCTAAGCTCGGTAGACTCTATCCTTTTCCTTGCTAACCTTCTGAGCTCAGTAGACTATATCTGATGACTGATATGACATTTGTGTGACACCAAAGACAACACACAATTGAACAATTGTATCCAACACCTACATCATACACTCAAGGAAATTTGAGAAGAGACACTCTATCCAACTAAGGTTTGACCCCTTTTTGGAGTCTCTAAAGCCTTCAAAATTGAGCTCAAAGTTTTTATGCCCTACTACCAATACCAAACAGATTCTGTCTCTTCAAAAAAAGACTTGATCTTGCAATGAAATTGTACTAGCAAGGTGATGTATCTAAAGTGAACCTCCAAGAAAAAAAATTAGAACATTCTAAGCTCAACGATCAACTTACTAAAAATTGTGAGCTTACAAAAATATAAACTTTTCACTGAGATAGTCACTATTGAAAAATACGATCCAAAAATAAGATTGCCTTTACACACTGGATGCTCCTACATCAAACACTCGAGGTAATTTGAGAAGTGATGTTGTCACATCTCAAGTGTTCAAAGGAAAACTAAGATGGTTAGCCTCCTCCCTTATTAACCATAATGAATCTTCAATAGGTCTTCCTTTCTATTTGACTAGATATTCTTCATATGTCCTATTTCTTGTGCTTCTACTAATATGACTATCCAAAATACCTTCAATCTCCTATGTAGTTGTTGTAGTTGTTGGAATACTCCACTATGCTTTTGTGACCTCATCTTTAACACATTCTTCATTATGATCTATTAGATATAAAATGTTAAATATTGGTGAAATATTAAGTTCACTAGAAAATTCTACTTCTTAAGCATTCCCTAAATCATGTTTCTTTTGTATCTTGCATGGTCCAAACTTCTACATCTTCAACTTATTATATATTCTCGCACTAGATATCTATCCTTCCTAAAATGTGTTAGGATTAGATAAATAGATAATAATAATTACATAAAAATATAACCAATATCACAAAGGAATAAAGAACACAAGAAAACATAAGAATCAAAGATTTAACATGGTTCACCAAATCATTTTCCTACATCCATCAAAGAGAAAGTCCAATATTATTATCCAGTAACTTCAACCTATTAGAATCTTCAATCTTTTCTTACAACTCAATACCATAGCATGAAGCTATATATTTACACTAGGAAAAACCCTAACCCTAAGCCAATATTACATGGCTTGTGTCAACTTAAGAAAATTTAAAACCTAAGCATACTTGATGAGACAACCTTGGGAAATGGTTGATGAGTCAACTCAAAAATTCTTGGCAAGTTAACCAAAAAAAATTGGCTTATGAAAAGTGTACAGTATTTTCCTAATCAGTCACCACAAATCAAGAAAATGATCCATAACTTCATCTCCAATAAAAAAATTTGTATGCCTCCTTTTCTCATTTTCCTTAGACTTGTACTATATAAATTCATTTTAGTAATGTGCTTCCTCACTTCCTCGTGAAAGTTCTTCAAGTGTTCTGCAAAATCTTCATCTTTGGCACTAGTTTTCTCCCCTTTGTCCAACTTCCTTAATTCAGAAATATTTCTAGGACTAATTCCATATATTATTTAGAATGGTGATTTACTAGTTCTCCTACTGGTAGAATTATTTTATGCAAATTTTTACTATGGTAAAATCAAATCTCATCCCTTTGGTTTTTCTCCAACCAAGCATCATAGTGAATTCCCCAAAATCCTATTCACAATTTCTATTTGTACATCAGTTTGTAGATAATGTGTTGAGTTGAACTTCAAATCTATATTTAACTTCTTCCACAATATTTTCCAAAAGTATCCAGCAAACTTGGTGTCTTAATCTAAAACTATGCTCTTTGGTAGACCATGTAGTCTCACCACTTATCTAAAAAATAATTCTACCACATGAATAGCATAATTGATCTTCTTGTGAGGGATGAGATGTGTCATATTTGAAAATCTTTCAATCACCACAAAAATTAAATCATGCTCTCTCTAAGCCCTTGGTAAGCCAAGATCAAAGTCCATACAAATATCCTCCCATGACCTCTCTACTACAAGTAATGGCTAACATAATCCTATGTTTTGCTTTGCTCCTTTTTCCATCTAACATACTCTATAACTCTATAAAAAAATTTCAACATCTTATTACAAATTTGGCTAATAATAATTCTCACTAACCAAAGAAATAATTTTATCTCAACCAAAATGTCCAACTAACCCTCCACTATGCCTCTCTTTGACAAAATTATCCCTCGTAGAACTTTTTGGAATCCATAATCGACTACCCTTGAATAACATGACATCCTAAATTATGAAGTCCAACCATCTGGTTCTATCTAGAGTAATAGGTTATGTATAATCTTTCCAAGCTTCACCAAAATCAGGATCCTCTAGATATTAAATCATTGATTTCTTAGGCCTAATAACCTTAATCTACATCTATGTTAGCAAAATATGTATCCTATTAAGAACATATTCAAAAAAATTAGACTTCCCACTCCTATATTTAAAAATAAATGTGTAACCCTACAAAACCTAAACCAATTTCAAATGCCTCTAATTCGACTTTCCTTAACTCTTCAAATATTGAAAAGTTTGATGATAAGTATATTAAAAAAATCTTTGGGTAAAAGGTAATCTCTCAACATCTTCAATCGTTGAACTATAATATAAAACTCCTAATCATAAAACATGGTATTTTCTTTTGGCGTCATTCAACTTATCACTAAAATCAGCAATATGGGCATACCTTCTTAGCTCAAAATAGCTCCAATAGCATTTCCACTAGCATCACTATTTACTCAATGCACCTTATTAACATCTAGAAGTGCTAAAACAAGTTGTTATGTAACTTTCTATTTCAATAAATCAAAACTTTTGTCTACTCATGTAGTCCACTTAAACTCTTTCATATCCCCTCTCATTATTTTAGTTAAGGGTCCACATACACTGCTAAAAACTATGATAATGTTTTTGTAAAATCCAACCAAGCCATGAAAATATCTTACCTCTCTAGAACTCCTTAGGATAGGTCATTCAAGGATAGCCTTTTCCTTCTCTAGGTCCATTTTTAGACCTTATGTTTAGACTACAAATTTTAGATATAGTAACTCCTTCAAAAAATTGTACTTATTCAAATTAATCAATAGTTTCTCTTCCCTTAACCCCTAATAAATCCTTTAAATGTGCATTATAGTATCTTCTAACATCTTACTAAAGATAAAATTATATGTTGAAAACAATTGTGTATTGTGTATTTTCTTTGATGTTACACAAAATGTCATATCATTGCCAGTCAGTAAATGCCAAGCTCACTCGGGCATTGAAGATAATTTCTTGTGTCTGTCAAGCATTTCAAAGTTTGCCTAGTTTAGAAGATAGTGTCTAATGAGTTCACTTATCTGACAAAGGAAATTTTACATAAGTCAAGTGTTAACCAAGCTCACTCAGTTAATGAAGGACATGTTGGATAGAACCAGTGTTAACTAAAGTCACTTGGTTACGAAAGGAACTTTGTGAATAAGCAGTATTAACCAAGTTCACTTGGTTAACATAGGAAAAAAATTTTGAGTTAGTATCTACCAAGAAGGGTTGGCTAATGAAGGATTTTCTTGTTTTGGCATATTGAGTTCAACTGAATTGATTGTTGGTTCTAGCCAATTGAGGAGATGAATATTAATTATTCTAAGTTGTATTCAAGCCAACTTGACAATGTGTAAGATATAAATATAAGGTCAATTTGAGGGTTGAATGTATGGAATATAAATAGAATATTTGATGATGCTTAAAGGAAGAGAATTAGAAGGATAAGCAGAATATCCTTGTTGAGTTGCAAAGATACATTCAATTAGGAAGGATCAGGTATACAAGCCAGAATTAAAATCTGTAATCAACAATTCAGTTGCATCAAAAATTAGGTCATCTCATTGTTACTTTCTAACCATTGTAGTAGTGATCTAAATCTCTTAACCGAGTTGGCTTAACAACTATTTGTAAATACTCTAACAAGGTGGCATTTCTATTTGAAGTATCCAAAGACCTCTAACAAGGCCACTCCTAATAGGGTGATTAAATCCTCTAATAGGGTCACACCTAACAGTGTGTTTTGTAACCTTTAATAGGTTTGGCTCCTAATAGGGCTCACTTTAGAAGAGTGAAAATCAGTAACTAGTTACAATTGGTGATTTTTCCCAAATTGGGTTTCCGTATTAAATCTTGGTGTCAATTGTGTTCATGTTATTTCTTTTATGTGTATGCAACTAAGTTAAGTAAGATCAATAACAGATAATATCTTAAATATTTTCATGTTAAGCACTTACTAAGTTATTTCAATGTTTACCGAGTTACAGTATTTGCTAGTGTAAACTGAGTGCATGTGTATTTGTCGAGTTACAGCAGAATATAGTTTAATCAAAGTTTGATTTGTAATCAAATCTAAGGGATATGGGATTTATTTTAGTGGTAACTGATTCACCCCTCCCCTCTCAATTAATCCTCTTATATTTCCAACATTATCATCTGGATAAACAATGATAAACTTAACCAGAAACTCTTTCAATGCCTCGTTCATGAGTCACGTGGATGTGTTTGGTGCATTAGTTAGCCCAAAAGATATTACTAACCACTCATACAATCTCTCTTTTGCCTTGAAGGTTATATTCCATTCATCTCCTTCTTGGATCTGAATTTTATGATATTCACTCTTCAAATATACCTTTGTGAAATACACATATCCACTCAAATAGTCCAAATACCATCCATCCTTGGCAAGGGAATTCTTTACTTGATAGTGATCCTATTGATAGCTCAAGAATCTATATACATTCTCCATTCTCCATTTTTCTTGGTGCTACACCTATTGGTACAACACATGGACTTAACCTCTCTCAAATCACTATAATATCTCTTGCATTTGTTTGTTCAACTCTTCACTTTTACTAGTGGCATTCTATGTGTTTCCTTATTTGGAAAATTATCTCTTGGAATCAAGTCCATCTGATAATTAATCTCTTCCATAGGTAGTCATCCATCAAGAACATTATCAAATACAATATTCTAAAACTCATCCAACAAATCTATAAGTACGTAAATCTTCCACTTCCTCTTTGTTGTATTTTGTAATTAAAACAAAACACATATGTTCATGACTCATACCTTCTCAAAATTTCCTTCCATCAACTAAACATACATTTCCATTACTACATATGTTTTCTTCTTCTTCCTTCTATGGTTTTAGCTTGTGTCAAACTCTGCCCTTGTCAAAGAATAGGTGTTTGCATACCTATCATGTATTTCATGACAATCAAACTATTAGGGAATTTCCAAAAATAAATGATGCAAGAGCATCCTAGGCTTGTTGGCAATCCTACAGGGTGGTGTGATTTAACTTTGGAGTTGAAGGACTCGATCAAGGAAGAAGATTTTCTTGGTCACTATTGGGTATAGTTTTGGTCGAGGAGCTTGACAGATACTGATGTTTGGCATGCACTAGGAGCTCAGCATACACTAGGAGCTCATCATGCTCTAGGAGCCCAGCATTGCTTATAGTTTGGTTGATGCTCGACTTCGTCTCTCTGACACTCAACTTGGTCTTGGTTCCTGTTGGTGCCGAGTTGTTTGTGGGCCAACTTGGAGTATTTAGTTTATGTTGTAGCCAATTTGTGGCTCAACACATATTTAATGTAAGGGTTTTACTTTAATTTGTAATGAACTAGGCTGACTTTTGGCTTATTTGGGTATAAGTAGGGAGTGTTGTGAAGTCTTTCGTCATGATCATCCGGCTTAGAGAAGAGGATGAAGTGTAGGAGTGAACTTTGAAGAGCTAGTAGTTGAGGCTTGGGAAACAAGGAGATTTCTTAGTGGGCTTGTGAGCACAAGTTGAGATTTCCATAAGAGTGTGGATCTGGACTAGCTATGGTTTAGATTGGACCTTGCAGAACTATTACTTTCTTTGTATTTGGTTGTAACCAAGAAGGCCTTACAGCCCAACACACTACATGTAATTAGTTATTTTATGAATAAAGAGTTGTGATTTGGTATCAGATCTTGCATTTTTGTTGTGTTTCCAATGTGTGCTTATTTTTTGGGGGCTACGACATCTCCTTTGGACATTCTCTTGTCTTACACTACATCAATAAATGACGAACATCCATAGCATAATATCACACAGGACCTCATCATGATAGTTTCCAATCTTAAACTTTGGAAAACATTATTTATTAACCAAGGCCTTATGATCCATTTGCAACTAAACAATCTATTAGGGATTTAGATGCGTCTTTTTGTATAAATTCAATTATTTAACCATTTCCTTATAAACAAGATTATAGGTGCTACCATTATCAATCATGAGATTGCATACTTTACTATTACATTTACACATGGTGTAAAACAATTTATTTATTAATTTGGGTTCATTCTCATCACTCAACAAGGATCTTCTAGTAACCAAGACTTCTCCTCTTTTAGCATCTTGAGAATGTGATGATTCAGAATATTCATCTATGCATGCAACTCGTGCATTCACCTCAAGTCTTTTGTTGGTTCTCCCTTAATGTTGAGGACACTCATAAGCTCTGTGTGACCCTTGTTTTCCATAATGAAAACATGTCCACGAAAACATCCTCTTCTTGATCCTTGACCTCTTTGTCTTCCTCTTTGATCCATGTTATTTTGATCATGGGAATGGTTGAAATTATTTCCCTTCTAATTCTAACTTCTATTGGCCTTATCATTCCTTTTATGGTCTTCATTTTGGCCTCCATAAGACTATATGTTGTATCTTCCACCATTACCTTGTCTACCTTTCTTTCTTTCAAACTTCTTGTTCAAATTTTCTTCCATCCTTAAGGAAAATTGGTATGTCTCTTCAATATTACTCATTCTAACCAAACTCAACTCCTCATGAATACTTGGCCTTAACCTATTAAGGGAACAGGAAAATTTATCCTTGTCGGCTTCCACATGGCATGTTCTGATGAGGACTCAATATTACTCTTTTGTATACTCCTAAATAGATCTTCCTTCTTGCTTCAACTCTTCATTTTCTTCAGCAAATTGAGCTCATAATTGACAAGAATGAATTGTCTCTTAAATCTATCCATCATCTAATCCCATATATTATTTTTCTCATTTCCCCTTCTATTTTTCTCCAACATAATCTCATATTGCCATTTTTTTACATTACCCTTCAGCTTGGCCTTCACAAATTTAATACTCTTGGGATCTTTGATATCTTTGCACTCAAAATGTAATTCCAATTCATTGATTCAGTCACTTAGTTACTCTAGGTTAAGATTGTTAGAAAGTAAAGTCCACCAAGATAACTATGAGGGGGAGTGTGGGTGAATCAATTATGCAATTAAAACAACTCTCAATATCCTTATTAGTTCCAAAATATGTAAACAGTAGATGCAACAACCATAGAAAGATCACCATACATAATAACACCCAATTTATTAACTAGGGAAACCCTTGATCAAAGGGAAAACTCCAGTTGGGATGGTACCCACAAAATAATGTACTAATATAAAAGTTCCTTGTTAGAGGATGGACCCTATTAGGAGTCAATGAATTATGTTCTTTACATATCAGACCCTGTTAGGAGACTTTGAATACCTGTTAGGAGATTCTAACATAAAAGATGATTATACCAATAAAGTAAATCATGTTGAGCATGTTTTCTAATGAGAGGGAACTCTAGTACATTCTAGGTTAAGCTTGTGTGGAGGAATAGAAGATGATTATACCAACTTGATTTTGAAGGGATGCCCATTATTGGAAGTGTTATGGGTTCAATGGGCTATATTGAGCATTAGATCTTTTACGGTCTTTTCAATTGCTTTAATTTATTTATTAGGATAGGGTCTATTTTTCCTTAATTATGAGCAGAGTTATTACAATATGTGGGAGATTATTTTCTTGAAAGATATTGCTAATCAAAATTGATAAGAAATGCTAGATATTAATACAAATAGAAATAAAAAATTTGGAGAATCTACAGTCAACAATAGCCCTTGTATTTATTTGTAGGGTATCCAAAGTTTTTAAGTAGTATTTTCAAGCCGTTAGTTGCAACTAGGAGTCTAGTTTGAAGGAAAGTGTGAGGTGTGGGTTGTTAAAAATAGGAAATACATAGAGCGGGGGTGAATCAATATTCCACAAACTTTTGCACAATCATGGATATCATTAACAAACTTAAAAATTGCATATGAAAGTATACTAATTGTGCTAAATAGTAAAACAACCATGAAATAATGTAACACACGACACCATATTTTGTTAACTAGGGAAACCTTGGTCAAGGGAAAACCCTAGTGGGGATGGTGCCCACAAAATGATCCAATAATCAAAAGTATCTTGTAAAAGATATTGACCCTATTAGGAGTCTACTACATCTGTATAGTGTCTCGGTCCTTGTTAGAGGACTAGGCCTTGTTAGAAGCCTTGACCCTATTAGGATGTGTTATTACAATTACATAAAGTATGCAAGCTGATCTCATTGCCCAAACACGCAATAATAATGTTCTTCAATACAAGAGATATATACAAAAACCTCTTACTACTGTTGATATCTTCAATATCTGAGTTTTTCTTTCATTGCTCTTCACAAAAACTTGATCAAAAAATTGTACTACTCTAATCTTACATCAGAATTCACATCTCAAACATATCATTATTATCAGTGACAATTACTCTTAACTTTGCATTCAAAAACTCTTCCTTTATACCTTATTTCTTTAACCTCACGACCTTCATTACTTCACACACTTGCCAAATTACAAAATTAACTCTTTCTCTCTTAGGGTTAACATCTAGGATGCCATCCCTAATTATTTAAGTAGGTATTTTGACCCCAAAAAAAATTCCTTAACCCAAAATATTCATTTCCTTAAGTTTTCTATGCTCTATCTTTTTGATGTTGTTACTGGAAAAATTGTTGTAACTCTGTCCCTACTGACCATACTATCTTGTGCACATGCATACCTCATCCCAAAATATTTTACTTTCTACGGGTAAGTGTGTACATGCCAAAAATACTTGTATGAACTACATTGACCAAAATAGTATCTATGTTGATAGATAAATTGTGTTGTACTTGGACAAATTTCTTAGTCTTTATCAAAAAAATTTATCTCCAAGATCTTTTCACTCGATCTTGACTATAGGTTTCCATAAATGACATCATATTATGTAACCTAGCCAAATTGCCAACAATCTCCCCCTTTGGAATTGATGGCAACATATGGAAAAATTGGCTAAGTCCCATAAACTTCAAATTTTCAAAAACCTGTGGGCTTACAAAAATTCTCAAAACTATGGATCATATTTATTTATATCATCTTCTATACATAGCTCTACTCCCCCTTTGATTATACTTTATCTTCTTTACATACTATACTCCCCTTTTACATATCATATTTCTACATACAATTTTCCTCACTCACTCCCCCTTTGACATCAATGACAAAGGTAGTGACAAAACCTATATACATATCAAATTTTTGTTACCTTCTCCTTTATGTTGAGTTTGGTATTCTTGTAATACAATCAGAAAATCTTGCTTTCAAATTCTTAAATTCTTTCTCCCACAAGTCTTTGAATGCTTCAGAAACACTAAAAAGGCTGCATAGTCCATAAGATGCCACTTCTACTACATTTAAATCTAAATACACAAATTTTTCATATGATATCTTAGCCTTAAGACATTCCTCTAGTTGCTTCTATACATTACTAATTTTCAACATCAAATGTTCTCTCATCAATGAAAATCTCTTGATGATTCTCTCTCTTTTGAACTCAATCAAACTTATATCATCATATATCTTCACAATATTAGTCTCCAAATCTTCAATCGTCATGTAAGGATGTTGTAGCTCATTAGCAGAGTTTTGTAGTTCATTCTTATTCTCATTTAATTCATCATTTACATCTCTAATGAAATTGAATGACAAAGTACATTGTTCATACAATGTACTTCCTTCCATTGCACATCTCCTTAGCTCTTTTATACAAGAGTTAAGTCTCACCAAGCCATTTGAATTATTTTTGCACATTGTATCAAAAAACTTTATCTCCAAGATTTTCTCACTCAATATTGACTATATGTAGCCATAAATGACAACATCATACTATGTAACCTAGTCAAATTGCCAACATGGGCACCATAAATGTTGAAGGGCCTGCATTTTATATTGAAGTAGTTTATCACTTACTTTGGAGGTTATCATTTCAAATTGGTAATGTTGTGTAAAGGAGGGTTTTGAACATACAAATCTTGTACTTTATTGAATTATACTCCAGCTTTGACTTTTTGGATGGAACTGCTACCTAAAAGTTTTCTTCTGAGATAATGTGTTATGGGTTTTTCATGAGCTAGATGGTATTGCGATGATTGTGGTCAAGATAGAAACCACAAATATTGAATGCTTTGACTAGTTTTCTCACCAAAAAAAAAAAAAATACATGAATTTTTTTGAAGTGTTGGGAGTGGTCATTATTCACACCAAGAGGAACAATTATTTGTTTTAATATGATTGCAGTGAGAATGTGCATGCCACACATGCCAACCGATAATGTGAATATTGTTCAAATGGTAGAGCCAAATAAGTATTAAAAACTATGTTGTTCCTAGGGGATAGTATTTGTCTACATATTGGAGTATTTTAGTTTTATTGGAGTGTTGAACATACTTGAAGCACAGATGAATCATACGGATGAAGACAGAGTTATGTGGATTCCTTATATCAAGTCTATGGAGAACATATAAGCTAGAGTGGAGTTGAATCCATGAGATGTTGGAGGCTCCATTATTTTCTTCTCTTCCTAATCTACTCACCGAGCATACAAAAACAATTGGATAGTTTCATCTGTCTCTGCTATATAAATTAAAGAAGTCGTTGTGAAGTATGTTTGTGCCCTCTAGTCAGTGCAATATCTTATATGTGGATTATGGAGGTCCAAAAATCAAATACTTACATAGGAATCATGTAAAGAAACAAAATAAAGTTTGTTTTAGAGTTCTTTCCCAATCAATTCACGTACACACAACAAAAATAAAATTGTGTGACTAAAGTGCCCACATTGGCATGCTTCAAAATGGGCATTAGTTTTGAGAGGGCACATTGCATTTCCATGCAAATGAGTATAGAAAGGGATGACATTATTTAGTGGAAGGAAATATGCATCTTTGCCAGTGATTAGAACTATGTGCACAATCAAAAGGGAAACATGATATGCGCGTAGATTAGAGAGGAGTTTTAAATTGTGAAATGGCATATCATGCCTTATGATCACGTCAAAAGCACATAGGGTAGGAACCAAATGCAAACAAGATTGTGCAATAGGTGGTTTGGATTCCATGAGGTAGAGATTGAATTTGCATTGGAAATATGCATGGAAAAAAGGTGCAATGTCATGTCAACACCCTGCAGAAAATGGTAAGTATGATGACCAAGAGGAGGATTTTCCCTATTGCAGGGGTGTGCAAAATAGTTAAATGAGGGTTAAACAAATATCCCACATTTAGTAGGAGTATGATGCCTTTATTATTTTTACCCACTAATGTAATATTTCCTTGTGTCTCAAAGGAAAGTGCCTTTTGAGATGCAAGAGTGTAGTTTGTGTGGGGCCCAAGCCAACTAAATGCAAAAATTAGGTTAATTTTGAATGATTTAGAAGTTGACATGGACTAATTCAATGACTCTGATACAGAAAAAAATTCACCATTTGGCATGCAAATTGAGATGCAAGTTGGAGCAACCAAACACGTGGACCAATCTCACGTTATCACAAGATTGGTTGTTAGAAATCTAGAAAATGACTAGGGGTCATGTGGAGGAGGGGTCCCACAATGATGATAGGTTAAAAGAATCACATGGCCCAATGGAATGTTTTTGGGGTAGAGAAGTAAAAAAACATGAGAGACTACCATGTTTCATGGTAGACCCAGCAGGAATCAAGGTAAGAGTAGGTGATATGGTGCATAGTTGGAGACAAGGTGGCAAAACTAGAAAATGATAGAGTAGTACATGGTAGACAATCCTAGAGATAATAACATTAGTAGTGGATTTATTTTTTATATTTACAATTGATACTCATGTTTTGATGTGGAGCCTAATTAGACTTGAAGGTTTATTCAATGCAGTTTCTCCCTAACAAGTGGTATCAGAGCCAAGTTGTCATCATTTTTTTAGCTATCCTCTGCAAGAAGGTCTCACAATTGAGTGGGAGTCTCATGGTTGAATGGGAATCTCACTATTGAGTGGGACAAATGGTAGAAAAGGGTAAGATGAAGGTTGAGAAGTTTAATTGGCAAATATTTTAGTTATCGAAAATGCATATGGAGGACTATCTTTATCAGAAGGATTTATGGTGGCCATTGGAAAGAAAAGCCAAGAAATAGGGAACTTTGATAGATAAGGAGTGGAAAATTTTATATAGAACAACACTTAGAAGTATTTGATTATTACTGGCACAATCGGTGACATTTATATTACAAAATTGAAGATGATAGAAGAGTTGATGCAAACCTTAGCAAAATTGTCTGAAAAGTCCTCTACTTTAAACAAGGTATTTCTCATGAAATTTTTATTTAATATGAAGATGGAAAAAGGTGGATCTTTTGTAGATCATTTAAATGAGTTTAATACAATTACTATTCAATTATCTTTTTTAAATGTTAATTTTAATGATGAAATTAGGGCTCTCTTGATTTTGTGTTCTTTGCCTAAAAGTTGGAATGGCTTGGTAATGGTTGTGAGTAATTTAATTTCTAGATCTAATACCCTAAAATTTCATTATGTGATTAATGTTATTCTAAGTGAGGAAACTCGTAAGAAAACCTCAAGTTGATCTATATTAGGAAGAGCTTTGAATGCACAAAGAAGAGGCAGAACGACTAAGAAAGTAAGTAATTCTAAAAATTGTGGAAAATCTAGAGGAAAATCAAAGGGGAAGAGGTCTCAATCAAGAGGACCAATAGATTGTTTGTATTGTGGGAAACTAGGACATATGAAGAAAGATTGATGGACTTGAAATAATAATGAAGGAGATAAACTAGAAGGGAACAAGGAGGAAAATGTGGTAAATAACCAATATGAAGAGGATGATTTGCTTCTTTCTTTAGAAAGTATTGATGATTCTTGAGTTTTAGATTCTGGGGCTTTGTTTCAAGCTACACCCCATAGAGGTTATTTTATTAATTATGTCTAAGGGGATATTGGTCTTGTTTATTTTGGGGATAATGAACCCTATCAAATTGTTGGAAAGGGAAAAGTTAAGATTAAGTTGAAGAATGGGAATCATTGGCTACATGAGGCAATACATGTTCCAAGGCTGAGTAAGAATTTACTTTCAGCAAGGCAACTCAATGATGAGGGTTGTGTAATTACTTTTAATGATAAAAATTGGAAGGTTTCAAAAGGTTCCCTTGTAGTAGAAAAAGGTGTGAAAGTAGGCACCTTATATCTTTGTACAAGTCATATTGTTCCTTCTACTTTAATTGTTTTAGAGAAAAATTAATGTTCAGGAATAGTTGTTGCAATTGAGTAGGGAGAACAAATAGTTGCTATAGATTTTGATATAGTATTATGGCACAATAGAATTGGGCACATTAGTGAGAAAGTTACAAAATTACTTCATTCAAAGAAATTTTTACTAGGTATAAAATGCGTTAATATGGATTTATGTGAGAGTTGTGTGTATGGAAAATAAAAGAGTAAGTTTTGTGAAGAGTGGGAAGGAAAAGAAAAATGAGAAACTAGGGCTTGTGCATACATATGTATGGGGACTAGCTTAGATATCTTCTCTTAGTGTCTCTCATTACTATGTTACATTCATTGATGATGCAACTAGAAAGTATGGGTTTATTTCCTTAGACAAAAATATGATGTATTTGTAACTTTTAAGAAAAGGAAATGTTTGGTTGAAAATGAGACTGGTAAAAGATTAAAATGTCCCAGATCTGATAATGGTGGTGAGTAATGTAGTTATGAATTTGAATATTATTTCTCTACTAATGGTATTCGCAAATAGAAAACTATTCCAGGGACTCCATGGGAAAATGGAGTGGCTAAAAACATGAACAGGACAATAATGGAGTGTGCAAGGAGCATGAGGTTACATGTTGGGCTGCCCTTAAACATATGGGTTAAGGCTATCAATATTGTTGTATAGTTGATCAATAGAGGTCCCTCTATTCTTTTGGGTTGTGGTATTCCAAAGGAAGCATGGACTAGTAAGAAGGTGAGTTATTCTTTTCTCAAAACCTTTGGTTGTGAAGAATTTGCATATATTGATCCTAGAAATAGAACCAAGATGGAAGCTAAGTAAAAGAAATGTGTATTTGTTGGCTATGGTATTGATGAATTTGGTTATAGGCTTTGGAATTTTTTTAATTTTAAAATTGTAAGAAGCAGGGATGTCATATTCAAAGAGAAAATGTTGCAACAACATGAGAAGAAAGAAAATAATTATGTAGTGCTAGATGATACTCAAAAGGAAGATAGAAGATCACAACAACATATACCACACACCCCAGTGAATGTTAGATGGTCAACATAGCTAAGTAAACCTCTAGAAAGATTTTCTCCCTTTGTCTACTTTATTTTACTAATTGATGTTGGTGAATCAGAATGTTATGATGAAGCTATGAAGGTGGATACTAACATTCAGTGGGAGTTTGTGATGACAGATAAAATGGACTCCTTGTTGAAAAATCAAATTTGGGATTTATGCAAGTTTCCTACAAGTAAAGGGCTTTATAGAATAAATTGGTTTACAAGTTTAAAGAAGAGGATGGAGGTAAGAAAAGATTTAAATGTAGGTTAGTTGTAAAAGGATTTGCACAAAAAAAGGGTATTGATTTTGATGAGATGTTTTCTCCTGTTGTTAAAATGATTTCTATTTGTATTGTTTTGAGTATTATGTCTATTGAAGATTTGCCTTTGGAGAATGTTGATGTTAAAACAACATTTCTTCATGATGATTTGGATGAAGAGAGATATATGGTACAACCATAGGGATTTGAGGTGAAAGGTAAGGAGAACTTAGTGTGCAGATTGAAGAAAAGCTTATATGGTTTGAAGCAAGTACCTCAGCAATGGTATTTTATATTTGACAATTTTATGCATGAGCATGGTTACACTTGGTGTCATTCTGACCATTATGTTTATTTTAAGAGGTTAGATGATAAAAAATATATTATGTTATGTTTATATGTTGATGATATGCTTGTATCTGGGTCTAACATGGATCACATTAAGGGGTTAACTAAACAGTTAGCACATTCATTTTCTATGAAGTATTTGGGGGTAGCAAACAAAATCCTTGGTATGAAAATTTGCAAACATAGGAAGAATGGAAAATTGGAATTTTCTTAGATTGATTATATTGAGAAGGTGTTGCAACATTTCTCTCTATGGAGAATAGCAAAGTTGTCAGCACAACTTTACCTGGTCATTTAACTATGACTAAGGAGATGTTTCCCAAGACATAGGAAGAGGAGGAAAAAATGTCTAAGGTACCCTAGACTTCAACTATAGGAATTTTGATGTATTCCATGGTATATAATAGGCCAAATATTGCACATACAGTGGGAGTTGTTAGCAAGTATATGAGTCATCCTGGAATTGAGAATTAGAATGTAGTCAAATGGATTCTCAAATATTTAAGAGGAACATCCAGTAAGTGTTTACATTTTGGGATCTCTACTATTGATTTATATGGCTATGTTGACTCAGATTTGGGAGGGGATATTGACACTAGGAGATGTACTATAGGTTATGTATTTATTGTTGGTGGGGCAATAGTGAGCTAGGTTTCTCGATTATAAAAGGTGAATGCTTTATCCACTACAAAGGCAGAGTATTTTGATGCTATAGAGGCATCCAAGGAGATGGTATGGCTCTAGTTCTTCATGGAAGAATTGGGACACCCACAAAGGGATTATTGTTTGTTCACAAATATCTAGAGTGTCATTCATCTTGTGAAGAATTTTTCTCTACATTCAAAGAAAAAACACATACAATTGTGGTACAATTTCATTCGATCAATTTTGGATGATGGATAGTTGAAGGTAAAGAAGATACATATAGATGATAATCTAATAAATATGTTTACAAAGGTAGTCATAAGGGAGAAACCAAACTCCTCATCTTTGGTTGGTCTTCTAGACTAAACAGAAGAAAAGAACAGTAGAGTCCAGGGTGGTTTGATATTCCAATGGAAGCTACAGGTTTAGAAGTGTTAAAAAAAATTGTTCAATTGTATATTGTCTTTGATGTTACACAAAATTTCAAGTCTCTACCAAGCAATAAGTATCTACCAATCTCACTCGGGCAATGAAGATAGTTTCCTATGTATGTCGAGCATTCCAGTGATAACCAAGTTTAGAGTTAGTATCTATCGAGCTCACTCGAGAATTGAAGGAAATCAAGTGTTAATCGAGTTCAGTCAGTTGCCAAAGGAAATTCTTTTCTGAGTTAGTGTTAACCGAGTTGGGTCGGCTAACAAAGGATTTTCTGTAATAGCATATTGAGTCTGATAGATATATTTTGTTAGTTCTAGTCGACTTAAGGGTTGATTATTGAATGTTTATAAGTGTGTTCAAGCTGACTTGACAAGGTAATTCATATTAGTATAAATTCAAGTTGAGTATTGAAAGTGTGAATATGTGGAATTGAAGAAGATGAATTAAGGAAGCGAATTAGAAGGATATCTGCAAGAAGATAGAGTATCCAAGTTAACTGAGATGCAAAGAACATTTTGATCAAGGAGGATCAAGTAATCAAGCCTGAATAGAGATCTAAAATTAGCAAGATAGTTGCATCAGCAAATAGGTCAAGTCATTGTTACTCTCTAATAATTGTAGCAGTGAATCAAATCTCCTAATAGAGTTAGCTTAACAGCTATTTTCCAAATCCTCTAACAAGTTGGCATTGCTAGATTGAAGTGTCTAAAGACCTCTAACAAGGCCACTCCTAATAGGGTGATCTAAATCCTTTAATAGGGTCACACCTAAGACAGTGTTTTGTAATCTTTAATAGGGTTGGCTCCTAACAAGGCTCACTTTAGAAGGGTGAAAAATAGTAACTAGTTGCAATTGGTGGTTTTCTCAAATTGGGTTTCCACATTAAATCTTGGTGTCTCATTTTTCATGTTATTTGCTTTATGTTTCTGCAACTAAGTTAATTAAAGTTAATCACACTTAATATCTTAAGTTTTGCATTTTTAGTATTAACCAAGTGTTTACTGAGTAATAGTAATTCTTAGAATAAATTGAGCTATTATGTGCTAACTGAGTTACAGCGGTTTCAAAATGGTTTTGGTTTTGTATTATTGACATCTTAAGGGACTTGGATTTGTTTTTGTGGTAACTGATTCACCCCTCCCCTCTTAGTTACTCCTCTTATATTTCTAACAATTGGTATTCAAAGCCTTTGGTGCTTGCAGATAAGGTTTCAAGGACCTAAGCTAAAGATCAAGATGTCTTACAGAAGACAAATTCCTAAGTTGAATAGAGATAACTTCAAAGCATAGCAAGAACTCATGAGGCTTCATTTGGGAACCATTAGAGACTCGAACCTAAAATACCTACATAGCAAGTATGTGGCACCTATTGGAGCTTTGATTGTGGAACAAATTAAAGAAAAGAAGAATCACAACATAATGATGATTGACATTGTCCCTACTCTCAACTTTGTTAAATTTGATGAAGTCAAAGATTTTCCTACTGCTCATAAGATGTGGATCAAGCTTAAAGATATCTATGGAGGAGATGACAATATAAGGAGAGCTAAGGCAGAAAGATTAAGAGGTCAATTTGATCAATTTAAGATGAGGGAAGATGAAAATATTACAAGATACAGTAAAAGAATCAAAGCAAGTGTAAGTACAATTAGAGCCTTAGGAGGGAAAATTGATGATTTGACAGTGGTAAGTAAGGTACTTGAAACTCTTCTTCCTATTTATGTAATTAGAGTTTCAGCAATTCAAGAGATGAGATGTGACCCCAAAAATGATATAACTTTGGATGCACTAGTGGGAAGATTGAAAACCTTTGAGTTAGATAACTTTGATAACTATGTTCCTAACTCCAGTAACATTGAGTTTGCATTTCAAGCTAAACTATCACTCAAAAAGAAAAGTGGAAAATCTAAAAGCGCGTAGTTTGACAATGAAGATGAAGATTTTGATGATGATCTTGAAACCATTGAAGCACTACTTGCAAGAAGATTCCCTAAAGGCAAAGGAAAGTACAAAGGTAAAATTTCTCTAATTTATTTTTCTTGTGAAGAAGTTGGTCACATTATTGTAAGGTGTCCAAAAAAAGAATGCAGAGAAGAAAAGAAGTATAGCAAGTACAAAGACAATAAAGATTTCAAAAGCTACAAAGATAACAAAGAAAAAGGTAAGAAATTGTGCTACATGGCTAAAGACTCTAATAGTAATGATGAAGATGAAATGGTTTACATTGCTATTAAAGATGAATCGGATGATGAAAATGATAAGATGGCCCTCATTTCTCATATTAACAAGAATGACACATGGATCATAGATAGTGGTTGTTCTCACCACATGACTGGTGATAAATAAAAGTTTGAGAACTTGGTACATTATGATGGTGGAAGTGTCATAGTTGGCAATGATGAACCTTGTTATGTAAAAGGAAAAGGGTGCATTGCATTACCAATGAACTCAGATGTGATAATTCTTATTGGGTTGAAGGATTGAAACATAATCTACTTAGTGTGGCACAATTGAACAACATTGGATTCAAGTTAGAATTCATGAATGGAAAGGCCAAGCTATTGTATGGGAAAGGAAATCTAGTGGGGACTGAAAATCAAACAAAAGATAATCTATTCTATCTAGATCTAACTGAAAATTCATGTTTCCTAGCTCAAATAGAGGAAAGTTGGTTATGGCACAAAAGGTTGTGTCATGTGAATTTTGATAACCTAGTCAACATAAGCAAGAATAAAAGAGTGAGAGGCATTCCAAGCCTCAAAAAAGCTAACATGGGCATGTGCAAGAATTGTCAAATTGGGAAGATGGGAAAGAAAAGCTTCAAAAGCAATAATTGCCATTCTAAAGAAGTTCTTGAGTTGGTTCATGCAGACCTTTGTGGACCTATTGGCATAGAAAGCTATTGTGGAGATTAAGTACTTTATATTATTTGTTGATGATTATTCTAAGATGATGACAGTAATGTATCTAAAAGATAAATCTAAAACATTTCAAACATTCAAGTGACATCTAGCTAGAGTGGAAAAAGAAGCAGGAAAGAAACTAAAGTGTCTAAGGTCAAACAGAGGAGGTGAATTCATCTCAAATAAATTTAATGAATTTTGCAATGAAAGAGGAATCAAAAGAAAGGTATCTACACCTGGTACACCTCAATAGAATGGCATAGAAGAAAGTATAAATAGATCCATCATGAATTGTACTAGGACACTGATGATAGAGAAAAATGTTGCAATCAAATACTGGAAGGAAGCAATCAGTACAACAATTCATACCTTGAACCAAGTTTAGCTGAAGAAAGATTTAGAGAAAACACTTTATGAATTATGGTATGGCTATAAACCAAATGTTTGTTACCTCAAAGTATTTGGAAGCAAATGTTATATCTTAAAAGAGACAAGGAAAGGAAAATTTGATGTGAAAAGTGATGAAGTCATATTTTTGGGATACTCCAACAAAGATAAAGCATATAAATGTTTGAATCTAACTACTCACAAGGTTATAGAAAGTGCAAATGTAAAGATTGATGAGTTTGCAGAAAAGAGTAAAGAAACAAAGTAGCAAAGAACCTAACAACTACATAAACTTTTTCTACTATGAACTTGATACTTCACATGAAGTTCAAACTAATGCAACTGAGAATTTGCAGTCTTCACCACTCGAGTCCCCTAAATCTCCAGTTCAACTTGAGTTGCAGCCAGTACAACCCGAGTCATAATAAGAAGGACCCAAGTTTTAGCAAGTAGAAACTAAGTCACAATCTAAAGGACTTGAGTCATAGATAGTAGGACCTAAGCATGATTCAGAAAATCATTTTGAACATGGTGAACTGATTCATTCAAGTCCAAAATCCAAAGAGAAGATACATGTACTTACTAGATATGTTAGAAGGCATCATGCACCCAAGCAAATCATTAGAGATCAGTCAAAAGGCACAATGACAAGAAATAAACTAAAGGTACATGTTTGCTTACTGAATTTGAACCTAGAACTATTAAAGATGCATTAGATAATGAAAGTTGGATTGAGGCTATGAATGAGAGAATTGAGCAAATTGAAAGAAATAAGACTTGGTCTCTTTCTCCTAGACCCAAGGATAAAAATGTAATTGGCACAAAATGGGTATTCAGAAATAAGTTGAATGAAAATGGAGAAGTGTCAAGGAATAAGGCAAGACTAGTATGCAAAGGTTATGCTCAAGAAGAAGGTATTGACTATGGAGAAACTTTTTCTCTTGTTACAAGTCTAGAAGGTGTCAGAACACTACTTTCCTATGCTACACATAAAGGATTCAAAGTATATCAGATGGATGTAAAGTCAGCCTTCTTGAATGGAATACTAGAAGAAGAAGTTGACATTGAGAAGATTGAAGGTTTCATTGATCCCAACAAAAAGAATATGATTTGTAGATTACACAAAGCTTTGTATGGTCTCAAAAAAGCCCCTAGAGCTTGGTATGAAAGATTGCATAGTTATTTGGTAAAGATTGTTTTTCAAAAGAAAAATGACAACAACGCCCTATACATCAAGGAAGGACCAGAAAAGAAGATGTAGCTGGAAAAAAATCTTTGTAGATGATATATTATTCACTAGACATGATGACTTGTGCAAATCTTTTTCTAAGGAAATGAGTAAGGAATTTTAAATGTCAATGTTTGGAGAGATCAAATTATTTGTTTTCTTGCAAATTCAACAAAAGAAGGATGGCATCTACATTACTCAATCAAAGTACATCAAGGAAATATTGAAGAAGTTTGGAATGGAAGATTATAGACTAGTTGGAACACCTATGTCTACTAGACATAAGCTTTCCAAAAATGATGATTCCAAAGAGGTAGATCAAACTACATATAGATCAATGATTGGAAAACTTCAGTATGTAGTGCATACAAGACCTGATATTGCACTAGCAGTTGGTATGGTAGAAAGATTTTCTACTAATCCAAAAGAAAATTATATGATGGCAATAAAGATAATCATGAGGTATCTTAAAGGTATTGAAGATTATGGTTTGTGGTATAAGAAAGGAAGCAACTTTGAATTGAAAGCCTTCATTGTTGTTGATTGGGCAAGAAGTATTGATGATAGGAAAAACACTAGTGGTGGAGAATTATTTCTTGGAAAGAGGCTAGTGTCTTGGACAAGCAAGGAGTAGAATTGCATCTCTCAGTCTACAATAGATGTAGAATGTGTTGCAATAGAAATCAATTGTTCAAAACATTTTTTGGTTCAAACAATGGTTGTCAGGTATGAAGGAAGAAATCAAGGATCCAGTAGTTGTTTTTTGTGATAACACCAGTGCAATCAACATTTCCAAGAATCCTATGATGTATACCAAGACTAGACACATTGCAATAAAATATCATTTTCTAAGAGAATTAGTGCAAGACAAAGAAGTCAGATTGGAATACGTGAATACAAAGGAAAAAATTGCAGACATATTCACCAAATCATTGCCTAAGGATGCATTCTTGTATCTAAGAGGTAAGATAGCTATTTGAAGCACACTAAAAAATGTTTAGTGATGCATCAACCAAGCATTTGAAGATTAGTCAGGGTTGATGCAGTATTCTCATAGAAGATTGCATATGAATTAGTACATCAAGTACATGGAAATTCCATTAAATGTTGTCTTTGGCATAAGATGTCAACGAGGGAGATTTTATGCTATCATATCAGAGAAATTTTGTAAATGATTGAGATGTCAAAGAAGGAGATTTTATGCTTTTAGCATGAGATATAAAAAAGGGAGAGTTTGTTGTTATATCAGAGATATTGCAATTAGAGTAATCAATAAATCATTTCAAAGGGAGAGATTGATGTTAGAAGGAGCTCACACTGATAGAGGGAGTTCTCATGGATGAAAATCAGAATCAAACTAAGGATATTATCATTACTTTTATTTTACTCTAAAATTTCATTGTATTATGAAATTTTATGTTGCCAACAATGCCAAAGAGGGAGATTGTTAAAAATAATTGTTCAATTGTATATTGTCTTTGATGTTATACAAAATGTCAAGTCTTTACCGAGTACTCAATATCTGTCGAGCTCACTCGAGTGATGAAGATAGTTTCCTATGTATATCAAGCGTTCTAGTGATAACCAAGTTTAGAGTTAGTATCTACTGAGCTCACTCGGGCATCGAAGGAAATCCAGTGTTAACTGAGTTCACTCAGCTACCAAAGGAAAGTTGGCATGGAACCAGTGTTAATTGAGCTCACTCTGTTGCCAAAGAAGAGCTGGCAAAATCCAGTGTTAATCGAGTTCACTCAATTACTAAAAGAAAGTATTTTATGAGTTAGTGTTGACTTAGTTGGGTCGGCTAACAAAGGATTTTTCTGTAACAGCATATTGAGTCTGATAGATTTATTCTGTTAGTTCTAGCTAACTTAAGGGTTGATTATTGAATGTTTATAAGTGTGTTCAAGCCGACTTGACAAGTTAATTCATATAAGTATAAAGTCAAGTTGACGATTGAAAGTGTGAATATGTGGAATTGAAGAAGATGAATTAAGGAAGTGAATTAAAGGATATATGGGTAAGTGCACAAGTTGTGGTGCCAAAAGGGGGGGGTTATAAGTGGACACTTTTTTTCTAAAATCAACAATTTCTGAACTTCAACAAGAATTTGAAGATAGTTACTCTCAAAATTTTAAGATATGACAAAAACAAAAGTACTAGTCCTTTGAATCTAATTTCTAAACTACTAAAAAAAATTCAAAATGGTTTAGTTTTAGGTCCTCAAAAAAGGGGGTCATAGAAAGTGGTATTGTTTATCCCAAAAAAACATAACATAGTACAAAGTGTGCCCCCCCTAAAATTTTAACTTTTTTTTTGAAATTCTTTAATCACTCTAGTCAAAAGTTACTTAACACTATGTAGTTTACACCAAATTTTTTGGGTAATTTTATAATGTGTATTTTTTTAAAATAAATTTTTTAACTAGACATATCCCAAAAATGTGAAATATCTGTGTGCTCCCCCTAGAAATGATTGAAAACTAATCTAAAATCAAAACTTTTTTTTTCAAAGTGTGTAGAATGGAGTCTAGTTTCTTAAAAACTAAGTTGTAAAATTTGATGAACGAGCTAAAATCTGCAGCCCAATTAGTACATGTTGGTTTTTGATAAAACATGGACATACATTCAAAAGAAATTATACATGAAAGGCTTGAAATAATTGAAATTAAAAATAAATTATATGGTTATATAGCTAAATTAGAGACCTACAATGTCATGTAACCTGATCTTATCGATGCTCAACCACAAGGAATCTTGAGGGAGAGCACACAAGAAAAATCAATCATTTTTTGTATATTTACAGCAAAACACATCTCAAACCAGTTTACAAACTCCAAACCTTTGGGTTGGATCTCTAAGGAAAAACCAAGCCTTAGGCTTAGTAGAATGCAAAGGTTTGAATAGCACATACACCCTATAGCACGAGCGTGCTATAGTGCACACGTGCTATTTAAAGCTTTTTAAATTTGGGTCTCAATAGCCCGTGCACGCTATAGTGTGCACACATTATCAAGACCTAAATAGTGCATAGAGAGGGAAGAAGAGACCCAAAGCAAGAGCAAGAGAGAGAGGGGGGATGGTTGTGTGTGTGTGTGTGTGCGTGTGTGAGAGAGAGAGAGAGTAGGGGATGGGAGAGAGCAGAAGAGAGAGAGAGTAGGGGTCGCAGAGAGAGTATGGGATGGGAGAGAGAGGAAGTGTGAGAGAGAGTAGGGGTGGCAAAGAGAGAGTATGGGATGGGAGAGAGAGAGAGAGAGATTGAGAGTAGGGGATGGGAGAGAGAGGAAGTGTGAGAGAGTGAGTAGGGGTGGTAGAGAGAGTACGAGATAGGAGAGAGAGAGATTGAGAGTAGGGGGTGGGAGAGAGAGGAAGTGTGAGAGAGTGAGTAGGGATGGCAAAGAGAGTATAGGATGGGAGAGAGAGAGAGATTGAGAGTAGAGGATGGCAGAGAGAGAGTAGGCAATGGGAGAGGGAGAGAGAGAGAGAGAGGAGGAGGAGGAGGAGGATGGGAGTGTGTGTGAGGGAGTAGGGCATGGGAGAGAGAGTAGGGGTCATAGAGAGAGAAAGTAGGGAATGGTAGAGGGGAGAGAGAGAGTAGGGGATGGGGTAGAGAGAGTAGAGAGGGAGAGAGTGAGAGACAGAGATAGTAGGCGGTAGAAGACAGAGTGGGAGAGGGAGAAAGAGAGGGGGGATGGGAGTGTGTGTGTGAGAGTGAGAGATCTAGAGAGTAGGGGATGGGAGAGGAGAGAGAGGGGGGATGGGAGTGTGTGGGTGTGTGAAAGAGAGAAAGTAGGAGATGGGAGAGGGGAGAGAGAGAGAGTAGGGAATGGGAGAGAGAGAGAGTAGGCAGTGGGAGAGGGAGTAGGAGAGGGAGACAGGGGGGAATGGGAATGTGTGTAAGAGAGAGAGTAGGGGATGGGAGAGAGAGGAAGTGTGAGAGAGAGAGTAGGGGTGACAGAGAGAGTATAGGATGGGAGAGAGAGATTGAGAGTAGGGGATGGGGAGAGAAAGAGAGTATAGGATGGGAGAGAGAGAGATTGAGAATAGGGGATAAGCAGGGAGAGAGAGAGAGAGAGAGAGAGAGAGAGTAGGCAGCGGGAGACAGAGTGGGAGAGGGAGAGCTAGAGAGAGAGGAGGATGGGAGTGCATGTGTGTCAAAGAGAGAGAGTAGTGAATGGGAGAGGGGGGAGAGAGAGAGAGTAGCTCGAGAGAGAGGAGAGGATGGGAGAGAGAGAGAGTAGGCGGTAGGAGAGGGAGTGGGAGAGGGAGAGAGAGGGGGGATGGAAATGTGTGCAAGAGAGAGAGAGAGAGAGTAGGGGATGGGAGAGAGTGAAAACATGATAGAGAGAGAGTAGGGGGTGGCTGAGAGAGAGAGAGTAGAGAGGGAGAGAGTGAGAGAGAGAGAGAGAGAGAGTGTGTGTGTGTGTGTGTGTGTGTGTGTGTGTGTGTGTGTGTGTGTGTGTGTGTGTGTGTGTGTGTGTGTGTGTGTGTGAGAGAGAGAGAGAGAGTGAGAGTGAGAGTGAGAGTGAGAGTGAGAGTGAGAGAGTAGGTGGTGAGAGAGGGAGTGTGAGAGGGAGAGTGAGTGAGAGACAGAGTAGGGGATTAGAGAGGAGAAAGAGAGGGGGGATGGGTGTGTGTGTGTGTGTGTGTGTGTGAATGAGAGAGAGTAGGGGATGGGGGAGAGAGAGAGAGAGAGAGAGAGAGAGAGAGAGAGAGAGAGAGAGAGAGTAGGCAGTGGGAGAGGGAGTGGGAGAGGAGAGAGAGGGGGATGGGGGTGTGTGTATGAGAGAGAGTAGGGGATGGGAGAGAGTGTGAGAGAGAGTAGGGGTGCCAGAGAGAGTAGGAGATGGGAGAGAGAGAGTAGAGAGGGAGAGAGTGAGAGTGAGATTATAGGTGGTGGGAGGGGAGTGGGAGGGAGAGAGGGGGGGATGGGAGTGTGTGTGAGAGATCTAGAGAGTAGGGGATGGGAGAGGAGAGAGAGGGGGGATGGGAGTGTGTGGGTGTGTGAAAGAGAGAGAGTAGGGGATGGGGGAGAGAGAGTAGGCAGTGGGAGAGGGAGTGGGAGAGGGAGAGAGAGAAGGGGAATGGGAATGTGTGTAAGAGAAAGAGAGAGTAGGGGATGGGAGAGAGTGTGAGAGTGTGAGAGAGAGTAGGGGGTGGCAGAGAGAGCTCGTATGGGATGGGAGAGAGAGAGAGTGAGAGTAGGGGATGGGAGAGAGAGAGAGAGAGAGAGAGAGAGAGTAGGCAGTGGGAGAGGGAGTGGGAGAGGGAGAGAGAGGGGGGGGATGGGAGTGTGTGTTTCTATGAAAGAGAGAGAGTAGGGGATGGGAGAGGGGAGAGAGAGTAGAGGATGGGGGAGAGAGAGTAGGTAGTGGGAGAGGAAGTGGGAGAGGGAGAGAGGGGGGGAATGGGAATGTGTGTAAGAGAGAGAGTAGGGGATGGGAGAGAGTGTGAGAGTGTGAGAGAGACTAGGGGTGGTAGAGAGAGAGTACGAGATGAGAGAGAGAGAGAGAGAGTAGCGGATGGGAGAGAGTGTGAGAGAGAGAGTAGGGATGGGAGAGAGTGTGAGAGAGATTTGGGAATGGGAGATAGAGAGTAAGAGTAGGAGATGGGAGAGAGAGAGTAGAGAGGGAGAGAGAGTGAGAGAGAGATAGTAGGTGGTGGGAGAGCAAGTGGTAGAGGGAGAGAGAGAGAGTGGGGGATGGGAGTGTGTGTGAGAGATCTAGAGAGTAGGGGATGGGAGAGGAGAGAGAGGGAGAGGGGGGATGGGAGTGTGTATCTATGAAAGAGAGAGTTTAGGGGATGGGAAAGGGGAGAGAGAGAGTAGCCTGAGAGAGAGCGAGTAGCATATGGGAGAGAGAGAGAGAGAGAGAGAGAGAGAGAGTAGGTGGTGGGAGAGAGAGTGGGAGAGGGAGAGAGAGAGGGGGGGATGGTAGTGTGTGTAAGAGTGAGAGTAGGGGATGGGAGAGAGTGTGAGAGAGTGAGAGAGAGTAGGGGGTGGCAAAGAGAGAGAGAACGGGATAAGAGAGAGAGTGAGAGTAGGGGATGGGAGAGAGTGTGAGAGAGAGTAGGTGGATGGGAGAGAGAGAGAGAGTGAGAGTAGGGGATGGGAGAGAGTGTGAGAGAGAGAGAGAGTAGGGGGTCGTAGAGAGAGAGAGAGTGAGAGTAGGGGATGGGAGAGAGTGTGAGAGAGAGTAGGGGGATGGGAGAGAGAGTGAGAGTAGGGGATGGGAGAGAGAGAGAGAGTAGAGAGGGAGAGAGATTGTGTGAGAGACAGATAGTAGGTAGTGGGAGAAGGAGTGGGAGAGGGAGAGAGGGGGGGATAAGAGTGTGTGAGAGATCTAGAGAGTAGGGGATGGGAGAGGTGTGAGAGAGTGAGAGAGAGTAGGGGATGGTAGACCTAGGAGAGAGTGAGCGAGAGAGTAGGGGATGCAAGAGAGAGAAAGAGAGAGAGTAGGTGGTTGGAGAGGGAGTAGGAGAGTGAGAGTGAGAGTAGGGAATGGGAGAGAGAGAGAGTAGGTAGTGGGAGAGGGAGAGGGAGAGGGGGGGGATGGGAGTGAGATAGAGAGAGCAGGGGATGGGAGAAGAGAGAGGGAGAGAGAGAGTAGGGGATGGGAGAGAGAGAGTAGGCACTGGGAGAGGGAGAGTGAGAGAGAGAGAGTAGGCGATGGGAGAGAGAGAGTAGCCTGAGAGAGAGAGAGAGGAGGGATAGGAGTGTGTGAGATAGAGAGAATATGGGATGGGAGAGGAGAGAGGGTGAGAGAGAGTAGGTGGTGGGAGAGGGAGAGAGAAAGTAGGGGATGGAAGAGGAGAGAGAGTGAGAGAGAGAGAGAGTAGGGGATGGGAGAGGGGAGAGAGAGTGAGAGAGAGAGTAGGCGATGGGAGAGGATAGAGAGTGAGAGAGTAGGGGATGGGAGAGAGAGTATAGGTGATGGGAGAGGATGTAGGAGAGGGAGAGAGAGAGAGAGAGAGTAGGGGATGGGAGAGGAGAGAGAGTAGGGGGAGAGAGAGAGTAGGGGATGGGGGATGGTGGGATATAGAGAGATATGTTTTGACATAGTGCATATGCATTTTAGTGCATACACACTATGTAAAATCACCAAAAAATGGTCACAAATCAAGTTTGGGTCCCTTTTGATCCATATTTTTCTTTTTGTCTATTGTGCATTTTGTTGTTTCGATAGAAAACATGGGTTTCAAGCTGTTGGAAGTTAGCAAACACTATTTGAAGACTTTTTCAAGCCAACAAATGCCAAATTCAATCATTGGATACACTATTTGAAGGCTTTTTTAATATTATTTCTATAGAAAAGGTTAGTGTAATCCTTTTTAAATATTGTTTTTTGATATGTAGAGACAAATTTGATTATAATTTGATATGTTGTTTAATATATAGTGAATTCATTAAAATTTGTATGTTTGAATGAAATGTTATTTCGAAATGGTTAGAAATTTGGCAAGTTGTTTGATATATATTGTGTATTTATTGAAATAATTGTAATTTTTATATGTATTTGAATGATTTGTAATTTACAAATTGTAAGTAATTCAAATGTTTGAATAATTTGACATGTAGAAATCATTATCATGCCAAGGAAGAAACCAAAAACTTAAACAAATGAAGATAGGGAGAGAGATTTGGTAATTAAAAGAGAAAATAAAACTACTGTGTGAACAAAGAAAATTGCAAAGCAATAATGAAGAATTGACTTTTGAAAAGGATCAAGAACCACTAATACAAAGAAACAAAGAGGAAGAATTGGAAAGACAAAGAGAACGAATGAGACTATTACATTCAAGAAGACAATTGAATTGTGAAGCTACACCATCTTAAATGTTGGAGTCATATCATCCTCTCATGTTGAAGAGACACTAATTTGTAGATCTGACGATGTACACACTCCATCATGTCATGTTGAAGGCACAACATCAACATA
This sequence comes from Cupressus sempervirens, assembly GCA_028749045.1. NCBI lineage: Eukaryota > Viridiplantae > Streptophyta > Pinopsida > Cupressales > Cupressaceae > Cupressus > Cupressus sempervirens. The sequence goes on from CM053784.1 coordinate 323,499,871, forward strand.
TCAAGTAGGTGATATTCCATCTTTTGCATCTTATTTCCAAGGCACATCATCTTTGGATCAAGATACACAATACACTCAACTTTATGTTGATGTTCAAAATGTTGAGGGAATGGAAGAGATTATAACACCTTTTAGAATTTGTTTTAGAAGACCAAAATATTTGATTGATATTGATACTAACATTTTGAAAGCAATGCCAGACAAGGTTAGCAAGTGTACTTGTCAAAGAAAAGTTAACCGTATGTGGAGATTTTTTTTGAATAATTAAATATTATAGGTTAATGTCAATTATTTTTTGAAATGATGAGGAATTTTAAATTTAAGCCTATCATGAAAATTCTTGGGCTAAAAATGATGGACGATTCAAATGAAAAAGACATTGTAAAGAATCTAATGAGTGCTTATGAAAAAGTGAGTTCTAAATCATGCACCAAAGATAATAATATCACAAGACGAGTACTTACATCAACAATAGTAAGTACCCAAATGAAGAAAGCTTGACTCATGAGAAAGACAAGCAAAACATTGAAAATTGGTAGAGGTACTCTAAGGATAGCCATGCTAAGGCATGAGAGATTGGAAGATCCAACAAAAAATAAATTATGGACATTTAGCAGTAGACTATTGCAAAAAGAGAAAGAAATTAGTGAAGCTTTGAAATCATTGATCGAAGATTTTTGGAAAAATAACACACGTGTTTTCCCTAATCAAAGAGATGTTGTAAGAAGGAGGATTGGTAGCCAAAATCGCGACCCACATGGGAAACATTTTTTGGACTCAACTTAGACACAATTTTTTGCAAAATTTATTGGTATGTATCCTCAAATTCAAATAAGTCAAAGATTTTTTGAGATAGGTAAACCTTTTTATGTGAAGATAAATCACACACACACACAACTTGTTGTTGTAGGATACATATTGAATTTTCTAACAATTTTGATATTTTTAGGCATATATGTGTATTTTTGCATTCTGAGTTTGTTTTGCAGGATTGTGACATTAATGAGCCACCAAGATCTTAAGAGAATTCATATCCAACACTTAACATGAAATAGGGGATGGCCAACAATTTTATAAGACATCATGCTTGGATGGTACATGCTTATTTTGTGATTCTTTGCAACTTTTATCAACTTGTCAACATATGGATAGTACACATGCAATTAGAAATGAAATAGTAGATTATGGAAAATTTAAGATAGTGACATATGCTCTAAAAGATGGGAAACATGGTAAAAGATGTGATTTAGTCATTGAAAAGATTTTAGTGTATGAGTTTATAAAGATTTTTTGTGAAAAGATTATTTACGAGTATGCAAGGCATACACATAGAGCTCGATGGCTAGATTTGCAATTTAAGTTGTGCAAGAATACATTTCCACTGGATACCATTGTTTCGGTTGTAGACTTCGCAAAGAACTACACATTACAACCACAAAATGAGGTGCAAGCAAAGTATTATACTTCTCAACATGTTTCCATATTTGTTCACTTAACATTCATGCATTCACCTACAAGTATAGAGGATGACAAGAAGATTTTGAGGGAGTACCATTTTTACATCAGTGATGATCGATCACCTTCTACAGAGTTTGTACATGGTTTTTTTCAACTATTTTATGGAGATTTGGCTAATAGGATGCACAGGTTGTGTAGGAATTTAATATATGTAGAATTTCACAGAGGCTGGTCATGGAAAGGGAGAGCACGATGGTGTAGGCGCATGCATCAAAAGAGCCTTAGCTCTTGAAGAACTAAAGTACAAAGATGGAGCAATATTGACATATGCAAAATCCATCATCTAGTGGTGTAACGCTACAATGGGTCCAGGTAAGGAAGGTGAGTCTACAGTTCATAGATTTTTTTGGGTGATAGATAATACTAACATTACACCATATGAGGATTGTTGCACACTAACAAGATCCAATGAGTTGGACTCTTTTAGAAGCTCTGATGTAGGTTCATGAAGTATCCACACACAAAAAATGGCATGCTATTTTCCATCATGTGTAGAGAAAAATTGGGATGACTGTGAGTCAACTAAATGGGTGGACAAATGAGATATATAGGTTTTGGACCCATTTGACACCTATCATCCCCCACAAGCACTAGAAATGGTAGAGATGGATTCGTTTATTGACTTTGACTACTTGTCTGATCTAGTGCAACCTAGTAATATATATATTTATATATCTTTGTAATTCCAATATGTAACTTTATAACTTTTACCTAAGTGTTTTCTGAATTAATGACTGCATTTTGTACATTTGTCCCTGTAGGCCATATTTTTGCTATTATTGCACTGGAAGACAATGAAAAAGGGACAAATTATTATTTGTATCATTGTGTTCAAGCCAAAAAAAAAATTGGATCACTTGGTTATAGATGGTGACAGTTTAGAGTACCATATCGGTGTGGTGGTTGTAACCAGCACATGGCTTAGACAATATTCTATGAAGAACTAACTTGTGGTTATTCAAGGATTGGCAAATAGAGAGGAAGATTCTTCATTATTCAAACCTTTTTGTTGCATCAAATGTCCACTTGATAAAATATGGTGAAAAACCACATAATAAGATTCTTTGAAAAGTTTGCAAGTCATACCACGAGGCAATGCTTGAGACATTAAAATGTAAAGTAGATCCAATTGGTTTATTAGATTGAATAGGGAGAGAGGGAGAGAGAAAGAGTGATCAATTGAATCCAAATACAATGTTGCAACCTCTCCCCCAAGACTATCCACACGACAAGGTGGGTATTGTTATTATGTGTAAGTGATGAGATAATTTTAAATCACAGATTTTATATTATGATTTGTTTAGAATCTAGATACATTATTTGAATTTATATTAGATTCTTTAATAGGACCCTTTTTTAGATTAGTCATTTGAATAAGTGAAAGTTTAGAATTTGTTGTTTAGATCAAAATGTAATGAATGAACATAAAAATTGTTAGAATGTGAATGCTTTCTGATGTAAAGTCATGATTGTGTGCATGTAACTAGAAACTTCAAATTGGCGAAAGAAAGGATACAATGGGAGAAGTTTCTAAGACTCATCAAGCCATTTAGTAAGCTAATTGATCATTTCTAAAAGCTCAAACAAATAATTCTTTACATTTGGAATATTGTTACCAATAATGATATTATGACTAACATGCTTTTATCTTTTATTTTTTTTGTCATCTGTAATTATTTTAGATAAACTCCAAAACAAATTTATAGCCAAATCATAAACTTATAAAACCCATCTTATAAATTTTTCATATGTTGTCTATTTGGAAGCATTAAGACCAAAGTGTATGATCTTTGGTTCACTCCTAGTCACAAGATTCAAGTTTTTAACATATGTATGGGTTTGGGGGTCAAATCCTTTAAGGATGACCATAGGTTGTTATGTTTGTTCGCTCTTAGTCTCAAGATTGAAAGGTTGTGATTGTGTGGAAGAATCCACACCCTTAAGGATAATGATAGGTGGTTTATCAATGTTTGATTTTTAGCCTTCCTTTTTCCCTTTAGACCTAATCATGTTTATGTTCTCACAAGTTGGCTCAATCATATGTAGTTGATCTTTGCATCCTATTTTTCTTCCTAGAACTTTCTTCTTGTTCATGCTTGGGTACCTGGGTTCATTGAAAACTTTATGATCAGTATTAGTCATGAGTACATCCACCCCAACTTTCTTATCATCATTGAGATCTTGAATAAGGTATTTAAGTTTCATATAAATTGATGCAGAGTGTAATAACAGAAGCACAACCTTAAGACCCAACCCCAAAACCAACACTCAATATGTTCAAAGGATTGAACAATTGGTTTTTTTCACTTAAACAAGTGTATACCTCTGCAAGGAGCTGCTATGAGGGTTTTAAGACTCACCATACACAAGTATGACACAAAGCAATTTGACCCAAATCAAGCATCTAAGGACAAGTTCTCTTAATTTGGGCAAAATAGGTATTTTATGGTTCTAGGGCTCACAACTTCCAACAAAGGCTAGAAACTACTTAGTCACAACCCAACTAAGAAAAATCCACCACTGGTTGCACTCCCAACAACCCACAACACAAATTGTAAGGAAGGACCTAGAATTTGATTAGGTCTCCAATCCCTTATTTTTGCCACTAACTTCAAAACTTTCCAAAAGACTTAAGGAACAAATAACACTTTTAGATACTCTTTTTCAATTTTTCTCAAACCCTAAAGTTGTAGAGATTGACTCCACTCCATCATATCATAACCCTGACTAAGTCCACATGCCTAATTAGCTAGGTTAGGCTTGGGTTTCAAAGCAAGAGGTTAGGAATGGGTTCATAGAACCAAAACTCCACTTCTAGGGTTTTCTACTAACTCAAAAAAGGACAATTCATTTAATCACCAAGTCCTTAAAGTCTCTCCATCTCTTTATCTAAGCCAGTCTCCTTAAAACTGGTCAAATACATGGTGATATTTGACCTAGGGCTTCCTCCCAAAATTCAATGCCTTCAAATCCTATTTCAAAATTGAAAAAATCTTATAGTACACATCCCTAACTTTCTTCATACAAGTGGAGAAGAAATTCCATTGGTGGATCAGCAAGTTAAGGCCATTTGAATGCCAAAACCCTAAAATTGAGGATTTCTCAAACCAGCAAGCTTATAAATTTGATTACTTTTGAAAGAAAAATGATAAAAACTTCAAACCACTACCAAAATCATTCAAACACTTAGCATCAACTTTTAGATCAGAAAGGTCGTCATCCACCCCTTATTCTTTCGTACTATACTTGCAAAATGTCAAGAAATTACACTAAAATAGGTATATTTTATTGATTTGAAAGCAAGTTTACAATTGGATCTTCCCTCTTTATCCATTTTTGAATGTCTCAAGCCTAAATAGGCTATTTCCAACCATTCCACTCAACCATCAAATGGTTTGAGCTATTGGGACTCGTAAACCAAAAAGTTGCTTAGCAAATTGTAAAAGTTGCTGACAACTTTTAAGCAACTTTTGCCGCTATATCAAGAAATGTTGCATTTAAACTTGATTAACACTTAGAAACCTTGTTAGGCTTCCAAGCCCCTAAGATAAACCTAGAAAAATATGAAATGACTAACATATCATCCATTATGACCAAATGATGCCCAAGGTTTATAAACACACCAAGGGGTCTTGTGTCCTTAACAAAATGGATGGGTCATAAGGAGATCATGATATCTATCCCCTGGCCTTATTACAAACATATTGATGAATGAAAGTTAGGTGCTCTACACTATAATTTTTAGTCTTATGACCCTTATTCCTATCATAGATGCAATAGTGATTGTCATTCCAAAATTTAGGCTTAACCTTGGGTTCATAAAGTTTATAGTTATATGGTAGTGTAATGATCTTATTCGATATCAAAGTATTCAACACTAGTTCAAGTGAGTCTCCTAAAGGTGTACAGGTGTGCTTAGATTTGGAAACCCATGATGGTTTACCTCTACTAGAGTCATTAGATTTGTTTGAGTCAATATTCAAGTGGAGAAGCATATTGTTTTGTAGTTTGAATGTCATTGGTCATTGATCAAGTTGATGTCATTGGTCAATTTGATCACATTAGGTTCCTTCCTCATTTCTTCCATTTGTTTCATAACAACTTCTAAAGGTGAAGGTTTCTCATTTTGAATCAAGTTGTCAACATTGAGGTTGTGTAGAAATTTTACTCCTTGAGAGAATAAGTGCATGAAGCATTTATCTTTTTCTTGATCCAAGTTCAATTTTATGAGCTTTTGTTAATATTTATCTTATTGAAATTGTAAGATCTCTTCCTTAGTGATTTCTGGATCTAGATCATTATCTTGTGAACCATGTCTAATATGTTTTGACCTTTGGGGTGAAAGTGAACAATGTCTAAAAATTTAATTGGTAAATCTTTGAGAAAATTGTCATGCTTCTTCCATATAGCCTTAGGTCACTTTCCTCCGTGAATCTTATATCTAGTTGTAACTGGCATGAAAGAAGATACAATAATTCAATAGGATAACTAGAATAGACTTGATTTTCAAACTAAGTTAGTAATATTTCCACTTTTTCAAAGTGATGATATAAAAAAAAGAAAAAATGCATAAAATGTTGTCCTCTTGCATTTTTCTCTACATTTTTCCATAACATCAAGAAAATAAATTGAATATCAGGATACCTATTTCATTTCTCTATAGCATATCAAAAGATGAGGTATTGTTGTTTTGGACCAAGTCTCGACTGTTACACTATGGGCCACTATTTAGGCATAAAAACCCCTCCATTTACAAAAGAACTATATGGAATAATTATCCCCCAACCATAAAACTTGGTAAAGTATCTTAATATGATCCTAAAGTGAGGATTATTCAATTGGATTGAACCCTCAACTCTCTATATGTGTTTTTTATGAAACCCTCACCAAACAAGGCCAAAAACTAAGGTCTCTTCAAATCTGACCAAAAAATCACTTTGAAGACCTATTAGTTGATCCTACACCATGTTTATGATGATTAATTTAACTTTTTTACATAAAACCATAGCCTCCTTTAGGTAGATCTCCTGCTGCTATACCTATAGCATTAAATTTAATGCATTTTCATGCACCCAAGCACTCCAAACTTGTCCAATTGGATGATCATTGGTGCAAAGCACCATGAAAAATAGATAGGTATCATCCTAATTGTGAATTAAGAAAAAGGTTGCAAAATTATGTAATAAGACCCTAGATGTAAGGTTAATTGGACTCTAGGTGTCATTATAAGGCAGAGTGTCAAATTGAACCAAGGGGTCAAAAATGAGCAATATAGGTAATTTTTCAAGGAAAAAAGAATTTTTAAGTTCTTAGAAGGTTATAAAGGTCCTTAGGGTCATTAGGTTAAGTTTTAAGCATCTAGGAGTTCAGATGTCAAAAATTGCAAAAAAATCTAAAAGTTGTCAAAGTAAAATTGCAACAATACTGACAACTTTGCAGGAGTTTAGGAATTGGTGAAGGGTTGAGCATTTGGAAATAAATTATATTAGTTTTTCTGAACCTTTTCTAAGTCGTAGAAGTGGAATCAAGTGAAAAATGTAAAAATTGCACTTTTTGTGCAAAGTTGCATTGTTGAAAGTTGTAAAAGTTGTTCAAATTTGCAACTTAGTGGAAAAAGGGTTGTGGGATCAAATTGTCTATTTTGTTAGCTCTGGGTGGCCAGATAAACCCTATCCCCAAGCTCATCACATCCTATTGAGTGCTCGAACGTTCTCGGGCACGCCGAACCGAAACGTCCCTAAGCGTCACTAAATGCCATAGGGCAGCAATATTTGACGAGGCATATCTCAGAGTTCGTGCGAGGTATGGATGCAATTCTAGTTCCTATAGGATTGTATTATGGAGACCTATAATAACCTCTCTCACTTTTTGGATATATTACTCCATTTTGATTTTGCGATGCCATCTTAGGTGATGTTGAAACTTGTAGTGTTGGCTAGTACAAATTGCCAACTGTCAAATCTCTCTCACCTTTCGTCGTGGGATCAAACTATCTATTTTGTTAGCTCTAGGTGGCTAGGTAAACCCTATCCCCAAGCTCATCTCATCCTATTGAGCACTCAAACATTCTCAAGCACACTAAACTAAAACGTCCCTAAGGGTCATTAAATGCCATAGAGCAACAATCTTTGATGGGGCATATCTCAGAGCTCGTGCAAGGTATGGATGTGATTCTAGTTTCTATAGGACCATGTTGCAGAGACCTAGAATAATCTCTCTCACTTTTTGGAGATCTTACTTCGTTTTGATTTTGCAATGCCATCTCGGGTGATGTTGAAACTTGTAGTGTTGGCCAATACAAAGTTGTCAACTGCCAAATCTCTCTCACCTTTTGTTGTGGGATTGAATTGTCTATTCTATTAGCTCTGAGTGGCCACTTATACCTTATTCTCAAGCTTTTCCCATCCCATTGAGCCCTCAAATTCTCTCGGGCATGCCAAATCAAAACATCCCTAAGGGTCACTAAATGCCATAGGGTAGTGATCTTTGATTGGGCATATCTCAGAGCTTGTGCAAGGTATGGATGCAATTTTAGTTCCTATAGGACTATGTTGCAGAGACCTACAATAACCTCTTTCTCTTTTTAGAAATCTTAGTCCATTTTGATTTTGCGATGCCATCTCAAGTGATGTTAAAATTTGTAGTGTTGGCCAGTACAAAGTTGTCAACTGTTAAATCTCTCTCACCTTTCATCTTGGGATCAAACTATCTATTCTGTTATCTCTAGGTAGCCAGGTAAACCCTATCCCTAAGCTTGTCCCATCATGTTGAGCGCTCAAATGTTCTCAAGCATTTCAAACTGAAAAGTCCCCAAGGGTCACTAAATGCCATAGGGCAGTGATGTTTGACAGGGCATATCTTAGAGCTTGTGTGAGGTATGGATGTGATTCTAGTTCCTATAGGATCGTGTTGCAAAGACATACAATAATCTCTCTTTCTTTTTGGAGATCTTACTCCATTTTGATTTTGTGACACTGTCTCAAGTGATGTTAAAACTTGTAGTGTTGGCCAGTACAAAGTTGCCAATTACCAAATCTCTCTCACCTTTCATCATGGGATCGAACTATCTATTTCTTTAGCTCTAGGTGGCTAGGTAAACACTAGCCTCAACCTTGTCTTGAACGTTCTTAGGCATGTCGAACCAAAACATCCCTAAGAAAGATAATGACACACTAAGGGGCTTACAAGAGTTCATAATTTTTTATTTATCTCCCCCACATTGAAATTATCATGGAGAAAACATGGTGTGATGTGTAGAAGGAGAAGAATTTAAAAGGCTAATAACTTTTCCTCCTTGTCATAACTCACGATCTTAAAGGTTTATTAGAGGTAGGCTTAATATGGCACATATTCTAATGTGCCATAGTTTTATAAGATTGTGTCAAAACTATCAAAAGAATGATAGAGATCACTATTTTGCATCATTATGAGGGTTTCTCAAGGATCTTATCTTATGTAATGTCATATTTGTGAATAGCAAAGAATACATTCACTACCTCTTGCATTATCATTCAAAATTACCAATCACATTAACATGCTCCTAAATGATAGATTTGTAAACTGTGATATTTTTTAGTTCATTGTCTTATATTGAATAATGGTTTGGATCATTTAAAGAAGTGTGCTTTTGATAGTTGTGGGTACATATGACCCTCACCAATGTATGATAGTTTCATGAGAGGCAATAAAAAAGAAGTCAAAATAAATAGATATATAAGGTACGAAAGTATATTTTAGAATGACAATAAGTGAATAGACTATACACAATACATTGAGGATAGTTTTCCAAAGAGAGAGCCAAGAAACTCATACGATATATGCAATAAGGAGTAGATAATGGTAAATAAATATCAAAATAGAGAACATTTTTTGAATATGATAGGGAATAACTATGGAAAGTATTACATTCCAAGTAATGATTGGTTAGGATGTACGTCATAGACTAAGGGAGATGATATTCATGAAGGGTTTCAGATAAAAGGCTACTATAATTGTCAAAACAACATTAATGATAATCAATACATAAGGTAAAGGCATTACAAAGGAATGAGATCAAAGGAAAATATTCAAGGCAACAATAGTGAGTGTGATGAACAACTTTTTAAACCGTTGTAGTAGTGTAACTATCAACATCTCTAGAAAAACTCTTAAATCTTTATCAAAATGCTAATTTCCATGAAAACAATGACATGGTATTAAACTTAATATTCATGTTCATTTCTAGGGCTTTGTGGTAGGGTTAATGAAAGTGGAATCATTTCCTATGTAGATGGAATAAGTAAAATAATGTCAAGTGGAAAAGTATGATCATGACAATCTTTAAAATCATTCTGACTTTTCTTTCAACTAAGCACAACAATAATGCTCGGTCCAAACAAGTGAAAAAGTACATGTGAGAAGCCTATGTAGTAGTTATGTGTAAATGGACTAGAGATGTCCAATTGAGATCAATAATTGATTAAAGTATAATTAAAAACCTCTTAAAAGCTAGTTTACTACTATATCACATAGATTATAGTCATATGGTAAAAAGCATGGAGAACCTTTATGGTAGAGGTATATAAGAACTAATTTAATGGATCATATGATAGCAAATTTAACAAAAAATAAGACATAGTGAGACAACAATCTTAATAAGTCTAGTAATCATGTGTAATAGAATAGAAGACATTTAGTACTATTTATAGTAGAAGTAATAAATTAAAATGTTTCAAGGATCTTTTAACAAAACACCTAGTTTTGTACATGCAAGATGACTCACAATCAAATACTACAATGAGTCGTAAAGTTGTGAGTTAGTTCATAAAGGGATAACCACGAAGGAACAATCACAGTTCTAAAGCTATGAAGAGGAGCTCCAAATGCCATTTAGGTGGTGGTAGGTTGGTAGTTTGAGGAAACTTATTATCTACTCCTATTTTTTCAATGTTGAACTCTATTAGAATAAATTTACAAGTTTCACCTAGTACGAACTGAGAATTCAACAAAGGCTTTCAAATATTTTTGCATGCATGTTAGTGCACTAGTGATATATGGTGATTTTGAGGCTACAATATACAAATGGTGATCTAATGAATAAGAACCTAACAAATCTAGAGGTCCAAAGATGTGAAATTGTCATAGCATTAAGGATAAGAAATTGAAATATTGAGGTTTTCCCTTTGGAGAATGTGACAGTTATAGCACTATGGAAATAGTAGTGTTAAAGAAGATGACTTGATAGGTGCTCCAAAATTCACAGCCTAAATGAGCAAAGGGATTCCAAAAGATGTCAAAACAATGAAGTTCATGGTTGTCTTGTTGGTGATGTGAAAGATGATTTGTATAGTAGACAAAGCATCAAATTCAAGAATTTAAAGAACAAAAAGGTTTAGGAAAGTAGTTTGTCATAGATGAACATGGGACATGCATCCCATTATCTTAAAACACTGGCATAATACACTTTTAAGGATATTAATGCCATGAAAGTGGAGCCTTAAGCTAGGAGACATGGATCGAATGAGTTCAAGCAATAGATATATGAAAGTTCTTTGTAATAGATAAAAAACATTAGATACTTGTAGCCTCTATATTCACCATGCATTAGTTATAGACCATGTTTTGAAAGGTTTTGTAAATTTCTTCAAAGATACATGTCTGCTACCAGTTTTGGAGTTGTTTATCATGAAAGGGTTGCAAGTCTTGTCTCCACCGTGGAAATTCCATGGTCTTCTAGATTTCAAGGCTATAGACCCTAATGTATTATATTATGCAATCAAGGTCCCTAAAAGTGAGTGCAAAGAATTCTTTGACCAAGCCCTAGGCGAGCTAGGCAATGCTCGGCTAGGGACTATCAGCAAAGAAAGAGCTCTTGAGAGAAAAGCTTGAAGAATGAAGACTTGCTCTTCTGAGGGATTGAAGAGGGCTATGAGGAGGTTCTAAATTGTGGAGGAGGAGTCTTGATGAAGTGTGGAAGGTGTCTTAAAAGTGGGGACATCAGGCAGCCACAAAAACCCTACCAAACCCTCAATTTTGCTATTTTTGTTGTACGGCCTATACGCACCCTAAGACCCTAAAAATCCTTGAGCATGGGTCCTATGTATCAATTTTTCTTAAGGCTAGAGGTGTTGAAACTCTAATACAAAGGAGCTATTGGCCCTAGAAATTTGGGTGGAGGCCTAATTAGGGGCTCTCCTTATAGCCCTTTTGTGACGAAATCTTGAAATCAAGTACAAACCCATTGTTGTTATCCATTCAAGCACATTAAAAGTGTTCCAATAACACCTTAGGACATCATGAAAACCTTGGTTGTACTGGGGAGTTCTATGATACCCTAGAAGACTTATAAAACCTTTGGAGGGATATTAGTCCTAGAACAGTAAGGGAGTGATGTAGCAAGTTTGGATCATTTAACCTAGTGAGGAGGTCGGGCAAGGTCAAGGGATGTCCTAAGTAGTAAGAGATCCTATAGACCACATAGGTGTACAGAAAACACCAAGATCCACATATAATATACAAGGTTGCACAAGGACGGGGGTACTTGGGGTACTTAGGGTACCGGTATGGGTACGGGTATGGGTACAACTATTTTTTATAATAGGGGATGGGGGTACTTGGGTATGTCAAACTTTATTTTTAATTATACTTTTATATTTATAGAAAACCTAAATTTATGAGTCATGACAATGATTTTTCAAATCAAGAACAGTGATAAAGTTTGCAAATGCAGTGTATTGTTTTCAGTTTCAAATTTGTTATATGTTTGTAATAATAATTTATGATAAATGTTTAGATGCATAACATAGAAGGTAGGCTTTAAACATGAACAAGAAGATCATAAATCATATGAAAATGACATATTGCAAATGATAAATTTCTAGCTTTAACACTGATGAAGTTTATTGTTGATCAATATTGTATCAAAAAATTTAACTGATTAGGTATTGAATTAAGCTTGATAAACAAATAACAGAGAAGAAAAACTTTAAACATGAACAAGATCATAAATCATATGACGATGACATATTGGAAATGATAAACTTATGCTTAAGTGGTGATAAAGTTTATTGTTAATCAATAGTCTATCAAAGTTTCGAATTGATTAGGTATTGCATTAAGCTCAATAAGAAACGAGTTGATACACAAACAAAAAATATATAAAAAAAAATCTAAAATTTCAATCAAGGTCCTTAGCTATGATAGTCTCCACCGAGTACCTAGTACTTGGGATACGTGTACCTGATACTTGGGTACATGGGCACGAGTACCAGGGGTGTGGGTACAAGTACACATGCAACCTCATAATATATTATGATAACCAATAATGTCATACATGAACGAACATATAATATATTATGTTAACCAATAATGTCATACATGAAGGAACATATAATATATTATGATAACCAATAATGTCATACATGAACAAACATATAATATAAAATGATAACCAATAATGTCATACATTAACAAACACCTAATATATTATGATAACCAATAATCTCGTACATGAACAAACATATCATTTATTAACCAATAATGTGATAAGTCTAATAAAGCCATGCATCAAATAAATGTCATACATCAAATATAAAATGTCATATATACATCAAATGTATATCGAATATGCCCACTAACATAAAATCCAACATATATGTCTGTTGATGCCTATACATGTATGTCTATCAACTATATCTTCTCCTTCCCACAAGGGGAAGGAAACAAATCTCTAGAGGTCTTCGGTCGTCATGTGGAGGGAGATGATGGTGATGATGGGGTCTTCCTCACACGCTCGCTCATCCTCTTGTTGAGGCTCTTCTCTAACTCGAGCTGATACAAACAAAGTAGATATGAATCAATAATTATTATACATTGAAATCAAATATATGGACACACAAAATTAATTATTTTCTTACCACCATCAAATAGTCGCTCTGCAAATCCACCTCGAAGGCTCATGGATGATCGGGTGTAATAAGACCCTACAACAATTCAATCAATATAATCAGTTATAAATAACATTAGAAATTTTGATACTAACTATTATAAAAAATGACTAAAACCAAGAAAATTCTTTCATACCTCAATCAATCGTTGTGAACTAGCCATAGTTGCAGCCACTCTACGATCGACGAACTACCAAAGATGAGGAGTCTTAGATGTCAAGAGTTGCATGTCATAAAATACACGTTACATGTAACATGAAACATGGAACAAATATAATCAAATGAATTAAATTAACGTGAAACAAATGTACCTCTACATAGCTCGTATCATGTCTAGGCTTGGAGTTTGTAGTGAATGTCGACAATCCTGTAGAGAACTAATGCACATGCATAAATTCTTTTGTCAATCCTTCATATGATTACTTAATAAATATATGTATTAATTTAAATGATTAAATCAATACATACCTCTAGACTCGTCAGTGGGATGAAAAATGGGGCTGAGGGATCGCTACTAGGGCCGCCAGCACTCTGACCCTAAATTTTGAACAATGTCAATACATACTAATGAATTATTCATTCACTATACATATGAAATGTGATCAAATTAGTTTATTATAATTGTAATTTACCTGTGTGTCAATGCCAAATGTCTCATTCAAGAATTGATCAATGACGAGCCCATCATCTGCACCATCTCCAGCATGACTGCCAAATGTGCATAAGGATCCGCATGATGTGCACATGTGACCACAATGCACAGAAGGTTCCTCCTCAACTAATGGACTTGTGCAATGAATGAGGGTCTACATCAAAGCATTAATAGTCCCTAGAGTGCTAGCCTCTGCATGTTCTTTCACAATTGAAGGAATAGTCACATGCTCACCCTATGGCTTGACCATAGGTGCCCTAACTACATTAGGATCATGACATGCCCCTAGCCTCTCAAATGATGACCCCCCACCTCTACCCTAAGATTCCAATATATCAAAATAATTGGGAATCTCCCCAAGGACAAACTCACAATACAATTTCCTTAAGAAATGCATTAAGACCTCATGATTATTGCAAGGAGGGGCATCAAAAACTATCCACCATCTATCCCAAAAATTATTTCTAATACCATCATGTATACAACAATGGATGGGGAACCATTTAGTTGACTCTCTAATAGTATTTTGTTCACCAGACTTTCTAAACAATGCACAAATTCTACCTTTTGGTATTTTTATTTTTTTTACATCTTCATATGATAATTTGTTTACATAATATATTTTTTGTTCATCCCTCTTAACTTGCCAAATATCTAACTGACCACTAATAGAAGATATGTGGGTCTTAATGGACTCGAGGGAGGATGCCAATTGAGCTCTCATTGGATTAGTTTGTCCACAAGCTTTCAACTTACCAATGAGTGCTTCTAATTTATTTTTGTCTCTTTCTATTTCATTTATTATGTTTTCTTGTGTGCCAAGAGGAGGTCTTCCAATTGGTGTAGGTTGCAAAAAAATTTGTTCTTGTTGTGGAGGGTTTTGATTCTCATCTTGTTGAGGGTTTTGGTTTGGATCTTGTTGAGGGTTTTGGTTTTGATCTTCTTGGGGATCTTCTAGTTCATTATTCACATTTCCTGATAAGAAATCAATTGAAATCTAAATAAATAAACAAATTTTTAAAAAAATTGAAAAAACCTACAAAACAATACAAAAAACATATAAAATAATGCAAAAAAAAGGTTAGACAACATACGGCATGCTCATGATCTCGAACTTTGACGGCAAGGAGGCATATTAACAAGGCAGGTGGCGAAAACCTTCAATTTTCTCAATTCATGTATGCACTGTGAGGAGGAGAAGTTGGAAAATGAAGAAAAAATGAATGGGCTACGGGTTTGCAGCCCATTTATAATAATTTGGGTTTTTTAAAAGTGCACGCGCTATTGAAAGTTAGAAAACAAAAAGTGTCACCTTTTTGGCACCACAACTTGGTGCACTTACCCATATGCAAGAAAACAGAGTATCTGAGTTAACTGAGTTGCAAAGAACATTCTAATCAAGGAGGATCAAGTAATCAAGCCAAAATAGAGATCTGAAATCAGCAAGACAATTGTATCAACAATCAAGTCAAGTCATTGTTACTCTCTAATAATTGTAGCAGTGAATCAAATCTTCTAACAAAGTTAGCTTAACAACTATTTGTCAAATCCTCTAACAAGGTGGCATTTAAAAATTGAAGTGTCTGAAGACCTCTAACAAGGCCACTCCTAATAGGGTGATCTAAATCCTTTAACAAGGTCACACCTAACAATGTGTTTTGTAACCTTTAACAAGGTTGGTTCCTAACAGGGCTCACTTCAAAAGGGTGAAAAACAGTAACTAGTTGCAATTGTTGGTTTTCCCAAACTGGGTTTCTACATTAAATCTTGGTGTCTCATGTGTTCATGTTATTTGCTTTATGTTTTTGTAACTAATTTAATTAAGGTTAATCGCGATTAATATCTTAAGTTCTGCATTTCTAGTATTAACTGAGTGTTTACTGAGGAACAATAATTCTTAGAGTAAACCAAGCTATTTTGTGCTAACTGAGTTACAGCAGTTTCAATAGAGTTTTGGTTTTGTATTATTGACATCTTAAGGGACTTGGATTTTTTTTTTGTGGTAATTGATTTGCCCCTCCCCTCTTAGTTACTCATCTTATATTTACAACAAGCAGTGTTATGATCAATCTCCAAGTGTGAGGTTATTGTTGTGGAGTCTGATCAGCCTCGAAGTGGGAGATTGTTGTGATGCGGAGCCTAATCAGACTTTGAGATTTATTCAATGTGGTTTCCCCATAGATTATCTCTACAAGGTCCTAGGGCAGCACCCCAGGTGCACTTCTTGTTGCATCATAGGGTGGGGTAGAGGGGCAACACCCCTGCAGAGTTTTTCAGTGGCAGCACCCCCAAAGCCAAAAATGACTCACTATTGTAAAAGGTGTTAGTTGTTATTTTTCTATTGGATGACTTATTCTAGCCCTAATTTTGTAAGTGGAAAAATTTTGTATAAAATGGCTTAGGATTAGGGATTTCATAATTTATGATGAGATTGTATCTTCTTGTGGTAGTATTGAGCTGTAAGGGATTGTCAATTGTAATCACTGGATAATAATAATATTGGACTTCTTGTTGGTGGACGTAGCCCAAGGATTGGGTGAACCACATTAAATCCTTGTATCTTGTGTTCTCTTATGTACGATTTATTATTTTATGATATTGGTTATATTTGCATATAATTGTTATTTTTATCCATGGTTAATCCTAACAACTCATACTCTTGATGACAACTGGACACTTTAACTTTCATAGTTTATTTCTTATGGTAAGTCTGGATAAACTATATGACCTTTGATTACTCTAATTTTATTAACATACATAGATTTACATCTAGAAACTTGGCTTTATATTTCCTCTTCGATGCTATGTTTGATGAAAATATATAATAGTGTATGCATGTCGTACTCTCCTTTCCTAACTATGTTAGCCTCTTCATTTATTGTTTGGTATTTTATTTATTGTATAGCTTAGGGTTTTTAATTGGTGGGTGATTAAGACTTCATGTAAGATAGCATTTGAGGTATAGTACCCTTAGAAATTAGGGTGAATGGGTAAGTGCAAGAAGTTGAGTCTTACTTTTAGGCAGAAAGTAGAAGTATTTTTCCTATTTTTGAAATTTATTGTCAATTGATGTCAAAATTTGAGGCATTTAGCAATTGAATATAAAAAAAACTTGAGAAATACAAATTGTAGTGCTCAAAATCTACTTTTTGATTATGTAATTTATTTGTATACCCATATGATAGATTTTGATTTTGGTATGGATCCTTAAAAGCTACTTTTTCAAAATGCTTGTTTCAGGACCATACCACACTCGTGTACGAACACTATAATTTGACACAAATAAATATTTTTTTGTAAATTCTTTTGAAGGAAGTTATCTAACACACCAAAGACTGATGAAAATATTTTTCCTTAATTTTTTATTGAATTTTTTTTAATTAATTTTTAATTGGCTATAAAGGTAAATCTTAAAACCTCTCGTGTACGGACACCATAATTTGATCAAAATTTTACTTTTAAAAAAAAACTAACTTCAAAAGAAACGTATGCAAATTAATGAAATATAAATTAATTTATGAAAAACCATAAACTAAAAAAGTTATCAAAGTTTTAGTGAGCCTCACTATTTTACATTTATGTACCACCTTTGACTAAGAAATAATGTAAAAATTGTAAATAAAATCATAACACTATAAAATTTATATTTCTGAAAACAAGACATTGAGAACTCTAATGAATTTTTGTTTTGTTAAAAAAATTGATCAAGAAGACCCTCTAAAATTTTTGGCAATGCCTAAATTTGTCAGTTCAATGCCTTAGCCAAATCATGAGAGGTCAAGGCATAGGCCTGGCCTCACCAAACCCATCCTGAACTAAAATTCGAGGTGGGAGAAAAAAATCCCACCCCATGTTCTAAGAAACAAGCGATCGTTATTTAAATTTAAAAAATGGGTGTCTATTTTCAAAAAGTAAAATCAACATTTAAAACACATTTTAAATCCCAAAAAAAATAAAAAATGGGCACCTGATTTTTGAAAAACAGCTACCCATTTTTTGTTTTTAAAAAATAGGTGCCTGTTTTTAAAAAATTCAATTTTTTTTTTTTTTCAAAAATGGGCACCCGATTTTTAAAAATTTGAGTGCCCATTGTTTTAAATTCGGATCGGACATCGGAGCCTAATACAGGTGCATGTTTTTTTAAAATGGGCACCCATTTCTAAAAGAGTATGATCTCAATCCGTGGTCTTCTACGATTTTGAGACCCAAATTCTTGCTTCTACCTGAATATACATACGGTAGATCATAGTTTCACCAAATATCATGCTCTTTTAAGATTACATTCTATAAACTATACTTAGAAAATTAGAGTTCTATAAGTTATGTTTTTTTTCAAAATACTATTTGGTCTCCGCTCTTGAAGCTTAATATAGGGAACCTATTATGGAATTATGCATTGAAGAGGACAGGTATGGTATGGTAGCTTCTCAATTATGATTTATCAGTATATTTGATTTTATTGTTTGGTCAGAAGATCTTGGTATCTTGGATGGATTTTTTTAACATTTTTGCCAGAACTTATAAGTTTTTTGAATACTAGTGCCAAGGGCCCAACTTCTTTTAGATCTAATTTTTTCCTAAAATATGTTCTTAGAAATGATATTCTTGTTGTGGTATATAAGATAAAAGGGGCTTGGTTTGGTTTTAAGAGACAACTCTCACTTTTTATGATCACTTGGCTTGACTTGAAAGAAGAGAATTGATATTTCTTCTTAGGACCATTTTGTAAACTTATGTTCTTGTCTATATGAGTATGGATGCTTAATCTTATTAATAATTTACTTATTATTTGAAGTTATTCCTTTTCTAGTTATTACTTTTACAATTAACAAAATGAAGGTGCATCGTTAATGATGTGATTGTTTTCTTATTAGATTACTCATTATGGACATTGGGTTATCCCCAAATATAAACATTTATCACTTTTTTCTATCTTCTCCTTGCCCTTTCTCATTTTATCCTTGATAATCTCTTACCTTGAGATAATCATATGTATACATGATGGTTTCAAGACATAGAACATAAGGCAGCGAGGTTTAAGGGAAAGGGGAAGGTTGTAGATCGACTTCTCTAGCCTAACTCCACTACCACAACTATGTTTTTGTGCATTGATATGATTCCCATGATCACTCACTAGTTTTGATAAACTTCATAGAAATAAATTATACCTCTATTAAAATAAAATTGTTTTAGGTGGATGTCAAAGTTTTTATATTTTGTACGTTGGTTCTTGTAGCATGGAGGAAGGCATTTAACACACATGAGGAAAGGAATCATTCACAAACACCAAGATCGGTGTCAATAGATCCCTTATATGGTGTAATTTTGAATTTTCTAAGAATGCCTTGTAAGGAGTTAAAATTTGTAAGTCTTAATCGGTATGTATTTGTAAGCCACAAAGGCTCATATATGACTGTTGGTCCAAGGAGCATATTTTAGTTATGAGCATGTATCAAGAATGAGTATGTCTTGGGATACACTAGGATTTTTCTTCCCCCATTCATTTTTTCCTAGTACTTGCACTTGTATGGAATTTAAAATAATAATTTAATTAATTAATAAAAGAATTTTGGAACTATGGCCTATTATCAATCAAGTGTGAGTGTATGTGTACATACAAATAAAATCTTTTATAAATACCTAATTTCATTACTTTGAAAATAGACTACTGATTTCAATATCTTGTTTTCATTTTATACTCCTAAATTATAGTGCTTATTATACATTAATATACAACATATTATAAAATAGAGTATTATGACTCTTTGAAACGGTGAACTACTCGATGTGATTCATACTCATATTAAAATATTTTAGGAAACTATGAAATAAATTAAATTTCATTCAATTATAGAAAAGAAAATTTATCAAAATAAAATGAGGCATGGGACAATACTTGTTAGTAAACAGATTATCCTTCAAAGAAATAACGAAATAAATTGACTCTTAAATGCCTAAAGAGAAGAACAAACAGAACTAACAGTTGAATGAACTATCATAGGCCGATAACCCTCCTCTGAATTGAGATGTACAACTCCCTCATTGAAAGATTTAGAACAAATTGAATGATAGGATATATCTTTAACCTGAAGATACCAAGGGTTTCTGACATTTATTCATAAACATGAATGAATGCAATTGCTAGATTTAGATTAGAATAAAGAGAGAAAGATCAGCAAATAGCTACACAACCATTCATCTGATCCTTCTCTACATTGAAGAAGAAATAAAAGAAAACATTATTTATTCTACAAATTACAAGTAATCACAAGACTACATTCAAAACACGAAAGATGTGACCACACGATCAGCATCAATCTAAGAAAGATATATTCAGGCACAGAATCATATCAACATAACCTTCTTTTCATTGTATACACAAAACAAAGGAAATCACACGATTTCCCTGTCCCTAATATTACAAACAACTTTTGCATAAAAATAAAATATTCTTCCCTTATTCCCTTTTTACAAATCAGAACATATGCCCCCCTTTTAGCAACCACACGACATGCAAAAATTGCAGGACCCGGTGTGAATTGCTCAGCTGCATAGTTATTTTCGGTGATGGGTTTTTTTTCAGTTACCAAAACTGAATCTTGAGAAAGTGATTATTTTCTCTTTTAAAGCTTGGTTTCCCCATCGTTTTACTTCCTTGGACAACCACCTTAAGAATATTAACATAAAAGCTAGTATAGGATAAGTCGTATGTTATTGAATACTATTTTTATAGTGTCACAACCGAACCCAAGATTACATTAAGTGGCAAAATATGTTTCAACTCCATGTGTGAATGATTAAAAACTCTCCACGCCACGTGCCCTTGATCATGTTTTGTTCAATTGGCAATAGTGCTGACTCCAAGTCGATAAGCTCTCATGGCTTCACCACTTCCATTAGAGGGTAGTTTCTTCCGATGAATCACATCATAGCAGATCTGCAGGAACTATAGGATTAGCTTTTCGAGTCACATTTTTGTTTAACCTAAGCAGTCTCGCTCATTCCTTTTCTCCCATGGATCTAGCCGACTGGAGAACATAATCATCGCGGGTCACCGTGTGAAATCAACTTGACACCTTTAGTATATATATCCTTAGATTCTGAGCGGAGACTTGTTTCAGATTATGTTCATAGTTTCCATGGATATCTGCCATGTGAAGTGCTCGATACCAAATACATGGATTCTGTGAATCCCACACTGTTTGTTATAACAATTTGCAACCGCAAGGATGATAACTTGACCCTTGACATCTCTTTTGGCCGCGGCATTCTGTCGAACAATTTTTAAGTCAACTATTTTGATGTTATGTCATATACCTTTGATGCATGGAAAATTATAATGCATCCGGCTGTCGACATCCATGAGGTCTCGCCCTTTCAAGATCCAATATCTTCACCCTATGCTCTCGATAGCTCATAAACCATCTGCGCTTGACAGTTCACGGGGTCGGCTGCAATCGGGATGCCCCTGTGTCCTTGATCACCATGTCTCACAATGATGGTACTAGTCTTAAGATTGTGAGGAAAGTTTGGCAGTAGATTAGTCATAGGTTATTTAGATCACCATTACAGACGTGCCAAGTGTTGGAAAATTTAATGCAGCGTTGATGTTTGCCCTTTGAGCCAAACGCTCACCTACGACTTCTAATGCCCAAAACAGACAGAAACATAAATTTGGTAGGTGAGATTTTGAATTTGAACATTGAGGGGGAAAGATATAACAAAAAGGAATGTTTTCTACATTCATTAAGAGAGAGTTTTTGCAGATCAAGCAGATCAGAGAGAAGTTGCAGAGATGAGTAGAGAAGGAAGAAGGAAAGAAGTTTGTGCCTGCAGTTGCACGTGTTTCCCCTCCTCACTCAGTAAGTTTGTCGTTGTTTGGATTTGTCATGTTGAAGCAATGATTGCTCCAGGCACCATTGTATGCAGCCATTAGAGTTGCAGGTTTAAAAGTTTATTGAAGTTTGAAGGATTATCAGTTTAGGGTTTTCTGGTTGAAGTTGAATGCTCCCAAATTTTGTAATAGTTTAAATCTTAGTTGAATAGAAAAGAAAGTAGGCATACTTGAATCTATTGTTCTTCCTCTTCTATTCATTACATTTGAGAAACTTGGTTGAAAGGTTAAAGCTCGGCTCTCTGGTTTTAATCGTGAAAGCATTCACGTTGAAATATTTTCTAAGTTTTAAATCTTAGTTGGAGCCAAGCTCACTCGGTATCCATTAGTGCCGAGCATTTCATTGTGGTCGAGCATTGCCTTTTGTGTGCCGAGCTTACTCGGCTTCCTTGTGCTGAGCTAACTCGGCACCTATCTTCTATCTATCACTCGGCAGCCTCAAGTGTCGAGCAAAATTGGCACTTGGCACCTTCATGTACCGAGCATTTTTCAAGTGCCAAGTAAAGTTTTTTTTTGAGTTAGGGTTGTGAGTATTAAGTTTAATTTTAATATATTTCTCACATGGTATCAAAGCTTTGAGGCCCCACATCCACAGTGAGTTAGGGCATTTTTTTCTTGGGATATTTGACATGGCAGGAGATGTAGGAAAGATATGGCAGCAGCCACCATCCTTTAATGGACAAAATTATGATACATGGGCAAAGAAGATGAAGACCATTATGGTTGCAAATGATTTGTGGGAGTTTGTGGTAAATGGATTCAATGATGTGACTGATCCAACTCAGTATGCTGCCCTCACAAATGCATAGAAGACTCATTTGAAAGAGTCAAGGAGGAAAGATGCAAAGGCTTTAAGTCTTATTGAAGTAGCAATGATAGAGATAGTATTCCCAAAGATTGTAGCAGCAAATTATGCTAAGGAAGCATGGGATATCTTTGAGATGAACTTCAAGGGGACTAATAAAGTCCGTACTATAAAGCTACAGAATATAAGGAGGAGTTTGAGAACCTTCAAATGAAGGAAAATGAATCAGTTGCAGACTTCAGTTCAAGAACCTCCAATGTGATTAACCAACTGAAGTCAAATGGAGAAGACTATCAAGAGCAGAGGATAGTGGAGAAGATATTGAAGAGTTTACCCCATAAATATGACAATTTGGTCATGACCATAGAAGAGGCAAAAGAGCTCACTATTTTGACAATAGATAAGTTGATGGGTTCTCTTCAAACCCATGAGCATAGGAACAATAGATCTACATCTTCTACTTCCCAAGAGCAAGCATTCAAGGCTCAATCAAATCCAAGAGGAAGGGGGAGAGGAAGAAATGGCTCAGGCAAAAACTCCAGAGGCCGAGGCCAAGGTAATGGAGGACAAAGAAATGTTGCAGCAGAAAGCTCAAGAAGAGCAAATGGAGCAAGTAGCTCTCAAAATACTTCAAGAGGAGGTAAGAAAAACTACAACTCAAATAAGAGTAATGTAGAATGCTACTACTGTCATAAATGTGGGCATTATGCAAATGAATGCTGGAAGAAGCAGAATGATCAGTCAGGACAAGCAAATGTGGCTGATATGAACATGGGAAGTGGACCCAATGCTGCTGCCTTCATCATGTGTAATGTTGGTGAAGAAGGAAGCCCTGAGGTTTGGTACCTCAATAGTGGATGTAGCAACCACATGAGTGGAAATGAAACTTTGTTTTCATTCATTGACAAGAGTTTCAAATCAAAAATTAAGATGGGTAATAATGGAACCCTACCAGTTGTGGGCAAAGGATCTATTATGGTTCGCACCAAGAAAGGTGAGAAGAAGGAAATACAAAATGTGTATTTCACCCCTGGTATGAAGCACAATTTGATGAGCATTGGTCAGCTCATTCAAAATGGATACAAAGTGCTGATGGAGAATGACAGGTGCGTCATTCATGAAAAAGATGGGAGTAAGAACTTACTTGCAGCAATTCAAATGACAAAGAACAGAATGTTTCCCTTGAGGATAGAGACATGTTTCTCATCTCAAGTTTGTGTTGCACCTCACACACAATTAGCTCTAAGGAGTGTGATTGAAGACCCTTCACGGTTGTGGCATCTCAGGTATGGTCATCTCGGCTATGCTGGTTTAAATTTGTTATCAAATAAAAGAATGGTAGATGGTTTGCCACGTGTAAGAAATTCTTGTGACAAGTGTGAGGCTTGTATTTTGGGTAAGCAACATAGGCTTCCCTAATTCTAAGAGGGCTAGATATCCATTAGAATTAGTGCATACTGACCTAGTCGGTCCTATGCAAGTTACTTCCATTGGGGGGAGTACTTATTTCATGACATTCATTGATGATTTCAGTCGTAGGACATGGGTGTATTTCTTAAAGAATAAATCTGAAGCATTTGATAAATTTGTAGAATTTAAAGCCCAGGCTAAAAGAGAATGTGGACACTATATCAAGGTCCTTAGATTAGATAGAGGAGGGGAGTATACCTCCAATTCTTTTGTAAATTTTTGCAGGAAACATGGCATTAAGAAAGAGCTCATAGCCAGCTATGGCATTAAGAAAGAGCTCACAGCCAGCTATACACCACAGCAGAATGGAGTGGTTGAAGAAAGAATAGGACCATTGTTGAAATGGCAAGGAGCATGATGAAAGAGAAAGCTCTCCCAACTGAATTTTGGGGAGAGGCTGTGGCAACAGCAGTTTACCTAATTAATAGGTGTCCTACAAAGGCAGTCTGTGACACAATTCCAATGGAAGCATGGTCACGAAGAAGATGGACAGGTGAACACTTAAGGGTGTTTGGATGTGTTGCATATGCACATGTGCCTAAAGAGCAAAGGCAAAAATTTGATGACAAAGGTGTGAAATGTATTTTCACAGGGTACAGCCCAGAATCAAAGGCATACAGATTGTATGACCCATTGAACAACAAGATGATGTTTTCAAGAGATGTGAAATTTCTTGAAAATCAGTCTCAATCAACTGATGAGTCACCGAGCACTTCCAGTAAAGTGCCAATTATGAATGAAGAATATGCTGATGAACAGCAAGAAGAAGGAGCAAATAGAAGAAAAGGCAAGCAGATTCAGACATTTTTGAGCTCCTCTAGGCATGACCGAGTGTCAATGTCGAGTACTAGTGAAGACCGAGCTAGTCGGCAACGCAGCAGCAGTGAAGATTCTAATTCCACACTCTCCTCCCTGTTACCAAAAAAGACCAAGAGTCTTAGGGAGATATACCAAGATGAAAGGTATGAAGATTATGATGAGAGTGTTAATTTTGCATTATTTTCTCATAGTGATCCAGTATATTTTGAGGAAGCTATTAAGGAGAAGAAATGGTGTAAGGCCATGGATGAGGAAATAGATGCTATAGAAAGGAATGAGACATGGGAGCTAACTGATTTGCCTCCCAAGAAGCAAGTGATTGGAGTGAAATGGGTCTATAAGACCAAATGCAATGCTGAAGGCAAGATTGATAAGCATAAGGCAAGGCTGGTAGTCAAGGGCTACAAACAGCAGCATGGAAGAGACTATGATGAGACTATGCCCCAGTTGCAAGAATGGAAACCGTGTGTGTTGTCATAGCAATTGCAACTCAGCACAAGTGGAAGGTATTTCAACTGGATGTGAAGCCCACCTTCCTTAATGGTGTATTAAAAGAAGAAGTGTATGTGGAGCAGCCACCTAGTTATGAAGTTGCAGGTGAAGAGAACAAAGTATATAGGTTGAAGAGAGCTCTTTATGGGCTCAAGCAAGCTCCATGGGCATGGTATAGTAGGATTGACTCATATTTGATGAGCAATGGCTTTAGCAAAAGCAATGGTGAGCCCACTCTTTACATCAAGGCAGCAGATGGTAATGTATTGATTGTTGTCTTGTATGTAGATGACTTGATTTTTACTGGTAATGACAAGGATCTAATTGGTGAGTTTAAAGAGGCCATGAAAAGTGAATTTGAAATGACAGACCTTTGTCTCTAGAAATACTTTCTAGGAATAGAAGTAAAACAAATGCATAATGGCATTTTCATCTCTCAAGAAAACTATGCAGGGCAGATCTTGGAGAGATTTAAAATGCAGAATAGTAAGGCAGCCCCCACACCAACAGCAGTAGGTCTGAAGTTGAGCAAGGAAGACTCTAGCAAGAGAGTAGATCCAACCTTATACAAAAGTATGGTTGGAAGTCTAATGTATTTGATTGCAACTCGGCCAGACCTAATGCATGCAGTAAGTTTGATTTCCAGATTTATGGAAACACCAAAGGATTCCCATTGGCAACTGGGAAAAAGGATCCTAAGGTATGTGTGAGGCCTCACCCGATCCGTCATAGTACCAATGAGAAAATTGCATTATGGTGATTTTAATCCTATGTTTTGATACACTTTTGAGACTGTAGGGTTATGTTATTTTGATACCTGCATTTTGATGATCTGCAATTACTTTTGCATATTATGACCTAATTGATGCATATAATGATTTTATTCATGTTTTAAGCTATTGACATTTCTTTAATAGAAATTGAATGGTAGAAATGCTTGTAATGTAAGAATGTAATGTTTAAAGTGGAAATTAGAGTTAAAAGATAAATTTTGTATGCATTGAGACCCAACCCGCATACCTAGGGATTCAATAGTTGTAGATTCAACATCTTGTCGCAATGATAAAAATAAACTATGAAGTTATTCAGAATATTAAATTGGCCATGTTATGTTGATAAGTAAAGTTTGATGTTATAGTATTTTGAGCATTTTACATGGAAATTATTAGAAAAAGTAATTTAATTAAAAAGAATGAAGTATGGAACTCAAATGGAATGTGATATTTAAGTTTTGATATTTTAATATTTTAAAGGTTATATTTGAAATGATTAAGAAAGGGAAAGTTAATTTGACATGATGAAATCTATGCAAGCCTAATGTTGAATGAGATAATGATTTATTTTACATATGCTTATATGATTTTCTTGGACTACTGACACTCAAGTTTAGTGTGCAGGAATTTGACCATGGGTTTAAAGGGGAATTAAGGCTCAAACTACTACAAACATGACATAGCCAAGGTTGAATCAGTGAAAAAAGATTCAAACCTCATTGTAATGTGTTTTATTCGTATATGTGAATTGTAAGTGTGTGTAGTAGCCTAGTTCATGTATTATTGTAAAACAAGTCATTTTTAATGTGTGTCACTTGACACTTGTGTTGTCCATGTGGAGATGTCATGTCATTCAAGGTTTGTCAAGAAGTAATCTAACCTAAACCTAACCCTAATAAAGAACCCAAGTTAACCTCACATAGAAAAAAATGCCATAAGGAGTCTCAATCAAAGGAAATTCGAATTTGGACTTGGCTAGGGTTTTTTAGGGGTCATTAGGTGGTCCCAAAGTGTCTTTTATGTGAGAATAAGCTATCCATATGATAGTACAACAAGTTAGAGGCCTAATTTTGATCATGTGAGTGCCTAGACAACCTAGAGGGCCCCTTTACCCATGCATTCTTCCATCAATTCGAATTTGGAGTTGTCATATCTATGTTCCCACTAAGTCAAAAATAGAAAAGTTAGAGGAGACAAGTTTGTAAGTAGTAGTAGCTTAGTTTTTTTGCTAAAATAAGTTAGTGGGAAGGCTTTATTAGAGGGTCTTGGCTAAACTAGTGGGGTGTCTACCCACTCTCTAATTTTAGAGACAATTAGGATGTGGAGGGAGATGAAGGGAGCTCTTCTACAACTAACCTTACCCTAGCTTGGACCAAGGTTGGTAACTTAAACATGTTCTTTTACTCCTTTTCTTTAGTATGGATAAGAAAATCTGCAAGTGTGAAAAGTTATCAATGGAGTATGCATTGCATTTTCAATCTTGTGTTGTGAACTTGTCATTGTGTTGAGAAAAAGTGAATGTGCTTTGTGCTTTTGGAGATCCTTTCTTAGTTTTGTTTTGTTGTTCTTCATTTGTTTGTTTTTGTTTCTTGTTTGAATGTGAGTGTTGATTTGTGATTATGGGTGTGAAGGCTTCACTCACCCTTGGGAGGGCAGAGAAGCCTTGGGTGAAGGGCATAAGTTGGGCTTGACATTGCAAGAGAGAAAGAAAATTTTATTTTACCTCATGATGAGGTTGTTATTATCATGGAGCATGGGCTCCATCATGGCCATGAATCTTGTTGTTTGGGAGGTACAAGGAGGTTTGGTGGATGAGGAGAAGATGGTTGTTTTGAAGGCCTTGAGAGGCAATGCAGTGGCAATATGTTGTTTATGTTTTGGTGGCCTTGAGAGGCAAAATGCATTGGCAATATGATACTTATGATTTCTCCTCCTTGAAGAGCCCACCTTCACCCAACGTTTTATGATTCCAATGGTGAATCATTGTGCAAGCCATGGAAGGGTGTTGATTGTGTTTTGTGTTGTGTCTTCATGCAAAATTTTGTGATGTATGTGTGAAACCTGGTTTGAGCCTTGTTCCCCTAGCGCGGGGGTGGTCTCTTTGGAGGCCTATGGTTGGGTGGAAAGCACCCATGGTTGTTGTTGTTTCTTTTTTTTGTGTTGCATATGCAGGTTTTGTGCTCAAGGAGCAGTAGAAAAGCTTGGAAGGATCATCTTGAAATGTTTCTTAAGGTTAAAGCTTGTCATCATGTATTATTGTAATGTAAGATATGCCGATATGCAAGGGTCAATCCTTCCTTCATGTTAGTTTGTAACAAGTGATGATGGAAAAATCTCCATTGTGGTTTCTTGTATTATGAGAGGAATTCACATCCTATTTTTATTAAGGTGAATGTGTAAACTGAATTTGAATGTGATGCAGAGGGATTGTGTTATTGTTACCATGTGAGGAGGTAGAGAGAGGAATTTGATAATGTTGCACATATATGTCTCCTTGTAAAGAATGTCCATTTGAAGATTTATGGTTATGAAACATTAGTATGAGATGTAGAATGTAACAGTATCATTGTCACCATTTGAAAATTTTGTGTAAGAAAGATTGGAAGGTGGTGTGCTTATATTTTGTCTGTAATGAAATTTTTCTATGTTAAATCTCTTGTGTAATGAAGAAAGGTGGTAGAAAATTCGTATTGGGATGTGTAGAGGATATATTTTACAAATAATGTTATGGATATAGTTGATAAGATTCAAAATGTGCATGTATTGCATGGTAAATTTATAGGTTGAGCATTTTATAACTTGAAAGAAAATCATCTTGCTTGATATTTCATTGTATAAGTTTAATCATTTATTCATGTGATCCTTTTTGAAGATCCAACGAATTTGCCAAGAAGACAATACCATCCTATTACAAAGATTTCCACTTAAGATTTTTATGATAGAATAAACCAACCCAAAATAAAGAAAGGTCAGTTGAGAAAAGCAATACTTAGATCAAATCCAAAATGGACTTGCTGTAGACTCACATTTTCTTCTCTGGAAAATGTATGGGGAGAAAGTAAAATCCCCTCCTAGATTACAGAGGATTATTTTATTTAAGAAAAGTCCTAGAGTCATGGGTTTCAAAAATATATATCTATATATACATTAATTAATTAATAATTCAAGTGTACTAGATTAAGACCAAATAATATAATATATTACTCCTTCAGATTCTTGTGAGAAACAAATATTAATCCCGTGACCCCAAGCATAAAACCTAATTCTCAAGCAAAAGGACATGGCCATGATAAAGCTATAAAATATTAGCTACATACTAATACTAACCTAGCATGATGTCCCATAACCTATAAGTCCCTAGATCAGATTAGACTCTACAATTTGACACTTAAACTAAACAAAAAAATAAATAAATAAAATAAAATTAATAATAATATATAATATATAATATCTAAACAATGATAATGTGACATAACCTAAGTGGAGAAAGCGAATAACATTTTTTTTGAAATGATTAAAAGTGGGCGGTGGCCCCACAAGGCAGCCCTTACTTTAGCCTCACTTTGTTTGAGGCAACAGCCAATAGTGTTGAATTAACTGACATAAGTCAGACAACTATCACCAAGCGCCAGCAAGAAAGGTCAAAAAGCTTTTGGGTTTCTCCATCCAACCACCTTGTACCTTGGGAGTGCAGATGTGACGCCTTGAAAGCACCCACATGTCATAGCTGCTCATAATAACGCCTCCCAAAAAAGTGAGGTCACCATGCTATTAGTCTTGTCTCAATATTTCTTTTCAAACTTTTGCATTGGGGAAAACCATTTCAAAATCCTATTGAAAGAATAAAGAAAGCTCACATGACCCTATGCTACTTGGGGAAATTCGAATGGAAGCACATCTGGAGTTTGGTAGACATGGGAATGTTGGGTAGAGTCAAATTAGGGATTAGGAGCATAGTTAAGATATGGATGATATGGTAAAATATCTAGTGTTTAGTGGTTAGTGGTTAGTGGTTAGTGGTTAGAATAGATAAAGGATGGGATTAATAATTGTATATATGGTGTCTTGGGTAGGATGATATATTGTTACAGTTAAAATGTTTTATTTGTATAAATTTTAAGAGTGTTAAGTAGTACTATATAACAATTACGTTAGATTGGTTAATGAATGATATTTATAAAATTAATTTATTAAATTTGACACATCGTTAACATTTTGAATCTATATAGGTCATTCAATGTATGGTAATACATAATACAAAATATTATCTTAAAAAAAGGTTAGAACCTTATTGGTGGAAAGAGAATAAATTAAGATATGTTGTTAAGCAAATTAGTGGAAATAGTTAAATAAGTATATCTAGTAGTAGTTAATTTTCAGGTAATGTAATGGATGAAGTATTATTAAAGATAAGTGATAGTAAATATCTTAGTAAATAAAATTGTTGAGGGATTATGATGTTATTAAAGGTTACTTGTATATGTTAGGAATGAAATCTATTATAATATGTTATGGGATTCAAGGTACGGAAATTAATAAATTGTGTTAGTAGATGTTGATATTAGATTTTGTTTTATTGTCAATCTAATGTAGTTAATAGATAATATATGAGGTTTTAAATAGTAATTATAGTTTTAGACATTAATTAGATTTAATTTATTTATTTTATTTTAATAATATTGTTACGTTTAAAATTTTTAGTCATTAAATGTACTGTTATTGTCTTGGTAATGTTAGAATTTTTTTATTTTCGTAATAAATGAAGGTAGTTAGAATTATGTTACCATTAGATGATAGTATACTTAAATTTGTGTATTGGTATTTTTTATTAGATTACAGATTTGATTAGGTTGTTTAATTGTATGATAGACATTATTTTAATTAGCAAGTTCATCTATCCAACGTTTCTGAATAATTGGAATTATAATACTTGAATGGTCATTCATATCAACGAGTATATTGTTTATTGTTATTTTGCTTAATAGATATTTATTTATTTATTTTGAATTAAATTAATTGTGAATTATGTTATAAATTTGTCACATTCAATTAATAAAGCTTTTTCTTGAATTAGTATTGTAATATCTTTATGTTTGCTAATATTTAGTAAAGTGTTGGGTTAGTGACTAACATATGTGATTTAACACCTTACATTTTAACTATGATCATGTATTATCATTATTATTGAGACATTAGAACAACATTTGTGTATTTGAATGTCAATGATGTTATGCTAGATTTGGTCTCATCACTGGCTACGGGCTAAGTATAGGATCCAGTGTAGTATATCTTTAACTCAGTAGTTTATATATATATATATATAATTGGTGTGTTTTTGACTAGTATTTTTGGGCATGACAGTATGTGAAAGGTACCAAGGGATTTGGGATTTTATATACTGCAAATGATGATTTTAAGTTGGTTGGTTACACTGATAGTGATTGGGCTGGAAGTATAGATGATAGGAAGAGCACTTCTGGATACATGTTTCATATGGGATCGGGTGCAATTTCATGGGCATCCAAGAAGTAACCTATTGTTGCTCAATCTACAGCAGAGGTTGAATACATAGCAGCAAATGCAGCAGCATGTCAAGCAATTTGGCTAAGGAGGATCTTGACAAATTTGAATGAAAGGCAAGAGGATGGAACCACAATTCATTGTGACAACATCTCATCAATTGCATTGTCCAAGAATCCAGTCTTCCATGGGAGAAGCAAGCATATTAAGATCAAATATCACTTCATCAAAGAGTTGGTGGAGAATGGGGATATCAAAATGAATTTTTGTAAGTCTGAGCAGCAACTAGCAGACATCTTCACAAGGTCATTAGGGATTGGATCTTTTTTACACCTAAGAGAGTGTCTTGGTGTAGTTGATTTGGATCAGTTGTGATCCTTATTTATTTGGCTCGGGACAAAGGGGGAGTGTTGGAAAATTTAATGCAGCATTGACGTTTGCCCCTTAAGCCAAACGCTCACCTACCACCTCTGACGCCCAGAACAGATAGAAACATAAATTTGGTAGGTGAGATTTTGAATTTGAATGTTGAGGGGGAAAGATATGACAAAAAGGAATGTTTTCTACATTCATTAAGAGAGAGTTTTTGCAAATCAAGCAGATCAGAGAGAAGTTGCAGAGTTGAGCAGAGAAGGAAGAAAGAAAGAAGTTTGTGCCTACAGTTGCACGTGTTTCCCCTCCTCACTCAGTAAGTTTGTTGTTGTTTGGATTTGTCCTATTGAAGTAGTTATTCCTCCAAGCACCATTGTATGTAGCCATTAGAGTTGCAGGTTTAAAATTTTATTGAAGTTTGAAGTATTATCAGTTTAGGGTTTTCTGGTTGAAGCCGAATGCTCCCATATTTTGTAATAGTTTAAATCTCATTTGAACAGAAAATAAAGTAGGCATACTTGAATCTATTATTCTTCCTCTTTTATTCATTGCATTTGAGAAACTTGTTTGAAAGGTTAAAGCTCGGCTCTCTGGTTTTAATCGTGAAAGCATTCACGTTGAAATATTTTCTAAGTTTTAAATCTTATTTGGAGCCGAGCTCACTCGGCATCCATTAGTGCAGAGCATTTCATTGTGGTCGAGCATTGCCTTTTGTGTGCCGAGCTTACTCGACTTCCTTATGTCGAGCGGTCTATCTTCTATCTATCACTCGACACCCTCAAGTGCCGAGCAAAACTAGCACTCAACACCTTCATGTGCCGAGCATTTTTCAAGTGCCGAGTAAAGTTTTTTTTGAGTTAGGGTTGTGAGTATTAAGTTTAATTTTAATATATTTCTCACACCAAGATAGTTGGAGTAGTGTCAACATTTTGTCAAACATCTGACACATGTTCTCCTCTTTTCAAGTCTGTGGCTAGGGATGCCATGGACATATGTATTCTTTCGTTGAACATGGTTAGCGTAATCTCTACACCAGGTGAGCTATTGGGAGTCTTGATCACTGTGAAAGTTTGGATATGGGGACGACTTCTGCTAAGTGAGGAGTCCATGATAAGATCCTTATAGTTGGCCTTACTTGCTCGGTGTCTTCATCATTATCGAATCAACTTCGGGCATTTTGTCAAGCATATGGTGCACGCATATGGTATAACCCAATTCAGGTTCTTTTCAAATCCTCGAGGGGTGTCGATCACATCATGGCTTCACCCATTCATTGTCATCCTTTCATTATCTTCTCCAGGATCGGCTCTGAATTGGGAGGTTGAGAACAATTGGCCATTGATCAAAAGACATGATATGCTATGATATCTGATGCTCTTGACATTGAAAACTCACGCCAACAGGAAAAGTGAGAACAATACTCCCTTGCAACTTTAACATTTATGATCCCAACAAATTTAAAGGCCGAGTATATGCTTATTTTCTATGCCCCTACAAATATTACAAAGTTTAGGAATTCTTAATCAATTTTTAACTGAAAGGAGGATGTCTTCACGAGTTATCTCTTTATGGTGAACCACCAGCATTGGGTCTCTTGTCAGGAGCCCATCAATGGAGGATTTTCAATTACCATGGTCCATGGTCATGAAAAGTGAATTCCCAAAGCATGCAATTTTAATCATGCTACTATAGTATTGTAGTTTTGGCCCATAGAGATTCTCTATTGCAAGAAAATTTTAATTGTATGTTGATAATTAATGATGAGAATTCTTGATCTCGACTTCATGTAGCCCATATTTATAGGTCTGGATATTGACCTTTCATGTAGTCAAGATTTTGAATTCAAGCTTGTTGTATTTATACCATTCACTTAATTATATTCTTTGATAATTAACCCCAAATGAAATTCTTCTTTGATTGAACATCACAATCTGCAACTCTGAAGGTGAACTTGAATCATGGGGTCAAAACACTGATTTGAAATATTTCAACTTCCATTCTGGAGTCATGAACTGAAACCTTGAATTTTAATTCTGTAAATTCAAATCTGAACCAAAACCTTGAACTTTAATTCTATAAATTCAAACTTGAACTCTAGATCAATGGACTCATTTTGAACTTTGATTCAAAACTAGATTTGAATCTTTACTTCTGCATTGAACCTCTGAACTGGCGAATCTTGAACTTTGAACTTGAACCTCTCAACTTTGAGTGTTCAAAGTTCAAGTTCAAAATAACATCAAAACACAACCTTCTTTACAAATCGAGATTTACAACAACATCATTAGCAATAAAAATAAATGGAGATTCTTCCTATGGGGAAATTTTGAAGTTTAAAATGTTGGTGCTAAAGCATGGTAACAATACTAATATGGAACAAATAAATCTTATGAAAATCACATGGCTATAAATATTTTGATACAAAATCATTATTTATAAACACACAATTGTGTAAATCCATTCACATAGATAATTAATAAACCACAGTCATTATGATAGATTGAATGTATCAGAAGGAGACTGTGCTTGATAGTAAGTAGATATAACTTAATCAAAAATTCACATAGGAACTGGTTCAATCATGGTTTTGGTGATAAGATTCTTTGTCTCCATGCGTGAGACACTAAATCCATCTCTTTCTTTATAGAGAAGTTGGAGACCTTTTGATAAACCATATGCATGATCTTTGCTGAGTAGTGGAACATTATCAGATTTTAAATATTCCCAATTTAATTCTTTGAGATTTTCTTCAATTAAACAATTGAGATACTCTAATGCATCTTCCTCTGTAGATCCTGGATGGTCTTTCATAAAACATGTTATACATGATACTTCTTCTCCACGATCTGCCTCGGCCTTCAAAAATGAATATATTTTTGTAAATTTTCATAAATAATTTCCTTTCAATCTAATCAATCAATCATATGCATGAATAAATATGATATTTTAAAAGTTCAATTTTCTAAATTTATAACATACCTTGAAAGTCTTAGTGTCACCTCTTAATCTGAGGGTTATGCCTAAAAGATCATTGAACCTTGATGGATAATCAATTTCTTTAATAACATCCTCAGAAATGGGAGCATCTAATGTGAGTACAGGTTGTAAGGTCACAACACGAGCCCCGGAGCTTACTTTTCCATTCTCTAAATATTCCTCAAAAGATGGCATAGAACCCATAGCAAGCCACTTTGCTTCTTGAAAGTAAGCATCTATGTAAGCTTCCCACTGTATTTGCAAAACATTCCAAATCAGTATAAATAATTTTGAGTAATTATACTATAAAATTGATATAAACTAAGATTCAAAATAAATATTTAATCAAATTATATAAAAATTTAAAAATGTAAAGTTAAGATCTTTTCATGGTATTAATAAAAATTAATATATTAAAATTATTAAGGAGAACCATACTAATCACATAAACACATAGAAATATATTAGAGAGAAAAAATTATTGAATGTGTTAACTAACGTATCTACATTCATTTTTACTACCAAAAAAAAAAATCTTATAGATCACAACAAGATGTACATGTAGATTAGTTATTTCACCTTGCGCACTAAGTTCCTTATAGAATTAGGAGATCAATAGCTTAATTTTTTTATAAACACAATTTTTAAAAATATGTTAATTCAAATAGTTAAAATAAATGTATGCATATATATTCGATAATAAATTAAAAACTAAACATGTTTCTCAACTAAGTACCTAGAGATTAGTTTTTAAGAAAACCTAAAAAAACTCAAAGTTTTAGTTTAATTGTAGCTTATTTTTGTGGTTGTTTTGAAATATGTCAAGGAATTATATCTTGCACATTGTTTACAAAGTTCTTATTTTTTGTTCCATCCTTTGTAATTTGGGTAGTGATATAAAAAAATCCACTTGGATTTGGAGATAGAGATTTTTTTAATGCATTTTTATTCTAATATTTCTCATTTTCTTTGATTTAGTTGGTTCATGAAAAAATTATAGGCATTCAATTGGGTCATCACATTTCCTAGCCTAGAAAGGAGTCATTCAAACACCTTTATGAAGATGTTCACATTGATAAAATATTTGGAAGTACATTCATCATCTATTTTCTTCATTAATCATGAATAGTTTCCTAGTGGTATTTTCTATTTGGAGATAGATCACCATGGCCTAGTTACATAGTTATAATATTATATTTTCAAATAGATTTATTATTTTATTTTTAACTTTAGAAAATCAAAAATCATATTTTTTAACGAATAACCTCTATATTTTACTTTTATGGTTATTTATTTAGTTTATACTTTAATATTTATAGTAGATAAAAAAATAAAAATAAAATCAACTAGATTTTCCAATTATTTATAGGACCTAACATTAAATTGGGGAGTTTGTAGAATTGCACTTATAAGTTGAATCTTACTCAAAGAATGCCACAATCATGTTATGATTGATGAACCACTTGCACAATTGGATTTGTTTAATGTCACAACCCTCTTAGTGGAGGGGCTAGATTGCTTTCTCTTCATAAATTATTAAAATAATATGTAACATTATGCAGACACCCCTTGGTTATTAAAAATATGTAAGATCGTGTCTAGTAGTATTTTTTTCTTTATTCACTTCTCCAAACAAAAAATGGTTCTAGTTCAATACCTTTATGATGACTAAGAGTTCACTAATTTTTATTTTTAATGTTCACCTCATTTCATTTTTCATTATTATATTGACTCTCATACACTAGCATGTTGCTAGTAATATGATAGGTGGTGTACTCAATAATTTATTGGTTTCATTTAGTTTAATTTTTTTACTAATCTCGATTTTTAATTTAGTTTAATTTTTTACTAATCTCGATTTTTACAAGCCATGTATAACTATAAATTTAATTTCATTTTAAGTCTTTTATTGCATACACCTAGAGATTTAATATTAGTAAATGATACTCATACAATATCATTGGTCTACTAAATAAAACTATAAGGTTATGAAGGATTCAAAATTTATTAATAAAATAAAGAAATAGAATGGTAGGTAAAAATAAATAAAATGTAAATCCTATCATGTTCATAGGAAAGGAAGCCTCACATTCTATTTATGACATCCATTACATTGAATTTTCACATACCTATATAAATTAATAAGTGATAAATTTCTAAATAAATTTATTTCCATTAAGTCCAAGAAATGATGATAAAACTATGTTCTTTATATACAAGGAAAATTGAAATCAATACATCAATGAAATTGAGAAAAGTATTGTGTAGGCTATGTTGTAACTCATTTTATTTGATTTTTGAAAATAAATTTTAACTTATCTCTCATTTTATGATGGTTCATTCTTTTAAATGAAATAAAAAATAGTCTTTAAGTGACATTAAGACTAAATAAATTAGTTGAATGAATATTTTAATTGAACTAAATTTCTTTCCTATAGATTTTATGCTAATAGAATATCAAATATATGTTTTAAAATTAAATATTTGTAAAATCATACAGCTTTTCGCGCATAGTCAAGTGTGTCTCTTCCTTGAGTTTTTTCAGCCTCTCGAGCCATGTCCCTCAAACCTTCATCAAATACCTTGAATGTCAACTTCATAAATTCTGGAAGTCCTTCCATATATGCTAAATCCCACCTTTCATAAAGCAAAAGATAATTTATTAACATAATATATCTATCTCTCAATTTACAAATACATCAATATATTAGATTGTTCAAATGTATATATTAATGTAAAGAGATGTGGATTTGAAAGTACATAAGAAATAAAGAAAACTAAACATGTTTATATCTACCCATTATAAATTATGAAAGAGTATCACTAATTTGTCAATTATTTACATGAACATAATGATCCCTATGGAGATAACTAGATTTTTAACAAATAGATGGTTTAATATTTTTTATTTGTATCTCACCATTATATTATAAATATAAGAAAATAAATACCTCTTTATGCCTTTTGTGAAGATTTTAAGTTCATCTATAGTTCCATAAGTGTCGTAAATATCATCCAAACAAGTGACAAAAGTGGCCATCTTCGCAAAACCAATTCTAAAAGTAGAATATTTTGGCTCAATACACCATGCAGCTGCCCAAAAGTAAAATTCCACATGGCGATGACGTGCAAACTCTAGTTTAGTTAGCCCAGACTCTGTCCACCATCTATAATGCACACCCATTGTTGAATCAATACAATTTTCCATCTATTTGATTATGAATTATGTCATAAATAATTTGATTTTCAAGCTAAGAGAATATCTTACATAACATTAGCTTTACCTTGAGAGAATTTGAAGCTCTTGTTGCTGAATTGATTGGATCATATTGAAGTCTAGCTTGGCTAGTTCTAAAAAAATTGAGTTGAAAACACTACAATAACTCCAAATTTACAATGTTAAAATATAATAGATAGGCTCAATAAAAAGAAACCATTTTTTTATTCTATTAAAAATAAAAGACTAAAATTGTTGTCTAAAAATTGCCTATGTATTTTGAAATAGGGGAGATAGGCATGGTAGAGGGTATTGAAATTACTTGTTCGTAGTCTTGGCATCTCCATATAGGTCAATATATGTCCGTGCTTCCAACCTAGGCACATTAGTGTGCCAACCATACTCTAGATTAAATTGTATCTGACACACAATATAAATTAGAATTGTAATTGATAAATGAATTGATAGATAATATAAAATAATATTAAAATATATATATACCTCTTTTGAAAGATTGGTATTATTAATATTGGGTAGAGCAGCTTTTAAATATGAATTAGAAAATGCTTTGGCATCATCCAAAGCTTGCTCCTTTGGAAATGCAATGAGTGAAGCTCGAAATAAGTTTAGAATGCTTCTTAGCTCCTCTTCGGTTGAATGACAATGCAAAAATTGTCCATCTTTATTTGTGAATTGTTGCAACATAACTGATATAATATCAAGTTAGAAACAACTTTGTCCAATACTTTTAGAGAATATAATTTATTCGATAACTATATTCCCTTAATAATCATATAAAAATTATTATAATTTAAATGTAAATATATTCAAATTTCAATCTAATTTTTTTAATTTTAAAAAAAAAATTTAAAAAAATTCTAAAATTTATAATTTAATTGCAATAATGATCATCTTTTCTTGGAAAATAATTCATTTGAAATAACTAAAAGTCTTTATACTATCATATTACTCATATATATTGTACTTGTTATGGGTATATTCAGGAATATCTATTACTCATCAATAATGTTAGATCTCTATCTAATAAGGAGGAGCTTACTATTGAAAAATTGTTGTGCATTTCAACTACTTTTTCTTATTGTATTCGCCATAGGCAATATAATATTGTAAGCACTTGCACTTAACTAGTGATTAATATTTTCTATCTCGGCCAATTAGATTTATGTATTTTTAATTTAATTTTAACTTTTAATTTGTATAATGTTTATTTATGACATTTTGTATTCTTTAAATTTGTAAAATTATTTTACGTGAACTTTATTGGCTCGTATATTTGAGGTCTTATAGGAGCAGATTTTGAGGAAGCATTACCTAATATTTTTTAGGTTAAAATTTATCCAAGACCAACTAGTATATACGTAAATAAATGAAAAAGTTAAAAAAAATGTTATTAGGTTAGAATTTATCAAAGACCAAAGTTTCTAAATTTTTAATTTGTGGAAATATATATATATTAATTTAAATATTTAGTTTAGCATATGTACTATAATATTTCATCGTATTAAATTTTATAATGCTTATGTAAAAATATCATATGAATAATATTTTTTGCTTGTTAAGAAATCTTTCGATTATTTAATGAATATGCAAGGCCAAATTTTCTACATTTTAATGTGGTATCCCTCATGATTATATTTTTAATGAGTAATATTCTTTATAATTATTTTAGTTTAAATAAAATATTAATATTCTAGGATACAACTTAGTTAATTATAATAGTGGGATGACATTTATATGATTAATTAGATATTATTTTTCATTTAAAAAATCATGTCAAAAATAATTATTTTTCTTGATATTTAAATTTTTAAAATAGAATGATGATTTTTTACCTTTCTAAATAAAAAAATTAGACTATTAACTTTACTACTCTACCTAATTCAACTATATTATAACTTAGTATTTTAATTAAGTACTTACGACTCTACTCTACTTTACTACTTATAAAATTTAAAAATTAGACTATTAACTTTACTATTAAAATTTTGATTTCTACTTAATTAAATATTATCAAAAATTTAACTTTACTTATATTTTTAATGAGTAATATTCTTTATAAATTTTTTGGTTTAAATAAAATATTAATATTCTAAGATACAACTTAGTTAATTAGTCGATAGGCTTTTAATGTGGGATTGTTGTTGTACTTTTTGTTTAGAAAATTTGTCTCACGTTGTGAAACTACTTTAAAAGTCACAAAACAACCTTTAGAAACCCATAAAACTATTTTGCGGTGGTCAAAAAATCTTTAAGAAAATGATGTCCAATATTTATTTATTTTAATTTAGAAAAATTATTCTTATCTATTTTTTAATGAGTAAAATAATTATTTACTATAAAAAAATTATTAATCAATTTGAAAATTAAAATAAACAATAACATTGCATAAAATAATAGTAGAATAGATGAAATTAATTGTATAAAACATTAAAATTATGTTATAAAACTTA
Organism: Cupressus sempervirens; assembly: GCA_028749045.1. NCBI lineage: Eukaryota > Viridiplantae > Streptophyta > Pinopsida > Cupressales > Cupressaceae > Cupressus > Cupressus sempervirens. The sequence goes on from CM053784.1 coordinate 323,540,774, forward strand.
AAAACTATATTTTTTAGGTAAAAAATGACTTGTATGTTTTTTTGATAAGTTATAATATAACAAGTTTATTTCTTCTTTAATTTAGATGTTCTTTTAGCAATAAAACTAAAAAATAAATTAGTTTTTTAATTAATTAAAATAATTATTATAAAATTCGTTTTAAATTACTAAAAAACAATAATATTCTTGAGTCAATAAAATAAAATATATATAAATGCAACAATAACATTTAAAGAAAAAAAAAATTTAATAATATCTTCAAAACATTAAATATTAAATTTTCTATTACTTTTTATACTAAGAATTAAATAGTTGTTTTCAAAAAAAATCTTATAAAAAATAACTTTCATCTATTTAATTAATTTAAGCGAAATTAGTATACCAAAGTTAAGATTACTTTTTTTTATCAAAAATTAGATTAAAAATATTCAATATTTTTAGTATCATAAACAATAAATATCTTTATATTTAATTAATCAAAAGCCCTTATAAATATTTCATTAATAAGGTGAACGATTAGATTTTAATACAAGTAAAAATGGCAAGCAGAGTAAGTTTTTATGTGAAAAATGTGAATTACAAGTTCAAAGATTCAAAACCTTGAAACCCTAGCCAAAAGGAGATACCGCTAGGGAGAAATCACACTATTGCATCCTCTTTTAACAGCAATCTCCATTCAAAGGTTGATTTTGTTGTAGTTGCGACTTATCCATTTTTTATCCTAGATGAGTAGAATGATTTGGAGCAAATTGAAACGAAGTGGATCAACCTCAAAAAATCAGGAGCCATTTTGAAAGAGATTCCGACAAACACCATAGAAGGGATTAGGACCCAGTCTTTGACAAAAATGGTTGGGAATGCCAAGACCCGAGCCAAATTGGAATCAAAACAAGTTTCTTTACCCTTCTCCAATTTGGAAAAGACCAGTAACCCTCTAGTTAAACCCTATATTCCTTTTTACAAATCTCCCATCCCTCTCTACTCCCAGGGTTTGTATAATAGTCATCCTATCATCTGTTCTACGGTAAGCCTAGATAATCAAATTCAGTTTTTTAATATCACTAAATATGTAGATCATAATAAAAATTCTCTATTTTCACAACAAATAGGGTTTTGATCTGATTCCCTTGCTAAGTCCCCAAATCCTTTCAAATCTCACCTTGGGAAGATAGAGATTATATATCTCAATTAGACTCCCTTGGCTTCACCTCATTCATACATTCTTCCCCATCCTCGTCACTCTTCTTCCAAATCCTCTGTCCAACCTGTCTCCCAACCTCTCCCAACTAGTAAACCCTATTCAATCAAATATGAGGAAAAAGTCCTCATTATCAATAACCAAGATAGTCAAGACTGTTGGAAGGAATGCAAAAGTGTTGCTATATTTGCCTTCCGGAATAGGCCAAAATCTAAAATGATCCATCTCATCAATTGGCTACAGGATTTCTGCAATACCCAAGTAAGTATTTCTCACTATTCTGATATATTAGTTTACATCCATTGTATAGATGAAAATGTCAAAAAAGACTTTCTTTTTGTTATTGTAAAGGATTTGCTCTGAAATTTTTTGAGTGGATACTGGATTGTAAGGAAGAAATGCTTAATTTCTCAATCCCAACATGGATTTCTCTTCAATCCCTTCCACCAAAACTAATGCATATAGAAATCATCAAGAAAATAGGACTCTCAATTGGTTATTTAATTGGAATAGATGCATCTTATATATACTACAATAATACCAAACTTTTGATTAATTGTAAGGTTAATAATATGGAATTCAAACCGATCAAAGTAATAACAAACTCAACTATCTATAATTTAAACTACCACATGTTTGAAGGTAAAATCTCACAAATAATTAGATTAGACAACGAAAGAAAAATCTTCTTCAAAAACTTACAATTAACTGTGGATCTTAAAAACGCATTCCCTATGATGAAAATAAGGAATCAAAGAGAATATTAGAGGGAGTCCATATGTGAGAAAGGCCACATAAAGACTTGTCAGGATTCAGCAAGGAAAGCAAAGTTAGCATTTGAGATTGATGTAGACAAAAAAGATAAGACAACATTGATAAATCCACTGACAAAGACCAGAAGTAGCTCACCTCCAATTTCCAAAAAAGTACAGGAAGAAGTAGCAGAGATAACACAAGAGGCTAAAAAGAAAGTATCTCAAAGCACAAAAGAGTGTAAAGTCTCAACATCAAAAATCAGCAAGGATAACTTTGAAGTACCAAATATGGAGGAATGTAGAGGAATAAGTCCTATTTTAAAAATACAAACTCTTGGTATAAATCAAAGTCCCAAAGAACACAATAGAGAAAGTGGAAAGATCCTTCAAGATATGGTTAACATAAGATGACAAGGTATAGTCAATAGCAGGAAAAAATCCAAGAAAAATTCAAAAAAAGTCAAAAAGGATAAGAACTCAAGAACAAGAAAGGAGGTGGAAAATTCAGTAGAAAAAAAGGTGAAACATTAGGACAAAAATCCATTGGACAATTTGGCCAACAACATAGAAGATATAGAAAACAACCTCCTATTTGCGGATGAAGTTTTAGAACATGGAAAGCTTAAGATTACAAAAGAGGAAATAGGAACACCACGGTATCATACAGAAGAACTTGTGAAGGAAACTAGATTCTCCAAGAAAGAGACCATTAATAGGTTCACCAAATTTTGGTAGGCCCCTCCTACTAGATCAGAACCTCATAATTTTAACTTTAGTGATCATAAGATAGAGAGAAGTGATCAGAGCAAGAGTAAAAGCACTTCAGCACAAGAATTGCAAGAATTTTTAAACAAGGATTTGGCACGAGTTAATGAGGTGGAAGAAGTAATGTTAAACAAGACTAAGGAAGATAACAAGTGGACTCATTAGCTGAGGAACTGATCCAAGTATTCAGCTTTGAGAATATAGATAACAGTAGTGATACATAGAAAGAGGACCTTATGCAGCAATTTTTAAAACTAGGAGGAGATCCAACTACACTTATAATGACCTAAAAAGAGATTTGTTGATTCTAGAAGGTGAAGACAAAAATAGTAAAGCCTTACAGATAATCGAAGATGTTCCAATGATAGTGCAAGGTAATAACCTAGAGTAGAGTGGCCCCAATAAGCTACCTCTAATAGATGATAAACTTATAGGAAAGCAGGTAATGATTGTAGAGTATATATTACAAGAACTAGAAGATGAAGGCGGAGATGAAAAAGAAGATAAAAAATCTGAAATTACTTTAAATGCACAGAAGAACATAGAGCAGTTGGGTATTCAAATGAACCAAGAAGGGATAAACTCTCCTAAGTGTGGCAAAATGAAAGCCAAAAGAGGTAGAAAGTTGCTTAACGAACTTAGGGAAGCTAATGGACAAGCAAAAGAGTAGCAAAAGATCAGTCAGTTACTTAATCCCAGGAAGGGGAAGATCCTTCCCAAGGAAGTATGAAGATCACCACTTGGAATGCTAGGGGCCTAAACGCCCCTAGTAAGAAATGATTATTAAAGAAAAATTTAAAACAATTTGAATCTGAAATCATTACACTACAAGAAACAAAATTAAATAAGGAAGAAGGAACCAAGCTAGAAAAGAAGTTAGGTAGTTGGATGTTAACTTACATGAATCTAGAGGAGCATCAAGAGGATTAGGCACAATTTGGAACCCCAGGAAAGTTTCATTAAATATATTAAATATTAATAACTCATGGATGAGTAGTAGAGTCAAGAGCATTAAAAATAACCTACAATTTATTTTAGTAAATATCTATGGACCAATTTATAACTCAAACAAAAAACTATTATGGGATGGAATTAGCATATTTATGAATAATCATAGTAAAGAACTTATTCTCATAGGTTGTGATTTCAACACTATCTTAAATATAAATGAAAAAATTGGTGGCTCTCAACAAACTTCTCAAGCCTCTAAAGTATTAAAAATTGGTTTGACCTTAACAACCTAATTGACATCCCGCTTAATAATGAGAAGTTCACATGGAATAACAAAAGGAAGGATTTTTCGTATGTAGCTGAGAAACTGGATAGATTTTTTCACAAAGGAGAACTAAGTGAATTAAACTTCAATATCCAATCATCTATTCTACCTATAGCAGGTTCTGACCACTATCTAGTTAGAATTGATTTATTTGAACCTTTTAAACCTTCTAGAAATCCTTTCAAGTGCAAAAGAATGTGGTTTTTAGACTTAAACTTTCTAGGACTCATTAAAGAGTGGTAGAATCAAGGTAATTTTGAAGGTTCTAAAATGTACATTTTTGTCTCCAAAATGAAAATGCTTAAAGAAAACATACTTAAATGGAACAAAGAACACTTTAATAATATATTTAGAGAAAAATTAGAAATTGAGGAAAGATTAAAAGAACTAAATCTAGAAGTAATTAAAAAGGGGATGAATAATGAAAGCTTTCATCTAGAAAAAAGAACTACTTGCCAAACAAGAAAATATATTTGCAAAAGAAGAAGTCTTTTGGAGACAAAAGTCAAGAGAAAAATGGCTAGATGAAGAAGATCAAAATACAAAAAAAATTCATAACTCCACCCTACACAATAGAGCCAAAAGCAAAATATTAAAAGTCAAAGACTGTGAGGGCAATACTATTGATAATCCGAATATAATAGCTGAGATTTTTGTGAGCCACTTTCATAACATATTAAACAACTATGATAGTTCAAATAGGGTAGCTCAAGAAAAATACTTGAAGCCATACCTAGAGTGGTTACATTAGAAGATAATAAAGCATTAAACAAACCTATCTCCTTGGAAAAAGTCAGGTTGGTGTTATTCAACATGAACCCTAAAAAATCTCCAGGTAGAGATGGATCCCAGACTTTCTTCTACCAAAAATGCTGGGACATTATTGATGTTGATCTTTGGAAAGCCATAGAAGCTTCTAGAAATGGTAGCTCATTACTGTCTAAAATCAATTATACCTTTCTCACCCTAATCCCTAGAAAAGGGGATTTTGAATACCCCATAGATTTTAGACCCATAGTTTTATGCTACTATCTACAAAATCTTATCAAAAATTTTAGTAAATAGACTTAAATTGATTCTCTCCAAGATTATATTAGAAGAACAAACCAACTTTGTTCCAGGTAGATCAATCCTAGATGGAATACTCATTATTCAAGAAATGTTGCATTCAGCTAATAAGAATAAGGTGGCAAGCATGTTCATGAAATTAGATAACCAAAAAGTGTATGACATGGTTGATTGGAGGTTCTTATGTAAACCATTAGAAGCCTTTGGATTCTCACACCAATGGATTAACTTTATCTATTAGTGGATTTTAGCTACAAAAATTTATCTCCTTATTAATGGGACCCCTGAGGGTTTCTTTGAAACTTCAAGAGGCATTAGACAAGGAGATCCCCTATCTTCATTTCTATATATTATCATGGCAAAAGCCTTTGAGAGAGCTCTTACCAAGGCTCGCATTAAAGGTAAAATTAAGGGTATAATTGTAACAAAAAATATCCTCAACATTACCCACCAACAATATGCAGATGATACCATTCTACTTAGTGAAAGTACAACAAAAGAGGCTCTAAACATCAAGTCTATTATCCAAAAATATATGGCAGCATCGGGTCAAAAAGTAAACACAGCAAAATCTGAAATCTTTTTTATTAATACTAAACCTAAAATGGAAATGCAAATCTACGGCATCATGGGGTATAATAAGGGCACATTCCCATGTAAATACCTAGGTATCAAATTAGAAAAAGGTAGCAAATCCAACAAGGCATGGAAAAGTATCCTAGATAGAATCGAAGCTAGGATAGGTGGCTGTAAAGATAAATGGCTTATAAAAGCTGGTAAAATCACCAAGATTAGATCAGTGTTGTCCACTATCCCAATGTATCTGCTTTCATGCCTTCCTCTGTCTAAACATATCAATAAAAGCTTGAGGCAAAACTTAGAAGCTTTCTCTATAATGATTGTGAGGAATCCAAAAAATTGGCCCTTATAAGATGGGAAAACATATGTAAACCAAAGGAGTATAGAGATTTAGGTATCAAAAACTTACATTGGCAAAATGAAGCCTTAGGGACTAAATTGACCTAGTGCCTTTTTGTAGAAAGGGAAAACAAATGGGCTAAAATTATGTATAATAAATACCTTAATGCAGTTGATCCTTTATCCATCTTTAGGATGAAGACCCTTCCCATAGGATTTGAAGGCTAGAATTTTATAGTTAAAATTTGAGCTCTAATTATTAAATATCTCACCTAGGACTTTGGAAAGGGTGATGAAGCCTTATTGTGGGAAGATTCATGGGATGGGCTAGCCCCAGTAGACAGCATGGAGATGATTGAAAGCTTCAAAGAGAAATTAGTCAAATTATGTGGAAGCAAGGTCGGTGATTATAAAACCAAAAAAACTATCAATGGAATCACAAGCTGGTTATGGAAATCTGTGGATAGTATAGATATTGAAATAGCAGCAAAACGGTATACAAAAAGATAATCCAGAGTAGGAAAATTAAGCAACTAGAAAGGAATGACAATCTCATTTGGGCAGCATCAAAAGATGGCAAGTACAGTGTGAAAAATGGATATAAAGATCTCATTCATTCCCAAAGATGGGAAGAAGTGGAAATCCCACTCAAACTCTATTGGGATTTGTCATGCTTGCCAAAGGCAAACTTCTTTTTTATGGTTGGCATTCCAGAATAAGATTCTTACAGCTAACAGACTCTGGAAATTGGGTATTGAGGGCCCATCTAGATGTGTGTTATGCAGACAAGATAGCGAAGACACTAATCACATCTTATATAGTTATCCTTATACACAACAATGTTGGGAATGGCTTAGACACATGTTAGGCTGGAGCGCCCCCATGCCCAACTCCTTAGCTGATTTTCTCAAAAGATGGCCTACAGACATCAGTAAAGGTATCTATTGTAGAATATGGAATATTTTTCCATCTATCCTCATGTGGGAGCTATGAAAAGAAAGGAATAGAATAATATTCTATGAACAAGATATGCAACCAAATGAGATTATAAAAAAAATAGAAGCTTGTATAGTTGAAACTTTAAACTCTCACCTCAGGAACTCCCAGAAAGAAGAAGGATCATTCTCAAGTTGGGATGGGTCAATTAAAAAGAAATGGATAAACCTTATTAACCCCCTACTTACCTACAAAAAGAAGAATAAAGAGGTGAGGGAAAACTGTCGATGGACCCCTCCACTGATGGGTTGGGCCAAGTTAAACTTTGACGAAGCTTCAAGAGGCAATCCTGGTTCAACAAGTATCAAATGTATCATTACTAATGACTTAGGCAAGTGGATTGCTAAAAGGGCTAAATCTATAGATTCAACAACTAATAATTTGGCTGAGCTAGAAGCCAAACAAGAAGGACTCCAACTTTTCCTAGACCTAGGCTTATCTAAGATTATCATTGAAGGAGATTCTCAGATTGTATTAAATGCAATTAGGAAAAGAGCTACACCGAATTAGGTCTTAAACTCAAAGTCAGAAGAAGTTCTTAATATTCTTGACCATTTTGTAGATGCTTAGATTTGTCATATTTTTTGACAAAGGAAGATCAGCTGGCAAATAAGAGTGTTGATGGTGAAAATTCCTTAGTTCATCAATGATTGATAGTCTTAAAAGGAGCCACTAGCTCTCATAACATTTAGAATTATTTAATCGTAAGCTTTCCAATAGACTCTACTTAGTAGTTATCTATATTTAAACTATGATCTAGACCAGCCTTGAACATCTTCCTTCATTCCTAGGATTCTTTTTTAAATAGTATCCCCATCCCTAGGAATCTTATCAACATACTAACTTAACCAAACTTTTTAGCCCTCGTTTATGTTTCTTTTTTCAAGTATACTCATATAATATCACTTATACAGCAAATATAGGGGTAGACGAAGAGTAAGTATGGATATACCAATTTGGTAAAAATCATTAAATAGAATATTAAAGGGTTGTCCAAATTAGACGACACTCTTTTTAGAAGTATAGAGGTGCTAATCATTATAAGTATGCCAATTCACTATCAGTTGATTTCTCATCATCACCTACTAAATCTAATTACTTTGATCTTTTATCCCCTTTACATCTTCAGATAGATAGCTCTTCCTTGTCTCTCTAATTATGGCATTACAATCTTCCCCCATCAAGTATCGTTATGTAGTAATGTCAGGCAGGTGGCATCAGCTGATGGTGGCATGTTTCCAGGCACTTCTAGATCCTTCGCTTGTAGATTTTTGCCTTTTTAAACCCATTCTTGCCCCATCTCTTTCAACCCACACCTTTTTTTTACCGCACCATGGACACCAATATCTATGTTTTCCACGTATTTGAAGTGCGAACTATGGATTTTCATGGCAATATGAAACCTGAGAGATGGAGTCGAGTGCTAAAATTGGTGGATGATATGATGAGAATTGTAGTGAGTCGTGCACTAGGAGAAGGATTTTTCAATTATGATTTCACTTGGAGAACGAATAGTGATATTATAGGGGCTTTCATTGGGTGTCGGGCTAGAGTCAAAATAGATAAATGGGCATTGGTTAGACTTTGTCAAAATGTGTGGGTTTGGAAGAAGCCATTAAGAGTTTAGATAAGAAGCTCATAATTCCCCTCCCAGAAATGTATATGGCACATCCACCTAGGAGTTTTGATCTGGCTATAGTTTCAAGACAACCTTTGTTGGTTATCCATGAGCATGTAGTTTTTAATCAAGTATGGCCAAAGATGGAATCTAGCATCTAGTTTCTCCTTCGATGGAGAGGAATAATGGAGGATGAAGGCAAGGCATGGCTCAAAAACTACCTGGGCATTTACAAATCTTATATTCACTTGGGCATGGAGTTGGAGAATTTGGATGCACTGGTTTTTTGCACCCCCAACATTGAAAAATCTAGTAAGAAAAAGAGCACCTTTGAATTCCCGCCACACTATCTAGCTAAAAATCTGAAGGATATCATTGAGATCATTATGATCTTCCAGAAATAGCAATATGAGATTTTCACTAAGTATGGAATACTAGCTTTTGATTTCCAGCAAGCAAGTTGAGGGTTTTTCCTTGTCTTTTCGTTGGCCATGTGTTTTGGTTCGCTCTCTTGATTGGTCCTTTTCATCTCTACCATTGGTCTTTAGGCTTTATATTCAAAATTTTGTTAGATGGTCTTGATTAGGATTAGTATGGATTGTATCTAAAGTTTCTTCCTTCAAAAGAGTAGTTAGGACTACATGATATTTATATCATCTGTGAAATGTATTAATGTTGGTAGCTTCCTCAGAAGTTGGATTGCAAGCTAGGTCTCATGTGTAGTAGCTTGGAGATCCCTAAATCCTAATCTATGTAAATTCATAATGATACTAATATATATAAAGTTTATATTAGTGATGAATTTGTCCCTTTGCTTTCTTTCAATGGCACTATTTTGTATATGTTATGATATTGCTTAAAATGTATCTTTATCTAGGTAGATTGAGTAGTTTGGAATAAGCTAAAGCACATTGGAAGGATAATTATTGTATGTTTAATGTCTCTTTGTCCAGAAGAGTTTTTTAGACAATATGCTATGTTTTAAGTCTTTGTAAGAAATTTAGGATAATATTAGACCTTATACAGATAACTACTTGATACCTCTAATTCTGGCATCCTTTGTAGGTAAAGGTCAGTTATCTTGTTTTCTTTGGTTAATAGCTTGGGTATCTATTCATGATGACATTAATATACATGAATGTATTTTCTCTATTAGTAATGTACTCAAAGCATGCTAGTAGGGTAATTAAGTAATGCAGAGCATTCCACAAAAGAAATTCAAGAAAGCACGAAATTTTAATATAATGATATTAAATGGCATTATTTGATAAGTAAGAGTTAAAATCTCTTTACATATGAAAGAATTAATTACTAATAGTCTAGAGAGATCTAGAGTGACATATTAAACCTGACATTTAGTAGGACTCTAGATAATTAATGTGGATTCTTATTTTGATTAAATAATGTTAGGACTTAGTGAACATTTTGATCAAATTTGATAATGTTCAACTTTTTTGGATTGACCCTAGTTATCATAGCATTTCAATATCCTGCCAGGAAATCATTTTTCAAAACACTTTTAACTAACAATACTAATAGTTTTTCTAAGTCGTATAAGCAAAAAAGTAATGTACATGTGATTCAAGTAATAGCAAAGAAGGGGTACATACTAGGAGCTTAAAGCTTTGGCTGGAATGATCTTCTTAGAAATAGGATTCTATTTGATTGGCTTAGGCACCATTAGAACTCTCAAAATTCAAAGGACTCTAGTCCGCTTCCTTGTAATAATAATAAAATTTTGAAGTATGACAACTAGGGTATGCCCCTTTTATAATGTAATAATAAAGGACTACGGTCCCGGGCAAGACTGGAGGTTTTCTTCTCCATTCTTTCCTACGAGTGCTCACTTGAACAGAGGTACTCTGTTGTAATTTTATTTTATTAATTTAATATAATCAAAGGCTTTGGTCATTTATCGATCAAAATATATATATATTTATTTATTTATTTATTTATTTTTCATTAATAGAAAAAGTATGTTGTTTTTAGTTTTATTTTTTTATTAATTATTTCTAAACATTCAAATAAACAATAATATTACAATAAAATAATAGCAAAATAGATAAAATTAATTTTACTTGTCTATTTTGTATAGTGTGAAGTATCAATTGTTCATTGAATATACTGAATACTTCTAAAATAGAACAACTATTGCAAGCACTGATATTCAGGATTTGTGAATTTATGTTTCAAGGCCCTTTGAATATCTACCCAAGATATTTTGTTAGAGACAACTTGTCACCTGGTAATATCTACCTGTGTTTAGATTGTAATATTATTTTGGTTTGTTGTGCGGTGTGGTTTTAGGTTCAAATCAGTCCTCTAAAGAATCTTGCAATTGTTTTCAATTCAGTTTTAGTAAGTAATTATGTATGGATGATTGGTTTTTTTTGGGCTGTACTAACCTTCACTTTCCTTGCTTCTGGAAACTTTTGATTAGGATTTAATGACTTTGTATGCAAAATGTTTCATTAGCATATCTATAATAGATATCAAAAGTAGATTATGGTAGACACTTGGTTTATTTGAGCTAACTTATATAAGAATTATTTTCCTACAAATGAGAGCATTTAAGTAGTGTTACTCTCATTTTCTCTTCGTATTAAATATTTAGGTTTACAATTATGTGGAAAGATGTTGGTAAGTGGTAATCAAAATATTTTGCATACCTCCTTTAGGATGAAGGGGAGTTCTATGTCCAAGATTGGATAGCAACATGTGGGAAGGGTTCACTCAATAGTTCTCAAAATATTAAACCATCAAGTAGGCAACTACAAAACATGAAAAGACACTTGGGATTATGCTCTAAATCAATTTATTTGAACCTGGTAGTTTGTCAATTCCAATCATCAAGTTTTCTATGAACAAAGTAAAGAGTATTGAAGGTTTAAAAGAAAATCACTCTTGCCTCAATATAGCCATGACAAATGGCAAGGGAGACAAGAAGGCTTTGTCTTAGAGGCATCCTTCAATGTCACAATGAAGGAGAATGGACTTGATTCTTCCTATAAATTTGAGAAGCAAGAAAGTGCATGGTGATTTTCCTTGGAATTTTCATCAGTTGAGCAGGTTGAAATACCTTTCCTTTTCTTATTTCTTGAGTTATTAGGTTCATCTACCATGACAAGAATTTGAGGCAAAGTAACATATCTATTGGGAAACTTTTTTTTTCATGCCATGACTACAAGAGCAAAGAAAGTACTTTGATTGGGGAAAATGATGCACGCGGTAGATATTACTTGGATAATTTGTTCAATTTTAAATTATTTATCATCTATTCCCTTGCACCTCCTATGATGCAAGTGCTAGTTATAATAGTAGGATGACATTTATATGATTAATTAGAAATTATTTTTAATTAAATTTTTATATTAAAAATTATTATTTTTTCAAATGTTTAAAATAGAATGATGATTTTTATCTTTCTAAATGAAAAATTAGACGATTAACTTTACTACTCTACCTATTTAAACTATATTATAACTTAGTAGTTTAATTAAGTACTTACTACTCTACTCTACTTTACTACTTATAAAATTTTAAAATTAGACTATTAACTTTACTAATAAGTTGTTGATTTCTACTTCATTAAATATTATCAAATTTTTAATTTTACTATTCTACCTAATTAAATTATACAACTTACAAAAAATTCATGCCACTATATAAAACTTGTTTTATCATTTAAAATGCAAGAATTATCTTTATTTTTCATAGTTATGACCATTATTGACAAATAGTTCACAACAAGTTCGTAATGATCATACTATTCTCCAAACATATCAAAAGGTATTTTGCAATTTAAATAAAAATTATTTTGATTTAGTGATTGTAGATATCACCTGAAGAGACGCCATATCTGTGGAGGCGAAGAATTCTAAAGCCCAAAGCTGTGCTGTTGAGATCCACAGAAGGACTCTCTCTACCACTCCCAATGCCATTGGCATCATTCCAATATCTGTTATTCAAAAAATTATTAGGTATTAGAAATAGACTAAAGAATACACTCTACAATGTAGTTGCAGTAACAAGTAGACGGAAGAAACATGAAAACCTGTAAACATAGTCAAGATGTTCTTTTATTTCATTTTTAAAATGGCGATCAATTCCAAGGCGTTCTACATCATCAACCATTTTAAGTCGTCGGTACAGATCGTCTGCAGATGAACAGTTCTTATGAAGAGCATTGAACATGCCCTTTACCTTATTAACGAGCTTTCCAGATCGTTCATTGTATGAGGGAGCCTGAACAGATCAAAAACCAAAAGATACTTGTAAGACAAAATAGATCATGAGGACGATAATGAGTTAAATATCATACATTAAGACTTGATTCTCATACTAATTTCTGTCGAAAGATTTTGAAAGAGATTATAGGAGATCATCATCTCAAATGAAACAGATTATAAAGATAATGATCGAAAGATTCAAATATTATACACTAATTCCTAGATATAAGAAAGTGAAGTAATTAGTCATTTAAATATGATACACTAAGAATTGATTTCTCGATATAAGAAAGTTAAGTAATTTACGTCAAAAGATATTGAAAGAGATTGTAGGAAATCATCATCCCACAAGTTGGGGTGATGATTGCCAATGCGGCGTGTGATGCCTTTCTCATCGGTTATCAACGCCATGTTGATTGGAATTTGAGCAACACTGCGACGTGCTGGGTAAAGTCTTCTGAAAGGCCTACGCTGAATAGCAGGCACTCTACCAAGTGGCTGCTTCTGTCCAACCATTGTGGAAGCCAAGGGAGTAATGCAACTCACAGACATTTTGGCAACTTTAACACTAATATTCTCCCTCCTATTTGTTATGGTGAACCTTTGTAATCCACTCCAATTTATAGAGCTTCCATCAAATATTGAACGGCTGATATGAGCCAGCCAGTCAGATGTTGAACGGTTTGCTATTTCCACAAACTTACGTCATGAATGGTTTGGTTTTTCCACAAACTTACGTCATGAATGGTTTGGTTTTTCCACAAACTTACGTCATGAATGGTTTGGTTTTTCCACAAACTTACGTATCAAACTTGGAAATGTGATGGCACGTTGCCCAACAATGCCAAAGTTTTCATCCAACTTCGACCAACTCTTGTTTTCCCACCCGTTCAAGGTTAAACAAAATTATGATTTTGGAAGAAAAGTAAGAGAAGGCTACTAACAGCAATGAGGTCAAATAAATCTTGTACAAGAAAGAAATTAGTTCATTATGTTTTAGATATTACTTTTAAGGAAATGATTTTATATTGGAGCTTTAAAAGAATATCTTGAGACTGAAATTTTTAAAACTTTAAAATTTAAATATTCAAGACTATCTATTTAATAAAATCAATATAAATTTATGTTTATAGATATTCTTAAGAATTCTTAATAACAATTGTTGAAGTATTCTAGAAGACCCCTTCACATAGTTACAACTTGATAAAAATGTATGTGTCTCCCTATTTTAGAACTACTAGAATGTATTTATTTGAAGGTCATATTAGTAATTATGTCCAATTGGTTCAAATGACATCTTGAGCATTTTATTACTACCATAGATTTTTATATCAAATAGATGATTTTGTATAATTGAATTTTATTATTATTATATATAACTTTTATTTATAAATGTAAATAGTAAAACATTGCTATATGCATAAGTACATATTTCTTACAATTATTACTCTATATTAAAGTGAATGAGTTTATTTATTATTCTCTTATAATGTTACTCCCATTATTTTATGAGATTAGTACCTAATTACATGATTTCTCATATATTAATGTAAGATACTTTTTGTCTTATTACAATGTTTTGGATAAGCGTTATTACATTCCACCTAATATGGTTGGTATTTGTTCTTTTTTATATTTTATTCTATACTATTTTACCACCCTTTGTACAAATCCATGCATAATTATTCCACTTGCCCACTTAGCTCAAACCAATGGGTATCTCTATTTTTTAATTCATTTCCTTTTAGTCTAATACCATTTGGTCTTTTTGCCAGTTTTGGGTGCCTTTATTTAAATACATCTCCCAATCGCCTCTATGAAAGGTCACAATGTTTGATTTGTGGTGGCACTATTATTGTTCACCACTTTCTTATTATTATTACTAGCACTTGCATCTTGTGAAGGGCACAAGGGTTACACCAATAGTTTTACATATATTAAATGATACTATTGTGTTGTTGATATGAAAAACGCGGCCATAATATTTATCCTCCCCATCCATATCTCCTTATTTATTAATCTATCATAAAATTTATGGCTCAATATAGATTAATAATAAGATTATTTTTATTAATTTGGTGAGAAGATTTCATAAAACTCTTACCTTCCTCCTTACCTATGTTTAGGCAAGGGTCATGTGACGGGGGCTTGGGCTCTACTTTTTAGGAAATAGAGGACCCATGAGATTTTTTCTTGGAGGCCAAAGGATTATTTAGAATATTTTCCAACAAAATAGGAGCCCCTATTTTATAGCCCTCTTAACTTGAGCGAATGAACATATAAATCTTTATGCCACATGTCAACAAATAAAAGAAAGTTTGAAAAGAAAGGAAAGTTTTTTGTTTTTTTTTTATAATTTAAATTTAAAATCCTCCAAACTTCCTTAAGTTTAGGAATTCAAAATTTTATGTTGCAATACATTGTATGATTCATGAGACCATTCAATTTTAAACATTCCTAAAAAATCTTAGTGCCAACTGCTCAATTTTTTAGGAACCCCCCCTCCATGGGACCCGAGCCTTAAGTTCCTATTTTTTTCCCAAAATGAATAATAAAGATCAATGTAAATCATCTTGAACACTCTAATAACTATTAATATATAAATTAATTAAAGCTTGATCAACATATGATGACTATTGATTATTTATCAACAAACACAAGAATGAAATCATTAGAAAAGAAGTAATAAAAGAGATGTAATTGAGCTGCATTGTCTTATTGTTAAAAATTGTAAAAAAGCAATGTAAGTCATAATTTTCTAGTTCCTCAATAATAGATATACACAATTTGCATAACTTTGAAGTGCACGCTCGATAAAGTGTTTGATGTGGATGAGTAGAGAGACAATGTATGTACCTGCTGAAGTATTACAAATAACAAATCTTAACAATTAGAAGAATTTATAGTAGAAATTAATACATTGTAAAGATTTTAAAAGAATGCCAAAAATAAATAGCTATTTCTAAACATATGATGTGCTTTAAACTTCTACCGTACTCTACATGTTTCATTAGAATGACAAGATGCCACATTTATTAACTTTGTGGCAAACTTTTACAATCTTCTAACAAAAGCTAATAACAATTGTGGATAATCACTTTACAATGACCCCCATCTTTTCATATATTTTTTTACCAACAGAAGGGAAAACAAATATTGACATTGAAAATTTGAATATATTTATTTCTAAAATAGTATATGTTTTACTATCATTATTAATTCTTCCATTATCATTTCATTTTCTCAATTCCTTAACCCCTTCTCTAAAATAAATATTTATATTATTGAACATGGTTTCTAATATGTAGTTTTGAAAGAAAAATATTGATAAGACTCTATCTAAGTTTAAAATAAAAGAGTATTTTGGTTTCAATTTCTAACTAATATATAATATATGAGCTAAAAAAAATTATAATTTCAATTTCAAATACAAATCTAATTTAGAGAACATTTTTTATTAGCTTAATTATAAATTATTAAAGGGCACAACTATAAATTTAAAAAAAAAAATACTAAAAATAGTTAACCAAGCATTGTACAAATAATCTCTTTAAACAAGTAGAAAATTGACCGTTCTTAAACTTCATGTTTGGCTTTTATATGTTGGATGAAGATAAAATTAAATATAGAAATGGACTATTGAATATCAAATTTCTCATTCTATAAGATTTAATGAATGGAATAAATTGACTTGAATTTGCAAATATTTAATTAAATGAAGATGAACTATGTTGTTTTCTGTGGAGAGATGACATATCTTCCTTGCATTGGATATCTCATGTCTGTAACTGCAATCCATTCCTCAAACTTAACATATTTTAAGATGATGTTGTCCAAAATGTGAATTACATTAAATCATTATTAGATAATAAATGTAAATTTAGCTAAAAAGAACCACGAATATTGAATCATCCCACATGTCCATAACATCTTGTGGAGAAAGACTCCTAAAAATATTTTGTAAGAAGGTTATATATCAAAGCTAAGTTTAAAATAGAAAAAAAGAATCATTAGATAGAATTTTTTTTCTCATGATTACAGGAGTATTGATGAAAATTTTAATATTGCTATCTCCTTTTTAAACTATTAGACTCTTTGTCTTCCATATGAACATGGACATACCCTAGACATATGTATTCCATCAAAGAGATAGGAGATATTTAAAATTTTAATGATATGTCCACATCAAACTAAAGCTGGAAGTAAGTATATTCCTATCCTAATTTTAGTCTCAATTGAGCAAGAAAGAATTTGGTCTAATTGAAATCTATTAAGAGAAGACAAGTTACATTTATCATCTAGTTAGAATATTTGTAATGTTATTTTGCATGAAGATGAAAAATGTTAATAATTGGTTATATTGGACAATTTTAATACGTTTTGGCTTGCCGCTACAATCTAAACTCAACTTGAGAAGACTAGTAAGAGTATTCAAGATATTACATCTTCTCTCACTCTCTCCACCATTGCAAGCATTAAAAGGAAACTTACTCAATGTATAGAGCAATCTCCTCAGAAGCTTCTCAACTTCAAGCTAGGTGTGCATTGTCATAATCACCATTAGTAACTTCTAGTTGTATTGGAAGGTGTTTGTATGTGTAATCATGTTGTCTTCTCAATGTCTTTCTTGTTTAAAATATATGCAAAAGGTATAGAGGAGAGAGTAGCACAAGTTAAAGAAATGGTGGATTTGAAAAGTAGTGAAGCACCTATAAACTACCCCAAAATGCAGCACACTAAACCAACATTTTGGTTGTTCTTATGATTTCTCTTCATTGAAAATGGTAAATGTAGATGTACTAAGTACGTAATGAACCCTTATAACCTCGGCTATCATCAAATGAACAAGACATACAAATAGACATAATTAATAGTAGGATGACATTCCTAAGACTTGTACAAGCTTCTATACTCCTGCACTATTTCTTGTAGCTTATTCTTGGATAGCATCTTCACAATCTCTTCAAATTTGATAATAATATATGAACCAACAACATAGGTAGAACAATTTATTTTTCACCTCCATTTTCTTTCATTATTGTTATCATTTCCTTTCTATATATGTTTACATTTTACATGCTTAGCGAGCATGGGTTTTTTATGACAATAACATATTTTACTACAATTACATTGAATGGCACTATTAATTCAAGACTGTCACCTAACCTCATTCTTATCACACTGTAGAGTTTTTCAACCACTGTACCTTCTTTCCTAGCGTAAGACCACCAAAAAACTGAACAAACAGGTCAAGCTTTTCCAAGGAATGAAACCTATTAGCTTAATTAAATATTTGAGGACCATTTAATTTAAATGTTAATTATATTATTTCTTTATTATAATAATGTTGATTATATGTCATTTTTATAATTAGTTTAATATTCATATTTATGCTCTTAAAATGTGCATTCAACATATTAAATATCTAATATAATTATTACATTGATTTGATAAAAATATATTGTTATCAAAATTTCATTACCTACGAAATTTTGTTTTAACATTCATTACTGTTTATCAATTGCATTCATTTGCCAATGTTCACAAAAACAAAAAAAGTACATTGCATTGATAAAATGAGAAAATACTTTATTTGTATTAAACAATGACAATTTTCAATTTGGAGTTTATACATTAAAGAATTAAAGAACATGTACTGAATGAAAAAGTGATCAAAATCTCTCACACAACGTCATGAGAGTAACCTATTCATTATTCTTGCGCAAATAAGGAACATGTAGAAAACAAAATAAATGATACAAATGAACATGCAAGAGTATAAGAAAGGGAACCAGCCATTGCCTGGGGGTATATGGCTGGTCTAAGCCCACATTCCCAAGGTTGCCTTGTTGAAATTGAGTTCTTCCTGATTCCCCAAGCATCCAACTCCTACAAAAAAGAGAAAAAAAGGTATAGGTTAGATCCATATGGATCTAAGCAATGTCTGGTTTCGTAAAAAGATACATGTACACTTGTACCATTTACCCATGATCCCAATTTGAACAAGAACAGTGAACTCAATTAATCATGGAGCAGCAATATCAGAGTCTAAAAAATCAAAACCATGTATACAAGTGATTTTATTGCTGACATGTTTGTGCCATGTGCAAAAAGTGTAAACAGTGACAAGCTAAAGTGTTGATAAAATTATTTATAGGCATCGCGAGCCCATGCTCGAACCCTATAAGTCAACTTAATCAACATTTTTTAAATCCATATGCAATTGAGCAAGTAAAGTCAGAGCAACAATAAAGCCACAGTTTCATTTGTAGTATCAGAAAGAGAAAAATAAAATATAGTAATCACTATGTGCTACAGGACAAGTTATATAACAGCATCACAAACGACAAAGAAAGAGCAGATTTTGTTATTGGGGTTTCTGTAACAGCACTGTAACTAACAAAATGGAACACTGTATGCTGTAAGAGCATTTTTATGATAAGCCTTGGTCATTTAATGCTAAAAGACATGCTAAATTATTTTTTAGAATTCAATGGCATGGATGGATGAAAGGGTAATATGATAGCACCAGGAAAGATTTGTTTTAAGCCCAAAAAATCAGAGCAAGGGGAAAAATCCAGTTACAAAGAGTAATATATGCAACACTTGTGATGTGTCAGCATCATTAAATCTGCAGTAGAAAAGAGAATTCCAAGTTGAAGAAGTCTTCAAATCAAATACTTTAGCTTGAACTAAAGTTGCAGCATATTAGTAATGAAATTGACAAGCTTAAAGTGAAGCAGAGAGAATATGCAAAACTTTGGAGAGGGTTGGACGCAAAGTTGTCTTCCATGCAGATGATATATGATCAATTTACAGAGACTTTACAGGATTTGGCCATGAAAGTAGAAGAAGCTGAAGGTAGCAAGAAAATTTTGGAGGAAAAGTTGACTAAAATATTGAAATCATTTGAGGAATTGAGTGTTCATTTGAATGCCTTGTCTTCAAGATTGAACACTGCAGAAGAAATTACTAAAAAATGAGAACAAGAGTTGCAAGAACTATTTGTTGAGAAGGAACAAATAAGTGAATCATATGATGCTGAAGTTATCAAAACAAACTTGCTTATTGCTGAAAAAGAACATATTGAAAAATAACTACAAACTACCATTGAAGAAGACAAGAGAGTAGTGAAAAATGTCCAAGCTCATCTCAAGGAACTGCAAAAGAAGTTGTCTCTCAAAGAAAGTGCATGTGCAAGCCTACATGTTACGTAGTCCAAATTAGTAACAGAGAAAGCTCAACTGAAGGACCCAATGTCAATTGTAACTATTGCATTAGTTTAAGGAGTTGTTGTACGTGCACAAATACAACAAGCCACAGCGGCTTCAAACCAAAGACAGCATGTTTTTCGACCTCTCATGGCCAACCAAAAGGCAACTCCATACGTTGTTTTAAAGTGGAAAAAATTGAAATATATGCAGCAGACATGTGCATCATGTTGATTGTTGATCCAAAATGAAAAATCTCACCAACTGGAAGATTTTCGAAGGCAAAAAACAATTCCTCAAGCAAGTAATGTTATAAACAAAGAAGCATATCATGACAAGAATAAACATCTACCTAAAGTATGCAATGAGAGAAAGAGCTAATCTAAGCATAAAGATGAAGAAAATACTGAAGAAGACTCTGAGAGGAACTGTGTTATATTCAAACATCATTTGTTAGAGGTGAAGTCCCCTATGTCTGGTTCAAGTGTGCTTGAAAAAAATCATGAAGCAATCTTCTCAAATTCAAAAAATCAATATTCCCTCAGTCGAGTACCTTGCTTCCGAATGTAGTAAAGATTGGATCAAGAGGTGGCACAGACTTTAGCTCTAAAAGAAATAATGGAGAAAAGTCTCAAATTGCGAATATTGAAGAATATAATCAATTTGGGTTTACTTGGAAGGAAGAACAATAGAGAAATAGAAAAGATTCCACCCAGTTGGCAAGAGCGGCTTGACACAGAACAGAAAGAAAACTTGGAGCCAAATTCTGATCCTAAATCTTCATTGACTGAAGATCTCAACTTTCAAAAGATAATGATATTAGAGACTGAACTTGCAGAAACAAAAATGGCTCTAAATGCTGTTATCGCCAGACAAGATGCACTCCAGAACAGTTTTGAACAGTTGAAAAATACAACCTTTGTGAATATAGGCCATAAGTTTATCACAGGAAGGAGTAAAAATGCTTCAAAATACCTCTCATGGCGGTTCAGAGACCAGCAAACTTAACATATTTTTTCTGTGGTGGGGTTCAATCAAACCCTGCGGTTGAATTCTTCAGACAGAAGACTCCATTTTCTTCAAACCCTCGAGCTTTCCAAATGTTTCAAAGAAAGATGTATATGAAAAATGAAAGCTTTTTAGGGTTAAAGGCTTGTTATGCCTTTTCAAAGTTACATAATTCTTTGAAATCCGTGGGCTTCAGTTTGGGATTTTAATCCCTTCGATTAATTTCACTTTGATGTAAAAGGGGGTATTTCCCAATAAAGGAAACGGTATTATATTTTTGCATAAATGATAGACAAAATAATATTAAAGCGATACATTGTTATCATTAATATTATTTTTGTTTGTTTAAAATGCAAAATATAAAAGAATTGTTAGAATCTGAAAAGATTAATAACCCAGAAAACTAGTGCAAAGAGTAAATATCTAAACTATGAATGCAAATGATACAAAATCAAAATAGCATCATAGAGTTAGTCTCCAAGACAGTAATGCAAATGCTGGAAGCAAAATAGCATTAAGAGGATGCAAAAATAAGAGATACAAATACAAGCCAGGTAGCATGCT
Organism: Cupressus sempervirens; assembly: GCA_028749045.1. Classification (NCBI taxonomy): domain Eukaryota; kingdom Viridiplantae; phylum Streptophyta; class Pinopsida; order Cupressales; family Cupressaceae; genus Cupressus; species Cupressus sempervirens. The sequence continues at coordinate 323,562,380 of CM053784.1, forward strand.
TATATAGGCTAGGAAGAGGGAGGAGGTGGCAACACCAACCAATGAGGAGCTAATGGATCCTCACATGTAGGAAGGTGACACCTCACAACCATTCACCTAATAAGACATGCTTTATTAACCTAAGCGAGATTATTAAAAGTGTAGGAAAAACCTAGCAAAATAGGAAAAATAAAAAACTACACTAACACCCCCCCATAAGCGAAGCTTAGGTGGATGTAGAAATGGGTCCCAGCACGTCAAGCCTGATGAGGTACCCATGTACATAAAATTCCCCCAAAAGAGAGAGAAAAGAGACTCCCCAAAGAAAATTAGGACTCCAAGTGAGAGGAAGAGGCCCCCCCAAAAGATGAAGCATCCCGCACCTCCAGCAAAGCTTGCAAATTTTGTCCCGTTGATCCACTTACATCAAACAAGTTTTCTTCCCTTAGGAAAAGGGACAAGATCCCAAGTGTGGTTCCTCATCAAGGAACTATACTCTTCCTGCATAGTTGTATCCCACTCAAAAATACCAGAACCTCATGAAAGGACTGTGGATTTGAGGCAGTAGCAATGAAGATATGTAGAGCATCCTGGAATTGTGAACGAGTCTGCTTGGTGTCTAATGGATCCCGAACCCAATCACCTGTAAACTGCAAGGTCTGTCTAGCCCAAAGTGGACCGAAAGATGGAGAATCTAGAGGAGAATCATCAACCTGTAAATGATGACTAGGAGAGGAAGAAGGTGAGTCCTCTGAATCACTCTCTGCATCAAAAGTGGAGGTAGAAGACTGCTCAAGTGAATCTGACCCATTAGAAGATCTATCATGTATTCCAAGTGACTCCAATGTCAAAGTAGAAGGCAACCCTATGACCATGCTCTGTTGGTTAAGCTGATGCAAGTAGTGGAAGTTAAGATGGCCAAACTACTCATGCCATAATCTGCTCACATCATTAGAGTGAGTGAGTGAAACAGTCAAAGGAGGATCAGGAACAAAGTGAGAAAACATATAGAGTCTTGACTGATGATCTGCTCTCCCAACTGCAACTGTAGAATCATTATGCAACTCACTTATCTCCATTGAACTAGGAGTGAACTCAACCCGCTTGCCTAAACCTATGTGAGTGATCTGGTGTACCGATTGGAGATTAGTTGATAATGAGGGTACATAAGGAACATCATGGAATGTACCATCCCCCACATCAACAGACCCTCTCCCACACACCTCAACAAGAGTGTTATCACCCATCAAAATAGAAGGCATAGTACACGGCTCCAAGGATGCAAGTTCTTCCTTAGATGAAGCCATTTGGTGTGAAGCACCCGGATCAAGAACCCAAGTGGATGGTGAGGAAGTGACTGCAAAAAGAGCTTTTCCCTTTCCTTTCCCCTTGTTGTTTTCTTTTGCCTTGTTAGAACTTTGTTTGATAGACTCAGGAACACTAATATTATTCTTCTCAAGAATGTATGTCAAGTGATCAATTTGTTTCTTCAAACATTTATGTTCATCATGACCAGGTCTTTTACAATAAGCACATTTAACCTTTTCTTTCTTAGGCTTATCGCCCTTGGAAGATGGTGTATCAATAGTTGCTTTTGAAGAAATCGGCATCTGATCCTTCTTCTCCTCGCTATTCTTTTGTTTCTTGTCCTTACTATTGCTGTTACTACTTTGTCCTTGTTGTTCTTTTGTGCCTTGGTTGGTAGCCAAGGCATGTGACTTAGAGGACTTAAGAATGCCAATATGGATTAGCTTGTCCTATTCTCGAGTGAGATTGACAGCAAAATCATCTAAAGATGGCATGGTGAATTGAGTACCAAGTGCACCCTTAGTAGCATAGAAGGTAGAGACAAACACAGAATATTCTGAACTTAGCTTAGAGAGAATACTAAGAATCAGTTGTTCATCTTTCTTTTCAATTCCACATTGTTTTAACTGCAGCCTTAGTGATTTCAATTTGGTGAAGAAATCTTGGATTGTGTTGAAATTGCCTGGACTCAAACTAATTAATTCATTTTCCAACATATGACCCCTCATTGAATCTTGTGTGCCAAATAGTGTTTCTAACTTTGTCCATACTTCATTTGGTGTATCCAAAGACTCAATGTGAAATAGCAAGTCAGGAGAAACAGACAAACACAATGTTCCAAATGCCTCATCACATTTGTTAAACCACTTAGGCTTATCTTCATCTTTAGCAGGTTCAGTTTCAAGTCCCATAGTTATCCTATTTAATCCAGCTTTCCTTAAGTGAAATATCATGCGTGATTTCCACTCAAAGTAATTGTATGGAGTTAGGATGGGCATATTTGTTTGATCCATGATGAAGAAATGCAAAGAAATGCTAAAAAGAAGAGAACCCAGCCACGAAAATGCCCCCCCCCCCCCCTTTTACTCAATCAAAGAACCCCCCCCAAAGAAATATGATTTGGCACTTTATTTTAGTGCATTTACAACTACCACTAGAAAGAGATACTTAGTGGTCTTGATTTCAATGCATTACAAACCCTCATGAAGAGCATATGCTAAAAGTGAAACTTGGGCACAATAATCAAAGAAACAAACAGTACCATTGCGATTTACTCAAAAAATCATGCACTTTCAAAAAAAGAATCGCCTTGATACGAGGTCGTATGAGAAAGTTATGATCCTCCGAAGTTTCCAAAACGAGAACTATGCACAGTCACGGCTGAGAATCTGCAATTTCTGAAAAATTCATGCATGAAAATCAAAAAAAAACTCAACTAGTGGATAGAGCACAAAAAAATAGCCAAGTTCATAACAAGAATCATCAAAATCAGAGTCCGTATGAGCAAGAACGAGACATTTGAAAACTGCATTCAAATCTGCGACTGCCAACGGAGAGGGGTATGGCTGTAGCTTTGCATGCTCGATTCTGAAAAATATACAGCTTGCATGCACAATCTAAAAAATACCCAGATGGTTTTTCGGGGCTGTGAACAAAACCCAGAAAGCGTTTTTCTTGCTGATGAACAAAAGATGTAGTGTAAATCAGACGCCTTTAACAGTAAAAAACGGCTCCAAAAATCAGAAAACGACCCCAGCAACCAAAATTTGACATGCAAATTCTTGATTAGCTTCTTAAGTCCATCAATGGCATGCTGGAACCTGCAAAACTAATTGAAAACTCCAAATATGCAAGTTGGTTGTCAGATTTGAGATTGAAACCCCAGAGAAAAACTGTTTTTGTCAAAACTTTTCTGATTCTCAGGATCATCCAAAGATGCAAGAGAAGAGCATACTTCATTTTTCAAAAAACTACAATAAATTTTATTTGCGCCACCCCCCCCCCCCGAATCGCTCAAATAAGGAAACTAAAATCTACTCTTGCACATAGAAAAGCTATGATACCATGTTAGAATCTGAAGAGATTAATAACTCAGAAAACTAGTGCAAAGAGTAAATATCTAAACTATGAATGCAAATGATACAAAATCAAAATAGCATCATAGAGTTAGTCTCCAAGAGAGTAATGCAAATGCTGGAAGCAAAATAGCATTAAGAGGATGCAAAAATAAGAGATACAAATACAAGCCAGGTAGCATGCTTATATAGGCTAGGAAGAGGGAGGAGGTGGCAACACCAACCAATGAGGAGCTAATGGATCCTCACATGTAGGAAGGTGACACCTCACAACCATTCACCTAATAAGACATGCTTTATTAACCTAAGCGAGATTATTAAAAGTGTAGGAAAAACCTAGCAAAATAGGAAAAATAAAAAACTACACTAACAAGAATAAGAGAGGTGTGAGTTTTTTGTTTTGCATTAATGTTTTGTTGTAAAAGGGAAATAATTAAATGATAAAGTTATAAATCATTTAATAACTTCTCTTCATGGTTTAAGAGAAAAAAAATCAGTCATCTTTCTCCCATTATGGTCTTTAAATTTTTGCAAACATTGTGAATCTTCTAGGAGAGAATATAGGCTTTGGGGTCGAATTTGACTTTGCCTTGGTAGTTGGAGGAGATTTATTGGTTGTTAGAGTGTTTTTAGGGCAGTTATTAGTGAGTCATTGGGTTCTTTATGAGATAATAGAGTTTTCCCAGGAATAGGACTTCATTAGGTGAGTGATTAAGTCCTCTTTTTTGTGCTATCATTTTGCATACGACCCAAGGGGTTGGGTTTTGTACTTAATGAGTTTTAGAACTCATTTGAAGGAGTTCTGAGTTATGCAAAAACAGTATTGAGTGATATTTTATCCTGAGTATTGTTATGTGTTTTTCTGTAACTATTTTTGAAGAAAAGTTCAATATATGACAAGCATTTTACAGGTTCATTTTGGAAAAGATTTTCAAGCCTCAATCTTTTTCTGTCATACTGTGTAGTTTTTTTCTGATTTGATAGGTTAGTCTGTGAATCCAAGGGTTCCTTGCTAAATCTGTCTCAGTTTTTACCCTGTCACTGGAGTGTATTTTGTCTGCAAGTCACCTTTTGTGTTTGTTTAATTTTCATCTTATTAAGTTAAAAATTTCAATTTTTCTTAATGAGTGAGAATCAAAACCTTAATGTGAAACACTATTGCAAGCCAATATAAAGTCTGAGTGCTTATTAGTGTTTTTCCTGTATATTGATGCTGAAATTGTTGTTATTTGTTGAAACCTTTCTTTAAACATCTTTGGTGCATCACCTTTTAGGAAGTAGTTTATTTTTTCATTTTTGCAATCTTCCTTCCCCCTTTTCTCAACAAGAAAATAGTGTTAGAAGAATCAATTAGGTGATTTCCCATAAAGGAGTCGGCCTAGAATCTGGAGGTTTAGCCATTGATAGGTTACCCACAGCCTTTGGCTATCCCAATGTTGGCCTAAATTTTCAAATTTCTCTTGTAATTTGATAGGGTGCAAATTTAGGTGACAACATATATAATGATAATTATTTATTTAAACTATTATTCAATTATCTTAATATATCTAAATTATCTAATAATCGATTAGCTATTACTTGCATATGTTTACAATTAAAACTATCCATTATGATTTAATATTAGATTCCTTTATCAGAGGGGATATTACAGTCCTACCCTCCCAAAATTGCTTGTCCTCAAGCAATTATGATTTTCATTTCATAAGTTAGATTTTAACCCATCCTTAACATTTTTTTACACAAGTTTAACTTAGTTTGATCCAACTGGAAGTTGAATGATAAATTCATAAGTGCATATGCATGTTACGTGAACTTTGATGGATTATATGCTAATAGGAGTGGTGAATGTAAGATTGATTTTCATCCAATGATTGATTGATTTTTGTTTGATGATCAAATCTTATATGATGACAAACTATACATCTTTCATAATGTCGAGATTGATGAATTATCTTATATGATTTCAAGCATATTTTGATTGAAAGGTTTGCAATCAAAAGATGAACTTAAAACTAAATCAATTTTAAGAAGATGATGAATATCCCCTAATAGTTAGCACATTAAACTCAAGCCCTTTTTTTTTCTACTTACATGAACTCTTTTTGAAGGATAGAAACATTGATGCTACAGGGTGCTAGATACGCATCTACTAGTAGGTTCCCTCAAGGTATTAGGACTGCATGTTCATACCCATCTTGAAATCTTTCCTCGAGGCTCTTGGAATCATGTTCTTACTCATCTTGGACTCTTTCCTCAAGGCATTGGAAACCATGTCCTTACCCATCGTAGAATATTTTCTCAAGGAACTAGAACCCAGATCCTTGTCTATCTTGGAATCTACCTATCTATAAAGATTTACTTTACCTCTCCATCTTGACAATAAATCACTTGTATTCATGAAGTTATATTCATCATTTATGTTATCATGTCTCCAGGCTAAATTGTCACTTGTATTCAGTATTTTGATATTTTATTGATTGAAATGCTTATAGACTATTCACCGTATAGGACAGTAAGATCGTGCTCTTATACCACTTGTAATGATCCATTTTTATATGCTTGTCCTATTATCATAATAATTGCTAATTAGGGATATTGAGTTATGGGATCATTAAACATATTATTAAGTTTGGAACTATAATCAATTGAATTAATTTAATTTAAGTTATTAGGTGAAATTCCATTTCTTCCTCTAATATTAAGGTCATTCTTAGATGGTAGATTTAGTGTGTGAAGGTTGTGTGAAAAAAACTACACGTAGTGTCCCTCAAGGCCTAGCCCTAATATTGGGATAATCTATCATGTGTCCAAAATTACTTCACCTTTACCTTCCACAAACTCCCTATTTTAAAATACCTTAATATGGAGTAGGAGATGGAATTTCATTTCTATTCAAATGTAACTTCAATTTATTTTTACAAGTTTTATAATTTCATGAAATATATATAAATTTATGTATACATATTTATTACGTTTTAAATCTTTATCTTTTTGTACTGTCTTAAATTGGAAGCACTCCAATTTAATGAATTTTTAGCACCTATTTAATGTAAGACCTATTTAATGTAAGATCATCAATCTTATTTTCTCTTTCATCCCTTCTTCCCTTTTTTGTCCTTTATCCTAGGTGGCATTGGGGCAAAACCTAATAGATCCTCTTTAAAGTTCCTATTTTCATGGTATTAAGATTGAGGTACGAACTATTTCCCCTAGGTCCCTCCTTCTCACTCATCTATCCACTTGGAATTTGCTCCTCATATCAAAATGAGATTTCTTCAAATTTTGGACTTGATTTCTAGATCCTGGGACCTATTTTGGAGCCTAAGATGACCTCGAGGATCTATGCACCTAATCATTAGTGGCACATTGTGCCCCTGACCAATCTGGGGTATAGTATAGCCCTGGTGGGCCCATCGGGCATGCAGTACACCCCTAATGAGGCCCTAATTTGGTCTCCCTCTTCAAGTCCATTATTTCATGATTTTCATGTGTTAACTTCTAGCTCACTTGGCATGTGGGACTTAGTTAATTATGATCTCTATATAAGCCCTTCCATTTTCTCAATTTTTTCATATCACAACATCTCATTCTCAAGTGCTCAAGCATTCAAGTGTTCAATTTTTAAGCATTCATCCATTTAAGATCAAGGATTCAAGCATTCAAGCAATTGAAGGAATTTATCTTCAAGATCTTCTTCAATCCTTTGTTGCATCTTGTACATCTATTCATCTTCATCTTCTTGTTTCAAGTCTATTGGTGAAGTAAGCACATTGCATTCAATTCAAAAGATCCATCTTTTATAAGGTGAATTCATATGTATTTACTTTACATTCATGCTATTTCAATTATTTAAATTCAAGGTTGATTCCTAATTTTGGGTTTGACCAAGGAAAAACCCCCATCAACAACAAAAACCCATTTTATCATAGGTTGTGGATATCGATTTGACGAATAGGTTATAGATCGGAGTACCCTTTTTGGCTTTCTTCAAAATTGTGAAATTTGAATCAATGTCATTCATCTTTCATCAAGGGAAAATTTCACCCCTGATGCTCCATTTTGCCCCTGATAGGTTTCCAAAAGATTTTTGAGTTTCATTTGTTGCACAATTTCAAGCCCAAATCTGACAACTTCTACTATTTTTTTTATCAAGGCAACAAGCACCAAATATCATGCCCAATATTTGAACAAGACACACACAATACATACTAACTAAATTTCCTTAAACATTAAAGGAATTTATATAAATTCAATTTTAGATTTTACTATAATTCTCAAGTCCATTTTAGAACCATTTACAACTATCATTCGAATACAAGAAAAGAATATATATACAACTTTTAAGCCATTATTCAATAAGTTGTTCAGAGGGAAAATGCATATACAAGATTGAATTTAAATTTTAATGTTATAATTTCATTTGGAAACATCTCATCAAGTCACAATTACAACAAGGAAGAATCTTTTGTAGTGCATTAGCTTTAGAAGAACTCATCAAACTTCATCTAGAAAAACATCAACATACCATGCAATCTTCCAAGCTTTTTCTTCACACAAATCTATCTTGAAACCTGTAGAACCAACAGTAGAATCATGGATAGCGAACCTCCCAACACAAATCTCTATGAGACCACCCATCAAGCTTGGAGAACCAAGACCAACCAGGTAACTATAGCACACAATTAAAAAAATACAACAATTATATGATACAACATTTAACAAGTTACCATAGAATCCAATAGAATGGATGAAGGTGTGCCTAAACAGATAGGAGAAGCCAAATACAAAAAAATCAAATTTTCCTTCCCAAGGCATACAAATTAAATTCCAACTCTCACAAAAATTCTCCCCTTATCAACCCAAAAATGCAAAATGTTGTATTGGCACATGAAGCCCATACTTTCATTCTTGTCCCTCTTCCTTCCAAGGAAGAGACTCTATACTCAGAGGAAAGGCCCAACTAATCCCTTCACCTGAAGGCCACTACTTCCCTCCTAAGGCTAAGTGATGTCCTTCCACACCCATAAACATCATACTCTTAAAATCAAAGTAAAAGAAGGCAAATAGAAACTCATCCACAGCGAGCAACAAAACATGGATAATAAACAATACACATATGCATCTGTAACATAATTTACATAACTTTTATATAGGAAAAAAATATAGTACATAGTTCCTAAAACATGGAAAAAGCTCCAATCTTTCTCAAAGCTATGGAAAATTAATGATTTGAGAAGATCCCTCTATCCTTCCTTGATGAAATCTCCAAACTAGAAAATCTCTAAAACTAGATAGTGGGTGAATGATAAACCTATTTTAAAATTCCCGTCTAATAGGAAACTAAACTCCTTTTTCTCCATCATGAAAGAGAACAATCACTTTAATTCAACCTAAGTTTCCCTATTTGATTGGAACTCTAACTCACTAAAGATAAGGTGGGAAGTTGGGTAAGACTTCTTCCATTTTTGTAATACTTGAAAAATGAGATTTTAAAAGGGTTAGAAAAGTGATTTAAACTAAAGTAAAGTCAAAATTAAAGCCCTAACATATGGTACTAACCTGTAAAGTAACTTAATTTCACTAAAAGAACAACCTATGACTCTAATAAAACCCTCTGAAATCACCCTAAACTTGAAATCCTAATTTACTCTTTAAAAAACCTTCATATGACGATATTATGCAATAAGAGACAACTTAAACATTTATAATTGGTTAAAATTAAGGCTAGGTGTCTTTTGCCAAAATCTCAATTTGACTTGCCATTTAAACACAACACAAGTGTCAAGTGACACTATAAAATATACACTTAAAATTATGAGTGGCAAATCAATTTTCAGAAAATAAATCTAATCTAAGACATGGGTGAGTGCACCAAGTTGATGTACAAAAAAGTGGACGCCCAACAAAAAACAAAAGAAAAATCTCAACAACCCGATCAGGTTATTTAAAAGTGAAATGTGGGCTTGGTTTGGTATCCAAGCCTGGCCATTACAATTTGAAAAATCCGATTGGGTTTTGTAAAACCTGATCGGGTTATTAAATTTATCTTATTTAATAACCCGATCGGATTTTACAAAACTCAATTGCATTATTTAAAATTATGCTTCTTAAAACCTAATTGTGTTTCTAAATACCCGATTGGGTTTTAAGAAGCATAAATATTTTCCTACTGCCCGTGTTTGAGGGCATTTTTATACCCTCAAATGGCAACAACAGTGTGGAGTGCAAAGGAGAAGTACAAAACTCAATTGTGTTTGGGAGGAAAAGAGGTTTTTTATTGCATTTTCATCCATGGCACCTAGCAAATGAGATAGGTCCTCATTCTTTTCGTCGTTTATGTATTTTTCCAACAAATTTTGTAATCTGGTTTTGTGATTTATAAGTTTTTTAATTTTTTATCATAATTTGTAATTATTATTTTTAAAAATTAATATAGATGCATCAATGAATCCATGAAAATGAGGGAGAAGTGAAAGACCACCTCCTACACAATCAAACCCTCCACCCGTCGTGACACAACCACAAAACACTCTACCTATTGTGACACAAATACAAAACCCTCCACCCGTAGTGACACAACCACAAAACCCTCCACTCAATATTCTCATTCAACAACCACCACCTCCTATAAACCCTTTGCACATACCATTACATCATTTAACTACTACACAAGAGAGCCTCATAAACCACCTTACAAAAAATAGTGCTAACATTACCCAAATGGTCAATAGGTTACAATCATCTACACTTTCTTACCACTCAACCCTAGCGAATACACTTGAACAATAGCCCAAAATGTAAATGAGGTGTCTAGGGAGATTATGAAATGGGGTATATGGAGGGATAGGTGTCATGCATTTTATGTCGATGGGTTATCATATCAGCAAGTGAAAGATAAAGACATAAAGAAAGGTACTATATGTTCTTTTTTAACTGATCCTATATCTGGCAACTCCCTATTACACACAACCAAAACTTTTCCTATTCATTGGTGCATCATACTAGGATGAGATCATGTTTTTGGGATAAGTGTTATATGGTATTTGACCTACCACCATGTAATAATTATGAGGTGCCTCTATATTTTTTGATAAAGCTATATTGTGAGTTCATCCTTGAAGAGAAGCCAAATTACTTTGACATCTGTGAGTTCTAGGGCAGAGGGAGAGGCTCTGTGCAAGATAGACCTAGGGCTCATAGGGTGGTACCACAACATGAGAGGAGAGGTACATCACAAAAATCCATGCCTCATGTTGTACTCCCATCAATTGCAAAGGAGTCCATTGATTTACAAACTCTTCATATGGCTGCATCATTGGCATATGTTATCATTGAGCACATGGATCACAGTTAGGTGTTTTTCCTTCACCTACGACACCTCGAACATCACTAGATGCACCTTTAGGGTCATCACAACATGCAACAACTCCATCATCATCACCTATGGCACCTCGGTCATCACAACTTACGACAACTCCACCAGCATCACCTGCACCAGTAGTGTCATCTCTGCTTGTGTCACCTACACCACTAGTGTCATCTCCGCTTGTGTCACCTGCACCACTAGTGTCACTCTCACTTGTGCCACCTGCATTTTCATCATGTGCATCATTATAGTCTTTAGGGAACAATCAACATTTTTGTTTTTGTTGTTAGTACATGTGTGATGGGATGGATATTGAGGCGTTTGAGGATGGAGTGTCATCTCATCCATGTGTACATTATGGGCATACTTGTTATTAATATAGAGGTCGGGATTTCACACTCACAGATGATTTGATGGAGATGGTCTTCGATGGATAAGAGACACAGGTTTGTTTGTTTGAGTTTTAATATGATATTATTTAATCACCTAAATATCGTAAAAGTTAGTTTTATATATATATATATATATATATATATATATATATATATATATATATATATATATATATATATATATATATATATATATATATATATATATATATATATATATATATATATATATATATATATATATATATGGATCACTCTAGATTGATATGTGAACAATATGCAATGCAGGGTGCAACAAGTGGTATGAGAACACCACATAGTACTCATTCTGCTAGAGGTACAAGGCTAGGAGCAAGAACACCTAAGGTAAAGTTTTTAAAATATTCTTAAAAGTACAATAATACATTGGCTTAAAAATCTTATTTCTTAATTGGTATGACACTAACAACACAAAATTCCCTAAATGTTGTTTCTTAATTATTTTATAGTGAATGCCTAGTCTCTAAAGTCTTACAAGGAAGCCAATAGAATAGCCATGTCCAAGTTAAGTTGATGAGGACATCTCATCTAATTACAACATGTGAAGTTGCTAGCACACTAAAACCTTTCCATCTCCCGCACTCAACATTCCTCTTCCATGTCCCATAACTATCATCACTCTTTCATCCAACTCGCTTACAGATCCTCTTCCATCTCCTACCATCATTTAAACCCCTCTTATAAATCCTCTTCCATATCCTACCATCATTGAAACCCTCTTATTCATCAAATGCATCCAATTTCCATCCACATCTCTTGCTCCTAGCATTACCCAAACCCCATCTAATGAACCTCATGAGTTTTGACATGATATTATTTAATCACCTAAATATTGTAAAAGAAATATTTTATTTTATTTTATAGAGCACTTTAGATTGATATGTGAACAATATGCAATGTAGGGTGAAACAAGCAATACGAGAACACCATATAGTACTCATTCTGCTAGAGGTGTGAGGCTAAGAGAAAGAACACATGAGATAAAAAAAATTAAAGATTCTTAAAAGTACAATAATACATTGGCTTTGAAATATTGTTTCGTAATTGGTATGACACTAACAACACAAAGTTTCGTAAATGTTGTTTCTTAATTATTTTACAATGAACACCCAATCTCTAAGAAGTATTACAAGGAAGCCAATAGAATATCCATGTCCAAGTTAAGTTGATAAGGTCGTCTCATCTAATTACATCATGTTAAGTTGCTAGCATGCTGAAACCTTTCCATCCCCTGCACTCATCATTCCTCTTCCATGTCCCATAACAATCATCCCTCTTTCATCCAACCCGCTTATAGACCCTCTTCCATCTCCTACCATCATTTAAACCCTCCCAAATTCATCAAATACATCCAATTTCCATCCACATAACTTGCTCCTGACATACCTAAACTCTATCTAATGGACCTCATGACTTCATCCCCAATATACCCATCCACATCGAATAACCTCCATATCACATAGGGTGTCTTGCAGGAGTATGGAGATCATGAATCTCCACTTGTATTTCTTGACAAGGTGCCAAAAGTTCATTCACATCTCTCTTTTCCTTCCCAGTTTCTTTGTTTTTAATTTAGGCCTTGTAGCCTTTTTGAACCCCAAATTTTCCTATCTTTCAACTATCCTTCCACTATCGTCCTTGAAGTCCTTCTTGTGTCTTCTTTCCCTCCTACAATCTTCTCGTGTTTATTGTTCCTTCTTTCCATTTACAACATTATCTCATATTTATAACAATACTCTACTATTTTATAAGGCTTGTCGGGAGCTGAAATTTCTCAACTTGATAATGACACACTTTCTGCCATTAACTTTGGCCTTGACAGTTATACAGTATCATAGCTTGCACATCTATAAAGTTTACGATTTGAGTTGAACTCATGATGTGTCTTATCGATTCCTCTTATGTTATATTTGTTTCTTATTTAGGGTACTCCACATAGCTTAAGGTCTAGAGGAAAGGGAAGGAAATCAACAAGAACACCGAAACAAAATAAGGTATTAAATACAAGTCAAGTTTATATTTTGAAATTTATTGTGAATGAATGTATATACATGTGCTCAATATTGATAAATATGTGTTGACTTGTTTGTTGAATATATGCAGAAATAATTGAGTTTTGTAGAGTTGATGAATGCACCTGAGACTATCAATGTTGAGGAAATGGAAGAGGTAAAATTTTATAATTTCCTTCTCATAAATTATAGGTTATACTATACATTTATTCTGTATACATATTAAACAGTTGCATTTACAAATGAGTACATGTTTTTTTTTAGTTTTATTGTAATTATCAACAATTTATCTTCTTAACATGTGTTATTTATCTTTTACCTATTATAATACTCTTTGAGACTTCGTACAAACCCTTATTCATTTCATTGTTGGAAATCTGATTGAAAAGATCATTGTTGAAAAGAGGGAGATTGTTGATAAAGAGTGTTTTCAATCATTGTTTTGTCATTGATGTCAAACTTGATATTTTCTTGAATGGCAATTGCTTATAAGATCCAAGTACTATCACTTAGTTGATTGATGAAGAGGATTTAATCAACAAGATGTAAAAAAAAGCACCTAAAGGAAAGGTTGAGTTATGGTTTTGTAATGAAGTGCAAGGATCAGTTAAGATAATGAAAAATGATGTATTGATAATATACTTGAAGATACAAAGGTTGGCCACACTTAGAAATTTTAGAAGAATAAGTTGTAACAAGGTTGACTGCAAAGCTTAACTAAGTTCATCAGTGAGTGTTGAGCAAGCTAGTTAGAGCAGAGCAAATTTTCAGTTAGTGTCGAGCAGATGCAAAATCTAGTGTGTTTCGAGTGATACAGAAGGAGCCGAGCATGTTCAGGTGCCGAGAAAAGTAATAGGTGTAGAGCATTAGAAAAACTTAGTGGATGTCAAGTGAATCCACAATAGGTGTCGAGCATCAGTAAAATGTAGTTGATGTCGAGCAACACAATATGTGTTGAGGACCAAAATTTCAATAGTGTCGAGTTGCTGCATTATTGGAAAAGTCAAAGATTCGCCAAATTTGAGCTGACAACGTTGTTACCTTGAATTTTTTGAACCAGTTGGAGGATAAGAATGATGAGATGGTGGCACAAACTTTTAGATAAACCATTTTTTGAGTGAATTATAAAGGATTCTTCAAGATGTTTCTGAACTAGAAATATTCAAGATATGACAGGTTACTAAGAGGGGAGGGGTGAATCAGTAACTTCAAAAACTTTAAAACATTTCAGCACTTTAACCATATATACTATTCACCATTCATTCATCTAATTTACTACATGTATGAGAGATCAAACATTCATAACACATGTACACAGTGATTTGGTGACCCATTAACCTTCCAAATAGAAAGTAAAATTGGGGTGGGGATGATACCCACAAAACTTCAATACTACAGTATAAAGTTGGCCTGTTAAGGCTTACATTGACCACTTCTGGTGATCTGCCCTATTAGGAGCACAAAGGACTGCTAGGTCCACCTTGTTAGAGGATTTACAAACATACAATGAAGTATGCACTTAGTTAAGAGATTTACGAAAGACTATTAACTCTACCTTGTTAAAGGATTTAGAGACTAGTTCACCTATTAGGATGAAATAGTAGATTTGACTTACAACTTGATTGTTGATTAGATCCTTGAAGTACAGATCACCTCTTGTGATTGATGAATCTTTATTGTTCCTTGTTGACCTTGCTGGGTATTTTGCTATGCTGCTAATTCGCATTCATTCTACTCAAAACATTACATGTCTATTCCTTGACACTCTCATCCATACATTGTAAATGATATAATACATTACATATATATCATTCCAATAATTATAATTGCAAGGTCGGCTAAAACACAAGTGAACAAAACATTACTGAGTTAGCAAAATGGTAAATAACTCGGGTTCACTGAACTAACTCAGTGACCTTCTGATACCAGCGTCCACTGCATTACTCGGCATCATCATGCACTCGATAGAAGTGAAGGCTCGGTCCATACTAATCACTCAACGTAGTTCTAAACTTAGTGACCACTGGTGACTCAGTAGATGTAGTGTTACTCGATAGATACTACACGTTGAGTTTACCTTGCTTTACTCGGTAAACATTATAACTTCCATGCTCAATTTACACTGAATTCCCATGATAGAGTCTGACTACACTGTAGACACTAAGATGCTCAGTAGATACTGTGAAGCTCAGTGTAAACTGTTGAATACTTCTAAGCTTGGTGAGTGTAGGAAACTGAGTGCTGAGCTCGGTAGCTATACTGATATAGATAAGTGTTGTCACTAATGGCAATAATAACTTAATGCCAACAATTTCTAGAAGGAACAAGATATTGGTTAGATTCATTGAATCCTACCTAATCCATTCGAATTGAAATTAAAGGAGGGAAGAATCGAGTGGGAAAAGCAATTCCAAACTTTTATTTAAGGAGTCACATACCAAGAAGCAAGATTTGTTGATGTGCCAAATTGCAAAGTGGTTTAAGGGTGTCAAGAAGAAGACATCAAGGAGAAGGAAGAACAGAGCATAGAGACTCTACTTCGATAAGTGGTTAGAAAGGGATGATTGCACTAGTACATTGAGCATGAAGACTCAAGGAGACAAAGCTTGAGAGGAGGACAAGCTATCAGAGCTGTAGAGATTGAAAGCCAAGAAAAGTGTTATGAGTTGAACAAAGATCTAAAATCTACAAGATAAGTTGTGAATTGTAATCAGGTCAAAAACCCCTTATTGTTACTCTCTAGCAATTGTATTAGTTAGGGTTAAATCCTATGGACTTAGGTTGGTTTAACAACCATTTGTAAATCCTTTAATAGGGTGGCATTCCAAGTGAATGTTCTAAAGTCCTCTAACCAGGCCCACTTCTAACAGGGTGGTTAAATCCTTTGACTAGGTCACATTTAACAGTGTGTTGTAGCCTTTAACAGAGCAGGCCTTTCACAAGGGATCACTTTAGAAGAGTGAGAATTGAGTAGCATGTTACTAGTAGTTTTTTTCAAATTGGGTTTCCATGTAAATCACTGTGTTATGTGTTGATTCTTCATGTGTTATGCTTGCATGTTGATTTACAATAACTTCCTAAGTGGGAAAGTTTAAGCTTGGATGAATGAACACTTTAATGGGCACACTTTACTTGATGAAAAAGTTTTATTGGGACATTTGGACCTTGAATAATTGATTCAACCACCCCCCCCCCCCCCCCCCTTCTCAATTATTCTAAATCATTTCTAACAATTGGTATCAGAGCCATCTGTTGATTTAGTTTAAAGGTACTAGAAGCGAGAAGATTGAGATGTCTAAGAGAGAAGTTCCCAAGCTCAAAAAAGATAACTTCGTTGCATGGAAAAGTCTAATCAAGCTACACTTTGGATTAATATGTGACTATGCAAAAACCTGAATTGGAGTAGAACATGTAGATCCAGCTGGACCCCTTTCTATAGATGATTTGAAGAAAAGGAAGGAGCACAATCAGGCAATGTTGGAGTTGCCTTGGCACTTAGCTATGCTGAATTTGATGACATTAAGGGATGTGACTCTACATTCAAGATGGGGAAAGCCCTATCAGATATCTATGGAGGGGATTAGAATGTTCAAAGAGCAAAAAGAGAAAGCCTTAGAGGAAAGTTTGACGACATGAAAATGGAGGAAGGTGAGAATGCTACTCAATATGCCTCTAGAATGAAAGAAGTGGTAAGTGCAATAAGAAGTTTGGGTGGTCATTTGGAAGATGACACTGTCAATAGAAAATTATTAAGAACCCTACTCCCTATCTATGCTATTAGAGTTTCAGTCATCCGATAGTTGAGATGTGTACCAGGAAATGCATTGACCTTTGAAAGTATAGTGGGAAGACTCACTGCATTTGAGCTATCCAATTTTGACAACTACAGACCTAAGAATCTTGAATCTGCTTTCAAGGCTAAGCTAACATTGAAAGACACTAAGGAGATGAAATCAAAGAAAAAGAGTAGAAAAGGAAAACATGCATCCAGTGACAGTAGCACAGATGAGGAAGATGTGGAACAATTGGAAGCACTACTGGCTAGAAGATTTCATAGAGGCAAAGGTAAATTCAAAGGTAAGTTTCCTATCATTTGTTTTAATTACAATGAAGTAGGACATATTATTGCAAGGTGTACACAAAAGAACTACAAAGAAGGAAACAAGTACAAGAACAAAAGAGAAGATGAAAGTAAAGATTACAAGGACAAAGGCAAAAGATGCTACATTGTTGAAGAAGATTTTGATGAGAATGATGATGAAGTAGTCTATTTAGCCATGAAAGATGAAGTAAGAACATTGGTAACCTATGTGAACAAAGATGACAAGTGGATCATAGATAGTGGATGCTCACATTACATGACAGGAGACAAAAGTAAGTTTATTACCTCTACTCGGTATGATAGAAATAGTGTTAGATTTGGTAATGATGCTCCATGTCAAATCAAAGGAAAAGGTTCTATTAAACTCATAGAGAAAATCTCATGTGATAATGCATACTATGTTGAAGAATTGAACTATAATCTATTGAGTGTATCACAATTAGGCAATATAGGTTGCAAAGTAGAGTTTGGAAACAAAACTGCCAAAATCTATGACACTAATGGAAATCTGATAGGAAAAGGTGAACAAACTAAGAGTAATATGTTTTACCTAGATATGGGAGATGCAACCTATCTTATTGTTAAACTTGATGATGTGTGGTTATGGCATAAAAGGTTGTATCATGTCAACTTTGATAATTTGATTAGTATCAGCAAAAAGAACAAAGTCAGAGGTTTGCCTAAGCTAAAGAAGCCTAAAAATACAATGTGCAAACAATGTCAACTAGGAAAGATGACTAAGTCTAGTTTCAAAATCAAAACCTATACTTCCAAAGAAGTATTAGAGCTAGTCCATATAGACTTATGTGGTCCAATAGAAGTTCAAAGCTACCAAGGAAATAGATACATAATGAAGTTTGTGGATGACTACTCTAGGATGATGATTTCCTTGTTCTTGAAACAAAAATCTAATGCATTTCAAATGTTCAAGTGGTATTTGGCCAGAGTTGAGAAGGAAACATGCAAGAATCTGAAGTGCTTAAGATCAGACAGAGGAGGAGAGTTTACATCAAAAAAATTTGAGACATTTTGCAATGATAAATGAATCAAGACACAAACATCAGCACCAAGAACTCCACTTCAGAATGGCATTGCAGAGAGAAGGAATAGATCAGTGATAGACTGTGCTAGAACTTTAATGATGGAGAAAAATGTTGCTCTGAAGTACTGGAGAGAAGCTGTAAGTACTGTTATTTACACCTTGAATCAAGTACAAGTCAAGAAAGGTACAAATGCAACACCTTTTGAACTATGGTATGGTCACTCACCTAATGTAAAGCATTTCAAAGTATTTGGTTGTAAATGTTATATTCTTAAAGATATTAGAAATGGCAATTTTGATGCAAAAAGTGATGAAGGCATATTCATTGGTAACTCCACTAGAAGTAAGGCATATAAGTGTTTGAACACTAACACTAACAAGATTGTGGAGAGTGCAAATGTAAATTTTGATGAGCATGCAGAAGTCTAAGTTGATGAATCTAGGAAATCAGAAGATTATAAATCTTTTGTATACTTCTATGAAGGAATGTCAATTGAGGATGAAGCTACCAACCAAGTTGGGAATCAACAATAAGTTACGGTATCAGCTGAGTCACAACTAGTGAATGTCGAGCTGCATTCAAAAGTCAAGTTGCAGAATGAAGTAAATACACATTTTGATTCTAAAAATAGTACACATGAAAGAGATAATGAAACATTTGAAAGTGATGTGCAAATTGACTTTGAAGCTGAAGAACCAAACATGGAAAGAAGGACAGAACCAAGACTATCCAAGTATGTGAGAAGGCATCACCTTGTAGAACAAATCATTGGTGACAAGGATGCCAAACCAATGACTAGGAACAGACTAAGGAATGAATCATGTCTGATGAGCAAGATTGAACCTAAAAGAGTAAAAGATGCACTACAAGATGATGACTGGTATAAAGCTATGAAAGAGGAGATAGATCAAATTGAGAAGAACAAAACCTGGACCCTAGTTCCTAGACCAACTGATAAGAATGTAATTGGTACCAAATGGGTGTTTAGGAACAAACTTGATAAGAATGGTGAGATAACAAGAAATAAGGCCAGACTAGTCTGCAAAGGTTATGCACAAGAAGAAGGACTAGACTATGGGAAAACATTTGTTCCTATTGTAAGAATGGAAGGAGCCAGAACACTACTTGCATATGCTGCCTATAAAGGTTTCAAAGTCTATCAGATGGATGTGAAGTTTGCTTTTTTTAATGGTATACTAGAAGAGGAAGTCTACTTACAACAACCAGAAGGATTTGTTGATGAGAACAACAAGGATATGGTTTGCAAATTGCATAAAGCACTCTATGGCTTGAAGCAAGCACCTAGAGCATGGTATGAGAGACTACACAAATACCTTGTGAAGATAGGATTTGAGAGAACATATGACAACAACCTATATATCAAGGCAGAAAAAGGTAAAGATATTTTGATATCTAAAATCTTTGTTAATGATATAATATTTGGAGGAAAAGATGTTCTTTGCAAAGATTTTGCTGATCAAATGAAACATGAGTTTGAAATGTCAATGTTTGGAGAAATCCAATTCTTTGTTGGATTGAAAGTACATCAACTAAAGTATGGCATATTTGTGACCCAATCTAAACATATCAAGGAGATACTCAAGACATTTGGTTTAGAAGATTCAAAACCAGTCAATACACCAATGGTAACAAGGCATAAGTTATCCAAGAATGATGAATCAACTGAAGTGAATCAGACAATGTACAGATCAATGATTGGAAAGTTGCAGTATGTTGTGCATAGTAGACCAGACATTGCATTAATAGTTGGAATAGTAAAAAGATTTTCTGCAAATCCAAAAGAAAATCATTTGATGGTAGTGAAAAGAATACTGAGATATTTGAAAGGAACTGATGACTTTGGTTTATATTATAAGAAGAGTGAAAAGTTTGAGTTGAGAGCCTACACTAATGCAGATTGGGGAGGTAATATTGATGACAAAAAGAGCACCAATGGAGGAGCACTTTTCTTAGGCAAAAGATTGATTACTTAGACTAACAAAAAGTAAAGTTGTACCTCATAGTCCACAACAGAAGTTGAGTATGTTGCAGCTACTATCAATTGCACTAATATTGTATGGATTAAACATCTGTTGCAAGGTATGAAGGAAGAGGTAACTGAACCTATGATACTCTATTGTGATAACATAAGTGCCATCAACATATCAAAGGATCATGTGATGCATGCCAAAACAAAGCATATTGTAATTAAGTATCACTATGTAAGAGAATTGGTGGAAGATAAGCAAGTGAGAATGGAATATGTCAGCTCAAAGGAACAAATTGTTGACATCTTCACAAAAACACTACATAAAGATGCTTTTGAGTATCTTAGAGGTAAGTTAGGGGTGATACCCCTATCTAAGGTTGTTTGAGGAAAAAGCAAGATTTCCCTACATCAAATGAGTTGATTGTTGAAATGTTGTAAATTGATGTAGAGGATACTTACTTTAGGATTTTGCCTAAAGTAATCAAAGTGTTGAAATTCCAAATCAATCACAAGAAAGGTGATAGAGGGAGAAATTGAAGTACCTATAGATGCTACACTTGCATGTTAAGATGTTGAAACAATACATCTTTGGCATTGTTGTCAAAGAGGGAGAGATATGCAGAAACTAATCAACAACATTTGAGGAGAAAGAGGAAAGAGCATAAACAGATCTGAATAGGACCAAGTAGTTGATATCAGAATAACATAACATGATCACTGCATACAAAAAAAGAAACAATGTAAGAGGGAGTCAAGAGTAGTACAAGAACAAAGTGTACAGTGAAAAGAGAAAGGAAATAATAGCTAGGAGGGAGAAGCATAAGTAAAGTAATCAAGATAATAGATCAGAGAAGGAGATTTGAAAACTGATGGTCACACATTTTTCTTTTTGGCACTTGACTTACTGTTCTAACCTAGTTAGCATCTTGATAACTTGGTTGAATAGTTTGGTCTGATGGTTGATCATTTTGGTTTGCCATCAATGCCCAAGAAGGAGATTGTTGGAAATCTGATTGAAAATATCATTGTTGAAAAGAGGGAGATTGTTGATAAAGAGTGTTTTCTATCATTGTTTTGTCATTGATGTCAAAACTAATATTTGTTGGAATGACAATTGCTTAGAAGATCCAAGTACTATCACTTTGTTGATTGAGGAAGAGGATTTAATCAACAAGATGTAACAAAAGAACCTAAAGGAAAGGTTGAGTTATGGTTTTGTAATGAAGTGCAAGGATTAATTAAGACAATGAAAAATTATGTATTGATAATGTACTTGAAGATACAAAGGTTGGCCACACTTAGAAAATTTAAAAGAATAAGTTGTAGCAAGGTTGACTGCAAAGCTTAACTAAGTTCATCAGTGAGTGTCGAGCAAGCTAGTTAGAGCTAAGCAAATTTTTAGTTAGTGTCGAGCAAATGCAAAATCTAGTGTGTGCCGAGTGATACAGAAGGAGCCAAGCGTGATCAGGTGTCGAGCATCAGAAAACTTAGTGGATGTTGAGTGAATCCACAATAAGTGTCGAACATTAGTAAAATGTAGTTAATGTCGAGTAACACAGTATGTGCCAAGCACCAAAATTTCAATAGTGCCAAGCTGCTACATTATTGGAAAAGTCAAAGATTCGCCAAATCTAAGCCAACAAGGTTGTTATCTTGAATTTTGTGAACCCATTGGAGTATAAGGATGATGAGCTGGTGGCATAGAATTTTAGATAAACCATTTTTGAGCAAATTATAGAGGATTCTTCAAGATGTTTCTAGAAGGAACAAGATATGGGTTAGATTCATTGAATCATACCTAATCCATTCAAACTAAAATTAAAGGAGGGAAGAATTAAGTGGGAAAAGCAATTCCAGACTTCTATTTAAGGAGTCACAGACCAAGAAGTGAGAGTTGCTAATATGCCAAATTGCGAAGTGGTTGAAGGGTGTCAAGAAGAAGACATCAAGGAGAAGGAAGAACAAAGCACAGAGACTCTACTTTGATAAGTGGTCAGAGAGAGATGATTGCACTAGTACATTGAGCATGAAGACTCAAGGAGAAAAAGCTTGAGAGGATGACAAGCTATTAGAGTTGCAAAGAGTAAAAGCCAAGCAAAGTGTTATGAGCTGAACAGAGACCTGAAATCTGCAAGATAAGTTGTGAACTGTAATCAGGTCAAAACCCCTTATTGTTACACTCTAACAATTGTATCAGTTAGAGTTAAATCCTATGGACTTAGGTTAGTTTAACAACAATTTGTAAATCTTTTAACAGGGTGGCATTCCAAGTGAATGTTCTAAAGTCCTCTAACTAGGCCCACTTCTAACAGGGTGGTTAAATCCTTTAACTAGGTCACATTTAACAGTGTGTTGTAGCCTTTAACAGGGCAGGCCTTTCACAGGGCATCACTTTAGAAGAGTGAGAATTGAGTAGCATGTTACTGGTGGTTTTTTCCAAATTGGGTTTCCACGTAAATCACTGTGTTATGTGTTGATTCTTCATGTGTTATGCTTGCATGTTGATTTACAGTAACGAGCACTGATTCATTGGTGGTTGTGCCTCCCATAAGCATTGATTCATTGATACTTGTGTCTCCCATCATCACTCTACCTCATCATTTTGTTAAGAATCCCATGCTAGAGTAAATTATTATTATTTATGCTTTTAATTAAGTTCACTTAGGTTAAATGCATTCATTTATTAGTTGTAGTCTAAGAGTTGTTGACAACATGAGAGTTTGTTCCTATTTAAGTCATACTTATCTTCTCACCTTGATCGAGGATATTCTACCATTTGTGGACATATGCTTAGTTGTCATACTTATCTCCTAGCATCTTCTAGCTTGTTCTAGAAGCTTCCTAGAGGTCTTTATATTCGGGCTCTCCTATTGTAATTTCATATCTTTTGCATCTCACATTGTATAGCAATATCATTTTTTCATTGTTGCAATATATTTTTGCTTAGTCTGTTGAGTTTCTCCAAGCTCTTGTTCCTTCCTTCTTTGGTTTCTCTTCAGTAGGTTATTTGCGTGTAGGTGATCTTGGCGCACTATAAAGTTGGCTTTCATCAACTTCTACATGGTATCAGAGACTACCTGTTGCTTCCTGGTTGAAAGATTTTTGAAGCCACGATTCAGAGACACAAACCCTAGTTTGTTTGTGATTTTTTCTTCAATTGGGAGGAACAACATTTTTTTAGAGCACTTTGGGCCTAAATGGACGCTGCTATTAAGTTTAGAAGGCTCGTTATAGTCAGGATCCATATGAAACTTTTTGTTTTTGGTGATTGTAGCTTTTGAAGAAAAAAAAATTGCCCCCCCGAGAGGCCGTACAGACTGTACGAATGATTTAATTTAATTTTTTTTTTTTTGGCATCGCTACGCAATGGCCACCATTACGCCACACCGTAGCTAGCATGCAACTTAGGCACCATCGCCACTGGCAGCGTCGTCGCAGTCATTACCAAGCCACCACCCACCTCTGTAGCGCTGCCAATTTCAATAGCTTTGCTACCACCTCCATCAGTGGTAGCTACCCTTGCGGCCTTCCTACCACACTATACTTGTAGCTGACATGTGGACCAGTCTACACGGGTGGCATGTCAACACCTGCCACATGGTCGTGCCACATCATTTTTTGCAGGTCATACTGCCACGTGGATGCCACCTGGCAGACACGTGGTAGTCTTTTTTTGCCACGACGTCCCCCTAGCCATCAAATTTAATCTAGTAAAACACTAACATCACACTACATCAACCCTCCTGCCTCTCCTTTAGGTCCTTTTTGACCTAGTCATAATTTTTTGGCCATAACTTGAGCATACAGAGGTCTTTTCTGATCTAAAAGAAGTGCTAGAAAGTTGGTTCTAAGACAGAGACATTGATGTAGGTATTTTTTGGTTTTGATATAGTTTTGTTGCCTATTTTTGAAGTCAAATTTAGATGTTCTATTTTTCACTCCGGCAAGAATATCTTGTGCGTCCCATCTCCATTTTTTGAAAACGTTATATTTTTGGAAAGATGGTTCTGTCTACTTTTTAGAAATGTTGTAATTTACTATAGATTTTGCCCCATGCTCTTTCTATCATGTTTTTTGCATTTTTGCTCTATGGTGGATATCTTGGGTGTTCCAGGTCCGAGGATCATTTTCATGGCATGGGATCTTTTGTTTTGAGTTGTACTATCTTTTGTATCATCTTTTTTACCTTTTTTATCATTATTGATATCATTTGTAAGCATCTTTATGTAAACGCACTAAGATAAAGTGCCACTCTTACATTTTGGGTTCATGAACATTGCTTTGAGATAGTTGTACTCACACTATTTTATAAAGTGCCATGGGGGATAGTTGTATGCCACTTTTGTGCCCTCTTCCATTTTTTGTAATGGACACCCAAGAATGCCCAAAAGCTTAACCAACTGCTGAAATTATATTAATTCTAAAAATGTTGCAATCAAGTACAAAGAGATGTATTCCAAAGGCCAAACCCTAAGGGAATGACGTCTAGAATGTTACAATAGAGAATGAGCATCCTCTATTGCCAAAAAAAGATTGTGATTCACACATCCAAGCTCTTATCAAATGCAAGTCATAATCATTCGATGATCAGCAATGAGACTTTCAGCCCTATTTATCCTTTTCTTCATCCTTCTGGAAGGAACTAAAACATTAATTAATTGCAAGAGCTAAAAGCTTCCTCCTTCCAATAATTAATGCATACCCTAGAAGCTATTAATACAAAGTCACTTTTTAATTTTAATTGAATGACTTTATAAGAAATTAATTTAATTTCTTCTTATCCTCCACTTAGACTTTGGAGAACGTGAAGGCCAAAAGATGGGATCATTACAAATCCGCCCTCCTTGAAATTGCTTGTCCTCAAGCAATTAAGTAACATAATGGACTCCAACCTCCACCTGGATCCCAATATGTGATATCCATATGGAAGTTAAACCAACTACAAACCTGCATCATCAGGACCAACCCCTATAGCCTAGCATTCAAAACTTGTGCTGATGAAGTCAAAATGTCACCATAAGGTAACTCCATAGAAGTTCTCTAAAACATATTCTTCCCTATATCCATCCATATAATATACATTGGACTGGAATGCATATTATCACCATCATGCATTGAAAAAGATGTAGCTGCAGGTGAACCATATGTACTCATGCTAATTGTATCAACAATAGGTGTTGTCACATCGAAATATATGGACATAGGAACAACATTACCTACTGCAACAGAAAATTGAACTGTATTTGTAGTTGATGAAAACTCATAATCATCAACATGTGTGGCTTCATTAAAAAATACATCAACCACTGCATTTATACCATTAAACTCCTCATTGGATGGTTCAAACGACACAGAAGCGGCCGCTGATATGATAGTATCCTCATGTTCTCCTAATTCCACTATTACTACAACACCATCTCCCGAGAAAGCTTCGTATGTGGTCTCCTAACTTTGCATGCATGTCTCTACTAACTCTGCTAAAATGCCCACATCACCAACATCATAGCTGGCTGGCTCTATACATGTCTTGATCCCACTTGAGGAATCAACTACCTTTTGCTTTGGAGCAACATACAAATCGTCAATGTTGATGCCCATCTTTCAAGCCATTAGCTGCAACATCATATCCGTTCGCCTATTTTGCTCCTCTAATGAACCCAGTAACCTGAATATTACATTTTCTTGGTCGGAACTGGTAGTTCTATCATCTTGATCACCCATGCTGCTATCTTGTTCAAAGAATGATGTATTCCTCTGTGTCTGTATGACTGGATTATATGTCCCTCTGCACAAACGAACTATCCCATTTGTTAAGTGAGTCTGAACTCCTACTTTGTCTTGCTCTGGTATTGTGAAAATTATAAAGCCCTTGTCGCATGCTCAAACATAAATGTTGAAGATCTCCATAGGATGGCAGGACTTATAGCTCCGATACCACTATAATGGACACCCAGGCATGCCCAAAAGCTGAACCAACTGCTGAAATTATATTAATTCTAAAAATGTTGCAATCAAGTACAAAGAGATGTATTCCAAAGGCCAAACCCTAAGGGAATGACGTCTAGAATGTTACAACAGAGAATGAATATCCTCTATTGCCAAAAAAGGAGTGTAATTCACACATCCAAGCTCTTATCAAATGCAAGTCATAATCATCTGATGATCAACAATGAGACTTTCAGCCCTATTTATCCTTTTCTTCATCCTTCTAGAAGGAACTAAAACATTAATTAATTACAAGAGCTAGAAGCTTCCTCCTTCCAATAATTAATGCATACCCTAGAAGCTATTAATACAAAGTCAACTTTTAATTTTAATTAAATGACTTTATAAGAAATTAATTTAATTTCTTCTTATCCTCCACTTAGACTTTGGAGAACGTGAAGGCCAAAAGATGGGATCATTACATTTTTGCCCCATGATGTGTCAGTGACATGTGCCTTTATAGGTGTTTGTATCTCTTACTCTCTCTCACTATTCTTGGTTCTTTCTACAGAGGATTTTGGCCCACCTTTTTAGTTGCTCGTGACCTCACCTCGTCTACAGTGGGGGGGGGGGGGGGGGGGTGGTTATTCTGTTGTTTCTAATGCTTCCTTGGTTCAGTAGTGTGAGTTGTGTATTTAGTATTTGATCCTATATACTAGGTGATTACAGTGGCTGGCTACCTATGCATTTTAGTGAGATGGATCACCTACCATATAGAAACTCTTGGTTCATGCCTTCTATTTTCGTGGAGGTTCTTCAGATTAGCAGTTTCTTTTTGACAAAATTTGTGGTTTCTTCATGCTTCAGTGATGTTCTTTGTTCCTATTTCAGGGACATTCCTCTAGTTGGAGGCTTCTTCAGTCCTTCACTAGGTTTTTCAGTTATCTCTTTTTGGAGAGGGGTTTTTCCCACTAGGTTTTCTCCTTTTTCTCCAGTTTATAGAGATTGCATTGCATTTCATTGCATTTGTTCATGGGTACCTAACATGGCCTCGTTGTCGAGACCCATTATGCATTTCATCTTAGTTGTTGTGAGCTTAAGTGCATTCCCCTAAGTTGCACTTAAGGGGGGGTGTTAGAGTAAATAATTGTTATTTACGCTTTTACTTAAGTTTACTTAGGTTAAATGCATTCATTTATTAGTTGTAGTCTAGGAGTTGTTGACAACACAGGAGTTTGTTCCTATTTAAGTCATACTTATCTTCTCGCCTTGATCAAGGATATTCCACCATTTGTAGACGTATGCTTAGTTGTCATACTTATAGAAGCTTCCTAGAGGCCTTTATATTCGGGCTCTCCCATTGTAATTTCATATCTTTTGCATCTCATATTGTATAGCAATATCATTTTTCATTGTTGCAATATATTTTCACTTAGTCTGTTGAGTTTCTCTAAGGTCTTGTTCCTTCCTTCTTCGATTTCTCTTTAGCAAGTTATTTGCATGCAAGTGATCTTGGTGCACTGTGAAGTTGGCTTTCATCAACTTCTACATCCCACCCATCAACGAAGAAGCCCATCACCATTATCATTCAGTCCAACTATGGGACAAAGGGATGAGGTAATTACAACTTAACTATCCACAATTTAGAACCCAATTTATAGTTATTTTTCATATTACTTATAGATAAGATATTTGATAGTGTATTTTATTTTTTCTGCTACAAACACTTAGCGAGCCATAGACTACATCAAAGAGACTTAATTTTGGTGATCTTGCACAATCATAGATATTGATATGATATACATATGTAGTTGTAGCCATCACATGACATTGACATATATTCAACTTTTGTATTGTATATATTCGAGATTTGTATTGTGCACATTCAACATTTCTATTGTACACATTCGAGATTTGTCGGGTATTCAACTTTTGTATTGTACTGATGAGACATAACATCTTTTTGTAACTATATGATTGATATGGCATAATATATTGTTCATTTTTATATACATTAAAATTGGATTTCCATCCAACTTGTTCAGTGTGTGCATGCGAACTTGTATTTCATCTTACTTTCTTGTAATTGATCAAACACATGAATGTTCGTTGTTTTATACAGAAAATGTAACATGTTTATCAAATTCATTATAACATGTAATCAAACTCATATGTCACTTATTTTGATGTAATAAGACATGAAAAGTAAAAATATGTCATGATTTTTGTATTTGTATCAAAGATCGCAGCCTGGTAGTGCTTAGAGACCCTTTGGGACACTTCCATTCAGTGTGGTTGATACCATCAGAAGGAAATTGTCGCTCAAACAAGGTTGGTCCTATCCTAAACTTGATCAACCAAAGCTAATGGAGTAGATGAGTCGATCCTAGGACCAACAATTTGAAATATACACAACCTTGCTCATTTGAACTAAGCAACATTGCAACTTTTGGCAATAGGCGAGGTACGAATGCCAAGTCCAAACAAAGTTGAATCTCTAAAAACTAAGATAGGTTGTTGTAGGCTTAGACAACTCAATCTTGTAGCACCTGACAGTTCATCAATACCTCACATGATCTTAGAGAAATGCCTGATCAAAGATCGTAGCCCAATGGTGCTCAAAGACCCTTAGGGACGCTTCCATTCAGCGTGTTCGATATCGTCGAAGGGACGTTGTGACTAAAATGAGTTTTGTCCTAGCTTAAACCTGATCAAATAGAGCTAACGGAGAAAATGATTCGATCTTAGGACCAATAGTTTGAAATATACACAACCTTGTTCATTTGAACTGAGCAAAATTGCAACTTTTGGCAATAGGCAAGATACATATGCCAAATCCAAACAAAATGAAATCTCTAAAAATTGAGATAGATTGTTGTAGGCCTAGACAACACAATCCTTTAGCACCTGACAGTTCATTGATACTTCACATGAGCTTGGAGAAATGCCTGCTCAAAGATCACAGCCCAATGGTGCTTAAAGACCCTTAGGGACACTTTCATTGAGTGTGATCGATACCATCGGAGAGACATTGTGGCTGAAACAAGGTTGGTCCTAGCCTAAACCTGACCAGCTAGAGCTAACAGAGTAGATGATTCGATCCTAGGACTAACGATTTGAAATATACACAACCTTGTTCATTTGAACTGAGCAACATTACAACTTTTGGCAATAGGTGAGATACAAATGCCAAATCCAAACATAGTCGAACCTCTAAAAACGAAGATAGGTTGTTGTAGGCCTAAACTATTAGTTTGTGGTGACTAATGAGGGAAGTACTATACATACTTCATAAATTCTTTGGGGTAAAAAAATTTTTGGGTCATGGTCGATGTATGGCCAACATATGGCCGACATGTTGTAACCCTAAAGTGACATGAAAATACTTGTGGGTCATTGTGGTGATGCAAAATTGGTTCTTGTGGTGGTATTTAGCTGTAAGGGATTACAGGTTGTAATCAAGTTGTAATCACTGGATCGTAATAATATTGGACTTGTTGTTTGGTGGACATAGCCCAGGGATTGGGTGAACCACATTAAATCTTGGTGTCTTTTGTTCTTTTTTGTGTGTGATCTATTATTTTTTGTTATTGGTTGTATTTTCATTTAATTGTTATTTCTATTCATGGTTTAATCCTAACAAGTGGTATTAGAGCGAGGTTGTTTTTCAATTATCCTTTGCAGGAAAGTCTCATGGTTGAGTGGAAGCAATGGAAAATGAGGGTAAGCTGAGGGTTGATAGGTTTAATGGGTAGAACTTTTAGTTATGGAAGATGCAAATGGAGGATTATCTTTATTAAAAGGATTTATGGAAGCCGTTGGAAGGCAAAACCAAGAATCAAGGATCCATGTCAAATGACGACTGAGATCTTTTGGAAAGAAAGACACTTGGAAACATTTGATTATGCCTGGCACCATTAGTGGCATTTAATATTACAAAAGTGAAGATGACAGAAGAGTTGATGCAAACCCTGGTGAAACTATATGAAAAGCCCTCCACTTCAAACAAGGTATTTCTCATGAAGCGTTTATTTAATATGAAAATGATAGAAGGTGGATCTGTTGTAGATCATTTAAATGAGTATAATACTATTAATAGTTAGTTATCTTCTGTGGGTATCAATTTCGATGAAGAAATTAGGGCTCTCTTGATTTTGTGTTCTTTGCCTAAAAGCTGGAATGGCTTGGTAATGGCTATGAGTAATTTTGTTCCTAGATCTAGTACCCTAAAATATGATGATGTGATCAGTGTTATTTTGAGTGGGAAAACTCGTAGGAAAACCTTAGGTGGATCTACATCAGGAAGTGCTTTGAACTCACAAAGTAGAGGCATAACGACTAAAAGAGGAAATAATTCCAAAAATCATGGGAAATCAAGAGGAAAGTCAAAATGGAGGAGGTCTCAATCAAGAGGACTGAACAACTATTGGTACTATGGGAAACCAGGGCATAAAATGAAAGATTGTTGGACTTGAAAGAAAAATGAAGGAGATAAACTAGATGGAGACAAGGAGGCAAATGTGGTAAGTAACAAATCCAAAGAGGATGTTTTGCTTCTATCTTTAGAAAGTGTTGATGATTCATGGGTTTTAGATTCTAGTGCTTCATTTCATGCTACACTTCATAGAGGTTATTTCATTGATTATGTCCAAGGGGATTTTGGGCTTGTTTATTTGGGGGATAATGAACCCTATCAGATTGTTAGAAAGGGAAAAGTTAACATTAAGTTGCAGAATGGGAATCATTGGCTACTACAAGAGGTAAGACATGTTTCGAGGCTGAGTAGGAATTTAATTTTAATAGGACAACTCGGTGATGAGGGTTGTGTAGTTACTTTTAATGATAAAAATTAGAAGGTTTCAAAAGGTTCCCTTGTAGTAGCAAAAGGTGTGAAAGTAGGCACCTTATATCTTTGTACAAGTGATGTTGTTCCTTCTACTTTAATTGTTTCAGAGAAAAATGAATGTTCAAGAATAATTGTTGCGGTTGAGCAGGGAGAACAAATAGCTATTATAAATTTTGATACATCATTGTGGCACAACAGACTTGGGCACATGAGTGAGAAAGGTATGAAAGTACTTCATTCAAAGAAAGTTCTACCAAGTCTAAAATGTGTTAATATGGATTTCTATGAAAGTTGTGTGTATGGAAAACAAAAGAGAGTGATTTTTGTGAAGACTGGGAAGGAAAATAAAAAGGAGAAATTAGAGCTTGTGCATATAGATGTATGGGGACCAGCTTAGGTATCTTCCCTTGGTGGCTCTCATTATTATGTTACCTTTATTGATGATGCAACTAGAAAAATCTGAATTTATTTCCTTAGACAAAAATCTGATGTATTTCAAACTCTTAAGAAATGGAAATACTTGGTTGAAAATGAGACTAGTAAGAAATTAAAATGTCTTAGATTTGATAATGGTGGTGAGTATTGCAGTCATGAATTTGAAGATTATTGCTCCACTAATGGTATTTGTACACAAAAAGTTGTTCCAAGGACTCCATAGAAAAATGGAGTGGCTGAACGCATGAACATGACTATAATGGAGCATGCAAGTAGCATAAGGTTGCATGTTGGGTTGCCCTTACACATGTGGGCAAAGGCTGTCAATAGTGTTGTATATTTGATTAATAGAGGTCCCTCTATTCCTTTGGGCTGTGATATTCTAGAGGACGCATGGACTGGTAAGAAGGTGAATTATTCTTTTCTCAAAACCTTCAGTTGTGAAGTGTTTGCTCATATAGATTCTGAAAATAGAACCAAGCTAGAAGCTAAGTCAAAGAAATGTGTATTTGTTGGATATGTCATTAATGAATTTGGTTATAGGATTTGGGATTTTGAAAATCATAAAATTGTAAGAAGTAGGGATTTCATATTCAATGAGAAAGTGTTGTACAAAGATCTATTGCAGCAGCATGAGAAGAAAGAAGATGATTATGTAGTGTTGGATGATACTCCAAAAGATGATGTTCCAGCCATTCCTCATGATGTGTAACAACTGCAACAACAAATACCACACACACCAGTGAATGTTAGACGGTCAACAAGGCAAATTAGACCTCCAGAAAGATTTTCTCCCTCTTTGTATTCTATTTTACTTACTAGTGTTGTTGAACTTGAATGTTCTGATGAAGTTGTGCAGGTGGATACTAAGATTTAGTGGGAGTTTGCAATGAAAGACGAAATTGACTCTTTACTAAAAAATAAGACTTGGGATTTATGCAAATTGCCTAAAGGTAAAAGGGCTTTAGAGAATAAATGGCTTTACAAGTTAAAAGAAGAGGATGGATGTAAGAAAAGATTTAAGGTCAAGTTAGTTGTAAAAGGATTTGCACAGAAAAAAGGCATCGATTTTGATGAGATATTTTCTCCTGTTGTTAAAATGACTTCTATTCGCACTGTTTTAAGCATTGTGGCTACTGAAGATTTGCATTTAGAGCAGCTTGATGTTAAAACAACCTTCCTTCATGGTAATTTGGATGAAGAGATCAGTCCTCAAGTGGGAGATTGTTAGTTTGTGGTGACTGACTAGGGAAGTACTGTACATACTTCATAAATTCTTTGGAGGTAAAAAAACAATTTGGGTTGTGGCCGATGTTGTAGCTAATGTATGGCCGACATATGACCGACATGTTATAACCTTGAAGCGGCATACAAATACTTATATGAAAGGTCTTAGGGTTAGGGTCATTGTGGTGATGCAAAATCGGTTCTTGCGGCGGTATTGAGTTGTAAGGGATTATAGATTGTAATCAGGTTGTAATCATTGGATTGTAATAATATTAGACTTGTTGTTTGGTGGACGTAGCCTAGGGATTGGGTGGACCACATTAAATCTTAGTGTCTTGTGTTCTTTTCTATATGATCTATTATTTTTTGTTATTGGTTGTATTTACATGTAATTGTTATTTCTGTTTGTGGTTTAATCCTAACATAAACAACATGATTCTGTAGTACTTTATAGTTCATCAATACCTCACATGAGCTTAGAAAAATGTTTGATCAAAGATACCAGCACGATGATACTTAGAGACCCTTAGGGATGCTTTCATCCAGTGTGGTTGATATCATCAAAGGGATGTTGTGGCTGAAATGAGGTTGGTCCTAGCCTACAACCAACCAATTGAAGCTTACGAAGAAGATGATTCGATCCTAGGACAAACGGTTTGAAATATACACAACCTTTCTCATTTGAACTAAGCAACATTGCAACTTTTGGCAACATGATCCTATAGGTTGTTGTAGGA
This sequence comes from Cupressus sempervirens, assembly GCA_028749045.1. NCBI lineage: Eukaryota > Viridiplantae > Streptophyta > Pinopsida > Cupressales > Cupressaceae > Cupressus > Cupressus sempervirens. The sequence goes on from CM053784.1 coordinate 323,595,856, forward strand.
CTAGACAACATGATCCTGTAGCACCTGATAGATTGTCAATACCTTGCATGAGCTCAGAGAAATTCCCGATCAAAGATCGCAACCCGATGGTGCTTAGAGGCCCTTAGGGACACTTCCATTCAGTGTGGTTGATATTGTTGAAGGGATGTTATGGATGAAATGATGTTGGTCCTAGCCTAAACTTGACCAACTAGAGCTAACAGAGCAATCCCGGATTGCTAGGAATGCATTAGAAGCTTCAAAACCCTAGTTGCTAGGAAAGCACAAAATGAAGGAAAATGAATGCAATCTATTGTTCTTATCTACCGTATTGATTCAAATAAATTCTTTGAACATGTGAAAGCAATCCAAGGACTAGATTCAATTAGCTCATCACACAAAGCCAAAAAAAAAATCTTGGAAAAGTACGGATCAACAATCTAGAAGGCACAAAAAATTGCCCCAAAATGTGTCTTTTTGATTCCAACCCAAAAATTTGGTGATATCCAACATAGATACACTCCTCAAGGTCATTTTTTCATTGCCCAACCAACTTTTGCAAGAAAATGCAAAAATTGCACTTTAGCAAAAAGTTGCACTTTTGCAAAATTTACACTTTGCAACTTTTTAACAACTTTTTGCACTATTATGCAATTTGACTCCAATTAGGTATGAAATGATCCCAAATAATGTATGAATACTAAAGATGACAAAAGAATGACCAAATCTAACATTAAGTCTACCTTTGAGCAAACATTGACTATGTTTGACCAACCTAGAACAACCTAGACAAACACACACTAGGTGATCTTTTGGTCTCCAAATGAGTTCACCAACCTATCAAACATTACCACAAAGGTCTCTAGGCTAAAACTACCCAAGTTTTTTGCCCTTAGAGTTTATTACACAACAAAATTGATGATTCCACTCATTAGACCCTTTGTCTATCTTGTGCTCCTGCAACAATTGGTTGCTTCAACAAATAAGATTATTTTGGGCTTGTTCTTGGATTGGTATGAACCAACACAAAGATTCAATAAAACATGAGAACCAAATGGTGCACAAGTGACATTATGGATCTTTAACTTTGAACTACCTGTTATCATTTAAAACAAAGAAATTTCTCACAAAATGCTTCAAGATGCTGATTGCGAAAACACACAATCCATAGGACTTTTTACCCTTCTCATAGGTCTTTTCATACTTTATATAGGGTGGTTGGGTGGTTATTCATCCTTTAGGACTCCTCTTCAATGCTTTTTAACTTTCTTGGCAAAATTTGCTCAAGCAACTTTTGAAAGTTGCACAATGAAACTTTTTTTTTTTTGCAACTTTTCACCAATTTGATCAAATGACCTTCCTATCTTCTCAAACTTAACCACAAACCTTACCTATGATAAAAACCTCACTGTAACTCTTCCTAGACCCCATTGACCTCATGATGACATCATCATCATGTCTCGTGCCAATGAGAGGGCTATTTTAAGCTTAAAAGGGGTGCCATAGTGTGACAACAAGGACATGGTCCAAAACAATCCTATCCAAGCTTTGTATATGTTGTAGAGAAGTGAAATGGGTATCCAAATCTATAATTTATTTTCTTAATGTTTTGGGAAATTTGGGAGAAAAATGCAAGAGGACAGCCATCTAAATCCATACAAGTTGAAGACAATTGAATATTTTTTTAAGGATATCATCAAACCCACAAAAAAGAGTTTAAGAGATATATTTATAACAATAATGTACAAGATTTACATTTCTTATCGATTTTATATACAAAATTTGGCATCTAAATATGCACATGTGATATCTCTTATCGGATTTTTATACAAAATATGGCATATAAATATGCACACGTTACGTGTCTTCTCTTTTTTGTATACAAAATTTGGCATATACATATGCACATCATTGCGAAGTTGCAACATTTCACATAACATGTATACAAAAATTTCTAAATTATTCTACCATATGTACAATGATTCAGCTATATAGCACACAATCAATCAAGGGAACCTTTTGGATCAACTCTAACCCTTATTGTATCAAGTATTGCCTCATGATCAAATTCATGTACTTTCCAAAACTTCTTGTTAAGAGGCCTACCATGATAGGGTATCAATTGAATATTTGTTGCAACAATAAGGTTTGAGCAATGAAGAATATGTCTTTGTGTCTCAAAATCTTCAAATAACCACGTGGTAGAATTCTTGATAGGGTACCTTCTAAGCCATATGCCTTTCACAATGATGGATCCTATTGGGTAATCAATATCCTCACCATTAATGAGTGTAGCTATTAGTTTCTTTTTGGGCTCAATACACCGACATAGAAAGTAATTTGTTTCTTCATCATTATTGTCATATGCAATAACTGCATATACATGACTTGCATTAAATAGAAGGATAAGTAATTGCCAAAATTGAAAATAATATATTTTAACCAAGCATTAAATTGATAACTTAGTACCTGGTTCAACTAGGTCAGATACATGCTCAAGATCTGTCGGTGCTCCAATCTGGTTGAGTTTTAGTGCTATAGAAAATTGATATTAATCAATTAGATATAAAGGTCTACAAGACCATTGGTCAACCCACTCTTTTGTTTCACAATCATCCCATAAATGATGTATACAAGAAGAGCAAAAGCATGCAAGTTTTCTAGTAAGAATAGCTAGTGACATTGCATTTGAACTTCAAAATAAATGCATCTCATTGATCATGTAAGTGTACACCAATCTTGCAAATTTTTAATGTTAGGTTCATGTATCAACCAAAAATATCTAGAAACTATAGACTTATCTGTATTACCTAGTCCCATCGTAGAACTGCACCATTGGACAATTATTTCTACATTTTCTAATATTGTGCCACCTTTATACTTTAATTCCTCTCTACTAGGGGCTCTTTTCACACATGCTCCAAGGCCATCATGCTCTCTCTTTCCATGTCCCACCTCATTGAAATTCCAAAAATATTACACTCCACTTGTCACATGCATCCTACTCAACCAATAGAACATCCTTGCATTCTTGAATTGGGCGGTGCAATTGTCTAACCATATAATGTGTTGATTATAGCTTTCATCTCTTTCCCTCAAATTGTTATAGAAAACTCTAAAATATCCTTGCACAAACTTTGATGAATGAGTTTGATCATCACTAATATAGAAGTGATACTTTCTTAATACTTTTATGTCCTCCTCTGTGTTATCATGTGCATGAATAAATGTTATGTGTACAAAAATTGACAGTTGTATAGAGTTGTAATACATTGGTTGCACTTCATTTTGAGGTTTTGGTGTATAGTTTTCAGCAAAGTCAACAATTGACACAATCATACCCAGGGGAAAATGTCCTTACACAACTGGAATTTCTCATCTATCCATGAAGCTCTATGTGTATGACCTATCTAGTCATAAACTATTTTCTCTTGAAACAATTTCATAAAATCAATTGCACATACATCACTTTTTACTAATTCACGCCTCTTTAATTCATTTCCATATTTGACACCATATATAACTGACTTGTACTTTCTAAGAGAAACTAGTATCTTACCAATTTCACGTGTGCTATCTAGATGTAGGCATCTATGTAACTTTTGCAAACTAGCTCATTAAGGGCAAAAAACTTTCAAACACATGGTCTTATAATAAATGCACCAATCATCTCGTTTACATAGTACACTTGTAATAAATTCTCTTAGTGACTTAGGAGTTAATTGTAGACCACATTCCTACAATATTTTGTTAGTATGCAAACTACAACATATATAACGATAAACATCATAATGCATAGAAAACTCAAAACGAACCCTACAACATGTAGTGTGTGTATGATTTATCTTAACATAGAATGTTTTTGTCATCTCAAAAAACCTTTGGCTGATTTTAATTTGAGGAAATTTTTGAAGAAACATTTCATAAAATTGTGTTTGAGTCATATCCAAATAAATATTTTGTATGTGGCTCACGATTTGTTTTTTATAATTCATCTTTTGACAACATCTTTTTGGTTTGGTGAAGCCCTTGTGTTGTCATGCCAATAGTTTTCTATTAATGTTCTTAGTGCATCAACAATAACTTTATCTTATGTGGGAGTCTACCTTGGAATGACAAAAAAAAAGTCTCATTAGAATTCTCAATTTTCTCACCTCACTAAGGCTTTGATTAACGTTGTTCTAGTTATCCTCAATGATTTACTTGTTTTGCTTACCATACAAGTTTTTTCCATTTCCTTTTCCCTTATGGTTGATGTGAGGACCTGTTGATTTGTATTAGCATCTTTAGTACGTGCTTTTGAACCAATGGATTGGTATGCATTGAAGAGATTTCTAAGAATGCTTCTTTCACTACTATTTCCATGTGTTATTAACCCCGAAATTCTCATTGTCTCTCTAAATTTCAGATTTTTAACCATTTCAAAGAAGAAGTTGGAATCTTCCACTTTGATTTAAATTTTCAAAATAGTTATTCCAAATCTTTTGAACAATTCTCCTATAATTTCTTTTTGACATTTTATCATGCATTGGCTTCAAAATATTTTTATCAATGTCAATTATAAACTTTTGTTTTCTATGAATTATTCTAGGAGATGTTGATGTGCACACATGCTCTATATTTTCATTACTTACATTCTATGCATTCATCATTTCAACTTGAGATGTCACATTAGTAGCATTAGGTGGTGTAAGTGTATTTGTCATAATCATTTCAATTGGGGTATGTTGAACATTTTTGTTTGTCAAATTAGGTGCATTTGCGACATCAATATCAATAAGTAGATTTTCATCACTTACATTGGAGGCATTTGATGATGTACCTTCACGTAATCTCCTCATACACTCCCTTGTTTTTGCCTTTGCTGCCTCTCACTTTTCAATCGTTCCTCTCTCATTCTTTCCCATGATTGTAGATGCAAATTACCCTACAAACAATAACATGAACAAAATACACAATAAAATACAAAAACTAAACATATTTGCATGATTATTTTATGCTCAATCACAATATACTAACACAAAATAAGATGTTGGCACATGGAAAATATAAAATTTAGCATTTCCACGAACAAAAACCTTATACTTGCATACTAGTATAGAAATACATGTGAAAGAATAGAAGAATCCAGTGGACTGCATTGAAACAACATAATAACCATTGGCATGTTGTTTCATTTACAATTTTCAATACCCTGATTGGGTTATTGAGTTCTGACTACATTATCCATATCGACTAATAACTTGATTGGGTTTCATATAACCCAATCGGGTTTTGTATAACTTGATCAGGTTTTGTTAAACCCGATCAGATTTTGTAAAACCCAATTAGGTTATGTATTGCTACTACACAAAGGTAGATTGAAGGAGGGAGGGAGTGATGGAGAGAAAGAGAGCAAGAGGGTGGGAATTTGATAGAGAGAGAGAGAGAGAGAGAGAGAGAGAGAGAGAGAGAGAGAGAGAGAGAGAGAGAGAGAGAAGGGGATAGGAGAGAGAGGGAGGGGGGACGTGTGTGTGTGTGTGTGTGAGAGAGAGAGAGAGAGAGAGAGAGAGAGAGAGAGAGAGCTGGAGAGAATGAGAGAGAGAAGGGGATAGGAGAGAGAGGGAGGGGGGACGCGCGTGCGTGTGTGTGTGTGTGTGTGTGTGTGTGTGTGAGAGAGAGAGAGAGAGAGAGAGAGAGAGAGAGAGAGAGAGAGAGAGAGAGAGAGAGAGAGAGAGAGAGAGACGATGAGATGGAGAGAAGGATTAGGGGATATCATAGTAAGACATAAGGGGATAGGAGGGAGGGAGGGAGGGAGAGAGAGGTGCAAAGATGGAGATTGGGAAGATTAGGTGTATGGAAAGGAGATGGAGAAAGTGGGATAGAAAATATAAATATATAAAGAAGAAAGATGAATGGATAGAGAGACATATATTTCACTAGATGAATATAGAGTGAGAGGATGAAAGAAAAAGTGATAGAGAGATAGAGATGGATAGAGAGGTAAGGATAGAAAGAGAAGTAGGGAGACATAAAGGGATACATAGAAACACAGAGATAGATAGGAAGATATATAAAGGGATATAGATGGTGAGATAGATAGATAGTGAGATAGATTGATAGAGAGATAACATGGATAAATAAAGGGACATTAGAAAATAAAGGAGGAGAGATATATAGAGGGAGAGATGAGAGATAGTGAGACAAGAATAGGGGAGAGAGAAATGGAGGGAGATCAATGGAAAAAGAGGGTATGGAGAGAGGGGGAAGAAATAGGGAGATAAAAGGATAGAAAGAGGACGGGATGTAGAGGGAAGAGTAGGAGAGATAGATACTAAGGAGATAGAGAAGATATGGAGATAAAGATTGTAAAGAAGAGGGATATGGATGGGGGAGAGGAAGACATAAATAGAAATGAAGATAGAGTGATAGAATGGAAGAAAAAGGATAGAGAAATAGAGATAGATTGATAAAGATGAAAGGAAGAGAGGGAGAGGGAGAAAAAAAAAACCAAAATGTGAATACTTAGTTTACCTTCCACATATCTACGAGGCACCAATTGCACAATAAGGTACTATTGCTATTAATAACTTTGAATAGTAAAGTATTGAGGGCCTCCCACACTCTCCAGCAACGGCCGGCATCCCAACGAAAGGGATCGTAAAACTCGTAAATTGTTTTCGTTATTGAAATAGTCACAAAAGAGAGAGGAGAGGCGGGATTTCGGTTCACTCTGGACTTCCTGGCTTGGTAGACATCGGTTTTTTAAAGAGAGTGGCCTGCGACGTACAGCGAAAGAAGAGGGTTACAGGAGTATAAGATCCTAGCCGGAAAATTGTTGCAGTGGTTACATAGCTCTGAAGGCATGCAGTCCTCCGACGTTCCTCCAAATATGACCATTTACATCAATAATCTCAATGAGAAGATAAAGTTAGAAGGTGTGCAGAAAACCTCCTTGCAATTTCTATCCTTGTTAACGCAATACTGCAACGTAAAATATTTAATTTAAAGTGCAATAGTGCTGGCTTTTAATGTTCTTGAATGTAGAATTGGAGAATATAATAAGAATTCCAGTGAAAATAGTTGTATTATTGTTGCCTCCCCCCTCTTCTGAACTATTCTCCCCATATACATTACTTCGCTGTTTGTAACTGCACTAGAACGCTGACCAGGGTGAAACCCTAGCTAGTACTCTCTACACCTTGCTCTGTTAATATAAAGTGATTGTGTTTTTGGGATTTGAGTCAATGTTGTATTGGTGACGGTACCTTTTGGAATGTTGATTGCCAAAGCTTAAACTGGCATTTGGGAGATGGGATTTGCCGCAGATATTCTTGCGGAGCTTGCCAACGTGTGACGATTGAGCTTGCAGGATTTTGCTAGCTGGGGTAACTGTACTTTTAAACATGTATAATTATCATATTGTCGAGTTTGCGCTGCCTCCGTCAACTAGTACAAGCTGTCTACTGGAAACTTGATGCACTGAGCATCACCTACTCGTAATAAAATTAGAGTTCGCTGTTTGTAATTGCAAAAGAATGCTGACCAGGTTGAAACCCTAGCTAGTGCTTTCTACAGCTTGCTCTGTTATTATAAAATGATTGTGCTTTTGGCATTTGAGTCAATGTTGTATTGAGATGGTACCTTTTGGGATGTTGATTGCAAAAGTTTAATTGGCAATTGGAAGATGCAAGTTTCCGCAGATATTCTTGCAGAGCCTGCTAAGGTGTGACTAATGAGCTTGTAGGATTTAGCTGGCCAAGGTATTTGTACTTTTAAGCATATATAATTATCATATTGTTAAGTTTGTGCTGCCTCCGTCAAGTAGTGCAAGCTGCCTGCTGGAAACTTGATGCATAACTGTGATTCAGATCAGATAATCCAATAAGTCTGCGCCTTTTCCATTAACTTTGGTTAGCATTTGAGCACTGAGCATTAGCTGCTCGTAATAAAATTAGACTTCGCTGTTTGTAACTGCACAAGAATGCTGACCAGGTTGAAACCGTAGCTAGGACTCTATACAGCTTGCTTTGTTAATATAAAATGATTGTGTTTTTGGCATTTGAGTCAATGTTGTATTGATGATGGTACCTTTTGGAATGTTGATTGCAAAAGTTTAGTTAACAATCGGGAGAGGTGATTTGCTGCAGATATTCTTCCAGAGCCTGCTAAGGTGTGACTATTGAGCTTGTAGGATTTAGCTGGCTGGAGTAATTTTACTTTTAAACATGTATAATTATCATATTGTTAAGTTTGTGCTGCCTCCGTCAATTAGTGCAAGCTGCCTGCTGGAAACTTGATGCATAACTGTGATTCGAATCAGACAATCCCAATAAGCTTGCGCCTTTCCACTAGCTTTGGTTAGCATTTTAGCACAGATCATCACCTGCTCGTAATAAAATTAGACTCTGTAGTTTGTAACTGCACAAGAATGCTGACTAGAGTGAAACCCTAGCTAGTACTCTCAACAGCTTTCTCTGTTAATATAAAATGATTGTGTTTTTGGCATTTGAGTCAATGTTGTATTGATGATGGTACCTTTTGGAATCTTGATTGCAAAATTTGAAACTGGCATTTGGGGATATGATTTGTTGCATATATTCTTGCAGAGCCTGCTAAGGTGCGACTATTGATCTCTTAGGATTTAGCTTGCTGGGGTAATTGTACTTTCAAGCATGTATAATCATCATATTGTTAAGTTTGCACTGCCTCCAGCAACTAGTGCAAGCTGCCTGCTGAAAACTTGACGCATAACGGTGATTCAGATCAGACAATCCCAATAAACTTGTGCCTTTTCCATTAGCTTTCATTAGCATTTGAGCTTTGAGTATCACCTGCTTGTAATAAAATCAGATGGGCAGGCTCCAGGTAACTCTCACATATTGTCCTTCCTTCAACATCTTAGTTTAAATAAAAATTTAACAGAACAGCTTCATTACTTAAGTTTGAAAAGCATCTAAGTGAAATGTACCCGTTTAGCTAAAGAAATTAAGGAAATTGTCATAGGAGCCTCGCAAGTCAGAAATGTTTGTAACTCTTGATTAACGAGTTAGTTGTTACTTAGAAGATGTCAGACATTTTTTTTGAAGCTCTTACTTTCACTATTGACCAAATATGGAGATAAAAATCATCGTTCTGCTTCTATATAAGGATGGAATCTTGTCTTTGCGTATTGCCATAGAATGCAAATCTAACAATAGTAATGCCCAAGATTGAAGGTCTATTGTCTCAAGTGACTAGCCTACATCGGCTGTTCAGAGTTCAGACAACTTCAAAGTGCCATTGTTGCACAATTCTATCAGATATGGCATCTTCCACTTGGCATATCATGGAGTAATTTCCACAAGAAAATGTCACAAGTTGCTGGCTAAATTGTTGGTATAAAGGAGTATCGTAGATTCATATGGCTCTCCAATATATGGAAGGTTCTGTGTGCCACTGGGAAAAAGTTTATTATCGAAGTGTTGAAAACCATCCATACAAAATTATGTTTCATTCTGGATGTGAATGGGCAGAATGTATGTCCCGGAGGCCATTTTTTTTGGATGTTGGAATGTGTTTTTGGGATTGCAATGTGGGAGTTTTTGATATATTCAAAATTCATTTGTTTCAGGATTTTGGAAAATTATATTCTTGATGCAATCTACTAAAATCACATCATGCAATAATCTTGTCATAGAAAGTTTCAGTCTATGTATGTATATTTCTTTATCTGCAAGTGTTTTGCATGTATTAGTTCTACAGCCACATTTATTACAGTGTCACATAGTGAGAAGAAAACTATCAATTTAAAATAAGGGAACATGAATATTTTATTTTTTCATAAATTGTTTAAGAAGCTAATCATATTGATGATTTAAGAATTATGTTTTGCTCTTAGTGATGCAAAGATTTTATTACAGGCTGGCAAAAATAGTTTAATTACTTTTTGAAAATTTTTATTCCTTAAATGATAAAAGGGGAATGCCTAGCCATTCCTGGAATGTTAAGCATGGTTAAGTGCGTTTTGGGGACACATTCTCCAAATTTCGGCAGGTAGAAGATAGCCATGGGATGTTTCATGCTATCCCTGAGTATCAGAAAAGTTCAGATGATGGGAATGCAGGGAAAAGGGAAGGTATTTGTCCCCATTCAACCCTAATAAACTAGCTTTTGTTGCATCTTCTATAATACTTAATAAAAAAATATTGAAATATAGTTTACAACTGAGTATGAAAAGTGTTTTCTGCTTTTTAAACAATAGTATTTCTGTTCTGACTGCATATTTGAGGTTTTAAAGAAGAATTTTCCAGTACCAGATTTGCTAAGATTGGTTTGCTGTCACAAGGAAAAGATTCTCATTTAGTTGGTACATGTTTATCAAAATGTGTCAAATATGCAGGACTAATTGCATTAATCATCATTTATATCTTTGTTGTCATACAGTCTGTTACTCATCAGTTGTGCAGCCAATTACTCAGTGGTTATACAGTCAGTATGAGGAAAAGTCAAAATCAGCTGGTCTTATAACTGACACATGAGTTTAAAGTAAGAGAATTGACCTACATTTGACTTTAGTAGTAAAAGGTATTCTTAGGAGGTCCTTTTTAGCGGGGAAGTGTTTAGTAGCTTTAAAGATTTCTATGTCCAAGTGGAGATTTCATTTTACTCTTGGATTAGATTTGCAGAGCTTTTCAGAAGCGAGAAGAGTTTCTTTTGCACCATGTGCTATTTAAAAATGTTTGCTGGATTACAGTAGATTTTAGTGGTTTCTAAGATTTTTGTGATGTTTACTTTGCCATTCAAGTATGATATGTTGTTTTTCAACCAAAAAAGAAAAAATAGATGTAAAAATTATATCACATTTTCAACCAATGTTGTCAAAGTTTAGGTATTTGGTTTTATGTGTTGTTTTGATATAGGTTACAGTCACTATTTTTTGTTAGGAACGTAGCATTACACTCCAAAAGCTTGCAATTAAACCTGAATAATCATGAATTGCCAAATTTATGTGCTGTTTCCTGAGTTTTCCAAGAAATTGTGCAGATTTTGTTTAACTATGCCTTTTCCTGGTTTCTGTTACTCTTAGAGATTTGTTGATGTTGTTATGGTAAATCGATATTGTTGTAGTTGTATTAAACAAAGGAGATGAAAGCTGCTTATATAAATTTACAAAGACGATGTTTTTAAAAGATACAATCATGAACTGAAGACGAAAATAGAATCTACCTAATAAACTAAAGACTAATTAAGACAACCATTAAAGAAACATTATAATATTCTAATACCCTCCTTTAATGATCATTGTCTAACTGCTGTCTTTTGGTCACAAATTTTTCAAAACATTCTGCTGTTTGCAAAATGATATTGACCATGATGTGAAAACCCGTCAGAAAAGAATAGAGAAGTGTGCCCCTTTCTTCAGATCACTTTGCAAAAAGAGACTAAAACCTGCCACTGACACTGCTACCAAGATGAGTCTGTCACTAATCCTCTTAAAATTAACAAAACATCTGATCAGAAATCATCCCAAAACCACCCAACCTGATGTTGGATAATAGAGTTGTTCTTCCCTGGAGACAGAGACAAAAACTGAGAACAACTAACATGATTTTTAGGAATAATCGACAAATCCTCCAAACTTTGCATATGAGCATGATGCCCCAAAATAGACTGCAAAAGGCCATGGTTTTTTAAAGAGAAAAGTCAGAAAACCAGACACAAATTTTTTAGGTGAAAAAATGGTCAAACTAAACAACTGAATCCGAGATATAGATAAGAGAAAACAAATCTTCATTTTTTTTAGAAAAACAGTAAAACTCAACAGATAATGTTTGAGGAAAAAAAATATAAACCCACAAAGGGATCCCATACAACTTTGCAAATCACAAAATTAGAAAATTTTTGAGGAAAAAATTTATGAAAACCCATCATAAAATCTTTCAAAGGAAAAATTTATAAAAACCCATTATAATTTTTTTGAGGGAAAAAATTATGAAAACCTATTAGAAAATTTTTAAGGGAAAATATTATGAAAACTCATAAGAGAAACCTTTATGCGGCAAAATATGAGACTTCACATGGTAAAACATCACATACAAGTAACAAAATGCACATTCAAGCAACATGCAAGAATATGCAACTCACATGCAACCTTAAAAGATTAGACCCTTGCTGTATCCAAGATATCGTGTGATCAAAAGCTTCAACAATACTTGTGATTTTCAGAAAATTTCTTTGAAGACAAACCACAAATTTTATAAAATACCCTTAGTTGCCGGATTCTTCCTAGACAGATTGGATCTAGATTCGGATCCGATCTGGATTCAGATTCGTGCTTGGATCCATGAGGATCCGGGTAGGATCCTTGATTCTGCCTGTGGATCTGTCCGTTGCGGATCTCGATGAATCCACAAGCAGAATCAAGGATCCTGCCTAGATCTTTAAGGATCCAAGCTACAATTCGAGGATCTAGCGTGGAATAGGGGTAATACAAGGCACAAAAAAAATAAAATCGTGAATGTGAACGTGTTGATTTTCTTAATAATTGTGAAAATAGATCAATTATATGTAGACTAGATTCAAAGATTCATACTATGAAGTGATTTAGTTTTGAAATTATGTATATTTCTCTTCTTTTTTAGTATATATATATATATTATTATATACACACAAATCCTCCACGGATCTTAATTTGGAAAAAAAAATCACGAATCCACAAATTTGATTCACGTGCCCGAATTGGATTCGTTTCACAAATCGGCAATTAAGAAAATACCTCTTATGATATTTATTTAAAAAATTGATTTTTTTTTTTTTTTGAGCCAAATTCCATATTACAAGAGGCTTGAATTTTTTTTTAAAAAATCGCTAAATTTTATGAAATTCCATCGACTTGCTCCAATACTATGTTATGGTAAATTGATGTTGTTGTAGTTGTATTAAACAAAGGGCATGAAAGCTCCTTATATAGATTTACAAAGACAATGTTTCTAAAAGAAACAAAGATGAACCAAAGAGGGAAATAAAAACTACCTAATAAACTAAGGACAAACTAAGATGGCTATTGAAGAAGCATTATAATATTCTAATAGATGTGAGTTCGGTTCCACTACAACATATAAACTTGAATACTTAGTGTTTTGAGATGAAACACCAAATCTTTAACTCTATCTTGAATAAAGGTGTGCTCATATGCTAAACAATGTGGATGAATTGTGTGATCAAATGAGAACCCCAAGGTTCCTTCTTAATCGTGGACTTTCATTTAGTTATAATGATGTGATATGCTAGTTATCACAAAAGGACTTACACTATTCATTCAATGGATACCAATTGCTTCAATGTCAATCACTTCCAAATAAACAACTTGCAAAGGAAATGGTTTATAAATTCTATCTAACTCTTAGAATTTAATGTTGATGATGGGGTGAGCTTCTAACCAATCCTTGCTTTGTTGTATAATCTAGACATAGGAGGATGCTATCTTCTATGGATGCAAGAATGATTTTCACATTGTCAATATTCATCCAAATACCCTATGAGGACGCAATCTACATGAATATCTCTAATAGAAGTTAAAGACTTACAATTTATACCCAGACTAACCTTGCATTGTTACTTACAATCAACAAGTACCTAAAGGTATGGACACTAGCTTCATCATTAATCACCATTCAACAATACCTTCCATCCATGTACTGCTACTTCTACGTCTACCTAACACATAATGAAATCCTAATCTAAGTGAGAGATGCAAAGAACCATGCAAGTACTGTGCTGAGTATGTTTTGTCTTATTTTCTTCTCGATTTAATACCAATTGTGCCTTATACATAATTTTAATTTTCCAAAGACGTAATGTGTGCGGTACCTCATTCTATTCCCCTCTGACTGTTGGTATTCGATTGGTCTATGAAGTGTCATATATTATTTCATTCTTATTTGATTTCCACTTGGTGGGCCTATCATGGACCATTCCATATGGGGTTTATGTTTTAAATGATTTTGTTGTTGGATCAAGCCAAATGGAAGGTTGCCCTTAATAATCTTTCCTTTTATGAATTCCCCCATTTTTTGCTAAAATACCCTTGTCCGCTTGAAAATTTTCTGCTTTTCCTTAGGATGATGTGGGCCCCATCAAATCTTTAATCATGCCTCCTTAATTGTACAAGGCTCGAGCAGAGTACAATTTTCTACATTGACTATCTCCATGTTAAAGTTGTAGCTTTAGTCGGATTGATTCAATCTAATGTACATTATTGTTATTGGTGATCATCATTTCCTATATATACTTATCCTTGTTAATAATATATATTATTGTATATAATATATATATTATAGTATATTATATATATGTTAATATAATATTATTTAAAGATGATTACACCATAGAGACATGTCTCTTTCTCTCATATTTATATGAGATCCAAATCTGCATTTGGACATCATCAATAACAATGGCTATGATTCTACATTTGCAGAAATAATCCTAGAATTTAAAATGGTATCAAAGCAAATTCGGATATTTGGGAATATCAAATAAAGTAGAGTTTGTTGCGATAATCATTGATGATTGGAAGACCAAGCCATGCAAATGTAGGTGCATAGTTGAAACAAATGATTCTGCAATCCACTGGCAGGTGAAGTCGTGAGATGGATAACTTTGTGCATAGTGAGACATCTTCAATTGACTTTATCCAACTTAGTGATTGATAAATTCTCTCTTTCTAAAACATCAATTTGAAATTCAAACCCGATAGAGCATTGATGCAAACAACACCAAACTTCAAATTCATATCATTATATGAGATATTGTTGTTGAGAAGGATCAAACGAATAAAATGCATCTTCATAAACTGACGACATCGAGAAATCTAGGGAGTTTCCTTTGTTCTTCCAAATGCATCCACTGTAGGCAGTTGTGGAAATAAGAGAATGGCTCTCTGCAAATATAGCACAGAAAGACTGACATAAGTAGGTAAATTAAAAGTGGAAGATGACAAAGACATGCATATAGAACTAGCGATCAACCCATAAGGAGAAGACATACCCAACATGGAGATTAAGGCACGGGATTAGAATGAGAGTGTAATAATTGTTTGGTACAACACATGTATATAAGGGGAGATCTAACTTGGTAGGAGAGAATTATACATTGATTCATTTTGGGGTACTTAGTACAAACAATGATAAAAATAATTTTTTTTCCCTTCATGTAGTTATGTGTACACACATATTGGACACTAGACAAGGAAGAAGATAAAGAGAGATGGGGAAGGATGTAGGAAAGATGCAAAGGTGGGTACGTTGAAGGCTAGGAGCGGTGAATGTCCATACATTTTGAGGATATGCATATGGAATCAATTTGATTTGACAGCCAAGAAAAACAAACCTCTCATCATTCACTACTACTTAATATTGAATTGGGGAATCAATATGGAGGGAGTTCCAATATATAAAAATAAATAAATACATTCCTAGTCTAGCAGTGTTCATTTCCTGTGCCTCATAGTATCTCAAACAAATCAAAGGACCCATTTCAAACAAATTCAAATGACCGCATGTGGATCTCGGGAGTGTAAATATAGAGCCATATGCGTAAGAAGGGATAGCTGCGGGAAGGAATTATCTAGAACGGATTCCAATTCACCACGGGGGTGCACTATGTGCATATTTGATGCCTTCGATCCATGGTGGATTTGATGGTCTGTGTTGGAATTTCACATGCATCCGATGTCACTACTCACTGGAATCTGCAACCTATGTTTGCCACTGAGATTAATATCTTGATGTCATTGTGTAGTAATGACCAAGATTGGGTAGACGAGTTTTTCATGTAAGATCGTAGATGAGGATGTGGAACTGTGTGATGGGATCAGACCGCACTACTCTATATGACATTGTGCATGTGGGATCAATGTCGGATCACCTTGTGGGAAAGGGCATCCATTGTTGGAGGAATTGGTAGAGGAAGAGAGCATCCGCCATTATCATCCGTTCGAACTTTACAGTTTCGTTGATCTTCCATTGATAGAAATTGTCAAATTCTGCTAATTTCTTTTTAATTTGTGGGAAGAAGTCGTTACGAGCATACCTTCTATTGCATCTAATACAGAGTGGAGCTTGTAAAAATCCATTTGCAAATCCTTCGCAAATGTATAGGGAGATAGGACAGGCAATAGAAAAGATATATTAAAATCTTACAAAGAGAAGTGTCACCGTCCCAAACAACTTTCATACATTGTACTAAAATAGTGCATAAAATATAGAAGGGTCAATTAACGTAAAGTGAAGTGTCTATGTGTATTATTTATGCTTCTTTTATATATTATTTAACTTCCTTAAATTACTAATAAATGAATATATTTTAACTTCCTTAAATTACTATATATATAAAAAATAAATTATTATATGGAAAGTAATAAAAATAATGAGATGGGTATTTTTATAATAACTTCAATATTGTTGCTATTATTATTTTTGTGCTCAATCTATTGTTTTGGAATTCTATATGTATTATAAGAGCTATGCACCATGATTTTTTCCTTTGAGAATGTTATTACAGGAAGAGGGAGATTGAGATTCAGAGGGAGCCTGACATTTCATTAGAGGCAAAATTGAAAGAGAGGAAGCAGATAGAGGATATGATTCAACCTTTGATGATTTAGAGGGAGTAAACTATGTTGAAATGGATTCTCTAGTGATCATTAAGTTGTAGCAGTCAAGAGGGTTGTGATTCATGAATATACCTCATGACTATGTGATTTTAATGGGCCTACTCCCTGTGTACATCATGAGGAATTGATGACTTCTAAATGACACCACTTGTATTTGTGTAGAAGTTACTGTAAGGAAATTTGAGTTGTCGTGAATGAAGTTTTAAGAATTCATTTGAACCATCTACGAGTCTCTCCATGATGAATGAAACTTGACGTATGAGTTGTAGAGTCATTCATGTGGCACAATCATACTGAATCAAGATATTGGCGTATTGTGGACGAGTTCGATAAAATGGAAAGACATGTTCGCTTCTATTGTTAAACTAAATAAATGTTTGGACCTTCAATGGACGAAAAGAGCAAGTTGGAACTTAGAAAGGAGTTGTCATATTTGATACAAAATTGTTCAAACAATTATAAGAATGAGTGGAAATTTTACATTGTGGGGGGAATAATAGTCAATGTTCCATTCCCACTAAAACCTTATTTGGAGGGGAGATGTTCCATTCTCAGATAATCTAAAAGGACAATTTATGAATCTTCATGTGCAGATAAGTATTTTTATCTTTTACATTTATCTACTCTTTGTAGTCTCTCTCTTATTCGTAATTTTATACATACTATAAGGGTTATTTGCTTTGACCTTTTCCTTTATGTTTGAGGATATTCTTACAAGAAAAGAAGGTTGGTACTTTACATATGCTACCAAATATTGTGCAGACTCAATCTAATGATAGTAGCTTCAAAGACCTTGATGATCAAGATGGATAAAGTGAGGCTCTTGAAGTAAACATCTTTGATGATTGAGATTATGAGATTCTTCTAAATTAAGAGGGAGTATAACACTTCTTCTAAGGCAACGCAAGAGCTTAGAAGATTGATAGTCAGAGGGAGTCTAGAAATACATGTGTGTAATTGCATGATTTTGATGGGCCCACTCTTATGTATATCATGAGGAAGTGATGAAGTATCACCATAAAATTAGATATTAGATTTAGAGTTAGTTTGATAAGAATCCTTGGGGAAGAGAGTCTCTAAGGGAATAACTATTGGACTTGACTTCCCAGGATCATTGTTCAAAGGGAGAATTTTTGAGGTGTAATCCTTTGTGAATGATATCTTCTTTGTAAGGAGAAGTTCTAAGTGAAACTCCTTATAATGCATTCTTCTCTGTGAGAGAAAATTAAGGTGAAAGCCTTTGTATCACTCTCTGATTGGGTTCATGGTGGTTACTATTTCACATATGATATGTAATGAAAGGTGGCATATATAAACAGAAGGTAATCATTATAAGATGACATCTTATAAATGGTAGACCTGCTATCATGACAGACTTCATTAAATTGTTGTCCCAGAGTGTTGGAAGTCATGATAACGAACAAACATAAGGTAACCATTGTAAAGTGGTGATCTTATAAATAGTAGACCTGTTATCATGGTTCTTTGGGCCAAATTTTGCCGAACACTATAATAACCAACTCATCATGGTTCTTTGGGCCGGATTTTGCTAGACACCATGATAACCAACTTTTTACGGTTCTTTGGGCCGGATCTTGTCGGACACCATGACATAGTTACTATTATAGAGCACACTTAAGGTGGTGTTTAAGCTTATATTAAAGTTATAAAATTTATTTCAAAAGGTGAGATGATATCTCTTCATATACTTGAGAGCATAATGTGTTCTATATCAATCCCCCCTAACTAAGAGGGAGTGTTAAAGTTGTAGCTTCAGTCGGTTTGATTCAATCTGATGTACATTATTGTTATTGGTAATCATCATTTCCTATATATACTTATCCTTGTTAATAATAAATATTATTGTATATAATATAAATAATAGTATATAATATAATATATATTATATATATACATTGTTATACATATTAATTTATTATTCATGTTAATATAATATTATTAGAGGATGATTACACCATAGAGACATGTCTCTTCCTCTCATATTTATGTTAAATCCAAATCTGCATTACATCATCTATAACAATGGCTATGATTCTACATTTGTAGAAACGATCCTAGAATTTAACAGTATCCACCATGAGGACCAACAATGAATAGAGAACAATTTAGGTAGAACTTTGTTAACAACTTTTCAACATAAATCCCTTACAAACGATGTGAACAAGCCTTTACGTAGGGAGCTCAACTACAGTGAATGGCCAAGATTAAATCAGAATGAATGACCCAAATTAATCCACACAAGCCCTAATTAGGGTTTCTATAACCATAGCTACAAATTTTAAAATGCCCCCCCCAAAAATTGCATTTAGGCATTGCCATGTGGGCCAATAGAAAAAATCAAAATTACATTGCTTTCCTAGGACTAAAATTCAAATTCGAATGTATAACAACTAGATAAGGTGCAATAACAAGTGGACCAATTAGAAAATTCAAATGCCTTCAAGAGCCAATAAGAAAAAAGGCCATGTGGGCCTATGCCACTTGGCACCAAATGGGCCAAGTAGAATAAGGCATTCATTTATTAGCCAACGAGCAAATTTAGGACCATGTGGGCTTATCCCACCTCATCGTCACCTTAGGAATTGTGCTTCTCATCACCATTCTCTTTTTCACATTCAATGAACTTGGACACAATCTCATTAATCATTTTTATGGGGACACTTGACACATTTTTATTGGTTGAGGATATGGATTCCTTCTTGGAAAACTCATCGAGAAACTTGATAAATACCCCTTCTATGCTGATGAGAAATCAGCGTTAAGATTGCTTTAACTTCCATATACTTCATGTCTTGCTCTTGATTCTTTCCTTCTAGTAATAATTGAGTTCTCCATCTTGATCTTGTTTTGAATTGTTTTTGAAATGTTTGAAACACTCACTCAAAACTTGTTAGACGTAATGGCTGTTGTAAAATAAACAAACACATCACAACTTAGGCTCATTGGGACAATACTCATTGAATTCCCATTTGAACAAGTCTAACTGCGCTTACTCATAGCAAGTAACCTAGAATTGTGGTAGCACGGGCTCCCATTACAACACACTCACTTCTCAGGCATACCAAGCTTCGAATTACAAGGTTCATCACCTACCAAGGGACTTCTGTCTCTACTAAGAGCCATGAAAGTGTGGGATGTCTTTAGGGTTGCCCCCTGCGCTAGTGAGTAGAGGTTTTATTTTGGCCACTTTGACATAAGTGTTTAGTCAAGACATCCATTCAAAAGCATCTTATGAATGCCAATACAAGGCCTCATGGTAGCTTAAACACCATTTAGGTCCTATAGACCCCAGAGGAGACTAGGCATAAGATACCCTTGCCCTTCAAAGCTTTAGCCTCAGAAGGTATCTATTTATAGTGGATCAGAAGGAGCTTGCTTTGCTCTTGTTTTTACTTGTGTCATTCCCTCTCATCAGCTTTGCTAAAGCGCTCTAAAAAGATTGAACGAATTTCTCGTCACCCAAGATCACAAAGGTGAGGGGAGAGGATATGTTCATTCAATCTTTTTAGATTTACAATCTCAAAGACTTTCAAAGATATAAGCAAGTTGTTCATTTTATGCACCAAAATGAAGTGTTTTCTAACTACTAAAAACAAGCATAAAAGTTTTGAAAGACACACAAGGTCCTTCATTAAACTTCTTGCATCAAACACATTAGTAATTTCTCATGTATCCTTCATCCCACAGTTGCCAAGGTGCTCCACAAATCATCAGTAACACATAAATCCTCTAATCTAAGCCTAGAACAAAAGTATGAATGCAAAATTCCAAAATTGAGCAACAAAATCATCACATTT
The DNA here is from genome assembly GCA_028749045.1 of Cupressus sempervirens. Taxonomy (NCBI): domain Eukaryota; kingdom Viridiplantae; phylum Streptophyta; class Pinopsida; order Cupressales; family Cupressaceae; genus Cupressus; species Cupressus sempervirens. The sequence goes on from CM053784.1 coordinate 323,616,289, forward strand.
ACCAACTGCGCATAACAGTAAACCAGGTGCACATAAATATAAACTAAGCACGCATAACCTTTGACCAAGTGCGCATAACCTTTGACTAAGTGCGTGAGAGTCCTAACCAAGTGTACATGGCATCAATTATACAATGAAATTAACTGCAAACTTGCAAAAACTCTCAAATAGACCAAACTGCACCTATAGCCATCTAAATATGATTGATTAGGGTTTATTAAGTCATTAAGCAAGATGTTTTGAATGATTTGAAGTCAATTTAGAACCCCTACATAAGCTATGTGCAAAATTCAATTTGATTTGAAAGAAATTAGATTGATCACTTTTGCAATATAAACCCTAAACTATGTGAAGTTCATTTTAAGAGCACCAAAGTAAGTGTGAGGGTTCTTTATAGATGCCCAAATCAAGATGTAAGTTCATTTTAGTAAAAGCAAAAGACATGCAGAAATTAAGAAAACCCTAAAACCCTAATTTTGGAGCCTAAACACCAATTGCCCCAAAGTTTTGACCAAGTGCACAAAACAGAGTGCCAAGTGCACTGAAAACTTGACCAAATGCACATTACAATGCTCCATGTGCAGAAAACAGTGGACCAACTGCACAACTTTATTCTAGGACTTGCAAATGTATCAAAAACACCTACAATCAGTTAGATTCATGTTTCACGTCGGGTTCACCAAATGTAGGACAAGGAAACGAGGAAAACATGCACACAAGAGGAACCATCAAACTCTAAAGCACGCACAATCAACGTATCCAAATGCAAAATAAATTGAGACAAAGGAATACAAACTATAAAACAGTCCTCCAATTTGACAATTGTGTCCTTTCTTGCTTCTCCAAATGTTGGTATGTAGCTCCCATATTGACACTATGCAGTCAATAATGAAAGAAAATTGACTATAATCATCACAAGAAGATTCAAAAGATGATGGTTAGCTTGGATTGGGAATTTGATCTCAATTTCTAGGAAATGAGACCCAAAATACAAATTTGACAATTAGATGTGCAGATTGGAAGGATTGTCATAATTGCGACAAATTGAATGCACAAATAGAAATGAGAAATCAAATGCACAAATCAAGGGAAATTTGGAAGGGAAGGTTGATGGAAAATTAATAAGTACATGAAGGCCAAATTAGGGGAGAAGTAGGTAGGGAAAGATGTAAGAAATCATGAAGCATGATTGTAGGGGATGAAAGCACAATAGGGGGGAAGGGATTTTCTGAATTTTAAAAACTCATATTTCCCACCAAAATGGAATTAGAAATTGGGAATTGAGGAAATTCCGACATGGCAAATTAACCAATTAATTAATAAAAATTAATTAATTGTGAAGACACAAGAAGGGGGGAATAAATAAAGTGCATTTATTTATCCAACTAAGACATAGGGATAAAGTATGGGTTATTTACGTGTGAAGGACAAATTATTTGACTTTTGATCGAATTAATGACATTGATGTGAAAAAGAACTGATTTTGATGGTTTTTGAATGACTTTGAAACAACATTGGTAGCTTGTAATATCTTCGTCATGAAATAGTTTATTAATCAAATCTTTGTTAATGGGCCGATTGATTTAAAATATCTCAGACCCCTTTTAGTTTTTGTTTCCGTAGGTAAGTGTAGCCATCGACCATCTTTGTACACCCTCGGAAAGTTTTCCTGATAGGTATTAAGCACGGCTTGTAGGTAGTTGTAGGTATGCAATTTGGATTATTTTATCTGTACTGCGAATTCCTGATGGAGTTCCCTGTTGTTTGCCATTTCAGAAGTGAAAGACCTTCCCTATTTGGTTTATCTGGTTTCTGTGGGATTTAACCCTCACCCTATTCCGTTGCATGTAACACTTTGCTCGGATTTGGCAAATCGGAGCATCATCTTTTGGCATATAATTATTGAAGGATATTCATGTTTAAATCTTCATTCTTGTTTCGTTTTCATATGATAAAATTCGGACTTAGTAGTTTAGGGTGCACAACTATCTTCCATCCATACTTCATCCGCAATTGGCAACCTTCATTGTAATCCCGTACTGCAACTCTACAACCGTACAACCTCTTAGTTCCCTGTGCTGCCTTCCTAGCTCATCGTCTAACATTCATTGTCCACCGTATTGCCTCCATAGCCTATTGTATGACCTTCATAGCCTATAGTGCGGTCTACATAGCCTCTCGTACGACCTCCATAGCCTACCATACAACCTGCATAAGTATGATGTACTGTCCTCCATATTCCCATCGTACAGGTGTCCTATAGCCACTGCACGACCCTCAATGCTTAGTTGCTACACCTCCACCGTACAACCATCTTGGCCTACTGTATGACTACCACATACTCTATTGTACGGACCTGTTGTCTACTCTTGCTCATCATACCATCTTCATAGTTTTTGTATGACTTTCCTTCAGCCTTGTCGTATGGTTGTTTAGGGTGTGTAACTGGTCATCCAGCAACTGTGACAAACAAAACATTACAGTGGTATCAGAGCTTCGATCCTGCCAACCTGTGGACAGTGAATGAGAGTTTATAGCCGAAAGAGAAGAAGAACCCATTCCGTTGATAGAATGGCTGTCGAATCGGAACCCACAGCTGTCGAACTCATGGCACTACTAAGAGAGCTTGCGAGGAATCAAACATAGATCAATGATACTTAGCGACTCATGGAAGAGACTCTCAAGAAGTTGGTAGACAATAAAATCTCCGGAGAACAAAATGGTCACAGCGCGGATTGGGTGTCGGGTAAAGCAAACCCTCATCCAGCACGCTCTCGACCTTCCATGCAGTCTTTTCCCCCACGGACGGAGGCACCACCCAGAGGGAAGCAACTGACCTTTGAAGAAATGTAAGAACAGTTGAGAGAAGACTGGAAAATGCAAATTTGGAGGAAGATATATCCTCCAAAGATTATGCAGATCCGAGAATGAGATATTCGAGAGACAGAAACAGAGGATACTTTAATGATGGCCTCATGAGGAAGTTGAGTAAAGTAAATCTGTCACCATTTGATGGATCTGGAACCATATTTGTGCAAGCGTGGGTAATGAAGGTAGATACTTACTTCTAGCTTAATCCCATGCCAAAAGAAGAAGCAATTAAATTTGCGGCCTTACACTTGGAGGGAGTTGCGCATGAATGGTGGCATTATGACACCATCACATTGGGGCATGATCAAATAAATTTTTATGCGAAATTCACTGAGAGATTGATAGATCGATTTGATGGTAACGATCTAGAATTCAATTTCAAAGATTTGGCACAACTGAGGCAAATTGGATTTGTTGACCAGTACATTGCAAAATTTCAGAAACTCTCTGTTTTGGTCACGAACATTTCTAAAAGAAGACGGATAGTGCTCTTCATGGACGAAGTGATAGAACCACTACAAGGTTGGGTAAAAGGGTTCAATCCTGCCACCCTGTCGAAGGCCATTAAGAAGGCAAGGAGTATGGCATCAGCAACGTCATCCTCACGAAGTTACTCACATTCCAAACTGTCGGTGTTTCCGAGGGACAAAGATAACAAACCTCCACCAAGATAACCGTCGTTGGATGAAGCTACCAGACAGGAGCTTTGAAGGAAGAAACTATGTTTCAATTGCAAAGGACCATGGGAACAGATGCCTTAGGAAAGAAAAAATCCACTACATTGAGGTTGTGTCCGATGATGAAGACGAAGAGGAAGATGTACCCTTTGAAGACAACCAACCCCACGAGGACACCAAAATGCTTAGTTTGAACCGTACAGAAAGAATTACAGCATTGGTACTGTTGGTTCCCAAAATTGTAGATTGGAATCCTACGAGCCTTGCCTGCTCAATGCTGAGATATCCAACCGATTAATGCCAACTTGACGGGATTGAATGATGTGATTTGAATCCATTGTGCTTCCGGCACTGCAAAATCAAGGCGGGTGTACTTGATCCTGGACAACAACCTTAAATCCAAGATGCTTAAAGCAGATTAATTAGAACGCGAATGTGATGAAAGCTTTCAAAATGACAAGAATTATAGAAAGCTTTTATCCTACAAATTATGAACTGAGAATGAAAGTAAATGATTGTATAAATGAAATAATGTTTTAAATAAAAAATAATTATAAGTTAATGCAACAAATGAAATATATTAATTCCTTAAAGGAAAAAAATGAAATAGTTACCAGCATATGGATTATGAATCAAGAATAAAAGACCAGTGCCTAATTAAATGGGCAATCAGAGTCAATATTATTAGTTGAAATGTACAACTTTATAAAGTTCAATATATTTAAACTATAAACAATTTTAATAATTTTGATGCGACAGATCAATTATATAAACGCAATTTAAATTAGTCTAAAATGCACTTTAACTCTTGCGGAGACAAATTAGACATAAATACGGAAACAATAAAATATTTCACAATATTTACGTTTATCAAATTTAAAATGCAATAATGACCCAGTCCACTTATCCGAATATTAAAATATTTATAGAAAATAATATATTTTTTTTAATAAAAGAAACAACTTATTAATAATTTAAAACTCTAATGCAAATAAATTAAAATAAATATTTCTTACTGATCCAAAAATAAAATCGTATTGGAGACGCTCCTTATGGATGATTTATCTAATACAGTTCGACTCCAGAATCGCACAAGAATTTATTTGATAATCCACCATCCACAGGCTTAGTTAAAAAAATATTTTCTTTGCAAATGAAGAATATAATACATCATCGAGCATAGGATAAGCAAAAGTTTAAAATATGAATACGAGAGAGCATAGGATAAGAAAAAGTTTAAAAGTTTAGGATAAGTAGGTAGTGGCCTCTGCAGAGATACAGGCTTTGGACTCAGTAGTAAAGGAGTTGGAGAGAGTAGTATCTTGCATGAAATTAGGATGCCCGGCTGCCTTTATAGTTTGTTTTAAAGAACAGGGATGGCCAAGTGTGGAGACTACAAAGATGCGATAGGATTGGGCCACGAGGAGAGATCTTGGTATGGAGAGTCGAGTAGAGGCTTTGACTTAGGAGATAGTGGAGATATGCAGGGATGCATATAACACCCTTTGGAGGAGCTAGGCAAATCAAGTAGCAGTTGAGACGGCTTGGGAGGAGTCAGCTGGTAGGCTAGCCTCGGAGAAGGAAGCCTAGGAATCCGAAAGGGCAGCCTTGTTAGCCAGACAGAGTCAGCTATAGAAATTGGCAGCAGAGAAGGAACAACTAGCAGCAAAGAAGGAGCGAGTAGCAAATGAGAAGGAGAGAGAGGTGGGAGAGATTGCTGGAATGATGCAGTTAGCTTTGGAGCTTCAAATGGAGGTGGAAGTGGAATTGAAAGTTCGGAAGGAGCAAGTGTACAAGCTACGGGCAGAGTTGAATGAATTGAGGGGATAGACAACTACTACTCCAGGGATGCATTCCTCTTCTTAGTAACAAAAAATGATGTAATTAGTTGTTTATTTTGAGTTTTGTTGTTTTATCGTCCGGAGACGACTTTACTTTTTGGGGGGGGGGGGGATGATGTTGTCGGTAAATTCTATATTGGAGCCGATGGGTAGAATAGCATCCGAACCGTGTGTGACGGTTGAGTCACCCCTTTGGGAAAGTATATGTACACCGTCTAGAAAGGACTTTGAAATCGTCATTGTAATGAGCATAATCATATTGTAAACATTAAAGTGCATATTGCATATATGAATAAAGTATTTGTTCTGTGTTATATCTTACTGTACTACATGCGATAAGTATCCTTTTACCCTGTACGGTAAACATTCTCTCCTTCGCATGAGACAAAGAGATGCTTCCTCTCCTTCCATACTTATTCATTTTCACTCTCCCTTAGCTCATAATTTTTCTTTAATATCTGATTTCCAAATTTCACCAGTTTTGTAGATTTTTCAAGTTCTACCCAAAGAAGACCTTCTAAATCCAAGATTGGTACCAACCCCACTCTACTACATAAACTTACTAGCAAAAAGAGGGGGTCCCCATTTGCAATGAGGCGATAGTGTGAAAACCTCACAACAAAACAAAAATAAAAACACAATAACGAAATTTTTTAGTTTAGGATTGAGGCTAAGGCATTTTAATGTTCATTTTAAGTTTTTTTGCTAGGTGAACTGCATGAACCGACAACATCAATGCAAATAATCTATGTCTGCAAGCACAAAAGTACGACATATATAGAAAGCCTGTAGACACACTAGCCCAATGAGGGTATGGAGGACAAGTTAATTGGCATTATCGTCAACAACATTAATGCAAATGTTCAAACATTTGAGCACATTGGATTCGCGAGGGTACAAATCCCCCAATCACAATAGTTCGGTGGAGATTTGAACCTTGGTGGGAACAATGACATTGCCATGAGTTGAATCATCAAACTATAGGACGAACCTTATAAAATTGAGTGCAAACAATCTCAATTGTTGATGGGGTAGAGAGCAACCCCAGAAGGTTGAAATTGAGCTTTTGGCACTATAGACAAGAAGCCTCACCATTTCACGTAAGGTTTCCGCTAAAATTAAGGGCAAACAATCTCAATTGTTGACAAAGTAGAGAATGCCTCTAGAAGGTTTGAACCTTGTTTGTTGGCACTACAAGCATAGTTTAAGTTTTACTTTGAATAGATTTTTCATTCATTTTAGAGTTGAAATCTAAAACAATAATTAGGTCTTTCTTTTAATTTTGCCTAATGAGGTTAAACATTAAAAACTTTCGATTGCCCATAAATTTTTAGGCTATGCTCCATGACACTAGCACCTATTGTTTTAGGACCAGCTTTTTGGTTTTTTAATATAAATCTTCTTATGGCAAAAAGTAAAATAGTTATTATAAGAGTTTCATAATCTTTTCTAATAAAATAAAGCACAGTATTCCATATGAAGTATCAAAATAATTTTCTTCTTCTATCTATATGAAGATTGAAAGTGTTGAGAGACAACTTGACAATGCATGATTTTTCTTAGGTCCTAGCCCCCTTGTGCATTATGCCTCATTTTGCCTATCACATATTTACTTGAGAAATCTTTAATTGGGTCTCCCTTGGTCAAAGGTGCCTAAGTTTTACTCGTTTTCATCCTCCTTGTTCATAGCATAAACTAGGGATTTCAAAATACCACGAAAGTCTTAAGTTTGGGAGTATTTGGGTGATTTTTTGATGTTTTTGTGGAGTTTTGGGTTTCAGTGGAGATTTGGATGTCTTCCTCTTGTTTGACCTCCTATCTTGACTGCAAGTCTTCCATGAAAACTCTACAAAGTTTATGGGGTTTGTTGATGTGAGTCTTGTTCCACCACATGCAAAATCAAACACATAATGTTTCAAGGTGAAACACCAAACATTCAATCCTCTCTTGAAGAAAGACACTTCTTATTCTATGACTGCAATTAAAGGTCATAAGATGACATCAAGGTTCCTTCTTAATGTGGATATTCACTTAGTTGAAAGGATGTGATTTGCTAGATCACTAAGTGGACTTACACTGTTTTCCAAGCAGTTGATTCTATAGATTTGGCTTTACAACTTGCAGTGGACATTTATTTCAATTTTTAACTTATGAAATGCAACTTAAACTTGCAAATTTAACTACTTCTACTTCTACCTAGGGATATATGGAAAAGTGGATACACTTGTACTCTAAATGCAGTCTTGTCATTGACTCCACTCACCTAGTGCAAGCTTTTAAGGTGTCTCCAAAAGATTTTTAAATCAATACCCTTTCTTTAATCCCATCAATGGATGCAAACTAAAGATCAAGTATAAATTGAAGTTAAGTGCATTCAAATGCCATTTGACTAGACAAGACACGACTCACAATCAATAAGTAGCTTGTGTTTGGTCTATGATTGAGTCAAGCAAGTATGCATTCACAATTACTCTTATCCATTAAAATTTACAGAAAGCAAATTCTAACTTAACAACCTGATATCAAATCTATTCTAAGTGAGGAATGTAGATCACTATGCAATGCAATACTTCTAACTTGATCACAATAATTCACCATGTAAGACACAACAATGAATAGGAGAGCAAATTTGGTGTATTTTAGCAACAATTCTCCTTTGCAACTGAGGAGAGCAAGTCTTATTTAGGGGATGCAGCTACAATTAATTGCCAAGATTAAACAGAATTAGCGACCCAAATTAATCCATAGTAAACCCTAATTAGGATAGCCACCCTATCATTCAATGCAATTAAAGCAACTTCATATGGGCCAATAGGAAAATTATAAAGTTTTATCAACTAATCAAAAGGCACCAAATTGTAGATCAATTAGAATTAAGCACTTAAACTATCAATCGATGAGAAAATTAATTACCACTTAGGCTTTTAATCAAATCTTCCTTTAGAAGATAATTCCCTTTTTTCTTTTCCCTCTTTGCTAATTCAGTGAACTTGGGCAAAACACTATTGAGCTCATCCATCGGAGGCATAAACACCCTTGGCAACTTCCAGTCAACCATGTTTAACTTAGTTGTACTTGTGGAAATAGTCTTCTCCCAATTTGTCATGTTGTCTTGTCTTGTGGCCATGAAAGATATGACAGTTGCAAATTTCCTCAATATTTCTCTCGACCTAGTAGGTGTTGTACATTCTCTTAATGTAATGTTAGGTTCTCCCTTGTTTTGTGCTTAATTGATATGATGGCTATATCTTCACTCGGGTCTTCGTTTGGATGTGGGATTTCACCTTTTATGGGAAAATCATCATCTTCATTTTCCCCTTGTGGAGGAAGGTTTCCTGTTATCATAGTTGGACTTAGAGGAGAGTATTTGGAAGAACTTTGGCTAACACTATCCTTTGATTTAGAATTGACCTCTTGATTCACTTCCTTTTCCTTCATTGGCATAGTCTGTCCTTGTTTAGAATTGCACTTTCTTTGGATGAAGGAGCATTTGGTTTTTGTTTCTTGGGTTGTGGCTCCTCAATCCTTATCCATTTGTCTTTTGAGTTCTTACTAGGTGGGGCTTTCCCAACATTTTTCCTCTTTTTACTAACATCACCTTGTTCCCTTTCTCTTGATGCTTGGGCCTGTTCGGATGATTTTTCTTCAACTTCCTCTACATCCTTCATCTTTTCATATGTCAGTGGAATTCCTCTACTTATGGTGCTTTAAGGCTTGCTCCTTTGTAATGTAGACCCCCAATTTACGATATAGTATATTGAAAGTTTCTCTAATTGTTCGTTCAGTGAGGAGGATCGACACTCTTTTATCTTTACCATAGTGGATTTGCCTTCGGTTGTGTTTTGTAGTGCATAGCACACTCAAGTACTAGTTCAGTACATTGCATTATAGGAAGAAAAGTAGCTGTTTGAACAATCCCATTCTTGATCATCCTTCTAGCGATCCTTGAAGGACTTCCTCAAGCATCTTATCCCTCACTTGCCACATGTTGATAGGTCCTAGATTGGTGTCTCCAATCTTCTTGGTCTTTGATGTGAAGCCCATCTCTGGCATGATATCCTTCGTATCATTTTGGTTTGGAGTTGCCAATCCTTTTTAAATTTGCAGCCTTAGGTCCCGACATCCTTGCCCTTGCAGTCAACATCCAAAATTAGTTTTGAATTATAAAATTTATTTGGAAATAAGATTTTACCTAGTAATAATCCCTTTCAAGAAATTATTGTCAATTTATCTACTTAAGCCCAATCGAGGACTTTATTAGAGACAACTTAAACTTCAATCCCATAGCTTTTCAAATAATATTCATTAACAACTTGAATTGAAGGTAAGTCTGACTGATTTAAGCTCAAAATGTGAATGTTGAAAATTCTGATGTTGACAAAATAGCTTTAATATTTTGACGTGGAATGAACTTTCTTCAACAATCTGGGGTTTCAAATGAGTTTGATGTCTAATAATATGCCCAAATTTAACCTTCTTTTTGCGCTTTATCTCTGATTTTAGAGAGAACTAGTGATATCTTCTCTCCATAATTCCCAAAAATCAGTCTCTAAGCCTTGAAATTGTTGGAAGAGAGAAGTTAAAATCATTCTTTGGTAAGATCAACTTCATGAGGAAGTTAATAATGGAATTTGGAGATTATTGCTATGAGCCACTGAGATAATAAAGTTGTCATTGAAGTTTGGTGATTTCTTGATGTATCTTAATGGTTGCATGTTTGTTCCCTCATTTAGTTTAGAATTTTCTTTCAAGTACTTAGATGAATTTGATTGATAATATTGTTGTTGTGAAGTCACTTTGCTCATTTCTTAAGTGATTCTTAAGCACGGTGTAGGTTGGTTCTAAGCTTTTTGTCAAAATTTTACTTCTATCTTTGATATATATTGTTCGTTATGATGGTATTCATCAGGATTGAAAATCCTTTGCACACCTCTTGAAGATTGCACCAACTTTGCATAGTTGTTAAATTTGGCCAAACAAAGTTTGGTAGACTTCATTACAATACTCGTCTTTCAAATTCTTAGGAGTAGAATATAACTCATAAACCTTATTCTCCTTTACTTTCTGCATACTTGAAGTCAACTTGAGGTACAAAACGTTAGGCTCCTCGACAACATATCACATCAACCATTGAGCTTATCCACAGTCAAGAACTGGCAGAAAAGGAACCTTGGAATGAATTGTACGATCTTTCAGTCTTAGCATACACACAATTTTGATCAAGAGAGGATAGGATATTTCAATACTTTGCTCTGTTGTTGGCAGGTCATAAAACACACATCAACAATAACGTAACATGAGGTGGTGGTAGTGGAACAATGGTTGGGGGGGGAGGAAGGGGGGTTCCTTGGAGTCCTTACATCTTGGGATTGCTCGTCTTGGAAATGGTTAATTTTTCAAGATGGACACATCCTTGTGGAACTCTATCCATAACTCACATTGTGCAAATTAATTTATATAAATTTGAAGGTCTTATATGTATTTTTAATTCATTAGACCTTTCGTTTCTGCACTGTTAATTTCTGGACAATCTTACAAATCTGGCATTTCTGGTACACATTTTCATTTCCATGCAAGTTCATTTTTGGTAACTTTTTTGTGGAGACAAATTAGTCGCCAATCAATACAAAGAAGGCAAAAGGTTGTGTACTACAAAGCACAATATAAAAATCTATTTGTGTTTCAGCATAAGCTGCTTATTCACCCATTTCCTTTTTATTAAATGGTAATTGAATGGCATCAAATGTCTATTACGTCAATGTTTTAATTCATGGTTTGCGGAACAAATTTATCTTTATTATTTGAAAAATCTTATTGAAACCATGTATAAACTCGAATCTGATTCTTAATGATGCTGAAAAATATCATCAATTCAAGATTGAAAGATTTGAATGGTTTTCCCTAAATATGATTATATACATTACAGCGTGAGAAACGGCACACAATCTACCACATTATAATTTCTAGCCTTGCATTTAATAGAATTATACCAAGTAAAGCTAGAAAATACTTTTAGGATATAATTGTATTAATGTGCAATGGAGTTTCTGGTCATTGGGTTTGAAATAGAAATTAAAATAGCCTGTAGTAGTAACCGAAAGCTGTTAATTAGTTTGTAAATAAATAAATGTAAACTCAAGTACAAGGGGGTGTACAAAGTGCCTTAATTTGAAAGAAAGAAAAATCAAAATCAATCAAATCTATCATAGAAAGAATGGAAGGATGATTTTGGAACTCACTGATTGATCGACTTTTGAAAGCATGGATAAGGTTCAGTTTTGATATAAGAGTGTTCATAACGAATTGGTGGTATGAAATTGTTCCTCCTATGATGCTTCAAATCACACTGATTCTCTCTATGGACAATCCCCTCAACAAATCCATTCTAAATTTACATCCAACTCCAAGTTGATGCGAGTTTTGTATCACGTACATAACATATTAGGATTTGAATATTCAATATGGAATATCAAACATGCAACTCCTCTCTTGAAAAGTTATTGCCTGTGAAGACATAAGCAATAGCTCCAATGTTCCTTACACCGTTGGATACTCGCTCAGTTTTATCGATGTGATTCGCTGATAATCACTTAGGCGGCCTTACGTAAATTTTTGAGGATGACTTGGACTTTGATGGGATGAAGGTGATGGTGGCTCGGTTTGTGAAATGTGCGGAAGCAGATAATGTTGATGGTGGCGATAGTGGAGGATGTGTTTGCCAATGGTGATGTTGATGGGAAAGTGATGGTGGTGGAAGGTGAGTGGATGCGTTTTGATACTTGATCTACTCTAACTTTCTCCTCTCTGAACTTCAACTACCCAGCTACTCACTATTCTACTCCTACTCCTATGAATGGAAGGTTAGCAAATGGACGGGGATCGAACCTAATGAGAGCTGACTAGTGGCCTCACTTCCACAGGTGCAATGATTCAAAGGAATAATAAACTAGTTTACCACACGAGGCTTCCCAACCAGCCGCTAGGATGCTAGTGGTCTAGTATTGATCCCTATCAAACATTTACCATGGCTACCATACAACTATTCATCTACTTCACTCCTACTTAAACAACTTGAAATGAAACCAACTTTAACAACTTGAAAAGAAATCTAAGTAAGTGGAAGTAGAAAACATGCAATAACACCCAATGTTCTTAATCAACATGCAAATCGCAACAATGAAAAAGAGGGCAATTTTGGTATTATCTTCGCAACAATTTCTCCGACCCTTTTACAAATGAGAGCAAATGGCCTTTTATAGGGGCCAAAAATACAATGGATGGTGGAGATCAAAACAAGATCAATGATCCAGATTGGATCCTTAAAACCCTAATTAGGGTTGCCACCCCATCGGCCAATAAGAAGATGCAACCTCATCAATGGACCAATGAAAAAAGTGCAAAAAGTGGCAACCAATGAGAAGGCACCAAAATGGTGGCCAATCAGAAATAGACACTTGTCCTATTCTAGAAGAAAGGGGAAATTTGCCACTTGGGCTTACATCAAATGATCTTCTAATATAAATCTTCCCTTTTCTTTCATTTTCTTAGCTAAGGCAATGAACTTAGCTAGCCTTTCGTTAACTTCTTCCATAGGAGGACAAGGTGTGTGCTTCACCTTGAGTTCCGTTGACTTCACCACGCTGTTCGCTGCTTGTAGTATCTTTTCGTGATCCTTCTCATATTCTTTTGCAAATCCAATAAAAGCGCTGAGAGAGGAAAGGGTGCCCAAATGTTTTTTCTTAATAGCAACCTTTCCTAACTCATCTAGTCTTGATCCAAAATCTGTCTCATTGATATCTTCTTCTCTAATATCCTCAAAATCAAGTGGCACCCCAACGTCGCTCATCATGGTTGAAATAGAAGTGTCGACGCTTGGATTGTGTCGTGCAATCTCATTATGTATCTCCTCAAGTGTTCTAAATTTGGTAGTCAATGCAACAAACCAAGATTCAACTATACTCAATCCTCTCTCATCAACCAATCTGGCCCTTTGCAAATATGCCTTTGGTAGCCCAATGAACGCTTGTAGCCTAGGAATAGCCAAATCTCTGATGGGAAGGAGACCCTTCCACTCCTCTTCGAATAACCTGAACTTGTCTCTAATGGCCACTAATGACTGGAATGTCGAGATGAAGGAAGGTAAGAAATTTCGCCCATCTTGGATTGTATCATGGAACCAATCCCTGACTTCATGTAGCTGAGCTGATATCTCTTCTAAATTGGTCCCGCTGTCTTGAGGAAGGGCTGCTTGGTGCAACTGTTGGATGGGCTGGCTATCTCTCCAATATTTCTTCTCAGCCTCCAACTTTACTATCCTTTCATTTGCCTTCCTTAACCTTTCTCTGATTGATGCTATACCTTCCTGGACCTCCTCACACTCCATATCATCTGTATTCCTTCCCAAGTTATGTTCTACTATCTCATATTCTTGGGCCACAATCTCATTTACTGCCTTGTTGATTGTTGGAATAGCAATCTGAACCTTTCGGTGATCATCATTGTCACTCTTGATTACCCTTGCCACCGTTCTTGCCATTTGTCTTTGGTTCTCCTTATCACCCTTTTCCATTAACCCTTGGATGTCCTCAGCTGTATGGGCCGTTACCACCACGCCTCTTGGCATAAGCATTTGTCTTAACCATAGTGGTGTAGTGCATCTCCCCAATCTGGATTTGGTTCGACTAACAAAGCATCACCAACGGCCTCGGGTTCCTGACTTATTGCCTCGATGTCGATTGGTCCATCTTCTTCTTTACTAGTTTCTTACATATCATTTCCTTGCTGGTTCGCTGAGAGAGGGGAGTACTCGGTGCTTTCACTATAGCCACTCGATTCCGAATCAGAGCTCACCTCCACCGCGGCCCCTTTATCATTTGAATTGACTTCTTGGCTTCTAGCCTCAATTATACTCTCTCTTGATGGCGCTGCATGCTGTCTTTTGGCTAGAGGTTCTGGATGTTCTTTGCCCTTTTCTACCTCCAAAACTTTCTTCTTGCTATTTCTGATCATTTCTTGTTGCTAGCTATCTCCTTCATTCCTTTGTCTGACTGATTCTGCTTGTTTCTCTTTTGGTTTCATCATCTCATAGGTAAGGGGAATCCTTTGTCTTTGTAGCTTCCTTAGTCCCTCATTATACCATGACTCGGTATGTAAATCCACTACCCTTGTGACTGCTTCCAAGGAAGGATCCTGATGGTCATCCCAATCCACTGGATTCAATTCTGTTCCTTCTACTGTATCATGGTCTTCTCTCAACACATTTCCATCATCCTCCAGTTGATCCGGAATATCAAGGCCTCTCAATCTAATAGCCCTCATCATGTTCACCGTCAGCCTTGAGAAAGCTAGCTTTCTCACATGAAAGTCATCTTTGGCGTTGGCTCAAAAGTCTTCTATAGTGGGAACATGCTTGAATTTGTTTCCATGAGATGCCTTGATAAGACCATTAGGGTCAAACCCTTGCCTTGCTTTGTACCATCGTAGATGATACCATTCCAATTCCTTCTCTGCAGCTTCAAAGGAGGCCCGATTTGGGCAACTATCATTGCAAATTATGATTGAGAATGAAATGCCTATTTTCTCTTCGTTTCTCATTATTCTATCATAGTGCTCAAGTTGTCTAGCCAATTCTAACAAAACTACCTTGTTGGGTGGGTACCTTGGAAGCCTCTTGGGACATACTATACTTCTTGCCACTCTAATGTATGTAAATTGCGGAAATTGGATGAACCAACTCCCAAACTTCTTAATTCTTGCTTCTGCTTCCGATGAAAGTCTCTTAGCAGGTGTCCCTTGTAATACCCTTATTGTCTTCGTGGCGAAGGCATCGCAAAATATCTTGTAATCTTTGTTATTGTGCAAATGGAGTTACGGATAGCATTCATGTACCAAATGTTGTCCCGGTCCGCTACCAACTTCTCCTAAGGCCTTAAGTCTCGGACTCTTGTACAATCTAGCAATTAGGTAGAATAGATAGGAGCCCATGTAGAATTGCCTTTGGTTTTGCACGGTTTTGAGTTGCAATTCTAAGTTCTCGCTTATGATCTTGGCCCAATCAAACCTTCTTTTCCCTCTCTCAATCTCATCAATGAAGAAGTACATCCAGTTTTTAAATTGCATCCCTTGAGCTAGGCCCATGATCCGACTGAGTAGAACAACGAGATCACCATATTCTGGTTTGAAATCTGTCTTTGTGAGCCTTGATGATCTGTTAACTCCTTTCCTTCCCTCGCGTATCCAATTTTGCTTTAGATGCATGTAATAGGCCTCTTGGTTATCTTGAAATGACTTAGTTGCTTGGTCCATCATCACAATCGTCATGCCCTTGTACTGGGGAATGTTGAATGTTTCTTCGATTGCTTGTTCGCCAATGCTGGCCAACACTCTCTTCCCTTCATCAAAAATGATGGAATTATTGTTTAGATCAAATCTAGATGCACATTCCATAATCAACTTTGGACAGGGCAATGTGGGAGGAAAAGCCACTGCGTGTACAATTCCGCTCTTGTAAATCCTTTTTGCCAAGGGGGATTGTCCTTCCTTCAATCTGTCCCTCATCCGTATCATGTCCACTGTATCGATATTGGTGTCGGTTATTCTCTTCATTTTTGAGAAGAAGGAAGTTTTGGGCGTCATATCCTCTTTGTCTTTCTTAGTGTTCACCCACTTGGGATTCTTACTTGCACTATCATCCTCCATGCTCGTCGCCTTATTACGGGATGGTAGAGTGGTGGACTAAAAGGCAAGAAGAACCAAGCGGAGCAATCCTTAGACTAGAACGAAAGATAGATGTCAGCTTAAGCACCCCTTGCAACTCTAGAGGATGAAAATTCACCTTAACCAATAATCTTACAGCGACTTTTTCGGAACCTAGGATATGACTTTCAAGAAGTTCAAATCCCTTTGCAAATTAGAAATTTACACTTCTAGAACTATCCAACACTTGCCTTCTATGCAAAAATCAAACTTTCATATGTATCTCTTCTCCCAACAAAATTGCCAAAATTTGGTATCAAAATGCAGTCCTAAACAGGAAAAAAAATCAGACCTTCACCATGAATTGCCCAAAAATCAGAATCAGATCTGCCTCAATAAAATGCCAAAAATGGAAAATTTTGCCCTTGTCTCAAATTCGCCCAAGCATGAAGTCTGAAATCTACCCAAAATGACACCTAGGGCACAAATCGCAGCCCACAAATGGAGGAGAAAACCACCAAAATCTGCAAAAGGTCTGCCCCTTGAGAAATCGCCAAGCATGAAAATGGAGAAATGCAAGCAAAAAAATCGCCTAAGCATGCAAAAAACTGCCTTCCACAAAATTGCCTAAGTCTGGAAAAATCTGCTCCTTGAGAAATTCGCCCAACATGGAGAGGAGAAAAATGATTTGTGAAAATGAAATGGGGAGGAGACTCCCTTTATAGCCAATTCCCTTCTCCTCAAAGCTGGCCGACCTGGTCTAGGACAAAACAAAAAACAAAAATTAAATCCAAGTTAAGGCCCACAATTAAATACTCAGCTCAAAAAAAAATTAATTTTGCCAAAAGAAAATTGCACTTTTAAATTTACCAATTAGCTCCAAATTGCAAAACGTAATTAAATGGCCTTGAGGGTGTTAAATACTTCCATTTAATGAGGGTTTAGTAATTAATATGTCATTAAATTTGGATTTTGGCTAACCAAAAGCCAATTTTTTCAATATTAAATTACTAAATTCATTAAAAACTTTAAAGTTTTCAAGGCAATTAATCCAATTAAAGCCAATTTTTGCAATTTTCTACCAAATTGATTTTGCCAAGCTAAAATAAAAATAAAATAAAATTGCATCTAGAACCAAAAATCGATTTTTTGCAATTTTCCTCATTCCAACAAAATTAAAATTTTTACCAAAGAAAAATTTGAGATTTTCCAAAAACTTAAGTCTAATTAAAATTTCCTTTTTGAAAATCATCCAAATTTACAAAATTAAGACCAAATTTTCAAAAGAAAACGTCTAAGTACAATATTCACAATTTTATCTTGCCAAGTTGAAATTAACTTAGAAAATTATTCGGCCTAGGGATAGAATTGATAGCTTTGGAAAATCAAGTTGAAACCGGGGGAAAATAAGCTAAGCCTTCCCACATTTGTCCTGAAGTTGCCAAGGCGTGAAATTTTCAAAACTCAAAAATTTTGGGCAATCCAAAAATTTGCCGAGGCGATAAAAAAAAGGGGGGTTCCCAAGATTTGGGGCGATGTGTGAAAACCTCACAACAAGGTGAATGGACCTAAGTTTTCCTATTGAAACTTGAAAACTCATTGAGAGATTTACCAACACTAAGTATAGAAGACAAATAAAGCACAATGTGACTAACAAATAACAATGATGGGCGAACAAGAGCCATAAAATCATTTGCTAATGAAGGCAAGAAGGAAATCTTATCAAATATCAATCTATGCATTTGAAATAGAGTTGTTTAAGCCATTGTTAGTCAGTGTGAGAAAATGTTCAGATGAGAGTATTTGAGGTTGAAAGAACATGGTGGGATAACATGAGAGGAATCAAAGTACTTCCTTCAAAAACCCACCAACATCCAAGGTGGGGGTAACTCTCATGGTAGAAAAGAAGCTCATATGATGTGTTTGCCCCTATGGTCTAGAGGCACTTAGTAAGTAGTAGATCCATGTTGCAAGGGTGGAGCTAAGTCATGCCAATAAGAATGAACAAAGTCATGATATTTGAGGGAGAGTCATTTGAAGAGCTTGAGTAGTAATGGTGTGCGAAGAGAATTGTTGCATAACTGATCTATGAGTATTGATATGTGGAATAGTGGTATTCAAAGGCTGTTTTGTGTTGCTTGTCACTTGCATGGGTTGGAAAAGAGGGGGCTTTAGAGCCTCTAGATTTGCCTCTAGATTTCCCCCCTATAGGGATTTGCGTTGGACGGTGAAGGTCTCACAAAGCAAAATAGGCAAGTTCTATTGGCTTGAATAGTTGAAGAAAGTAGATAAATTGTTCTAAGTCCTTGTAGATACAACAAAATCCTCCTTGGATTCCATAGAGATTTGGGTTTTTGAAGATAAAGTGTTTAATGATTTCCAGTAGAGGGAAAAAGGACAACAAGTTTGGTCTTGAAGAATGTAATGATTTTGTTTTGACATATAATTGGTGAGAGCACACTCTCAGCTGGCCAAGTCTTGAGCCATGTGAGCAATGATATTGGGTATAGTGAAGGTTGTGAATAAAACCATCCACCATTTGTAAGAAATACTCTACATCGAAAGCTAGCTTGTGGCAAAAGGGTTCATGGCGGGAGATCTAGGTCGTCTATAGCCTATCAATAATGATGCCAGTAGAAAGTAGCAGCCACTTTGTTGCCAAGTACCAATAGTGTGCGTGTCTAGTATGCTATGGTAATTGTTTGATTGATATTATTGAAAGAATGAAATGTACATATATAGGCAATTACATTGTTGATGTCTCCTATAGAAACAACCAAACAGTAAAGACTAAATAAGAACGGAATCTAATCTACCAAAAAATACAATATAGATTATAGACCATTAAATTATATATACAAATATCATTCAAATATACTCTTATAATGGTCAATCTGTCAACTACACCAAGTTTCTCCTGAAATTTTACAAACTTACTTGGGCCCAAAGACTTGGTGAGGATGTTTGTAGTCTAATCCTCAATTGGAACATACTGCAACTAATACCAATCCATCCTCTACAAGCGTGTGGATGTAATGACAATGAAACTTAACATGTTTTGTCCGCTCATGGAAAGACTGTATTTTTGGCAAGTTTGAGCACCCCTTGATTGTCGCAAAATAGACGTAAATAACCTTGATGCAGGAGCATCCTTGGGTTGTTGGCTATCTCTCATCATCCAAAAATAGTTTCTTTATTTCCTGTTTTCCAGCTCCAGTCTGAGCGTTTGTGGTAGTGATCATTGGATCACACGTTCCAGGTTATGCAAACTTGGTTTCCTAACAAGGACCTATCATGGATCATCTTCCTAAGGTTGCATGCCTTTATGTTTCGTATGCATGGAGATCTAATTCATTATTCTTGGGTGGTGTGTTTTTCGTTGGCATCATTAGGTGATGCGTGGTAATTTTCTTATGCGATGTTCATCTTCACTGGCAAGGTTTCATGGCTCTTCATGTGGGTTCTTGGTTAATGTGTGGAGCTATATCTTAGTTTGTGAAATCAATGAGTTTAGGGTCTTTGCTTCTTCCATATAGGATGCCAAAATTAGAAGTGCCCTTCACATACCTCAATACATGCTTTGTGGCAACCCATTGTTTAGCTCTAGGGTTTGTCATGAAGTGAGAGATGTAGCTCACATCAAAACTAAGGTCAAGTCTAGTAGTAGTGAGATAGATGCGATTACCCACTAGTTTTCTGAAAACAAACTCATTCACCATAGGTGAATCCGATTTGGTAGGCAACTTCAACCCTTTCTTCATGGTGTGGATGTAGGTTTGCAATCTTGCATCTAAAATCGGTCTAGCAAATTCCTGGCTTACTACGACTTAGATATACAAATATTATCATATGTTTGCCAAACCTCAACACCAAAGCAGTAATGCAGAAGTTCCAAATATGTCATGTCAAATGACTGTCAACAACTCCTTTTGATCTGCTGGATGATAAGTACTCAAGTACTAATAATAATGAAATCATTGACATTGATGACATGTAGAAGAATATTACGTTGAGTTCCATGCTTGGAACATAGTATACATTGAGGAAAATTAAATTCCTCCCTCCATAGTGATTTTATACATTGCCCTTTTTGACAACAGTGTACTCTTCTCCTCCAAAAATAATTGAATCAATGAATGGTGTGTAATCAGTGAACCAATCTGTCATGAACTGTAATTGATGTAGGCATAGTATAAATATATTTATAATACAAATGTAATTTGTTTAAAACATCTCACTTAACTTATAAATACATAGTTAATCAATATAATATTACTAATTTCTTAATCAATATACTGTCAATAATATTTGATTAAAAAATATAGTGTCAGCCAATATTAATAACTAAATAATAATGTTAATATATAGTATTAATAGCATTATGCGAATAATGAATACATGTTACTTAAGCATCTACCATCTACTGATTATCAAAATACTAATATAATCCTTATAAATGTTAAGACATTATTGGATTGTAATAAAAAATAGAAAGGAAACAAACTACAATCAATACTAATCATTGGTTATTTATTAATCAAGAAAATATGCCGACCAGTGATATCAATGAAGAGTGACCATAAAACGTTGGAGACATATATCCATTCAATTACATATTAAAGACATGGAAAATGCATGCAATGATGGGGGAGTATGGAGTAGAAATATTAAGAAATAAATGAAGGAATTAAAGGTGAAAGGACACTGAATAAAATAGAGGGAATAAAACGCATTGCAGATTTACTAAAAGTGCAATTAAAAATGGAGTGAAAGAATATTTGGAGAAAAGTAAGGAGAGTCAACGAATTCACAAGTGGGAAGGAGGCATCAAAAAAATATACATTACAAATGCATGTACTAAGGAAAGAAAAAGACTTCACACGTAAGCGTAAATGACAACTAAATTAAGGAATATCCATTATAGATAAGTTATATAACTTGTTTTAGTAGTTTAAGTCATTTTTTGTAATTGCATGTGAATTTTGTCATATAAGAGATAAGGGACTAATTAATTACATTATAAATAATAAGAAATAAATTTAGATTATATAATTAAACATGAAGTAATTTGAATATGTATTGATAAATAATTAATTAACTGATTATAAAAAATATATAATGAATACATTATAGAATTATGCTTTCTCATGATTATAAATATGTAATTATTTAATAATGGAATTCTCATGATTATAGATTATATAACTTAAACATATATACATATCATGTGTATAATATATTAGTTGTAAGGGAACATCTTATTAGAAATAGTCAAATATATATATATATATATATATTTGATAGGTAATCGGCTGAAGCTTAGATTATTTATTATTGTTAGATTTATTATTATTATGTGTTAATTTTGAGTAGATTCGAAGCCAAGACCTCCCAATGAGAGGTTCGCAATTTATTGATGCATTGTAGGCTCTTGCCTAGAAATAATCAAATATTCATATACATGATATTTACATAGTACAAGTATGATATGCCATAAATATGATATTTGAGAAGAATATATATATTTTATGATGCAAAGGAATTAAAATGTGTATAGTCCATCTCTTTATTCTCTCACTATAGTCCAAGAGTTGATAGATGGTGTTGTACAGGGAAAAGGTAGATTCAGTAAGTGTCAATTGTCCTACGACAAGTAAATCCATAATCTCCTTAGGGTTGAGTTTAAGAGAGAAGTAAAGAATCAAGACCTAAGCAAAATTAATTGTTAAATATATTATAAGCTTGGATGCTTATTCAGAAGTATTAGATCTAGCCAGTGTAACATGGGGGCTCACACCTCCCTCCCAAACCTTGATGTACCCATCCCCAAGATGTCCCCGCACCATGTTCTTGATTACCCAAGTACCCCCACCTCCGCATTTCGCAACCATGTCGCCGCTGGGATGGGTACTTGAATTTCTATTTGATTTTTGATTTTGAATGTTACTATTGGGTATGTAATATGTTACTATGTTGAATGTTCAATGGTTCTAGTTCATGTTGCAATTTTGCGATGTTCAAGTATTCTAATTTGGTATGTTCTATTGAAATGTCATTTCATAACTAGCATTTCAAGTTCTATATGTATACTATACAAGACCCCTCCTTGCCTCGTCCTCCCCTTGTCGCTATCCCCTAGCCGTCCCCCCACTGTACCAAAAATGAGGCCCATTTTCCTCACATCTTGAAAACTCTTTCTAGTGTCCCGCCTTTGCAACATATCCCTGTACTGGTGTTACACTGCATCTAGCATATATTTGTAATAATACATACAAAGTTAATTCTTTAATAACTCATTAACACAACTAAGCAGATAGGGAGTTTGCACAAGGGAAGGAGTAATTCAGTCATGTTGAGGCAAAGATTCCCAAAACAGGCTTAGTTTATGAGGGAGCCTCAAGTAGACTGTTTTTGTACTCAAGCAACATTAATTCTACCATCCGCCTTAGGGTTGGTGATTAGGAAGAAATGAAGAATTAAGGCTCAAGTATGTATTATAAGTCAATTGGCGTTTCTGATTATGGAAATGATAGATATTTAAGACTCTCTTAGTATGAAACAAACATAATCCAAATCCTAAATAGAAATTTTACAGAAAATCAAGTAAGAGCCTAGTAGGGGTCATTACACAATCTCAACAATGAGTAAAGTGCTGAGAAGAAGTTGAATCGATGTACTAGGTAGACAATTTGATGTGATCCATTGGGTGTTTGGCCATAAAAGGCAGATTCCTGCTTAGTGTGCTTTGCTACTTTGGCTTCTCTTGAGACCCTCCCTGCTTCTTTTGTTCAGAAGCCAAATGGTGCCAATAGTCTTTCTGCATGTGACCATACTTGTGGCAATAATTGCACTGAATGTTCCATTTTTAGAGGTTTTCTGGGATTGATCTAGGCACCTTTGCTGGAGAACCGACTATTCAATTTGTTCTGAGTAGAGGAGTTTGCTGTGAATGCCTGTTTTGTGGATGGCGAACTAGCACCTCTTTCGAACTGTGGTCTCGGTTGATCCTGTTGTAGAAGTTTGGTGCAAAGATCTTGAAACTTCAAGTCAACATGAGTTAAGGTAAGACTTTGGTAGACTTTTCAGAGTGATTACTACTACCATGTCTTCTTCCTCCATCGTTCGATCAATCGCCTCCAGTTGATCATAAATGTCCTTGATTTTTTTGAGATGCTCCTATAGTGACATCTTCTCGTCCATCATAATCAAGAAAAGCATGTTCTTTAGAAAGAGTGCACGGCTCTTGTTAGATGTTCCATGTAGGCCTTTTATATATTCTCATATTTCAGCAGCTGTCTTGCCTGAGGGTATATGAGGCAGCTGATTGTCAGTGACTGACAATTTAATGATTATCATGGTTTCCTTTTTCCACTTATCAAATTTATTTTGATCTTGACTCACTGTTGTAGGACCAGTAGACCCACCCAAAACAATCTGGTCTGGGCATTGATACTCAAAGTTGTCATCATCTGCTGCTTCCTGACGTTAGAGTCACAATCGTTGAACTTCTGATTTTTGTCCAAAATAATGTTGGTCAGAAATGCCCTTTTTTATGCTATTGAGGCACAAAAAATGAGGTGAGCAAAACAGGCTGAAGACTGACAAAAAGACAGACACTGATTGCACAAAACCTGAGACACAGGTTTCAATAATCAGAACTGTAAAACTTTGATTTTAAAACAACAGGGGGCAACCATCCTCTTAGAGTAGCAAAGTACTAAAAATGGATCTTTCTCATTAACGAAAGTTGAGGCCCCCATGGACCAGAGACCAGAGACAATAGGTGTGCAGATGGTCAGTTGCAAGGTATAGCCGTGGGGGTGCAAGTTTGGCTTAAACAAGGTTTGTAATTTGTTTGGTTATCTAGCTTTCAGTGTTTGATATAGATAAACTGTGTGTATGAAAGTTGATCTTCCAGTTCATGAGACACTCTGCAGCCTGAAGAGCTCCAGCAAACCATTTTCTTCATCCGGTGCATAGAGCAGTAGCAGGGTAAAGAAAAGCCTCTTCTTAAGCCATGCCTTCTATAGGAGCATTATTAGTCCTTTCATAGCCATTTTGATTATCTCGTGTGAGTCCGGGAGTGGAGAAGACACAATTGTTTTTGTGGGAGGATTTGCAACCTTAGCAATCTATATTTGTTTTTGACAAAGTTCATTGTAAGAGTGGGACAGGTTTGAGGAATTCTGTCATTTCTTGAAAAGACTATCAACTACCTTGGAACCATTCCTTTTTTCACCAACTTTTATACTCCCAATAGCATTTGCAAATGATTTCGCCATCCCATTCATAAACCTGTTGTGCCAATCTGGAAATAATTCTTACAGATCGTTACCTCATTTTTGTTATTTTGTTCAGAGGAAAGGATAAATGGATCAATCTTTGGACTGCCAATCTTTACTGCTGTACCAAGAACTGTGGTTGACTCATCCACTGCTTCCATTTTTGTAAATTTGCCCTCCTTACTATCACAATATTCTAAATCATTCTTGTCAATACAATCACCTCATTAACCAATCTGCTTGAAGTCACTTTGCAGTTCTTCCTGATTCCTCGAGCATTTTTTGTCTTCTTTTGCTACTTCACTTGCTCTTCTGTCTGCATGTTGGCTGCTTGGAATAAAACTAGGTATGCAACAAATTTGCATTTACATAGATGTATATTGTACTTTATGTTATGATTGTAAATTTGCATGTGAGTACTGTGTTTTGATGCTTATTTTAAAATTTATTGTTTGTATTTATTTTTGATTGATAGATCAAATGTTGAAAATATTTTCTAGTGAAATTGGTTTCGTGATCAGAGTTCTAAGCATCTTTATATTTATCTGAACAATTGTAATTCCATTGTCATTCAGAGCTCAAAAAATCACTTAAGGCGGTATTTGCTCAGTTTGGGAAGATTGTAGATGTTGTTGCTTTCAAGACCTTGAAACATCGGGGCCAGGCATGGGTTGTTTTTGACGAAGTCTCAGCTGCTACAAATGCACTTCAGAAAATGCAAGGTTTTCCCTTCTATGATAAACCAATGGTGAGTTAGTCACATGGTGTGATTTTGGGGCTGATATCAAAGTTGTCATGAACAAGTTATCTCCAGATTACACGTAATAACTAGTTAAAACTATCTTTTACATGTCAAAATCTCAGAATATGCCAATTTATATGGATTTAGTGCACAAGCAAAATAGTAGATGCGCAATTGGTTTATGTTTCTTGTACGGCTGGTAATCTAAGAATATACAGGTATTATATGGATATGGTGTGTAAGCCAAACATAGCTTTTTAAACTTTCTTTGCCCCTTACATCAGAAGGCCTAGTGTAAAAATCTATCTTATGATTTGACATTTAATGAAGGCGTAAAATGTTGCTTTTTAGTTCACAATCAAGTTTGGACCTAATTTTTTTTAAAATTTAGACTTCTGGATATCCACTTCATGAACAAATTTGAGAGTAAACTGAATCTTACCAATACTAACACTTCTCAATTAGCTTATGGCCGTTTTTTTTTTAATGTGTTTCTCTTTCACTTGGAGAGGTATTTGGCTCTCCATTTAAGTGCAAATGAGAAATTGTTATACTAATAATGTTAACTTCTGACTTGAAATCTAAATTTTTACAATGATGGAAGTTGCAAGCTCACATACATATTTTTAGTAAAATAGAAACATATTTTTGGAAGGTATGCTTGCTTGATTGCAAAACGGAAACAAAGAGAAGACATCATCTAAGGAGGTGTGTTACATCTCTCCAATTGTTTTACTAAAAATGTGAAGAAAAGGTATATACTTAGTTTAATCATAACGTAAAGATCTAGGGTGAGTCAAAGATTGAAAATAACATCCAGCTCAATGACAAACAATTACATAGAAATGACATTGATAAACTACATACAAAATGTTAAAGATGAGACATGTAGCATGACAACTTGTAGTAATCCTCTCATTAACTCTGATTACAAATTATAAGCTTGACAAGGAGAGGTAGTTACATTACTAACTGCCTCTCAACTAATTAGATAAGTGCCTTTATTCATAAGTAACACACAGTTTATTGTTAATTTAATTACTTAAATTGAATTAAGTGATTACACTGTAAACAGTCACTCTGAATATTTACATCATAAAATTAACATTGGGATGAAGTGCATCTGAACACAACAGACATAAAGAATACTTGAAAACTCAAATTTCATTAGAGTCATGAATCATGATAAGGCCTTTATTCTTCATGTAGCTCCATATTAGTTTTAATAGTATCAAAATGTTGTTATCTTTGTCGATGTTTCAGTAGCAGGAGTTATCTTTCCCTCCTAAATTTGGCATAAATAAATAATCCAAATTTTCTTTGTAACATGTAGGCGATGAAGGGTCTTCACTTTGTAATGTCAAGACAATGAAGGGTCAAGACTAATTTATATATTCTTCCAGGAGGAATTCACACAGATACTACAATTTAAATATCTTTTGTTTGAGGAGATCGATACTAAGGAATTTAATAATTTTCTGCATGTTGATAGCTGCTATCATCATTGCTTTAGTTCAGCCTAGTGTTTGGCCAAATTGTAAATCATTCTTTTGCTCTTTCATTAAATATAAGTGATATATTTGTTTCTGGGGTTTTTTCCTCAAGTTGGAGGGTTTTGCTAGGATAATTCATTGTGTCCATTTTTGTATCTGTTATTTTTTTGTCTCATTTCTGATCATAAAAAGTAACAATCTTGTCATGAAACTGCTTTTTTGCTAATAGATTGTTCCACTGGTGTCATATAAAGGTGAATACATTTGTGGAAGCTTTTTCTGAGCTTGTGGAGATCGACTACTTCTGAATTTCTCTAATATTATTGAACTTTAAATTTATGCCACCACACAAGCATGGAGGACACAAGTCCCATCAACAAAGGTTTTGTCAATGGTTGAATCAGCTGGGTGCATAAGAAAACTGCTGACAGTTCTAAATAAGAGAGTTGTCTTGAGGAAGTTGCAGGATTCCCAGTGGCTGTTCAGGCTCCAGAGCTGAGACTTGAGTGTATTGCTCAATATGAACCATACACGTACTAGATCAAAATGCCCAACAAAGTGTTACCATAAATAGGATCTCCACGCATAATTGCTTCCGACTACCTGCCTGCGAAGTGTTTAACGAAATGGATTTTTGGAATACCGTGTCAAGCTACAATGAGAAGATAAGTGTGAATAAACGGAACCTATTAGTCACATGGTTCTAGATGCCAATGGGGAACAAAAGTAAGCTGCTAAAGACCTTGTATGGCACCAATCTGAAAGGAAAATTGTGGAAATCTTAGTATTGTTTCATTGGTTAAAAGGCAACAAAGATGCCCAGAATTTTGTTGAGCTTTATTACTACTTGGTGCAAGTGGTGTGTGCCTACAACAAGTATGTAGATTGGGCTTAAATTTTGAGCGACCAATTAGCCTTGTGGTTGCAGATTGCCAAAGCTCGGAGGCATTTCTTTATGTCTACATTTCTAATTTATGCATTGGCTGCCATTCAATCCTCACTCGATCTGCCCCATGTCAAAGAATTTGACAAGGAGTTCAAGTATATGATTTCTACCCTAATCTCTAGCTACATAATAGTTATACAGAGTTTGCAAAGGTGAACAACACCTTCACCATGAGGTATGTCGAGAGTTACAGGGTTGCTTGAAAAGAAGGTTATGCCCTAAAGCTATTTCTATTGTCACTCGGTTTGGCGGTTATTTTATCTAGTTCACTTCCTCCTATATCAGGGCAGTTGGCTTCGACGAATTTCTGTGGAAACTGCCACGATATCCCTAGGACATAATCATTCTAGTGGAGCTCTCTCGATATATCCTATAAGTGAACACTCTGTGCATAGATGCGCGGAAGGAAGGCATTGCTTTCCTTATCACCGTTGGAGCTTATTCATGCGCGTTGAGGTCAAATGTGAAGAACATGCTAAAAGTATTTGAGGAGAAGTATAGGATGGAGTCTTACGAGGTGTTGATGCTCAAATTCAACCCTGTGAATTACATAAGAAATAATCTGCAATTGGGGTCGAGCTTCAAGCATGTCCTTGAGCTCGAAGATTATTGGGTGGATTGTGACACTGAATTGGTGAGCAGAGAGATTTTATTCAAAGCTAACAGTTCAGCAAGTGAGAATGTATAAGGTGAATATTGATGTTGAAGGAATTGAAGACGACAGACAACATATGCAGTGGTCCACATAAAGAAAATCAAAGATACCCCCATCGATTTTGCCCATCTCTAGTGATCATAGCTCAAACCTTGGATGAGCTGATGGTAAGTATCATTCAAAGAATGGATAAGTGGGTAGAGTGGACCAAGGCGAGGAAGAAAAGAACAAGAGCATGGCCTTCAACTTTCAATCCCACACATGCCTCTCTTGCCACCGCCACCACTAGCAACTCAACCATGTCATCTCTCACGCCAGGTCCTGCACAAACCACTGGTAGAGGAGATGAACCCCCAGAGAAGGACATCCCTATCCATCCTACATGCAGAGGTGACCTGACCCCAAATATTGGACCTACCGGGGAAGAAGGGAAGGAAAAAGAAAAAGAAAAGGAATAGGAAGTCGAAGCAGAGACGAGTACTACTATGGTGGTAATCAATTTGGATGACTTAGATGGGAACTACCTAGATGATGGACCTGATGAAGACATGCAACCGTTGGAGACCCACAAGCTCAAGAAGGCTGAGGTAAAACTCCTATTTTTAGTACTTCTACTAACCTTGTTATGTTCCTCTTCTCTTCCAAGTAGAAGCGAACTCCTCTTGTGGCAAGGAAGCTCTTTGACGCAGATTCTCTCTAGTCTTCACTGAACATCTTGGCGATTGAGTCATGGATGGAGAACACGTTGGAAAAAAAAGGAATAGAGCAGAAGAAAGTGCTCATGCCAAGGATCTAATTCCCCATACAGTACAACCATTCGTACTAGTCTAGAAGACAATGAAGCCACACACTTTGGCTGCTCTCGGGAGAGATACCACCTCCGGCCTTGTTATGGAAATAGCTCAGGCTCAAGGAGAAGGAGCTTTGGCTTCTCTCTCCCTTGTGGATTTCAATGTACAGGCGCATGAGATGGGCCCTGTCCGCCACGACACCATGGTTAGAATGTGGAAGTCCACCAATCGACATATAGAAGGGGAGCTCAAGGAGTTGAAGATATCTAAAGCTTGCCTGAAGGCTTCTAATAAAGAACTTTCAGAGTATCTTAGGCAATTGCTCACCCCGCTGGCATTTCTCGTAGGGGATTCCTCCATCGTCAAGTCCTTCGACCTGTTTGCAGAGGAGAGCAAAGCTTTGATTGCCAAATTGCAAGAAGAAAGGCATTTTGGCCAAATTGGGCCGAGGACATGAAAATCAGGGTCTTACCCTTGATTGAGAAGTTGGACATCCTTTACAAAAGGGTCGTGAAATTAAACGAGATTATGTTCACCAATCTCAAATCCCTCAAGACAGATGTGGAGAAGTACAAAGATTCATGTTGTTGTTGCATGAACTCATGAGTTTGAAGGTTGAAAATGCCATTGGCTTGGGAGTCTTGAAGAACAGTGATGAACCCTTGTTGTATTGGATGTGTTCTCTAGAATTTAAAACAAAGAGTATGGTCAAGGCTGAGAAGCAATTGAACAAAGTACATGATTTGGTGAATAAGACAGAAGGGACCATTTTTGGTTACCTTCGAGAGCTACACATGGAGTCTCGCATGAGCAAAGATGGTGAGGTGGTTGACATTGAACACATGAAGACTGCATATCAAGATTTCATTGATGAGTCGCCTTGCCAATTTCCAAATCTCTGAACTCCATAAGTTAACCACATTAGATGGGATGATGACAAAGGTGTTAGAGAAGTTGCAAACCCAGGTCGACATTGTTGAGGGGCTAGTTACAGACCATGACTATTGGATGATTCATTCGAATAATGTGCAGATTCTCAACGCCGAGGATCTATTAGCCATCTTAGGGGCAATGAAAAGGTATAAGGCGAGCCAAGAAGTGCCAAGCTGACTGATTATGGAAGCTGAAGCGTTTCAGCTCCCCAAACTTAATTATTGCTCTGTTCTAAAATGACAAGTGTCATTCCCCTCTCATTTTGGGCTTCTCTTCTGCCTTCTTGAAGATGCTATCTTTGTAACAGCCGAAAGTTAAAGGGCCTATACGTAACATTTTAAAAATCAATGAAATGATTGGCAAATTTTGGTGTGAAATTCTTCCCCCATTGCATAGACAATTGAGTGAGTCTCGAGAGTTTTACCACTGTTTGTTGTTCAAATAGTTAGTTATCTTTATGTTTTGCACATGGGAAATGAACATAAATCGAATTGAATGGCGTTGAATTCAAAGTGAAGTTGAGTCTTTCCTTTAATTTGAAGTTAATGGTAATCAGAGTGTTACTAAAGGTTGGTTGTGTTCCTTTCACTATTCATTTGCATGTGTAGATGTTAATCAATTGCATTTATTGAACCGCTCATGTGAAAGTATCATAGTTGTATGTTTAATTAGATGAAAGATTTAGGAGTTCAACTTATTCATAGTTGTGAGTGAGATTTAATTTAGTTGCAGACCAATTTTCCTTCCTAAACCTTTTGTGGAGATGAAGGGTTTGGATACGACCTCTGTTGCTCTCGGGTTAAGAGCATACTCATGTTAACTAGGACTTGGACAAAATTCATTGCACACCTCATACACAAAGGAGCTGTACCTTTCAAATTCATAGGTAAGTCTCAGGGCATGACCGAGGCTTTCCAACTGTTGAGAAACAATTTTTCCTCTACCTATAACAAATGAATTTTCTTAACTAAAAAGATAGAGCTATATTCTGAATTTAAAACAGATATGAAAACAATACTTCAACCAATTTACTGAAGTGAACATCTTTAATTCCATTTTATGTGAAATTAATTGAATTAACATCCAACTGAAACAACAACCAATTGAAATAATTGATTTCTATCATAATTATAGAAAGAACTGAAATCATTACCATTAGTTCTATGATATTGAATATTCACAAGAGAAAGTAATTGCATAGTAAAGAATGGTAGAAGA
Organism: Cupressus sempervirens; assembly: GCA_028749045.1. NCBI lineage: Eukaryota > Viridiplantae > Streptophyta > Pinopsida > Cupressales > Cupressaceae > Cupressus > Cupressus sempervirens. The sequence goes on from CM053784.1 coordinate 323,647,433, forward strand.
ACATACAAAATCTAACTGGAGAGTCTCGTAATGGTTGTGCAAGTATCGGCTTTAGGATAAGAGGAGAAGCATTAGCTTAGGCTTAACCTCCCAACGATGGACCATATCAATCCCCACACAATCTTTTGATAAGAAAGACCCTCCCTACCCCGAGGCTTGGGGCACTATTAGTCCAACCATCTGAGCAATACCGATGTTTAGAATGTCCGCTCAGTAATAGACGGCCATGTCTGATTAACTGGTGCCATTGACATCATGTGATCTAAAGAAGACAAGCATGCCTTTAACGACCTTGGCCAAGGTTTTAGATGGGTTTCTAATTCTCGATCACCACCGCTCGACTTGACAACAGGGTAAGTAGATTGAACATGCATGGGCTTATTGAATAGTTCTTTAAAAATAAAGTTATCATGTCAATTTTGATTCCTGTTCTTTGTTTGTGTAGAACTTCCTTTCCACTTCTTTGCCCTCTCTCTTGCGCATCTAGCCGGGGTGAGTCCTGGGTGTCTGTTCATAGAGGATATCGATTCATTTACTGAAACTCAACTGATGGAAGATAATATTTTGTATTGACATGAAGCCATCCTTGAGACTCAAGGAGTTCTCTCAAGAAAAATCAGAGGATTATAATTTAGAATTAAAAGACAAGCTGATTCGAAAATGGAAACATAACATGACATACTCATTTGGTTTCAGACTCAACATGGTCAGATAACTTGATAAGCTTGATCGAATGAACTATTCAATAGTCTTACTTCACTTCACAGCCAACCATTGAACAAATAACATTGGAAATCCTTGAAACTCCCTTGCATCTAGATTTCGGATGCAGTAAATATACCAAATAAAGAATAGAAGCTATTCACATAACGTGATCAATGATGGATTTGAACTTGGTTAATCCCGACTGGCTGGCTCTCAAAATTTGGATTGCCAACATGGATTTCAGAATATTGGGTCCCTTCGATAGCAAAAACAGCAAGCTTGGATTTACTTCTAATGTTGGCCGTATGAAAAAGAGTAAGAAAATGAGAAGGAAGAATGGTGAAGGAAAGTAGTATTGATGATAGCTGCAAGACACACTATCGAGCTTTAAATGTAAAACAATATAGAAGGCTTCAATTGAAGCCACAACTCTTGATGACAGTTACAAGAAAATATTATTAGGTTCACCAATTCAAAAGAAGGAAATCGCCAAGTTTACTCATCATCTCTCATAGAGACTTATAATTCTAAAATAAAGAATTCGAAGGACTCCTTATTAAAAGAATTATATATATATATATATTTTTCAAATGGTGTCATCATACTATTATTGTGTCCAAGGTTCTACCTATTAGGACACACATATCTATATACATGCATAATTGGGAGAGTATTTTATCTTCATATCCTCTATCTATCTATCTATCTATCTATCTATATGTATATGCATATTTTAAATAGAGATGAGCTTGAATAATTTAATACCATGGTGGCACCATACCTTTATACTTATGTGCATATATATATATATATATATAATGAAATGATGAGAATACCAACATAAACCATTTAAAGGTACAAATTTTGATTATGTTTAAATATTTAATGTTTTATTTGTTGTCCAAGTAGCTCTTGCGTGTCCAATGTATGTACCTTGTTATGAAGTCGCTAGGTCCTTACCAAGGTAGTTATAGGTCATACCTGTTGATCGGATAAATGGACTGAGGTAGTGCCCCATTCCGTAGATCCCGTAAAGCAATGCTTCTCCCCGTCGTCTGTGCTTGCAACTACTTGTGCAACATTTTCCACAATAAGAACAAGTTCTCCATGATAAATCCATACCAACATATAACACAGATAATAGTAGAGAAACTAGTTAACTATCATCTTACAGTAAACAAGCAACTACTAACTACCATCATCAACATATGACAAGTAATGGCTAACTACCATCATCAATAAACAATTATACATAATAATTGATAACAATCAGATTCATATGAAACAACGGTTACACATGAATAGGAAAAAACAATAGTTTTTAACTAATCATCTCAACGACTATAATAAATTTTTAAATAGGTCAAAATTTTGTGATGTGACACTACTAATCAGGCATCAGAGTGGAACACAAAGAATATCTAAGGGAACAATCTGTTATTTGACACCCTGCGTGTGAGATAGATCTTTTCATACATGCTTGCATGTATTTTTTCTTCCTAATTGAATATGATTGAAGAGACTACTTAAATTGGTGAGAAAGGATCTAATGCACTCAAATTAATTGAGGTGGTCAATATTCTTCTTTAAATAGTAGAAGAGAAAAGACAACCAACTAGAGATAACCAAGGCAATACTGCCCCAGAGGTGATGACTGGTTATTCATTTATGGTTCCTCCTCGGATGGCATTTTTGACCTTCACCATGTGGTCGCATTCCCTTACTCTGATGATGCTCTTTCCCTACTCGTGAGATAGATCTTCGCCTACATTTGTTGACAAGGAAGGAATAGTCACCATCACTATTACAAAATTATAGCAGAAAACCATTTATAGTATTGTAAATACATTGTCTATCCATGAATAAAATCCCAAATATAAATCATTGACTAAATATTCCACATAAATGAAATCAGAATCATATTTCTTATTTTTAATAAATGAAATCCACTTAATTGATTATCATCTTACTTTAAATGAAACAATTATTATAGGTACATAAGAAAAGAATGTAATATTGCTTGCGTTGGAGCTGATGATTCACTTCTTAGCCTAATGTACTAATAATCATGAAGACAAATTTCATTCTTGTAATTTTCCTTGAATTCACTTCTTAACCTGTTGTACTAACAGTCTTGAAGGCGAATTCATCCTTGTAGTTTTCCTTAAATTCCTTAGGAGCAAAGGCATGATTGAACTTGCAACCCAGATATAAAAACACAACTTAGTTCGTCATTCCCTTCTATCCTATTGATCCTTGAATGTCCATCTTAAAATCTCCACCTTCCCTAAAAGTTTAAAACTTAAGAATACAAACTTCTTGAGGATGAGAATAAAACATAATTTTAGGAAACCTAAGGTTGTAGAAGTCTCTAAATTCCTCTAGCCTCCCTCCTTATTAGTTCTCACTGGATGCCCCTGTTCACCTCCTCCCCTCACGTTAGGAATTGAATGAACATGTCAGACTTGATATTTATAGACAGTACATTACTACTACTTGGAGGAATCCTCTTGGAGGCTTACGTCCGACAATGGCCTTCTATGGTGAGCACTTTCTGGAGATTCGTGATGGGGTTATTGTTCGTCCTAGCTACCTATCTTGATGTTGGTGTCATGTCCTCTCTAGGCTCCTTCAGAGTTGGTTCTCACCGTCTTCGGGGTCACACAATCCATCATATGGATAGAGATGATTGGATTTGTTAGCTTTGTACTTTAGCTGAGGTTGAGATAGAGACTCACTTTGTTTTCCATTGCCCTATCTTTTATGAGATCAGAGGGAGATGTCATTGCCTATTCTGGGACTATTTCTCTCTTTCAACATTCTTCAATTACATTGATCAGATGTGTCTTGCACTTTACCTTCAGAAAGCCACCCTACTCTGTGGTAGTACTTTGTAGTCACTACTTCCTCACTGTCATACCTCGGATCAGCTCATTAGTGCCTTTTTCTCACCCTTATCTCCACCACGGGGTGTGAAAAGGCCGTCTATAACTACCACCATCGATCACTCCACGTCTGTGAGACCCTGCAACAGTTTTTCCCGACAGTGACACTCCTCCAGCAACTCTCAAAGACAGTGCAAGGCTCATTTGCAGTTATATCCTTATGTGACCAAATTCTTTATGCCAACAAAGGATTCCTAGTCCTTCCCTTGGCACTTATCTTCTCTTCTTGTTTCTTGCTTGCTTTTTTCGGACACCGTTTGGTGCTCCTGCTTCTCTCTGCTATCTTGTTGTAAGCTGTCAGTCCCATAGACCCTTTTTGCGGTCTTTTGTTGGACATTAATAATATTATCTTATCTTATCTAGCATCACGTGAATTGTTTGAGGTCTTGGACTTTGCCTGGCATTTGATGTCAGAGATCTTTACATTTCAGTTTGAAATTTTCTCCCCATTTGATTGATTGTGTTACAGCTAATGACAGAGTGTATTCCCTTATTCACCGTCATATTGATGGTCTCAAAGGTAATCTTCATCTCTGTGATTTGCCAATAAATTCTCAGTTGCAGGTACATGACCGACCTTCCTGCCCAAATATGAGGACAACTTTATTCATCCACACCTTTGGATTGAATTGATCAGAACTCTCTTCAATCTGAACACCAAATTTCTGAAGATCTGCTTAAGATCGGAGATCATCACATTAGATATGCACAAGTAGTATACAATTTTGATTGGATAGTTGATCGAAGATGAGTAGTATACAATTTGGACTGGATACTTGATCGAAGATGGGTTTTTCTGTAACTCATTTAAGGAATTTTTTATGGCAGGCTTATGGTAGAAATGCTATTAGGAAGTGGAAGTCCAGGACTGTTTTAATTAAACTCTGGATGCATGATTATTGGAAGAGGACTTCAGCCTGATCAACCAGCTTGCCTGGCCTTGAATTGTGCTTATACTTTCTTGGACAGGTAGAAACCTGAGTTCTCATACAGCTCGTAGATGGCTTGGAATTTACTAAACCATTGTTCAATGTGCTTATGTCCTCAATATGTCCCTATAAACTGTGGGACATCACCTTTATACCAGTTTTCTCTGCCTTGGAAGCTCGTCAATTCTGTAAGCATATTTCCTATTCGTTGAAGACTTAAGTGCATAAGGGGTTGGTAATTCCATAGTGTAATGGTTAAATTGTCATATTGTGTTTCTTTCCACCAAGGTTTAACCCCCTACTGGCTGTTATTACTAAGTGATCCATGTTTGGGATGAGGTCCCTTATCTTTGGCGTCAATGGTATATAACTCCGGTTAAAAGCATTAACCTCAAATTTAGGAAAAAATACTTAAGTGCATAAGAGTGTCTATCAAATAGCAGATCACATAAAATTTTGTGACAAGCTGTTGATGAAAGGAGCACCTGATAATGGTCCATCTAATATTCTAAAGTATCCTTCCCCTGGAAAGATATGTTATGTAAATACTAAATAAGAATGAATATGGGCTAAAGGCCTTAACCTTTGGCAGCCATGCAGTAAAAACACAAAGCGTCATTTGGCATTTGGCATTTGTTCATCCTTGAATTCTGCCTTCTTTTGAACTCCACTTTCAAAAAGCTCTTTTATCATCATGGCATAAAGAGAAATCATTGATAAACCAATTGTTATTAGCACTATTGGCCTTCCAAGGCCCAACCACTATACCAAAAGATTGTCGTGAGAGTGGCATCCATAGGCATTAAGGGTGGCCTTGTGGTTACTCACTCGAGCATCCGAAGATTTACAACTATCCCATACTGACGCATGGCTGCTGGGTGACATTTCCCACATGTAGGGACATTACAGGTCCACCATGCTCTACAGGTCTCAACCTTGATACCTCATCATTGTTATGACAAGGCCAAACCACTACACGATAAGACTGGCCTGGTGGTGAGGCTGACACCCACAACTGTTAAGGGTGGGCCATAGGTGTTCCACCCAAGCATCCGAGGATTTATGACGACCTGATAGACACACATGGCTGCTGGGGCACATCCCTCGGCGCACGGACATGACAGAAGGAATTTAATGTGTTTTTATCTAGCAACCTCAGTGGTTAACGATATTGCTTCATATAGCTAAAGATGAAGATTTCAATTTTGAATCCATGAGAAGTTCTTGTGTAAAATTCTAGGTGATAATAATTTGGACATTCCATGATCGAATCTGGACACGTGAAAATGCTTGGAAAGGTGATTGTGGCAGTTAGTCTTGACTCCTGGTGCCATTAATTATTCCCACATCTTTCCTCTGCTTCTATTTGGACGATTCCTCTATGTCAATACAACTGATGTCTATAGCTCCAACCTCTTGTACCTCACTTTAGAAATGCTTTAATTTTGTCTTTGCTTTGGACTTCATGGTACAACTGAGTGAATGTTTAGTTATGGAAACAAATATTGGAAGAGGTGACAAGGGACTTTGGAATGAAGGCAATATATGTGAAACATTTGGTTTGCAAAAATTAGAAAGTAAATAAGAGTCTCATCTGCCCAGACTAAATTATTATTTCTGAATGACAATGGGACATGCATCCACAATAGCTTCATTTTTAAAAGCAAGTTGAAAACACTCAAAAATCATTAGTCACTCCTTTAAACGAGTCACTCATGCCATATATTGTGGACGAGTTTTCTTCTTACTCTTGGTGATTTCCACTGCAAATAATCTCACAAAATCGGTGGAAAAGACACGAGTTTGTAAAGTCTAAATTTTTTTCAGACATTTTCATGTGTATCCAGTCACGATGCAATGGGGAGGAAGTATATTATTCCGCAACATGAGAGACAGCGAAGGGCTCAGTGGACAGGAGACGAAAAGTTTCAGCTGTTGAGACTCGAGAGTTAATAATATTTTTCCCGAGTCATTGCATACATCCATTCCAATGCAATTCATAAATACCACATGTATTTATCAAGGTTGCACGGGTACGTGGATACGGGAACGGGTACGGGTACGCATATTTTTCAAAATAGGGGACGGGGGTACGTGTGTATGCCTATTTTTTCTATATAATTAATATTTTATAGAAAATATAAAAATCAAAATATATGTCATGAGTCATGACATTGAGCATTCAAAACAAGAAATTTGAAATATATATATATGCTATTGCTGAATATTTAATGTGTAAAATATTTTTCATAATAGGGGACGGAGGTACTTGGGTATGTCAAACTTATTTAAAAATTATACCTTTATATTTATAAAACATCTGAAATTATGAGTCATGACAATGGTTTTTCAAAACAAGAACAGTGATAAAGTTTGCAAATGTAATGTATTGTTTTCAGTTTCAGATTTGCTATATGTTTGAAATAATAATACATGATAAATGCTTAGATGCATAACAAAGAAGGCAGACTTTAAACATGAACAAGAGGATCCTAAATCATATAACAATGACACATTGCAAATGATAAACTTATGACTTGAACAGTGATAAAGTTTATTGTTAATGAGTATCAAAGTTTCAAACTGATTTGGTATTGAATTACATTTGATAAACAACAAGCTAATACAAAAATAAAAAATCAAAAAAAAATCAGAATCTTAATCAGGGTCCTTAGCTATGATGCTCTCCACCGAGTACCCGGTACGTGGGATATGTGTACCCGGTACTTAGGTACGTGGGTACTCGGTGGGTACGAGTACCAGGGGTGTGGGTACGAGTACCCATGCAACCTTGGTATTTATTAATAAATATTAAACTGTTAAAGCAAAAAACACCAAAATTTCTTATTGCAAGTTTTAAATTATCGAATGGCAATAATAAGCCTGGTAAATACAATATCACTAGATGTAGTATAATATTTAAATCTTTTATGCATTTAATAATTAGAGTTTTAAACAATCAAACATAATATACTAGTTTATATTTTATAACTTTAAGCTCATTCATTTTTAATTTAAATTATTAATCGAATCATCAATTTATTTAAAACTTTAAAGTCATTTATCATTTTATGCATTTAATAATTTTAACAGTATTTTAGTATTACCGGTGCATATGTGTGTTTTTTTAAGAATATTTCAAAGATTTATATATTTTCGAGTGTTAGATAAATTTGCCGAGTTTTCCACCAAGATTTTGTCAAGTCTCGAGTTTATAATTTTTTTTGTGTCAGCCGAGTCATAGCTGAGTCTGAGTTTTTCATCTTAGCATGAAAACAATGTCCATATGAATCTTTTTGGCTATTTTACGAAAACAATGGCCTTTACCCTGTGAACAGGCTACAGAAAGAGAGACGGTGGTGTTTATTAAATTATTAACCCGCATTGGCAACAAGATATGATTTAAGTCATCTAGAATAAATCTCTTTCATTAGAACAGGTGGGATTTTTCTGGCATTGAAAACTATTTTTCACCGTACAAGTAAGGACAACTTCATACATAAGCATCTTTTGTTTTCTAGCAGCAGTGCTTCTGCAGATGTAAATTCAGTGCTTCATTTTGTCATTTTGGCATTTGACTCTAATGCTTGTTGCTGTTTGCTCCAGTGCCCACATTTCGGTCTTGATCAATTTTCCATGTAATGTTTTATTAGTGTGCTCATCCTAAATACTTAAGACTAATCTTCTTCTTCTAATATTTTAGAGCTTCTCTTTTATTGGCTTAAGCACTGTTCTCTGATTTTCTCTAATTGCTGTCGCTATTATTTGCTGCTGTGTGCTCTTCTTCCTTGCCGTATCTCTTTCACAATGTACACGACCTCCTTGGCATCGGCCTCAATTTGCATGGCTGCACCATGTTAATTTTTTCATGTTAAACTAGGTGTTGATGAAGCAAACTATTTTGGGATCAATTGGAATTTAGAAGACAACGAGCTGCTGTGCTTCATGTGTCATGCTCCCAATTAAAAGAACAAATCTATCAATTTGCAGCAACAAATAATTGTTTTTTACAGTATTTATTAATAAACAAATAAATTAAGACTACAATTAAATATATTAACAATAAAAAAATGATTTTTGTTTTGTTGGCTGACCTGGATGATACAATTTTATTTTTCTTTCCTTTGGACCACTGGGCTGACTTGGAAGATTAATATGGACAAGCACCTATTTAAAAAAGAAAGAGCCTTATAATTACCATCACAAAATTGCAGAATTTGCCTTGAGCACGATTTCTTCTGCCTGGGATGAAAGCCTCAGGTGGCATCCTCAAGGTAGGAGAATACCCTTGTGTCCTCTGTCATCTGCCTATCAGATCAGTGTGGCATTCTCTTTGCTGAATGTCATTGTACTTCCTGTTGTGCCCACACAGTATCTATAGCAGGAGAAATGCAGTTCATTGTAAAGATTATCATCACAGGATAGATGAGGAGATAAGTTGGGTCTGCTACCTGGGCAAATAAAGAGAAAACTCTGTAGTAGTGCATCCCACAGCTGTTGCTTTAGATGCACTGTTTCCTAGGTGCATAATCATCAATGGACCTCCAGTCCATAGGAAGCAGCTGCCTTTGAGAGTCTACTAATAGTTAGTATGAGATCCTGAACAAGCACTGTCATATTTGCATGATTGGAGCTAATACAGTCGAGTATGAATAGAGTTAATTAGGACCATTGTTGGATAATTGTTAGATTGGATTGTAAAAGATGTAAGTATTAAAAATAATAATTGAGAAATAGGTTAGTGCATCATAATACTGTTGTAAAATTGTCTATTGGTAATACTTTATGGGATGTGAAGTGTAATCCTTTTTTGGACTGCAGAGAATACAATGTGCAAAATCAAAGTATGAATATAATTAATTAGGACCATTGTTGGATAATATTATTAGATTGGATTGTAAAAGATGTAAGTTTTAAAAATAGTAATTGAGAAATAGGTTAGGGCATCATAATACTGTTGTAAAATTGTCTATTGTTAATACTATATGGGATGTGAAGTGTAATCCTTTTTTGGACTGCAGAGAATACAATATGCAAAAACAAAGTCAGATGCTATAGCAAAGGCCGATGGTACTTTTGTTCCAAGGGAAAAACGAAAACGTCAAGATGAGAGAGGTACTCTATACACTTATCGTGGGAAGAATTTGGATATTTTTGGGTTATTAGTTGTTGCACTAAAATATTCTTGAACTAGGGGAAATCCCTTGTATCTTAGTTTATTGTTATTTTTTTTTGGTTTGAACTTCATATAGGAGATCTTTTCTTATTTAATCTCTTTTAATGATCAATTTAGGAACAAATTTTTAGTGTGTCTGTAAAAATATATTCTTTGGTAATAAATCTGTCCTTGATGCTTGTAGTTGGCGGACATGATTTCTTCTGAAGTACAAACTTTCATAGGTTTTCTTTTGTAAAGATATAGACTTGATTAATAAAGTAGTCCTCCACAGGTATTTTTTCTAAAGATAGACTTGATTAATAAATTAGTCCTCCTTTAGGCTTGTAGTTCGGTTCGATGATTTCTTCCTAAATATCCTTGATGTATATACCTTGTTAGTTTTGCGCTATTAGTCGGAATACTGGACCAAGCATGTTGAATTGAGTCTTACATTGCACAGTATAGTGGTTTTTATCCCAAATGGGCCTATCAAGTAGGTACCATTATGCTAAGGTGAGTGTAGTGGCTGTGTAATGGGATATGCCAAGTCAAACAAATTGAGTAAATTGCAAAGAGGCTTTTGTTTTAAGTTTTAACACTTAAAAGCAGTGTAACACGGTGACTTATCCCCCCAAAAAATCCCAACATCTCCGAGACGGGGATGTTGTTCCAGTGTCGAGGGATAACTTTAAGAAACCTCTCCCAAGAAAAATATGTAAAATGCTTGTGAATTCAACATGAAGTGTGCGGGATAAATTTCTAATCGAGGGTGATTTTTTTGTTCGATGCAAGGGAGAAAATTATTTTCTATTGGCGAAACTTTCCTTTCCGTATCAAAATTTAATAATAATTGTGGCGAATTAATTTTTTTTTGGTATGCAAATAAATGTAGGCGATTTCTTTTGTTGGTCACAAACATTTTTGTAATGTAAGAGGCAAATTAATTGTCTCATATAGTGCAAAATATTAATATAGTTGGCTAGTCTATTGGCTGCTACAGAGAGATTATTTACTTTTTTGGTGAATTTATAGAGTCATAGGTGGTCCATGGCCCACATGCTGGACACTATACAGTGTATTTGTAGTTTGCAATTCCATTAAGATTCAATAATAATATGTCCTTTTTTATTGCCAACTTGGTCGTCATCACTTTTCATGTTATCATGCTTATGGTGAAAGGAATAGATTTGGACCGTTGATGTAAGATAGATCAATGTCGTCAACTCTATTTTTGGCCTTAATTTTAAACATTATAACATAAAGTGTAATTCTTCCCAAAATCAGGACATGTGTCCCAAAGCCCAAAATATAAAATAGTTGGCCAAACAAGGGTAGTTGGAGACGCGTTGGTAAAATGGTAGGTGATGCTCAACCCTAGGGAAAATATTATTTTATTTTAAGGGCGAAATACCATTGTCCAATAAGGAAACATTAGGGCAAGGCTGGCGAAGATTTTAAAATAATTGTGTCCTAAATGTAGATTACATTGGCAATTGCACTGGGATTTGGGACCAATTATGTGTAAAATAATGAGCGATTAGCGTGGGATTTGGACCCAAATTATTTAATATCTCGGTGACGTGGTTGACCCCATATGTAGGTTTAATTCGCCAAATTACGATTTCTCAAAGAGATGGAATCACCAATTGGCGAAGATTCACCACTAAAAAAATCATTGCTAGTGTCTTCGGTGGTGCCACCAATCTACTACTATTCCAATGGAGACAGGGGGACGTTTTGAGGTCTCATGGGTGACATGGGAACATCTCAGTGTTCCTTGAGGGGACAGGGGGATGGGAAAAGGTCCCTCGCCCCCTCTAGCATATGGCTGCACGTTCCCCATCCAACCAAAAAATAAGTTAGAAAAAAAAAAAACATTTTTGTATTATTCTAATCATTGTTTTGAATATCATATCATGTTGCTCAATGTAATCATCTTTATGATGAGATACTCATACTTTTGATATCTATGACTATCATTATTTAATATTTATTAATAGAAGTTTGAAATCTTCCAAAATTTTAATAATTATTGTTCAATGTTCAATGCAACGTTCAAGTATTTAAATTTTAGTAAATTAGTATTTTACATCTTTACATCTTATATTATTATACATCATTACATAACTACCAGTTTAAGTACCACATGTATAGTATATAGTATATACACTCTCCCCCCATCGTCCCCCTACTGTCCCCAAATTGAGGCCCCTTTGTCCCCTTGCTCGGAAACCTATCTTGACATTCCCTCATCCCCTAGGGCGTTATAACTATGCTTAAAAGTCTTTGGTGTTTGTGAATAAACATAGTGATATTTAAGAATTTTGATGCTAAAATGACCAAATAGAGTTGGAAATATACCCTGCAATACACAAAGTGGAAACAAAAATTCCTGTGAGGTGAAACAATTTTTTTCTCTAAGGAGAGAAATATAAGGGTGCTACATGATGCCTAAGGGATCTCAAGAAAATGAACAATGTTTTTTCAAGGCATTGATCATATTAAAAATATTGTAATGTTTGGTAATCTTATTTGTCTAAGGTAGTTTCTATTTTTGTTGGAGAAAAATATGAGGGTGCTACATGATGCGTAAGTGATTTCAAGGAAAATAACAAATTTTTTTCAAGGCTTGACCATATTAAAATATTGTAATGTTTGGTCATCTTAGTCGTCTAAGGTAGTTCCTATTTTTGTCTTCAGTTCATAATTGTTTATTTTAGAAACATCATCTTTGTAAATCTATTTAAGAAGCTTTTGTCTCCTTTGTTTAATACAACTTTGATTTACCATAACATTATATTAGAGCAGGTTGATGGGGTATTATAAGATTTGGTGATTTATTTTTTAAATTTGTGGCCTCTTCCTAGAATGTTTTTCCAAAACGTTTTTTACATTTATTAATGAAAAATGTGATTTGATCTCTACCAATTTTGTGGAGTTTTTTTAGAAAGTATTTGAGGGGATGTTTTTTTTGCTACAAATCTAAGCTTGTGTCCAAGGGTTTGTTGAAGGAGGTTTTTGTTTTTTGTCACCATGTATGTGTTTTTTGTGACCTGCAAACAAAAGAGTTTTGCTTGCTTTTTTGCGTCTAGAGGGTTGGTAGAGCTTTTGCAAGGTTTGCAACTCACATGTTGAACATTTTTTGGACAGTTTTCTTTTCTTGCACAACCTCCGAGTTCCAAGGTGAGTTGTTGTTTGAGTTGTGTGATGTTTGTTTTAGTTTTCTCCTATGCGCGATGGCTATCTTAAGAATCATGAACGTGCTCACATTTTTAGATACGATTTAGGTGCATTTTGGTTGCCTGAACTTGCATTTTTTGTCTGCATATTATTGTAACCTTTTCAGCCATCCCCTATTGGAAATCTAACCTAAGCTACCGATGTGTCTAAGAAATGCCCAGGTGTAGGTTCTGATGCTTTTGGATGCGCCGGTGCTTTTGGGTGCTGCACTAGTGCTCTGTTGTAACAGTTAAGAGCTTTTACCATTTGTGAGCTCCTGCCATATTATCACAGTTTCTCTCGTCTCACTTTTTAAGAGCAATCTTCCTACTTTTAGTTGACCAATTCGTATTTGGTTTTATTTGCCATTTTTAGTATATTTTATACTGTTAACACATGAAAAAAAGAGTCATAGGAAATTTCAAACAATAGATTGCCATCGGCAGTTACAACTTAAAATTGTAGACAATTTCCAAACCATCAGTTTGAGCAGGCTCTGTTATTATGGAATGGTTTATATATATATATATATATATATATATATATATATATATATATATATATATATATATATATATATATATATATATATATGCGCACCCAAACACATCCAAAATTTCCAAAAAAAATAAAAATCACGCATTCGTGCATTAGAAAACTGCGCCCGCATCAACATCAGAACCAGAATCGGTAACTTAGAATCTAACCTCGTTCCTTTTTGTTTCACATAGCCTTTTATTGGCTTTGCTTTCTCAAAGACTCTAGTGTTAGTTGCGTAAGCTTTCTAGTTTACTTATTGAGAATTGGTGTATGAAGATGGGTTCCTTGCCTTTTTTGGACAAAGGTTTAGACCAACGAGCATGGCTGGCCAATAGAGGCATGAAGCTTGTGAATAAACCTACCTATTGAGGGCCACCTTGAAAATTTTGGCGCTCTATTTGGGAGCTCAAGCCTATAGGCTGACCTCTTCGGCTAGGAGCCAAGGACTGAGGGGTATCCATTTTTCCAAATTCGCTTGGGGCAGGATCTGGACCTCATCGCTTATGATGTCAAAGCCTTACACTCAACAAGACTTGATCCCTAGTGGACTCATTTGGAACCATTGAACTTCCCAAGTTGCTATTTTGTAACATTTCTTGAACTAGAGTGGTGACGTTGACAAAGTGTCGAGTTAAGAATCCTTTTGAGAAAAATGGGCACTATCCAAAGAATCTCGCAAAATTTTCAAAATCTTTTCGAAAGGCCCAAATGTTCGCAAGTTACAAATGTTTTGAACAATTAAGCTGGTTAAGCATTGATAAGTAGGAGGTAATTTCCATAGCAAGTCAAATTGTGATATTGCTATCATGATTTAGTTATGTTATTTTGAGTCAAACTCATTGGCCCATGTTTCATGAGTAGCGATTCAACATGAATCCATCTCTCATGAGAATGAATGGAACACTTAGCACTCATTGGATCTAGGTGATGCTCACAGGGGTGAAGCACTGGGACTTCCCGAGAGGTCACCCATCCCAGTACTACTACAGCCTGAGCGTGCTTAACTACGGAGTTTCCTCCATGGTTAAACCCAAGGTATTAATTTTTCCTCTTAAGATTTGAGATGATTTTGAGGCCGACCTATGGGAACATGTTTATTGTTTTTCCACCACCTCCAAGAACAATATAAAAGTAGTAATGGATCGTTGTGTGATGAGAGATGAGGTGTTACGATGCGAAGTATAATTGCAGTACAATGCTTTTAAAGCATAGAATTGATTAGGAGCATAAAGAATATGTCATGCAATAGGTGTAATATTCAAATCAAGCTACACTTGTTGATTCTAACAGGTTGACAAGCTAAATACTTTAACAAGGTTGCTCTAAACAAGAATGTGCAAGATCCTAACAGGTTTGAAGAAGCAAATCCTTTAACCAAGTGACTCTTAGGAGTTCTAAATCCTTTAATTGGGTAGGTCTAATCAATCTTTATTGTAAAGCTTCTAACAAGGCTTAACACTTTTAACCGGGTGAACCCTAACTGGGTGGATGTATAAAGCTCCTAATAGGGCAACTTGATTACTATAGTTGTGAAGATTTGTAGTGACAATTCCAATTGTGGTTTTTCCCTCTAAACAAGGCTTTTCCTAAAAAATACTTGTGTCAACTGTTTCATGTGTTGATGTTTGAATTACTTTGTTATAACTTAGTTATTTCATTTGCATGTTTCATACTAAGCAGATTAGTGGTGAAATTGTTTAAAGTTTTAGTAACACTGATTCACCCCCTCTCAGTGTTTCCTAGTATTAACATTGTCATGTCCCCTCTTTAGTCTGACCAGTAGAGTTATGTGAAATAGCCTATCATGGGGGTCTCGTAGGCTTGTAGTTGTGGATAGAGACTCGTACAGGATATTTAGTGATTGGGCTCGACTTTACAGGCAGTTGGGAGCCAATTGAGTGTAGTTCCTTGATTTTAGGGGTATACCGTCATTTTGGGAGGATGTGGCAGTTTCCAGATGTGAGGTTCCACGTGACCATTCCATGGTTTCAGTTTCAGGATGACAGAGTGTATTCCCTAGTTTCTAGGAGCATCCCTAGATTATATGGGATTGCTAGTTGACCCATCTCGCCCGTATCAGTCACAGATAGGTGACATGGTCAGTTTCACGTTTATTTCGTTGGTTTGGGCTTTTAGAGGCAAAATGGGGAATATTTTAATATATTTAATATTTCCTAAGCTAGCATTTAAATAATTTATAATAAGGCTATTTATATAGCCATTTCAGAGTAATAAGGAGAATATGGCTTCGTTTGGTCAGAGGTGCCCTTGTTTTAAAGCTCGTTGAAAAGGTCTTGAATTATTATAAACTATTTTCACTATCCGGAGACATTTTGGCACTTTGAGTTATGACATTTTAATAAACTAATGTTTTTCCTATAGATAGGATGCCTTTATTTGGGAAAATGTTATTTTATTATAAAGTGCAAAGTGTAATTCTCATTTAGGGTTTGATTTGCACTTGGGAGGAGTTATAAGGAGATCAAGACCTAATTGTGGAGTATCTTTTGACATTTGAAACTATTGAAATTGGAAATTGCTCTAGTGGAGCGATTCAGAGGCTTGGGACGAAATCCCTAAGTTTGGAGTGTTGGAACACAAACCTCGATAAGGATTTAGTGATTTAGTATTGGAGTTGGAAGGTACTATTCTTTGTGGCAAGGATAGACATTCTTCATAACACCATTTATCAAAAGGAAACATTGCATTCAGCTAGGCAGCCACCCTATTCCAGCTTGGGCATTTCTTCCAGGGGTAGCTCGGGCTTGTATTGCGGGCGCCATTCCTTATTAGCAGCCGCGTTTTCCAGTTTGGAGATGATACAAGGGTTTATGGCAGCAAGCTCTCCATCTTTGTGATTGTAAAACCCTCTAAAGCTAGCATTAGGTTCATTCTAGACAGCAGCAAATCCATTTAATATGTTTATTTCTTTGATTGCAAAAATCCAAATATTATGCCTGGTACGATTTGAATCATTGCCAGATTGTTAAGTGTTTTCAATATATGAATGCTACTCTCTTAGTTCGAAGTTATTTGTTATTTACTTGCATATATATTCTAAAACACCTAAAAAATTGAAAACGAGGAACAAACCAAAAAGAAATCGAAGTTCTATAAAGTCTATTCAAAGGTACAAAATTCTGGTCAAAGTCTCGAATTTGAAACAAATATCAATTTCCAAGGTCATCATGATTGAGAATCTTTTAGTGATATTAGAGCTTTGATCTTATGATCCTGTGAATTTTATTGACACTTCTATGCATCTGGGTAGAGCTATGATAAACATTTTACACACACAAGAGAGCTCAACTCAAGCAAGGGTTTGGAATTGAACAAGACACTATTATGGCAGATGAACAAAGAGGTACCAGACAGAACCAAATGGAGGAGGAAGAGAGGGAGATGATGCGAACTCTCATCACTACACAGCCTAGGATAGTTTAGACCTTGGAAAGGTTACAGGGTACCTTGGAACGGATGGAGTTGGATAGACATGGAGGCAGGCATGAGAGACAGGGGCAGAGCATATCAATTTTAGTCGTAGGAAGTTAGCATAGTCATAGATCCCACACATCTATTGGTAGCTCTCTTCATTGCAACAGAAAGATAGACCCTTGTACACTAGTTAGGGATAGACCGTGGTTTGTACCAAGTGAGTAGCTGACATAGGTAGAGCCACCCGATGTGGGATTCTAGGATTCAGGTATGACAGCCATAGATGAGTGGATAGCCCTACCTCCGGAGGTTAGGGATGCTTTTCCTCTTCCCCGGTATTGTGCACAACGAAGAGATGCTGCCAGGTTTAGAGGAGACAGGGGCCATAGGCCACAACAGAACAATGACCTCAGTAGAGCTATTGGGAAGATCACATTGGCTACATATGATGGTACTAGTGGTATGAGTGCACGAGCTTGGGTGCACAAGTTGGACATATATCTATCTGTGAGGCCCATGCCTAAGCGTGACGCTATTCAGTTTGCGGTCTTTTATTTAGACGGGGTTGCCTATGACTGTTGGCACCATGGATTGGTCACTCAGGATCACGCCATGGTTCACTCCTATGCAAAGTTCACTGAGTCTCTTCAAATTTTAGGAACCTTTATTAGAGAGAGAGATTTAAAAAATGAGAAGTGTGTGCTCGAAGTGGTGGGTCTAATGATGAAGATGGGAATAACGATATTTAAATTGGTTTAAAGGTTATGGTTTGATAAGTTGGAAATAATTCAAATAAGCAAAAATGTTGTGAAATTTTGTGACGACGAATAATACAAGGTTATATGCTAATATGAAATTCGGATTTATGTCAAGAAATTTAGAATAATAAATTTTAAAATTTGTTAAATTAATAAATAAATCCAAGTCATGATGAAAATTAGAAAATAAATGATATATTTTGGAAATTGAGTAGTGAAATTCACTGCTAATATTTAATTTAAATGTTAAAAATATTTAGTTGCTAAAGTATTTAAATTCCAACCCATTCAGCCACACACCTATGATGAAAAGCTTCAGGATGAAGCTAAAATGCTCAGAATAGTATCATTTAGAGAGTATTAGAAACTCAAAGACTAGTAGCAGTCTTCGTTAGAAAACCTATTCGGAGTAGCAAATTGGAAGAGAATTAAATGTAGTTGCCAAAATCTAATTCAAATTTAGCAACTTGGGGGTTGCATGTGTTAATGTTATTGTAGCTATGGCTTGATTTCTTTAGACCGACATAGATAACATAAAGGTTGTGATAATATAATTATTATGATTTAATAGGTAACCAAACTTCTCTGAGGCCTGAATTCAACATCTCAAATTTCGGAAATGGTTAATGGTCAAAGACATTCCCATGGAAATACTCCACTCCCATACCTTGGTAGGCAAGGTTCAACACTGGAAATCTCATAGGGATAGAGGTGGATAAAAAGAACTATAGCTTAAGCAAAATTCTAGTTAACTTAAATCCTGAAAATGAAGAGAATGAATCAATTAGAATTATGACAAACATATCAATCTATGATCTTCAATATGAAAAATTTGAAGGCCAAATCAAAGATATAACTTTCGTTAATAAACCACAGCCATTCCAAGCTAATACCAATAAAAAGAAACTCCAACCTTGGAAACCTAATAATAAATCATATTGAAACAAACAATGAGGCCCCTTCAAAAGTACCCATAGAAGAAGGACAACACTTGGAACAACTTAGTAGAAAGGAGACTAAAATACAGGGTATGATTTGCCAAGAGGGAAAACTCATAGAAGAAGAACAAAGTCAAGTCAGAGAGGAAAAAAGGGATTTAGACAACAACAAGAAGCTCCCAAGCGAACCAATCCTAGAAAGAGGATCAATAGTCAATGAAATCAGTAAGGAAGAAATCAATAATCAAAAGCTGGAGGAGTGCCTCAGGCTTCGAGGTTCTAAGCATGAGGAGGAAATAAAAAAGATCCAAATTTGTGAAAAATGTGTAGAACAAAACATCTCAATTGAAGATATAAAAGAAAACCTGAAAACATACAATCAATTGATAAATGAGTTTATCTTGATTCATAATGATATCATGGATCAACTTGAGTTATGGGAAAAAGCACACACTTTCCATCAAGAAAATAGTAAGAAATCTCCGAACCCCTCAAATAGAAACGAGAAGGAATTAATAGAGAATAGATCGAGCCTAAAAAATGTTTATCAATCTCCTCGAAATAGTCAGAACATGTAGAACATAATTCAAGAGAAAGGAAGAGACATGATTTAGGAGAATAAAAGACTTGCAAAAATTGTATAACCTAGAACTCCCAGCACTAAATGAAGAACTCAAGAAATTAAGTAAAGATAATTTAAATGCAGACAATGAAAAGGAAACTTCAAGAACAACAAACACTAGACATTACTACATTGACAGTGACAAGAGTCCAAAACCCCAAGAAGGAATAGTAACTGTTAGTTAGGAAACAATTTATGGATCCAATAAGCAATGACTCATGTAGATGAATCAGCTACACAAAAAACACCACAGAAAGCTAAAGAGAGCTTACAAGATAACCCCAGAAGCATTCACAAAAATAAATTTTGGCAGACATTAGAGAGTGGAAGCAACCCATTTGCACCAGCGGAAGATCAAGAAACATCTTTGCCTAAGCTACTCATACCACTAGAAACAGAAACCTTCATTTTCAAATTACAAGGCAGCAAAGATAAGGACACGATAAGTTGGGAAGGGTTTGGACTGAAAGAGTACATTGTTAATGGTTCGGATAATAAAGAATTGCCCATTTAAATGTAGGGAGAAGAAGAGGAAAAGTTAAGTGGGCAGATTATAATTGAACTTTTAGAAGAAGTAGAAGACCCCTTCCTCATCAACCGAAGCATAGAAAGGTAGGAAAAAACATTAGAAGAATTTGAATTCCTAGAGAAGTTGGGTGTTGAAGAAAACAAAGATGGTTTGGGTAATCCCAATTGTGGGAAAAAGCACAGAAAAAGAGGCAGGAAATCAATAGCAGAAACAACCAAAGATAGAAATGAAAGCAAAATTGAGGATATACTAAATGCAGGGAAGGGGAAGAACCTTCCTAGCCAACAATGGAAATAACGACATGGAATGTCAGGGGCATCAATGCCCCTAACAAGAAGTGCCTTTTTAAGCGCAACCTTAACCTATTCAACTCTGAATTAATACTAATCCAAGAAACAAAATTAAGCAAAGAGGAAGGTAGAACGCTGAGTAAATCCGTAAGAATTTGGAAAACCGATCTGGTAGAATCAACAGGAGGATTATGAGGAATTGAAATAGTATGGGACCCAAGGAAATTAGATTGCCAAAGAATCTTAGCAACCAAGAGATGGATGGGAGGCAGAGTTCTAAACTTCAAAAATAGCATTTAGATAATAATAATTAATGTCTATGGCCCCACCCCAACAGCAGAAAAAATCGAGGTGGGAAGAAATCAATAATTTCATGAGGAATTTCCAGGAGAGTAACATATGTGTTGGAGGGGACTTTAATGCAATCTTAAATTTGGAAGAAAAATTTGGAGGTATGTAGTCAATTACCCAATCCATGAAAGACTTCAAAGAATGGTTCGATAATGAGAACCTAATTGATATCCCGACAACAAATGGGATATACACAAGGAACAATAGAGGGCAAGATTTCACCTACATTGCTGAGCGATTGGACAGATTTATGTTTAAAGGAGGCTTAAGCAACTTGAATGTAACACTCCAATATTCGATCCTCCCACATGCAGGATCAAAACATTTTCCAGTACAACTGGAAACTTAAGAACAAATTAAACCATCAAGAAATCCCTTTTAGTGTGAAAAGATGTGGTTCCTAGATAAGACTTTCATGGAAAACATTAAATTATGGTGGGAAGAAAGTGTTTTTGAAGGATCCAAAATGTTTTGCTTTGTATCTAAACTTAAAGCCTTAAAAGGAAAAATCCTCAAATGGAACAAAACACACTACAAAAATATTTTTCAAGACAAATTGGATAATGAAGAAGAATTAGAAAACTAAGCAAGGAAATTATAAGATCTGGCTTAAACAATGAAAGATACCAAAAGGAAAAGGAGCTACTAACAAAACAAGAACTTATCCTTTTAAAAGAAGAGTTATACTGGAAACAAAAATCAAGAGAAAAGTGGTTAACAGAAGGTGACAAAAACACACAATTCTTTCACATCAACACCCTTAATAACATAAATATTAGCAGAATTACTAGAGTCAAAACTGAGCTGGGATCAGCAATAGAAGACCCCATGCAAATAGTAGAAGTTTTTGTCAAATATTTCATAAACACTCTCAACCATAGATGGACTATTGGCAGAGTGCTCTCCGAGTTGCAAAAGCTGACTAAGTTTCTGGCTTTGCGAGTAATTATGACTTTTATTGGGGCCAAAAAGTTGCAGAATTTTTGGCAAGAACTTGTCGAGTACTTGCCTCAGTCATAGTTTTATAACAACAGTTAAAAGACAAAAAATGACCCAAATCATTTTCATTTATCATTTCTTCACTTGTATTTTGCTGAGAGGGGGAAAGTCTTCCAAACACTTGCAAATTGATTTTGATCAATTTGAAGTGGACTTGAGGCGGGTTTGAAGCACATTTGTAGTGGGTTTGGAGTAGAGTTTTCAAAGAGGATAACATAAATGATTTGAAGAGGCGGGCTGAGGAGGGGGTGGATTTGGTTTCATGTTGGATGACATTGACTTGAATGAGTAGTCACTTATAGTGTCAGGAGAGGCTAGAGGCAGAGCTATATCTAGGTTTGAGGACAAGCCACATGCTGAGTTAGACATATGGAGCAAGAAGACAATCATGGCCAATGTAGACTTCTAAGATTAGACACTCTAGTTCTACCTCTCCCTTGGTTTTTATTAGAACTGAGAAGAGGAAGATGTAATTGGAATGATGTATTTGGTTGCCATGAGTCTTCCTCAAGAGAATGTGATTTTGTACCACTTTGTGTTTAAATATATCTACACTAGGGTTGTTTGTTTTGTGTTCTCATTTATTGACTCTTTGGATGTATCTTCTCATTGAATTATGCAAAAGAATGATTTCTAATTAAAGTTTAAGCAATTTTTTAAGATGCCGAGTTTTTGTTGAAAACTGGCTGAGTTTTCCGCAAATTTATTTTTCAAACCTTGGCAAGTTTTTGGCTTTGGCGAGTTTTCCAACTATGCTCTCAACAACTATGAACATTCAAACTTAACAGCCAAAAACACCATGTTACAGTCTATTCCAAAATTATTAACCAATGAGGACAACAAACTCCTATATTTAGAAGAAGTCAGAATGACCCTTTTCAGCATTAATCCTGATAAATCCCCTGGATTGGATGGATTCCAAGCCTTCTTCTTTCACAGATGCTGGCCCATTCTAGGATCTGATCTATGGAAAGAAATTGAATCCACTTGAAACTTAGGTTTGATCCTAGCTGAAATCCACAACACCTTTCTCACGCTAATACCTAAAAAAAGAAATCAATGTTGAACCAAGGGACGGTAGACCAATAGCTCTCTGCAATGCCATAAATAAAATCCTCTCAAAATCCCTAGCAAACAGATTTAAAACAATCTTATAAAAAATCATCTCAAAAGTATAGATTGGATTCGTCCCCGGAAGATCAATATTGGATGGAATTACCATTATCCAAGAAACGATCCACTCAGCTCAACTTAGAAAAGATGCCTGTATGTTGATGAAATTATGCATTTAGAAAGCATACAACAAAGTTGACTAGAGATTCCTATGTAAGACACTTGAAGCTTTTGGTTTTTCACACCAATGGATAAACTTGTTTTTCAACTGTATCTGCACACCAAAAATCTCTATCCTTATTAATGGAACCCCAAAAGGCGATCCCATATCCCCATTTCTTTTTATCATCATGGTGGAAGCATTTGGTAGATTAATCAAAAAATTGTAGGAGGAAAGGAAAATAAAAGGAGTTAAAGTAGTTGAGGGAATAACTAACATCACCCATGAACAATTTGCAGACGATACCATTTTGTCAGGTGAGAGCTTAATTGAGATAGCATGTAACACCAAACTATTAATCAAAACTTATATGTATGCCTTAGGCCAACTTGTAAACGCTAGTAAGTCAGAAATTTTCTTTCTCAATACAATACCAAATATTGCGGCTAGAATCTGCAATTATATGGGATATAAAAAAGGCTTATTCCCATGCAAATATATTGGCATCCCTCTGAATGATTCTACTAAAAGAACAAACATATGGGAACAAACTCTTGAGAAACTAGACAACAAAATGGAAAATTGGAAAGGAAGATGGTTATCAAAAGTAGGAAGAACAACTAAAATAAAAGTTGTCCTATCCTCAATCCCAATATATCAAATGTCATGTCTTCTGCTGCCTAAAGGAACCAAAAAGAAAATAGACAAGAAAATGAGAAGCTTCTTTTGGAGTGGTCTAGAAGACAAGAAGAAACAAGCAGTCATTAAATGGGACAATATTTGTAAACCCAAGGCACTAGGAAGATTAGGAATTAAAAACCTAAACTGGCAAAAATGAAGCCTCGGGCGCAAAAATGGTTTGGAGAATGTACCAAGAACACGATAGAAAATGGGCCAAAATTTTATATCATAAATATCTCCTCAAGACAATCCCACATCCCTTTTTAGAGTCAAAATCCCCCAAAAGGATTGCAGTTATGGAACTTTATGATGCAATGTAAACCCCTCATTAGTAAGAATCTAACATGGGATGTAAGGAATGGAGAAGAAGCTCACTTTTGGGAAGACTCCTAGGATGGCTTCCCCGCCCGCCCCCCACCCCTATCTAGTCATCAAATCCAAATGAATATCATTACAAAGCTTTCAAACATATGGGGGAAGAAAGTAAACAATTATATGGAAAACAAAAGCGAATATTGGGAATGGAAGAGCATAGAAAATTTGACCCTCTCCCTAGAAGAGAAACAAATATATCTTAACTTCATCAAAACTAGACCACTAAAATACATGGATTGGCAAGATCGTCTGATAACACAGTCTTCAACAATGAGGTAAGGCAATCTGGCACATTGGAACTATAGAGTCTAAAACTTTCTAGATTCTTAGAATAGGGTTTATAGGAGGCAAACATAACTACAATAATATATTTCTCAACTTTAGCTTATATTTAAGTTCGAAGCATTCATCATTACTAGCAAAGATTACTAAGCCCTCAGAATAGTAATGCAGCCAGCACATAAACCTTGACAAATCATATCAATATTGGCTTGATTCACATGCAAACTTAAAACCTTGTGATTTCAAGACTTCGTTTCATTAACTTCTCCCCTTAGCCTTGATCATTACTCTTACACCTGCTTCTAAAGTTGGGAAGCCATCAGTAATCAAACTTGGCACTCTCTTCCGATGGAAATTGTTGATATTCCAGAACTTCCCAAACCCATCCTAAAATTGCTACCCTTTATTTAATCGGTTTCCCGCTTGGCAAACTTGCCATTCTACCTTTTCTTTTTTCGTTTATTTGCCTTGTTTTGATTTGGACACTATGGAGCTTGCCATTTGCCTTTATCATATCAATATTGTCCTGATTCACATGCAAACCTAAAACCTTGTGACTTCAAGACTTCGTTTCATTAACTTCTCCCCTTAGCCTTGATCATTACGGTTACACCTGCTTCTAAAGTTGGGAAGCCATCATTAATCAAACTTGGCACTCTCTTCCAATGGAAATTGTCGATATTCCAGAACTTTCCAAACCAATCCTAAAATTGCTACCCTTTATTTAACCAATTTCCCGCTTGGCAAACTTGCCATTCTAGCTTTTCTTTTTCGTCTATTTGCCCTGTTTTGATTTGGACACTATGGAGCTTGCCATTTTCCTTTATCATGCATTTGAATTAGAACTATGGCTTTCATGGGCAATGTCAAACCTAAAAGGTGGAACGGGATTCTTAACCCAATTGACGACATGTCCAGGGTAGCTGTGAGTAGGGTGCTAGGGGAACAAACTTTTGCGTATGATTTTACCTGGTGGACAAATAGCTCCATCATCGGATCCTTCATTGCATGTCATGTTAGCGCTGAGGTTAATTTATGGGGTATAATTCGTCTGTGTTTTAATGTTTTCGACCTGTCATGACTAGGAGGCATTGAGGAGGCAGTTCTGAGCATTGACCCTAACATGGAGATCCCTTTTCTTGAAATTTCTATGTCTTATCCCCCGGGTAGTCTAGCTCAAGCCAATGTGCTTTGCCACCCTATTCTCTTCATTAAGAACTAGTACTTATTCAACTAGTAATGGCTAAGAATGGTTGCCAACATCACTTTCCTACTTAGCTGGAGGGGTATTATCATCAACTAGGGCTTTGATGATTTATCCAAACTTGATTTCTGTCTTCCTAACATGAATAAATCTTGTAAGGAAAAGACAGCGTGTGTTCTTGCTCCAAGACGTCTGTGGAAAAATATAGAGGATTTGGATGACCTTATCATGGTCTTTAGGAAGCGTGAGGAGGAATGACTTCCTCTTCTGATCATTATTTGGCTTTGTATATTGTTTTGGCCTGTTTATGTTTGTATATGGTTATTAGATTATTCTATTAATTTGTTTGTATGTTTTTTGGTTTTTTCGGTTTGGTTTTCCCTATCTTTCCTACCCTCAACATAGGTTTAGTGGTCTGGTCTCTACCTTGCGTACTAATTATTCTCTCCTGTCCATAGTCAATCTTAGTCTAAGCTCTTAAGTCGTACTAGGATTTCAATCGGCTAAGTAACCTAGGAAATGATGGATTCAGTCAAACTTTACGAAATGATCGTACAAAATTCTTGAGAATTGTTTAAAGAAAAAATAATAGAAACACCATAGAATGAGAATGCAGTTCACATATAATAATAAAGATAAGGAGATGGTGGAATAATAGTGTATTTGGTTTGACTCCTAGACATACTCTTTGAGATTGAGGGCACCTAGATCTATTCACATCAAAACTTAAACAATGAGCATTAATGATACATATATTGATGATTTTTTATAATTAGGTCAAATTCCATTCCAATCTATTAGTCTAGTTTTAGTTATATCAATAATGTAGTATGAATCTTGAAAATTGTAGAGGAACTCTAATTAATTCTTAGTATGGACTAAGCCAAAATTTAGTTTCATTACGCCTAAAAATTGCATTAAGAGAATATGCTAACTGTTATAAATAAGAAACATAAAAAAGTCAGAACTAACAACAATGTAATAATAAACAAAGGAAATCATGATGACAAATGCAAAGCCTACTCAACTAGGCAGAGATCAGTGATAAATGGCAATAATAGAATAGATATCAAACTAATGGCTAACTAAAACCTGTGCCCTCAAAATCTTAAAAGCAAAACTCATATGACAAACATCGAGGAGCAACTTATACTATACTCGAAGAGGGAAGGAAAGGAAATCATAAAAAATAATATATAGGAACTTAAAACCTTAGGCGATTTCAAACCATAACCCCCATGTCTTAAATAATTCAAGCATTAGACACTTCAGAAAATTGGAAATTAGACTGAATTATCCAATGTACCTCATACTAGTCCTCAAACAACTTTCCTCCAAATAAGAATATACGCATTAAGGCAACTAAAACAAAGACCATAAATTTAACTCATGAAGCTCCTACAAGCACAACAAATGATTTATTTATCTAAACAAACAACAATGAGGTGGTTTATAACTTGTTCTTTATGATTAACAAACCTTGCAGAGAAAGTATACGAAGATTGCCATAAACAACAAAGCAAGAAATCAAGCAGTAAAGAGGAAGGAAACAAAAGTGAAGATAATCCAGAATTTAGCTTGAATATTAAGGAGGGATACCCCCGAAATTATGTAAAGGGGGGAATGCCCTTCTAAAGTCCCTAATAAGGGCAATTGTAAGTAGTATACAAAATTTACTTCCTGAGCCATACTGAGGGTTTTCTTGACTTTGTTCTTTTTTCCCCGGTGCTTGCAGTTGAATGGGATAAAACTTTGTTATTTTTCCTGAGCTATATGATATATGGGCATTTGCCTTTTACCGATCAAATATTTTATTATTATTACGATTTAATAGTTATATTAATAATATAATTTTTATATTATTTATTGTGATACTAAAATTATATGATATTTAAAGTGATAATTATTATTATATTAAATAGTTTGGTAATAGAATTATATTATATTATATAGTGTGATAATAGAATTATATATTAATTATATAATTAACTATAAGAAATAATTATTAGAATGTCATGTCCCCATTTTGGAGGCAATTTGATTTAATTAATTTAATTAATTAGGTTGTCCAAAATAATGAATATTTTATGAGGATGACTAATTAATTATTTTAATTAAATAAATAAGTGGTATTAAGTTAATTATTTATAAAGTTATCAAATAAATAAATATTAAAAGGTAACTTTATATTTAATTAATTTAATAAAGTGACTTGAATTATAAAATATTTTATAGTCACTTTATAAAAAATCAAGTGTTCCCCTTTTGAGTACATACATGGACTTTGTAAAAGGAAAAAAGAAGTAATATTAAAACTCATGTATTATCCCACATTGGCAAGACGGAAGCATGGAGCAAGTGAGGAAGGGATTAAAAGAAAGAGGATAGCTCTCATTTATTCAGGCTTGGAAATATCAAAGAAATTGGAGAATTTTCTAGAGATTATATCTCAATAGTTTGAAGGACGAAATCCCTTCAAGCTGGAAATCTTGACGCCATTGAAAGATATGGTCTTGAGATTCAATATGGTAGCAGTCTGAAAAAAGCAGATACGAAAAAGCAGCCTGAAAAAAGCGGAACCGAAAAAGCAGGCGGAAAAAGCAATCCGTAAAAGCAGTTCAAAAAGCGGAACCGAAAAAGCAGGCTGAAAAAGAGGGTACGAAAAAAGTAGGTCGAAAAAGCAGTTTGAAAAAAGCAAAGTAGAAGGGGCAGCATAGAAGGAAATTATTTCAGCCATCTACAACCAGGTTCTTTGTTAGTATTGTTTTTAGGGTGTTATAAGCTTTCAGCTGTAAGTGTGCATTATACCAGCATTATCATTTTGTAATCCATGTAAATGCCAAAGTCTTGGCCATATTTCATGAGCATTGTAATTTTCATTGCAATTAAGAAGATAATAGTTGCTGGTGTCATTTAAGCAATTTAATATCATTATTTATCAGCTAGTTAGTTTGCATACCAACTGTTTGTAAAAATGCCAGTTGGCTGTAGGTGTTCATTTCTCATGCTTAGATCATATATATGCACTGAATATTGTCAAAATTAGTAGCACACTCATGTTAGGTCATTTGTGTAGTCCATTGTAGTCTTCTAGCACAAGATTTTCATTGATGCAAATTGTAAAAAGGTCATTTGAAGCTAGGTGAAATACTATATCAGTCATATGTCCCTTGCATGTGAATTGTTTGATGAAATTCCTTGAGCTTTCATCAGCATTTTTGAGGGCAGATTTGAGGAGGGTTATTACAGTGGTATCAGAGCTTGCTTGCAAAGTGTTTGACGAAATGTCAAACAACTGAAGTATAAAGATTTTTTGGTGTTTGAAGAAGTTATAACCTATTGGGGTTATTACATAGAATAACATAATATAGTTATATAATATAAGCTTATAATAATATAATATAATTATTATATTAAAATATAACCTTGGTGAAGGGGCATCTCTGATAAGTATAAAGGAAGAGTAAATCTTCCTCTCTAAATCATTATCTATCACATACAGTCTCCATTAATCAACATGGTATAAGAGTATGTTGATGCTTTGTAGCTTCAATCGGATAAATTCTATATATATATTATATTTAATATTACGTGATATATATATATATATATATATAAAATACTATTATTAAGTATATCATTTGTAGTTGTGAAGGGTTGAAACTCGATTAGAGATATGGCAGGAAGAGGCACCTTTTCATGAGACATACCCATGAGCGGACATGTCTTCACCTTGTGGAGACATGTCCGCTCATGGATATGTCTATTCATATCCTTAATAATGCAGATCCGATCCCAAAGAAAGGGATGAAAATCAATATATGTTGTGCCCGTTGGAGTTTGACGACTACACTTATCAGATTCAAAATTACAAATCAATTTTTAGTATTTATTAATATTGAATTGTCATGCATACACATATGCAGTGATCCTTTTTCTTCAATGTGGTATCAGAGCCTAGTTGCAAATGTTAAAAAGATAGAAAGTGTCCAATGCTGCATAATCACCTTCGAATTGCAAAAGAAAGGCGCACTGTCAGCATGAGTAGGTGTTTAAAACAATTCATTGGAATTATTTAATAGAATGTGCTTCCTGGAATTATTCACTGTGAAGCCCTTGTAAACTTCCATCAAATATTTGTGTAGGCATATATGCAAACATAGACCGGGTACCTAAACTGTTTGATAGAATGCCCATGAAGTGCATTAAATAGAATGCAATGGTTACATGGTGTGCGTAAAATAGAGAATGCAATTGGGAGATTACAAGCATTCGAGTACAATGGTGAAATTCATCCTACTTCTTTGACCAAGATATCACAAAGAAATGTGGCCTCTTGGCGATGTGATAACATGATATGCACTAACCAAGTGTTGAGGAAACCTTAGTGTGTCTCCATCAAGTGCATTTATCAAAAGTGCTGCTCACCCAAAGGCAAAAGGCATGTAGTTTATGATTCAATCCATTTTGTCAAACAATTAATTGCTGATATCTATTTTAGGCGGAGAGAAGAAAAGGTTGTTGAACCCTTGGTATTTAGTCTTTGATTGTTGTCATTGATGTCAATAATTCATCCATATGATCTCTTATCGTTATGACAGTCAGTTGTGATATTAGTATATACAATGTAGAATGTCAGATATCTCAGTCATTTAGTACACAAAATGAAAGTCTAATGGACATATGGTATGGTTAACATGATGAAATAATCTTATTTAATGCCTTTCAACATTGTTCTAAACAAATTTAAGACATGCACTTAAGTGTTATACAATTAACTCTTAATGTTCATATTGGTTAAGAAGCAGTTGAAAAAACAGTTTTAGTCTATGTGAAAGTCAACAGGCTATTTTATCAGTTAGACCCCAACTATCATACCTTTTCAGAAAGGTCTCCGTGTCCTCTCAAATGGGTCTGAGTTAGTTTTTTGATAACACATGTACAGACAGAGAAAAACAATGTCGACCACAGATAGTTAAAAAACGGTGTGACAGTTTGATTGTTTTGACAGTTTTTGGTCTAATTACGTTTTGGGGTATGTAACAATCTCCAAAATTTCAATCATCAACAGTAATAAGTAGGGGATTCATCCCTTCAAAAGATGGTACAGGTGTTTTTGCAGGAAATTACAGAGGTTGTGAGAAATTGGCTGTAGACCAGAAGGTTTTATTGCAGATCAACAAGACATTGAAGGATAGAGTGATGATATTTGCTTCTAATTTGTTATATATGAATTGGTATTGATTGCAGAAGTATGTTAGAGGTTGAAGGAGGTTTATATACTGATTTATAAGCAATTTACATCAGCATTCAATCAGATCCTTTAATGACAAATGATTACATAATTTGATACTTGATGTTTTGAAGAGAAACAAGGATTTATCACATCAAAAAAAGTTGGTAGTTTGAAAGGCATTAACTCAAGTCATCTTCTTGCATTCAAATCTGTTGTTTTCAGATATGATTATACATTTTATAATCTGATAAATTCATTGAAAGATGCATGTACGCTTTGATGTAATTTGTTGATGTAAAAGAATCAACAAAAGAGAGAAGAAGAGAACTATATCCCGCTTTATGTTTTCAAGTTGGAGTTGAACTCTTGATTTATGATTTGTATTGTAACAGAGATGATCCTCTGATTTTGTATCTCATTTCTTGAATTTAGAAGTTGGTGCTTCTTATATTTTTGAAGTTGATGCTTCAGGCGTAAGGGATTGGAGTTCCTTGAAATTGGTGTTTCCAAAAAGGGTGTTGGTGCTTCCAGAGTTGTAGCTCTAAAAGATTTGCCCAAAGAGGCCAACAAAGTTTCAGATTCAAAGTGGTTTTTTACCCTAAGGGGTTTTCCACGTTAAAATATTGTGCCACTTTGTTATGCATTACCTATCTTGCTTATGTGTTAAATTTTATAACTTATGATTGTTTCAAGTTTTGAAAAGTGTTTTAACCACTTCTTCACTCTCAGTGGTGTTTGTATTCCAACAAGTTGTATCAGAGCCAGGTTCCCTTTGTTAGGTTTAACCACCTTGGGTTGGTTTTGGTTTGGTGGAATACTTTGTCATTATGGCTCTAGATAGTTTTTCAAAAGTTCCAATATTTGATGGATCAGATTATGCCTTTTGGGAAGTCATACTGAAAACATACTTATTGTCTATTAGTGTTGATGTATGGGCTTCAATTGAGAATGGTTTTAACGTTCCTACTAATTTGCCTACAGATGCTAATGCTAAAAAGGATTATGAAATGGATATGAAGGCTAAATTTGCAAATTTTAACATTTTGTTTAAAGATGTTTTTTCTAAGGTTATGCATTGCAAATCTTCTAAAGAAGCGTAGGACGAATTGAGAAATACTTATCATGTCAATGATAGAGTTAATGAAGCAAAGATCCAAAATCGGAAAGCAAGATTTGAAGATTTGAAGATGAGAGACAATGAAAAGGTAGAAGACTACTTAGTAAAGATTGAGGAAATAGCAAGTGCCACAAGAGGACTTAGAGAGAAGATGGAAGATATAGATGTTGTGAAGAAAGTCTTAAGATCACTTCTAGATGAGTTTGATTCCAAGATCTCTGCTACTGAAGAAGCCAAAGACATAAACAAGTCACTACGGATGATATTCATGGAGCTCTAGTAGCCTATGAGATGAGGAAAGATGGAAAACAAGAATCTACAAGCAAACAAACAAGATTCAAGGCTGAAAAGAAGTCTAAGCGAACTTCATCTGAATGAGAGGACCTTGAAGTTCTTGAAGCACATCTTTCAAGAAAGTTGAGAAAATGTTCATGTAAATACAAAGGTAAACTTCCTTTCAAGTGTTTTAATTGTGGTAATGTAGGACTGTAATGACCCCAGCGACTTAGGATAGAACAATTATTTATTTTAAAATAAATAATAATAATAAATAAATTATGATTGTAAATTTAAAATAAAAAATAAAAAATATATAACTTCATAGTTTTAACACTTATTCAATAGTCAATAATATTAGTCAAAATAATAGTGATCAATTTCCTTTATCAATATAATCCTATAACAATTGCTATTTTCCTATTACAAGCTATTGTGAAAATAAATATTATTATTATTATATAGTAATAACTATTGTTTAAAATGAATGTTTAAATACATATCATTAAAATATAATAGTTAGCATACTTACAAAATTAAATAAAACAAAATCAGTAAGAGCAGAGAGAGCCACAACCAATGCGTTTGGTCGTGACCCCAAAAAATTCCACGATATTTATACAAGCAAAATGTGGGACATGGAGGAGATTCACGGAGGAAGTAGAGAAGAAAGGAGCATCATGAAGAGGAATAAGACTTACAAGTTCAGGCATCCATTCTGGAGAACAACTGGAAGGAACAGGCATCTAAGAAATCACCAGGACAGTAGACAAAGTTATACACCCCCCATTCCGGGTTCAGACAGAGATATTACGGAGGGGTAAGATAGAAGTGGACAATTGATATTTGTCCATTATGTCATCTGAACTGGACATACAGACCAAACAATGACACTAATAAGCAATACCAAGTCAGTATCAAGAGACTGCAGGCCTCAGGAATATTCCCGTCAAACAAGAGAAAGGTTTTCGATTGTCCTCTTCACCATTTGCAATAGCCAAAGCAGACATACATGAGAGTATCGAATTAGAAGCCATTATCTCCGTCCAAATTCGTAGGGAAAGAATCAAGTTGTCTTCTGGCAGAAGGGCATCCTAGTCAGCAATAGGAAATCATACCTACGAACAATATAAGGAGGTTGTAGAATGAGGAACTTATGATTATCGGCAAGTGTACCAGTGGGAAAATCAAATAACTCATCCACGATAGTGACACCTTCACAAATCTTAAGTCAAGGTCTTCATAAATTCTGATAGCTGATTATAATATAAGAAATACCAATTGGTGACTGTTAATCCATAACCCAAACCAGTCATAGAATACAAATTGAGCCTAAAGCACAATACAACCAGAGAGCATTGTAAAGATATCAGTTCACCTCCTTGCCACCATCAACCAAGAGGTTGGGAAACTTTATCTTAACCATTGTGAATACTAATAGAGAACTAAGGGCCCTTGAGGGATTATAAGTAATAAAGTATGAAAGAGGCAAGACAGGGATTGAGTATCCCAAAAGGTCAGTATACTGAAGATATTAATCATATGCATATGAAAGGATGGATATATTTAATAAGTTATCCATAAGGCCTATAATGGGGGAAACCTCTTCTAGGAAGGATGGGTAGATCAATTCCGATTACCCATAAGGCCTTGAGAAGCGAAGTTACAGCGAGAAGATGCTGCATAGTAAGAGCTGTTCTAAACGTTTAGAACCCAAGGAAGCCCTCCCCCAGGAACTAAGCACTTGATCACAACCTCTTCTCAAGTAGGAAATCTTGTAGAAGTTAGGATCTTTATATTCTCGCAATTTAAATTTTAGGAATTAAATCTAACCTTATCAAATTATATCTATTTTATATTGGAATACTAACACATCTTGCAGGTTCAACAGCGAGAAAATTTGGAGACACAACCAAATAGAACAAGGGGCATTACAAGGAAACTTCACTTCTAAATGTCTACTTAAAAATGAAGATGAAGACGAAGAAAGCACTAGTAAGAAGAAGTTTTTTAAAAGAAAATTTGTTTCTAAAAAGAAGAAAAGTCTAATTGCTGATCTAACAGATGGTGAATCTAGTGATCCTGATTGTGATGAAAATGAAGTATTGTTCATGGCTATAGAAACTCGTTGTAAAGAACTTGAAAGTGATAGTGATGTAGAATTAGTTGGGGCTGATCTTGAATGTGAGTATTTTTATGCACTTAAGAAGATCAAAGAACTAAAAGGAGATTTGAATATTCAAGAGAACAAATTATTAAAGAATAAAGAGGTTTATGATAAAAAGGTTAAGACTCTAAATTGTCAAATTGCAGATTTAAAACTACAACTAGAGGAACAAAGAAGAATTCTTGATGTTACTAAGAATGAATTGAATTCAAAAGAAGAAGAATGCACAAGGTTAGAAAGTGAAGTAGTAACACACAAAAAGAAACTTGAAAATACTTTGGATGAAATATTACGTAAACAAAGAAGGTTGGATAATCTAACTGGAATTGGATTTGAATATGGACATGTTCTAGTGACACTAAGGATAAACCTCTTTATGAAATATTCAAGTCTGAAAATAAGAGTTCAAGTATGCAATCCAGTACTCCAAAATCAGATTGTTTGAAAAGTGTAGAATATAAACAAGTCTCTAATGATAAAAAACAAGTGTTTGTAAGTTCTTCTTTCATGGATAAAAAATCACAAATCAGATTTGCTCCTTTCTTTGATGGGTAGTGCTTTGTATGCCATCAATATGGACAGAAGTTAAGAAATTGCAGATTTGTGTCAAAGAGATTTACTAAGTTCCACTATGGTTATTCTTTTTTAATGATGAATACTCTAAGGTGCTACATATGTAACCTTTTTGGTCATACTAAGCAAAATTGCAGATTTATGTGGTTTCAAAGAAAACAATCAAATGCAGATTTAGGACAGAACAAAAAGGTTAACTTGGTTACGAAATGTATGCCGAAGAATAAGTCTATGTTTGTGCAAGTTGCTTTATATTCTGAAAAAGAAGGATCTATTGATTATAGATAGTGGATGCTCTAAACATATGACAGGTGATAAGAACAGGTTTACAAATTTGACAAGTTATAAAGGTGGATGTGTAAGTTTTGGTGATGACTTCTATAGACAGATTAAAGGTTTGGGTTCCTTGATGCTTAGTGACAAATGCCTATACATGATGTCTATTATGTTGAAGGATTAAAATACAATCTTCTAAGTGTAAGTCAGATTTGTGATAATGGCTATGAAGTATTATTTGATGAAAATGGTTGTCAAATAAAATAAAAAGCATGAACGATTGTTGCAGAAGGTAAAAGATCTAAAGGAAATGTGTACAATTTGAAAGACATCACAAATACTAACAATCATGAAAGTGTTTGTCTTATGGGACATGTTGATGAAGGTTGGTTATGGCACAAAAGGCTTGAACACTTAAATTATGATAACCTGGTGAGAGTAAGTCTGTCTGAAAAAGTAAGAGGTATGGCACTCATACACAAACCAACCAATACTATTTGTGAAGGATGTCTACATGGTAAACAGACAAAGGTTTCTTTTGCATCTAAAGAACATTATTCTTCTAAGCCATTACAATTAGTGCATATTGATTTATGTGGCCCTACAAGAACAATGTCTATAAATGTTGAGAAGTATTTTATGTTATTCATTGACGATTATTCTAGGATGACATGGGTTACTTTCTTGAAATATAAATCAGAAGCATTTAACAAGTTTAAGATTTTTAGGAAGATGGTGGAAACGGAATCAGATATGAAAATCAAATGTTTAAGATCAAATAAAGGCGGCGAATTTACTTCTGAAGAGCATTAACTATTTTGAACAACATGGCATCAAAAGACAATATGCAGCACCCCGAACTCCTCAACAAAATGGGGTTATTGAAAGAAAGAATATAACTGTGAAAGAGATGGCAAGGACTATGTTGGATGAATCCAAACTTTCAGACAGGTATTGGAAAGAAGCTGTCCATACAGCAATGTACACACTGAACATGGCAGAACTGAGGGTAAAAGCTAAGCATACTCCATATGAACTTTGGTATGGTTATCCTACTTGAGTTAAGCATTTTAAAATCTTTGGTAGTAAATGCTTTATTAAAAATTCAGAAGATAACATTGGGAGTTTTGATTCACGTTGTGATGAAGGAATATTTTTAGGGATTTTTTTTTGGTAATATTCTTTGCCATTTTATGTTTGTTATTATGTTTTTAAGGAGGAATGGCAAAATTCAGAGGAGCAAGTTTATCCAAATTGACCTTGATGATAAAGAATGAGTAGAGCGGATTTACTTGGAGTCCATGATTGTATTGAAACAGAAGAATGTTGGCAACACAACTTTGCAGGTCCCGACATGCTTGAATTCAATAAGAGGATGTATAAAGACCATGATCCCACATACATAGCTACCCAGGTTGTCGAAAGCAAGATTGTGGCTGCAACTGGTTTCCTTCCCTCCTTCCAACATGCAAAGTTCATTGTAGAATGCTTGAGGCATTACTAATAAAAAAATAGAATGGTTAGAGATTTAGATGGCAAGGTCTTAACAGACCTTTCTTCACCAAGGATTTTAGAAGCTTTTGGAATCCCAACTATAGAACAATGATATTGAAGTCAAAGGAGAACGCACTTAGAGTTTATACTGCTAGGTTTAACCGTTGCGATGGTGTGATCAATTATAAGTGGCTATAGAAGAACAAAGCTCACTACAAGATTCTAAGCAAGGAATTTGGGATCCCACAATCCTACACATTTGAACATGGTTGTGGTATTTTGTCGAAGAAGTAATTGAAGGATTCAACAATATAGACTGGACTTGATTGATCAATGATAAGCTGAATGAACAACTTGGGAATCTTGAGTAGTTAGGAGAACTCTACATGGGTTCCTATGTCATTGACATGCTTGATGAAAGAATTGTCATTGATGTCAAAGGGCTTCACTAGCAAGGATAAGATTATCAGTACCACTATCATCGATGTCAAAGGTGTGAACATGAAATTACAATTAAGCTAAGACATGTGATAAGTTTCAGAGCAGTCAATAGTATAAAGAATAATAAAGAAAGTGATACTCACAAAGTGAAATGAGTTACTGAACTATCATTATGGTAAATAGAAATGGGAGATATAAAGAATCTCTAAGTCACACAACTCGATCATATTCATCATACAGTAATTTCATATCTATGAAGTTTCTCACACTTGCTGGAAAGAAACATTATCTAAGGTGGATATATGATTACATGTGAGCAACAGTTGACCATGACACAGTGAACAACTATGACTATTGTAGAGTTGACAGTCATACATAAAAATGCAGCAGATATAAAATGATTATGTATGAGTTGGTTGAAACGTTCAGCACATATAGCAGTTGTATTGAATTAGTGTTAACTGTGATCTACTGCATGACATGAGAAGGCTAAAAGAAAAGACAAACCTAAAAGTCACAATATAAAACAAAGACAAACAATGATATATACATTTATATCAAACTACATAAGTATATTGCAATCTATGCTGAGCGGTGGTATCCAGTCATCAAACGTGTCAACCATACCTTTGAAGAGAAGAAGTAGCTACATTGTCTTCAAGTATCACACAAATATAAATGAGATACTCGTCTTATATTGCAACTAAAATACTCAGCAATGATATAAGTTAATAGGGATGCGATTTGGAGGATTCTTAGTGGCAGAGGTCAAACATCATATCAAAACAATAAAATGATGAGTTTATTCAGCTGCCTAGTCAAAGCGATAATAATTATCAAGTCGAGAGTCTTCAGAAATTAAGATGAAAATGAAATTCAGAGGTTGGGGGAACCGAAAGAGCATGGAACACAACAGTATCCAGTTAGTCATCGATTGTCAAAATACATTGAAGAAAGCTGACTCCATTTAGATATACAACTATGGTGCCTACAGAATTTTAGATGGCAAACATTTATTATATATCAAGTGAGGAAATGATGTGCGTTGAACAGAAATCTAGGTGGCAGCTAATACATTATAGCAAGTTTGTGGGTTCAACAAGTCAGTGATAACAAGGAGAGAAATGATGATGGATTAAAATACGCACAGTAACTATGAGATGTAGAACACAAGATTCCCTGGTCAGAAAAGAACAAAGAAGTTATTGCATAAATTTTTGGAAATACGAATATAATGAAGACGGTGATATATTTGAGTCTTCAGCAATGGCCTGATAAAATAAAGATATGATGGCAGCAGTCTAGTCAAATAGAAACAAATATCAAATCTGGAAGAGCAGCGGCAAGACTGAGTAAGACGGTGAACATATATCATTGCGGTTGGAAGATATGAATCAAATAATTTCTGCATGAAGGAAGATATGAATCGAATAGTATCATAGCGGTTGGATTGAAAAGTGGCAGTGCATACAGAAGCAACTACAATGGCCTGATAAAATAAAGATTTGATGGCAGCAGTCTAGTCAAATAGAAGCAAATATCAAATCTGGAAGAGCAGCGACAAGACAGAGTAAGACGGTGAATATATATCATTGCGGTTCGAAGATATGAATCAAATAATTTCTGCATGAAGGAAGATATGAATTGAATAGTATCATAGCGGTTGGATTGAAAAGTGGCAGTGCATACAGCAGCAACTAATTTATACATCATGTTGATTAATAGAATTGACCTCTACCAAGCAAAGTACGGACAAGCATTGAGTAAGGGTCTACATTAAAAGAAATAGCCATGTCAGTGATAAAAGAAGAATAAAATCGAAAATGTTATTTGGATTCATTGCTATGATCAAATATGCAAAAGCAACAGAAGGTGATTTAATGAACAAAGAATAAATTAACCGTAATGGGTGTGATTAAAATGAAGGCTCGACAAGTAAAGAAAGCCAGCGTTCACTAGTTTGTATTATTGAACAAGGGGACGAGTCAGCAAGAATACATGCCATGACAGTTAGCATGAATAATATAGAAAGGTGCCATTATTATTCAAAACTGATTGTTAAGAGTGGGGAAAATAATTAAACATTCAAGAGGTTTGACTATGAGAAGAGAAGTCTCTTTGTCTCAAGAGGCACGTTTGTTATATATATATATATGGAGCTTATTGAATATCGAATAAATAGTATAAGAGTGCATGGTGGATAGTAGTCAGTGGTAAATGAAGAGTAAAATGGAATGAAAATAATATATTTATATAAAAGCTGATTATGTATAAGTATATATATGCATAAAAGTTAAAGGTGTGAATTGTAAAAAGAGAAGAGTATATACATATAACAGAGTAAATATGTTGATTCGATTTTTATTTGATATACATAAATATACTTCTGTAAACATATATATTGATTAGTAAAGTTATTGGCTAACTTCAGGAAGAGATTTATATATATGAACTAGGGGAATATTGTAAATAAAGATATTTCATCATTGAAGGCTGATTTATAGAAGAGAGAGGAGTGTATATGTGCAGAAAGAAAAGAATCAATGTTGAGATAAGTTTCAGATTGAAGAAGAGAAATTGTGCAATTATTATATCCATCATCAGTTGAGTAAGCAACCTCGCCGAGGTGGAGAAGCAATTTGATTGTTGTGGGTTGGTGATCACGAAGACGACAGTGGGTGTTGGTGCTTCCAGTAGGTCAGAGCCTGCAAAGTTTGGGAGTTGGAGCTTCTTGTGAGTCGGTGCTCATAACCATAGGGGTTGGAGCCTCTAGTATGTCATAGCCTACAAAAACATTGTAAAAGAACAGTTTATATAAGAAAACATTTATTTGTCATGGTTTTCTCCTGCATGGGGTTGCCACGTAAATCTTGTCTCGTTGTGTTCATTTGCATATTTATTTATTTTAGCGTTTAAATTTATTAAAACAATTGTTTGGATGAAAAGTTTCAAATTGGCAAAGTTATTATATTGATTCACCCCCTCTCAGTATTATCGCTTGCTCTTCAATTGGTTTCAAAGTCAATGCCTTTTATAAAGCCTAACCGCTTGAAGGTAGATCTATTGTGCACACTTGGGAAAAATGAAAGTAAACAAGAGGAAAGGAAATACAAAGAAGAATATTAATAACAATGCACGGACTGCTAGAGTTGAAGTGATTGATAATGAATTCTTTGAAAAAAGAGATGACTCTATACATAATGATGATTGTACTCAAAGATGGACATATGACATATACAGAAGATAAAGAAGAGGCCTGCGATGGGGAAGAACTTGATATTATGGAAGAGCTTCATTATGCTTACATACAAAATGAAAAGCCTAAGAGGAAAAGTGTAGAACAAAAAACACAAATTCAGGAATTGTATGATGCCCAAAAAGAGTCAAACGAAGTAATTACAAATTTGGGAGAAACAACTTGAAGAAGCTAATTCTAATTCAGGATGAGATGATGAGGAATTTAAAAACAAAAGAAGCAGATCGTGCCATAGTAGAGGAAGAAGTCACCATGTTGAAAAAATATAGAGAAAATTGCTATCAAATTGAATACCAGCCCTAAATTTGTAAAGAATTCTGAAATTCTGACGGATATAATTGATAACAAAGTAACATGAGTCGGACCTGGCTTGGACTCGGCAAGGGTAACTTGACTCGTGACCTGACTCGGACTCAGCAAAGTGAGAAAACCTCAAAATTTTGAGATTTTTTAGGATTTAAAGAACATTCCATGCTTCCATTATTTAATAAAGCTTAAATTCACAATAACATCATGAAATTGAAGGTAATTTGATCACAATGCACATACTTAAAAGTTAAACATACATTGATTACATAAGTACAAAGGCAAATTGCTAATACTAAAATTTAAATAGTAGTTGAAGGAAATAGAAAAGTAAAACATACAATCATAGATATATAAAATGATAAATCCATGAAACCTTGTCAAAATGTATATCAAATCCATGAAATCCAACACATCAATAGTCATCATCAAATGTTCCAAATTTCGATCATATGTTAAGTTAAACAAAAAGTTAAAACAAGACTATAGCTATGGCTCCTAGTCGTCATCCTCATCCTCATCCTCATCCTCATCCCCACCCTTAACCTGAGGCTCAGTATAATCTATAAAATACCTCTTAGTAAGGCGTCTAAGGTAGGTCTTGGATGATTGATTAGCCATAGCATTAGCCTGTGAGGTGCCTCTAGGATCAACTGTAGTCTTTGCCAGTGCTTGTGATGTGCCACTAGGAACAACTGCAGCTCTCTGGTCCTCCATTGCCATAGCCATGACTTCACCCTCTCTGTCTGCCTCGTCAACCCACTCTAGGTCCTCATCATAAAAGACAAGATCAATAGCCTTAGTGATCCACTTAGACTTTGGATCAACCTCCTCTAGAGTAATCAGAGTGGTGTCACTATCCAAAATCTCCCTGGTCCTAATGCGCAGGTTGTATCGCACAAAGACTAGCCTATTCATTTTCTCCACAAACAACCTGTTACGCCTCTTCGAGTGGATGTGCTTGAACATGCTCTAGTTGCGTTTACATCCAGAAGCACTACTTGGTTGGCTCATTATGTGGATGGTGATTTGCTGAAGGTTTTTGGTTGCAGGTCCAAACATTTGCCACCATCTATCTGAATTTTGAAAAAAGGAAAAGAAAAAAATATTAGTCTCATTTTAAAATTTGAACTTTTAAGCTAGAAATTTAGAAACTAGATTGTATAAGGCTTAAGTTGCAATTTTTACCTGGCTGCAATTTTGTATGACCTTTGCAAATTTGTCTTGAAAAAATGGGCCCTCTTGCATTATTATAGGCATCCATCTCAAACAATATATCTATGGCATTAGTGGCCATCCTTGATATCATAGTGTATAGGCCACTAAGAACGTCCTCATCTGCCTTGAAATCTTCATGGAAATAGTATGCCTTATTGAGGTAATAGGCTGCTGTGTGGATGGGTTAATGAAGCTGATTTTGCCATCTCCTATCAATTATGTCCCAAATAGGGCCATACTTGTCCTCAACTACTTATTTGGTCTTAATAGCTTGCTTGGGCATATTTGTGGCCTCATATATGTAGCCCATAGCGAGCTTCTTCCCATCAGCAACTCGTAGGAGGGCTACAAGGGGCTTAGTGCTCTACAAAACAATTAAACAAAAAAAAATTTACTGAATGATGAAACTTTACAAAGTTGCACAATGAAAATAAAACAAAAATATGTATGAGATAAATTAATTTATAAAATTTTAAGACTTAAGCTTTTAAAATTTAAATTACCTCCACAATCTCCTTACACAGCTTCCAAAAACCTTCTTCATCATAAATTCATTTTGTTGCATTTATCCTTGCAGGGGTGGTGGCAAAGGAGGAGGAACTCCATTGTGGACCAACAAACATGAACCTCAAATCTAACCTTGAATTCAACAAATATATTAGAGGCAAATCTTGTGATACCGGGATGAGCCAACTCCTTTCCATTCGTGTATTCCCTCATAATGCTGAGGACCATATATTAGAGGCAAATCTTGTGATACCGGGATGAGCCAACTCCTTTCCATTCGTGTATTCCCTCATAATGCTGAGGACCAAGGTATGATTATAGATGAACTTGCAAAGACTTTTGTACTTATCAACAAATGATTTCACCCATTCAAGCTTGCCAATATCCTATAACATGAAGTTGAGGCAATGGGCTGCACATGGAGTCCAAAAGATTCTTGGGCGTCTCTTCATCAAAAGTTTTTCTGTAACAATTTTAAATTAGTTAGTAAACAATAAAACATTTAGATGTATTAAAAAACTTTTAATTTTCAAAATTTAATGAAAAACTAAAATAATATTTTTAGAACTTAGAAGTTAAAATTTTACCTGCAACAACATAATTAGTTGCATTATTAGTCACCACTTGGACAACATTCTTTTCCCCCACCTCCCGTATGACCTCCTAAATAGCCTCACATAAGAATTTTGCATTTTTGACATGTGAGGAAGCATCTATAGACTTCAAAAACATGGTGGATCCTCAAAGTTAAAATTAAACAAAATTATTATCATTGAATAGTCAGTAATTTTTTATATTAGTTATTCAATCATACATTAAATTTTAGACTTCGAGAAGTAGAGGATGATGAATTACTTTTGCTAGAAACAAGAAAATTGAGGAGAGTCCTATTCCTCCTATCTGTCCATCCATCCGTCATAATGGTACACCCCCTTCGGCTCCAAATCTTTCTATGGTCCTCTAACTCAAGTTTCATCTCCTCAACCATTTCTAGTAAGAGGGGGCCCCTCAACTCATCTTCAATGGGGGCTTTAAACCCTGCACCATAGATGGAAACTGCATCAATCATCCCTTGCCAATAAGGAGTCCTGTCACATTTATAAAAACATTCTAATTAGCATATTTCAACATCAAGTTAAAATTATAAAATTTTATTTTAAAAATTGAATTTAAAACTTAAAATGTAAAACAATCAAATATAAATGAAGTTGAATTTTGAAGTACCTGGCTGCTATAAATGGAATGCTTCAGAAATACCAATACTTGCAAATTGCTCTTCTTGTAGCTTCATGGATCTCCCTATTCCAGACCAAGCTCTCAAGTGAGGGTTGTGCACCAGGAGTGGAATGTGGTACAAAAAAATTGTCCAACCTAGATTTTTTGACTATAGGACCAAAGGTAATGCCGGTATTACTAGCAGGGGCAGCGCCACTAGCATTGCAAGGAATAGATGTAGAAGAAGTACAACTAGCAAAAGAACTAGGATGATAGGGGGGAAGGGAAGCACCTTCTCCAACACAACCTATTGAACCTAGGGGTGTAAAACTAGATACAGGAGCAATGCCAGATGAGCGTGGAAGGGAATTGGATCCAATCTGAGCCAACTCTATTAATTGTTTCTGTTTTAATTCCTTTTCTTGTTCATATCTTTCTAAGGCAACATAACAAAAATGTTTCGCCTCGGGAGTTGCACTTTTACAAGGCTCAACATCATGATCAAGTATGCTAGCAATATGGTATTTCAATCTATTGATTCCCCCACTATTAACGACCTTACAAAACAGGCATTGTGTTTGAGTTCTACCTCTACTTGGAAATTCTATGGTGTACTTCCAACACTCATCTTTTTTATTGCCTTTAGAGAGCTTGGGTTTTTTAGATGGAGGAGCCATTGTGAGTAAGGAAAAATGTCCAGGTTCCTGCAATAAGACACTTTAGACCAAATATTACTATTTAAGCATTGTATTTTATGAAGATTTAAAGTAAAACAAAACCCATTAACATATAATTTTTTTTTTTCCAAATAACCCATAAGCATAGAGAAAAAAACCATCAAAATCCATAAAATCAACTCTTACCTCTTTGAAATGAGTTGAGAAGAGCTATAAACTACTTGATGATCTAAATGCAAGCGTGTAGTTGCTCCAATGTCACAAATGCAAGCTTTTCTTCTCTTCCTTTCATTTGGTTGCAAAACAATGACACTCTCTCTCTCTCTCTCTCTCTTCCTCACAATAGAGTGTTGTGAAAACCCTTTTAGGGTCTTAAGAATAAAAAAGAACCAAAAAAACTATTAAAAAAAATGCATTTTTTTATTGTTTTTACTTACCCAGACTTTGGTTGCCGGTACCAGGTCAAGCCAATTGTGACCCGCGAGTCACGCCTTGACCCACGAGTC
Source organism: Cupressus sempervirens (assembly GCA_028749045.1). Taxonomy (NCBI): domain Eukaryota; kingdom Viridiplantae; phylum Streptophyta; class Pinopsida; order Cupressales; family Cupressaceae; genus Cupressus; species Cupressus sempervirens. The sequence continues at coordinate 323,691,931 of CM053784.1, forward strand.
ATGCGAGTCAGGCGATTCACCCTCCTTGACCCACCGAGCCAAGGTCATGGGTCGTTTTGACTTGGCAAGCCATGCCTAATTTGCTGACCCGAGAGACTTGCCCGACTGGCAGCGAGTCTCGTTACTCTGATTGATAGTCAAAGACCATCTACAAGAAAGACGGGAGTAGGATATGAAGGAGGGGATAACAAACAAGATTATACATTCAAAGGCTTTGTTAAGGAAGGTTGTTGTATAGAAGATTCATTCACAAAATTCAAAGGAGTTGAACTTAAAAATATTTATGGAAAGCAAGGAGATAATCCTAGCTTTTATGGATGTTGTTACTCATGCAATTATTTTGGTCACAAAGCAAGATAATGCACAAAATATGATGGAAACCTTTTTGGTTTAAAACATAATGGAAACCTTTTTGGTTTTAAAAATGAAAACTATTATGGACACATAGCACTGCTTTGGCAGATATGGATTCTTGAAATCACATGAAGGATATGAGAAAAATTATGCAAAGAACAAACTAAAAGGCCCCATCTTTGTATGGAGAAAGAAACTTGGAAAAGATAATAAGGAGAATGAATTTTTATGGACTTCAAGGCAAAATAATCAAAGGAGAATAACTAGAAATGTATGGAGAAAGAAGATAGCCAATGGAGAAAATAAAACCAATGCAAGTGTAACTTGCATTTCATACACCTCCTAGCTTGTAAGGAAGCATAAACTCAAAGGGAGATGCAGACAAGAGTATTCATTAGACCCTTGAAAGTGAGTAAGATGAGTTGACCACACTAAGAAGATGGATAGCAGACGGCATTGAATTCAAAACCTTGATTTATTAATGGTAGCGCTAGAGCATGCAACAATGTTGAGGAATCCTTCTTAGGGGATTTACGAGAGAAATTTCACAGGGGGAGGATTTGATGAGTATTTAGCAAATAGAAGATTGATGGTTATGCCTTTGCCATTAATGTCAAAGGGGGAGAGATAAAGAAAGAAGGAGAAACCAAAAAGATGAGTGAATTGCCATCAATGAAAAAGGGGGAGAGTGATGAAGGAATTGTCATTGATGTCAAAGGGCTTCACTAGCAAGGATAAGTTTATCAATAGTGGACTCATCATCATTCTACACAAGAAGCGAACAATGCTACTTAAGTTTGCTTGTCTTGCTGTCCCATAGGCTATTTTTAGCCTCGTGGATGTTAAATTTTTATCTATCTATCTATTTATCATCAATGTCAAAGGTATGAACATGAATTTACAATTAAGCAAAGACATGTGATGAGTTTCAGAACAAGAATTAGTGGAGATAGAAGTCCCTATGGTAGAGATGAAAGTTCCTATTGCAAAAGTAGATTTTTCTGATGCAATAGCAAAAAGTTTCATTGTCGAGGAAGAGATTAATGAAAGAGTTGTACAAGGACAAGAACAATTGTAATTCCACAATCAATGCACTGCCATTCTAGATTGGTTAAGGCAAAGGCTGTAGAGAAGTCATAAGGATGTTGACCCAACATTAGAGTTATAAGAAATCTTGAATGAAGTCAATAGATTAGAAGAGAAATGCAAGGCCAAAAAGTTTGTAAAGCTTGTCAGGGTCGAGTCCAAATCTAGGACATTATACATAACAATACCTACATTCGACAAAACTAAGGACTAGAATGTTTCTAAGAAGTACAATGTGAAAGAGTGGCATCTAGGAGATGCTTCTAGGCAACAAGACATAAAGAATTTGAGGATTGTGCACAAGTAATGAAGGAGAAGACGACATAGTTAGAAGGAAAATACCAAAAACTAAAAGGTGTGAACTTGGCTTTGTGTGAATATGTGAACAACATATCCCACCTAGTGAGGGAAGAAAGTTAGATCTTTGTTACTACAATTTTTCTAGCTAATTTGGTGGAAGGTATTGATAAAATCAAGTAGATTTCTCTAAGTGTAGAGGTTTGGATAGAGAGCATCTAGGAGTTATACAAATTTGTTGAAGACTTGGAACAAATATACATAACGACATTGACCATCCTTTGTAGCCTATAATACATAGAGGGCAAGAAGTTGCTGTCGACGAAAGCTTTGGGGCCATATTAGAACAAGAATTGGAGATAGAAGTTACTACAGTAGAGATGAAAGTTCCTATTGCAAAAGTAGAGGTTTCCAATGCAATAGCAAAAAGTCTCATCGTCGAGGAAGAGATTAATAAAAAAGTGGTACAAGGACAAGAACAGTTGTAATTCCATGATCAATGCACTGCCATTCTAGATTGGTTACGACAAAGGTTGTAGAGAAGTCATAAGAAGGACATTGACCCAACATTAGAGTTACAAGAAATGTTGAACGAAGTCAATAAATTAGAAGAGAAATGCAAGGCCAAAAGTGTTTGCAAAAATCGCCAGGGGTGAATTCGGCTCCAAGACATTATAGATAACAATACCTACACTAGACGAAACTAAGGACTAGAATGTTGGTAACAAGTACAATGTGAAAGACTGACATCTTGGACATGCCTCTAGGTAGCAAGTCATAAAGAATTTGAGGATTCTATGCAAGTAATGAAGGAAAAGACGACAAAGTTGGAAGAAAAATACCAAAATCTAAAAGGCGAGAACTTGGCTTTGTATGAATATTTGAACAACTTATCCCCCCTAGTGAGGGAAGAAAGTTAGACCTTTGTTCCTCCTACAATTTTTCTAGCTAAGTGGGTGGTGTTGGTTACCAAAACCGCAAATTGGAATCCTACGAGCCTTGCCTGCTCGATGTTGGGATATCCAACTGGTTAAGGTCAACTTGACAAGATCGATCGACATGATCTAAATCTCGTGCGCTTCTGGCTCTGCAAAACCGAGGCAGGTGTACTTGATCCTGGACAACAATCTTATATCCAAGATGCTTAAAGCAGATCGGTTAAAACACGAATGCGATGAAAGCTTCCAAAATGGCAAGAATTCTTAGAAAGCTTTTAAGATTGCAAAATACGAATTAAAAATAAAAGTAAATAATTGTATCAATGTTTTTTAAATAAAAGTGATTATTACAGATGATTGCAACAAATGAATATATTAATTCTTCAATAGAAAGAAATTAAATAATTGCTAGCATATGGATTATGAATTAGGAGTAAAAGACCAGTGCTTAATTAAATGGGCAATCAGAGTCAATATTATAAGTTGAAACGTACAACTTTATAAAGTTTAATATATTTTAACTATAAACAATTTTAATAATTCAGACACGATGGATCAATTATAAAAATGCGTTTTAAACTAGTCTAAAATGCACTTTAACTCCCGCAGAGACAAATTAGACATAAATACGGAAATAATTAAATGTTTCACAATATTTATGTTTATCTAATTTAAAATGCAATATCGACCCAATCCACTTATTCGAATATTAAAATATTTATAGAAAATAATTAAAAAACATTTATAAAAGACAACTTATTAATAATTTAAAACTCCAAAATTCAAAATAAATAACAATGTCGGAAATAAAATCACAATAAAGACATTCCTTACAGAAGATCCATGTATTGCGAACATATCCGGATCGCACAAAATCCACCAACTCAAATCCACGGGCTTAGTTCAAAAATTCGCTTCTCCGCCCATTGAAAAATATAATACATCACAAAGCATAAGATAGATAAAATTTTAAAATATAAGAATGAATATGAATATTGTGTATATCTCTCCTTTGTTTTATTTTTACATCTATATTTATAGAGGATGAAGGGGCATTATTAAACATTGCACTCTTCTATAACAAATAACCGAACTTTTAACCCTAATATAATCCATATTAAATATTATTAGGATTTATATAGTTTTGTGTGTATATATTTTTTAAATAGAAGCCACGCTCAGTTCAAACATTTCTTTTCCCGCATATACACTTTAATTCTTCCGACGTATATCTCCAAACTTATTTAAATTCAATGCTTTCCCATATAATTATCCCATTCATATTAAACGATATCCTCATCCGTCAAGAGTCGGGTGTGCTTGATTCATCCTCTAATAATGAAAATGCATGGGCAATGAAACACTTGTATTGTATATAATTTTGCCTCCGCTTATTTTTGTCTTTTCCGTAGTCAAAAATCCATGGCTATTTCTCTGTTGATTTATTTGTAGATGGTGAGAATCACCTAGGCAGGCTTCAATAGTGGCTTGAGTATCCTGAATCGATGGGCCTTCATGTTGTGTGCCTGGTGCAAATGACACATAGTATTTATGAAAGATGGATCCTCTAGTCTCGGTCCTCACTTGTTCGATACTTAGACTAAGGTATAACTGACTCCCGTGTCAACTGGCGCTCTGCATTCCAATTTTCTTCCATTGTATTTTCCATATACCTGCACCAAAAGAAAAAACCATTAGACAAGAATTTTTGAATCTGCGATAATTAGTGCTTCCAGCGGCTAAGTGCGGAGACACTTGAAGGATGGTGACAAACTTCAAATGGGAGAAGAACATCTTCAAACACAAAAAGTTCATCTTCGTCTATGATTCCATATGTGCACAAGTTTGATAATATGACTGTCTTTTAAATCTGCCCAGGCTTGATATATTGGCATTGAAACTTCTAATCCTGTATATAAACGTCTTAGACACCTCTAGGCTTTACTAATGGATCAACAAAGAAACAAATTAAACAAAACTTAATGATGCGTCTGCTATGGCATTGATGAAGCTGCTGCAATACCACTATATGTGCTCACAGATCGCTGACTGGTGTTTTCTGTTTGTTCTGTTGGCAAGCATGCTTGTAATTTTTGTGTTTGACAACACTTTTGACCTGTGATGTCATCCATTCCAGCTTGTCCCCTTCATTATGATTGTGTTCCTTTGAATAAAGCAAACTGCATCATTCATACACTCCAATCAAATTCACATCTTTGAAACTTGTCTAATTGTGGCTCACGTTTCAGAAATTTGATGGCTCAAATATATGTCATGTAAAATTCCCTCTTCTATCCATTTTCTTAGCTTGGTAGCAATATTTTCTTGTTTTGATTAACAAAGTAAACCTTTGATTCAGTGCTGATAGATAATATGTTATTACAAAGCCATATAATATTTTTCATAGAATTATTTCTAGAGTGTTGATGTTATTTTCTATAGTTAATGTTATGCACTTCCAATGCTGACTATATGCAAGATTAGTTTTTCCATCGACTAGTGACTCCAATACCTTCTCCTTATCAATATTGTCAATTCGTTATTGGACTTCATCGAATTCTTAGTCTCCAATGATCCTATCTCAAACTCCTTGAATGAAGAATCAATATGTAGTTTTCTGCTGTATTATATATCACTGAATATTTTGTTACTGGAAGAATCATCATATATATCCACAGTCCAAATTTTCTTGAAACATTCAAGAATAAAAGTTCCTATTGTTCCTTCAGTGTATTGGAGATGTTGTTCACTTGTTTTTGTCAAATGGAGGCCAAAGAATTTTGAGCTCCATCAGGTGGAAGGTATTGACAAAATCAAGTAGATTTCTCTAAGTGTAGAGGTTTGGATAGAGAGCATCTAGGAGTCATACAAATTTGTTGAAGACTTGGAACAAATATACAAAACGACATTGACCATCCATTCTAGCATATAATGCATAGATCAGTCGTGGGATAATGAGCATATTTATCAAGATGAAGTAATCTCACGCCTGCAAGCTTTAATGGAAACTCCCAGACAGATCTTGGTTGATGTGGAGTGCTAAGGGAAGAAGAAGTGTATAAGAGGAAGGAGAAGTGTATAATTTCACCCATTGGTACAATACATGATCATGGCAAAGGAGATGTTTGAGAATTTCAATGAGGAATACGATCGATTGAGAAGGGTTGTTAGAAATATTTAGCCTGGAATCTTCAATTCAGTTGGAGGCTTGGTATTGCTGAGATTGATGTAGAATGATAAAATTGTAGATAACCTAAGAAGTAAACTAAGGAATTCTTCCGATGGAATTTCTTCATGAAGGACAACTTTGAGAACTATTTAATATTCTTGAAGGTCATTCATACAACCCAGGACTTATTGTTACATTAGAAGAACAGTCTGGGCAATTGTTAGTGAGAAATGACTATTCAAGAGTTCAAACAGGAATCAACACCTAGTGTTAGTGTAGATGAGTTGAGACAATGTTGACTAAATTTTGTGTATTCAAGGAAAATAGTCAAACATAGGCTATTCCTGATAGAAGGTTATTTAATGCATAGTGGGCATTCATGACACCCCACTCTCTTGCTGAATGGGCTAGCATAGTGGGCATTTATTGCCCCAACTAAGAAGGTGCTTTTCTCTTGATTGGTCCTCGTGGACCCATGCATTAATTGCATATTCTCTTTCTTTGCCATAACCCTAATTAGGGCTGAATGTGACGCAATTTAGGGCATCTACTTTGTTTCAGTTAGGGATACTCATTTGTAAGGGACAAAGTTGGGGAGATTGTTGCTATGAGCTATTGAGATATTAGTTTCCTTTGAAGTTCGGTGATTTCTTGATGTATCTTAGTGCTTGCATGTTCTCTTTTCCCTCATTTAGTTTAGAATTTGCTTTAAGTACTTAGATGAATCTATTTGATAATATTACGGTGGTGAAGTTGCTTTGGTCATACATTTTGTTCTTAAGTGATATTTGAGCATAGTGTAAGGTTACTTCTGAGCCCTTTTGTGGAAACTTCTGTCTATGATGCATATTGTTCAATATGATGGTATTCATCTTGATATGAAAATCCTTTGCACACCCCTTGATGATTGCAGTGTCTTTGAGAAGTTGAATTTAGCAACACAAAGTTTAGTAGACTTCATTGTAGCAATGTTCACCTTTCAAACTCTTAGGAGTAAATAGGATTTCTCAACACTATGCTCATTTGCTTTCTGCATATTCGCTAAAACCCAAAAATAAAGTACCCTTATAATCTTATTTCAATATCATTTTGAAGCTTCCATAAACAGTATCATTTGAACTCTGCTTGAGGAACATAATGTAAGGCCCCTTGTGATACTGACTTAACACATCAATTGTTGAGCTTGTCCACTGTCAAGAATTGGTAGAAAAGATACCTTTGAATCAATTGTATGATCTTTTTCAATCCTAGCATATACATGATTTTGATCAATAGAGAGTTAAATATCTCAATATTTTGTTCTACTCTTGGTAGGTCATACAACACACATCAACACATATGATCACGTCTTTCTATTTGCATATACCGGTGTTTTGGATGACCTTTTGTTCGTGGGTTTCCATTTTTTCCAGTCATAGTTTTCTTGCAATGGAGGATTTTCTAATACTCGCGGCTAGGGTTTTGAGATTTGGTATCCACATGAGAAGGGGGTTTTGTAAAATTTTCCCATAAAAATTTATCGGGTACATTGTTAAATTTTTTTACCTTCAAAAATTAGTGGATGGATTTTAATAATTATCCCTTTAAAACATTATTTAGGGCTTATAACTTTGTCTTGTAAAAAATTATAGATGGGTTTTCATAATTTTTTCCTATAAAAATTCAAAGGGTTTTATAGTTTGTCCATAAAAATTATTGTGGGTTTTGATTGATTCTCCTAAAAAATCATGTTTGGTTTTTACGTTTTTATGTTTAAATATCATTTTTGGGTTTTTTTGATTTTTTTTGAAAAAATCATGATTGGTGTTGTTGGTCTCAAGTTTTTTTAGTAAAAAAAAACTAATTGGAGGGTTTTGTCTATTTTCACAAAAATCATGGCCTATTACTGTTTGTTTTGATTCATTGTACTCATCTGCATAAGTTGTTGCCAAATGTGGTATCTTGTAGTCTGTTTTGGGGCGTAGTGCTCATTTGTAGAAGGGTTTGGCGATTTTCCTCAAAAGCATGATTCCAGTTTCATATTGGTGTCTCTAGCTTCATATAGTGACAGCTTTTTCTATCCAACATCAGGTTGGATGATTTGCGATTATCTTTCTCATTTCCAGAAATTTCAAGGATAGTCCCAACAACAAACTCATTTTTCATAGCGTTTTGACAAGAAGGGGGCAACCTTCTCTATGCATTTGATGAGAAGGGGGAAGCCTTCTATGAATTTGTGACCAAAAAACTTGTAGGGTAGTTAGAACGATGTCCGTTAAGATAGTGTATTAAATAATGTAATGTTTCTTTAGTGGTCATCCTAGTTGTCTTAGTTCCTATTTTCATCTTTAGTTTGCAATTGTTTCTTTTAGAAACATTGTCTTTGTAAATCTATTAAGGAGGCTTTGTTTAATACAACTTTAATTTATCATAACAGAGCAAATCAAGCACCAATATGATGAATAGGACAACTCTTATGCAATCCCAAAAGGAAAGTTCTTTTCATTTACCTCAAATATTGATTTATCTTTGCAACTTTTTATATGAAATCAGCATGTGAACTCAATTTTTCTAATTATTCAACTTCCTTACATGAATGAATATTTGCCATGTATGTAGCTTTTGTAGCTGAAGGTGGAACAACTGCCCACTTGTTGCTCATATATCTGATTAATCCACCAAACAAGTTAAATGTACTCTGTTATTTTTGGCAATTAAAATCTGTACCCTTTTCAACATTAACTAAACCTTATACATGTACTAAATTGTTTCTGCGAGGCTTCCCTAGTAGCATATTGCATAATCTGAAATGCCACACAAAGATTTGAGGGCACCCTTTATGGTAATCTAATGTGCCTTCCCTATGTTTACCCAATTTTCCAGTAATTTGGAAAATGTCTTGTCAAAACATTCAACACTCTTGTGTAAGCAACATGGAACATGCCAATGAATTAGATTCCTTCTCATAGAAAATTGTGTAAGTTTTTGCATTAACATTTTTTATTATGCTCTATGATCTGTCACTATAAAGGGGAAATATATTCATTGACTTGGATTGTGAAAATATAATGTTAAATGAAATGGTTCTTCAATATCGTCTTGTGTCTTAAGATAATGTTGTACACATAATTTTAAATGTTTAGCCTTCAGAATTTGAATATAAATAAGTGAATATTCTTGCATTCTAATCCTTCTCAATATCATCTCAACATATTTCCTTTGAATCTAAATGACCCCTTTTAATTTATATGTCCAAAATATAGTTTATGGCACTAAGATCCTAATTCCATACTATCCCATTGAGATGAAAATTAAGGTTTAATGTACTCGATTATTAGCTCATAATTTCCGCTTTACAACAGATCATCAAACATTAATATTGTACTAACAAAATGGTCACTAGCATGTTTGATATCTACGCATTGTAAACAATAATGAAATTTGCTTCCCATTATTTCAAATCCTAACACAGAAGTGTCAATGTTCTGAATCCACATCCTTGGTGATTGCCTTTGGCCATATATAGACTTCTTCAAACTAGGTACTTCTTTATTTCAACTATAAAATTTTCGGGTGGACAGTGGATTTTTTCTTTGAGATCCTTATGTAGGAATTTGCTTTTACACCCTTCTTTTCTACTTCAAGATCAAAGGCAATAAAAATATGCAAAAGAAATTGAATTGAGCTTAACTTAGTAACATGGGAGAAAATTTCCCAAAGTCAATTACTTCCATTACATAGTACTCCTTTGGCTAACAAATGAACTTTTTACTTCTCTTAAATATTTGCATTGAATTTCTTCTTGAAAAACATTTTGCAATCAATTGGTTTTCATTAGTGTAACATGGGTCTTGGGGGATGAGGGGAAGAAGGGTTTCATTTTGGGGACGATGGTGGGGGGTGGTACAGTGATGCATGAGCATCCTTGGTTGGCTAGCAATCCTGTAGGATGGTATGGTTTGACCTTGGAGTTGGAGGACTTGGTCAAAGAATAAGGTGTGGGTCGCTCGATATTGAGTCGTTCGTGGTTGCTGTATTAATCGAGTGACTCGGTTAATAAAGACGTTCGACGATGCTTTGGTACTCAACGTACACTAGGAGCTCAATTCATACTATATGGCTCGGTTATGCTTGGTTGCTATATTGATTGAGTAGCTTGGTTAATGAAGGGGTTCGGTTGCTTCTGGAGGACTCGGCACATACTGGTGCTTGGTCAATGAAGGAACTCGGCTATGTCTAGTGGAATGCTGACACTCTGCGTGGTTTTCCGTGATGCTCGATTTGGTCTTGATTCTATGTCAACCGAGTTGTCTGTGGTCAACCGACTTATGCATTTAATTTGTGTATGAGTATTTAATTTGTGTTGTAGTTGGCTTGTGCCTTGCATGGGCATTTAATGTAAGGGTTTATTTTAATTTGTAATGGGCTAGGGCAACTTGTGGCTTAGTTTTGTATAAGTAGGGGGTCTTGTAGAGTCCTTAGGTATTCATTCATTCGGAGGAGTGAATCAGAGATGTATATATTCATCCATCTTGGAGAAGAGGATGTGGCAAAAGAGCGAATTTTGAGAAGGGCTAGTAGTTGAGGCTTGGGAAACAAGGAGATTGCTTGGTGGGCTTGCGAGCACAAGTTTAGATCTGCCTTGGAGGTTTCTACTAGAGTGTTGATCTGGACTAGCTAGTGTTTGGGTTGGATCTTGAGGGATCTTGTAGAACTGGTATTTTAATTGCTATTGTATTTGGCCGTAACTTGGAAGGCCTTACAGCTTGACTCATTGCATGTAATCAGCTATTTTATGAATAAAGAGTTGCATTTGGTATCAAATTGTGTATATTGTGTTGTGTTTCCGCTGTGTGGTTATGTGCTGGGGGCTAGGCCATTTCCTTTGGGGATTCTGCTGCCTTGTACTGCACCAGGTGGTATTAGAGCATAGTTGTTCTTGAGTGTGTAGACTGATTGCTGAAGCTGACACAATTTGCACTAGGACGTGGGGTGAATATTATCTGATTGAAGGTTTGATCTGGTTGGTTTACAAAAATCTTGGAAGATGCCTCCGAGAAGATTGGACCCTAGGGCGATTAATGATCTTAGTGATGCTATGGAAGAAAGGATCTCATAGAAGGTTAAAACAGATTTTAGATTTGAAATGGAGGAGGTTAAAGCCAGTTTCATATCTGAGATGGTGCTGATGAAGAATGATATGATTACTGAAATCATAAGTGCTATAGGTGGTGTACTTGGAATGTGGGTATTGAAGATGGTTATGAGGAAGTTTTTGAATACTTTGAAGTTGCTAGATCGAGTGGTGAGGACAAAACTGATCGTGTGGAGAGACCTATGAGAAATAGGGCTGATCAATTTGCTAGGCCTGGATCTCAGTTAAAGCTGAAGCATAAAATGGAGGTTTCTTTTTTCTCAGGTACTTTGAATCCTGAAGACCTGATTGATTGGATTGGTGAATTGGAAGACTATTTTGAGCTTGAGGATATTGAGGACCCACTTAGAGTAAGGTTGGCACAAACTAAATTGAAAGGACATGCTGCTCTTTGGTGGAAGGAATTGCAAAGAGACAGAGAGGAGTAAGGTGAAATGAAGATCACTAGATGGAGGTTGATGGTGACTAAGTTGAAGGCTAAGTTCATTCCTATTGATTATGAACTTGAGTTGTTCAAGAGGTTGCAAAATTTGAAACGAAAAGATATGATTGTGAAAGATTATACGAGGAGTTCTACAACTTGACTCTTCGGTCTAGGCATAGAGAATTGTCAAATGAGAAGGTAGCTCGATACATTAATGGTTTGAGATTCAATATCCAAGATGAGGTTGGTATGTTGAAGATTGATTCGGTTGTGGATGCTTATCAGTATGCCCTAAAGACAGAAGATAAGTTCAAAAGGAAAAGTAAAGGTAATTCTAGAGGGAAGGAGACATTGGACTACTTGGCAAAGGCTAAATCGAGTGTAGAAGATGAACGAAGGCCTATTGATCAGAAGAGAAGGACAGGTAGAGGTGAGTTTAAGGGTACTTGCTACAAATGTGGTGAAGTAGAACACAAATCTTATGAATGTTCACAGAAGGTTGGTGACAGAAAAGTTGTTGTTGTGAATGAGGCTGAAAACCCTACCAGTGAACCTGAGCAAGGAGAGAATTTACTGGCCCGACGAGTATTGATTGGTTAGAGGACATTGGAATCTTGTTAGAGGAGTAATTTGACTCATTGTAAGTTTGGTGGTAAAGTTTGCAATGTGATTGTGGATGGTGGTAGTACTGACAATCTTGTTGCTGAGGAGATGGTTCAGAAATTTGGTTTGGAGAGAGTGAGACATCCTTATCCTTATAGGATTGGCTAGTTGCAAGGTGAGCATGCTTTGGAAGTAAGGGAGCAATGCCTTGTTGATTTCCAGATTTGGTAGTATATGGATCAAGTGTTGTGTGATATTGTGGACATGAACAATTGTCATTTATTGCTGGGTAGACCTTGGCAGTATGATTGCAAGGTTGTGCATGATTGTGTCAAGAATGTGTTTTCAATTGACAAAGGTGACAGGAAGCATTCCTTGATTCCTTTGTAGAATGAAGAACTCGGTAGTAGGAACCTGAGTATTGGTAGCTGAGTTGAGTTGAAGGAGTCTGAGAGGGTTAGAGATCAATGTGGAAGGAAGAACTGTAGGACACCAAGGATGGATGTGAAGAAGTAGAAAAACAAGGGAAAGAGTCTACAAGTTGAGGACTTGGAAGATATGTATGTGAAGAACCAATTTGGGATTTACGTGTTGAATCCTAAAAGATGTTCTTCCAGCTATTAAGAACATATTTTCGAACCTGGGGTGTCTGATGCAGGAGCATCCTTTGTTGGCTAGCATTCCTGCAGGATGGTATGGTTTGACCTTGGAGTTGGAGGACTTGGTCAAAGAATGAGGTGTGGCTCAGTGGATGCTAAGTCGTTTGTGGTTGCTGTGTTAACTGAGTGACTCGGTTAATAAAGACGTTCGACGATGCTTTGGTACTTGATGTACGCTGGGAGCTCCATTCATACTACAGGGCTCGGTTATGCTTGGTTGTTGTATTGATCGAGTAGCTCGGTTAATGAAGGGGCTCGGTTGCTTTTGGAGGACTTGGCACAATATGGTGCTTGGTCAATGAAGGGACTTGGCTATGTCTAGTGGAATGCTAGCACTCGACGTGGTTTTCTTTGATGCTTGGTTTGGTCTTGATTGTGTGTCAACTGAGTTGTCTGTGGTCAGCCGACTTATGCATTTAATTTGTGTATGGGTATTTAGTTTGTGTTGCAGCCAACTTGTGGTTTTCTTGGGCATTTAATGTAAGGGTTTATTTTAATTTGTAATGGTCTAGGCTGACTTGTGGCTTAGTTGGGTATAAGTAGGGGTTCTTGTGGAGTTTTTAGGCATTCATTCATTGAGAGGAGTGAGTCACAGATGGATATATTCATCCAACGTGGAGAAGAGGATGTAGCAGAAGAGCGAATTTTGAGAAGGGCTAGTAGTTGAGGCTTGGGAAACAAGGAGATTGCTTAGTGGGCTTGCAAGCACAAGTTTAGGTTTACCTTGGAGCTTTCTATTAGAGTGTGGATTTGGGCTAGCTAGTGTTTTGGTTGGATCTCGAGGGATCTTTTAGAACTATTATTGTAATTGCTATTGTATTTGGCCATAATCGGGAAGGCCTTACAACCTGGCACATTGCTTGTAATCAGTTATTGTATGAATAAAGATTTTCATTTGGTATCAGATTGTGTATATTGTGTTGTGTTTCTGCTGTGTGGTTATTTGCTGGGGGCTAGGACATCTCCTTTGGAGATTCTCCTGCCTTGCACTGCACCATGTAGTATATAGTAATATACTATATATTATACATATAGTACTTGGAATGCTAGTGATGAAAAGATGTATGACAATTAAAGAAGTAAAATAGAAAAATTGTAAATGCCAAATAATAAACATAGACTATAGTATACTTGAACCTATAAGTTTTATACATTGAATATTGAATTGCTAATAACTATGAGAAATTCGAATAATAAATAAAATTATCGTATTGACAAATGAGAGATTTATATTATATAAAAAATTATAAAAAATTATGACAGTTGCACCATATGAATTGCAAACATAAAAATGCCAAGATAGAAGGCCAAGTTCTGTTTTTTATTGAAGGTAGCCAGCATAACTAGCATTATGTATGCAATGCTAGCTACAAACCCCCATGGACTACCTATATTATGTTTGCAAATGATCTGAAAATGTCCTTCCAATCAGCCAAAAATATATGTTTATATCTGTTTTGCTTGCAATTATTAAAAAAAGAGAATAAAAATAATACTTTTAAATGTCTTGGTACAGGAGACTTGTAAAAGTCCCTGAAACGCTCAGGGTACTCCCAGGCATTCCCGAGACATCCTGGGGGCTCCACACCATGCCAATGTTCCGGCAGCTGTGGGGGAACCCAAGTTCCCATCCACAAGTCCCTGGGACATCCCCCTACCAGATATTTGGGGGTTTAGAGGGGATAAACATCCCTATGTTACATTGGTTTTCTTCCAACAAACAATCTGATCAAATCCTGACTTGTTTTTGCACAGGTATTCTATTTTTTCATCCATGGCTTTCTTCACAAAGTTTTCTTCCCTTGGACCAAGTGCCTCTGCAACAACTCTAGGATCATCAATTATATTAGATAAAACAAAAGGAAAACAGAAACTGGTGGACTATTCTTTCTATTAACAAAGCTCCTCATGACTGGAGCCTAAGATTCTTCCCCTGCTACATGAATCTCCTAAATATATATTTTCCATCAGTCAATTCAAAATGTGCTGGTTCTGCCTTTCTTTTTTGCTATCTTGGTTTGGAAACATTTTGATCTCTTGTAGACAATTGTATTTGTTTTTTGGGTTTTAGAGCTTATAGGGTTTCATACCATTGCTATAACCTGAAAATAAGTACTTCTTTGCTTTATAATTCAGTTATCTTCATTTTTCTTTTGGAATATACACATTAGCATTACACTAAATACTCTTAAAATGTTACGTCTTATTGACAATTATGGTGCAGGTAACATTTGGTTGTATTACCTTTGCTCAAATATTTGTTCCAAGGACACTGATCATCTCCTCAATTTTTCAATTAGTGTCTTGTTGATTCTTCTGCAACTCCTTTCTATTGTAATGTACTTGGAGTTGTTTTTTGTCCTTATATTCCCGGTGTAACATTTCATTCTGGATCACCTTATATTTTTCCAACTTAAGAGAGAATGAAAAGATCCCCTGCTGTAGATTCGATTGCTTCTGTTGTGTCTGCAATTCCTTCTATTGTTGATACCATTGAATGCTTAATCTTTTATACTTGTACCCTTCCCTTGTGACAGAAGAGCTGTTTCTTTTAGATGAATGGAACTACTGATAAATGATATCTCTTATATTAATATTTTCATTACGCCCTTTTAGATCAGATGACATCTTTAACCGAGCGCTGCCTTTACCAGATATAACACCCCTTTATCAGATATAATCGCCATTCTTACAATGAATTTCAATCTCTTCTGTTTATCATAAATGCTTCTGATTTGTGCCATTGTTATAAATGGAGATCATTTTCTCTTATATTGTGATGGTCACTGCTTCTTGCCTTGATTGCTGTTTCTGATTTGGTGTATGGCTGTTATGTCTGCTTTTACCCTTAATAACATCTTCTTCCATTTCCCCCTCCTGTACAAAATCTGTTTGAGATTGTTGTAGATCTGCCATCATTTTGGATGTGCTTATGTTTCTGCTAATGAATAGATAGATATTCCTTTCCTTTCAAATGAATTGATCTCCCCTTTACATCATGAATGGTGGGGAGCCATACCTCTTCATTATAGCTGCCCTTTGCAATTGTCACAACCTTTCATCATTACCACCCTTTGGAATAGTCACAACCTTTCCTCATTTCTACCCTTTGAAAGAGTTATAACCCTTTCATCATTTCTGCCCTTTGAAAGAGTTATAACCCTACATAATTGTCACTATTTGAAATAGTTACAATCTTCCATGATTCCCACCCTTTAGAAGAGTCACAACCACCCTTCATAACCTTATGTTCATTATATTTCTTTTCTTCTCTTGCATTAATTCTTTGTTGATTCCACCTTTCCTTTTGTCTTCCTCTCTCTACCCATTTCAAATGAAGTTATGTTCTCCCTCTTTATATCTAATGTTTGAGGGAGACACAACTTTTCATTTCATGCCTTTTGACCCTTCATAAAGTTAAATAATGTTTAATTTTAATTTTATTCTATTATTTTTTAAATTTAAGGTTTATTTTTATACTCTTGAAATTGATTATTAAATCTTATTTAAAAAAGGGGACGCCACACCCAATGGGTACATGATTGTTTGAGTCCCTTAGGCAAAATTACTGCTATTGTCCTCAACATCTTTATATTCTTCTCCTTAAGTTTTCTATAGTAGCCTTATAGTTCTCCAGTTCTTTTTGTTATAGCAAATATGCACATGCTTTCCTGCAAAATTATTAATTAAATAATCACAAAAAATAATTGCTAGTTTATGAATAGGCATAGGTTGAAACACATTACTGTTTATTGTTTGTTGATGTTTGATAGCTTCAGTTGGATAAACTTATGAGACTAAACCGAAGTTATATATATATATATATATATATTTGTGTGTAGTTAATTAATCAATTATTATATTAATTAAATAATAAACTATATATATGAGATATTATATATGTAATTAGGTTGTTATCATCTTAGTGTATAGACATGTCCCATGAAGGGACTTGTCTCCTCTTAATAGAATCTCAATATAAATAAGAGGTCGCTGCCATTTGGAAAACACATACCAAACATTATGTCACTGCTATTACATT
This sequence comes from Cupressus sempervirens, assembly GCA_028749045.1. Taxonomy (NCBI): domain Eukaryota; kingdom Viridiplantae; phylum Streptophyta; class Pinopsida; order Cupressales; family Cupressaceae; genus Cupressus; species Cupressus sempervirens. The sequence continues at coordinate 323,708,637 of CM053784.1, forward strand.
TGCTACGGTTCTCAGAAAAAACGTGGTGAGCGAACACTTCTTTGAGGCCTGTGAGACTGCAAAAATAAAATAGAAAGCTTCAAATTAGCTGCATTGTTCTTTGCTAGTTCTCTGTCAAATTTAAGATCCAACAGTTTTGTGAGAACCACTACTTAGCAATTTGAGTTGAAGCAGTGGAGAATTAAAGAAAGGGATAATAAAATTACTTAATGCATGGCTTTGGGAACCATGAGACGTCACCTATAAGAAGTGCTAGGAGATTCATGTATGTGACCACATTTATTATACAAAACTTTGATACAATAGGATATATTTGTAGACGGGTGTCCATTGCAAACTATTATGATTTGGTGATGCAAAAAATACGTAGGAACTAACTTTCTGGAAAAAGAATGGTTTAGTTGTTGAAGAATATCACCAGGAAGACTGCTAAAAGCCATGTCAGAAGACTTTTGAAGAGAAGGATACGTTTGGCGATTGATTTGTTTAATATCAACCTAGGAATGGGCGGTTGTCATCTGTGACTTGTTACCTTTAGAAAAACATACACAATATGTGAGACAACACGTAAGGTTGTGAACTTTAGAAGGAACAAAGACCATTTCAGTATTTAACCTGACATGTGTCATCATCAACATTTACCTTCTGAAAAAACACAATATAGTATGCTATTGTTTTTGAGTAAGAAGAATAAAAAAAAATGTTGGATGTATCCGAATTTATCTATCTCAAAAAAATGGCATTAACAAGTTATTATAATTATATAAAATTTATCCAAGTCTTTGTGAAATTTCGCTGGTATGTATTTGGTCACACTACATCTAATTTATAAGTTTTCAAAACTTATTTTTTGCCAATTGTCACTGTAATGTCCCCAATTGAAACACTATCTAATTTTTATTATGTAATCGTCCAATTTTTTTTTTTTAATATAAATTTTAAATTTTTTTTGATCGGTAAACGACCGAAGCTTAGATTAATTATTATTATTTGTTGGAATTAATTATTATTATATGGTAAGGGAAGGTAGATTCGAACCCAAGACCTCCCACATGAGGGGCTCTCAAGTTACCGTTGCATTGTAGGCTTTTGCCTAATATCAGCCAAATTTATTTCATTTACTATTCTATATGCAATAATTGAGGTTCCATCACCTTTATATATATGTGGTAAACCTAGGGGTCGTGGCCTTTGGAACCATTTGATTAAATATATCATATATATTATTATTATTAATATTTTACTTCACATATATAATTTACTTATCAATTAAATATTACTACTTCATTACATAGTTAATTAAATTACATGGTTACCATTGCGAGTTGTTATCTTATCATTTATTTATACGATTTAATAACATAGTATGGTTTATTTATATTTTAATTTTATTATAATTATTATAATAGTATTTATTTTAATTCTATTGCCATCATATGTTATATTAACAACAGATTTCGAATAATGTATTTACTTGAATAGTTATTTATTATATTTAATAATATTCATTTATATATTTATATATTAAAATATCGGAAATTATTGTTTATATTTATAGATGTAATATTTTAATTTTATTAATTTATTATATTTAAATCTTATTTCAAAAGTGGATGGTTTAATTAAGATTTCAAATGAGGGGATATGACAGTCACCTATAAAGGAGCTTGGATAATGGTCATCAAATATGAGAAAAGGCAATAGTGGTATTGAAAGTTTGAATTATTAAAAACACATAAAATTAGACCATCGAACAACACAACACACACACACACACATAAATTACTTAGGAAGAATCATGACTCATGCTAGAAGTCTCCATCACAGGTCCTGAACAATTTATAAACATTCCAAATTTCTTTATATGGCACCACAAGTGGAAGTAGGAACGCTTCGATGCATTGATGATGTGGTCTTTGGAAATGGTGAACTGAGTATAATAACCCTAGATAGACGAGCGAAATATAAACTATTAATTCCAAAGAGAAATGACATCATCTATCCTCTATAACCAAGGTGCACACATGATAATCGTCGAGCAATGAGAAGTAGTGCTAACATATCCTGACATCAGCAGACAGGTAAGGAAAAAGATACATGAGGCAAATGCATAGAATAGTGAATTTTTTAAAATAAGGGATGTTGGAATTAATTAAGTTGGGACTACTAACATTATGATTATTTAATAACAATTGTTTGTATTATTATGACAAATTTCTAATATTATTATATAAAATGGAATGAAATTCAAATGTAATAGTATAGGACCTTGGGCCCCAGGAAAGATTGGAGGTTTTCTTTCTCCGTTCTTTCCTACTAGTGCCCATTTGAACGGAGACTTTGTAATTTTATTTAATATTATAATATTATAATCTACAGGGCTTTGCCCTTTTAATGATGAAAAAATTAAAATTTATGTTATTTTGGAGGATAAAGACAATATTATTTAGTATTGTACATACTATTATCTTAGTTACCGATTCAAGATACGAATCCGATTCGAGATACGAATCCAATTCGGGCACGTAAATCAGATTAGTGGATTCGTGATTTTTAATTTTCCCCAATAGGATTTGTAATGATTCGTGAGTACATATATATAATTTATAAATATAGATATATATATATACCAAAGTAACAAGAATCGGAATCGGATCGAAATCGGCAAGGCCGAATCAAATCGTGAATCGGCCATGAATCGGCATCGAATCGGCCATGAATCGGAAAATTTAAAAAACCCTTGAAATTTAGTGAGTAACTTATTTCATAAACCCTTTATCGCTGATTCGATTCACTGATTCACAAAAAATCGTTTGGCTTGAATCGAATCGCCGAATCGCGTGAATCGCATGAATCGCCGTGATTCTTGGAACTATGATATATACACATTATATATATTTACTCCAAATTTGGCCTATGGGTCCTTGGGGATTCATGACAGGTTTGTGATGAAGTCGTGTTGGATTAGTGAGGATTTGTGTGGATTCATACAAGATCCTTGTTTTGGACTATGAATTTGTCCGGATTCACGGTCCGTGGATCCACAGTCCAAAACAAGGATTTTGCCTAAATCCAGATGAATCCTGGGACGAATCCATATCCGGATCGGATTCGAATCCAAATTCGGTCTTCTGGGCATGAATCCGGTAACTAAGACTATTATCATTATAATTAATTATTTTTAAAATTATTATTATCCTTGAGCATTATAGTAGTCTCCCTTATTTTTTGTATTTCAATAAGTACTATAAGATCTATTTGCCTTGATCTTTTCCTCCTAGAATGCTCTTGTAGAAAAAGGAGGATTGATATCAGATTCAGAGGGGGTCTGATACTTCTTCAAAGGTAAAGGAGCTTAGAAGGTTGATATTCAAAGGGAGACTGACACATTTGTCTGAAGGAGTGGATAAAAGATATATTTCAGTTGATCCTTGAAGATCTTGATCATAATAGAATCATAGGATATTTTAACTTAATGTAAACTTTTGGTGTCAACAGTATGATTTAATGGGCCTACCCCATGTGTACATCATGAGGAAGTGACGACTTCCAAATGATCATCACTTGTATTTGCGTAACTTATTGAAATATGACGATCTTACAATAACTTAATTTTCTATTATGATGGATATCTTACGATGTCTATTCAAATCATGATAGATTATACTTAGCATGATGGATGTTTATATGGTATGCATTATGAGAATGCAGGTGCACATACCTTATAAACATTTTTTGAGTACATGGTGAATATCATGTAAAAATATTTTGAAAGACCAATATTCACTTATGATATCAGATGTGATATCAAACATTTTTGAGTACTTGGTGAATATCACGTGTCGATATTTTGGGAGAGAGCAATTCTCATGATATCAAATGTGATATCAAACGTTTTAAAGTAGTTGGTGAATATCCTGTGTCGATATTCTTAAAGATTAATACTCATGATATCATATGTGATATAAAACCTGTTGGTTATCAAAATCATTGATTAGAAACTTACGAGCCTTGCCTACTCGATGCTGGGATATCTAATTGATTTTGGCCAACTTGACAGGATTAATCAAATTGATTTAAATCCTCCGCACTTTTGGCTTCGCAAAACCAAGGCTTGTACACCTGATCCTGGACAACAAAACTTGGATCCAAGATGTTGAATAGCAAATAGATTATAATGCAAAGACAATTTCCTCAAGTGGTAAGATTTTAAGGAAAGCTTCTTGATTACGATTGGTGAATATTATTCTTCAAAATTTGATTATTTTAATAGAGTTGTGAGTGCTGAAATACGATTAAGATTGAATTACTAAAACAAATAAATATTAAACCTTAATAGAAAGAGATCGAAAAATTGCCAGCAAACTGATAAAGAAAAATGAGCGATTAAAGATCAGTGCCGAAATTCAGATGGGCAATAGAGTCAAAATTTTTTTACATACAACTTTATGACATTATAATATTAAATCTATAAACAATTCAATTATTGTGATACGTTAGATTATTTTGTTTTGTGCATATTAAAACCAGTCTATAATGTTTTAACCATTAAAAGGACAAAATAGATACAAATAAGGAAACAATTATAATATTCCACAATATTTGTATTTGTTGAGTTTTCAATAGCAACAAATAATTTAATCTATTTATCCCAATAATAAATTATTTATAAAAAAATAAACAAATCATAAAGGACGAACTATATAATATTTGTATTCTAAAGCAAATAAAATTCTCACTGAGTATACTATGGAGAAATTTGTGTTTGAGGACACTCCAATGCAGATGCTGCACTCAACACAATTAAATCTCACAGAATATTGCAATGCGTGCTCAATATTTCAACATCCAATAGCTTAGTTCAAGTTCGATCTCTTCCAGCAGAGGGATTTAGAAATCTGTATGTCTTAGGAATGTATATAAGTTTTTCTGAATTAATCAATTGTTATGGTTTTGGTTTTCCATAATTTATTTATAGACAATCAAAAGGCATCGGTTGCCTTCCAAACGTTGCATCCTTTAATTAGCCATTTGTAACGACTTCAATTCTTAAACAAGTATAAGTAGCAGTTTAATAAGTAAACGCCCTTGTGCATAAAGTCCATATAAATATTTGAACATTCGAATGCGTGCCTTCCTTTGTGCATTTATTTGCTATCTGACACCTCTTTCTTTTATTTTTTAAAGGGTAATCAACATGCGAACAAGAGAAGAAGGTTGCGTTTCATGGGAACCATCTTGACCATTAATGGCAAGCCTGCAACGCTCGGTTTTATCGAACCAATGCTCCGGGATATGAAGACACAATTATCCTTATTCTACATTTGGCACTTATCATGTCTACTCTGTCATGTTAGTTTTATGGCAACCCTCATATATCTTTTATTTGGCATTGAAGATATCCCGTGCATTCTGTGGGTTTATTATTATCTTTCACTAGTGCTGTATCCTCTTCCAGCCATCTCCTTGGATATTATTAAACCTGCTCAGAAGGCCCTGCCAGACAAAATTGGGCTTCAATGATGTTCAGGATTTGATATTGTGCTGCTACAGGAATGCCATGTAGAAATCCATTATAGACAACAGGGATTGGTAAACAATTTCACACTTATTTAGATCCTATGTCCAGCTTCAATCAGCACTTCACAAGCCTGTTTCATCAATTTATTTACTGCAATGACAACCATATCCTCACCCTGCATAAGACAAAATTCCTTTTGCATTTTCCCAAGACAACAAGTTCTGATAACATTCAATATTTGACTAAACAGTTCTTCGAATAATAATAGGCAGCTTTTGGAAAGATTTGAGTTGCAAGACAGAATTCCTCCATGTTGTAGGTCATAACATAAGAATTGATACCACATACAATTTGGGTCTATTTAATAAGCAGTTTCCTTTGAGTTCCATTCTTTCAAACTTTGGATACTTTGTCGAGCCTTGATTGCCAACATTATCTTCTGTATGACTCATATCAACATCTAGTTTTCCATGATCAGAATCATTTTCTTTAGAAGAAAACCAACATCAAGTACTGTACTTTCTAAACTCCGTGGTGCAATGACCAGCAAAAGAAAGAGAAACTATGCATCCATCAAATGCAGAATGTGTGTCTATATGTGGAGACAAACCAACTCCAGGAGGGTATTCATTTACCGTTAACTGATCAAGAGGTAGATAATTCTCTCCTTGATAAACCTCTAGAAGAGATGAGATCCTAGTTAACAAATCTGATAAAAACAATGGAAGCTGGCCCAACTTTAGCTCCCTATCAATATTTCATGTCTCAAATCTTCTAAAGCACTTTTAGAACACATTCATCCATTGCTAATACGATGCAAACAAGCAAACAAGCACTTCTCTTTACCTGATGTGTGTCCATGCTTTACACAAAAGCTCTGTTTCCATACCGGAGGATAGAAAAATAATAGAAATACTGAACCAAGCTGCACATCCTGCTGCTCCAATGACTGCAATGCCCAGAGAAGGCCCTATAGCTTCTATCAAAACCCGGGAAACATTTTCTTGCAAAAGCAAATCATGTTCTGTAGCAACAAGAAGCATTCCAACATCACTTAAAAGATTCACAACACTAGTTTCCATTTCTTCTTTTCCTCTCAATATTTAACTGTCATTGCTCATAGCTAGAGCCTGCTGCTGTTACACATATACTCCATTTGGTAACGCTGACATCAAATAAGGGACTTCCTGAATGGGATAGGCTCAATAATTATGATCAACAAGTCAGCATGTCTTCATGTTGTCATAGGTAGCCAGCCCTTTAATGTAACAACTCGCATATTAGATGAAATATATGTGCTGGTCCATAATGAAAATGTGCACAAAGTGGAAGCAAAAAAATTCGAACTCCATCAGTGGCTCTTATTGGGGACATATGCCTTTGGCGGGCATAGTGAGAATTCTAGCTATCTCTGGAGGAGCAGACCTGCCAAAATGTAAGGAGTAATCAGTTCACGAAATAATACAAATAAAAATCTAAAAAGACCGATAAGAAAACAATAAAGAAAGGAGATAAGAACTCCCTTTTTATGCTCATTGAAAGAATGGCTTAAGGTACTGTGCATGGCTGGAAAATCCTGCATGCGACCATCTGTATCTTGCAAAAAATAAGAATGCTCCCCAACCTTTTCAAGGATAATAAATGGTCCTAGACATAAAGCCTCGAACTTGCCATGTTTTCCTTTGTCTTGATCTTTTGCATTCCATTTCAATACCGAATCACCTACCTTAAAGGATCGGTTTAAAGTTTTGTTGTCATGAAGAAATTTAACTTGTTGCTGCTTATTAATAATTTTTTCCTGCGCTAGCCTCCTTACCTCATCAAGCCCAATTAGTGCGTTTAATCTATTATCCATGAAATTGATATCTTCTAATTGTTCCTCAGTAACAAATTTGTAAACAGGCAATAAATTGTTTAAAGAAAGCTTTGCTTCTTTGCTGTAAACTAGGTTGAAAGGAGAAAAATCGGTTAACTTTTTCACCATGATTCTATCTGCCCACAATGCTAGGTTCAGCTTCGAATCCCAAGCGCGCTTGTTATTATCCAACATTCTTCTGATAATCTTCAAGATGTTTTTGTTGCTAGAGTCAGCTTGTTTATTGCCTTGGGGATGATATAGAGACGGGTACGATACTGTTATGCCATACTTCCTACAAAATTTGGCAAATTCATTAGAGCTAAAACACATACCATTATCTGCTATAATCTTTTGAGGAACTCTGAATCTAGTGAAGATGTTCATAGTAAGAAACTTAATTACTACTTTACTTTTAGACCGTCCAGTGGGTATAGCCTCTACCCATTTGGTGAAGTAATCAGTAGCTACTAGAATCCAATTATGCCCACCGCTCGACTTATCACTAATTTCCCCAATAAAATCAATACCCCACATCTAGAGGGGTTCCTCTGCTTGTAATGTCCTTAAAGGAAATGTACCATCTTATTTTAACTTACCTGAGAATTTCCAACAAGCTTCACATTTTTGGACATAAGAATGACAATCTTTAAAAAGCTGGGGCCAGTAATAACCTACTTGCAATATTTTATGCCTTGTGGTCTAGTTGAAAAATGACTGCCGCAAACTTCTTCTTGCATCTCCCTAAGAATAACTGCAGATTGAGCCATATCCAAACAGAAAAGCAGAATTCCATCTTGATTTTTCCAGTATAGATCTCCTTGAATTAAGACATACTTAGCAGCTTGTAATTTGATAGTTCTTTTTTGATTGTCACTCAAATCACTTCTACACTTTGTATGCTGCAAATAATGAACTATATTAGTATATCAAGGGCATCTTTCAATACTAACCTTAGTATGATCATCATTAATCTGATTTACTTGCACAACCTCCAAATTTGATTCTCCCATAAGTTTAGCCAATCCCTGCCCTCTAACTAATTTTGTGATTTGAATATCTATATTAAATGCTTGGATTTGATTTATTCAACGACATTGTCTTCCAGTAGTTTCAGATAGTCTAAATATATCTTCAATGGCAGCATTTGGCACATGAGCAATGACTTCAGCTCCGACTAAATAGGGTCAAAAAGATTTAATTGCTTTAACAAGAGCATAAGCTTGCTTCTCATTTATACCATAATTAAGTTCAGCAGCTTGTAAACTTTTGCTAAAGAATGCAATCAGCTGCTCATGCCGCTCATCGTTTTTTTGTAACATAACAACGGCTATAGTATGGTAAGAAGCAAATGAAAATATTTGAAAAGGGTTCTTAAAGTCAGGAGATTTCAAAATTGGAACTTCTTTTATAGCTTTCTTTATTTTAGCGAATACTCCTACAACTTCATTATCCCAAGCGATCTTTGCTCCCTTTTTAAGCATCTTAGCGATAGGTTTATTGATCTCTGCAAAATTAGAAACAAATCTTCTTACGAAGTTAATTTGCCCAAAGAATGATTGGATTCCCTTGGTTGTTTTGGGCATTTGAATACTGTCGATGGCTGCTACCCTTTCTGGATCTATTCTTACCCCTTCCTTAGAGACAATATGACCTAATAGTTTCCCTTCAGTGAGTCGAAAATGACATTTTTTAGGGTTTAAAGAAATTCCAAATTCAAGAGCTCTTATGAAATTTTTTCTCCAAATGCTTACAATGATCTTCCGCTCTTTTCGAATAGGCAGTAAGGTCATCCTGATAAACTACTATAATTAAATCAATTAATCCATCAAAAGCAACATCCATTGCCCTTTGAAAAGTGGCTCTCGTATTTGTTAGTCCGAAAGGCATTCTAGCATACACATAAGTACCCAAGGGGTTGTGAAGGTAGTCTTATACTATTCGGACTTCTTAACTTTAACTTGATTATAGCTCGAAAATCCGTCCATCATGGATAACAATTCATTACTAGTTACCTTTTGCAATAAGATCTCCATATTAGGTAATGCGTAATTATCCTTTAGAGAAGATACGTTCAAATTTCTGAAATCTATACATAATCGTATATCGCCGTTCTTTTTGCTCACTGGCACTAAATTTGAAACCCATGTAGAGTGCCTAATAGGTTTAATGATTCTGACATCTCTTAATTTAATGAGTTCATCTTTCATTTTTAGGGCTAGAGTTGGATTTATTGGGTGTTGTCTTTGCCTAAAAGGTTTAGCATCAGGATTTAAAGGTATCTCATTTTGAAACTAGTGTTCCCTATAAGCTTTAAGTTCATGATAACTCCAAGCAAAAACATGTTTGCACTTTCTTAACAAAGAAATCAGGTCAGCCCTAATCTTGGATGACAACTTCTTCCCTATATAAACTTTTTTGGGAGAATTTTCACTTCCAAAGTTTATTTCCTTATTATCGTTTTGGATTTTAGTGGATTTGCTAAGTTTTGCACTCTCTTTCATCAAAGATTCAATCTAAGGCCACTAAACCCTTAGGTATTTTGTTCGATTTTAATTGAACTATTTCTTTTCCAAATAGCATTTCCTTGCCATCCTCTTCTTTCACACATCCGTTCCAATCAATGAACTAATTTTCATAATCCTCCTAACAAGTTAAAAACCTAATAATATGTTTGTCATCTTCAAAGACTTGCTAGTTTTGTACGTTATCTGGTATTGAAGATCTATTTTTCATTTCTACTATGATTTCATTAAATGGAAGATCGATTTGTCTAATAGCAAGGTTGGCCATTATATCAGCCAAATAGTTAGCTGACCTATCAATCCATTTGATAGAAAAAGCATCAAAAAATTCTAACAGATCCCATACATAATTACGACATTGCTTTAACCTTGGCTTCCTAGTTGAAAACTTATGCCTAATTTGAGAAACAATTAGATCCGAGTCCCCTAAAACAATAACTTAATCCCATAAGCCTTCGCTATATCAAGACCAATAATCAAAGGCTCGTATTCAACAATATTGTTAGTACACTGAAAATTTAATAGGAAAGAAAATTTAAACATTTTACCTAATGGCGAAATAAATATAACACCAGCCCCATTTCCTTCCTTACTACAAGCACCGTTAAAGAACATTTGCCAATGTTGTTATAATCTTCTTTCACATGTATTGAAATCAGATTAATAGTTCTAGAACTAGGTTTAGTTATACTTACTTGGAAGTTATCCATGTTGGAATGGCAAAAGTTGACTTAAGGATCCGAAATATAATCCTTAACTAGGTAATACGACTGGGTATTCCCTCTCAATTCTGATTTCTTTGCCCTCAACTGGTATAGTAGCATATGACAAATCTGGTTGTACATGACCACCAACCAAATTCGACCACTGTCTAGATAACAACATGCCATAACTTGCTGATATCTCAACTATAGTGATGTCAGTCGTGTATGATATATGTGAAAATGATGGAAAACGAAATTCAACATTTTTAATAATTCTAACTACCGACATAGATCTATTATCCATAGCATAGCATTTACCAAAAGGAGTATCAACTTTGAGACCTATCTCTTTCATTACATCATCAGACATGATATTAACTGCTGTGCCAAAATCAATCATACAGTTCTTTATCAATTTATTATTTATTAGCAATGTTAAATAAAATGGGTCTACTTGATTTGAATTTTTATTCAATGCTGTTCCTAGATATACAATAAGTGGTGCCTCATTATTTCTTACATCATTTTTATTACTAACATTCACTATGCTAGATAATATCTTCAAGGTTTCATCCCTGTAATCAAAAAATTTCATCATTTCCATTAGAGGAACAACAATTTTCAATTGAGACAATGCATGATTCATAAAATTATAACAGTGAGATGTTTGCTTACCATTACTGTGCGTAACTGACTGTTTGGTTAGCCTAGAAGACTGATTATTTTCTTTTTGCTTACCCTGAGTTTGATTACCGGATTTTCTGGATGTTTCAACCTGCTGTTGATTCTTTGCAAATATAACGGTCAGATTACCCTGATCAATAGTGTTGTCTTTATTTCTTCTCTGATATGTGTGTTTAGCATGTTCTACAGCTGCAATATTATAAGCCTTCCTTTCTTTTGCTGTCAATCTGCATAAAATAGGTGTATCTTCCTCATCTAAAAACACTCGCTGGATACAACGTTACTGATTAAAACCCTTGTAGTGACAATTAGAATTTTGGTTTTCAACTGTAGAATCATCTTCATCTCTACCCCATAATGGTTCTGATGATATGGCATTAACCACAGATTTTTCTTCACCTTCCTAATTTTCCTCCTCGAAAACAGATTGTGCAACAATGCAATACTTAGTGTCATGGGGCAACCTACATACATCACACCATGGGCTGTCATCAACAATGTTGATTTTCTTTAAAAGATCAGGAGTGTCGTTAACATAATTTGGTCTTTTTGGTTTCTCGTCCTTCTAGTTTGTATTATAAGGCACGTCCTAAAGTCTTACCCTATCATTTTTGTGGAATGATGGTCCTTTCATTTCTATTTTGTTTAACCTTATTTTCTTTTAGCATCTCCATTATCTCTTTTAATTCATCCTTCTTAGGGTTTTTGGGATTATATAATTTTGGGTCATCCCTTTTATTGATTCTGCCTACCGCTTTCCTATCATTTTCAATCGTCATAGCAACTTTGAAAGCTTGCAGCAACGAAGAGGGTCTTTGAGATCTTATCTCATAATGAGTTTTACTATCAAATGCACTTAAGTAGAAATCAATAAAAAATGAATCCATTGGTCTAGTCTCCCTCGGGATCCTATTGAGAACTTTGTTAAATCTTTTGTTAAATTTTGATACTGACTCATTTGTATTCTTTTTAATACTTATTAATTGATGTGATGTAAAAGATGTGTCATTGTGATCATCAAATTGCTCAATAAACTGATCAGCAAAATCGCACCATCCAGAAATGGATTCATCCGACAAATTTCTATACCATTCTGCAACATCCCTAGTTAATGATTGTACGAAAAGTTTCATGAATACATCCTCGTGATCTTTCTCAAAATCTTCAATTACATTTTTCAGATTAATCACATGTCGGATAGCAGATTTTGTTCCGCTTCCTGAAAACTTTGGAATAGCATTCCTTAAGTCATTTGATATTGGATCAAATTATGTTCCGCATCCCATTGAAATCAAGCTATCTATATCTTTCGATTGCCATAGGCTGCCTTATTGCATAATTTCTAATGCCTAGATTTTGCACCATATGACCTTGGGTGTTTTGATTGTTATTATTTTGATTCAAACCATAGGGTTGTCTAATGTTTCCACCATTTTGTGGAACTCTTCTGGTATGTTGTCCATTATTCCAATCCCGTTGGTTATTGTGGAAATGCCTGTTAAAATTGTTATTTTGATTCTTATCCCTTTTGTTCTCATATAATGGATTAACATGACTAGTGGCGAATTGTGATTCTAGATTCTTTCTATGAGGTGGATTGTACTTCAATGATGTATTTACTTCATTTTGCATTTGATCAGACCTTTCATCTCTCCACCTATCTGTCTTTTCTTCATGACAAGCTTTTCTAAATGGGAAAGCAATAGGATCCTTTGATATCCCTATTTTTTCAAGGATATCATCTGGCTGCATTTTTAATGTTTTGACTAATATCAAACTGTTACCATTTGTTGTTTCAGCCATTTTCTTTATATTCATATCCCATTGCATTATCTGCTCTTGCTCTTCGTCATCCTCAACAGGAGTTATCTCGCAATCTGTCTCTTCGTCTACCCTAGGAATGTGAAAAAATGGATTACAGTTTTCTTCATCCTTTTCAGGACTATTATGACTTGATTCGCACATCTTAGTTTGTTTGTTGGTCCTTTCTTGAAAATTTCTGTGCCTTGCGTAAAACATTTTTGATTTTTTGATTTTTAACTTTCTTCTTTCTTGGTTTTTTCTCAAAAGTTTATTGCCCAAGTCTTTTAGGTCGGGGATTGTCATGTCCCCTTTTTTTTTGGAGGTAATTTGATTTAATTAATTCAATTAATTAAGTTGTCCAAAATAATGAATATTTTATGAGGATGACCAATTAATTATTTTAATTAAATAAATAAGTGGTATTAAGTTAATTATTTATAAAGTTATCAAATAAACAAATATTAAAAGGTAACTTTATATTTAATTAATTTAATAAAGTGACTTGAATTATAAAATATTTTATAAAGTCACTTAATAAATAAAATAATGTTGTAGAAGTTTTCGGAGAAAGTGGAGAAAAAAGAATAAATAGGCATCTTGGGCTTCATTCTTAGCAGGCAGATTTTTTGTTGTTGATGTTGATGTTGATGTTTGATGATTGTGGAGCCTAGAGTTTTTGCAGTAGTCACAATTGGCCATTGAGAACGAAAACTCTCAATTGGTAGGCAATTTTGAGGGTGTGAAATATCACTTGAATTATTGCAACTGGGGAGAAAGTTACTTCAGACTTTCATTTGTGCTTCATTGGTTAAAACTTTGGGGCCTTTGGCCAAGTTTTGTATGATATTGATTGGTGTTTGATTTGGAGACTTTTTGGAGTTCATAGTCTTCAATGAATTTGCATTGAGGAGTTGATTTGCAACATCTACAATTTATTTAGAAGTCTGATATACTGCTGCTGGGGCATCATTGGAAATATATTTTTGTTCATATCTTCACTTAGAGGTATCCGCTGGTTCTAGGTATTGTTGCATTCAATTGCTATCATCAATACAATCATTTCAAGGACAAATTCGAGGAGCTTAGAGGCTGCATTTATTTTTCTAAAGTATTGCCAGGCAAGAACAGGGGTGGCTGGGTGAAAGCATCGATTGGGCCTAAGAGAAGTTCATTTTTCTTGAAACTTGATTCTTTCATCAGCTCTTTTCTAAGGCATCATCATTTCTCCAGGTTCCTTTGTTTATCATTCATGTTAGCATTGCATTTTAGGTGTTATAAGTTTCAGCTGTAGGTGTGCATTATACCAACATTATCATATTTTGTAATCCATGTAAATGCCAAGAGTCTTGGCTATATTTAATGAGCATTGTATTAGAAATTTCATTGCAATTAAGGAGATAATAGTTGCTGGTGTCATTTGAGCAATTCAATATCATTTATTATCAGCTAGTTAGTTTGCATACTGTTTGTAAAAATGTTAGTTGGCTGTAGGTGTTCATTTCTCATGCTTAGATCATATATATGCATTGAATATTGCCAAAATTAGGTGCACATTCATGTTAGGTCATTGTTTAGACAATTTGGAGTCTTCTTGCAAGCATTCTTATTGATGCAAATTAAAGAAAAGAGTCATTTTAGCAAGCTGAAAAGTTATATCAGCCATATGACCTTTGTATGCAAAGTGTTTCACAAAATTTCTTGAGCCTTCAATCAAAAGTTTTCAATCAGATTTGAGCAGGGTCATTACATTGGTATCAGAGCTATTGACCCGCCATCCTGTTGGGTAGATTGGACATTGAATCAGTTAGTTAATCATGTTTACTTCAAGTACCCAGAATCAGTGGGACAAGGATATGAAGAAGCTTAAACAAAATTTGAAAATTGGATGAAAGTTAGAAAAGGATGAATGAATTGATGGTTTCCATGTTTAAGAGGACTACATCACAGAACAAAGAGAAAGAGGAACAAGAGGTCTCTACAAGTGAGGTATCTAGAAACCTCTACAAGGAGTTTGCAGCAGTTGGTGATTAGCATATAGCCGAATCTAGCGAGGACAAGAATCGGACCAGCTTGGAGGAAGATGTTGCACACAATACTTCAGGAGGACTTCAAGGATGAAGCTAGAGATACTCCGCATGGTTTACACAGTTTGAGGAACTAGCTAAAGATGAATGAGGATGAGGTAGAGTCTGAGCGGCAGGAGTTTGTTTCAGCTAGGGCTAGCTTGTCAGTTGAGGGAGTTACTTTGTCAGTGACCCCTGATGATATTTGTCAGGATCTGGACTCTCAGTTAGTTGTAGAGGATGAGGGAGCTGGAGATTGTGATGATGAGATAGTTTCAGCAGTAGCTTCTTCGGAGTTAGATGAGGATGAGTCCGATGCTTGCGTTCAGAGTGTGGAGGTGTACTCAGATGTAAGTACATTGAGCGTTGGTGATCTTGAGGGGAGTTCGTTTGATTTAGCTTTCTCTCATAGTCTGGACAGCTTATTCAAGACGGTTAATAGGAGGCCTGTAGTGTAGAGTCACCATGTGACCGACCAGTTGAGAGTTGGCGAGAGAGATATCACTACTGCTCTTGAGCATTTTGATACCGCTTGTCAGTTGTTGGTTGTTATTGATTGGGGTGCTTCTATGACAGATGAGTCCAACGATGGTTACCTTTCTTTGGCAGAGGTTCATGCCTTGCGTGAAGCTGTTAGAGTTTTGAGATAGGATTACTTACAGTTGGTAGCTGACCGTGATCACCTAGTTGAGTGGGGGAGTACAGCCTATGAGGCACTTTTGGATCGTGAGGAGGAGGTGAGTGAGCTTACCCAGGAGCTCACAGCGACTACTGAGGCTTTGGAGGTCACACAACGAGATCTACAGGAGTTGCAGTTCTAGTTAAAGGAGGTGACCAAGGAGTTGGAGCATTTACGGTCTACACTAGCCCCAGACCTAGCTCATTTGTATATTGAGGTGGTTGGTGGTGAGTACGCTCTTGCAGTTGTTATTGAGGAACATGTTGTTGGGGCTGACACATGTTCAGGATTTGGGAGTGCCTGGTCCTGATGAGTTTGGGATACCAGTGGAGTCGAGTCTCCAGATTGATTCTTCTCACACAGATGACAGTGTGGCACAGTTGGCAGTGCCACCTTTATAGAGGGATCAGTTGTGTCTTGCGGGGGAGTATGTTGACGCTTCCTCGTATAATTTTTACTGCACTGAACCGTTCATGGAGTATTTGCTGGATAGTGCAGGTGTTCTTTTGGACTCGCATAAAGTGCCAGAAGGTGTTCTCATCCAAGGTACTAGTGCTATTCGCAGATTGGTTGGGGAGATTATAGTGATCCTTTCTACTATGCTACCTCACAGGGATTTTGAGGTGGGGTTTGTTGAGCAGATTGCACAGGGTCCTATCCAACCTACATCCACTAGGAGTCTGAGATTGGAGCCATTTGCTGATTCCCAGTTCAGTGATGGTGAGCCAGTAGCGGAGTTTGGGGGTTCCTATCGGCATTATATGGTGGGGTATGCTCATCATTTTTCTTTTGACCTAGAGATAGAAGATTTTGGGGGTTCCTACTAGTATTATACGATAGGAACCCCCAAACTCTAGGTACCATCTCGACCATTAACGAAAATCCTGCAACACTCGGTTTTATCAAACCGATGCTTCGGGATATGAAGACACAATTATCCTTATTCTGCATTTGGCGCTCATCATGTCTATTCCACCATGTTAGTGTTTTGGCAACCCTCATATATCTTTTATTTGGTGTTGAAGATATCCCGTGCATTCTGTGGGTTTATTATTATCTTTCACTGGTGCTACGTCCTCTTCCAGCCATCTCCTTGGATATTATTAAACCCGCTTAGAAGGCCCTGCCAGACAAAATTTGACTTCAATGATGTTCAGGATTTGATATCGTGCTGCTACAGGAATGCCATGTTGAAATCTGTTATAGACGACAAGGATTGGTAAACAATTTCACACTTATTTGGATCCTATGTCTAGCTTCAATCAACACTTCAGAAGCCTGTTTCATCAATTTATATATTGCAATGACAACCATATCCTCACCCTACATAAGACAAAATTCCATTGGCATTTTCCCAAGACAACAAGTTCTGATAACATTCTATATTTGATTAAACAGTTCTTCGAATAATAATAGGCAGCTTTTGGAAAGATTTGAGTTGCAAGATAGAATTCCTCCATGTTGTAGGTCATAACATAGGAATTGATACCACATACAATTTGTGTCCATTTAATAAGCAGTTTCCTTTGAGTTCCATTCTTTCAAACTTTGGATACTTTGTCGAGCCTTGATTGCCAACATTATCTTCTGTATGACTCATATCAACATCTAGTTGTCCCTGATCAGAATCATTTTCTTTAGAAGAAAGCCAACATCTAGTACTGTACTTTCTAAACTCCATGGTGCAATGACCAGCCAAAGAAAGAGAAGCTATGCATCCATCAAATGCAGAATGTGTGTCTATATGTGGAGACAAACCAACTCCAGGAGGGTATTCATTTACCATTAATTGATCAAGAGGCAAATAATTCTCTCCCTGATAAGCCTCTGGAAGAAATGAGATCCTATTTAACAAATCTGATAAAAACAATGGAAGCTGGCCCAACTTTAGCTTCCTATCAATATTTCGTGTCTCAAATCTTCTAAAGCACTTTTAGAACACATCCATCCATTGCTGATATGATGCAAACAAGCACTTCTCTTTGCTTGATGCGTGCCCATGCTTTACACAAAAGCTCTGTTTCCATATCAGAGGAGAGAAAAATAATAGAAATACTGAACCAAGCTGCACATCCTGCTGCTCCAATGACTGCAATGCCCAGAGAAGGCCCTATAGCTTCTATCAAAACCTGGGAAACATTTTCTTGCAAAAGAAAATCATGGTCTGTAGCAACAAGGAGCATTCCAACATCACTTTAAAGATTCACAACACTAGTTTCCATTTCATCTTTTCCTCCTGTCAATATTTAACTGTCATTGCTCATAGCTATAGCCTGCTGTTGATACACATATACTCCATTTGGTAAGCTTGACACCAAATAAGGGACTTCCTTAATGGGATAGGCTCAATAATTATGATCAACAAGTCAGCATGTCTTCATATTGTCATAGGTAGCCGGTCCTTTCATGTAATAGCTCGCATACTAGATGAAATATATGTGCTGGTCCATAATGAAAACGTGCACAATTGGAAGCAAAAAAAAATTGAACTCCATCAAAACCATTTTGAATACTTGGTGAATATCATGTGTCGATATTTTGAAAGACCAATACTAATGATATCAGATGTGATATCAAACCTTATTGAGTATATGGTGAATATCATATGTTGATATTTTGCAGGCCATTACTTAGCGTATTTGGTGAGTATCATATTTTGATATTCTGGAAGACCAATACTAATGATATCAAATGTGATATCAAAATGGTGGATATCTTCTGATCAAAGATATCCTTAAAATTTTCCATTCCTAATGTTACCAATGTTGTAATATATGTCTTGTGCTTATTCTCCCTAGTTAAGAGGGATTGTTGATGTTTGGTAGCTCCAGTTGGATAAACTCATGAGACTAAACTGAAGTTACATATATGATATATAAATGTGATATCTATATACATACATATATATATTTTGGTCAGTTATATATATTTGTGTGTGTAGTTAATTAATCAATTATTATATTAATTAAATAATAAATTATATATATGATATATTATATAAATTATTAGACTGTTATCATCTTAATGAATAGACATGTCCATGAAGGGACATGCATAGGACATGTCTCCTCTTAATATAATCTCAATATAAATAAGAGGTCATTGTCATTTGGAAAACACATACCAAACATTATGGCAGTTCTATTACATTTGCAGCGGTTCTCAGAAAAACAAAAGTGTCTACAAAATCCCATCCACTCTTGTTACACTATCGGGGAACTTTATTTGATTTTGTTTACCCTGCATGCTTTGTTCACATAAAACAAAATCTAGAGGTTACTTGAGAACTAATTTAGCCATACTAATAGTGTGGATTTCTGGAAGGCTTTTCTGTCTATTTTGTCCCATGTTTGTTCCATTGCTATACTTAAGAAAACTATAAATTTTCACCTACATCACGAATAGTGCTTTCCTGAATCTTGAACGGTGCCCCAGGGCAGACTTTTTCTTGCAAATACAATTTCTCTTTGAATCATCTAGCATATATCTAAGTTGAATATCACTTGGACAATTGGATCACGTATTATACTTACAAATATAAAATTTCTAGCCAAATATTGAATATACAAAAGCTCAGAAAGGTTTTGACTCCCCCATTTATAAATGTTACCTTAACTCTTCCATCTCCTATGATTTTTATATGTGGAGTTTTTTTTCCATAAGCAGATATTATATCCATTATATCTTTCATACTTAAAAAACCACCCCTTCTTGGGAGTCATACAAAGGATGTATCCAGTTGATTAACTAAGCATCATGACAGGAGTGTATACTTTGAAGATACCAGGTATATATCACTTCTCTCTTTAGTGGAAGTTTGTCATTTTTATGAAATGGACATTGTTGTGTTCCTTATCTTTGTCAAGGTTTAGAAAAGTTACACAACTTAAAATGTCTAGTTTCATTGTAGTTCCAACATATCTTCATAGATCTTCCTAGAGATTTTTATTTACATCTAGACTTTGATTGTTTGGGCCATGACTTGTTTTTATTTTTCTGTTGGGGATGACCTCTCACAAAGAAGGCATCTATTGTTTTTATTTTTTTGTATATCTAAGAGTATTTCTTGTTTAATCGTTTTTGCCATTGCGTAAGAGTTTCTATAAATTAGTGGTTTGCACCGTTTCATGTCTTTCCTTATCCAGATTATGCTTTTTAGAGATTTGCTGCTACTGATTTCGATACGCTGTTATAATAATATAAATTGAAAATAATCTTATTGATCATGGTAAACAACGAACATAAAGCTGTCAGAACTAAGTGGAACTATACCATAATGAAGTATAATAAACTTTGAACTGTATATGCCTTAACAAAGTTCTATCAGAAATTACAATATCTGGCTACTCTTCACAACCGCCATATGATTTCTTCACCTTCCAGCTGGAAGTACTTTTTGTCTCTGTCATACAATGTTAATCCAGCCTCAACTACTGAAGCCAATCCCTCCTTGCCCCTCAAATTGATGTTGGATGGTCCTCCACATACTATAGAAGTCTCCAGAATCAGAATTGAAACTGAAATTATCTATCCCTTGATTTTATTTTATTTCTCAGTTGTGACAAATGCATTGCTTTTCAACATAGGGAGATAATGAAATTGCTACTTTATAAATGTGAAACAGTGGTATGTGTTCTATTATCTATATTTGTTTTTCATCGTCTGGAAACCATAACTTTTGCATGTAGACTAGAAGCAATATGCTTTCTTATTATTTAGAAATTGCAATTTTTTTTTGAGATGAGCATGAGTATTCAACTTTTGGTACCACCAAGGCACCACTTTTTTACTTGAAAGCTAACCACATCATGGCTGAAACTGCATCCGCAGTCAGTCAACTTGGTGATGACTTGGATCCATTTTATAGATCACATTATTATAGGTTATAATTCTTTTGTTTTAAAAATTAATAGTTTTCTTGTATAAATTGAATATAAGACTTCATAGGGTCGTGCATGAGGTGTTTGTCAATTCTGTTGCCATTTTTTGATTAATGAATAATAAATATAGTAAATATATTCATTTCCTTTTCTGGCATGCGTATTGGTTTATTACCTAATCTAGACAGCTTTTCTTTTATGGGGCAGTGCTTCTTTCTATCTTTTGCTTTATCAGACCAACATTTTTTTAACAATGCTGGATACACTTTCCTTTTTTGTTCAAGAGGAGTTTTGATTTTTTATATCTTTTGAGGTCATCATCTGTGTCATGATTCTATACATGATGGCTTATGGCAATGCTTTTGTTACTTATCCTGATCTTGCTGATTCCGTCACTACTTAGAATCTTTTTCTTTTGACTTTTGATGATATCTGTCTAAACGTTTCCATATATCTGACAATCTTTTATGCTGCATTGTATAAGGAACATTTCTTTGCCAACATGGAGAAATAATTTTACATCAATAATTTTACACATTTTCTTTACAATGTAAATATGTCCTTTTCCCTATATTTGAGGTAGTTTTCTACTTCATCCACTGTTA
The DNA here is from genome assembly GCA_028749045.1 of Cupressus sempervirens. Lineage (NCBI taxonomy): Eukaryota > Viridiplantae > Streptophyta > Pinopsida > Cupressales > Cupressaceae > Cupressus > Cupressus sempervirens. The sequence goes on from CM053784.1 coordinate 323,729,956, forward strand.
ATTGTGATTTTTTCCTTGTATTTAATTATTTCTTTAAGCTTGGGATATCTTTGTTTAATGACATTGAACTGTGTGTAAATCTATATTAGCTTTATTTCCTCAAGTGTGCAAAGAACACAATTTTGAGCCAATATTATTATTTTCAGCTGAAAGGAGGCGTAGGGATCAACATCATGAAGCTCAACAAGTTGGGGCAATTCCTAATGCAGCATATCCATCTGCTTATGGTGCACCAGCAGTAGTAAGTTTGAATTCAGTTTTTTGGGTATTGTAGTTAACTATGTATTTCATTTGTTATAACCTAGTTACATTTTCTGAAAGCAAATGCCTCTGCGTGAAAAATATCCAGCATAAAGCCATTCCGGGTTCGAACTGAAGGCCTTGATAGAATAGATATGACTCTTTCCAAGAATCGATTCAGTTATTTCAAAATTCATGGTTTAGTCAATTTATTTTCATTTCAATTTCTTCAGGATCAGTAATTGTTAGACAATTTTGTATGAAGAGTTTTTATGATCTATGTTTTTATTATCTTGATAACATTCAGAATTGCAGTGGAGCTTATTCTAGGCATCCTTTGGATATTATAAACTACATTACCCAAAATTTTAGGGAGAGGGACATGTTTTCCAGATGGGTAGAAATATCACCCAAATGAAGGGATAACAGGGGTCAAACATAGGAAGCCACTTATAAAATGTAGGGAAAAAATCAAAACCATAGGATTAGTTTGAAAAACGAATTATAAAAGACTATCAGTTACTCCAATAGTGCAAAACATTGTTAGTCAAAATTATGTAAATTCGCTTTAAGAGAAAAACTGAAGAACTTACACAATCGGAGTAGCTTTTTATACAATCTAATACAAAAGTCAAATACATATCCCGTTTCAATGTTCAAACTGTTCTCCACAGTCATAACTTTGGTCAAGAAACCTAACAACATTTACATATCATTACTGCCAAATGATAACAAATGTGGCAATTGAATAAATAATGATTTAAATCTGATTTTTGAAAATGCATCCGGCTTTTTAAATTACTTAATTCTGTTTTGGACAAGTGGTACCATTTTGTTTGGGGACAATTCCATCATTTCTGTTCACATATAGCATGCAAGATTTGGCTAAAGATAGCAGCCACCCAAGATCTAGGAACTTGTATGAAAGCACAAGAGAAATTGGATAGCAGAGAATAATTCTATTCTATCAGACGATGTAAATGATAGATGAGAATAGATTGAATTAATCAAGATTACAAAGGAAATCCCTTGGTTGTGTAGGCCAAGTTGAGACATAGGATTGCATAAGATTATGACATGTGATTATGTGTACCTAAGTTAACTTAAGTGACAAATGTGAATAGGATCTAGGTGATGAACTAGCTATGCAAAACAGCCCTTTCAAACCAACATCTCCCCTTAAGAGCAATTTAAGGAGAATGTGCAAGATGCACCAATGCAAAGATGGGTCTTGACTATTAGGCCATATTAGGTACCCATGTACAAATGCAATATGTCGCAATGAAGAAAATGAGAAAACTTAGTAAGAGAACTCCTTAAAAGAGAAACTACAAAAATTGCTGTCGATAAAGAATGGGAGAGACAAAATCCTATGCAATGAAAGTTGTAGGACTGAAGAAGAGAGACCATGTAGCCTCCCCAATGTAGAGTCTTCTGTGGTGATGGTAGATGTCTGAAGATGTATGTTTAAGATGATCCGCTCATGTTGAACAATATCCCTGCTTAGGAAGAGGCAAAAACAAGATTGTATGTAGGACATCTTTCCATTCATGAAAGAAAAATGGGTGAAGAAAGATGACGTGCGGTGTCTTCGAATTTTGCTTATGTCTAAATGTTGATAAATCAAAATAAGTGTGATTTATGCCACAAATGGTTCTCATTACAATTTATAATATAGCAGAGATTATTATAGAGCACAATCCAAAGACAAGGCTATCTCCTCTGAAGATAAAGTTGCTTCCTCCAAATATTAATGTTTAGTGATGAATGAACAAGAGAGTCCAAGTGTTCTCTCACAACAATTAAAGAAGAACCATCTCCATCAAAGAGTAGACAAGTGCAATCAATGGTGTCTCCCAAGTCTGAAATGTGGTACTGCAAATAAATTTGCAATGTCCATTAAGCTTCCATAACAAGTAGCCATTTTTGGAAGACAATATGCATCTTGCTACATTGAATCACAAGTGGCAATGCAAGCATCCTCAAATGCAGTACTAGATCATATAGATGGAACATAGACACATGTTTCTACATCCTCAATAGATTAAAGAACTCCAAGATTCAAATGACCATATTGAATCTACTTAGTGTCCACACTAGATGACATATTCTGTACATCACAATAGGAGAAAAATGTGAGGTGTAGGCTTGAGATTGTTGATCAACCTCCCCAACTATAATGATGTCTTTGCTATGCAGATTCTGAATTATGATAGAATTTGCTGCGAACCCAACACTTATACCCACTTGATCCTGTGTGATTTGATAGATAGGAAGGATATTGATTGACAATGAAAGCACACAAAGAATATCATAAAATGCTTCACCATTCATGTTAGTAGATCCAAAATAGATCGCTTCTCACAAATATGTATATGTGTTGTTAGTCATTGGGATGTGTGGCGACGAACACGACTTAAATGAAGAGAGCATGTTTTGTGATGAAGCCATATGAAGAGAAGCTCCAAAATGTGTTCTCCCTTGTTTAACCCCTAGCTACGATGCCCATATATTAAAATCATAGTTCCAAGAATCACGACGATTCATGCGATTCACGCGATTCGGCGATTCGATTCAAGCCAAACGATTTTTTGTGAATCGGTGAATCGAATCAGCGATAAAGGGTTTATGAAATAAGTTACTCACTAAATTTCAAGGGTTTTTTTAATTTTCCGATTCATGGCCGATTCGATTCCGATTCATGGCCGATTCACGATTTGATTTGGCCTTGCCGATTTCGATCCGATTCCGATTCTTGTTACTTTGATTAAAATACAAAAGACAGAATAGGAAGCTTTCCTATACAGACTAAAGACAACCAAATAACCATTAAGAAACATTCTATCTTGGAAGAGATCATCCTAATACCCTCCTTTAATGGTCATCTAGTTGTCTTCAATTTGTATAGGATAGTTTCCTATTCTATCTTTTGTCATTATATGTTTCTTTTTAGGAACATCTTGTTTCTACATTCTATAAGAATGTTGTCGTTTTTGGTTAGTAAGCATCTCATTATTCTATCATTTTGCCTATGGAACATGGCATTAGAGCTTACGAATTTTTTTTTGAAAAAAATTAAGAATTTCATTAGGAAATCTTATGTCCTTCAATTTTTCTGAGATAAATCCGTTTATTTGTAGACCTGTCTATGAAAAAGAGAATGAGGATACCTGAAGAGTTGGTTGCAACATTTTTTTGGCTCTGCTTGTTCTATCCCCGTTTAATCCATCTATAGTTGTCTACAACTCACACAACCATATCTGGGCTTGTATTTGTCTCAGACGACATTTTTTATCTCTACAACATACGTTCCTAGTGTATTTTTGTGGCAACCTCTTTTCATTTTGAGGGCTTCTCTCTAGTGCTGTGACTCTTTTTTACAGTTCACATGATGTCTAAGATTGCAACTGCTAGTGTTTGCTGATTGTTTTGTTCCCTTTCCTAATTGTGGACGCGACTGTTTTTTTCTGAGACTCGTGCACTCTTTCTGCAACCCTTGGCCTTTCTGTGGTGTTTTCTTCTACTCATCCACCATTTTTGACCTATTTCAAGGTCTTTTTTGAGAAAAACGATGACCATTTTCACTTGTAGCTTTGTTGTGATGGTTATTTGCAATTTTTTTGAGGGTTTTCCAACCAGCAAGGATTTCCTTTAAAAATCATTGTTCTCTTGCTGAATCCAAAATCTACTTGTAGATTTTTCATGGATTTTTCGAAACCTCAATTGGATTGGCAATCCGAATTTTCTGGGTGCATCAGTTTCCATGCCTGGAATTTTGTACAAGCCAAAAGTTTATTCTGATTTCAGATTCCTTCTAGATTTTTTGAGATCTCTTTTGGATCTTAGTCAAATTTTCTTGGTTAGCCGAAACATTTTCTCAAAATCCATGCTTGCTCGGTTTTGATTTTTTTTTCGCTCAAAAATCATATCGAGTCATTTGTAATCACTGATGTTCGTATGAGATATTTTTTTCTGTATTTGCCGATTTAATCCTCGAAAATCATCTTTCGGTTCTGTAATATGCAAAGTTGCATGAGATTCAAGGTTTCTTACCATTTTTTCTTAAAAAAGATTGATGATTTGCAAAACTTTGGTTTCTGGATTTATTTATAACAAACTTAACAAAAGTTTGTTATGAGTCGTAGTACTCTTCTGCAAAAGTTCTTCGTCTCTACGATTTTCGAGATCTAGGTAGGGTCTCAATCACTACAAAATGTTCCAACATCCATACAATGACCATTAAGGGAGGGTATTAGGATTATATCTTCCAAGATAAAATGTTTCTTTAATGGTCATCTAGTCGTCTTTAGTCTGTATAGGAAAGTTTGCTATATTATCTTTTGTCAATGATGTTTCTTTCTAGAAACATCTTGTTTCTACATTCTATAAAAATGTTTCCGTTCTTTGTTTTGATTAAGTAAAACAGGTTTTAAAGGACCCAAAACCTATACAATAACAGAAGTCTAGAGATAAACATTAGAGAAAAGAAGCACAGAACAACATGAAATGGACCTCCAACAAAAACAGTCATGAGGTCACACAAAACAGAGCTGGAAAAAACAGCAAAAGTACAGCAAAAGAACAACAACCGACCAGCTAAGAAGTCTTTATCAGGTCAATAGCTTGGTCCACCAAAGTCTGCATATTTTCAGCAGCAACCTTCACCTCGTACTTCTTATTGACTTGCTGATTCTTTTTAGAGTGAGCACGGGTGCATTTTCTTGGTTCCTGAGTCTTAGCCCCTGGAGGAGAATCCTGGCCCTTGTCACTCTCATTCCTCTTCAAAAGGTTACTGACATTGTTCGCCAACTGTTTGAACAATTTATCCAAATTGTCCAGCTTTGTTTCCAGTTTCGACTCCTTCCCCTGAATATTGCTTATCTCTTTATCCATAACCCTTTGTTTTGCTTCAAGCAGTGGTATCTTATGCATGAGATTTTTCACTTCTTCTGCATTCCCAATAACTTCCGAAAGTTTATCAATATGTTGGCCCAATGTTCACTCCCCTCCGGAGGTTTTGCTGAGTTGCTCCATTTCCGTGCCCAACAGCTGCATTTGTTGCTTAAGTGTACCAATCTTCTTCCGAATTGAACCTGGGTTGCTAAATAAGCCCCTGGAAGACCCAAGCCCACCATCGGCTTTATCACCCAAATCTGACATATACCCCTGTTCTCCATCATCCTCATTGTCCGAATTCCCATTCTTCCTTGTTTTATACCTGTCCTCCTGCCGCCTTAAGGAATTTCTTTTCCTTTCGAACTGGTGAGCCAGAGGCTCGTCATCAGAAGGAGGAGAGACCCGATCATCTTGAAAGCCTTTACTCTTTCTTTTGCCTCCACTCCTCTTGTTGTACTGGTCTCTCACAATTTCCTCCACGAAGTCACTTTCCCGGTTAAAGTCATCATCCTCAACAATCTTTTTCTTCTTTTTTGAACTACCACCCGAGCCCTTTTTCACGCTTCCCAAAGCCCCTTCAGCTTCATCTTGGGTATCGGAATCATAGCCCTTATCCGGGATGCTCCCTTCCGTTTCCTGATCAACCCCTTTCAAACTCCTAGGTTTCAAAATTTTTTTAGACTTTAACACGTTCATAATCAAGACCATGAGACCCTCATGGCAGGCATGCTCTCCATTCGGGTCTTTCTGAATGGCCTGAGTGGAAATACTAAGAGACTGCAAAAGATAAAAAGGAAAATTGATCATCACATCATGTCCGAAATGATTTGCCAACATGAAGTGATACCCATACAACTTGGTGAATCTCCCATCTAAAGTCAGATATTCCATTATCACAAAGAGCACAAAATGCCATGGTCGAGAAATAGAGGCCGAGTTAAAATACGAGTTACCTATCTTGACCAGAGGATTTCTCTCCTGTTCAGTCTCCACAAAATCATCAATAGCCTTGTCTGAAAGCTTCCTTTCCCAAGAAAAATTAATCCCATCCATGTCCAGCCCCGTAGCCTCCTCAGTAATTTCTTCGGTGATATCCATGTGTTGGTTCCCAACCATCACAGAGCCATCCTTCCAAGATTTGATGAACTGGTGCGTAATTGCCGGATTATTACCTCTAAGCCTTTCCATGTACCCTGTGAAATTGCCCCGCCGCATAATGTCCCACACCTCCGGCTTGTTCTTCCACTCTGAGCAGCCAGGCGGCTCCAACCTTTTCCTCTTTCCCCCCATTTTCTCAGCACCGAAATTGCTGGTTTTCGTTCTCTGAGAACCCCAAAACGCTTTGCAACTGAAAACCACACCACTATTGAAAATAGGAATGGAAAAAATTGCCTAGAATCCGTGCGAAAAGCCCACCTTTCTAATAATCATAACCCCCCTCACTCCAAAGGAGTTAATGTCATAATTGCAATTCACTGACACCATCATAATAAAAGTGTTTTTGCTGAGATCTCCATTTATCATACTCGATATGATGGCAGCCATCTGGAGGTAAGGTCTCGTACAACTCCCAAATGATATTATGATCACTTCTTTGTTAATAAACATCCCATTATTCTATCATTTGGGAACAACGTTGATGTTGCTGCTAGTGAAGAAATTGACAGAGATAATTTTTTTTTAAAGTAAGGCTATTTATAGTTTACTAAAAAAGGGAATACCATGAAACATTGTTGTTAAGATAGAAGCGACAATGTCGAGTATTTTGTAGGCATGAGATCAACAAAATTCATTCATTAGCTAAAATGTGTAAACCAAAGATGTAAAATTTCCATCTACTTTGTAATGAGGCCAACCAACTATGTGACAAATTATTTCCATATATGATTGATCATGATTATTGATTGTTTATTATTATTGCTTCTATACTTAACGTGATTTGCTGTTAATTTTATAATCATCTTATATTATAATTTACTTGCTTATTTATATTTTGAATTTTTTAATAATTAATATATTGATTTGATTAATTATTTTATTATTTATTTAATGATTACATTCACTAATATGATCAATAAATGTATACTAGTCATTATATTATCATTTTTATTATTCAATTTTATATGGGAATTGGGCCATCACAGTGATTCCTAAATTCATCAAGCTTTGGATCAACATATGCTTCTCCCATAGAATTCCAATGAGAATGGAAGCCAAATGCAAACACTGAAAACTCAAAACCAAGCTTGGTCAACAAACTAAGAATCAATTGTAAATCCTCCTTAATAATGTTGCAATATTGGAGATGTAGTCTTAGGTGTGGTTAAGACCATTTTGATTGAGATTCGTCAAATCATTATCAATCTGATATTCATTGAATTTATTATTTCTACCATACTACTTTTCAAAAGTCTCTCAAGCCTTCTTGGTTTTCTTGTATGCTTCAATATGAGATTGCAAATAGAGAGAGATGTAAGAACACAGCTGGCTCGAGCCCCGAAAGTTTGAACTGCTGATAGAAATAGCATTGTTTGTGTAGCAATTTTCAGTTTTTTTGATGTTTTTTGAAATATACAGCTTTTTAAACCATTCCAATACGAACGTTTTTTTTGTAATTTTCAATATATGTAATAGAAATTACAGTGCAATAAATTTGAGAATGTAGTATGCAGAACTAAATTCATAAAATCTTAATTTATTAAAAATGTAAGTGTTAATATTCACAATACCAAATATATATATTTTTTTGATCGGTAAGAGGCCGAAGCCAATATTAATTATTATGTGTTGTGATTAATTATTATTATTATTTATTAAGCTTGAGTAGACTCAAACCCAATACCTCCTAGATAAGAGGGTCACAATTTACCATTGTGTTGTAGGCTCTTGCCTATTCACAATACCAAATATCAATGTAGCATTTTTTTTTAATATAACAAAGAACCTGGAATTACTGTATTTGATGTTGTGTGAATCTTGGAGGTGGCTGCCACTACTGTTAATGCCAAACCCTTCGACTTTGATAGCTGAGATGTACTGTGGCCTTTCCTAAGCCAACCTGAGCCTTCTCCCTGTAACACTGGCTCTCAAAGTTGAATTTCAGCTCCTAAGGCTAAATGCAGTCCTTCCTCTATTATCTATGACTACCAAAACCACAAACACAGCTATAGTTTAGTGCTGTGACCTGCATCTAAAATCACTACCGTTGACTTGTGTGTATCCCTGGATTCAAAACACTGAGCCTTGACAACAGCTGCCTTAGTCTGAAGTGAAACGTCAACCCATGACTATTCTACAACCTGCGATTAACTTCCATCTGTAGTCACTGTGATAATCCCTTAAGTTGCATGCCAGATTTCCTTCTCAGATGCAATTCCACGAAGCCCCAAAATGGCCTCTGATTGAGATTTCAAGATTAATAAATTCAAGGTGTTATGAACGTAGAGGGTTACCAATTGGGTCAACAGAAACTTAAACCCTTGTTACAATTTTACAATTAAAAAATATGGAGGCAGAATGATCCTCCAGTGCAAACTCAAACCTAGCATATAAACATTATTTCTTTCTAAATTGATCAATTCAGCTTCAACCTACAATTTACAGCTTCTACAGTACGCAGCTCTTTCATGGAAACGCAAGGTTACTGGGAGACAAGGAGATTTGGAGGTCCACGGTATTAGTACTGGTACCAGTATGCCAATTTTTCAAAAATAGGAGATGGGGGTACTTGGAGACAACAATTTTTTTTAATAGTTTAAAGATTCTAATACTAAATACAAAACTAATACTGTAAAACTAAAAGAGTAAAATAAATAATAATAGTAATGTCACATTAAAATAGAGTCAAATATTTCAAAACTCCCATAATCACATTAATGTATTTCATAGTCCTACTCGTTTTCCGAATATTGCATATGATGATCATCATATCAGATTGATAATTGCTGAGATTATCATTACATATTCAGATTTTAAATTCAAAAAGTTCAGTTTGATTCTAAATTGCCGATATGCAAACAAAAATGAACAAATTTAGTACAGCAAACAAAAACCAGAATCTGGTACTATCATCTACTCGACAAGGTTGTGATCATCCATCTCAAGGTCTTCAGCTATCATGCTGTCCAAAAAATCATTTAAATTGTCATTGGTCTTAATTTTTGCATTTAAAAACATTAAAATGAGGGCTAAAATACATAAATAATTTAATATTATATTTTACATTTATTTTTTATCAGGAGACTTCAGCGATACTTCACTTTTTGGATTAGGAGACTGAGAGACTTCAGGAGACTTCGTCATGAACTCTCCAACCTTTTTTGATGTCTCCAGAGATGCAAAAAGTCTCCGAGCGTCTCCTTCTCTGATATGTCTTTTAGGGGGCAGACGGGTCTCCCAGTAACCATGTGGAAAACCAATAAATATGCCCAATTTAAATGTTCGATTCATAAAATTCAATTATGTTTTTCCTTCCCTCATTTGAATGTTTGAACTATAATGATAAATTACAATATCCTCGTCACCCCATTGGCGCTAGCTTCAGCATTACACTTCAAATAAGACTCATGACATAGTCTAAATTTTCAATTAATGAATTTAACTATAATTTTCTAAAGTATGCTGCCAATAGAGTCTTTTAATCACACATAGACATTATATCTAAAAAAGCCACCACCTTAATTATTAATTAAGTAAATTAATAACATTAAATTATCTTGAGTTTCCACTTTGGATTAGGTGATAGGATATAATAACTTAATTAAATGCACCCCTTTTAATATCCTGGCCAACTATTTAAAAAGCTTGATATCATTATTAATTAAGTAGAACTTAATTAATAATTGTAAATTCCATCAATAGTTTATTTACTTCTTGGTGAGCAAAATTGTAGACATTACAGTCTGCCCTCCCTAAAATTACTTGTCGTCAAGCTATCTCGCATCCAGTAGCTCACTGAACGCCAACCCCAAAGAGACACTGACCTCCAGTGGGATCCCATGGAAAAATGCATGCAACTAGACAGAAGTAACTCAACAAGAATACTAGACTTTCCCTCTCTGTCTATGCTAGCCAAGCTATTATACCAACATCAAACTCATGCACAGACGAGCTTTGCATCTGGTAAATATCTTGCACATGAGGATCAAACGTGAAGCTGTATGCACTCCTCACTTATACACCTTTGTAAACTCTTCAACAAGACCTGTCTGAAATCCGTAAGAACCAATTGACATCCTAGTGCATTGGTGGGATCCCAAATGTCGTCCTCATGCATCACTTGAGGAAAAATAACATTAAACTCAAATAACAGATTGCCATATGACAAAGTAACATCAATATGAAACAAGGGATTGTTTGCAAAGTGAACTACACCCGTATGCTGAACTGGACTAGGTAACAATGAACTATGGAAGACATGATGCATAACTTGCTCCACTTGTACTGTATCATGCCTCTGTAAATCCCCACTATCCACTGCACAAAGAGACATAGTACGTGAACTCTCCTCTGCGACATCTTGTAACACATATCTCCTGCCTCAATACTCGAACTTCATCTCCATTAAGCGCAGGCCAAGGAAAAATCCTCAATATCCTGTAACCACTGCATCTCTAGCACAACATCCATTCCTCCCACATTGATCACATAAACAATTGACTGCATCACATAATCACCAAGGAATAAATAGATATGTCGTATGCTCCTGGTAAAGGTAAGAGTGTACCATCTACCACCTTGACTTGGAACCCAACAAACTCCTCCACTTAAAGGCCACATCGGTTAACAAAACTGTCATGTAAGAAATTATGTGTATCGTCAGTGTCTAACATGGAAATGCAATGATATCCATCTACCAATCCTCACATTCTGAAAGCAGAGGGACCAAACTCAGTAGGGATCCTCTGATCATCATCAACATCTGTACCCATTGGCTGATTTGAAAATTCATCCTCAACCTCATTATAACATCCACATCGAACAGTTTGCCTGTTCCTTAGGCCTCAAAGGGCAGAAATGCTCTTTGTCATAAGGCTCTTGCATCCATATTCCTGGCTTTCTTGATGGCTTCTTGAAAGAATGGTGGATCAAATGCCTTAAGCCACCCTCTAAGTGGCTCATGTAACCCCTCTGTAAATAGCATAGCAAGCACTTCTTTGTCACATTAGGAACCATGACAGAGTCTCAAAAACTCACTAATGAAAGACACTAGACTGTTAGTCTGCTTGAGCTGCGAGGTCCTGATAATAGGTTTCCCGTTTCTGTATGTGTCTGATTAATAGGCCCTACTAACCCGTCAACAAACTCCTGATAAGATTTAATCAAATTATGATGAAGGGTGACCATCGCATGATGCCACCACTTGTATGCTGTCCCATCTAAATGCAGAGTTGCAGATTTTATAGCATTCGGTTCAGTCATAGGTCTAAGAGTCAGATATGTGTCCACCTTACTGATCCAAGCTCGTGCAGTAGCCTTTCCACTAACGTTAAACATGGAAAGAGTGAGCTTGCTGGTGGCATGCTTGAGGTCACTGTTCTTGGCCTTTTGTCTACCATCCAGTCTACCTCTGGAATGCTCTCTCTTCTAGTTTATAAACCTATCAAAATCTAGGTGTTGCTTCACATCATGAGGTAAAACATCCCACTCTGCATGTAAAGCCAACATATTATCAGTAAAAAATGCTGCCTCACCCTCAACACTAGCCTCATCCAATTCATTCCTCAGAAAAGTAGGATGCATAGGCCTGTCATGTGTACCTATGGCATCAGCTCTAGACCTGTGTGAACTCAATACTCCTAGTAATCCTGTCTCTACTGTGACCCTTGTGCAAAGAAATCTGCTGAAGTGTGTCAGAGAGCTGCTGAAGCACGTTAGCTACCTGGTGCTTGCCAGCTGCCTTCTTGCTGGCTATGTGCAATGTTCCTAAATAACTCTCTAGCATGTCTCCTGATCAATATACCTGCATTACCTCCAAATCTATCACCCATAGTGCCAAACTGAATTTCCTGTTCCCCTTTGCCTTGTAGTGAAGCTCTACCTCTGCGAGTATAATACAATCCTGGAATGAACCTTCGATGCTGCATGAGTGAACTCAGTTCCCTGTAGGATGGCAGGAAACCACTCTGATACCACTGTAAGAGCCCAGCTGGCTTGAACCTTGAAACTTTGAACTGCTGATTGAAATACTCTTGGTTGTGTAGCAATTTTCAGTTTTTTGTGGTGTTTTATGAAGTTTACGAATTTTTGAACTTTTCAAAAATATATGTTGTTTTTTTGTAATTTTCAACAATATGGAATAGAAATTACAGTGCAATAAATTTCAGAATGTAGTCTGCAGAACTGAATTCACACCATCTTAGTTCATTAAAAATCTCTATGTTCTAATATTCACAATACCAAAAAAATTATGAAGCCCGTTTTTCTAATATAACAAAGAACCTTGAATTACTGTATTTATATGTTGTGTGAATCCTGGAGGTGGCTGCTGCTGCCGTTAATGCCAAACCCTTTGACTTTGATAGCTGAGATGTAGTGTGGCCTTCCCTAAGCCAACCCGAACCTTCTCCCTATGACATTGGCTCTCAAAGTTGAATTGCAGCCCCTTCTAAGGCTGAATGCAGACCTCCCTCTAACTATGACTGCCAAAACCACAAATGTAGCTATAGTTTAGTTCTGCAACCTGCATCGAAAATCACTTACATATATCTCTGGATTCAAAACACTGAGCCTCAAGAAGAGCTGCCTCAACCTGAAGTAAAACGTCAACCCATGACTATTCTACGACCTGCGATTAACTTCCATCTGTAGTCACTGTGATAATCCCTTAAGTTGATTGCTGGAATTCCTTCATAGATACAATTCCACGAATCCCCAGCATGCCTTCTGATTGAAGCCATTGACATTGCACGATTCACTTGTTTCTAAATGAACCAATTCATGGTGCTGTGAACATAGAACAATTCTCAAGTCAACAGAAACTTAAACCCTTGGAACAATTTCACAATTAACAAATATGCATGCAGAGTGATCCTCTCGTGCAAACCCAAGCCTGGCATATAAACATTCTGTCCTAAATTGATGAATTCAGTTTCAACTATACACCTTTGACTTTCCGCAGTGCGCAGCTTTCTCACGGAAAACCAATAAATATGTCCAATTCAAATGTTTGAGCCATAAAATTCAATTATGTTTTCCCTTCCCACATTCAAATGTTTGAATTATAATGATAAATTATAATTTCCTCATCACCCCATCAGCTCTAGGTTCAGCACTACACTTCAAATAAGACTCATGATGTAGTCTAAAGTTTTAATTAACGAGTTTAACTACAATTTTCTAAAGTATTCTGTCAATAGAGTCTTTTAATCACACAACATTATACGTAAAAATGCCATTACCTTAATTATTAATAAGTAAATAATAATTAAATTATCTTGAGTTTCCATTTTGGCTTAGGCGACAGGATGTAATAACTTAATTAAATGCAACTCTTTTAGTAACTTGGCCGTCTATTTAATAAGCTTGAATTCATTATTAATTAAGTAGAACTTTATTAATAATTGTAAATTCCATCAATAGTTTATTTACTTCTTGGTGAGCGAAATCAGGGACATTACTAGAAACTAATGAACATATGAATCTAGGTGTTTTCTCATGGTTGATCTGTCATATATTGTTTGAATTGGGAGACAAATGATATACATTTGGCCTGCACAAGAACAATCTTTTTGGTATTATTTGACTTGTATAGTTGGCCTTTGCATGAGTCATAATGCTCAAGATATCGTGATGTTTTCACACATCTGTAAGAGTGTTCAGTTGCATTAGTATTGACAATACTTTTGAGTAACTACAGGGGACTAACAACATCAGAATATTCTTGTACTAGAATCACTGAAGGTATGCTACACAATCCTGGTACCATATGTTGTGGAAATCTAATTGCAGTTGATAGTATGTTCTGCCTCTTTATAATTGGGCAATGGCTTGGATAGAGAAGCATCACTAAATGCAACAGGTGTGATTGGAGATTTAGTCATGATGGTTTCTGATGTTCTCAGCATCGTCATATCTTTTGGAATTTGGAAATAAAACCTGCTATTGCTGTTGGGAGGCACTGTGACCTTCCTATGATACCAACATGCTTCTTGCCCCAGTTGTAGAGCTATATTGTGCTGAGAGTACTAAGATTAAGTACTCCACTGTGCAGAATTGCTATGCCAGAGATAACCACGAGAATGGTGGAATTCACAGTTTTGTAACTAGGAGGGGTTTTGGTGATGGAAACAGGTCCAAGATATCTTGGACCCAAGTAAAGACAAGGTCTGCAATCACTTGGAAGTATCTTAGTATGATTTTGGAAGGAGATAATAGCATTGGAGAATTCTATTATGTGAGTAGGATATGCTTTCGTGATAGGGAACAGCTAGAGGACCTGCTTCAATTGACTTCCGAGGATCTTGGTGATATTGGTTTATCAGAGGGAGTAGACCATGTTGAGACGATTTCACTGGTGATCTGGAAACTATAGCAAGAGGATTATGATTCATGGGACAGAGTTCCATGCCTGTAGGTTGAAAGGCCTTTATGCTAACACCTAGGTCGTGATATTCCTAATAGATGGATACTTGGTGAGCTTGGGATTCATCAAGAGTGATGCAAACTCCAACCTTGTATTCCATGACAGGTCAAAGCATGTAGAGTCAAAATAACTATATTAGAGATATGGTGTAAAGGAATCTTATTTAGTTGAGGTACATTAGCACTGATCATCAAATGGTTGATCTTCTCACCAAGCCCCTTGCTAGTGTGAAGTTTGTGCATTATCAAGACAAGCTTGGATTTGTGGAGAATGAAGCCCTTGTTGAGAGGGGGTCTCAGCATTAGTGATTCCTTGAGATGTACTATAATGAATTCCTCTGTAAATCTAGATTAAATTTCTATCAGATTTAGAGTAAGGCATGTCTTTTACTATTTCAGAATTTGATGATTCAATTGCAGATTTGTTGTGAGTATGTTCAAATCAGAAAATATGGGTTTTGATCATATGTCAAGTATGGATGTACTGCAAATCCAGTATTAATATATACTGAATATTAGTAAGGTCTGAATTTATTTCTGGTTATACTCGATCTGCTCTAGATTGCACATCAATTGATTTCATTATGTTCTAGGCATATCGGGTCTAGTCATATTTATATTATATTGAACAGACATGTCCTTGAATGGAGAAGTCTCCACTTCGGGAGACCTGTCCATTCAGGACATATCCCTAATATGCACCAATTTACTAATAATCAAACCCAATCATAAATCTGTAAAGTTTCTGCAATTTCTATGACTGAATATAGACTAGATTCGATCTTCTTCTTGTCCTTGTGATTTGCTGAGAATAACTTCAAAGTATTGCCTTCAATTGAATTAGAAATGTAATTCAGAATTCTGTCTTTTAATTCTGCAATTCATATGTGGGCAGTAATGCCTAAGGAGCAGACTTGTCTTTTTTCTTGTGTGCTCTTAGACTTCATCCTTACCCTCTATAAGTATAGGAATCAAGGGACATGTCCTTAGAAAGGACATGTCTCTTCTAAAGTTATTTGCCTAACCTCTAGAAGTCGGCAACTTTCCAAGAATAATTAAGTTTAATTATGAACATAAATAATTCAGTTTAGATTAGTCTTAAACCAAAACCTAAGGATAGGCGCCGATCTTATAAAGGGAACAATGCAAAGACTTTGTCCTATTCTTATGATGCTATATCAGATTAAATTAATCTGTTATCAGACCAGTATGATAACAAGTTACAGAATTAACAAAATCAGGATTAGTTATTATTTGCCCTCAATGATAACGCATATGTAGTCGTCGATCTTGCAAGGCAAATAATCAGAATTAAATCTGAAATATATGTTTGCATAGGACCCCATCCTATGATCATGACTCAATCACTAATATAAGATGAACATGGAAATAACAAGAAAGAATCTGCAGGGGCAGATCGAAGATACTCTTGGATATAATGATCAGATATATTTGATGATAATAATTTGTATTTTGATGTGATTATATACATGCATTAATATAAGCAAGATACATTGGAATGGATGTATGTTAAATACAGATCATTATCATCTAAGTTATTTTAATCCGAACGAAGCTACATTATCGATACTCCCTCTTAGCTAGGGAAGATAAAGAAACTAACCAAGTATATATCACAATAGGCTCATCTATTGTGAGAAGAGGTTTCACCTAACTCGTGATATCAAGTGATATAATATGCTGAAGAATATGTAGTCACATGACATTCTTCTTATATATATATATATATATATCCATGTCATGGTATGTGCCCTGACATCACGTCTCATGATGTCTACCACAACAATTCATGGCATACACACCATGATATATCTCATAAAGAACATAATGATCTGCAACTGATATCAAGTCTCATGATATCTGTCAAATGTTCAAGAGATACTAACTATCATGACATGTCCATGGATATCAAGTCACATGATATTCATCATGATAGAGAACTAATCATGGTAAAGTTGTCACCTTACAATGTTAGACACAAGTTTTCATTATCTGAAAGATCATCGCCTTTCAATAATGCACATAGGGGGGCCCATAAAGTCATAGTCACACATGATAAAAATTAGGTTACACATTAAACACCATATATATATATATTAGTACAAATAAATAATTTGAGATTCAATCTCAATAACTTACATTTCAACCATACCAAGTTTCTTCCTGAAGTGTTCAACTTTGACTCTAGAGAGAGGCTTGGTGAAAATGTATGCTGTTTGGTCGCTTGTACTAACATACTCCAACTGGATCAAATTTCTTTCCACCATCTTTGTCACATTGTTGTAAGGAATGTCTATATGCTTGGATTGACTAAAAGCTTAATACAACTTTGATTATCGCAGTGGATAGTAGTAGGTTTCAAGGGCTTACCAAATAGTCCCACAATCAACTTCTGAAGCTACACTGCTTCTGTTGAACATTGTGCCCACTAAGGACTATTTCCTGCTTATCCAAGAAATCATAGCTGATCCCAAACTGAAGCAAGGTCTTGATGTGCTTTTTCAATCAGTCATACTTCTAGCCCAATTTGAATTAGAGTATCCATGTAGATCTAGGTCAACTTTTCCATTTTAAGACAATATCCAATCTGTAATGTCCTCATCCTTTTAGCATCTCAGTGGAGTTCTTAGCCCTTACATTCTTTGAAGGCTAAGTGGAGAAATAAGGAGAAATTGATTACATTAATTTTTTATAAAGTCATTAAATAAATTAAAATTAAAAGATGACTTTATATTTAATTAATTTAATTAAAAGTGACTAAAGTTAAATAATAAATTAAAAGAATCTTCTAGAAGGAGGAATTTAATATTATTTTATTTCTTCTAGAAGGAGGTCCATCTATTGGAGGAAAAGAATAAATAGGGAGGGCAGCTTCATTGTTGAGCATCGAATGTGTTGCCATCTACTCTTTCAGATAACTTGTGGAGTCAAGGGTTTTTGCAGTTGCTACATTGATTGTTGGGAACAAACACTCCCATTGATTTGCATAACTGAGGTGGTGAAATATCTTCCGAAGGGTTGTGACTGTTGGAGAAGACAAATTAGTGTTTTCATTGTGCCAAATTTGTGGCCTAGGGCTAGATTTGTGGAGTAAGGAATAAGTTGGATATTGCTACAGTACCACTGCTACAATGCTATCACTACAATGATTTGCTATAGGAAAATTCATATTTTTGGAGAATTCCAGGTTTTTATTAATGCTGATAAGCATTCTACAATGGCAAAATGGGTGGAGTGAGATGGTACGAGTGTGTTAATATTAACTTTTATTCTTCTAAATTAAATTTGACAACCATCTAGATGTCAAAAGTTTAAATCTTATTATAAATAGAATATACTTTTAAAAATAATTTAGTAAATACCACATTAAATATTTGTTTAAATTATAATATTTGGAGATTTAAATCATCCATTTTTTTAGAAATTAAAATTAAAATTAAAATTAAAATTAAAATTAAAGGCTTAATTTAGTAAAAACCTAAATAAATGGAGACAAAAGAAATATAAATAATTTTAGATTTAGAAAATTAAATTATAATTATTTTGTAGTGGATATCTATCGGCATTTCTTTAGATAGATTTATTTAAGATATCTAGACTCGTCTACTACATTTTGTGTTGTTTAAGAGTAGATATTTAGGGAATTCGTACGGTTTGTCAAATTTGTTGTAATCTGATTTATACTAGAGTTTTATATCAGAATTTGTCGCCATAATGTCTTATTGATGTAGATGCATATTTTCCTATTTGTGATCAGTGTTATACAAAAACAATTGCATCTTCATTGTTAGATGTTTGGTATGTTCTTTGCAAGCATATTTATTAAAGTTTGGGATTTAGAAAGCAATCCTTATTTACATACGCAATATATCTCTTGCTTGCAAATTGTTTGACGAAATGTGAAACAAGTGAATTAGAGAAGACTTTGTGTTTGATGAAGTTATAACCTGTTGGGGCTATTACATTGGCATCAGAGCTAAATCCTGCCATCTTGAGGGTTTAGCAATCACATCTAGCCACCTGGGGTTGGCTCTCACAGATTTTACACTTGCAGGTGAGCTTTGTTTGACAGGGAACAAGATTTTGATAGGCAGCCAGACACCATGAGTGACAGGCAACAACGTAGCCCACCAAGAGACAATGGGAATGAGGATTAGGGAACAAGGGAATCTTCTAGAGCAATGGTTATAGGACAAAGAGTGGATGGCTTAGGCTTTGCAGGCACTCACCACTATGGTTGAGTGCATGAACCCACAATCCTAACCTTATGGCTGCTAATGATGAATGAGAATTATTGACATCATAGGTACGAGAGAGAATGATTTTTGAGAGGTTTGTGAACCAAAGAAGAGAACACTACCGTGTAGTCAAACATAATAGGAGACCTCGTGGCGAGGATAATGAATTAAAGCATGCTACAGGGAAGCTTTTCTTGACTACATTTGATCGGAGTAGCAGAATGAGAGGGCAAGCTTGGATTCACAAGCTTGATACCTTCTTAACATTGAGACCTATGACATAAGTGGAGGCAATAAAATATGCAACGCTACATTTAGAGGGAGTTGCACATGATTGGTGGTACCATGGGATGGTTACCCTTCAGCATAACCAAGCAACATAATATACCGACTTTTTGGACAGGTTGGTAGAGAGGTTTGATAAGAAGGATCCATAAGTCTACCTTAGGGAGTTGACATAGTTAAAACGGACAGGCAAATTGGAGTATTTCATTAGTTATTTTCAGAGGCTATTCGTTATGATGTTAGATATATTAGATAGGAGATTGGTTATTTTGTTCACGGAGGGATTATTCAATCCATTGAAGGGTTGGGTAAAAGCCTTTGACCCATTCAATTTGCAAGAAACGATTAAGAAGGCTAGAAATATGGAACAAGTAGCCCCAGTAAATAAATTTCAGTCAAAGGGTGCATCATTTAGCAAAGACAAACCATTCTTCAAAAAACTTGATAGGAATGAAACAAACGCTGAAAACAAAGATAAAATATTTGCTCCTTTGGATAGAGTGACATTGAATAATTGAAGGAAGAAAAATCTTTCTTATTGCAAAGGACCCTATGACATGAACCATGATTGTTCCTTGAGGCCAAGGGGAAAGCAAACAGGGTTATGTGGGCATATTATGAGGAGTTTGATTCTGAAAATTGAAACCAACAATCTGAAAATGAGGAATCAATTGAAGAAAATGAAGGCACAGATGATATAGGTGATGAGAAGACTGAGGGTAGACTTGAGGAGGCCCATGTCACTAGTGTACAACAAGTGGGATAATTCAAGATGAGAGGGGTACTGATTGTTCAATGAGTTATTACTTTGCTTGATATAGGTGCTACTCACAATTTTATTGATTCCAAATTGATTGAGAGGCGTGGGATACAGACATAGCAGTTTGAGGGTAGCTAATGGCTATGTCCTCAAATGTGACAGGAAGATTACAGGTCTGCCCCTAAAGATCAACAACTTTGATTTTAAAGCAGATTTTTATGTTGTTAACATGGGTGATACGGATTTAGTTCTTGGCATGACTTGGTTACGTTATATAGGGGAGTTTACTCTCGATTTGAGAGATATGGAGATGAGGTTTCAGTGAGAAGGGAAGACCCATATACTTAGGCCATTCGTGACAGTGGGTTTAGTATGATGTCTTGTAGACACATGGAGAGCTTGTTGAGACATGACCAGGTTGAGTGAGAAGCCCGCTGCACTTTAATGCCATCACAGGGGCACCAAAAATCAGAATATCACCCAGACATACAAGAATTGACAATTAAGCACTACAAGGTTTTCAATGAAATACCACTAGGTAGACCTACAAATAGAGGTATTGTGCATATTATTGATTTAGAGGAGGGTGCTAAACCCATCATGATCACACCCTACAGGCATCCAAAGAGATTGAAGGATGAGATTGAGAAAACCATCAAGGAACTACTTGCTATGGGGCACATTAGACTAGGTAAGTCTCCTTTGCTTCGTCTATGGTTTTGGTGAAGAAGGATGGTACTTTTTGTGCATAGATTATAGAGTTCTGAACAAGAAGACTATCAAAAATAGGTATTTGATCCCACAGATTGAAGAGTTATTACATGTGCTAAATGGAGCATGTTTCTTCTCCAAAATTGATTTGAGATCACTCTATCATCAGATTCGAGTCAGAGCAGGATATAGAGAAGACGACATTCAGGTGTCATTGTGACCATTTTGAGTTTGTAGTTATGCCATTTGGGCTAACTAATGCTCTGAATACTTTTCAGTCCACAATGAACAGGGTTTTTCGGCATCAGTTGAGGAAATGTGTTAGTCTTCTTTGATGACATCTTGGTGTATAGTAGGACATGGGATGAGCATGTGCGACACTTAGAGATTGTGTTGAGCATTTTGAGCAGAGAGTTTTTTAATGCAAAAGAATCAAAGTGTGATTTGGGATTATCAGAGTTATTATATCTAGGTGACATTATCAGTGCTCAAGGAGTATGCATGGATCCTGGAAATATTCGTGCTATTATTGAGTGGTCTACTCTAGTGAACTTGACACAGTTGAGGGGATTTTTGGGGTTGTGTGGGTTCTACAGGAGGTTTGTTAGTGGATATTCTAGGCATGCAACACCCTTGATAGACTTGATGAGAAAGGGGGCTTTCTTATGGACTCTTGAGGAACAAGAGTGTTTTGATAAATTCAAGGAGTTGATGACTTCTTGTCTAGTGGTAGCATTATCGGATTTTAGCATACCTTTTGAGTTGCATTGTGATGCATCTCATGAAGTTGTTGGAGTGGTGCTTATGCAGGACAAGCACTCGATTGCTTATGAGAGTAGGAAGCTTAGGGGGCCCGAGAGGAGCTTCATAAATAGCTTCAGCATTTATGATAAGGAAATGTTGGCCATAATGCATGCTTTGGCCAAATTCAAACAGTATTTAGTGGGTAGCAAATTCAACATAAAAACCGACCACAATAGCCTGAGACATTTCTTGGGGCAGCGAGATCTTAATGATAGACAACAGAAATGGGTAAGTAAATTATAGGCATATGATTTTGATATTGCCTATTTCAAGGGGACACAACATGTAGTAGTAGATGCCTTGTCACAAAGACCCCACTTGAGCTTGATGATTGATATATCAGAGGATTGGAGACATTTGATCCTTGCAGAGTATGCAAAGGATACATGTGCATTGGGATTCATAAATGGATCAATCCAGAATAGTGATTTCACCCTTGTTAATGAGATCATCATTTACAAAGGGCACATTTGGTAAGTAAATTATAGGCATATGATTTTGATATTACCTATTTCAAGGGGACACATAATGTAGTAGTAGATGCCTTGTCACGAAGACCCCACTTGAGCTTGATGACTGATATATCAGAGGATTGGAGACATTTGATCCTTGCAGAGTATGCAAATGATACATGGGCATTGGGATTCATAGATGGATCGATCTAGAATAGTGATTTCACCCTTGTGAATGAGATCATCATTTACAAAGGGCACATTTATTTGGTGCTAGGGTTAGATGTTAAGAGGATGGTGTGTAGAGTTTATCATGACTCACCTATGGCTGGACATTCAGGGTTTTACAAAACCTACTGGTAGATTCATGAGCACTTTTCTTGGAAAGGGTTCAAAGATGAGGTGTTGCAATATGTTAGAGAGTGTCGTACTTGCTAGTAGAATAAACAAAAGCACTTTTACCCAACCGACTTACTTAAGCCACTTTTGATTCTTGATAGGAAGTAGTAGTGTTTATCCATGGACTTCATCATAGGACTGTTGAGAGCCCACGGTAGATTGTATATTCGTTGTTGTTGATCGGCTTACAAAGTTTTCCCACTTCTTTCCAATCAACACTATATACACTGTTACATAGGTGGTAGATTTATTCTTCAGAGAAGTATTTAGGTTGCATGGTTTACCTCAGAGCATTGTCAGCGACAGGGATAGCAGGTTTATGAATCACTTCTGGCTGGAGTTGTACAAATTGTGCAGGGCAGAGCTCACTCCGAGTACTAGCTACCACCCTTAGACAGATGGTTAGACAGAGATAGTGAACAAATGGGTGGAGCTATACCTTGGGAATTGCATAGCAGGGCAACATAAAGCTTGGGTTAAGTAGATATATCTATGTGAATATTGTTATAATTCCACTTATCACATGTCTATCCATATGTCACCTTTCATGGCATTATATGGATATGAGGCACCTAATTTCATGGATTTGTTACTATCAGATTGTATAGTGCCCAGTGCTGGAGACTTATTACAAGAGAGGTAGGACATTTTGAAGACTCTTAAGGTTAATATCACTAAGGCATAGAATCAACAGAAGCAATATTCTGATCAGAAGAGGATTGAGTGGACTTTTGAGGTAGGTGATATGGTATATTTGATGCTGCAACCTTAGCGCCAGTCCACTCTCAAGAAGGCATTATATGGATATGAGGCACCTAATTTCATGGATTTGTTACTATTAGATTGTATAGTGCCTAGTGTTGGAGACTTATTGCAGGAGAGGCAAGACATTTTGAAGACTCTTAAGGTTAATATCACTAAGGCACAAAATCAACAGAAGCAGTATGCTGATCAGAAGAGGATTGAGTGGACTTTTGAGGTAGGTGATATGGTATATTTGATGTTGCAACCTTAGCGCTAGTCCACTCTCAAGAAGAGTGGTGCCAAAAATCTTAAGCCACGTTATTATGGGCCTTTTAGGGTGATCAAGAGAGTTGGAGAGGTGGCTTACGTGTTGGATTTTCCAGTAGAGATTAGAGTCCATAATATTTTTCATGTGTCACATCTCAAAAAGGTGTTAGGACACCAGATTGTTCTGTCTACAGTGCTTCCACCCTTGGACGATGAGGGGACATTGGTTTTAGTACCAGAGGCTATCATTGAGTTCAGGGAGAGGAATTTGAGGAGACATACTATCAGGAGTACTTGGTGAAGTGGAAGGACCTGCAAGTGAGGATGCCACTTATGAGAGTGAAGAAATTTTATAGCATCCAGAGTTGAGATTGCCTGGAGACTATAATGTCCCCATCTTTTTAGCATTTTAGTGGATTTCTTAGCCTTTACATTCTCCGAAGGCTGAGTGGAGAAATAAGGAGAAATTGATTAAATTAATTTTTTATAAAGTCATTAAATAAATTAAAATTAAAAATGTGACTATATTTAATTAATTTAATTAAAAGTGACTAAAGTTAAGTAAATAAATGAAAAGAATCTTCTATAAGGAGGAATTTAATATTATTTTATTTCTTCTAGAAGGAGGTCCATCTATTGGAGGAAAAAAATAAATAGGGAGGGCAGCTTCATTGTTGAGCATCAAATGTGTTGCCATCTACTCTTCCGCATAACTTGTGGAGCCAAGGGTTTATGCATTTGCTACATTGATCATTGGGAACGAACACTTCCATTGATTTGCATAACTTAGGTGGTGAAATATCTTTTGAAGGGTTGTGACTGTTGGAGAAGACAAATCAGTCTTTTCATTGTGCCAAATTTGTGGCCTATGGCCAGATTTGTGGAGTAAGAAATAAGTTGGATGTTGCTACAGTAACTTTGCTACAATACTGCTATTATAGTATCACTGCTATAGTAACTTGCTACAGTACCGTTGCTACAATGACGCTGCTACAATGTTGTCTCTACAATGATTTGCTATAGGAAAATTCATACTTTTGGAGCAATTCTAGGTTTTTATCTACTACATTTTTAATTGTTTGAGAGTAGATATTTAGGGCATTGGTGGGGTTTGTAAAATTTATTGTAATCTGATTTAGATGAGAGTTTTATATCAGAATTTGTTGCCCTAATGTCTTATTGATGTAGATTCATATTTTCCTATTTGTAATCAGTGTTATACAAAACAATTACATCTTCATTGTTAGATGTTTGGTGTGTTCTTTGCAAGCTTATTTATTAAAGATTGGCATTTAGAAAGCAATCATAATTTAGATATGCAATATATCTCTTGCTTGCAAAGTGTTGATGAAATGTCAAACAAGTGAATTAGAGAAGACTTTGTGTTTGACGAAGTTATAACCTGTTGGGGTTGTTACACAATCATACCTTGAAGATCCTCAAAATATGCTTTGTAGCAATACGACGTATCTCTTGTGGTTTGCACATAAATTGACTTAACACATTCACTGCATAACAAATATTCGGTCTAGTGTTAACCTGGTACATTAGTGATTCAATTATCTATTTATAAAGAGTAGGATTTGCGAATGTAGATTGTGTTGCTGCTCTTTCAACTTATGTAAGTTGGTTTCCATGGGTGTAGATATCGGTCTAGAATTTAAATTTCTAAATCTCTTCAGAAGATTAATATTATATTTTTCTTTATTTAAAAGAATACCATCAAATTTCTGCCAGACTTCCAATCCAAGGAAGTAGTGTAAAACTCCCAAGTCCTTCATGTTGATTTCTTAGGCCAGTTCCTTTTTACATTGGACAATAAGGTGATCTTCCTTGTAATTAGCAGGTCATCAACATCTACGGTTAGTGTTAACATATCACCTTTAATAATTCTAAAATAAAGGTTTTGGTCTACATCATTCTTTGTAAACCCTAGTCCCATAAGATAGCTGTCAATCTTTTCATATTAGGCTCGGGGAGCTTGTTTAAGTCCGTACAGGGCTTTCTTCAATTTGCATACATGTGAAGTTGCATCATGAATCACAAAACCTTTAGGTTGTTCTAAATAGACTTCTTCGATAGTCCCATTAAAAAATGCAATTTTCACATCCATTTGGTGGATCTTCCAGCCTTTAGCTGTTGCAATAGCTATGACTGCTCTTACTAAAGTATATTGAGCAATAGGTGCAAATGTCTCTTCGTAATGTATACCTTCCTTTTGTGAGAACCCTCTAGCAACAAAATGTGCTTTGTATTTCTCTATACTACCATCTGCAACATGTTTGATTTTGAAGAGCCATTTTAGAAGAGACAACAAATTTCTCTTTAGGTCTAGGTACTATTTCCCATACATCATTTTAAAAGATGAATTGATACTCCTCTGTCATAACATCTTTCCATACTTGATGCTTGCGAGCTTTTGTAATACTAGTAGGTATTGAGTTAATGGTTTCACTTATTAAGGCAACATAACTTGAGAATTTGTTGGGACTCTTTTTATTGTTATTATTTTGATTTTCCTCTTGATACTCCCTCGGATTTTGAGGAGCAATTTGGTTTTCATTTGTGGTTTCTTTTGGATGCTCTGTCTAAAACTCAGGCACTAGATTGTCCTCCATATCTTTGGGTGAATCCTGAATTTCTATCTCATTAGAGCTCTTTGCCCTCTTAAGATAATGTCCTCCTCAAAGATGTCATCTCTGCTCCTTTCTATTTGTCTCTGTCTAGGTATATATATTCTGTGGGTTGTTGAGGTTTCACTATAGCCTACAAAAATTCTTTTCTTTCTAGAAGACTCTAGTTTTGACCTATTCTCTTTAGGCACATGGATGTAAACAAAACAACCAAATATTCTTAGGTGACTTATCTTAGGTTTTACACCAGTAAAGCTTCTTCAGGAGTTTTGTTTTGTTTGTGTTGGTGGGGGCATCTGTTTTGAATGTAGACAATTGTCCTAGAAACTTTTGCGCAAAATGATGTTTCTAAGTTTTGGTCATATAACATTGCTTTTGCAGCTTCTACAATAGTTATATTTTTTCTCTTGGCAACACCATTTTGTGGAGGATTATAGGTTATAGAAACACCCTTTTAATCTTAACATTTACACAATTCTTTAAAATTTTTGAGGTATTCTTTCCCATTGTCTTTTCTTAGTATATTGATTTTCTTTCTAAGGTATGATGTCCGTGATGAGAGGATTATTGCACATTGTGCATATTTGGCCCGATGTTGGTGCCATGCCCTTCGCATCTCAGTTGGTTCCTTTAGAGGTGGATCACATGGGCTTAGTGCCCAAATTGACCATCACATTGACAAAGAGTACCATATTTGTCATTTATGTACCTTGGCAGAGACAGAAAGAAAGACTCATTATGTTTTTCGTTATCCTATCTACTATGAGATTAGAGGGAGGTTTTGTTGTCTTTTTCGAGATTGCAGGTCCTTATTGGCGTTTTTGAGTTACATTGACCAACATTTCCTAGTGCTCTATCTCGAGGAGGCCACTCAGCTTCAAGACCATAGTTTGCATCCCCTTTTTCCTCAACACTAGGCTTTGGATCAACATATCACCAACTTTTATGCATCCATGTCTCCCGCCACGGGCATGAAGTAGCAATTCTGCACTCTTGCTCCCAACCACATTAGATCAGTGAGATCTTGTTCTAGACTCACTAGACAATGATACTTCTCGGCCAATAGTATTCAAAGACGTTCTGAGACCCTTAGTCGCCTTGTTCGTTATCCTTCAGTGATGGACTTTTTTCGGCTAATGATGGATCCCTAGTCCTTTCCTTGGAGTCTTCCTTTGCTTCTTTGTTACTTTGTTCTTTAATAGGCACCGTTTGGTGTCCCTGCTATGGGTGGTTTCCCTTGTTTGTAAACTTTTAGTCCCTTAGACCCTTGTTGGTGGCTTGTTGGACATTAATAAGTTTATCTTATCTCATCTGGAGGAATTTTTTGTAAGGGCTTTGAATTCCTTAAACCTGTTAAGGCTTTCCCCCGAATCTTTACACTTGAGAAAGTATATCCAAGTCTTTCTAGAGAAGTCATCCACAAAAATTACATAATATAGGAATCCTCTCATGGAGGGAACAAACATGGGTCCACATAAGTCATAGTGGACTAATTCCGATATATTTTTGGTTTTACTCAAGCTGTGTTGAAAAGTCCCCTTCGTGTTTTTCCCTAAGGCACACCTTTTGCATACCCCAATATGAGTTTGATTTAGTTTGGGCAGTCCCTTTGCCAATTTTTCCATGGAAGTTAGGGTGTGAAAGTGTATGTGCTAACCCTTGATGCCATATCTCAGTTGAGTGAGAAGTCTCATGGATGAGGGCTTGTTTTGTCTTAGTGTAAAGTTTGTATAGATTTCTTTGCCTTATACTTATGGTTTGAGCTTTTTTTATGGTGGAGTTCTTTGGCCATGCTATAACTTTCCCATCCATGAAGGTGACCCTATATCTGTTGTCGTCAAGGACAGATATCGATACTAAATTTCTCTAAATTCCTAGTACTAATAGTAACCCAGTAAGTTGAATAGTGATGCTTGATTCCAATTTGGTGGTGCAAGTTCCCACTCTTTTGGCTGAATGTGCAGAATCATCCCCAATTGTTACTTCTTCATCAGTTTCTTCTACCATAGTGTCTAGGCACATTCCCTGAATCCTGTGATGTGCCTTAATGACTCACTATCAATCACCAGAGTGTTAAATTTGTTTGATAATTGATTTGATAATGCTGAGTAGAAGATGAATTTCATAGAGTCATTTTCTATATTTGTTTTTCCAATCTTAGCAAATAATACTTGTTTCTTTGTCCGGTCAGGGAACTTGATTGCATAGTGTCCATACTGATCACATCTAAAACATTAGAAATGGAAAACATCTTTCCTCTACTTGGATGAACTCTTTACATAAAAATTTCTCTTTCTTTTGAAATTCTTCTTCTTACCTTTATTATGAGAATTAGTGTTTAAAACACGAATATCCTCATCTATAGGTTTTTGGTTGTTTCCTTTTGTCATTTGTCTAGTTTCTTCTTGTAGACAGTCAGATCTTAACTGATCAAATTTTAGGAGTTTTGATCTCGCACTTATTCTTGGAACAAATGACTCCCATGAATTTGGCAGGCCACCTAAAGCTATTAGTGTTAGCTCTTTGCTATCAATTTCATATCCAATAGTTGACAGTTGTTCCCTTAGCTAAGTGATTCTCATGAAATATGTATTGACAGATTCTCCTTTGTTCATGCTTATGCGATTAATTTGCTTCTTTAGTGCAAGAGTTTTTCTAGTGCTATTTATCTCAAATGTGCTTCCAAGGGATTTGAACATAAGGTATATAGTCTCCTATTTTTCCAATATAGGTACTATATGATCCCTAACTGCATCTACTATTAGTGTCATGACTTTTTCATCATTCTCAATCCATTGAGATTCTTTTGGTTCATTCTCAGGTTTGGTCTTCTTATTTTTCACGAGTCTAACTTATTCTCTTTTAGTATCATCATAATTCTTAACTTCAATGATGTGAAGTTTGTTTGCACCTTCAAGACGATCCTCAAATCTGATCACATTTGACATTATGAAGACTGAGATGTGACTGTAATATCAAGAGAGTGTAATCTGATATCTTAAATTTAATCGGATCTTCCTTAGCAAGGCTCTGATACCATGTAAATGTAGATTAAATTTCTATCAGATTTAGAGAAAGGAATGTCTTTTACTATTTCAGAATTAAACGATTTAATCACAGGTTTGTTGTGAGCAGGTTCAAATCAGAAAATATGGATTTTGATCAAATGTCAGTATGGATGTACTGCAAATCCAATATCAATAATTACTGAACATTAGCAAGGTCTGAATTTATTTCTGGTTATACTTGATCTTCTCTAGATTGCATATTAATTGATTTCAATATGTTCTAGGCAGAGCAGGGCTAGTCATACTTATATTATATTGAACAGACATGTCCTTGAGTGGACAAGTCTCCACATGGTGGAGACATGTCCATTCGGGATATATCCCTAATATGCACCGATCAACTAATAGTCAAACCTGATCATAAATCAGCCCTAGTTTTCTTTTGCCCTCAATGATAATGCATGTGTTATCGTTAATCTTTCAAGGCAAATAATCAGAATTAAATCTGAAATATATGTTTGCATATGACCCCATCTTGTGATCATGACTCGATCACTATATATAAGCTGAACATGGAAATAACAAGAAAGAATCTACAGAGGCAGATCGAAGATAAACTTGGATATAATTATCAGAATATTGGATGATAATAATTTGTATTTAATGTGATTATATATATGCATTAATATAAGCAAGATACATTCGAATGGACGTATGTTAAAAACAGATCATTATCACCAAAGTTTTTTTAATTTCAAACAAAGCCACATTATCAAGACCCTCTCTATGTTGGAGAAGCTTGAAGTGCAAGCCCTTATAATGATCAGATATATTGGATGATAATAATTTGTATTTAATGTGATTATATATATGCATTAATATAAACAAGATACATTGGAATGGATGTATGTTAAAAACGGATCGTTATCATCTAAGTCTTTTTTTTCAAACAAAGCCACATTATCAAGGCCCTTTCTATGTTGGAGAAGCTTGAAGTGCAATCCCTTATTAGTGAATTTTTCTCTATGAGGGAGAAATTTGAGGTGCAATCCCTTGTTAATGTATTCTTCCCTGTGAGTGAAGTTTGAGCTGCAATCTCTTGTAGCATTTTTCTCTTAGATTAAGAAATTGGAGGTGTCAGCCCTTTCAGCATCTGTCATGGGCCTTAATAACAGATAATAGAATGACTATAGTGTCACAGGTCCTCAATAATATATATAAAATAATAATAATAATAAAAAATACATTTGATGAGATTTATATCATAATTTGATATTATTTATTATTAAGTATTATTCGTTGTTGATTCTATATTATAAATTATTGATTTAATATTAGTCATTAGTTAAAATGTTAAATCCAAATGTTAGTCACAATAAAATACTAATAGTATAATAAAAACATACTGTTGTGAGGTTTTCACACCATCGCTCCAAAATTTTGGGGACCCCCTTTTTTTGGTTGCCTTGGCAAGTCTTTTCGGAGTTGTCCAAGGGTTTTTGATTTGAAAATTCTACACTTTGGATGCCTTCGGGCTAGGAGGGATGTGGTTGGATTTATTTTTCACCCAATGTGAAATTTGATTTTCCCGAACATGTAATTTTATCCTTAGGCCAAACAAATTTCAAAGATAACATTTTTTTGATAGTTAGAACAATACCTGATAGGATAAATTTACAAATTTTTGAGACTTAGACGGATTTTTAAAATTGGATGTAATTGTATAATTTTGAGCATTTCCAAAATAAAAATTTTTAGATCTAATTATTTTGGAAATTTTTAAATTTTTTGGTGAAAAAGAGAATTTTGTGATAGTGAAATTAAATTGGAAAAATGGATTTTGATTACTGGACAAATGATTTTATTTTGGTTAAAAATTAAAATTGCATTGCAAAATTGAAAGTGGGCTTAATTGCAAAATTTGCATTAAATTGGTTGAAGTTGCCTTGAAGATTTTAAAAATATTAAAAATAAAATAAAGTTGGTGAATTAAAATAGAAAATTGATTTTGGCTTGCTAAATCCGATTTTAATGATATTTTAATTGCTAAAACATTTTTAAATGAAGATTTTGGCATCTCCAAGGCTTTCCTAATTTTATTTGCAATTTTTGGCCACAACCGGCAATTAAATAAGCATATTTCACTATGGCCAAAATTAATTTAGCATGGCATTTAAAGTTGGGCCATTAATAAAACACTAATTTAATTCTTCTCTCCTAAAGGCAAGTCGGCCAGCTTGAAGGAGCAAGAGGATGGTGGTATAAGAGAGGCTCCCTCCTCTTTCATTTCTCATTCCATCTCATCTCCTCCTCCATGTTGAGTGATTTTTCTAAGGAGAGGCAACTTTCAGTGTTTGGGCGATTTTTCTTGGGGAGGCGATTTTTTTCTTCTAAGGCAGATTTTCTCCTTGCTTGGTGACTTTTCCTTCTACAATTTGGGCGATTTTTGGAGTGGATCTGAAATTTCTGCCCTAGGTGATTTTGTGGACAGATCTGAAATTTTCTCTTGCATAGGCGATTTGTGGAGGCCTGATTTTCCTAGAGGGGCTGCAATTTCAATTTTCAGCTTGGGCAATTTTTATTTGGTAGAAGATACATGATCCAAGATCCAATTTTTTGGCAAATGTGGGTAGTTTCAAAGAGATCAAAATTCTGATTTTTTTGCAAGGAGGCTTGAATTTTCTAAGATCTGATCCGAACTTGAAGAAGACCTGGCTATTGGTAAAGACAAAATTAAGGTAAAATTCTACTCATTTTAGAGGTGAAGATTTCAAAGGCGGATTCCACTCTTTGTTCTTGCTTGGTTTTGTTTCCCTTATATTCTTCTTGCATTCATCATCCATCACTTCATCATTCCATTTATAGGTTGAAGTTTGGAGAGATAAGTGTAGATTTCATGATAGGACACTTGGCGAGGCAAAAATAAGCTAGACCACCCTAGGAATGGAGTTGGGAGATATAAGTGTAGTCCATCCTAAGGTAATGAAGAGGCAGAAAAAAGTGGTAGTCCCACCCTTAGGTTGAAGATTGGAGAGATAAGTGTAGTGATAGGACTTGGTGAGGCAAAAATAAGTTAGAATCCATCAATAGAAAGAAGGTTAGAGATTGATAAGTGTAGTCCATATCATTTAGAACGAAGGGGCAGAAATAAGTGTTTATGATGGTAGATGTTACTGCAAGCAAGAACCCAAAGGGTACAAATACCAAAAAGGACAAAGAGGACATGATGCTTAAGACCGCCTTCTTCTTGAAAGTGAGGCGAGTAAGTGATTCCAATATCGGTACAATAAACATGATATAGTTAAGGGACAGACTGAAGGAAGGACAATCCCCTATGGCAAAGAAGATCTACAAGAGCAGAATTGTACACACAGTGGCCTTCCCTCCTACCTTGCCTTGTCCATAATTGGTAATGGAGTGTGCATCCCGGTTTGACATTGTTACTAAGTCCATCATTTTTGATGAAGGGAAGAGAGTGTTAGCCAACATCGATTGACAAGTGGTCAAAGAAGCATTTAATATCCCCCAGTTCAAAGGCATCACAGTAGTAATGATGGATCAGGTGGCTAAGTTATTCTAGGACAACCAGGAAGCTTATTTCATTCATCTAAAGCAGGATTGACTATATGAGGGAAAGAAAGGAGTCACTTGGTCATCAAGGCTCACCATGTCAGATTTCAAGTTAGAATATGGCGATCTCATTGTGCTTTTTAACTGGATCATGGGCTTAGCTCAAGGTATGCAATTCAAAAATTGGATGTATTATTTTATTGATGAAATTGAAAATGGAAAAAGAGGATTTGATTGGGCTAGGATTATAAGTGAAAATTTAGAATTGTAACTTAGGACCATGCAAAATCAAAAGCAATTCTATATGGAGTCCTATCTTTTCTATTTGATTGCAAGATTATATGAAAATCCTGGACTTAAGGCCTTAGGAGTAATTGGCAATGGGTCGGAGCAATGTTTGGTGCATGAGTGCCATCCATAGCTTCTTTTGCACAACACCAAGGATTATAAGATGTTTTGTGACGCCTTTGCCATGAAAACGATAAGGATATTACAAGGGACACTTGCCAAGAGGCTTTTAGTAGAAGCAAAAGAAAAAATCAAGAAATATGGGAGTTGGTTCATCCAATTTCTGCAATTCACTTATATTAGAGTAGCAGGAAGCACAGTTTGTCCCAAGAGACTTCCAAGGTACCCACCCGACAAGGTAGTTTTGATGGAATTGGCTAGGCAACTTGAGCATTATGATAGAATGATGAAACTTAAAGGTGAGATAGGGATTACCTTCTCATTTGGAATTGACAATGATAGTTGCCCCAATCCTGTCGCCTTTGCAGCTATGGAGAAAGAATTAAAATGGTGTCATCTAGGATGGTATAGAGCAAGGCAAGGATTTGATCCTAATGGTCTTATCAAGGCATCTCATGGAGATACATTTAAACATGTTCCTACTATAGAGGATTTCTGGGCCAATGCACGAGATTACTTTCACATGAGAAAGCTAGCTTTCTTAAGATTGTTAGTGAACATGATGAGAACAATCAGATGGAGAGGCCTTGATATTCCCGATCAACTAGAAGATGATGAAAACGTGCTGAGAGAAGATTACGATACAATAGATGGAATGGAGTTGAAACCAATGGATTGGAATGATCACTAGGATCCTTCCTTGGAGGCAGTTAGAAGGACAGTCGATTTGCACACCGAGTTGTGGTATAATGGGAAGTTAAGGAAATTACAAAACCGGAGGGTACACCTTACTTATGAGAAAATGAAACCAAAGGAAGGTCTAGTGGAGTCAGTTGGACAGAAGGGTGAAGGAAGTAGCTAGCAACAAGGAATATTTAGGAGCAAGAAGAGAAGTTTGGAGATTGAAAAGGGTAAAGAACATCAGGAAGCGCCAACAAAGCAACACAAGGCGACACTTGATTTTGAAGATATCAAAGAGGAGAGCGTCAATGAGATAGAGCTGGGATCAAGATTGAATGAGTTGGGGAAGGTTTCTATCAAGAAGAAACATTTGGGCACCCTTGCCTCCCTTAATGCTTTTATCGGATATGCAAAAGAGTATGAGAAGGACCATGAGAAGACACTGCAAGCAGCACGATGAATTTAGTTGAGCTCAAGATGAACCATACACCTTGTCCTGCCATGAAGGAAGTCAACGAAAGGCTAGCCAAATTCATTGCCTTGGCTAAAAAGATGAAAGAAGAGGGTAGATTTATATTAGGGGATCATTTGATTTAAGCCGAAGTGGCAATTTCTCCCTCCTCTCAGATAGGACAAGTGTTTGGTTCTGATTGGCTTCCATTTTGGTGCCTTCTCATTGGTTGCCACTTTTCTTTTTTTTCATTTGTCCATTGACGAGGTGGCATCTTCTAATTAGCCGATGGGGTGGCAACCCTAATTATGGTTTCTTGGATTCAATTTGGATCATTGATTTTGCCTCTTTATCTCTACTGTTGGTTGTAATTCTAGCCTCTATATAAGGCCATTTGCTCTCATTTGTAAAGGGTCAAAGAAAATTGTTGCTAAGATAATGCTAAAATTGCTTTTCTTTATCATTGTTGTGACTTGCATGGCGATTAAGAACATTTGGTGTTATTGCATGGTTTCTACCTCCAATAGTTAGAATTAGATTTCCTTTGAAGTTGTTAAAGTAGATTTTATTTCAAGAAGTTTTTAAGTAAGAGTAAGAGTGATTGGATAGTTGCATGGTGATATTAGTGGCTGTTTGATAGAGATCTATAACTAGGTCACTAGCATCCTGGAGGCTTGTTAGGAAGCCTTGTGCGGTAAAGTAGTCCTTTTCCCTTAATTATTGCATTTATGGAGGTAGAGCCACTGGTTAGCTTTCATTAGATTTGATCCCCGTCCATTTGCCAATATTTCCATTCATAGGAATAGGAGTAGAGGAGTGAGTGGTTTAGTATTTGGAGTTTTGAGGAAGTAAGGAAAAGCATCATTGGTAGACGCACCCCCACCATCACCACCATCAACATCATTTGGCATTCACATTGAATCACCTTCAGCATCATCCCAAAGTCCCCTTTATCCTTGAATGAACAACGTAAGGCCGCCTACGTGATTATCAACAAATCACATCGATAAGTGAGTATCCATAGGTGTAAGGAACACTGGAGTTTTTCTCATGTCTTCATGAGTATTAACTTTATAAGAGAGGAATTGAGTATTAACTTTTCAAGAGAGGAATTTAGTATTTGATATCCCATATCAAGTGTTCAATTGCTAATATTATGCAGTGGTACAAAATTGACATTAACAAGCCGGCTGGGTAAGAGTGCTCCTGTTTATTCTGCTGGCAAGTAGGACACTCTCTAAGATATTGCAACACCTCATCTTTGAGCCCTTTCTATGAAAAACGCTCACGAATCTGCCAGTAGGTTTTGTAAAAACTTGGATGTCCTGCCATAGGTGAGTCATGATAAACTCTCAACACCATCCTCTTCACCTTTGACCCTGGCACCAAATAAATGTGCCCTTTAAATGATGATCTCATTCACAAGGGTGAAATCACTATTCTGGATCGATCCATTAGTGAATATTGATGCCCATGTTTCTTTTGCATACTCTGCAAGGCTCAAATGTCTCGAATTGTCTGATATATCGGTGATCAAGTTCAAGTGGGGTCTTCGTGACAAGGCATCTGCTACTACATTCAGTGTCCCCTTGAAATAGGCAATATCAAAATCATATGCCTATAATTTACTTTCCCATTTCTGTTGCTTGTCATTAAGATGTCGTTGCTCCAGGAAATGTTTCAGGCTATTGTGGTCGGTTTTGTTGCTGAATTTTCTACCCACGAAATATTACTTGAATTTTGCCAAAACATGCATTATGACCAACATTTCCTTATCATAAATGCTGAAGTTTGTCTCAGCCCCCTTGAGCTTCCTACTCTCATAAGCAATCAGGTGCTTGTCCTACATAAGCACCGCTCCAACACTTTCTCAAGATGCATCACAGTGCAACTCAAAAGGTTTGCTAAAATCTGGTAATATGCTAGCACTAGACAAGAAGTCATCAACTCTTTGAATTTATTAAAACACTCCTGTGCCAGAGTCCATAAGAAAGCCCCCTTTCTCATCAAGTTCATCAAGGGTGCTGCATGCCTGGAATATCTCTTAACAAACCTCTTGTAGAACCCACACAACCCCAAAAATCCCGTCATCTGTGTTAGGTTCATTGGAGTAGGCCACTCAATTATAGCACGAATGTTTTCAGGATCCATGCGTACTCCTTGAGCAATGATAATGTGACCTAGATATAATAACTCTGATAATCCCAAATCACACTTTGATTCTTTTGCACACAAAGACTCTTTGCTCAGAATGCTCAACATAGTGTCTAAGTGTCGCACATGCTCATCTCATGCCCTACTATACACCAAGATGTCATCAATGAAGACTAACACATTTCCTCAACTGATGCTGAAAAAACCTGTTCATTGTGGATTGAGAACTAGCTGGAGCATTAGTTGGCCACAATGACACCTAAATGTTGTCTTCTTTATATCTTGCTCTCTAACTCAGATCTGATGATAGCATGATCTCAAATCAATTTTGGAGAAGAAACATGCTCCATGTAGCTCATCTAATAACTCTTCAATCTGTGGGATCAGATACCTGTTTTTGATAGTCTTCTTGTTCAAGACTCTATAATCTATGCGCATCCTAAGAGTACCATCCTTCTTCTTTAGCAAAACCATAGAAGAAGCGAAATGAGATTTACTTGGTCCAATGTGCCCCATAGCAAGTAGTTCCTTAATGGTTTTCTCGATCTCATCCTTCAATCTCTTTGGATGCCTGTAGGGTGTGATCATGATGGGTTTAGCACCCTCCTCTAACTCAATAATACCATGAGTCTTTTTAGGATCCATACGTACTCCCTGAGCATTGATAAGGTGACCTAGATATAATAACTCTGATAATCCCAAATCTCATTTAGACTCCTTTGCATACAAGGACTCCCTGCTTAGAATGCTGAACATGGTGTCTAAGTGTCGCGCATGCTCATCCCATGTCCTACTATACATCAGAATGTCATCAGAAAAGACCAACACAAATTTCCTCAATTGATGCTGAAAAAGCCTGTTCATTGTGTATTGAAAAGTAGTTGGAGCATTAGTTAGCCCAAATAGCATAACTACAAACTCAAAATGGTCACAATGACATCTAAATATCGTCTTCTCTATCTCCTGCTCTCTGACTCAGATCTGATGATAGCCTGATCTCAAATCAATTTTGAAGAAGAAACATGCTCCATGTAACTCATCTAATAACTCATCAATCCGTGAGATGGGGTACCTATTTTTGATAGTCTTCTTGTTCAGGACCTTGTAATCTATGCACATCCTAAGAGTTCCATCCTTCTTCAACAAAACCACAAAAGAAGCGAAAGGCAACTTACTTGGTCTAATGTGCCCCATAGCAAGTAGTTCCTTGATGGTTTTCTCGATCTCATCCTTCAATCTCTTTGGATGCCTGTAGGGTGTGGTCATTATGGGTTTAGTACCTTCCTCTAACTCAATAATATGCGTAATACCTCTATCTGGAGGTCTACTTGGTGGTATTGTCATGCCCAGATTTCGGGAGCAAACCACACAATTTTTAAAATTTTTTAATAATAATAAAGTGCACTAAGGTTTAAGAGTTGAATTGCAACAACAGATTTCCTACGTTCATCAGAAGTTTAACATCTTGAGAAGTGATCCGTTTCTATAGTTAAATACTCGTTATTAAAATTTGTAACAACTTTTGGTTATGTTATTTCATTAAGGTTACAGCGATGCTTGAAATAGTTTTGGATAACAATATATTACTCTAACATTAAGTAAATAGAATTATTAACATCGCTAATAACTCATGTTTAAAAACATATTATTTACTTTTAACTAATACTTAAAACAATAATTAAACTACTACTAACACATACTAACTCCAATCAATTTAAAAAAAAACTTTATTACTAACACTACTTCAATAAAATTTCTAATCCTTAACTATATTAATAAAACCAAAATTAAAATTTACAAAATTCAGAAAGTATACTAATTGCTTACTAATCTAAACTAATTTAATACTAAATTTACATTCACAAAAATTAAACAAAACTATATTAAAATATAAATTTAAAAATCCTAGCTACAACTAATCCTAAGTAACATATACTAACTAAAAGTTACTCCTAACATGTAACTACTTACACAAATTTAAAACTACTAACTAATGCTATTAACAATACTAACATTACTTAAATCTAAGCTAACTTAAATCTAACTAAATTAAATTTAAATTTAACATAATACTAAACTAATTTAATTTAATACTAATAAAGTTTAAAACACTATTACTCAAGTTTAATTAAATGTTATAAATTACAATTAACATTAAAAAAACTTTTACATAAATAAAATACTAACTAAAATTTAAACTAAACTAAACTAACTACAAACATAAACTAAGTTCTAACAAATAAAAATGTAACACACACTAACATAAACTAATTTAACACTACTCACATTAAAAACAAACTTAAATAAATAACATAACTAAAACCTAAACTAACCTAACATTAACCCCTCCCCTGTGCGCTCCCCTATGCTAAACCCTACACTCTACCCTACACTCCCAAGCGCATATTCCTAAACCATGTGCTAAGCACTTTGCCAGGAGATACATGCGCTGACCTAGACCACAAAAAGGTGTATTTTTTTGAAAACAAAACTATGTCACACTTGACATTATGCTTAAACTTGCGCATGGATAGAAAGAGGCACTCAAAGACAAGGGTAGGAAATGTTAAATATAGAAGTCATGATAAAGTTTTTTTGTATTAATGCCACTTCACACTTGCCCCCCCCATCCTTTCAAAATGCTAGCCAAGGTACTATTCAACCACTGCCAAGGACAAGGCGCAGGTGGGAAACACATTAAAAGCAATTTCAAACAAAAACCAAAGTAAACCCCATGCGCATCTCCAAGATTTACCACTGCACAAAGATAGGATGTGGGTACAGGGTGAAGTCACCCTAAACTGACTTTTTGACTTTGCTTAAAAAAAACTTTTCAAGTCTATACATGAAGCTGGTGCCAAGAAGGGAATAGTAATTGCAATAAAGTAAGTTTGGTAAATGAAGATATTAGTGGTGTTTTATATAATTTTCTTTGTTCATTTGTTTATTTTGTTTATTTTGAAAGGGAGGTCTATATATATTTTTATAAGGGTAATAAAGATTCTCCTCAGATTCTGTGTCACAAGGGGGAGAATTTAAATTTGCTCCCCATACAAGAACCAGAGAGTTTTTGCTCTCTTGGAACAATTTTTTTTTTTTCTCTTTATTTTTCTAAGTATAATTTTGAAGTTGATTTATTAACCAAGAGGGGTTATATATATTTTTAAAGTAAATCTATTAGGACTTGCTATAAGCTAAATATACCAAGAATTGAATAACTACTGAAGATAACATTGCAAGATTGATTTTTGGTTTACAATAATCACAAAACTGAACCTTCATTCATAACATAATCTTTCGTTTTTCAACATATATGAAACTTGAAATTTTGTTTAATTGAACATTATCATTTCACCTTATTTTTGATGTGCATCCATATAATCGAAAATTACAAGAGAACTCATGAGAAACAATAATATTCTATCACTATTTTATTGGCAACCTAATTCAAAGGCTCAGCCGGGAAAGAACCAGGAAGAAAACCCGACGTCGTTGCCATTACAACAAAGTTTTAAAATACAATTTACATAGGATTCCAATCCCAAAATTTCAACAATACAAATAAATTTCTTTCATGACCCTTATCAAGGGGTCCAAATCATTTTCTGCAACACATTGCTAAGATCGTGGAGGGAACAGAATCTGACCAGGTGACAACAAGCATAACAAGGAGACCGAATCAAACATTCATATTCATACTAGGTTTTCACAATAGGAATTCAACAATGAATCAAAACTAGGGAAAGGTGGATTTTTCCAACAGGAGATGTTAGACACAACACCAAACCAGGTGCCCAATCGGGGCTATAACTCAAGAACGTCTGTTCTTCCATTCTTACATGCCAAAACTCATATGTGGTTTGTGCTGACAGGTAGGGGCCCATAACACCCTACCCTCTCTCCCTCTTCTCGTCCTGAGAAGAGACTCTACTCTGTTGGAGTCCAACTAAAAAGACCTTTTCCGAAATTGGCCACTTCTGCCCTATCCAAGGGTGAGTAATGCCAAAACACCCATACAAGAAAACTTCGAAATTCAAACAAAAACATGAAAGAAAAATATTCAAGAAACATGGTTTCAATCCTTCCCCACATACCCAACATACATACAAGCATACAAATAAACAATCCCAATAGCATAAGCATGAAACAAGCATGAACAATCTGAACAAAGGAGATGAAGAACTCCTACCTTCACAAAGAGGTAATGGTAAATGAACAATTTGAGAAGAGCTTTTCCTTCCTTGCCTTCAATCTTCCAAGACTCCTCTCTAAAAGTAGAGATTGGGTAACAACCAAAACTACTCCAAGAAGGGCCTCTAAATAATATCCAAACTCAACCACCAAAAAGGGCAATAACTTCCTCCACTCACCTGCAAGTCTAGAAGTTTCTAACTCAACCAATCCTAAGGTTAACTACTGAGTGGAGTTGAAGTTATGCAACTCATGGTAAC
The DNA here is from genome assembly GCA_028749045.1 of Cupressus sempervirens. Lineage (NCBI taxonomy): Eukaryota > Viridiplantae > Streptophyta > Pinopsida > Cupressales > Cupressaceae > Cupressus > Cupressus sempervirens. The sequence continues at coordinate 323,770,711 of CM053784.1, forward strand.
CACTTTCAATTTTCGCACAAAGGCAAAAATAGACTTTTTGAGTGACCTCAAAAGTCAATAAAAGGGGCTTAAGGGGTGGAAAATACCCCCAACCCATACCCATACCACTTGGGTATAAAGATTTCATGTTTTAAGGCCTTAGGAAAAGATTTGAGGCCAAACAAATGCTAGGAAAATTTAGGACCATCTAACAACTCCAAAAATACAGATTAAGCACTAAACCGGATTAGGGGTGACTAAACTCGATTAAAAACAAATTAGCGAAAATGACACTAATTTAGTCCGATTTAGGTCCAAAGGTTACACATTTAACCCTAACTAGCATGCTGAAATGCATATGCAAATTCACAAGTGTCAAGTGACACTATAAGAACACAATTACGAAACATTAACATTTATTGATCACGGAAAGATACATTCATACATCTCACAAAATAATTAAGTTACGAACAACAAGGTTTCCACAAATAGCACAGAGATTAGTTCCATTCCTCCGTCGGGTTTCTCGGCTAAAATATCCTGCACACTCATTGCACACATCACTAGTCCCATAAAATCACATGCACATATGTATATACGTATCAGGAAACCACATAAATTAAAACATACATCTATAAATCAATTAGGGTTTCTCTCATCCTACTCATATTCTTAATCATTAAAATCTCTTAATCAAAGTGTTAATCCAGCATTTACTTATTTCGTCAACATACATGTTCATAAAGCATTAAATGACGAACTCAAATATCTGAAAGTAACATCACACAACATGAAATAATATAATATGTTCAAGTATTCGATAATGTCTTGACATCTCGAGTCGTGAGTATCAAAATAGTAATGTATCAACTATGGCTACGAAGGGTCGAGGCGAGGCCTCACAGGTATTTCACTGAAAACCTTGTAGTGCTTAATTCTCAATTCTCGTATGTCCAAGTGATATTCTGATTTTTGGTGCCCCTGTGATGGCATTAAAGTGCAACGGGCTGCCCACTCAACCTGGTCATGTCTCAACAAGCTTGCCATGCATTTGCAAGACATCATTATAAATCCATTGTTACGAATGGCCTTAAGTATATGGGTCTTCCCTTCTGATTGAAGCCTCATCTCCATATCTTTCAAATTGAGAATGAACTCCCTTATATTATGTAACCAAGTCATGCCAAGAACTAAATTTGTATCACCCATGTTAACAACATAATAATTTGCTTTGGAATCAAAGTTGTTGATCTTTAGGGGTAGACCTGTAATCTTCCTGTCACATTTGAGAATGTAGCCATCACCTACCCTCACTCTTAGACCTTCAAACTGCTCTATCTGAATCCCACGTCTCTCAATCAATTTGGAATAAATAAAATTGTGAGTAGCACCTGTATCAAGCAAAGTAATAACTCGCTGACCAGCCAGTACCCCACTCATCTTGAATGATCCCTCTTGTTGTACACTAGTGAGACGGGCCTCCTTAAGTCTGCTCTCAGTCTTCTCATCACCTATATCATCTGTGCCTTCCTTTTTTTCAATTGATTCCTCATTTTCAGATTGCTTGTCTGAATTTTCAGAATTAGAGTCCTCATAATATGCCCACATAACCCTGTTTGCTTTCCCCTTTGGCCTCAAGGAACAATCATGGTTCATGTCATAGGGTCCTTTGCAATAAGAAGAAAGATTTTTTTTCCTTAAATCATTGAATGTCTCTCTATCCAAAGGAGCAAATGGTTTATCTTTATTTTCAGCCTTTGTTTCATTCCTATCAGGTTTTTTGAAGAATGGTTTGTCTTTGCTAGATGATGCACCCTTTAACTGAAATTTATTTATTGGGGCTGCTTGTTCCATATTTCTTGCCTTTTTAATCACTTCTTGCAAATTGAATGGGTCAAAAGCTTTTACCCAACCCTTCAATGGATTGGATAATCCCTCCATGAACTAAATAACCAATCTCCTATCTGATATATCTAACATCATAGTGGATAGCCTCTGAAAGTAACTAATGACATACTCCAATCTGCCTGTCTGTTTTAACTGTGCCAACTCTCTGAAGTAGACTTCTGGATCCTTCTTATCAAACCTCTCTACGAACCTATCTACAAAGTCCTGATATGAAGTCACTTGGTTATGCTGAAGGGTAACAATCCCATGATATTACCAATCATGTGTAGCTCCCTATAAATGTAGCATGACATATTTTATTGCCTCCACTTTTGTCATAGGTCTTAGTACTAAGAAGGTATCAAGGTTGTGAATCCAAGCTTGTGCTATCATTCTGCTACTCCCATCAAATGTAGTCAAGGAAAGCTTCCCTATAGCCCGCTTTAATTCATTATCCTTGCCACGAGGTCTCTTACTCTGTCTTACTACACGGCAGTGTTCTCTTCTTTGGTGCACAAACCTCTCAAATATCATTCATTCCCGTACTTGCAGTGCAAATAATTTCTATTCATCATTAGCAGCCATAAGGATATCTGCAAATATCACATCCTCAGCTTCCTTTGCTGGTTCTTCTCTAACAAAGGTAGAATGTGTGGGCCTGTTTGCTGTTATGGAAAGAGTTCTATGAGCTCTAGTTAATCCCACTACACTCTTGTTGTCCCCTTGTTCTTGATTCCGTTTGTCTTGTGGGTTCATGCGCTCAACCATGGTGGTGAGTGCCTACAAAGTTAGAGCCATCCGCTCTGGTCTTATAACCATTTCTCTATAAAATTCCCTTGTTTCCTGATCCTCATTCCTATTGTCTCTTGGTGGGCTACACTCTTGTTTGTCACCCATGGTGTCTGGTTGCCTATCAAAATCTTGTTTCCTATCATACAAAGCTTGTGTGCGAGTGTAAGATCTGTAAGAGCCAATACCAGGTGGCTGCATGTGATTGCTAAACCCTTAGGATGACAGGATTTAGCTTTGATACCACTGTAATAACCCCAATTGGTTATAACTTCGTCAAAGAACAAATTCTTCTCTAATTCAGTTGTTTGACATTTTGTCAAACACTTTGCAAGCAAGCTCTGATCCTAATGTAGTATCCCTTGCCCAAACTGGCTGATTTTAGCTCAAGGAATATTGTCAAAACTTGTATGCTGCCTTTCTCTTTTCTGATTTTTTTGTGTTTCAGATTGTTTGATATAGTTTGAATGATGCTAAGAAATTTAGAATGTTCGCAAATGATATATCAGTGCCTCTTACAGTGAACTAACATGCAAGTGCAGTTCTTTTTAGTATTTTCAATTTATATACATGGAAACTAGATATGGAATGCATACCTACAGCCGACTGACATTTTGACAAACAATTGGCATACAGCTATTATGTTGATCGTCTATGCTATTAGATGGACATTTTGTCAAACAAATGGTATGCAACATTTATCTCCTTTATTGAATTCATTCCCATGTACAATGTTGCTATGAATTTGCCAAGACAAATGGGCTTACAATAATGACTACAACAATGCCAAATCTGATTTTGAGTTATCATTTACAACAACAAAATTATATGCCTAAGATTACAATGCTAACTAAAAATAGTTGCAAGAGGAACTGGATAATAATGATGGCCAAGGATGGAGATGAAAGTTGCAATTGGAATCAAGCATAAATACTGCATCGCGACATTGTTCATGCGTACTGTAGCAGTAAGGAAAAAATCGACTACTAATGGATGCCAAAGTTGAATCTTCAGGTCTGCACTCGATAGTCCTTCAATATTTTTCAAACCCTCAGTTATTCCTTAACTTGAAACACAAATAGAACTCCAAAATGAAGCTCTTGTGAATGCCAAATTCAGTGGATATTTCACCACCTCAAATGGTTGCAACATTGAAGAATTGACGCTCTCCAATGGGTAACTAAAATCAGAAACCCTTTGTTTGTTCTCCCAAGTTCATATCAAATGCAATTTGCAATAGTCGGATGCTTAACAATGAAGCTCTCGTCTTTATTTATTCTTTTCCTTCACCCCTCTGGAAGGAAATAAAATATTATTTAATTGCACTCTCTAGAAGTTTCCCCCTTTCCAATACAATAATTAGTTGTATTTTTAGAAAATGCACTCTCTAGAAACTTCCCCCTTTCCAGTGCAATAATTAGTTGTGCTTCTAAAAAATTAAATTAATTAAATATAAAGTCACCTTTTAATTTTAATTTATTTAATGACTTTATAAGAAATTAATTTAATCCGTTTCTCCTTATTTCTCCAGTTAGCCTTAGGAGAATGTAAAGGCTAAGAACTCTACTAAGATGCTAAAAAGATGGGGACGTTACACTTATCTTTGTTTGGTGCATGTTTGATGCATAACTTGTGACTAGATCTGCAAACACAAATGTTAAATGTATAAAGTGGGTATGCTGAAATAAGCTAGATGAAAGCGGAAAGGTTGTAAGAAACAAGGCAAGACTGGCATGCTAGGGTTACTCTCAGATTGAAGGAATTGACTTTGACAAGACCTATATCTCTTCTGTTGAAATGAAGGTTATTAGGATTTTATTGGCATTTGTAGCATTTAAGAAATTCAGAGTTTATCAGATGGATGTCAAGTCTGCATTCCTAAATGGAGAATTAAAGGAAGAAGTATACATTGAGCCATGAGAAGGATTGAGATCAGAAAAAGAACTTGACGCAGTATGTAGATTGAAGAAGACAATTTATGGATTAAGGTAGGCACCTAGAGCATGGTATGGTAAATTAAATAAATATCTAATCAATCAAGTTATCAAGAAAGGATAGGCAAACAACAATCTGTACTTCAAGATATCTTCCGAAAAGATCCTCATTTTTTTAGTTTATGTTGATGACATTGTCTTTGGTGGAAAAGATGAGTTATATAAGAAATCTTTTGAAAAAATGTAGGATTTTGAAATGTCAATGATTAGTGAGCTGAATTTAGATGCAAAGGGGGTGGTCGACCCAATCAAACTCAATAGGGAACTTCAATGTTCCTTGTTTGTTTTGTAACAACACTCATAAAATCTCAATTAAAGGGATCACTTCTAGTTCCTAACTCACACTCTTTACATTCTCCAAGACCTATTAATGGTCACTTTTCCTTCATCTAGATCTACCATCCCTCTAGAAGTTAACACCTTCTTCAACCTTGACCACTGATTGACCAACTTTCATATTCTTGATTGCCCATAACCCTCCTTGACAACTCTATTTTCTATTCTATTAGCATTTGGATAAACTAATGACCATTTACAATGGTATCTCCTTCAACCTATCCTAGAGACAACTTGATATTCTCCTCCGGCTTTTCCCAAACCCTTTCCTATCTTATACTCACTGCATATCTCATATTCAATTGAACGAAAATGAGGCTTTACCTTTTATCGTCATGCTGTGACAGTTTTAGACTATTTTTGGAATTCCTTGTGGTTCAACCCTCTTCTCGGGTACTTCAATCTTCTTAGAGACTTCACACACATCCACCACTCTTCTCCACACTCTTTTCATAGTCTTCAAGACCAATCTTGATTTTGCATTGTGAACAAAGCCGTCTACAACTCCGTGACAATTAGATCACTAATTGTGACTGTCATAGTCCATTCATGCCCTCATGTCACGTGCCAAAGGTTGGATGGTTGTCTTGCAACGCTTTCAACACGTTGTATATACACTCTTCCACATCCTTGCACATGTTGAGGTCTTATTCCATGCTAAATCAAGGGAAACTATGTGGAAAATATCTCCTAGTTATCAATTGATGAGCTTAAGGGGCTTTCTAATGAATGGTTCATAAGGCACAACACTTGGGGACGGTTTCACAAATGGGGTTGCAAGTAGAGTGGGTTTAACCATTGAGGACGTTGGGGCAGTATTGGGATGAGTGACCTCTCGGGACGTCTTGGTGCTTGACCTCTGTGAGCATCACCTAGATCCAAGGAGTGCTAAGTGTTCCATTTATTCTCATGAGAGATGAATTTGTATGAATCACTACTCATGAAACATGGGTTTATCAGTTCGACTAAAAAGCTACATAGTTAAATCTTGATAGCAATATCACAATTTGACTTCTTGTGGAAAATATATCGAACTTATCAATTGATGAGGTTAAGGGGCTTTCTAATGAATGGTTCATAAGGCACAACACTTGGTGAAGGTTTTGCAAATGGGGTTGCAAGCAGAGTGGGTTTAACCATGGAGGAAACTCTGTAGTTAAGCACACTCAAGCTGAAGTAGTACTGGGATGGGTGTGTTGGAAATATAAGAGGAGTAACTGAGAGGGGAGGGGTGAATTAGTTACCACAAAAATAAATCCCAGATCCCTTAGATGTCAATACAAACCAAACTCTGCTGAAACTGAAAACATTGTTGTGACTCGGGTAGCACTGAATCACTGACAAACACTATGAATTATTGCTACTCTACAGTCATTGAAATAAATGTTTCTTAAGATGTTTAATATGAATAGCCTTAATTAACTTAGTTGCAAAATCATAAAGCAAATAACATGAACACATATGACACCAGGATTTAAAGTGGAAACTCAATTTGGAAAAAACCACCAATTCCAACTAGTTACTATTTTTCACTCTTCTGAAGTGAGCCCTGTTGGGAGCAAACCCTGTTAAAGGTTACAAAACACACTGTTAGGTGTGACCCTGTTAAAGGATTTAATCACCCTGTTATGAGTGGCCTTGTTAGAGGTCTTTAGACACTTCAATTTAGAAATGCCACCTTGTTAGAGGTTTGGCAAATAGCTGTTAAGCTAACTATGTTAAGAGATTTGATACATTGCTACAATTGTTAGAGAGTAACAATGATATGACCTGATTGCTGATGCAACTGAATTGTTGATTTCAAATCTCTGTTTTGGCTTGAATACTTGATCCTCCTTGATCGGATAAAACTTTGTAGCTCGCTCAACTTTGCTATCCTTCCAATTCGCTTCCTTGATTTATCTTTTTAATCCGATGCTTCTCATCTTCAATCCCACAACTTGACCTTATATCTTTTGCCTAATCAAGTCGGCTTGAATATACTTATGATTATTCAATGTTCATTCGTTAAGTCGGCTAGACTTAACAAATAAACTCATCAAACTAAATATGTTGATTCAAGAAAATCCTTCGTTAGCCAACCTAGCTTGGTCAACACTAACTTAGAAAAGACTTTCTTCAAACTTCCTTTGTTAACCGCATGAACACGGTTAACATTGCATCCTGAACTGAATTCATTTGGTAACCGAGTGAGCTCGGTTAACATTGGTTTTGTGCCAACTTCTCTTTGGTGCCCGAGTGAACTTGGTAAACACTATCTTCTTGCAAACTTTCTTTGGTGCCCAAGTGAAGCTCAACACATATTGTCTCTAAACTTGGTTTACTCTGGAATGCTCGACAGACACTGGAAACTGTCTTCATTGCCCGAGTTAGCTTGGCAGACACTGACTGGCAAAGACCTGACATTTTGTGTAACATCAAAGACAATATACAATTGAACAATTGTTTTCAACAGGGTGACCTCTCGGGAAGTCCCGATGCTTTACTTCTCTGAGCATCACCTAGATCCATTAAGTGCTAAGTGTTCCATATATTCTCACGCATATGGATTCTTGTGAATCTCTACTCATGAAACATGAGTTAATGAGTTTAACTTACACAGTTAAATCAGAATCCTTATAGCAATATCACAATTTGACTTGCTATGTAAAATATCTCCTACTTATACATTATTTCAATCCACGGGTTACCCTAACCAAGGGTTTTACCACTTCTATTTAAACTGATAAATCTCCTTGTATAAGATACGAACTATGATAACTCCAAAGCCAAACGACACTTAAATTATGCTATTCTAATTCCCAATCAATTATTTTTCAGAGAAACAACATTTGGATTGAAAATGCTAAGAAAAGGTGACTGTTACATGGGAAAAAGGATAATGTGCAGAAAAAATTGACTTTTAGTGATACAAAACTTCTCTTACATTGATCATCTACCGCTATTACTGTTTACATCGGGCTTCCATGCCTTTATATAGCCCTTCTTATTGTTATTAACCAATCAACTCTTTATAACTTTCTAGAAACTCCCAAAACACTCAACTGCTGACAGGTTTTTCATTAGTTCGTATTTGTGTTTGAGTTGCCAAGTTGACAAGTTGTTGACTTTGGCAACCTTCCATTCTTTATAGCTTATATTGATCAATATTATTCGAAAGGTCTTCTTATGACCTTTTCACGTTATTCTAACTATTAAACCCTCAAAACCTCACATTTAGCCCTCTAGGCCTTATGTGACCTATATGGCAGTATTACATATTTCACACTTTAAAAGCATTTCCATTACATTGTGTGGCTCTATGGTCAAATTACATTGATTAAGGACCTTTTAGGTCACCTTCAATCCTATTATGTATTAAATCTTCCTTGTGCTCCATCGAGTGTCCCTGGTACATTAGGACCTTTGTTGCCATTTCATGGTGCTCCTGCACCATACTCAAATTGAAAGTCTTCCTAGTCTTCTTGGAAATGATTCCTGCAATAAACAAGTTAGAAAACAAAAGAATCTCATCTTCAATTTTGTTTTGAATAGGTCATCTTGCTTGACTCATGGCATCCTTGCTTGATGCTGTCGTCCATTGCTTTCCTTCATCTTTACTTGGGTTTTCCCCCCATGGGCAAAATATGTATCAACTGCTGCTCATTATCCTCTATCACTTCTGCTTCATATACCTGTAACTTTATCACATGTACCCAACATAGGTACTTCTCCTGCCTTTCACCAACTTGTCCAATTTCCATGCTTGGAGAATATGCCTATCCTTGAGCATCTTCTCGACCCTTCATTCCATCCTTAGTCTCCACTTTCAAAGCTTCTTCCTCAACACCTCCATATCTCTTCCATTCTGCTACAATGGTTTCATATTCCTGCCATAGATCAGGTTCCCCTGCTGCTACCCAGTCTTCTTTTTTCTCATGCCACTTGTCTTTGCATACCAACTGTCCATCCATCTTCAAGGCTTCATCTTTAGCCTCCTTCCTTGCTGCAACTATTATCCTTTGAATAGACCAAACCACCTTCTTACTTATCCTCAAGTGCCAACTCTTGGCTCTGTTCCATAGTCTTTCTATCCTCGCCTTCCTTTGTGCTTCCCAAAGTTCATTCTCCTTTTGCATTTTCTCTATGTCCTCTGCTAGTCATCTTAACTTCTCCTCATTTTCTTCAAGTGCTCTCCTTAGACTCCTCAACTCTTCTTGTCTCATCCATTCTACTTCCTTTTTCTTTGCTTTGTCTTCTCTCCTCTTTCTCTCTACTTCCTCTCTTTTCTTTTTCCCATCTTCCATAAACTCTTTCAGCATCTTTACCAACTCCCTTTCTGACTTCATAAAAGCCATCTTTATTGTCTCCTCCCAGGCCTTTCACTGCCCTGATACCACTTGATGCAGAGGGGGTGGTCGACCCAATGAAACTCAATAGGGAACTTCAATGTTCCTTGTTTGTTTTGTAACAACACTCATATAAGGTCATTAAAAGGGATCACATCTAAACCCAAACCCACACTCTTTACAGTCTCCAAGACCTATTAATGGTCACTTTTCCTTCATCTAGATCCACCATCCCTCTACAGGTTAACACCTCCAATTCTGACCACTGATTAATCAACATTCATATTCCTGATTGTCCATAACCCTCCTTGACAACACTCTTTTCTATCCTATCAGCATTTGGATAAACCAATGACCATTTACTGTGCTGTCTCCTTCAACCTATCCTGGAGGCAATTTGATATTCTCCTGAGGCTTTGCCCACACCCTTTCCTATCTTAGACTCACTCCATATCTCATATTCAATTGAACAAAAACAAGACTTTACCTTTTACTGTCATACTGTGACAGTTTTAGCCTATTTCTGCAACTCCCTGTGGTTCAACCCTCTTCCCGGGTAATCCAGTCTTCTTAGAGAGTTCACACACAATTAACACTCTTCTCCACAATCTTCTCATAGCCTTCAAGATCAATCTTGATTCTACACCGTGAACAAAGCCTTCTACAACTCTGTGACAATCAGATCACTCCCTGTGACTGTCACAGTCTATTCATGCCCTCAAGTCATGTGGGAAAGGTTGCGTGGTTGTCCTGCAACTCTTTGAACAGGTCATATATACAATCTTCCACATCCCTGCACATGTGGAAGTCTTATTCTACGCTAAAAAAAGGGAAACTACATTGTTTCAATCTACTGGTTACCTAACCAACGGTTTTACCAGTTTTATTGAAACTGATAGATCTCCTGGTATAATATACCAACTGTGATAACTCCAAAGCCAAAAGACACTTAATTCATGCTATTCTAATTCCCAATCAAAGATCTCTCAGAGAAATAACATTTGGATTGCCAAAATAAAGGCGACTGTTACAGGGCAAAAAACATAAAGTGCAGGAAAACTTGACTTTTATTGATTCAAAACTTGTCCTATATTGTTCATTTACCACTACTAGTGCTCACATCAGGCTTCGATGCCTTTACACATCCTGTCTTATTGTTATTAACCAACCAACTCTTTATAACTACGTTAAAATTCCCAAAACACCGGACTGCTGACAGGTTTTTGATTAGCTTGTATTTGTGTTTGAGTTGCCAAGTTGACAACAAGTTTTCAACTTTGGCATCCATACATCCTTTATAGCTGATCAAATATTATTCAAACCTCAGAACCTTATATCCTTATTCTAGATTTTAAACCCTCAAAACCTCACATTTAGGCTTTAGCCCTCTACACATTATTTTGCCTCTATGGAAATATTACATCCTTTGCGCTTTTACTGCATTTGCATTAGATTTTCTGCTGTATTGGCCAAATTACATGTATTAAGGACCATTTAGGCCTGCTTCAACCCTATTATGTTTGAAATCCTCCTTGTGCTCTATTAAGTTTCACTGGTACATTAGGATCTTTTTTACCATGTCATGGTGCTCCTACACTAAATTTCTTTCTTGGATTGCAAGTAAGTCAAAATAGTAAATGCATTTTCATTTCTCAATCCATCTATGCAAAAGAATTACCAAAGAAGTTTGGTTTAGAAAATTCAAAGCCTGTATGCACTCTTTTTCTTACCGACTGTTAGTTGACTAAGGAGGACGATTCACTGAAAGCAGATGCAAGTACAAATCAATGATTGGAGGATTATGGTACTTTGACTGCTACTAGACCATACATCACGTTTGCAGTATGCTTGGCAGCCAAATTTTAGCAAGAACCAAAAGAATCACATAGTATGACAGCGAAGAGGATTTTCAGATACTTGAAAGGAACAAAAGAGATGGGATTATGGTATCCAAGAGAATTAGATTTTACATCGACGACATGTACAGATGGAGATTGGGTAGGTGGTTTGGATAATAGAAGTACTAGTGGTAGAGCTTACTTCTTTGGCTCTCAGTTTGTTGCTTGGTCGAGGAAGAAGCAGGATTTTGTAACAATATCAACTGCTGAATTAGAATATTTTGCAATATTGTCATGTTGTTCTGAGGTATTATGAATGAATAGACCTTGAAGGATATGGGAATTCTTTTTGATAAACCATTTTCTATCATGTGTGATAATACCAATGCGCCAAGTATGTTAAAGAATTGAGTTAGGCATTGCAGATTAAATCATAAAGACATTAGATATCACCTTATCAAAGAGAAATTTGAGGAAAGTGAATTGAAGCTTGAGTATGTGCTCACAAAGGAGCAGATTGCATGCATATTTACTAAACCTTTGTGCAAGGATGGTTTTGAGTATCTTAGGAGGAAGCTGGGCATTGTATCCCTTCCTAGTATTTACTAAATGCACCGGTATATGCATTGGTCCGTTGCTATACATGCCTATATCTTTCTAGATTAGTTCTTTGTGGCTTCCTCTTAGGGGGAGCAAAGTATATTACCGAGGGGGAACTTGTTTGGCCCTTTGTCATTGTTGTCAATGGGGGAGAAATTTAGGATTTTGGATAAAGATATTTTTTTTCTAAGCTTTACTATTGATGACTATTGCCATCAATGGCAATAGGAGGAGAGTGTTAGAATGTGAGCTTGATGTGATTCATGTTGTTTTCATTATTATTTATCATTGATGTCAACATATTCACATTTCAGCCTATTGGTGTATCAGATGTTGTGTAATTGACTGTTTGGCATATTGGTTGTGTATCAGTTGATGTGCATTGATAGCTTTTGTGTATTGGCTGAGGTATTCACCGATAGGTTTCGGCAAGGGTTCTACTTTGAATGAAACATGTGGGTGATAGTGTGTTTTGGATTGGTCCTATTTGGATGTGTATCTCTTATGTTTTTGGTCCTATTGTTCAAGGTGGTCCTCATTTTATTCCCTACCATCGCGAAAATGTTCTTGATTGCAAGTGAATCAGTTGGAGACTGTTTTGAATAGATTCCATGCATTCATAGGGCAAGGTCAAACAAACTATTATGGGCATAGGTGCATTTAATAGTTGGCATTCATGTTGCCTTGCTCTCTTGATGGATGGACATACATATTGGGCATCTATTACCCCACTAAGGAATTGGCTCTCTCCTAGTTGGTCCATGTGGACCCCCAATTAAATGTAGATTCTTTCTTGTTACGTTAACCGTAATTAGGGCTTAGGTGGTAAAAGTCTGACCTTCGATTTCATTTCAATTAGGTCCACTCATTGTTATCGAGGACCTATATAGAGGCTCCATTTCTGATTTTTTACGATGAAATTTTGAGGTTGTTGCTATGAGCTACTGAGATAATAAAGGTTTCATTGAAAATTTGGTGAATGACTTAATGTGTCTTAGTGCTTTTTTGTTCTCTTATACCCTCATTTAGATTTTATTAGTTAGATTAATTGTTTTGATTTCAATGGAAAATGTAGTGATGTTTTAATGAATTCCATGGTTCATACTTTTGATGGTTTATTTATTGTATGCTCTTGTGTAAAGTAAGCTTGAACCCTCACTTTTATGGTTGCTTAACTTCTATCATTCAATGTGTAGTGTTCATTTTGATGGTGTTTATTGTGGTATGAAAATCATTTGCATAACCCATTGGAGATTGCACTAGTTCTTGCGTAGTTGTAGTTAATCTTGGTGAAGCAGAGCTTGGTTATTTTGGAATTTGTTCAGTAGTATTTGTTGTTGTTATTACCCTTGGGAGTAGAATAGAATTCCTAGAGCTTGTTGGATTTGCTTTCTGCATGTTTGTGAAAACCCCAAACTAGAAGAACTCAATTGGAATATCCTCTAATAGTTTCTAACTTCAGCATCATTCTTAAATTGGAATTTGTTAAGTAGTATTTGTTGTTGTTATTACCCTTGGGAGTAGAATAGAATTCCTAGAGCTTGTTGGATTTGCTTTCTGCATGTTTGTGAAAACCCCAAACTAGAAGAACTCAATTGGAATATCCTCTAATAGTTTCTAACTTCAGCATCATTCTTAAATCAACTTAATGCAAACGGAAGGCCACTTATGATACATAGAAAATCACATTAACCATTGAGCTTATCCACGGTTAGGAACTGGCACAATAGGAATCTTAATATCTGTTGTGTGATCTTCTATAATCTTAGCATACATATGCTTTTGATCAAGAGAAGATAAGATATCTTGATATTTTGTTCTGCCATTATTGGGTCATAAAACACACATTAATAGAATCTGGTGCTAGGAGAGCAATCGTAATAGTCAAGCATTTCTTGAGAAAGATTGCATATCATGAATCAAGATGTTGCTACTGCATAGAGACATTGTACCAGCCTTGCAGCCAAATCTCAGTTTTAGAGATGACCAAGAAGACAATATTGCAAGATTGAACTCTCTTGCATGGAAAGTTAAGAGAAGTGTAGCTTAGTATATGCTAGAGGAAGAAGAGGAGAAGGCTCAGAGGATTGAAGCTACTATTCAAAGAGCTTTGAGCAGTTAGAGGAATCAACCACCTCCAACTCGTGAGAGACAAAATTAAGCAAGACTTCATAAATCACAACATAGTAATTCATTCTCGGCTGAGTTACATCAAAGAATCTTAAGATCCACTCCTACAATCAAAGAAGTACAAGAGAAGTTTGATCCAAAGCCTAGGTGAGACGAGAAAGAAGCATCGACAAGTCAAAATTTACAAAGTGTAGTGAATCTTACAAGACTATTCTAAACTCCACCACCGTAATGTCGAGCACAAGGGAGTGCTCACGTGCAACGATGATTAACTGATGAAGTTCAACAAGGAGCTACACAAATCCAACAACTCAAGTACCTATGCAAGTAGCTTCATAAACAACCGTTCAACATCAAGTTCTAGCAATGTTACAACAATGATGTCCATAAAATGCATTGCCTCTTGCAACATTCATTGCTTATCACAATATGCCGAAGAATCCTAAATGATTATGTTCTAAATTCTTTGTGAATGTTGTGAATCGCATTACAAATGAGCATATTAAGATTTTTGAAGATGCCCTACATAATAGAAATATTTTAGAGGAAGATGTTGCTTGTAGATTGTTCCCTTATTCACTAGGCGAAGAAGTATTTTATCGATCTGTCTACTAATTCGATCTCTACTTGGCAAGAATTGTGGGATGCATTCTTCGGAAAGTTTAGACTTTCTATCACTCCAGTTGTATTTTTAAGGCAATTCACTAAGATAAGGAGACAAGAACGTGAGTCGATTGGCACCTTTAATAATAGATTCCAAAGTGCTTACTCAAGATTACGCGATCCGTATCGCATAAGTGATGATGCAACGAGGCCTATTTACTATGCAGCTTTGGATTGCTTCACTACCATGTTTGTTCAAAAGACACATCTGACTCTTGCCACTTTGATACAAGCATATGTAGAAGCCGAGTCTACAATCAACAACAACTGCTATTGGAGCACCTAGTTACTTTGGGAATGCTAGCATGTTGAATCAAGGAATGTTGAAATATGTTTATGCTATCAATCATGTTTCTACACCTGCAGATTAGTTAGTGCTACCGTAATGTCTTCAATTTCTTAGCAAAACAACTTAATTAAATTAATTAAGTGGCCCTAATAGTATTATAAAGGACCTTTAATTAATTAAGAAAGGGGGCCCCAAGTAATAAAATGATAAATAAAGTATGTGAACCTATTTGTAACCCTTCGAGAAACTTCCTAGAGCCTTTCAAAGGCCAAGTTTGGCATTATAGTAGGCAGGTAAATTTGGAGAATTTGGATATTTTATTTGTAATTGCAAACTCTAGTTGGAGATTTAGTGTTGTGTGCTATTTCAGAGGTACATGATCCTACTTTGGCACTTTGCAGTTTCGATGGGTGTTTTCCCCCACCCTACTTTGTCGGTTGATTTGACCTTGTGTGGTCTTCCGATGAAGATAGACATGATGTAATTAAGAATTTGAGAATATAAATATTTGGCTCTTGGCCATTAATTGGTATACATTCTCTTCTTGCATTTCATGTATTAGTAATACCTCACGTGCATTGTTATTCATCTACGAAGTAGGGGTAGCTTGTTGAAGGGGGACTAGATGAAGATGAAGTGGTGTTTGTACGGGTGAAGTACCACCATCACTGCATGCTTTGGTTGTGACTGTACATATGTTAAGACTGGTTGTATGACAAAATTAGAGGACCATTCAAGATTGGTGTGCATGCAAGCCACGACCATATGTTGTGGGAAGACTAGATGTTGTACGGGTGAAGTACCACCATCACTGCATGCTTTGGTTGTGACTGTACATATGTTAAGACTGGTTGTATGACAAAATTAGAGGACCATTCAAGATTGGTGTGCATGCAAGCCACGACCATATGTTGTGGGAAGACTAGATGTTGTACAGGTAATTAATGCACCGTATGTAAAAGAGGGTGTAGCACTGTACAAATGGATTAGTGTCGTCTGTAGGGTACAAGACAATACAATGGTATTAGAGATGGTGATCTTGCTAGCTCATTAGGGCAAGATTGAGAGTTTGGGAGTTTGGATCTTAGTATGGTGGCCAATGATGGACAATGGTGGTTGAATGCACTTGAAAAGATTTGCAAAGAACTCAATGATGGTGTTGATATTCCATTAAATATATTTGAAGCATGTGTGAATAAGGTGAAATAGTCACCTTCAAGATTTATATAGAAGATCCTTGGTCTTATTGAGATTGCCATAAGACAACCCAATTTTTTGAGACACGATGACAAGGAAATCAAGATAGAAGCTACTTCATGTCTAACTGAGTTTTTGAGATTCTCAACTCCTCGATTATTATATGAGGATGACACCATTATAAACATATTGCAGATGAGTTTTGACAGCTTTTAGAGCCTTGATGACAATAGTAGTGACCTATTTGCTAGGAGATTTGCAATACTGGAGATTTGTGCAAAAATCAAAGTAACCTTTTCTTAGATCTAGGATTGCAAGATTTTATCTACAATATGTTTCATTACTTTTTGGTCACGATAAAGGAGCACTATGATAATAAGATTTTCTCAACCATGGAGAGTATCACGATTTCGTGTTTTGAGGGGATGGATGTAATATCCTAACCTATCATAACAATGCTATGGGTTATTCATAATCAAGAATGCAAACCTTCTATTGTGACATGTGGATTGGTTAATAATTTATTTTTGAAGAAAAATTGAAGTTTCAATTGCACAAGGCGAAGGAGGTTGGTGATGACAATAAGAGTGATGAAAAAGATGAAGGGCCACTTGAGGATATACAAGAATCTACTTGAATAGGTTATTTGCATGGAACATGCCAAGCCAACATTGTTCAATCAACTGCATGGAGATGCGAATGCTACTAGTGACTCTTATCATAGGCAAGATCTATAGTTTGTTAAGTATGGAGTAGAACATGTAGTGGACATGATCCATACTCATAAAAAAGAGTGGCATCTTTATGGGAAGAACAAACTGTAGATGAGTTTAGGGATTCTAGACCATCATTTTTGGGAAATGGTTGATTGGCGCAATGACATAACATCTTGGAATCTGGGAATCATTGTGTTTGATGATTGGCTTCACTGAGACCCTGATGATTGTGAGCATGACAATGTTTATATCAAAGTGGAGCAATGGATGCTTGATGTAGATTTATTCTTCTCGCTTACTTCTAGGTGTGCGCACATGGTCATGTTGCGACATGAAGATTTTAGTGGATATGGCTATTGGTGTCTACACTTGGTTTGGGACCTTGGAGCATTGGTGACGGATTGCTTGAGGTCAAGCAATCTTTGGGCGGTGAGGATTTGTAATGTCCTTAAATTTTTAGTAAGGCAACTTAATTAAGTTAATAAATCAAGTGGTCCTAAAATTTAAATAATATAATAAAAGACCTTTAAGTAATTAATAAAGAGGGGCCCAAGTAATAAAATAATAAGTAAATTATGTCGGCCTATTTGTAACCCTTCATAAAACTTCTCGGAGCCCTTTGTAAGACTGATTTTGGCATTGTTGTAAGCATGCAAATTTGGATATTTTATTTGTAACTAGGAACTCCTGTTGAAGATTTAACATTGCTTGTTTTGGAGTTGCAAGATCCTCCCTACTCTGGCACTTCATAGTTTTGGTGGGAATCATCCTCCACCATATTCTGCCTTTTGGTCTTGAACTTGTGAGGTCTTCCATCAAAGAACAACTTGATGTACTCAAGAATCTAAGAATATAAATATTTGGTTTCTAGCAATTCAATCTATTAATTGGTATATATTCACTTCTTGCATTTCATGTACCAGTAACACCTCAAGTGCCATGTTATTCATCTGTGAATGAAGGATAGCTTGCCGAAGGGGGCCACATAGAGGTGAATTGTTGTCTGTACAGGTGAAGTACCACCATAACCATATGCTTTAGCTATGATCATACTGATATGAGGTCTATTCCTAGGACAAAATCAGAGGACCATACCAAGATTGATGTGCATTTGGGCCACAACCATACATTGTGGGAAGATTGGATGTTGTACGGGTAATTTGTGCACTATAAGACGGAGTAAAGGATTTTATACAAAAGAGGGTGTAGCATTGTATAGTTGGATTAGTGTCGTTTGTAGGGTACATGACATTACAACTGCATCTAGGAGGTCCTATGTTTCAAGCAATGCCAACACAACTTGTTTATCTCCAACATAAGGCATCTTCAATGAGAACTCAGTAAGAAAGAGATGAGATAAAAGACATCATTGAGAAAGTTAAGAAATTGTCCATTGAGGTTACTGACCTTAGAAATAAAAAAAACCAATTGCAACACTCACTGAGAATTTTTTAATGACATCATGGTAAGAATTGGGGATATCAAGGAAATCCTCCAGCACATCATGAAAAGCATCGACACAATCAGGAATATCAAGAGAATAATCCTGAGTACTAAAATAAAAACCGAGGACATCAAGACAATAATTCTAGGTATTGTCATTGGACAATTCACCAACTTCCAAAAGCTGACTTGCTGATAAAATTTCCTTGGTAGAAGCAATGTTGGCTAGATAGTGTATGTTACGCAAGACTAATCAACATTTTGAATTGCAGTGTCAAGAATTTTAGAGGGCTACTAATATTTTTAAGGGAGAAGTAAGAAACACTAATGCACCTGAGAACCCTCCACCTAAGGGGTATCAACCAGTACTTGCACCAAGGTACAACCAAGTGTTGGTCTTTGATGATTTTTTGTTTCCGCCTCTTGATTCCCAAGACTAAATGCCAATACAGACTAAACAAAAATTATCGCTTGCATCAAGAAATGGTCTTGTGGAGACACATATGTATCAAGTTCCACTTGGAAATTAACCATCACTTGTATCCCCAAATGGACCTTTGTAAAGGGATAGGTATGTTTCCCCTCCATTTGACAACATCCTATTGGAAGGAACAAGTGGATTTCAAGCTTATCAATAGAAATCATGAACTATTGACGAGATCCATTCTTCCAAACATTATTTGGAAACCTTTGCATCACAATGCAAGTAATGTTTTTAGTCTTGCGAGAGACTTGTTTGAGTATCGATAGCTAGCTAATTCATGCGTTGAAAGAAGACAACCTGATGTGCCAAATACCCCCAAAAGTGAAAAAAGGGCGACCTAACGTGCAATCTACCATTCAACAAGGAGAGTAAAGGCAAATGGAAAACTCTTCTAAGGAGGAATCCAAGAGGCTGATCTCTTACGTCCTAGAAGAATTTAAGAAAATCAAGGCTATTCTACCACTATTTGAGTTGATGAAAATTTCAGAGATCAAGGGTACATTGTTGGGAAGTCTGAATGATGCTCCTCCAAAGATTATTTCTCAGTGTGCATCACATGCTCCTAGAAGTTCCCCCAACAATCATCAGTCCATTTCAGCACAAAACAATATTATTGTTGAAGATGTGCTGCCGAATGCACCTGATGCTTTTCAACATCCTCCAATCTTTATTGGAATGGTACAAAATTCTTCCGACAATCAAAGGGCGGCGACTAATGAAATCTTTCTTAAGGAAAGAGAAACAATTGAAGATACTAATGCTCTAGTAGAGAGAACAATAATCGCAATGCCTAATGCAAACAATGCCTTGCAAAAAATGAAGAATGAAGAATTCAATCCAAGAACGCAGAATCCTGTGGTTTTCTATCAAGGAAAAGAGGAGCCTGCCCCTTCCCTTGTGTCAGTTAGAATTTTGCATAATTGCTACATTGACTTTGGTGTGTCCAGTAATGTGATGCCTCTGGATATATGTAGAAGATTTAGGTTAGTCCCATTGCAAGTAGATAACAATGTGACATAGCTGGACAAAACTAAGGTCCTGGTAGTAGAAGAACTGAATAACATTCATGTGCAACTGGCATCAGATCAGTAAGTACAAATTTGTATTGAATATCCATGGTAGACATTCTGGAAGGATACAATATGCTATTGAGTAGAGATTGGTCAAGATAATTGAACAGATACATAGCCACTGACTTCTTGAAAATGTGGCTGCCAATGAAAGGAACCCCAAGTCAGATAAGGATAGAGAGAACACCCAGGCTCCGACTATTGATAACTGAATACAGTGAAGATAATGAGATCCTATTGATGGAGACGAGTTTGGGATTGTTAAAATGAAATCTCCCTTGTTATTTCCAAGTTAAACTGAATTCTTCCCCGTTATCGCCAAGTTTCAAATTTACTAATTAAAGAAACTCCATAATCACCATGGAGACATCTCTTAGCCTCAAAAATGATGTTCTCCTGAAGAAGTCAGTCATCCAGAAGCCCCATTCAGTCTATGGGTCTGCAAATCTGCATGCACTTAGAAGATTTCTGATATTCCTTGCTGCATTCTGAAAGGCATCCATGCTTTTTGTCAATTCATGCCTGTAACTGACCTGCCTTCTTGCATTGTCTTGATCCCCCCATGTAAAAGACAGATATTTTATTTTTTCCCCCTTCATTTAAATATGTTTTTCTTTAACTTGAATTTTTAAATATGGACACAGAGAAATATATATTAAATAGTTTTCTTAAATGCATACTGGGGTTAGTATTTAATAAAACTAATAATTTGGTTTAAGGATTGGGGAGGGATATTACAGACTTAATGTAATAACACTCATGTACAAGAAAATGAAAGATAGATAGGTCTAATGTGAATATGAACTATGGAAGAGATATGCAATTCAACTTGCACAATGATGTCCTTAAGTGCTGAATAGGACAATGATGCTTTGCTTAAAATGTTTAAATTGAAAATTGAAAGATGAAAGAGACAATGTAGAAGGCAAAATAGTCAAATAGAGACAAAATTGGAAACACCAGACCGATAACTAACTGGCAGAAATTGGAAATGAGCTGAATTGGGGTCCAGACTGCTGTATTGACCTGGTATTTCAGTTTGGACTGAAATTGCGTGGTGCAGAATTTTTCAAACGTACTGTATTAGGCAACAAAATATTTCAGATGTTTTGTTCCAGGCACTTTTGGCTGAAACTTTGAAGAACTCTCTGACTGTTCCTGATCTGTCGAGAAAAGTTTGGACAATTCTGTAACATATTCCTGCACGGAAAAAAAATGGAAATGATTGGGTAAAAGAGGCTTTCCCTGGTCAGACACTTGTTTTAGGAATTAATCTTGAAAATGAAAGGAATTTTTATAAAGGAAATCATGTAGAAAGGTAAATGTCTGATTTACCTTGCATAAACCCTCGTGGATGGGTGTAGAAATCCTTCATATCCATGAAGATGTTTGAAGTGCTTGAATTCAAGGAGTTGACTTTGGGATGTAGAATGGAATCTAGGATGCCTTCACCAATGTATGGATATATGAAACAATAGGTCTCAAAATCACCAACATGAGGCCTAATGAAACATCCAATTATGAGTGCTAACTTTTTAATATAGTTACAAGTTAATTAAGGTAAATAAAAGGTCAAGAGATATGGAATGAAGAGTTGTGACTTTAATAAAAGACATGAATACTCACCTTGGATTGAGATATATATATATATATATATATATATATATATATATCACAAATTGACCACTCCAAAGTGGGCATTGAAGAAGATCAACAACTCCCATAATAGTAATTGGACTCTTCCCTTGACGTATATAGGTTAGTGAACTCTTCCTTTGTTTCTTCCACCAAATTCAATCGTTGTTGAGTCTCCTCCAGCAATTCCTCGGTACTCCTCAGCCTACTAGGTGAGTGCACTCCTTTCGTCTGTGCCCCTTCACCCCCTCAGTGTCCATCAGCAATCTGCTGAAGCTTCTGTTTGTGCTCTGCCTGCTGTGCTAAAATTAGAACTTCTTGTGCTGTACATATTTCATCTTTGTCTTTTACCTTGTTCCTATCCTTGTTAAGCAAATTCGGCATTAACCTTCATAACATTCCTTCGTTCCAGTTTTATTTGGCAATGGCACCAAATGTTTACCGTACGGGGTAAAGAAACTTAATGCATGTAGTATAGCATGATACAACACAAAACAGATACTTTATTCATATATGCAATATGCACTCAATGCTTACAATCCGAATACAATGATTACAACGATGATCCAAAGTCCCTTTCAGACGGTGTTCATATACCTTCCTGAAGGGGTGACTCAAGCGTCACATGCCCGTTTGGATACTATTCTACCTATCGGCTACACTATAGATTTTACCAACAACAATTTGAACATGTATTAATCAAGAAATAATGATACTCTAGTTTTTTGTTGGCAATATATACGGTGATCCAAAAAGGGAAATTACAACAACATACATGCATTTTCAGTCCTAGCTACAAAAGTTGAATTACGAAGAGTAGAAACATGCACCTTAGACAAAGTCCCTATTCAAGATCTTTTAGCAACTACAAAATTTCCCCTTACCAAACTACAACCAGACTTATTAAATGCCACATGCATTCCAATATCATTTGATTTGAAAACCAAAAGTAGAACTTCTTGTAAGATCTGGAATATGTAGAACATTATCAATGAAAACACTCCTCCTAAAACATAACTTTACCTTTCGTTTGCCAGTTTTCATTGAGGTGCTATCATCAAGAAAGACTTCTGCATAATATCTTTTATACTCAGAAAATTATTCCTTGTGAGGAATCGTATGGTAGGAAGCACCTGAATCAACAAGCCAAGCATCACTGCTGACAGAGTTAGCTGAAATAAATAAAGCTTCAGAATCACCATCATCCGAGGACTTATCAGTGGAATCATCAATGTTCTTTTTCTTATTTCTACACTCCTTCACATGCCCTCTTTTACCACAATTCCTGTTTTATTATAGCCCCAAAACTTGATTGTACTCTTTTTGCGGGTCTTAGAATGTCCTTTTGACTTATCCTCCTTATCCAGTTCAGGCCCCTTCTTCTTAGGCCTTCCTTGTACATTCAAGGAATCTTTGGAGCCAGCATTCATGGCTTTTCTCCTCATCTCTTCTGATAGAAGTATACAAATGATGCTGTCCATTTTTAGTTCTGTATGACCACTACTTATGGCAATGATTAGATTTTCCAAAGAATCAGACAAAGAACACAACAAAATACAGTGATCTACAACTTTAATACTAACATCTATTGATGCAAGCTGACTCAAAATCAAAGCATATAAATGTTTAGCAATAGATCACCACCCTCATTTTCAAAGAATACAAACTTTGTTTCTAATATAGCTTGTTAGACAAACTCTTAGTTTGATAGATATTACCTATTTTCAATGTTCATCCATATGCCTTTTGTAGAGACATTCAGGAGGGAAAAGTCTGTAAGACACAACCGAATGGTTCTTTGTGCTTTCTTGTCTAACTTTTTCCACTCATCATACAATAAGGTAGAACCCTTTGATTTCCTTTCTTCCAAAGTTGGCAATCACTGATCTCTCTCTTCAAGGAGATCTCCTACTTTCAACTTCCACATCTCATAACCAGTGCCATAAAGCTTTTTAATATCCTGAAAAGAGGGGGTGGCGACGACCATGTTCAACTTCCACATCTCATAACCAGTGCCATAAAGCTTTTTAATATCCTGAAAAGAGCGGGTGGCGATGACCATGACATACACTTTCTCAAATATACAAGAAGCCCACAAAACAAAGGCTCCGATTGCAGCAAGAAAACCTCAATACTTATAGAGAGAAGCACCCCACTCTCAGCAAAACCATTAGCTTTGGTGTCAACTGTTGAAAAACAATGTGAAGGAAGCTTGCAATGCTAACTTTCTTCTGTGATTACAAATCTTGAAAGATTACCAAATCTAAAAATAGACTTTTGATTGCACCATTCAACATAAATATAAAATCAACCATACCAAAAGAGACACCAAATTTATGTGGAGAAACCATTTCAGGAAAAACTCCACCAGAGAGTGGGGCTGGGTAGATTATTATTCTTCAATAAAGAGAACGCCACAATAATGCACTTCACTAAAGTTCTCCAATGGATCTTGGAACTATTGATACAAAGTTCAACTAATACAACTATGCCTTGGGTCCAATTAATAGCCAAATGGGAGAGAAAAATCCACTGCTGTTTTCTCAAATCAAGGGGCCAGAACCACTTATGAAAACCCAAGCCTTGGAGAATGAATTGCCAACAGATATAAAACAATAAATAACTCTCCTAGTGACTCCTCATGGGCACCAAACCTAAAGCTACTTAGATTTCACACGTTCCTAGTGCTCCATAGCTTGTGGTGACTGTTCAAATCCCCAAATGGACACCTTTTCTCTTACCAAACTTTGTCTCCTATTCAGGACCTTTTATGCCTTATTGTGGATGCGGGAAGGTGTGTATTTTATTCTAAGTTACCAAATTCTCTCCAAAAACCCTCAAAGTCTGGTTAGATTCTGTAAAAAGTCTGGTCCTTGTCAAATTCTCCCCAAATTCGCCTGCAGAGCTATGAATTTGTTACAAATTCTGTCAGAGGAACCTGGGCAGAATTTGCATTGAATTTTGAAGAATTTGCTGCCCAGGGGCTGAACCTGGGCTGAATTTGGTCTCAAAACATTTTTAAAAAACATTTTTAAAGCGCATTTTTTGCGCTATTTGGTCTATTTGATCTTTACAACCCTAAAGTGACCGCTAAGAAGACCAAAAAAGATGGTTTATATGTCATTTAATGAAAATAAAAACTTTCTTATAGAGGGAATCCAAATTGACAATAGGTGACATCCAAATTGACTATTATAGAGGAATTTCTTAAAAAACGATATGATATCTTTGTATCCCAGGCTTAAAGTTCGAATCTCAACTTTTTATCTAGCCTGGTTAGAAATCCTCTATCTAATACAAAATAAATCCTCTTAAGTAGTACAAAATAAAAATTCAGATAACTGCACTTATCTTTTGACAATTCCTTTCATTCTCATTTGAATCTCATTTGAATCCTGGGCTTAAAATTTGAATCTCAACTTTTTATCTCACCTGGTTAGAAATCCTCTAACTAATACAAAATAAAATTCAGATAATTGCTCTTATCTTTGACAATTCCTTTCATTCTCAGGTGTACCCTTTCATATGGAAATATGTTCTTTGTATGTGACCAGACAAGTGTATCATGTTGTATGTATGGCTAAATGACACAATTAATATCCTAGTGAACTGAAAGATATGATGGTGTAATTTGCTATGTTGCTTTACTATTAGCATAGTGATGTATGGACTTATTTGCTGTTGCACATATACACACACATACATATTTAAAAAAAAAAATGTTTTTGTATGGATGAACCCAAAACGAATCTGAATCTGAGGAGGCATCTTAGATTTTATCCATTTTGATTAATATTTATTGCCTCTTTGTGTTCACTTCTTGAAAATGCCCTAAAGTACAAAAAACATTTTTTTCCAATGTCCTATGGAACACTTTTAGGATTGCAAGGCTAATGTCACTTTATCCTAACTGTAACCACCCAAGATCTAGGATCTTGTATGAAAGAATAAGAGAGATCAAATAGGATAGAGTAATTCTGTTCGATCAAAGGATTACTGCAAATGATAGATTATAATAAGATTGAATTGATTTAGATTACAAAGGGAACCCCTTGGTTGTATAGGCCAAGGTGAGATATAGGATAGCATAATATTATGATGTGTGTGTTGATCTTATGACTTGAGACATAAAGTGATCAGTAGTTTATGTCTACTCTAAGGGTCTGTTTGGCAACGGGAATACAAGTGGAATAGGCATATGTGTATTCTGGAAAATTTTAATTCTATGTTTGGATGCACCAAATCAGAATAGGAATAGAAAAAAAAATTGGAATACGTATTCCAATTTTGGCCCAAAAATGAGGATTTGGTAATCCACCAAAATAGATGGAATAGGAATACGTATTCCTATTCCAATTTTTTTAATTTTAGAAAACATAAATTTTGAGTCCGTGTATTCCGCATCAGATTCTGGATGAACCAAACAAGAACAGGAATACATAACCCCATTCTCTGTTCGAGAATAAGTATTCCAGAATAGGTATTCCTATTCCCGTTTTTATATTCCCGCAACCAAACGGGCCCTAAGTAAACTTAAGTAACAAGTGTGAACAGGACCTAGATGATGAACTAGCTAAAACCACCCTTTGAGATCAACAAATCCTTTTTCCGTAAAAGGTCACCAAGTTTGCCTACTCTAAGAGTAGTCCCCATTCTTTTGAAAGAAAACTATTGTATTTACTTTAGGGAATACACTAATTTTCCTAAAAGCACTGTTACTGAATATTACCCTTATTCCAATGGCAGTCATTTAAATGTATTGACAATAGAATAATTCGAGCATATTGATCTTGCACATTCTTTTTTTATATATATAAGATATGGGCTTTCCATAAAATAGCTTGATTGGTTGTAGTGGCTGTTGTGGCTTGTTTACACCATTTAATGAATATGCATATTATTGCTGTTGCAGGGTTCTCAATTGCCATTCCAAGCATCAAAACCTAATCTTCCAGAGGTACCCGCTCCACCAAATAACATATTGTTCATTCAGAATCTTCCACATGAGACAACCTCTATGATGCTACAGATGCTCTTCTGCCAATATCATGGTTTCAAGGAAGTTCGCATGATAGAAGCAAAGCCTGGCATTGCTTTTGTGGAATATGGGGATGAAATGCAAGCAACTGTAGCCATGCAAGCTCTTCAAGGATTCAAAATCACTCCGCAAAATCCTATGGTGATTGTTTATGCAAAGAAATAAGCATTTAATGGACTTCACTTCCAGATAGTGCTAGTGTACTTCCCTGCTTTGCCTTATTTCTTGTATCAATTTTGCCTGTAGTAGTTTATCCTGGTGTAAGCACAAGTTTTAAACATTCTAATGATAGCATAAGCAGAGATCTACGAAATGGAGAGTATATATATCTGGGACCAATTAAAATATCTTCCATTAAGATATTAGTTTATGATATTTGATGATCCTCTACACATGATGTAACTATATCTTTTAGAAAGGGGATTTTCCTTCTGGTAATTATGATGAGCCACAGTGGAGGATTTCCAACATTTTACAATTTTCTTTTTGTTTTAATTAGTTTTCAGTATTGAAAAGCAACATGCTCAGTAGTTCAGGTGTATGCTGCATATTTTGGCACTCTAGCAATAGCTTATCTTCTTGCCTTTTTCTTATCTATCATGTTTTGCAAGTATTCATGAAAACTTGCTAATGCATCTTATATCAATATAGAAGCATTTGTGGCAGCTATTTATTGTTGACATTTGATATTTCTGGATGGTATTAGTAGAGAGATAGCGATGTGAAGGCAAATGGATTCAGTTTGAACTTTGAACCCACAAATGTTGTAATTGTATAGATGACACTTCCAAATGAAAACAAGTTTGGATTTCAGTTTGAACCCAAAAAATGTTGGGATTGTATAGATGACACTTTCAAGTAAAAACAATTTTGTACACTTTACAGTTGCTCATGAGTAATATTACTTGTTCATTCAACAAATTTGGTATTTTGTGAGCTTATGTGATTAGAACACGACCGTTCTCTGGGTTCCCTTTGAGTTTCCACTTGTGTTGACTTTCCTTCCTTATCTTAGGTAAACAGGATCTGTGATATTGGGAAGTACCTTGATTTAGCTGAAAAGGAAAGCCGACATTGTGTTGAACAATTCCATTTAGGAAATGGTTGAATTTCAAAAAGTCTTGCGCATTTTTTTTTGTGTGCTGAAGTTTTCAATCCACATTCTCTATCACCATAATCAAGGGATTCATTTTCTGCTGTTATTTTTAGCGCTTTTCTGATTGACAAGTCACTATTAACTCACCCTGAAAAGGGATACATTTGTATGCGAGGATACAATGACCTCCAATGCTAATTCTCTTTTCAAATCACTAGCTGCACCAGATTGCTTCCAATGTTTACCAGATGATTTATTCAAGTATTTTCAGCAACAATCTCAGAAAGTGATAGTTGTACCGATTTTTCTAGCCAGAATGAATAATGATTGTCACTTGAAGATGACTATCACTCAAAGGTTAGATTTCTCATGGGTGAAACCTGGAAGGGAGCATAGATTCTGGATTTACAAAGAACAAAAAGTCTTGATCTGCTGATCAATTCAAGTTTTCTAATGAAGAGCTCAGAGAGCAAAATTTCCAGTGAGTGAATAACTGCTATTAGTTGAAGTTGATGACTTCCCTTGCAATAAGCTCGCTGTGGATGAAATGGAGCGTGAACTGTCTTTACAAAGAAAAGGTTCTGATCTGTTGTTTTCTGGGGTCACATCCACAGTCTACAACATTAAAATTGTGGTTTTGTGTAAACTGCAAGCATAGCAGAATAGAATGACAAAAAATTCAACAAGAGCGGCAAAGATGTTTCCTGTCAAGGTCAATGGATCTGCATTGAGAATCATGCCTATAACTCCCCGATGAGCTTCCTAGTACTGTACAATGGTGGGATATTCTGTTGCCATCTAATGAATATTAGAATGAATAATTCATTGAGGGAGATAGGAAACCTGATTGGAAATTTCATAGGTCCTCCTGAGATCACTCTACAAAATAGGGGTTCGACATTATGCTTTAATATGTGAATTAATTAGAAAATTGGTTTTCAGAAATAATTGTCATGGCCGTAATTTTTTTTAAAACTTGGAACAGTCTATATGCTATGAGAATCAAAATATCTTAGTATAGGAAGGCTATCATGAACAGGGGCACCTAGCATGATTTTGCCCATCTGTCCCACAAAAGCAGACGCCAAATAATGTCATTTATGATGCAAGCACAACTTAGACTGATTAGAGAAGACTTGTTTGAAAGAAAAAACCAATGTATTTTGTCAATGTATATGATGAAAGAAGTGAACTTCCATAGGTATTTAATCCAAACATTAGGAAATAACCAACCAATAACATTAACAACTGGGCCAAATATCAGTCAGCTCATTACGTATGGATGCTAGGCTAAGTATTACACTGGTAAATAGAAATAAAGGTAGAGAGTTAAAACTTCTGTGTACAAAACTTGTCAATGTTTTATAACTCAATCGTACATCACTTGAAAGATTCAACAGGAGAAAACTGAGACCATTTCTCAGGATGTTTAGTCGCCAAATCACCATATGACTGAATAGTCTAAATAACTTGTGCCAAAAGACTCAATCATGGCTATCCTAAGGAATCATTTGAATTCAGTTCACAAATTATGGGAAAACAGTAGAAACTCTCTCCCACACAAGATACATTTGAATAATAGCATAACCACTTTTCCCTTATTCAGGTGCTCATGGGTTTGCAAAGTGATCTCAAACAGGTTTTGGAGTCTCTTGCTGCTAATATTTACTATGAAAATCCTCTTGGATCAAATGTTTAAAAATAATAATTTGTACTTATTTGACGAAAAAACCACATGAGCCAAGAATCATATGCAAGCAAAATACCTATCACACAATAGAGATTAAATACATGTAATCCTGTTTTGATTGCATAAATAATATTGGAGAGATACACAATTACAATGTATGAATGACTTGCTTTATAGAAAGGAAGAGATGCCCTAATCCTAAATCTAGAACTAAAGTAATGCAAAGTAGGAGCTAAATTATGCTCAACTACAGCTGAACTAAATCTAGAAAAGCAGTCTATAGTTGAATAATGGGCACCTAAGTTTTGACATAGTGCAACCCCCAAGTTCATTGTAGGATTATTTGTAGCCTGACATAACCATCAACTTAGGAATATGCTATGCATTGCCTTAAAAGCCTTTATCGATCCCCCAAGCGTGAAACATTTGTC
This sequence comes from Cupressus sempervirens, assembly GCA_028749045.1. NCBI lineage: Eukaryota > Viridiplantae > Streptophyta > Pinopsida > Cupressales > Cupressaceae > Cupressus > Cupressus sempervirens. The sequence continues at coordinate 323,800,344 of CM053784.1, forward strand.
AAATGCTTGAGATGAGAACATGTTAATTTGGAATCGTGAGCACCACCATTGATAGCTCTCACTTTGAATAGGCAAAAATACTTGGACAGTAGTGCCTAATGCTAGCTAGTGCACTGTCTCTTTTGCTTGGGATTTTGGGACAGTGTGTTAGCCTTGCTTTGTTCGACTTGCTTTCAATTTCAACATTTGATTGTTATGTGTCAGCCTATACTTGAAATTAGCCTTGTACCCCCCATGTAAGAGTGAGCATTAGACATTTGACAACAACTTATGCTTTGAATTCCATGTTTAAGCCTTGCTGAAACAGATACCCATCTCTGCAATTCTGAAAGCACTCATGATCTGCATACGTGTTCCATTGTTGTTTATTGTTATGTTCAAAGCTCTTTAAATGTTGTGAAACAATTGAAATAAATGAAGAATTAATAACTTGCAAGTCTCCATGGTGGTTTTTTATGATTCTTGATTAGTTCTCATATTGTGAGTTTTGATATCCTAATCCAATTCATCACGATCTGTTTCTTTTGAGCACATCATTGTTTCTTTGGTTGATCATCAATTATGTTGTTGAGGCAATATGGAATCCACTCTAACACACTTGAGTAGGGTTGCATGTTTATGTATTTGCATTTATCGTTGCTTGCCACAATCTAGACACTTACGATTGAGAGCACACTCTACACTCTGTTTACTACTTATCAAGTTGGTTATTTGTGGATGTAGGAATAGTTAAATGGGGGCTTGCTTGAGGTAAGCTCCTATGTAGCCACAACCATCTTTCCTTCTCTTTGTGCCAGTGTAGGTTCAAATACGAAGTTTGATAGTTATAAGAAGAGGCAAATATGCAAAGCTGATTGTGACAATGATTGTCAACCAAAATTTAGGGTAAAACCTTAAGAATCTAGTGCTCATGTCTTTTGCTAGTTTTGCGTGAGATTTGAATGGTGGTTGCCAAAAAGCCTCTTCATTACATCCCCCAATTCAATTCTTTGCACTTTTTGTTGTTAAGAAAATAATACCCGAAGCCTTTGTCCAACATAGACATCTCCAACTTCTGGTGCGAAAATCTAGCATGTACGTTCTTTCTATTTCTATATTTGTGTATGGCCCCCTCCTAAGGTAGGTTAGTTGTTCGATGGAAGTTGACCTATTGCTTGGTTCCCTTGGGCCAACAACTTGCAGAGGGGACCCATTTAGGGGATACAGTGACATATTGGGGCTTTTGGACCTAGTTTGATTATTTTTGGACAATTTCCTAGATTTTAAGAGTCATCCCTATTTTCTACAAATGAATGAGGAGTTAGCAGGGATGTGGCAGAGGACGTTTGGGATCATCCTAGATGTTTCTGTTAGAAATAGGTAATATTGAGAGGCGGGGGGAGGGGGTTGAATCAGTATTCTACAATCTCTTACTGTTGATATCTTCAATATTTGATCTTACTTTTGCTGTTCTTCGCATGCCTCTGATCATACATCAGAATTCACATCATATAGTTCACAAAATATGTTGCATATAATTATATCTTTCACACTAACTTCACATCATATGATCATTCCTTTATACCATTACATTTTACTAAACTTGCCCTTTCAGCTTTCAAGCTTACACATGCTTGGAAAAAACACAAAACTAATTCATGCTAACTTAGGATTAACATCTAGAATGGCATCCCTAATTGGTTAAATAATCATTTCGTAAACAAAATAATTCTTTAACTTGTAATCTTTATTTCTTTGTCATGCTCTGTTCTTCCCTGTATACTGCCTGTTTGTTAAATTGATCATAATTGTTGTCGTACTATCCTTATTATCACACACTTAGCGACATCATCATGACACTCTGTACTACCTGTCCTTAACCATGCACATGCGAAATATTACCATGTCATCCACACATAACAAAACCGTTCTTGTTCTACTGGATAACTATTTAACACTACAATTTCCCAAATATAGCTTCCTTGACTTCCTTTTCATGATCTGCTTAGTTCATACTATAATCATATTGCTGTAAATGACAACATTAGATGATTACCTTAGCCAAATTGCCAACAATATCCCCCTTTGTCATTGATGGCAACATGAGGAAAATTGGCTATGTCCAAAAAGAAACTTATCACTTCAAAGCATTTCAAAAACTATTTACAAAATTGACCTTGAAAAAAATTTCAAAACTTCAAAATTGTGGATCATCATATTAACCATCTTTCCTTATAACTTCTAAATATATTACATTACTTACATTACTCACCCTTTGACTCACATACATCTATTCTTTATCTATATAAATTTCCATACCTTTTCTCCCCCTTTGACATCAATGACAAGGATGTCAAAACTTATTTACAAGTCAAAATTTGGTTCAATACCTTTGCTTTAGGTTGATAGTCATGTCAGACAGTCATCAAAACTTGTTTGGAGACTCTTGAAGCTTTTCTTCCATGAATTTCTAATGCCTTCAGATATACTGAGAGGGGTGAAGAGTCCATAAGATGCAATCTCAACTTCATTTAAGTTTGAATAGACAAATTTCTCAAATGATGTCTTGGCCTCAAGACATTCTTCTATGTGCTGCTCCAATGTTCCAATTATTAGAGATAGATTTTCTTTGAGAAGTGATAATCTCTTTGCAATTACGTCTTTGTCCATTTCAATGAGCCTCATCTCATCATAGATCTTCTCAATTTGCATCTCAATATCCTCAATTTTTTGATTTGGTTGCTGAAGCTTACTTATCAATGCTTCAAGTTCTTCATTTTTCTTCTTCAACTCTTCATCTTTATCTTTAGTGAACCTAAATGCTAGTCTACACTTAGCATACACTGCCTTTCCTTCCTGTTCACATCTTCTCAGTTCTTTGATACACACATCAAGATTTCACAAGTCATTGCTATTGTTTTGACTTGAACATTTGTGCATCATGGTTTTCTTGTACCATTGCAGTGTCTGATAGCTTGGTGAATTATGTGTCAAATGCTTATATCACAACATTTGCTCTATCTTGGGGATCAAATTCTATATCTTTGTAGGAAAAGTTTTCTCGAGTCTTTGTGTAGCTTCCATCAAGGTGCTCCGTAGACTTTTCACTTTCCTATTCTTCTCTATAATCTTGCTGAGAGATGAGATCAGTTTAGTTTGATCATGATGCAGGAGCATCCTTGGTTGCACTGCTATCTTGCATGTTTTTAAGTTTTCCTAGTTTTTTTCAAGTTGCAATGTCTTGCATTGTCAAATTCTTAGTGGGTGTAGAGTGTTTAGTGGATGTTGAGCTTCCTGGTTGATGTCGAGTTCACAGTTGCTGCCGAGTGTTCTTTGGTTGTCGAGTTCGTGTGGTTGTTGAGTTCATGTGGTTGCTGAGTTTGTTTGGATGCCAAGTTCTTGTGGATGCCGAGTTTGTTTGGATGATCGAGTGTCAGTATTTCATGGAGTCTTTGTTTGTCGAGTTGTCTGTGTGTAGTTTCCTAATTGAGGCCAACCTTTGAATTTAATTTAGTGTTAGATATCTGTTGCGAGCCAACTTATGGCTTAGCCTAGCATTTAATATGAGAGTTTATTTAGTTATACTTGCAACAGGCCGACTTGTGGTCGTCCATGTATTTAAGAGACCTTAGTTAGAACCTTAGAAAGCGGAACTTAGAGAGAGTAAGAGTAGAATGTGAAGTTGGATCATTGAAGATTGTAATTGAATTGATACATGGTTGTAACCTAGAAGGCTTTACAGTTGGGCATGTAATAGATCTTTGAATGCATATATGAATGAAAGCATTTTCTACCTCTATCTCCCGAGTTGTTTGTATTTGTTGTTATTTCTACTATGTTGCCTCTGTGCAGGTGGTTTGAATAGTTGGGTATGCCTTTGGCCCTAGTTATTCGTACTTCCCTGCGTCAAGTGGTATTAGACTTAAGGTTCATCCTTGTGGAGAGTGGACTGTGCAAAACCCTAAGTGAATTTGGTTGTGGGGTAGTAGATCTGAGGATTTGACCTATAATTTGTAGAGGTTACAATCTTGCAGGAACCTGATTTGTAAAGATGGTTTGAAGTAGAGGAAATGTTAATAATGCAAGATTAGATACATTGAGACAATTTTCAGCCAAATTAGATGCTGTAGAGACCGCCCAAAGGAGAGGAGCACATCTTGATGATGTAAGTGAAGATGAAGCAGTAGCACCAAACCCTAATCTAGAACCTAAAGAAGATCAAGATGAAGCAAGGTTGTTGAGAGTATTGTCTAGAGCAAATTCAAAGCCTATTGTAGAAGTTGTTCCTTATGATTGGAAATTGGATACCAATGTTGTGCTAGATTGGATCCCTAAAATGGATAAGTTCTTTGAGTATGAAAATACTCCTGATAATAGGATGGTGAAGATTGTAGTTACAAGGTTGAAAGGACATGCCTCACTGTGGTGAGAGCATTTGCAAACTGATAGATAAAGGAGAGGAAAGGAGAAGATCAGAGCTTGGGTAAAAATGATGAACAAGGTAAAAAATAAATTCCTTCCTATTGATTACCAAGTTAGCTTGTCGACAAAGATGCAAAATTTAAGACTAAGAGATGTCTGTGAAGAAGCATATTGAGGAATTCTATAGATTGGACATCAAATCTGGACATGTGGATGATGATGTTGAAAAATTTGCAAGGTATCAAATGGATTAAGATATGGAATTCAAGATGAGATAAGTTTTGTGAAATTGGAAAGTGTGGAAGAAGCATACCAATTTGCCTTGAAAGCTGAGGAGATCTTGACAAAGAAGCATGAACAAAGACAAAGAGGAAGAGGTGGTAGATTCCAGAAAGGCAAAGGTAGATCTTATGGAGAAGGTGGCAGATTTGACAATTCTATGCAAGAGAAAAGGGACATCTGAATGGAAGAATGATGATAAAGGCAATACCGAATGAAAAGGTGGTGGTTCCTATCAAGGGCTACTAGTTCTTATCGAGGAAGAGGTAATTCTTATTTTAGAGGTGGTTTTCATGGTAATTGTTTTAGATGTGGTAAAGAAGGGCATAGATCCTTTGAGTGTAGTTCCTATGAAAGTGGGCAAGGTAGCATAAATGTTGTGATTCAAGGAGACACTGAGGGTTCACCAAGTGGACTTGAGGTTGGTGGAAATTTGAAGGTGGGAAGAACCTTATGCAATAAGGGAAGTGATGAGGAACTTGTCCCGAGGAGAAGTCTTTTCAAAACCAGATGTAAAATGGCTAGAAAATATTGCAAGGTAATCATTGACAGTGGAAGTTCAAATTTGGCATCAGAAGAGTTGGTTACAAAGTTGCAATTGCAGATGTTGAAGCATCCTATACCCTATCATGTTTCATGGATCAAGGATGAGCATAAGATATTGGTAAGTGAGCAATGTATTGTGAAGTTCAAGATCAAACATTATTTTGATGAAGTTTTGTGTGATATTATATCTATGGATTGTTGTCATATTCTGTTGGGTAGACCTTGACAATATGATAGATATGCTATAGATGATGAAAGATTGAATCAATATACTCTTTGGGTGAATGGGAAGAAGAAGCAAATATTGCTGCCTTTGATTGAAAGTCTAGATGAGGTTAATTGTACTATTGTGAGAATTTGCATGATTAATGAGAAACAATTTGAAAAGAAAATGAAAAAGAATCAAGTATGTTTTGCTATAATTCCTAGCAACCAAGTTGTGCCACTAGCAACTGAGTACAAAAAACAATGGTGATCGAGCAATAGAAATTGATAGAAGCCAAGTACCAACAGAAATTAAAAATTTGCTAAATGAATACAAGAATATTGTTGCAAAAGATATACTTGATGGTTTACCTCCAATGAGAAGTATAAGTCATTGTATGGATCTGATTCTTAGAGCTAGTTTTCCGAATAAAGCACCATATAGATTAACAACTACAGAGAATGAAAATCTTAACAGACAAGTGCATGAGTTGTTGTAGAAAGGTTTGACCATCGAGAGTTCGAGTCCATGTGCTGTACCTATCGTATTAGCACCTAAAAAGAATGGAGAATGAAGAATGTGTATTGATTCCAGAGCTATTAACAAGATCATAGTGAAATATAGATTTCCTATGTTGAGGATGGATGACATAATGGATTGTTTGAGTGGAGCAGAGGATGGATGACATAATGGATTGTTTGAGTGGATCAAAGTATTTTATCAAGATTGATTTAAGGAGTGGCTATCATCAGATCAGAATCAGAGAAGGTGATGAGTGGAAGATTTCTTTTAAGACAAAAGATGGTTTGTATGAATGGTTGGTTATGCCTCTTGGTTTGACTAATGCACCTGATACTTTTATGAGGTTGATGAATGAAGTTTTGAAAATATTCTTGGGTAAGTTTGTGATTGTTTATTTGGATGACATTCTGATATTCAATAAGACTAAGGAAGAACATCTTGAGCATGTTAGACAAGTATTGTAAAGATTGAAAGAGGATAAGTTGATGATTAATCTAAGAAAGTGTTCTTTTGTGCAAGAAGAGATTTTGTATTTGAGATTTGTGATTTCAGTTGATGGTTTGAAGATGGATCCTGAGAGGGTAAAAGCAATTTTGGAATGGCCTACACTTGAGAATGTGGTTGAGGTAAGATCATTTAATGGTTTGGCTAGTTTTTACAGAAAATTCATAAGAAATTTTAGTTTTATTTGTAATGCTATGACTGAGGCAATGAGATGAGATAAAAATGAATTCAAGTGGACACATGGAGCTAATAAGAGTTTTGGGACTTTGAAATAAAAGGTTGCTAAATTGCCTATACTGGCTTTGCTTCATTTTAATAAGGTATTTCAAGTTGAATGTGATGTAAGTGGTAGTGCAATAGGAGCTGTATTGAGTCAAGAAGGTAAACCTGTTGCTTTCTTTAGTGAAAAATTGAATGATGCAAAAATGAAATATTTTGTATATGATCTAGAATTTTATGCTATTGTTCAAGCCTTGAAGAAGTGGAGACATTATTTGATTCCTAATGAGTTTGTGTTGTATATTGATCATAAAGCTTTATAGTACTTGGGAAGTCAACATAAATTGAATCAGAGACATATGAAGTGGGTTGAGTATTTGCATAATTTTACATTTGTGATTAAGTATAAGAGTAGAGTTACTAACAGAGTTGCTAATGCATTGAGTAGAGGACGTTCTTTGTTGATTAAAATGAAGGTTGAAGTTCTTGGTTTTGATGACATGAAAAAATTGTATGATACTAACCCTAATTTTTCTGAGGCGTGGAGAGAGTGCAGAGCACCGAATCTAACATATCACATAAGCAAGTATGATGAATATTGCATTCAAGAAGGTATGTTATTCAAAGGAATTCAGTTGTGTATCCATCGAAGTTCCATGAGAGTTAATTTGATTAAGGAAAAGCAAAGTGGTGGATTGGTTGGATATTTTGAAATTGATAAGACATTGAGTTTGCTGAAGGATAGATATTACTGGCCACAAATGTATAAAGGTGTTCAAAAATTTGTAAGGAGTTGTGGAGTTTGCTAAGTTGCAAAAGGAGTAAGTCAGAATACTGGTTTATACACACCTATTACTGTTCCTAAGAAACCTTGGAGTGACAGTGGTATGAAATTTGTTCTTGGATTGCCTAAAACAATGAAGGGGTATGATTCTGTATTTGTTGTTGTGGATAGATTTTCTAAGATGGCTCATTTTATACCTTCTACGAAGACATCTGACGCTAAGCACGTTGCTAAAATTTTCTTCAAAGAAATTGTAAGATTGCATGGATTACCAATAAGTATTATTTTTGACAGAGACAGTAAGTTTGTTGGTTATTTTTGGAAGACTTTGTGGAAGAAGATGGGTACTGAGTTGAAGTTTAGTTCTACTTTCTATTCATAGATAGATAGATAGACAGAGGTTGTGAATAGAAGCTTGGGTAATTTACCGAGATGTTTAGTTGGAGAGAAGCCAAGTAATTGAGATTTAGAATTAGCACAAGCTGATTTTGCATATAATAATTTTGTGAATAGGAGCACATGAAAGACACCTTTTGAAATTGTTACATAAATTCAACCTATAGGAGTATCAAATTTGAGAGATGTTGCTGGTGAAGAGAAGAGAAGTGCTGCAGGGGAAGAATTTGTTGATTTTATGGAGTCTTTGCAGAAGGAAGTAAAATTGAGAATAAACATAGTAATTAGAAGTATAAGGAGACTACAAAAAGGTCTAGAAGACATCATGTTTTTGACATTGGTGATGAGGTGATGGTTCATTTGAAGAAAGAAAGATTTCCCGTTGGAACATACAGTAAGCTAAAAATGAAGAAGTTTGGATCTTATAAGATCTTGAAGAAGTTTGACAGTGGTTATGCATATGAAGTTGAGTTACCTAACGACATGGATATATCTTCTATATTCAATATTGCCGATTTATACAAATATCATGTGTTAGATGATTATCCTAAGAAGAAGGTTGAAGAAGTTGAACAAGTACTAAGGCAAAGAGTTGGTAAGAGCACGAGAGGGAAAGACTACTATGAGTATTTGGTAAAATGGAAAAACAAACCTAGTGAAGATGTTACATGGATTTCTCAATCTGAATTGGATTTAGCTCCGGTTGTGACACTTGCATGATTCAAGAGAATCATTTCTTTCTACTGTAGTTGTCTGATGTAGGAGCATCTTGGGTTGCACTACTATCCTGCACGTTTTTTTAGTTTTCCTAGTTTCTGCTGAGTTCCAATGTCTTGCATGGCTGAGTTCTTAGTGGGTGCTGAGCATTTAGTGCATGCTGAGCTTCCTGGTTGATGCCTAGTTCACAATTGCTGCCCAGTTTTATTTGGTTGCTGAGTCATCCTTTGGGTGTTGAGTTTGTGTGGTTACCAAGTTCGTGTGGATCCTAAGTTTGTTTGATGACTGAGTGTCAGTATTTCGTGGAACCTTCGTTTGCCAAGTTGTCTATGTGTCATTTCCTGATTGAGGCCAACCTTTTCATTTAATTTAGTGTTAGATATCTGTTGCGAGCTGACTTATGGCTTAGCCTAGAATTTAATATGAAGGTTTATTTAGTTATATTTGCAACAGGCCAACTTGTGGCTGTGCATGTATTTAAGAGACCTTGGTTAGAACCTTAGAAAATGGAATTTAGAGAGAGAGAGTAGGAGCAAAATGTGAAGTTGGATCATCGAAGATTGTAATTGAATTGATAAATGGTCATAATCCAGAAATCCTTGTAGTTGGGCATGTAATAGATCTTTGAATGCATATATGAATGAAGACATTTTCTTCCTCTACCTCTCGAGTTGTTTGTATTTGTTTTTATTTCCATTGTGTTGACTCTGTGCAAGCAGTTTGAATAGCTGGGTGTGCCTTTGGCCCTAGTTATTCATACTTCCCTACGTTAGATCATCATCATCTGTCCCTTTCAATGTTGCTAATGAAATAGGTGTCCTAAAAGAACTAGATATAGTTACCTTTTTCACATCTTCTTGTCCTCTATCAGTTTCTTCTTTCTTTATTCTTCCTTCTCTTCTTCTACCTTCTTCTTCTTCTCTTCCTCTTCTTCCTTTCTCTTTTTCTCTTCTTCAACCTTCTTCTTCTCTTCCTCTTCTTCCTTTCTCTTTTTCTCCTCCTCTTGCCTTTTTTCCTTCTCTTGCTTTTTCTTCTCCTCTACTTTCCTTGCTTCCTTTTCCTTTCTTCTTCCTCCCTTTTCTCCTCAAGTTCTTTCTTCTTTCTCTCCTCATCCTATCTTCTTGTCTTTTCCTCTTTCTCTTTTTGCTTATTTTCTTCCTTATCATCATCATAATTGGTGTAGCTAACCAAATTGTCAACAATATTCGTTCCATAATCCTTAAAAGCATTTTCCTGCTCATCAATAGTTATTTGAGTACTACCCACTTGCATGGTTTCAATAGCAATTGTGATCCATGGAGATGTTATTGGCATCTTGGTGTCCTTTTCTTTCTTTTTTGCTAGTGTTGGTACAACATGCTCAATAGTCATAGGGATTGCTCCCCCTTTCTCTACACCCTGCTTAGAAAAATTGGGTACAAAGGTCATATACTTAGCAATAGCATGCTTGGTCTCTTTGTTCACTTCCTCATATTTACCTCCCATTAATAAAATGGCTCTCCTTTTATTCCTTAGCAAGGGCTCAATTCCATTCATTATTCTTCTCATATCTTCATCATCATTTACCTCACAAAGCTTTTTAATTTGGTTCTCCTTAATTCATCCACCCTCATCTATAACTCTCCTTTTTCTATTTATAAGCCTAATATACAAATCTTGTGGAATACTCTTTTGAATGCGTTCAAGTCTTTTATTTATCAAAATAATGTTTTTGACTACTACATCTTCTAGTTGTAATCTATCCATTTTACTGTACAAGTTGTAATACTTATTCAATTGAAAAAAATTATCATTGTAAATTATCTCAACATTAAGATTTTCTATCTTTTGTTTCCAAGATATTCTACTTGAGATATTCTTTGACACTATCTCAACTCTCTCTACTTGTCTTCTTGTTCTTCATACTCTTCCTCATCAAATTCAGACTCAATCATTTGTAGTGACTTCCTCCTCTTTCCTAGTGCACTAGATTGTTGTTTCATTCTTTTCTTTCATGGGGACTTAGTAAGTTTTGACTTAGTTTTAGAAAGTCTTTCAGACTTCCTTGTAACAGACTTGTCTTCAATTATTGTTACCTCTTCTTCATCTTGCCTTTTCTGAATGGGTTGCACAACTGTGGGTTGCACTTGTGCTACTGTTGCATAAGGTGCACTAGAGATCTGTGTGGAGGGTCCAACCACTGTGACTCCCTTTGTTGGTCCTACTACCGCAGTAGGCATAGATGAAAGAATCTCAGTTTGACCACTTGCCTTCATCTCCAAGGCAATTTCTTTAGCTTCCTCAAATTCCTTTCTGGTCATATCAATCTCTTTTAGGATTGCTTGAATCTTCTTCTCTACATCCTTCATAATATCATGTCTATATAGTTCACAATTTATTAAGTATAGCTACCTTGACTTCCTTTTCATGATCTGCTCAATTAATACTAAATTCATGTTGCCATAAATGACAACATCAGATGATTACCTTAGCCAAAATGCCAACAATTTGTAGTACAATTCAATTTTTTTAGGAGAGTTCATAAATTCTAGGGATAAACTACCAGTTAGCTGACAATGACCAGACAAAAACAAAGGACCACCATCTTCGGACAACTCAGATTGTAGGCCTGACCAGTGAAATATGAATTTAATAAATTTTATAGTTTGGAGGATTAATAAAACATTAATAAAGTGATTATTGTATTTCACTTGATCATACAATTATTTATAATAAACTGAGACCAAATCCTTAGGCAACAATCACTTAATATTAAATTTTGACTATAAGGGGGACTTTAAAGCATGGAAAATAACCCCTAAAGATGGCTGACTACCAGGGGTAGAGAAATTTGATAAATGAAAGCAATTTTAATGTTATTTGTTTTTTGAGGAAATCTTAACCAGGTTCAAACTTAGGTTGAGAAGGAAATTTTTGATAAAAGGGAGGGATGGAAAAATATTTGGTTATTTCTAGAAGGATTTTATTTTGAATGCGGTTGTGAAAGAAGCTTGATACAAGGGTTTCTGATCCGAAATACTCTATTTGGTAATGGAAACTTCGAAATAGAAATATGCGTGTAGATGAGATTATATCATTCGAGGGTGAATTGCAAGAAGATGCACTAACATACCAAAATTTGGAGGACAATATATTCAAACTAACCAATTATAGAGTGAATGATTCATTTGCAAATCATAGGGTTCCCTTAAATTTGTAGATTGACCATTATCTTTATTGCTGGTAATTGTTCCAATCCTTCATAGGCCCAAAAATTTTAGGAATAGCAATAGATGATTGAGAGATAGTTCACAAATTTGAAATTTACCAATTTATTGATATCTTTAGGTCGATTGGGTAATACAAAAATGATAGAGTTCGAATTCAGAGGGAAAAAAAAATTGTGAATAGGGAAATCACCAGCTAGAGGAAACATTAGGTTAGGTCTTTGATCTAGGCATGGAATGCCCAAATTTATTCTTTTTTTCAAATACATTTTTTAATTTTCAAGGAGGCTATGTAGTAAGCATTAGTAGCTTGATAGAAGTCATCAACCCATAATCATTAGTTTTGAATAAACAAATTAGTGTTGTATCAACCTAGTACAATTTATTGAGTTCATCATTTGTTGCAAGTTACATTATTTTGTCACAATATCAGTTTTAAATAGAATTTGGTGTTATTTCTACAATTGGTGCATTGGTTTTCAAATTTGATTGCTACAGACTAGGTAGCTTGGATTTATTTTTAGAAGAAAGTCTTGTTCCAATGTGTTGTAGAGAGAAGATCAATGCGAGTTAATCAACTAGTTAGTCTAAGATCACTTTTAACACAACACAAATCTGATAGATTCAAATCCTAATTTATGAAGAAAAACTAATTAACTTTAATAAAAATGACATACATTTGTATCATGCTTTAATGACATTCCATGAAAGTGAACCTCACACCTTTAAGAAAGCTAATAGAGATAAGAAGTGGAGGGATGCAATGAAATTATAATATGACACTATAATTAAAACAAGAGTTAGGGTTTCATTCCTCCAAAAAGAAATATTGTTTTGTTAGTGACTTTACACTGTCAAATACAACTGTTATGGTGAAACATATAGGTACAACATAAGGTTTTCTATTTATTATAGTATATATTTAGTAATTTTTTAATGACCAATCTTCTTAGCCTTAACTAACTTATAGTAAATCATTAAACACTTAGTTATTTTACATATTCACATGTAAGGAGTTTATAGTCATAACATATTTGATCAAATTCTTTTGAAATGCTTTTACTAATAGAAGGAAAGAAATATCACTAATTATTTGAAACACTAGATTATTGTTGTACGTAACTAAAAAAAATACATTAATAATCTAAATATTTACATAATCCAATTGAACTCATAGGACATGATATGATAGTAAGGTACCCACTAATTGAAATAAGATAAGAATGCATATTCGTTTTGTCTTTAGCAATTATGGACATTTGGTGTTGAGGAGAAGCATTGTCAGAGGCTTAACCTTCCAATCACATACCTAGTATATTACCATCTCACTCTCAACCAAGAATGGCCCTTCCGTGCATGGAATAAGGCACAAGAACACCATTTGCTCTTGCCACTGAGCATCCTAATGTTAGAGTGTCAATTATACAACCAACTAGGTTGTCGATTCCTTCCATCAACCTCTCCATTCAATTGCAAGATATCCTGACCTCTAGTGATCACAACAAGATCATTTGCCACTAATCCTACCTTGGCCACATATCTACATGGATACTATGTGCCCGATCACTCACTACTCTACTTGAAAACAAGACTATACCCTCTACCCACCATGAGGGAACTAGTTTATAGATTAAATTCTTGTTTTCTTTTAATGCTTATTATATCATTGATTCATCTTTCTTGCAAGAGATATTCTATAATCCATGGTTTTCAATCTACACCTCTCATCTTGACCATGCTTGGTCATCTTGGATGATCCTAGGTATGGTTGTCCACTATTCATGAATAGTTTAGACTATCTTTACAATATTATAATCTCTGCCCAAACATGGTATTTTATGGATGCTAAGATAATATTCACAGCTTACAAGAATTTAGCTTTAGATTGTAATGGCACTTCTCTTGTCTTATAGTGTCATGCCTAAGTACAATAGCATATAGATTTTGGCTATGTTTAAAATTTTGGAAAGGAGTATTTACAATAAGATCAAGAAATAATATATAAACTATTGATTTTGGTATCGGCTGAGAACTCTACTGGATGAATTAGACATTACATATACAATCAAACCATATTTACACCAAGCCGATAATGCTTAAGGATCAAACATTAATAACATATACAATGTGGCCTTATTATCATCAGGCTGAAAAAATGAGAAAAATTAAGAATCAAACATTAATAACATATATGATATGGGCTTATTATGATCATGCCAAAAATGCTTAAGAAAGGATGCAATGGAAACATTAAGGAAGAAAGAGATAGAAGGTACAGGTTGGCATTTTGAAATGTAAACTATGAGCAACCGGCTTCAAAATTTATTATACTATTCCCAGAACTCCAATGCGTCTCTTTAAAATATAATGCCAACATTTTGCAGTTGTGGCTATACCAAGAACCAAGTTGTGGCTATACCAACAACCAAGAGATTGAATTTTGCTGTTGGATCTACGATGAGCATATATGAAAATAATATATCTTATGTAGCTGAGAACATGTAAATCCTACTGTAGATATAATGTTGAGAGGTTATGGAGAAGAAGAATGCAAGCTTGAGTGGTGAGAGAATATATAGTTAATGCTCAATTCTTGGCCATATTCTTGTCTAAACAAGAGTTAAATTCTTGGCAACATGAAAAGGTGGTGAAAATTACAATCTTGAAATAAGTTTCAAGGGTCGAAAAATAATAATGAAAGAGATGTAGCTGATAGACCCCAAGATAAATTTAATGCCATAAGATGGAAAAAATAATAAAGTCCTTCCCATGGTTTATAATATTAGTACCTATATTATTCATGTATGTTTGCACGTGTTATATATATGTATGTATCTATATATGTATATATGTATCTATCTATATGTACACACAAACACATTATGCATATACACATTATATCTCAAATATATGTATTATGACACACATCATATTTTAAATATATGTATACATACATATAAATGTATATAACATGTACAAATGTACTTAAATACCGGTATTATTATAGTAGACGATGTCTGTCATTACAAGAAGGATTGGATATCATCCAAAATCTTGATTGAAAGGTAACAATTGCTTCATTTATTTTTCAAGTGAATATTTTGTATCTTTAATCTTAACAACTTAGTAAAATTATGATGAACACTTGGTATATCCTTGTTTCCCAATCCTCTTTGCCACGACGATGGTGATTTAGGCCCATACCTAATGGTTGAGTGAGGTTGGTGCCCTCATACTCTATCCCCTCTTTGGCAATGCTTCTCCTCCTTCTATCACGCTTTTGCAGAAAGAGTAACATGGTGAAAGCATACATCTTTCAAGGGAAGTCTAGTTAACATAACTAATAACTAACTTGATTAACCATCAGTTAATATTATAACGACTAACCATATTTTCCATTCCACAAGAATATAATAGATAACCAAAATTCCCATTTGCATGAAATCAATCCACTAACTAATTTAGCCAACCATTTCAAATTATATTTAAAATATCAATAATTATAAAAAATGGGGATGTAACATACCCCATGCTTCAATTGCTATTTTTTATTTTGCTTTTGAAATCCTTACTATTATTCCCCTTGAAATATGGTTTGTTTGACTTAAGGATCTTGAAATTCTTTTTATTAGCCACTAGTTCAGAACTAGATGAACTCTAGTTGGCCTTTCTCTTATTATTGTGGATGGAATCATTGTTGTTTACCTTTTGTTCTTCTCAGATGGCCTTCTAAAGGGCCTCCTCCATGGTTCTAGGTGCTTACACATCTAACACAAGGATGAGAGGGAAAAGGATAGAGTCCAATCACCTAACAACTTGCCAAGAGCACACATGGAATCAAACACACATTTAGCAACAAGATCAACTCAATTCATGAATAGATTTACAGATTGATGATACAATTAACATCCAACATGCCCGATTGTGAGGCCTTTCGGCTTGTAGCCAATACAAGAAATTACAAATAGAGAGCTAGAATATTGTCTTCTTTATCTTCCATCTATTCTCTACCATTTTCTTTCCTCCCATCCCTATCCTCTAAAGCTAATCCAAGTTCTTATATAGTCAACAAGACCAGTATTTGGTCTGTCAAGCATTAATTACAATATTGGTCCTGCCTTGGAGGAGTAAACCATAAGCCAAGCAATGTGCATCAACTATTCATACTATTAAGGATAGGTCTTCACATGAGCAAGTAGTGAGCTCTTGACTACACAATATGCCACATGATCATAGGAAACCATGTTGTAAGAAATAACACACCATGCTGGATAAAATCACATGAAATATAGGTCGAAGAAATCAAAACATAACTCGAAGCATATGGTACATTAAATTATGTGCTCTTAGGGTAAGGATCCAAAATAGGTTTCGAATAAGATGGCAACTTTGCACAATCGAAAACCATAAGAAGCAATGTCTACTTCATGAACAACAAGCAGATACAAAAAATAAATAAATGTTTCTGGTTGATGCAAGATTTCTCATTGACCCAAGATGCTCCTACATCAAACACCTAAGGTACTTGTAAAGAACTGAGGTCCACATTAGGAAACTATGATTCTCTGACCTAAATCATAAAGGTCCAATTCAAATTGTGTTATCCATGAACTATCTTCAACTAGTTTATCCTTCTATTGAACAATGCATTCCATGTAGTTTTTTCCTTTGGCACTCTTACTTATTCTGCTATCCAAAACCTTCTTAATGCTATCAATCTTTCTCTTGGGATAATCTAGGTTAACTTTAAATTCCTCATCTGATTCAAAATACTAAAAGATATTGGCAATAATGAATATTGGTGAAATATCCACATCCTCTAGCAATCAAACTTCAAAATTACTTCTACTGTCAAACTTTCCCAAGATCTTACAAGGACCAATCTTCTTCATTTTTGGCTTACTATAGGTACCAACTGGGAATTTGATCTTCTTCAAGTGAACCATAACCTCATCACCAAATTCAAAAATTTTATGTCTTCTTCCTTTATCTTCCCTCTATTTATACTCTTGATTACTCATTTTCAGATTCTTCTTTACTTCCTCATTTAGAGCCTTTATGAGATCTGTAAATCCCTCTTCTTCAACATTTCTCTTTATCTTAGTACTCAAATCCCTCAATTTAGTGGTTCCCTTAGGACACACTCCATGTATAATCTCAAAAGTTGTTAGTACTTTTATTCATAGAATATTTTGTATGCAAACTCTTCTTGTGCCAAAATTAAATTCCAATTAGCAGGCTTATCTCTAACCAAACATCTTAGTAAATTACCCAAACTCCTATTCACAACTTTAGTTTGTCCATCAGTTTGTGGATGAAATGTAGAAATAAACTTAAGCTTAGCATCCAATTTCTTCCAAAGTGTCTTACATAGATAGCTAGTAAACTTAGTATCCCCATTTGAAACAATAGTCTTAGGCAACCTATGCAATATCACCACTTCTTTAAAGAATAACTCAACTACATGTACTGCATCAAATGTCTTCTTACAAGGTATGGAATGAGCCATTTTAGAATATCCGTCAACCACCAAAAGAATATAATCATTATCTCTCTGAGGTCTAGGTAAGCCAAGCACAAATTCCAATATACTAATATCATACTAAGGTTTACTTGGTACAAGCAATGGTGAATACAAACCTAAATTCTGATTAGTTCCTTTTTCTGTTTGACAGATTCTGCAACTCTTAACCATTTTCTACACATCCTTATATATCCGAGGTTATCAATATCCATGAGAGATCATCTTTTCTATTATTTCAATCCCAAAATGTCGAGCAAGACCACCATTATGTTTCTCCTTTATGATGTTATCTCTCATAGATCCTCTATGTGTTCACAACTGGATTCCCTTAAATAACATATCTTTCTGAATGAAATAATCAGTTCACTTATCTTGTTTACTTATCATCTAGTTCATACAATCTTTCCAAGGTTATGCAAAAATTGGATCAATTTCATATAAATGTTTCAAATCATTAAAACCAAGTACCTCAACTCTAATTTTTGTCAATAAATTTCTTTTTTGCTCAAAGCATCAACAACTTTCATAGGCTATCCACTCTTATGTTTCAACACAAAGCAAAAATTCTGTAAATACTCTACCCACTTCATGTAATGTCCCTACTTCCGGCAAGCTTGGAAAATTTTGGAACAATGTTCTTTAACTTGGATACCCAAAGAGTTCATTTGATTTGGAAGCACACATTCTATTCTTTAGATTTCCATGAGGAATAGATTAAAAAAAATCTTCTTAATTATAATAACTTCATGTTCCTATATCTGCATTTATATTCGGATGTATGTTCTTCTAAGACTGATTGGTCATGTCTTCCTTCTTTGCAACTCCTATGTCTTTATATATGTTCTAGTAGTCCTCAAATATATTTCTTCTTTCTTTGGTATCACGTGGAATGAACAAGTCTATCATATTATTTGTGATTGTTGAGTATGAGAAAGGTCATGAATTTCATATTACTGTTGGCTTGCAGATTTCTCGTCTCACAAATATTTTATTAGTATGACTATACATCTCTATTCGTATAGCTGACGTCATTCCTTTATACTTAGCATACCCTCTTCCATTGTGGTGTTAATACTGTGACTAAAACTTGATGCTGTAATCCTGAAACACTGTTCTGCTGTAATATACTGAACGTTGGCATTATTAATATCAAAGGCAAACATTATTTGGGCCCTCTTCTTCTATCGTTGCAATCAGTGTTTGATCCCCTGTCAATTCTTACTGTATCATAAACATGCAGATGTTTATATTATATTCAATTTGATTTGGAGAATATTTGCTGGGACTATTTATTTCACTGACTAGATTAGACTCTGTTGCTGTCTATTGGATTAGATATGATGTATGGTTCCTTCTTGTGTATAAATATCACCTTCCCTCCAAGTATGTATGCCTGTAATGAAATTCCATATTTGATATTGTATTACAGTAATTCCTAAATCAATATTTCATTTTGCTGACAGTTCATCTTTCTTTATTTTTATTTCTCTCCAATGCCCATTCCTCTTTCACCATTGTTGATTGGACAACAATTGGTTCGATTCCTTATCATCACTGGTCTTTTTCTTTTTATTTCGTTTAAGTTCTATTATTCCTTTTACCTTTATTATAATTGTCGTTGTTTGGTGTGTATGCTGGATGTCTGTGCGATTGTATCTCCTCTTTGATTGTAAATGTATGTGTTTTTCCTCTGATATTTCTGGTCACTGAGTCCTTTCTTCTTTTCTTCAGTTTATGAATGTGAATCTCCTCTATCCTCGGTTTACGCATTCTTCAATGATACAAGTAACCGTCTTTTTGCAGACGTGTGTTTGTTCATAGAGTAATCTTCTCCATAGCTCTTAAGGGTAAATGACTTCCTTTCTTTTTTGTAATTCCCCTTCATGAGTCCAGCGGCTCTTTTGTCCACTATATAGCGCTGCCCAGATATTCTCCTCTATTTACGCTGGCTGGTCTCTTGGTCCGCTCTGTCCATATTTCTCTGCCGTCTGCTCTGTGTGAACCTGAATGTCCACCCCCCGCCCCCCTTTTCCTTTCTCTATTTCAGTCGCATCTTGTATCCTATGCGTGGACTGAGGAGGCGTGTCTTATATGATTAATCGCAACTCTTTTTAGTTAGTTAAGATTTGCTAAAGATCAAATATTACTAATTAGCTGTTAAATTTTTAGTCAATAGTTTGACAATGCACATATTAATTCAATCTTACTATCGAGTTTATAAGGCTCTAGACCCTAATGTTAGTACGCATGCACATAAACTCTCTAGTCTTTATTTGTAAGTGACCTTATTATTATTTATTTACCTCTTCTTATTATCCACAATATATTTATGATATATTATTAATTGCATATCATTATTTTATTCTTAAGAATATTACTATTTATTATAATGCTTATTATATCATATTTATTTATTATATCATATTTATCAATGATATATTATGTTACTTATATTATAATTTATTTATTTTAAGGTTAGTTTTCTTTCCATTAACATATCACTTTCATATATATATTATTATAATTAATATTTGTATTAGATGTTTTATATTTAATAATTACTATATTTAACATAAACACATTTTTGATTAAATATTTTATAATATTTATCATAGTAATATTATCATTATATAATTTAGATTATTATAATGATAATATTGATTTACTAAATTATATATTTATTTATTTCTAATTTATTATCTTATATTTAACTATATTATTATTAAAATCCACCTTAGAAAAGGGGACATTACACTTCATGTGTCTCTAATTCAACTTGTTCTGACTTTCCAAATGATGCAAGCCTTTATGGGCAGTGTACACCACAAAATCCTCAGGCATCAAACAATGTCTCAATTTCTTCAAAGCTTAAACAATAACATAAGATTCCTTATCATAAATTGAATACCTTCTCTTAGCATAATTCAACTTCTCATTGTAGAAAGCTATAGGTCTTCCTTCTTGACTCAAAACTACTCCAGTGACACTTCCACTACCATCACAATCAACTTGAAAAACCTTAGCAAAAGAAGGAAAAACAAGTGTCGGTAATTTTTCCACCTTTTGTTTCAATGTTTCAAAACTCTAATTTTCTCCATATGTCCACTTGAAATCATTTTTATTTCCTCTCATTGTTTCTATCATGGCATTACATACTGAAGGGAAATTCTTGATGAAATTCCTATACCAACTTGTGAATCCATGAAATGTTGTAACTTCTCTAGAATTCTTATGTGTAGGAAAATCAAGAATAACTCTTACCTTTTCACGATTCATATTCAAACCATTAACAAAAATTACAAAACCAAAGTACACAATCTCTTTCTTCATTAATGAACATTTCTTCAAATTAATGAGTAATTTTTCTTCCTTTAATCTCTATAACACTTGTTGATATGTTCAAGGTGATCTTCCCTAGTCTTATTGAATATCAAAATCTCATCAAGATATACAATTACAAATTTACCCAAGAATTTTTTAAAAACCTCATTCACTAGCCTCATGAAAGTACTAAGTGCATTGGTTTAACCAAAAGGCATAACCGACCACTCATACAAACCTTCATTAGTCTTAAAAGAAGTTTTCCGTTCATCCTCTTCTCGGATTTTGATATGATGATATCCACACTTGAATAAATATTGGTAAAATATTTTTCTCTGCTCAAAAAATTCATTATGTCATCCATCCTAGGCAATGTGAATCTATAATTTACTATTTATTTTGTTTATCCATTCTTTTTAGGTGCAAATACAATAGGTACAATACACAGACTCAAAATTTATTTGATTAAACCTTTATCAAGCAATTCTTGCACTTGCCTATTCAATTCCTTATTTTTAGTAGGTGTTAGCCTATGAGGTGATTTACTAGGCAAACTAGCTCCAGGTATCAAATCCATACAATGAATAATACTTCTTATAGGAGGAAAACCATCAAGTACATTATTAGAAATAATATCTTGAAATTTTATCAACAAAGATTCAATCTCAAATGCATGCTCAAATTCACCTTATCTTTCAATCTTTCTAGGAATCAAGGAAAAACAAACATTCTTTTCCTTCACATCCTTGACAAAATGATTTCCTTCAACCAAACATACTCTTACTATGGTACAATGATTCTCATCAAGTTTCTCTACAAAAGGAAATAATATTTGTTTCTTCCCATCAACCCAAATAGTACACTGATTCAATCTACCATCATGCAAAGCTTGTCCATCATATTGCCAAGGTCTACCTAACAGAAGATGAAAATAATCCACATGCATAATATCACACAAAACTTCATCATAATAATTTCCAATCTTGAATTTAACAAGGTATTGTTCACTTACTAGTAATTTATGCTCCTTCTCGATCCACACAACATGATAAGTGTATCCCCACTTTTGCTTTCTAATCTACTGACAAAAGTGAGTTTTTTTTTAGATGAGGTCAGTCTCTTTCCCAAAATGTTTTGAGTCTAAGTATAGATTCCTATAGGTTAGGCGGCCTTTATCAGATTTTCCCAATACACCTTCTCTTCCTCCATAGCTGGGTGGGTTATTGTTTTTATCTTGTAATTTGTCAAGTAAGTTTAGTACCCAATCTTTTAGAGATCAATTTTCACTCATTGCAGATGAAGCATGCTTTTGAAGGTTCTCTAAAACTCACATGTCTTCACGAAACTAGCTTGCAACATATCAATGATTGATAAAACACATTGGCAAAAAATTTTATGTTGCCTTCTCCATGACGGGTTTCCAACCCATGAAGGTGATTCTCTGCGAGGGCTCATTTGGTGACATATCTAGCTTAAAAATATTCAAAGGGTGTAGCTTTTAAGGAAAATAGAAGTTTGAAATTGGGATCAGACCCCTAAACATGATTTGGATTCATTATTGTCCAAATACTAAGCCTTGTGGAAAATCTCTCTTTGCTAGGTTTGCAACCCATAAAGGTGATTTTCTGTGAAATGGATATAAGTGAAATAGAGGAAATAGAGGTTTCTAAGTGAAATCCAAATGGGTCCATCATCCTTTATTAAATATTTTTGAAAGTCAAAAAACATAGTTGTAAAAGATTCAACCAATAAGGAAGAGTTGGTGGAGAAATGAAAATTGCCTTCTCTTCGGTGGGTTTCCAACCCATGCAGGCAATTTTCCAACAAAGCATAGAAATCAAGTCAATAGGTAAAATTTGGCCCTTGTACTAGATCTAGTATATATAAAAATGACATTGGAATATAATGAACCATTGTAGATGGAACATATGGTTAGGATCCACTTGGCAAATTTTCATCAATGGAGTACCCCAGAGGAAACTTTCTGAAACTTAAAGGAAACTAGAAAAGTAAATAATGTGTTTATGAAAAGTTACCATTATATTTGACAGAACAGTGAAAAGACTTTCAAATGTCTATTGAGCCTTCACATTTACTCTTTAACAGGTATTTCCTTAAATTGCACTCGTGTGGTGCAAATTTTGAAGTACACTAGATGAATTGGGGCCCTTGTATAAATGTTCACAAGAAGTTGAATGAATTAACTTGTTTCCTTGATTTCTCATTTTGCCAATACGCGTAACATCCAAAGGCTAGTATTTGTAGTTTTTGTTGTCTTATTCTTTTTCAATTTGAATTCTCATTCATAAGCTATGGCCACTAAGTTTGTAGGGTTTTGATGGTTTGACTGGGATCAAGTCTCAGTTGCATAATTTCATAGACACATCCCTTTGTTTTTATGATATGGAAAACTTCCAAATGAGGGTAAAATCTAAATGCATTCATCCTATTACTGGGAAGCTTTGAGGATATGGTTTGGTCAAAGCTGCCAGTTTCCTAGTTGTAGTTTAAGCTCCAAAACTTATTTATGAATGTATTGACCACTACAATCCGAAAACCAAGCAGATAGTTTTGCTTGATGACATTATATTTCTCTGAATCAATAAACAAATAGTGGTGAATTACCTATGAGTACCAGAACATGAGGAGTTTTTTGACCTAACCGTCGAAGGGGTTGTTTCAGAATTCTATACAAAAAAGATGATTTGGAGGAAGGAGATCATGCAAACATGGATCTAGAAGCCATAGAGTGATAAGAGAAAAATCCCCAACACTTTGCTCGAAACCAACCTCAAGTCGAAGATAATAAACATTTTAGTTCTACTACATAGATTGAGAGGTGAAGTAGAAGCCCTACATTTTGTCAAGAAATAAATTATTTTCCTTTAGGTTATATGCTCAAATACACAGTATATTGATTGGACACAAGAGGTAAGTGAGATTTTGTCCAATGCTCTTCAAGCAACCAAGTTCTACAATTCTTTTTATATGTCTTCATTCCTAATCTATATGCTGGCTTCATTGCAATTATGGCCTGGCCTTCCACACCTAGATGACTTCCCTGATGATGTCAAATCCTATGAATTTTATCCATGTCTCCAGTTGCATAATAGTTATGCAGATTATGTAAATGTGAATGATGCATTCACTATGAAAATTTGCAAGGAACTATAGGGATGCCCAAAAAGGAGATTCTCCCCTGAAGCCATGGTTGCTGTCAGTCAATTTAGTTGTTATTTCATTCAATTCTCATCTTTTTCTTACCTATGCCTTGTAGCTTATGATGGTTTTCCTCTAAAGCTGCCAATATATTCAAATGATATGATAGTCTTGGTAGAGATCATTTGACAAGCTCTATAGGTGAATATCCTCAGCGAAAGCTTGAAGAAGAAAGGATACGAGTTCCCCATGAAGGTTGGAGCTTTTAGTTGTGACACTCGATCGGATGCTAAGAATATGATGAAGGCTTTTGAGAAGGGGTACAAGTTGGACATGTATGAGGTCTTGAGACCTATGTTTGACTCCAATGGATATGATAAGGATGTCTTATAGATTGGGAGTGTCATAAAGCACATGAGCACGATTGAGGACTATTGGGTGAATTGCAAGGATGAATTTGAAAGCCATGACCATGGTTTTGCAAGATTGACAGTGAATCAAGTAAAGATATATAAGGTAAATATAGATGTGGATAGAGTTGAGGATGATGGTCAAAATATGTATAACACTACTTATTTGACCAAGTTAAAGAATACTCCCATAAGTTTTGAGACATTCAAAGATTTCATGGAAGACTTTGACATGATGGTGAGAATCTACAAGAGCACTAGGAAGTGGGTCGAGTGGACCACGTCATGAAAAAATAGAAGCAAAGGCACATCTACTTAGCTCTCACCAAATGTAGCAGCTATGTCATCTTCCCATAGTGGCACTTTAGGCACAATTTTTCCTCTCACTCAAGGACTAGCTCAGCCAATCGAAGGAGGTGATCAATCTCTTGACAAGAACATCCCACTAGATAAAACTTGTCAAGACAGTTTAGTGCCAGTGATTGGGACGGAAGCAGAAGCTAAGAAGAGGAAAGCAAAAGAACTCAAGGACTCTGTAGTCAAAGTGCCTCTACCATCCCCCAACAGTCCAATTCCATCTATAACTAAAACACTACTCCTACCAAGTAGCCCCCAAATACAAGTGGTTGATCTTGGAGATGGTGGGAGTTGCAAAAGTGAATCCATGAAGTTGGGTGAGGTAGTAAAGAAAAAAACTAAAGAAAAAAAGGCACCCGAAGCTCCAAAATTCATTTCCCCCACCCTTGGAAGTCCTTTCTCCTCATCATCAAAGGCATTGACAACTGTTAAGAGAAGAATGTTTAGTGTAGATACACTAGGGATTGCATCCAAGGTGATTGGCATCAAGTCATGGCTTAAGAATACCTTAGAGAGGAAGAGACAGAGGATAGAAGATGGAGCCCCAAATAAAGAGACTCTATCTTTGGCCATTTTCTTTGGATCAGCATTGAGCAAAGTAAAGAAGTATAAGACTTTCTCTATCCTCAGCCGAGAGCTAGACACAAGGCACCTAACTATGGAAATAGCCAAGCCCACCAAGGATGGTAGAATTGAAGATCTAACTACAACTGACTTCACATTGTAGTCTTTAGACCCAGGAGAAGTTAGGTATGATACTAAAGTGCATTTGTGGAAATCAACTAATGAAGTAATATAAGAGGAACTTTAGGGCCTCAAGCTTGCCAAAGTTAGGATGAAGGTACAGATCCATGAGCTCAACTATTTCATCAGGCAATTAGTTGCCCCATTAGCAAGTATTTTGAGAGTGTCACCTACCAATGATACTACAACCAAAAATATTTAGGTAATCATATCTCAGCTACAAGAGAATAAGAATTTTGGACAAATTGGTAGAATGTGGAGTGGAAAACTCAAGACCGAAGGACTTGTAGTTATAGAAAAATTAGACAATGCAGTGCTGAGGCTTGAGACAAAGAAAGTTAACATCCAGGCTAATCGAGCTACTTTATCAGCAGAGAAGGCAAAGAGTGAAGATTTCATCTCTCTCTCTTGCATATGGTCATACACATGAAGGCCAAAGAAGTAGTGAAAGAAAATATTCTACAAAAAGGAGATGAGCCCTTGTTTGAATGGCAATTGAGCTTGCAATTTAAAGATGAAATGATTTTGGTGGTAGAGGAAGGATTAAATGAAATAGAAAGCAAGGTTAAGGAGGAACATGACAAGAACTATGAGTTGTTAAAAGGCCTACACACTGAATCTCAAACTAGTGGATAGGGGAAAGGAGTAGTAGGAGTTGCTATCATGCAAAAGACTTTATCTAGTTATTTAGACAAATTAACAGAGAGGTCTACTAGCCCTCCGGATAGAGTGTCGGGCGTCCAAAGACTTAGTGGATGTATACACATGGCTATAAAGGAAATGCAAGAGAGGTTGAGTGCAATCAAAGAATTAGCTAGAGAATACTCCAAGTGGCTCCTTAGATACACCAATGTCCACATCCATAGACACGAGGAGCTCATTCCAATCATTGTCATTGCCAATGCCTATAAGGAAAAATTGGAGAAGGGGATGAAAGCGAAATGATATTTCTCCTGCTCTTTTGTTTTCTGATGTGAAATTGTAACTAATAATTGGCTTCTTGATATTTTTCATTTTTGATAAGATGAACCAATTTAGCTCCTTTTTGTAACGATTCATCTCAAAATCCTATATGTACTTAATTGAAAGATTAATGAAAGGTTGACTAATTTTTGGTGTGAAATACTTTATGTTGTAGAGATAAATTGAATGTGTTTCATATCAATTATTTACTATTCCATTGCTTGTCTTAGTTAGAAGCATCTCTTTGAGTTGAGTTGAATTAAGAACAAACAAAGTTTTGTTCCCCTGTTTAATGCAACAAACCAAAGATAATCATAGTATTGTTAGAGCTTAAGAGAGATTCTTTCTAGTAGTTATTTCTTAAACTATTTCTTGCATTATAGAGTTGAGATATTTTAGTTAGAGTATCTTATTCATATAAATAGTTTTCATAACTGCATCATCAAATTTTGCGGATTCATAAGAGGTGTGAATTCTTGTATTTAGTTAGCTTTAAGACCCAAATTCTAGCCCGAGTTAGTTCTTGTCTAGGCCTAACTTGGTTTTCCTCTCTTATTCTTTGGTCAAGAACACACCACATTTTAGAATTAGGAATAAAAAAATTCATCGCAATTCAAAAATTCAAGAGAGCCGTACCTACAAATTTAGAGGGAAATTAGTCACTTAGTGTGGTTTCCCAACTATTGCAATCAGTCATTGTCATGTGTATTGGGCATTCGAAGAGTTAATTTAATAAAGGAATATCTATTTACCAACAATAAGGTTTGGGGTGTTTCAATCTTTGCAATTGCAATTTGTTAATCAACTATTTTGAAACCAAATTTTCCAAAGTCCCACTATTAACGATTACTTTGCAACATTTTCAAAAAACCTTACATCTAGTCTTGAATAAACTCATCTTCAAAATATGTTCTTAATTAGCTTCCTCATTTTGTAGGATTCTTCTCAACATTAAATTATCATAATGTATAGGTTTATTAGGTGATTCAACAATTTCTTTACAAGCTAAAGCGTTTCTTCCACTTCCTCCAATCTTCTTGCTAGAATTGATACATTCAAAGGCTCTATGTCCCTCCTCTTCACACTTAAAATAAATGCCCTTAAAACAAGATCTTTCTTCTCTCTTACCATTATTATTCCTAGAGTAAGCAATATAACTACCTTTAGTGTAATTACCTCTCTTACTAATAGGTTCGTCTTTCCGTTCTATCTTTCTCTTATCTTGCATTGTACTGTTAGATCTTCTACTTTCTCCATAGGTTCATCCTCCACCTCTTTGAAATTTTCCACCTCTTCCTCTTCCTCTTTGTCTTTGATCATGATTCTTTGCCAACTTTTTGTCAACTTTCAAGGAATACTGATATGATTCTTCCACACTATCAAGCTTAATATAACTAATCTCATCTTAAATTGATATTCTCAAATCATTCAAGAATCTAGCCACTTTCTTAACTTCATCATCCACATGTCCATATCTGATATCCAATTTGTAGAATTCTTTAGTATATTCTTTCACAATAATTTCCTTTTGTCAATTATCTTCTTCATTTTGCCAATTATATTTTCATATGTCTTGATATTTTCTTTTCCTCTTCTGTCTTTCAGTTTTCAAATGATCCAATGAAAGTAAAGCATGACCTCTCAACTTGGTGACTTATATCTTTAAATGCTTATTATCGGGGGTGCTTTTATACTAAAATAACTTGCCCATTTTAGAGATACCATCCAACACTGCATTAGTGTCAAGCCTTCCATCATAGCAAGGAACTTCAACAATAGGTCTAGAGTTTTCCCTAGGCATATGTCTCAAAAGACTTTCCTCATCTCGATCCACCTAAAGTTCAAGATTTGGATAGGGACTATTCTTCATCATCACTAACATCCTCAATATGCACACCTCTTCTCTAGGTTTTCTCAACAACTTCAAGTCTTATTGTAGTTTGTCTCAAGATATCCATAATAGCATTATTTGCATTTCCTCTACCTTGAACCGTGTTGACAATAGTTCCTACAAGATCATAATATTCTGCAATTTATAGGTTAGATTCCAAATTTTCCACCATAGAAAAATCCAATTAAGGTCCTCCATGATCCCAATCTTCACAATGAAAGAAAACTAGGGTCTGATACCACCTAATGAAAGGACAAGAGGGAAAATAATAGAGTCCAATCACCTAACAACTTACCAAGATTACATGTAGAAGAAAACACACATTTAGAAACAAGAACAACTTAATTAATGAATAGATTTATTGATTGATGATACGATTAAGATTCAACATGTTTGACTCTGAGGCCTTCCGGGTTGCATTCAGGACAAGGAATTACAAACAAAGAGCTAGAGTCTTTTATTTTTTATCTTCCATCTATTCTCTATTACCTTCTATCTTTCCATCCATATTCTCTAAAGATAATTTAAGTTATTATAGACAACAAGACCACAAGTTGGCATGTTAGGCACTAATTACAATATTTGTCCTACCTTGGAGGAGTAAGCCATAACCCTAAAAATGGGCATCAGTTATTCATACACTATAAGGATAGGTCTTTAGGAAAACAAGGAGTCAACTTTTGACCACACAAGATTGCATGTCATAACAAGAAATTGCACCAAAAGAAATAGCATGCTATGTTAGATGAAATCACAGGAAATAGAGGCCAAATAAATTGACACAAAACTTGGAACACAAGGCACATTAATTTATGCGCTCTAAGGGTAAGGATCCAAAATAGGTCCCCAAAAAGATTTCAACTATGCATGACCTGAAACCACAAGAAACAATGGCTACTTCCTGAACAACAAGAAGATACAAAAAATAGAACAATGTTTTTGGTTTATGCAAGATTTCTCATTGACTCAATATTCTCTAACATCAACATCTATGGGTCCTCCTATCCTATTTGGTGTAGGGTACCTCCCTAAATTTTATTTTTGGTGTGATTGGGGTTGGTTAGGTGTGAGCATGTGTTTAATAAATTCTACACATCCTTGGAAGACAACTACTCCAATTGTATGAGCTAAGCTACTCCCTACATCTTAATTGCTCAAAAGTTGCTCATTGAACCAAAGTTGCTCAATAGGGAAAATATGGAAAGGATGAGTAGCTAGGGTATTTGATTATCCAAATAGGTCCTAGGTATTCTATCTAAGGTCTTAGGATGGTTCTAGGTGGACCCATTTGGCCACAAAGTCTTGTGAGCAAAAAATTGCTCCAAAATTGTAAAATTGCAAAAAAGTTGCTTGAGCAACTTTTGCAATTTTTGCAGAAAGTGAATTTATCAGTTTTGGAGGTTGTAAATACCCATGATTAGGTATGTGGGTATGGTAGATGATATTTTTAAAGGCTGGAAGAATTACCATCAAGTTTTATATGCGAGGCAATACTGTACAGACATCTTTGCAGGGTTTCTTTGTGTTTTCATGTCATAGTATGACATTGTACAGATTGGCATAGTAGATCCAATTCATGTTTTTGGTAGATTAGTTTTTACTATTTATTTTCCATATTCATTTTTGTACTAGAGTGCTAGGGTTTTTAAGTAACAAGTTTTTATTTGTTGATTGGTCTGTGACTCAGTTCACAGTGTTGTTTGCACAAAAATGCCTCTAGCTTGATCACCCATAGTGGAAAATACATGAAACAAGGTGGGGTGTTAGGTTAGAAGATGTAAATAATTTGTTTTGAATTTTTTTGATGGGGTTCCAAGCTAAAAGGTAAAGCCCTAGGCTGGCTGCTAGGAGAAAGTGAGCCATAACAATTTTATAAAAGTCAATGCAGGGCACACCCATGATAATACTGAGGTGAACCAATACCATTCCTAGAAGCCCTAGGATGTTAGGTTGAGTATGCAAGTGGAATGGAGGCTTGTTTTGAAGTTTGAGGATTTGGGGAGATTTTTGTTTGTTGACTAGACTAGAGGCCTAATATTAAGTCTGAAAATTAGGGTTTGATACTAAATGGGGTTGTGGGTGTCATAGAGCCTTGCAAGTTTGGATTTTTTGTGTGCTAGGAGATATATACTATATTATTATGTTTTTTTTGGGGATTTTTTTGAGAAAATTGAAGAATGGAAGAAAAATAGGGTCATTAGACCTAATAGACAATATGCCTATTTAGCCTATGTGAAGTGTTTGGAACTTCTTGGTGTTTTGTTGAAAGAAAAAGTGGAAAGTGGAGTTAGGAAGGCTATGGGGAGTACCTACATGGTTAGTAGACTCTAGGGTAGTGGAAGGTTAATATCCTAAGTGCGGGTGAGGGTTCAAGAGGAGGACTAGTTGGAGTAGTGACTAGAAGGAGTTAAGTCCACATCAAATCAACTATACCTAGGAGGCAAGTTGGTGGAAAAGCCTTGGAGGCTTGTATTGGTGATAAGGAAAAGAACAAGAATCTTTGGAAGATTCAAGATTGGACCTTAACTAAAGGTTTTTTGGTTGGAACTTTAAACCTTCTACATCACTATTATTCAATGCCATGATAGATTTTTTGACCTTGAAACTCCCATCTTGATGATAGGTAGGAAAACACTTTAGCATCCAAGTGAATCTCTCCCAGTATCCGTTCACCGTTAGGTCCTCCTGCTTAAGGTTTTGAAAATCTAATACCTTCTAATCATAGAAGGATTAAGGTAACCATTGATTCTTCAAGATAGTGATAGAATTATCCCATGTGATGTCAATGGTCTTAACATTCAATTCAATTCTACTATTTTCCCATTAAGCAATAGCTTCTCTATTAAGCTAATAGATTCCCCAAACAACCTTTAATGATTTGGAGAAGCTTCTTAGCCTTAACTACCTTCTAGTAATGACCAATCTTCCTAGCATTAAATAACTTATAGTAAATCATTGAACAATCAGTTATATTACATATTCACATGCAAGGAGTTAACAATTATAATATATTACTAACATTCCCAATCACATGAAATCAACTAAGTAACTAATTTAACCAACCATTTCAAATTATCTTAAATATATCAGTAATTATAAAAAATGGGGATGTAGCATAGCCCCTTGCCCCTTGTGTTTCATCATCCCCAACAAACATTGCAATTGAATAGTAAAAGAAACATCCATAATGTAAAGATGTAATTATTATAGAGTCTCAAATAGCATTATATCATCATGTCCCAAATAGTATTGTTCAAGTTCTTGGAAAAAGATATGGACATTTCTAGAAGATTTCATCAATCTTCCTAGGTAGCTTTCTCTTCAACATATTGGTCCCACTAGACCTTGCATTGATTAAATCATTAATTTCTTAAGTGGGGGTTACACACCTTGAGTATTTTAAGTGGATCTATTTCCACTAGCCTTGGATCATGTACTTGCAAGAGAGTCTAGTCAATAACATGTTCATGACTGAGTATATACTTCTTAAGATTAGATACATGAAACACATTATGCATTTGAGAAAGGGATGGAGGTAGGGAAATTTTTTAGGCTATAGGACTTAAGACTTTGAATACATCAAAGGGTCCCACATATCTTGGGGCCAGCTTTGCATTTCTACTAAACTTGATATTACTTTTCTAGGGTTTTACTTTTAGGAGAACTTTTTCTCCCACTATAAACTCTTTGGGAGTCCTTTTAGCATCTCCACAACTCTTTTGTCAGTCATTTTCCTCTTTTAACCCCTGACATATTGGAACTACCTATTCTTCCATCTCTAATAGCATCTTAGAACCAATGATGATTCAATCCTCAATCCTATTCCAACTTATAGGGGGTTCTACACTTACATCCATAAATAGCCTCAAAAGGTGCTATCTTAATAACAACATGATAAGAGTTGTTTTAAGAAAATTCTACCAAGGGAAGATACATCTCCCATTGATGTTTCTAATCCATACAATATTTTCATAAGAGATCTTCTAGTACTTAGTTTACCCTTTCTATCTAGCTGTCAGTTTCTAGATAGTAGGTTAAATAATATTCAATTTTTTTCCCAAGGTAGAAAATAAGGTTTGAAAAAATCTAGATGTTCTAGCATCTTTATCCATGAAGTATGAAAATATCCCTTACAAAATTATTCGCAATTTATGGAGATCAATTGTTTAAATTTATTGGAATGAAATGAGCTACCTTTGTTAATTGATATACTACAAAAAGGATGGTGTTATGCTTTTTTTTGTCATAGGTAATCCATGGATAAAATATATGCTGATTTTCCATTTTCATGTGCTTGACCTTAACACTCTAACACCGAGGACAACCTATTATGTACTCAACAGTTTCCTTCTTCACACCCTTTTAAAAATATAGTAGTTTCATATAAGACAACATTTTAGTTACTCTAGGGTGCCCCGAGTAAGGGATGCCATGGATTCCCTCCAAAGTCATTATGTGGATTTCACAATCCTTAGGTATGTACATTATTCCCTTATATCTTAAGAATCCATCTATTTCTAGTTGATAGCCTTTGTATCTAATGTCATGAGGATTCCTTTGGAGGGTTTGACTCACTTCATTATAGAAACCATCTCTTGGTAGACACTAGAGTACTTTTTCCTTTAGTCTTTTATTTATTGCTATTATGGTTGAGATATGTCTTTGCCTACTTAAAGCATCAACTACCCAATTTTCCTAACCCTTGATACAATTGATCTCAAAGTCATAATCTACTAAGGATTCTAACCACATTCATTCGAGAACATTTATACTAGGTCGAGTAAATATGTATTTCAATATGTGATGAAATGATTTGAGTTCAAATGATTTCTCAATCTAGTAGTGCCTCCACATCTATAGAAGGTGAATGATGGCTACCAATTCTAAGTCATGAGGTGCATAATTCTTCTCATATTTCTTTAACATCCTACACTTGTATGCAATGACTTGGTCCATTTTCATCATAATGCCCCCAAAATTTTCTTCTAATACATTATTAATAACCATGAAGTATCTTTAAGGATCTGGCACTTTGAGTATTGGGCAATAGTTAGCTTCTCCTTTAAATATTGAAATATCGCTTGGAAATTTTTCAACCAGACAATCTTCTTTTCCTTTGTTGGAAGGTAGTGATTGGGTGGGCTATCCAAGAGAAGTCTCTAAAAAATTTCCTAAAGAACCTAGTTAAACCCATGAAACTTATAACTTTTGACTCTTTCATAGGTATTGACCATTCCTTGATTGCCTCAATCTTGGAAGGATCTATTGTGATTCACTTTCTAATAATAATGTGACCTTATTACCAAATCTCCTTTTGATAGAGGGAGCACTTAGATAATTTATCATATAATTTGTGCTCACACAACCTCTATAAAACTATCTTTATTTCTAATATTTATTTTTGATTATGGTTGCATTATTGGTTGCAAGAACTAGGCAACAAAGGAACAAGACAAGTAGAGGTGCAACAAATTTTGGACAATTCTTGTGTACTACAAATTTGGTAATTCCCCATTCCGGCATATTTATTTCCTTTTCCTAAGTTCCAACTTCTTTAAATTTTTTTCAATAATCATTAGCCCCCTATTATATATTTTTCACTATCGAATCTCTACAAGATATTCTGAAGAAAAACAAGCATGTTCTTATTTTATGATTCAAAAAACTTAAGACTTTAAAACCAAATTATCTATTAGTGAAGTCTGTTCAAAGAATTCCTATAAGATTATTTGAAATATATCTACAAAGTCTTTTTGGTTTGGGAGGGAATATGCTAACACATATGCAATGTAATTCTCAAATTTAACATTTTTAGGGACATAAATTGTTTCACAATATTTTGTACCATCAAATTATTTTTTGTAACCTCTAAAGCTTCGAATGGATAATGTTGGTAGTGGGTTTTAACATCTACCTACATTCTTTTCCTTTGATGTGAAAAAATAAGATATGTGCATCATTTGTTTGTCTTCATATGTGTCTTCATCACCATACATGGAGGAATTGATTCTTGAACACCTAATTATTTTAAACCCACTTTTTTAACAAAGGCCCTCTACCCAAAATATTCTATTTAGGGATTCTTGCATGGAGATGATGCAAGAGCATCTTGGGTCTTTGAACAATCTTGCATCAACCAAAAATATTTCTAATTTTTTCTACTAGTTTTTTGTTTGTGAGGTAGTCATCATTTCTTTCTTTTTTCATGTTATGCCAAGTTGTCTTCATGTGGAAGACCTATCCTATCCCCTTGTCTTAAGTGCATAAATTCTTATGTTGGATTTTTCTCAAGTTTTGTGCCAATCTTTATGGTCCTATTTCTCTGCTGTTTCCACATTGCGTAACATGTTGATCTGATTGGCGTGGTTTCAATTGTTTATGTGACATCTTGCATAGTCAGGAGATGACTCCTAACACATGCATGGACTAGCTCCAAGTGCACCTTGCTTTATATGACCATTTGTGTGGGTTTTTTTGACTCTTCCAAGTATGGTCCTAAATTGTAATTAATGCTTGACTAGCCAACTTGTCCCTTAAGATTGCTATAAGAGAAGTTTGGTTAGATATAGGGAAAAAAAGATAAGGAGAGATAGTAAGAGTATTAGAAAATAATTGGAAGATATGAGAAGATAGAAGATGCAATTTAAGGCTTTGATTTTTTATATTTTTTATTTTTTGAAGGTTGCAACTCAAAGGCCTCACAGCTGGGCATGTTGTGGTTGTTCTTATGCAAAGTTAAATAATTACACCTAAAATATGTTGCATCTAGTATTGTGTTCTCTATGGATTCATATGTTAATGAATAGATTTTGTGTGTACATTTGGGCAAGGGTAAAAGGTTGCAAGTTGATTTTATTCTACATATTGTAGTAGGACTCTCTGTGTGCACCTCCCTACATCAAGTGGTATCATAGAGAGTTCTTTCTTATGGCTTGGATCATGGAGAACCTCGTTGAATTTGGTTGTAGGGTGGTAGATCTAAAATGATGAGGAGTACATCTTTGAAGATGTTAGCAATGATGAAGTGGAAACAAAAAATCCTAATCCTGAGCGTAAGGTTTAACAAGATGAAGAATAGATCCTGAGAGTTTTTTCTAGGGTGAATGCTAGACCTTCTATTGAAGTTTCTTGTTATGATGGAAGACTTGAGATGTGTTGGATTGGATTGTAATGGCATGCCTGGAGATCCTTGGAACAAGGATGAAATACAAGCCAAGATATTTCCATTTCAAGTATGAGTGCACAAGTCAACAACATACATGGATCATAGAGATTGCAACGGAAGACTTAACCACCACCCTAACAACCAATAGATCTTCTAACACTATAACCAGAACTGATACAACACTACAAGAACAAAAACCTAAAAATGACAACGAGCACTAAGAATCTCAAAAATCCCCAACCAAGGTAATTTAAGGCAACCCAAAGGGTACTAGAAACTCTGAAAATTAAACCCCAAAAACTGAGGGAGACACCTCCTATTTTCCATGCGAGAACTTATCTCTGCCAGATTTTTACATGAAGAAGTGCATCATGCCACATGAAGAAATAAATTTTCATGCAAAGATATGCATGTTGGTGTAAAGAAGTTTTTAATGATACAACCAAAACACCTCAAGACTAGTGTAGGGTTTTGTGCAAGAAAGTGCCACTCCATGTGAAGAAACCCACTACATCACACAAGGACTTGCAGTCTTGCATGAGAAAGTATGATTTTGTGTGAGGTCTCAAGTCAGCACACTAGACAACAAAAATAGAAAAATAGAGAAGGAAACTAAGAAATACAAGAATGAAGTTCCTCCACACTGGTTAGTACTGGATCCACATTTTGAGGCAAGAACACTCGAACAAAACTAAAAGATAGAAAGTTGGAAATAAGATCTAACCATCTAGTCAAACAATGAAGGAAAGGAATGGAAGGAAACATCATAGAGTACAAAAGCAACATCATAGTAAATAGAAATAACATCACAATGAGTAGTGCAAACTAACTAATACGTAGTTCCTCCCAATCGTAAATAGCATGATACAACTATCAGGCCATCCCCTGCGCGTAACATCCCAAGCCATCGATCAGATTGTCAGTAGTATCATGATAGGGACGTCACTTCTAAAACATGCTACAACATAAGAATAAGGAAATCTAACATGCTAGAAGTAAAGCATAAGATAATCTTGCAAAGTAGATAACATCACCTATCACATGCTAGTCATCATAATAAGGGAATGCAATAGTAACTAACATCATTTGAACATGATATACAAACATCCCAATGAAAGCATAAATCATAAGAAGGCATACTCTGGAACCCAAAGCACCAAGTGAAAACATCCAAAAATGGTCGCACTAGGACAAAAGACCATCTGTATACACTGGTCCCTAGTAGTGGTGTAGGTAGGTATGCCTCCCAACCACATGGCACCCATAGGTCCACACCCGTTGTGTTGATGGAGATCAAGGTCCAACCATAAACACACACAAAGAAAACGTCCATGGCTAACAGACACGCCAGATAATATGATGATTGAAACCAAGACAAAGATAATGCATAAACTATAGGTCCCGGTTAGACACTCAAAGGGCTAAAAGTAGGGGTTGACATCATGGAGAGTCACTTGGCATCGACAAGCCCAAGCTAGTAGTGGCAACTACTCTCTCCAACAAAAGATGCACAGTTCAATTTTAATTATCTTAAATTATTTATTACCACCTAGTATTTTCATTTAGTTATCACTTAATTAAAACTTCCTTTGCCAACCCTTTGGGCACAATGATCGCTAGGCTATGAGGTAGAAGCCCCCTCCATATGCTACCCTAGCCTACCCATGCTCATCCAACGATGAGTACCTATATGCATACAAGTTTCCAACCCAACCCCAATGATTATAACTTTCAAAAGTACCATGAAAGATCGAGCCTTGCAAGTTACTCGACAAATGTATGCGCATGTACTCATGTGTGGTGCACCAGCATCACGAAGATCATAATACAAGGCTTGGATGAGAACACAAAGTAGAAAGTCACTCAATCAAAAATAGAATTGAGATGACGAATGCAACAAGCATCCCAATGCAACATAAAAGTGCAATTGTGGTCTAACTGACATCCAAGCAAATCATCTAGGTCCACGACCCACATTATGCCAAGAAAACCTGAGAAAATAGGGTGGCACACAAAATGAAGTAAGAACCTCAAAATTTGGAAAACTTCAAAATTAAAACCCATTTGGCTTTTGGGTGTAAAAACCCCAAAAATCCAAAAATATTGACTTTAGAAATTGTATGCAAAAATGACCATCATAACGTATCAAAACCCCAAACCCTCATCCCAAAAATAGGGAAAATGTTCATACCTGACTAATTGGGCATAAATGAGAGTGGTAATATCACTCAAGTTCATAGATACAAAATATCACAATTGATATACACATTCATAAAACATAGAATGCACCAGTAATACCACAATCTAGTAGGCAAGGAAAGGATTTCTTTATTAATACCAGATAACCCCTGCTAGTACATTGACAATCATCCAAGTACTTATAGAAGGGTCCGTTGGTTGGAAACCAACTGACACATTCCCTCACCTCCTAACTACCCAACTCGACTAGCTTAACAAGGCTAAACACAATAGTTTCTTTATTCCAACTACATCTATCCCCCCCCCCCCCCCCGAAAAAAGAATCATCTTCCAGACGACTACTAAACATGAAAATAACAACAAAAAAGAACTTTGACTGTTAGAAGAGGGATGGAAGGGAATTCTTATGCATGGATTTTCTTTCTCTATGTTCTAAGCTTCCTCCATGGCCACTTTTTTTGCTTCCCATTGATGAGAGGTGACAACCATAACCTACCAATGTTGTCGCTGCCCTTTGCCATCTCACCCTTGCCCTTTGCCATCTCCTTTGTCTCTTCCTCTTTAACTACTTGTATGTGCCACTTGTACCAACCATCCCTCCATAGGAATTTCTTGTAACCAACTTCCACAGGTTATCCCAGATTCTGTATGAATTTCTCAGGTACTAGAAATGTCTATGTTTTTCGTATCTCTATCTGCCTTCCTCTAGATTGTTGCTGTACAGGTGTCTCCACCTATCACATGAAATTACCTCTTATACACCCTTGCTGTATGAATGTGAATAGTTGCCAGATGGACTTGAATAGACATTGTATGGATGTGGTTGAAAGTCATACAGATGTTTCTCATCATTTCTGTATACTGCCATGTTCAAATGAAAATTTCCAATGTCATACTTTGCCTTGCTGCCATACAAATAACTATCGTACATTTGATTGCTGTATGGGATTTCCTTCTAAAGCCTATTTCTGTATGGATTGGTGTCTCTATTGTATAGGTGTGTGTCTTAGCATAGAGATGTAGTTCCTTGTTGCTGTATAGATGGAATTCTTTGCTATTGTTGTATGTCTGTATTTCCTTGCCAGCATACTTCCTTGTTAATACAAATGTGTCCACCTTTTGTATACTGTTCTACCATATGCCTTTTTCACTGTGCTATCATATAGGTATGTTTTGGAAGTGCCTTTGCATGACCACCTATCCCTCTTGTATGGCTATTTTTATGGCTATCCATAGAACTACCTCCTTGACTGCTCCTTCCTGTATCTGAATAGCTACCTCAACTGCGTCTTTCTGTCTATCAATTCCTTTTCTATCAATTGTGGTAATTATTTTTGACTTGGTCTCTTAATAAGGACTTGGTTTCATTTTTTCTCCTTGGTCATACTCAGTACACTCCTCTAGGTACCTTCCTTTTGACTAAGATCCTTGTATTAGCAACATATTACATTCTCGGTGGAAAACTTCATAGTCTCCCATTTGCCAATGGAATAATCCATTAAGGGAGTTTGTGTAATCTTCCAAGTATTCTCCTAACATAAGTACTCCCTCCTTGTTAGTTTCCATCTCTTCATATTCTTCTTCTTTAGAGTCAGATGCCACGTCTTGACTTATCGACTAGTTTTTGAGATCCATAGTGTACTTCCTACCCTCTGATTCAATAGAGAGGGTGTTTCGTTTCCAGTTGTGATTGGCCTTTGCTACTACTAGCCATCCCCTCCCTAATAAAGCATCATATCCTTTCTTCACCAAGGTAATAACCAAAAAATATAAAATAAATTGTTGGGTTCCAATTATTATCTTTTACCCCATCAAGGTGCCAATCGGTTTGATGCCATGCCGATCCACTCCTACGAGCTCAAATTTGGGTGGCCACAAGGTAAGTTTCTGGATTGCCTTCCATGTATCTTCTAGTAGAAAATTTACCCTAGAGCTTCCATTAATTATCATGTTTGAGAGTTTGTACCCCATAATTTCCATCTCTACCACTACTGGCGTTCTCCCTAGACCTATTAATAAGGTATTTTCTTTCTTTTCCACTAAAGTTTCTTCTTTTTCTACCCCTGCTCCTTCTTCTAGTTCCACTTGTTCTACTATTTCTAGTTCCCCTTGGGATTCTTGCCTAGTTGGTCTCATTCCTTGTGCCAATGCAACTTGTAATTGTGGTAGTGTATCTAGTAATTCCCTAATAGAGACCGAAATGGTAGTTTCTAATACTTTCCTTATGATGTTAGGTATGCCCTTGCCCCTAGAGGTCTTGGCTGGCTTAGCTATTGTTTCCCCTCTCAACTCATGTTGGATGTTCTGCTTTGCCTCCTCAAATCTTACTTTTTCCATAGTCACCTCTAGGTACATGGCTTTCTTGGATTGCATCCTTGTTATTGTAAGTACCTCCTCTTCTGATCCTTCAATATCTAGTATGTTCACACATTTTTTCCTTGGGCACTTGGCATCCTCATGGTTGCCTGGTCCACACCATTTACAGAGCATTCCTCCATTCTAACCCCCTCCATTTTGATATTCTCGAGAAAAATGCCCCATTTATTACATCTTCGACATTGGATCATGGGCTAAGATCGAGAATCATATTGGATTGCCCATTGGGGTGTGTTCGTGTTGCTATTATTATTACTACTATTGGCACTACCTCTTCGATTATTCTTGTACCCCCTTGGTGAAGCTTCTGTATTATTTTTCTTTGGGGGAGTTGTTTGTGGTGTACACTATTCTCCAGTAAATAGTATCTGGGCATTCCTTGTTTTTAGTTTATAAGGGAAATCTTTGATTGTATGACCCCCTATCTAGGAAATCTCGCAAAACATCTTTCTCGGGCATGCTCCTTTGGTATGACACTCTTTTTCACATTTTTTACACCATAGGTCTTTACCTTCCTTCTTCTCATCCTTAGTTCTAGCTACTTCCTTCATTAGCCATTTGAGATCCTTCCTCAAGGCTTGGATCATTTTCAATTCTTCTTGACTCTCCTTCGAACTCTCATTAGAGCTTCCATGCCATCTCCTCGAGGTTTTATTTTCACTTTCAATATCCATGGCATGCATACAAGCATATACAAAAGTGAATGGTGGGACTATCTTAATTTTTTTTTCTTAATGACGGGGTGAGGCATTTAATAAACCATCTTTTCTTTAACCCATTTGTAGGCTTATTGTCCAATTCGTTGATGAGCTCCTTCAATTGCCTTGTATAAGTGTTCACCGATTCCTTCTTGTCTTGCCTAGTGTTATAGATTTTTGTGGTAATTTCATCATCATCTCTTAACAATTTGAATTCCTCCTCAAATGCTCCACTCAAGTTATCCCAAGTGTTCTTCTTGCTAGCATCCAACTCTACATACCAATCTATGGCAATCCCTCTTAAGTGGCAGGAAATGCCTTGAACCATTCATTACTATCATTCACCCCATTCACTTGCCATATAGTTATATAGGTTTTGCAATGGTGAGAAGGGTCCTCTGATCCATCCCCCATAAATTTAGTCAATTTTTGTTTATCTAATGCCATTCTCTTTCCTTGTTGCCTCCTTCCCAATGGAACCCCTCCTCTTGAGGGAACACCACCATCGGATGGAACCCCACTTCTCGATGGAATGCCACTTCCTGATGGAACACCACTTCTTTCTAGAACTCCACTTCCTGATGGAACACCACTTCCTACTGGAACTCCACTTCTTAATGGAACTTTACTTTTGTATGGAACCCCACTTCTCGATGGAACACCACTTCTTGATGGAACACCACTTCCTGATGGAACTTTACTTCTCACTGGAACACCACTTTCTGATGGAACACCACTTCCCACTGGAACTCCACTTCTTGATGGAACTTTACTTTTGGATGGAACCCCACTTCCCAATGAAACACCCCTTCTCGATGGAACACCACTTCTCGATGGAACACCACTTCCCACTGGAACTCCACTTCCCACTAGAACTCCACTTCCTGATGGAACTTTACTTCTTGCTAGAACAACACTTCCCAATGGAACACCACTTCTTGCTAGAACTCCACTTCCCTATAGAACACCACTTACCACTAGAACTCCACTTCCTGATGGAACTTTACTTCTTGATGGAACACCACTTCCCAATGGAACTCCACTTCCTGATGGAATTTTACTTCCTGATGGAACACCACTTCCCGATGGAACACCACTTTTTGATGGGACACCACTTCCCAATGGAACACCACTTCTTGATGGAACACCACTTCCCCCTAGAACTCCACTTCCTGATGGAATAGACTCTTGACTCTTTATCTCCTCCTACTAGAATTCTTGTCGTGTAGGGGATTTTGGGTTTCTGCAGTCAAATTGCCTTCCTAGTGTTTTTGAAATAACCAAATTGGCTAGTTCCTCAATAGTATGTTCAATCCACCCTTCTTGACTTTGATGGGAATCCCCTTGTGTTCTCTAGTTCTAGTGTCTCTCTTCTTGCTATTGGAGACGTAAGGTTCTTAGGGCGACTTCCTCCTTAGTTTTGTCCTCTGGTGATATCCTCTGATATTTATTTGGAATTAGGGGCATGAAGTAATTCAATGCCTATCTCCCTTCCTTGGCTTATTGGGTTTCTCTACTTTGTAATTCTGTGCCCTCTCAGTAAACTGTTGAAGAACTTGTTGCCTTCTTCTTTCCCTCTCAATTTGTGCTCTTTTGTCCTCAATATGTACGAGGTTCCTTGCCAAAAGTTGAGGAATCTATCCTAGGAGATCATGCACCACCGATGACATGGGGAGTTCATTGTGTACCATGCTCTTAGGAACCATCCTCTCACGGGCTTCTTTTTGCATGTACTACTCGACCAAAACTTTCCATGTTGTCACCAGGTTACATGTCAACTAATCCTCCCTAGTTATTTCTTCCTCCTCTCTGTTGCTATTGGTAATTTGGATGCAAGGTATGAATGGTCTTCCCATTAGTCCATCCTCTCAGCATAATACCTCTAGATCTAAACTTAGGTAACAATGCCAAAATCGTAGAGTGGTAATATCACTCAAGTTCATAGATACAAAATAACACAATTGATATACACATGCATAAAACATAGAATGCACTAGTAATACCACAATCTAGTAGGCAAGGAAATGATTTCTTTATTAATACCAAATAAACCCCGCCGGTACATTGAAAATCATCCAAGTACTTATAGAAGTGTCCATTGGTTGGAAACCAATCGACGCATTCCCTCACCTCCTAACTACCCATCTTGACTAGCTTAACAAGTGCTAAACACAATAGTTACTTTATTCTGACTACAATAACTAGCAAAAAAAAATGGAGGGGAACACTAGTTATTAGCCTCCTAACATAATACTACAAGAAACAAAAGCTGAAACAAAGAAAAAATAATAAAAAAAGAGGGCCCTACCTATTAGAAAAGGGTAGAAACTGAAACCCAAAAAATAAAATAAATATCTTGCCAAAACTGTTGAAAGTAACGACAAAGCAAGAACTCCCTAAGCCAGATCCAATGAGTCTAATCTCATCAAAAACCCACGCTTACAGCTCCCAGAATGAGCAAAGATCGAATCCTTTAGAAGAGGATTCTCAAAAGAGCTCTCAAATTTCTAAATTGAAAAAGTGAGAAGTGAATAAAAATAAATCTATTTCAATACTTATTCACTTTTCAAGTGAATAGTCGATTAGGTTATATAGCCAATTAGACTAGTTAGACTCTGAATTGACCTAAAAAAATAGGTTATTGTCTGTAATAGGAATTCACCTAAAGAAAAGCTGCCATAAATTAAATCTAAAAATATTTAAAGTCTAAAAACCCAAAATCATAGAAATCGCTAAGCAACCTTCGCGATAATGCAAACCTCTAAATGCATAAACATGCTTACTGGTTTAATCACATAATGTAGATGAGTTCAGATTTAATAATCACTGAAAGGTTTTAATTTAAACAATTAAAATAGGGATACATCAACCATACAGGGACAACATTGGTAAAATATGAATAGATGAATCACTAACTCCATGTGTCACTTCCAAGGATATAAATCCTACACACTAAAACACAGAATCAGGTGCAATTGCATAATAATATCATAGCCAAAGCAATAAACTCATTAAATAATTAATCCATTTACATCACTCATGTTTGCATAAAGCATAAAGCATAAAGATATAAGAATGAAGTAAATAACCATAACATGAAATACATCACATAAAATAATGATAAATATGCCCAAATACTAGATAATTAGATACAATCATAGATCTACTGTCATCTCAAAATGACATCAACATGCAAATATGATAAACTGAATAGCATAACAGTAAAGCATCTATGATAGTGAGTCAAAGTATAACATTCGACCCTCAGGTCACCTCCAAATACAAATAACAATAAGGGTATCAAGTATCTCCCAAATAAAAATAGACAAGGTATAGACTACAAATATGAGAGGCACTACATCCTCCCCCATTAGCATAGGCTTACTCTTGGAAGCTAGGTAAAAGGTAGGGGTACAATCCCCTTGTCATGTAGCATCCTCCCAAGTTGTAGAGGTTTCATTGCTTGGGTCCCATTGGATCCTTACCTGCTCTATGTCCTAACCTCATATGGTTAGCCTCCAGTGCTATAGGATACGAATGGGATCCAAAGTAAGCTACCTGTTTGCTACTTGCAAAGCATCCCAATCAAGAAAAATGGTCACATTTAGAATATACAGCTTCAAAATAGAAACATGAAAAACAT
Source organism: Cupressus sempervirens (assembly GCA_028749045.1). Lineage (NCBI taxonomy): Eukaryota > Viridiplantae > Streptophyta > Pinopsida > Cupressales > Cupressaceae > Cupressus > Cupressus sempervirens. The sequence goes on from CM053784.1 coordinate 323,844,573, forward strand.
TATGGATGTGCAATAGGCTAGGTGGAAATTCTAGTCAATAAACAATAGGACCAATCCTCTTGAGGATCTCAAAAGGTCTAACAAAATGTGGTGCCAACTTAGAGCCTTTCCCATAATGGATGGGGTTCTTCCTCGAACGCACTCACAAAAACACCCTATCACCAATAGAAAAGTGAGGATCCAACCTATGGGCATTTGCATACTTCTTCTGCCCATCCTGAGCAGTAACCAAATGCTCCCTAATGTGAACAACCTGCTGCTCCATATCCTGAAGCATCTCTAGACCCAACAAAACTTGATCCTCTAAATAATCCCAACTCAAAGGGGTACATCAAGGTCTATCGTACAAGTCCTGAAAGATGACATGCCAAGAGAACTATGATACCCATTTTTGTATGCAAACTCAACAAGGTACAAATAGTCCTGCCACATCACCTGCCTATCCATAACATATATGCAAAGCATATCCTCTAGAACTTGATTTACTCTCTCAGTCTGACCAACAATTTCTAGGTGATAGGCCGAACTGAAAGTGAGCTACACACCAAAAGCATGTTGGAGATACATCCATAGTGCATAAGTAAACATCAGATCTCTATCTAAAATGATCTGACAAGGAATCCCATGCAAATAAACAATATCCCCCAAGAAGACATGTGCTATAAAAGAAGCTATGTAGGATGCTCTCATGGGTGAAAAATGTGCTACCTTGGACAATTTTCCCACTGTCATCATGATACAGTCATGTCTCTATGATGACATAGGCAACCCTAAGATAAAATCTATAGATATCTTATCTTGCTTCCACTCTAGAATGATATGTAGCTACAAAAGACTTGCCAGATGTTGATGCTTTGCCTTCACTCTCTGGAACTCAACACATGTAGCAAAAAAATCAGCAACATCACACCTCATCCCTACCTAGAAGTAAAAATGTTTGAGATCAACATGCATCTTCTTAAAACTGGGATGTGTGAAATAAGGTGCACACTGTGCTTTTGACAAAACCAAGGTATGAAGATCACCCGACATGGGTACATAGATATGCCCCATGTGTCACAGAAGTCCATCAAACTCAAATACATAACTAAAAAATCTCCCCTCAAGGGTACGCCTAGACTCGATCTCCACCCTCACATCCTTATACCAAGTGTCACTAGGCAAGGCCACCAAGATATGACCTCACAAATCCACTCTTAAAGACATCATTGATACCTCATGCCACCTTCTACTCAAGGCATCCACAATGAAATTCTCCTTCCCTTTAATGTAATGAACATCAAAGTCATACTTGCATAGGAACTCCATCTAATGATGCTGTAGTGCATTCAAGTTTGGCTAAGTAAAGATATACTGCAAGCTCCTGTGATCACTATGCAACTCAAACCTGTGACCCAAAATAAAATGCCTACAATGGAAAAGGGCATGCACTATGGCCATGATTTCCAAATCATGAGTGGGGTAGTTAAGCTCATGGTCTTTGAGTTTCCTAGACTCATTAACAATCACTCAACCATCCTACATCAACACTACACCCATGCCTTCCAATGAAGCATCTGTGAAAACCATGAAATCACCTATAGGATTAGGCACTACAAGGGCTAGTGCACTAGTTAGAGATTCCTTAAGAGCATTAAATGCTACACTGCACTAGTCTGACCAAACATACTTCCTCTCTTTCCTTTGAAGAGAAGTAATGGGTTGAGCTACTCATGAGAAATCCTTCATGAGGTGGTGCTAGTAATCCGCCAATCCCATGAAACTACAAACTTTTGAGACATTAGTGGGTACTAACCAATCCATGATAGCATGAATCTTCTCTAGATCCATTGCAATTCCATCACCTGTAATGATGTGTCCTAGATACTTCACCTTAGACTAGAAGAACTCATATTTACTCAAGTTGTCATACAACTGATGGTCTCTTAAGCACTACAATACCTAACATAAATGGACATTGTGCTCCTCCACAATATTTCAATAGATCAATATGTCATCTAGCAACACAATGACACATTGATTGAGGTAAGTGTGAAATACACCATTCATCAAACTCATTAACACTAATGGCACATTGGTTAACCCAAAGGGTACAACTATGAACTCATAATGCCCATACCATGTACAAAAAGCTATTCGATGAATATCAACCTCCTGGATATTGAGCTGATGGTATTTTGACTTAAGATCAATCTTTGAGAACACTCATGCTCCCTTCATCTGATCAAACAAGTCATCTTTCCTTAGCAAAGGACAACAATTCTTCACTGTCACCTTATTCAACAGTTGGTAGTCAATGTACAAATGCAATGAACCATCCTTCTTCATGAAGATGATTGGTGCACCCTATTGGGATACACTAGGATGAATATGACCCTTGGCCAACAATTCCTCCAATTGCAATCTGAGTTCACTCAACTCTTGAGTAGTCATGTGGTAAGGAGATTGTGAAATTGGCTCTACTCTTGGTACAAGATCGATTCAAAAATCAATGTTGCACTATGGTGGCATACTTGGAATCTCATCAAGAAACACATTTACATAGTCATGAAGGAGTAGGTGATCATCAAGTGTCACGATACAACTCTCAGCTTCCTTGAGATCACTAACAAAAATGAGAAACAAATGACAACCTTTATGCACACTCCATTTCAACTAATTAGCTAAGATCAATTAAAGTGAGATTGATATTGGGACTCCCAAAAGTTCCACCTACCCACCTATGTCATCAACACATTATACCATCTTACGATGACAATTGATATTTACCTAATGGGTAACCAATGGATCCATGCCCAACACAATCTCATATGATTCTAGAGATAGAATGTGTAGATTCATTGTGGTGGTGAAGGTTCTCAATTTCAAAACACAACTCCTAACCAATGAGTCAACAACCACCTTGGACCCCATGGCTAACTCAACCTGCCACCTATCAACCTCACGTGCTACCACTAGCTCACATTGCTGAATAAGAGATAGTGATATGAAAGAATCAAAAGCTCTTGAGTCAAATAAAATTGAAGAAGAAATACCAAGAAATGTACCTATAGCCTCGACTACCATACCTTGGTGATTAGCTTGATAGTTGTCAACCATTGCAAAGATTCTATGATTCCTACTAGCATCTCCTATAGGAGGTTTATATCTTACTGTTCCCTTACTAGGTCCTAAAGATGGTTTGTTGGAGCACTGAAAAGACTTATGGCTAGGTTGGCCGCATGAATAATAGTTTCCTCCAAAGTTGGAACCTATTCCATGACTGCCCTAGGTAGCACTAGGATAAGGTGGACTACCCCTACTAGAATTCTATTGAGCACTCTGAGGATAATCTTGCTGAGCTTTCTGTCCTTGATTCTAATTATTTTCTTTCTCTCCTGAGGTACCCAAAGAATCCCCACCCTTGCTCCAATAACTCCTCTTATTCTTATCGTGCTGAACACCATGAGAGGGTTCTGATTGTGCTTGGCCCTTCCCAGAACATTGAGTGAACTAAGTATCCTACCCTGAATTTTGACAACTTTGGTTCTAAGAACCAGATCTACTACTGAAACCTCTAGCCTGATTCTCCTCTACAATACATGCTTTCTCAATAGTGAGAACAAGAGTCCTAGGTTGATGCATACAGACTTCTCCAATGAGGGAATTCTTAAGGCCTCAAATTAAATGGTGAGCTAGGAGTAAATCATCATTGTTGTAGCAAGAATACTACCTAAATTCAAAGAATCAAATTTCACACTGATCCACTGTCATGTTCCCTTTCCAGATCGCACATAACTCATCAACATGGGCCTCTCTAAATGGAGGAGATAATAATCTGTCTTGGAACCTCTCCTCAAAGATCTCCTAGGTGAGATCTGCAACACTAATATGAATCTTCTAACTTTCAATATTCCACCAAATGGATGCGTGGTCCCTTAACTACATAATTGCACAATGAGCCCTCATGTTGGTTGAATATGGATACATGGGGAAGCAACACTCCATGTCCAAAAACCATGTCTCAGCCTTGAGGCCACTTCCCTTGCCATCATAAAATGGTGGTTTGGATTACTGAAGAGACTTCATGATATCCAACCTGATGGAATCTTCACTATTGTAGTCCCAACCACCCTGATGGTGCCCTCAACCACCTAGTGGAGTAAGAGAACATTCATATTCATGTTCCTCCTCTCTAGATGCTTTGAATGATGGCAATCTCCATGATGAGATCCCTCTTCTTGATCATGATCTTGTCGATGCTCCTCAACACGAGGGCCCAATTGAGCAAGGATTTCCTAGAGTATTGGCAACAATGCCTCCATGCCATTCTGATTAGTGTTATTACCCTATTCTTCCCATCCTTCCTAATGTCCTTACTCTTGGTGTTCATCTCCATGGTTACTGCTATGGGTACCACCATAGCCACTAGATCTATGTATAGGAGGCATCTCATTGGAAACAACAAGATAATGTCAAAACAATTGGATCACAAGCATAAGAGTCAAAACTAGGAACTAAAAAGATATCAGAATAACAACCATAATATAATAATACAAAATGAAAAAAAAAACCATAGTGGAAGCATAATATAGAGATCCCAATATTTTAACATGGGCTCTGATACTAGATGTAATGCCTTGCTCAGATATCCTTGGAACAAGGATGAAATACAAGCCAAGATTTTTTTTTCAAGTATGAGTGCACAAGTCAACAACATACATAGATCATACAGATCACAATGAAAGAGTTAAACACCATCCCAACGACAAACATATCTCTTGACACCACTACTAGAACTGATACAACACTACAAGAACATAAACCTAAAAATGACAACTAGCACTAAGAATCTCAAAACTGACCAACTAAGGTAATTTAAGGAAACCCTAAGTGTACTAGAAACTCTAAAAATTGAACCCCAAAAACTGAGGGAGACACCTCCTATTTTTCACATTAGAACTTATCTCTGCTAGATTTCGTGCGAAGAAGTGCATCATGCCACATGAAGAAATATCTTTCCATGAAAATATGTGCACAATGGCTCGAACAAGTGTTTGAATGTACAACCAAAACACCTCAAGACTAATGTAGGGTTTTGTACAAGAAAGTGCCACTCCACACAAAGAAACCCACTACACCATGTGAGGATTTGCAATCTCATGCAAGAAAGTACAATTTTGTGTGAGATCTCAGGTCAGTATGCCAAACAATGAAAGTAGAAAAATAGAGAAGGAAACTAAGAAAACCAAGAATGAAGTTCCTCCACATTGAGGAGTACCAGATCCACATTTTGAGGCAAGAACACTCGAGCAAAACTAAAAGACAGAAAGTTGGAAATAACATCTAACCATCTAGTTAAACAATGAAGGAAATGAATAGAAGGGAAACATTATAGAGTACAAAAGAAACATCGCACTAAGCAATACAAACAAACTAAATACACAGTTCCTCCCAACCATCAATAACATCATAAGACTATCATGGGCCCTAGCCATCCCCCATGTGTAACATCCCAAGCCACCAATTAGATCATCAGTACTATCATAATAGGGACGTCACTACTAAAACATGCTACAACATAAGCATAAGAAAATCTAACATGCTAGAAGTAAAGCATAAGATAATCCTACAAACTAGATAACATTACCTATCACATGCTAATCATCATAATAAAGGAATGTGATAGTAATTAACATCATTTGAACATGATATACAAGCATCCCAATGAAAGCATAAATCACAAGAAGGCATACTCCAAAACTCGAAGCACCAAGTGAAAACATCCAACAATAGTCACACTAGGAAAAAGACCACATCTATACACTGGTCCCTAGTAGTGGTGTAGGTAGCTATGCCTTCCAACCACGTGGCACCTATAGTTCCACACTCACCATGTTGATGGAGATAAAGATCCAACCACAAACACACACAAAGAAAATGTCCATGGCTAACACATGCTAGATGGTATGATGATTGAAACCAAGAAAAAGACAATGCATAAACTATAGGTCCTGGTCAGACACTCAAAGGGTTACTAAGTAGGGGCTGACATCATAGAGAGTCGCTTGGCATTGATAAGCCCAAGCTAGTAGTGGCAGTTGCTCTCCCCAACGGAAGGCACATAGTCTAGTTCTAATTATCTTAAATTATTTATTACCACCTAGTATTTTCATTTAGTTATCACTTAATTAAAACTTCCTTTACCAATGCTTTGGGCACAATGATCACTAGGCTATGAGGTAGAAGTCTCCTTCATATGCTACCCTACCCTACCCATTCTCATCCAATGATGAGTGCTCGTAGGCATGAAGATTCCTAGCCCAACCCTAATGATCATAACTTTTGGAAGTACCATAGAAGATCGAGCCTCGCAAGTCACCTGATAGATGTACATGTACATACTCATGTGTGGTGCACCACCATCACAAATATCATAACACAAGGACTAGATGAGAACATAAAGTAGAAAGTCACTCAACCAAAAATAGAATTGAGATGATAGATGTGGAATGCATCCCAATGCAACATAAAAGTACAATAGTGGTTTGACTGACATCCAAAAAAATCATCCAGGTCCACGACCCACATTGTGCCAAGAAAACTTGACAAAATAAATCAGCACACAAAATAAGGTAAAACCCCCAAAATTTAGAAAACTTTGAAATTAAAACCCATTTGGCCTTTGGGTGTAAAAACCCCAAAAATCCAAAAATAATCGAGTTTGAACGCTATATGCAAAATAGCCAACATAACGGCTCAAAACTACAAACTCTTATCCTGAAAATAGGGAAAACATTCATACTTGACCAACTAAGTAGAATAAGCAAACAAAAATGGAGGGGAACTCTAGTTCTTAGTCTCCTAACATTATACTACAAGAAATGGAAGTTGAAACAAAGTAGAAACAATAAAATGGGAAGGCCTTACCTATCAGAAAAAGGGCAGAAACTGAAACTTGTAGAATAAAACAAATATCCTGCCAAAACTGCTGAGAGTGATGACAAAGCAAGAACTCCCAAAGCTAAATCCAATGAGTATGATCTCGTGAAGAACCCATGCTCATAGCTCCCAAAATGAGTAAAAATTGAATCCTTCAGAAGAGGATTCTTAAAAAGAGCTCTCAAATTTCTAAATTGAAAAAGTGAGAAGTGAATAATAAAAACTGTATTTCAATACTTATTCACTTTTTGAGTGAATAGTTGATTAGGGTACATAGCCAGTTAGACTAGGTAGACTCTGAATCAACCTAAATGAATACATGTTATTCTCTATAATGGGAATTCACCTAAGGAAAAGGTGCCAAAAATTAAATCTAAAAATATTTAAAGCCCAAAAGCCCAAAATCATAGAAATCATTAAACAACCTTTGCAACAATGTGAACCTCTAAATGCATAGACATGCTTACTGGTCTAATCACATAATGAAGATTAGTTTGGATTTAATAATCACTAAAAGGTTTTAATTTAAACAATTAAAATAAGGATACGTAAGCATAAAGATACAAGAATGAAGTAAATAACCATAGCATGAAATCCATCACATAAAATAATTACAAATATGCCCAAATACTAGATAATTAGATATCATCATAGATCTACTATCATGTCAAAATGGCATCAGAATGAAAATATGCTAAACTAAACAACATAGTACTAAAACAACTATGATACTGAGCTAAAGTATAACATCTGACCCTCAGGTCATCTCCAAATACAAATAAAAATAAGAGTATCAAATATCTCTTGAATCAAAATAGAAAAGGTATAGATTGCAAACATTAGAGGCACTACATGGACTATTGAGATGGACAAATACTTTGAGTATGAAGGTACTTGGGATAATAAGAAGGTTAAGATAGTAGTCACAAATTTGAAGGTCATGCTTCACTTTGGTGGAATAATTTGTAAACTGAAAGACATAAGAGAGGAAAAGAAAAGATCAATACATGGAAAAAAATGATTGGGAAAATGAAGAAGAATTTTCTCCTTGCTGATTATCAAGTTAACTTATTGAGAAAGATGCAAAATTCAAGGCAAAAATATATGAGTGTGAAGGAATACACTAAGGAATTGTATAAATTGGACATCAGATCTAAACATGTTAGATGATGAAGTTAAGAAGGTGGTGAGTTACTTGAATGGTTTGAGGACTTCAATTTAGGATGAGATTAGCTATGTTAAGATGTATAGTATGGAAGAAGTATACTAGTATGCTTTGAAGACTAAAGAAAGATTAGAAAAGAAACATGATTAGAGTCAAAGAGGAAGAGGTAGAATATTTCAGAGAAGTAGAGGAAAAACATTTGGAGAAGTTAGAAGATCTGATAGTGCAATGCAAGATAAAGGAAAATTATAATGGAAGGAAGAACCTACTGGCAAAAAAAGTAACTACAATAGCAATAGTTATAATGGTCAGACTAGGAATAATAATTGTGGAAAAAGCGAAGAAAGTTCTTGATTTAAAGGAACTTGTTATAAATGTGGAGAAGAAGGACATAGGGCCTTTAAATGTACTAACTTTGGAAAGAAGATTGGAGGTAATAGTAGAAGCTCTTTTGCTTGTGAAGAAATTATTGAAGTACCCAATGAGCATATAAATGATGAGAATTTGATGCTAAGAAGAACCTTGTGGAATGAGGAGATTGATGGAGAACCTATTTTGAGAATAATTTTGTTCAATACCAAGTGTAAGATAGTTTGAAAATTTTGCAAGGTAATCACTGATAGTGGAAGTTATGATAAGTTAGCATCTAAGGAGCTGGTTAACAAGTTGTAGTTGTAGAGATTGAGACATCCTAAGCCTTATAATTTTTCTTGGATATAGAAGGAATATAAATTACTTGCAAGTGAACAATGCCTTGTTAAATTCAAAATTGTAAATTATCACAATGAAGTCTTGTGTGATATTATGCCTATGAAATACAACATTTGTGGTCAAATTATGACAATAATTTGTGATAGAAATGTAATTTGTGTGTGATTTTTTATATTTTTTTTTGCAAATTTCCCCAAAACCATTGTAATACCAACAATCCTATCATTAGTGCAACACCCATGTGATTATAAACAAAAAAAGACAAACATTTGTCATTTTCCCCAAATGTGGTTCTGCCGATGAAGAGGAGCTACTATGAAGTGTAGCTAGGGTGAGATCGATCTAGGAGGTTAAATTTGTGTTGCAACTTAGTGCTGTAAGAAATTCATCCAAAAAAGATCGGTGCCATAAATTGTGCTGCTCAAATATGAAGTGCATTGCAATTTTCTTAGGGTGTAATTGATAGTATTTGTGGTTTCAAATGGTACACATGCTATTCTTGCACCAAGTGTTTATGGTTTCAAATGGATTCCTTCTACTTTTATCTATGGGTGTACCCTTGTTTCTTTGCATCCCTTTCAATCTTTCTATGCTGACCTCAGTTATGATGGATGTTTTAAGATTGTTCTACCCCGGTGACTATTGTTCATTTTGGCACTGACCTTTATTATTCAATGGTAACTTTCCTAAAGTTCTTTAGATTTATATACAACATGTAAGTAATAAATTTGACTTAAAACTATTTCAACTAATGGCCCCTTTATAAAAAATTCAATTTTTCTAATATTTTCTTGATGGCATTGCAAGGATAATGTACCATGTTTCTCTATTTGATGGCTTTGGCACTATCATGACCAATTTCATTATTATAATTTCATCTATTGAAGGTGAACTTTATGTATGTGTTGGGTGTTGCTTTATTTATAGTCAAACTTATGATCATCCATGAGGAAGCTTCCACCATTTGTGCAAATAATAGTGTGTTGTGATGTCCATAATTGGTTTTGGATTTTGAGTGATGGTCTCTTTTGGATTTAACTTGTAAAGATGTATGAGTAATGTTATAGTTGCACGAGTTTGTTTTATAGCTATGGTAGGTAGTAAATTTTCTCTATTTTCTTTTCATTTTTTAGCATACATGTTTGGTACATGAAAATCTTTGATATATTTGATACGTTGTCCTCATAAGTATTAAACTAGAATAGTGTAGTTTGCCTTGCAACTTGTTAAATAGGGAAGACTAGTTGAGAAGCATAGAGAAACACCTAGGCTCAAGCTTATTTACCAACTTTGCTTAAAAGATGAGGGTTCTAATCTCACAATAGAAAAACTTAGGTCACATAGGTCATTTAGATTAACTTGTTTCGAAAAGTCTATCTTTACATTTTGAAAAATTTCATAAAAGAATAAAATACTCTTTGATCAATTGATAATGATTTATCAAATTAGGAAATGAAATAAGATGTGAGAAAGTTGAAGATAAAGCTTATAAGGATCAAACATGCTTTCACATGTATGAGCATGAATATGATATGTGTTAAGAGCACACTCACACATTTGAGTGAGAAATGGCCCAATGAGTTGAAATTAAGAGATGACGTGGAGTGATGATATTCCTTTGAGTTAGCAAACTACAACATTTGGCACCCATTTTTTGATAGCATATCATCACAATTACGATGTCAACCTGTCACCCTAGAGACAAAACCTCTTGTTAGCTCCCGTCAGACTTTTGTCATCATAAATTACAATGAAAAAGAAATCCATCACAATGAAAATGGGAGACACAAGAATAACTTGGAGGGAGGGAGGGGAAAGAGTTGATGTTGTTGATGTTGCAATTGTGACAATAGTGTTGAACTACTGCAAACGTCTATTAGACTATTATGAAAGACACCTATCATAATTGGGATGGTTAACCATTTGAAGAGCTATTGAGCTGCCATTGTAATTTTGATGCCTCTATGACAATAATGCTATACAACCAACAGATATCTATCAAAATGTTCTAATAGTATTACTTTGGAAATAGTCATTTTTTACACTAGTTTCCTGTCAAAATTGCGACAACTTGCTAAATTATAATTTTTTTTTTTAATATCATAGCTAAATCTAAATGTGAAAAGGTGAATTTAAATGTTCAGTATAAGATAGGGGAGGTATCAAATCCTTGTTTTGAAGATTCAAATATGTGATATAATAGAGACATTATATTGATGAAGTGCACATACAAATTTAGTGAATAACAATGCCAAACATAAATAGTGCAATGTATCAAGAAGATGAAATATAATGGGATTATTTATAATTTTATCATGCACACAAGACAGTCATCAGCATGGTCAAGATAGATTTCAAGAAATTCACAAAGTCTAGAAATGATGATGTTATATAAAATGTTAAAATAGTTGTTACAGTACAATAAATTTTATGATATATTTCTTGAATCCATTAAAGAAGTTAAGGTTCAATAATTTGTGTTATCACAACTAAAGAATCCATGTTAAACTAAAGTGAAATTCATTTGCAAGTTCCCTTCAAATATAGGTTTCATGATAACCGTCTAATCAATAACATAGTGATGTAAACTTTGATTGAGGATGAAGGTATCATTGAAGAAAACATTATTAAATGAGACCAAAAGAGGAATATAAATAATCTATGTTATAAATTAAGAATCATGTTACCTTCCATGGGGCATTTATGGTTTAACATTATATCTAGGATAATACACATCTAAAAAGTTATAACTAACATCAAAAGATATGATAGACTGATTGAAATGCATGTACATTAAAGTCATAAATAAATGCATATAGGTTTAATATTTCTTTTTATAAAATATAATATTCAATCAAAAGAGATAGAAATATATGCTAAGCACAAGAATCCATAGTTATTTCAACTAACAGATCAATATTAGGGCTGAGATGCAATAATATAAGTGTGATGTGATTTGTGAATGTGAATATCTACTATATGTGATTAACTAGTTATGAATTTAGAAAGACTTGCTTATAAACCCTAAGACCAACTTACATACCATACATTGAAATCAAATATGTAAGTCCAAAAGTGTGACAAATATTTGAAAGATTTAATTATGAGCATTTTCCATCCATGTCAGCAAAAAGACCAAGACATGAGAATATCATTTGTGGAAATGAGAATATCATTATGATGGAGAGATAAGAGAGATCCATTAAAGATTTATCTATGTATCAATTCAGTATGATGTTTCTATTCGATATTTGAAAGATTGAGCTAAATTTTATGGATTGAAATTTAGATGAAAGATTAAGTGATGTCCTGAGGTCTAAAATTATCAACATTATTTGTAATCTTTCTTTTGTTGCAGGCTAGATCCGACTTCATTGATTATAATGATTTTGGCCACATCCTTCCTCTAAGTATCCAATTACTTTAACTATAATGTTTTCTTCCCATGAGCATTTTTTGTTGTAACATGACTTCTAAAAACAAAAAAAAAATAAGGACAAAATAATTTATATATATATTTAATATAAAAAATAATTTTTTGTTATCATTGTCTTAAAAACCCTAATATACAAGAAAATTCATATTGATGTGAAAAGGAACTTCATGTGGTTTGATAGAGATCCTCCTTAATTATTCAACTTTTATACCTACTATTTACCCTAGGAATGGAATCAATGAGCCAATGAGAAATTAGAAACTTAAAATTGTACTTAAATTTTACATCTATTTGGTTAATGTGTATAACAAATCTTCACCGATTGTTCAAAATGGAAGCCATAAATGCCTCACAGTCAAAACTATGCACTTCACATTGTATGCACAATAATTGTTGACACTCCCCAAAATCATCAAAATTTCATACATTTAAATGTAGAAAAATATAATGACATAAGACATAATTATTATACCTCTTTATTATATATGTTCTAAGGACATTGCCCCCACCTATAAGAGTCAAAGTTGCAATGTTCATGATAGTCTATAACTTAAAATACCTAATTAAAGTCCTCTAAAAAAAATGCAACCTTGTTGCATTTTTCACCTCCACCTAATGTCCTATGCATATGAATTGAGATTTCATATTGAAATATGGCCTCCTTCTACATTGTCTGAAACCAAGAGATTGACATAGTTAACATCTAAAAATAGCACCATATTTACTACTACCATTACTATTAAAATACACATAAAAAAACTTTGTAAGAATTTGGTAATGAGTGAATTAAAATTATACAAGGATAACAAAAAATTAGTCAATTAGCTGAACTATGGCATGAAGAAAAGTTGTACCCATCTTCTGGGCCAAATCCTACTCTATGCATTCACTAAGATAGTTGGCATGAGGACACCAATTCAATGTCCTAGATCTTGAGCTTGGAAAAGGAGATGAACATGCATGAAAATATAGGTGGAGTTAGAAAGTTATGATTCCCAAAATTAAGGTGTCAAGGCTTGAACAAACAAGTATTTGGTTGTAGGGTTAGGTGTTTTATCAAGAGGACACTCTTATACGTAAAGCCTAAAAAAGTTAGTTGTCATGCAATCATAGGTTAAAGTCAAGCTTCAATTGGTTTGGAGAATAGTTTAATATTCTCTACTAATCAAGGTCAAACACGTGAAGGTGGAAGCTCATCCCCCCACCCCAACATCTAAATTCCCTATTAACATATAAAGTTCATTCATTCATTATCTATTAATAAAATGTAACATTCATGAATTATCACATGATAATATTCATTAACACATAAGATTCATTAGAACATTGACATGAAAATTAAAACATAAGATTCATTAGAATAATCACATGAACATTCAATAACACATAATTAAAACATCGAGACATAAATATTAGTCATTATCAGCTAAGTTGCATAAATGAGAATCATTTATTTTTTGTCTTTTTTCTTTTTTTTCATTATCTATATTGTTGCAAAGGCATATCCATATCATCATTGATAATTATTCTCACCCGTGGACATGATATCACTATCCTTTGCAAGGGTGGGTCCTCTGCAATAACAAATAAAAGGGCTAATTTTTTTCAAAAAAACCAAGACTTTAAAGAACATAAACGTAGCACTCTTTATCTTGTCCAACCACATCATCTTGTCCAATGACTTGAACCTCAACACGCTCATTAGAAACAACCTCTACATCCCCTACAACTACAATACAAGATGTTTTCTTAATCCCAACACAATATTATAGTTAAATTTGTATTACTACACCAAATTGAATTTAAATTTTTTACTTGTATTAATAATTTAGAAATAAAAAATTGAATAGAAAATATATACCTTGAGTACTATACTGCACATTCGAATCAACACCTCCATGGTGCTCATATGGTGTATTAGGATTGGTAGGTTGCAATCCAATGTAAATAATTAGTGCATTTATCAACAATATATACATATAAATACAAGAAAAATAATAAAAAATGTTAATAATTCATTTTAATACATATAAATATATCCACTTTAAAGTTTTAAACAAATATATAATAATTTTTTCCTTACTTAAAACAAATATAATTACTTTACATTTTAACTTAATATCAAATATATTAATTAGTAAAGTATTCAATTTGAAAAAAAAAAATCAATTGACTTATTTACCTAATCGATAGATCTAACAAAAGAACCTTGCACACTCATTGCTTGGAGTCATTCAGCCATGATTATATAGCCTTGTTTGTAAGTTATTTTCTTGTCCTCTTTAGAAATCATTTTTTTAAAACTCAAAGGCTTATATTTTTGCTTGGTATCATGAATTTTTGCTGTAGAAAATTTCATTGAGACCAAATTGATTACAATTTATAAGTATTTGCATATGCTTTTTCATTTACTAATACTTACAATTTGTGCAACAAGTTTTGAATTTCCACCGAAGTCACACTTGTGTTGCCATGCTTTTGTTTTCTTGCTTTAATTGCCTTTGATGTGTCACGATACCTATGTGAAGTTTAAAATATGTTAGATCACATAAGTATTAAGAGTAATTAGTACATAATTTTATTAATAAAATTATGACATACCTTCTTTTCTTGGGTGGTACTATTTTTGCATCATGTCTTGCACTTTTCTCAATGACATCCTTTTAAAGATTTTCTCACTCATTATTAGGAATATAGGGGGGCGCTCATAATAAGGGTTGCATTCCATTTGGGTCCTATAGTTGTACCTAATATACTTCAAATATTGGCCTAGTTTCTCAAGGAACCTGTTAGGCATTCATTTTGCACGAGGTCAACGGCAATAATCCATAGTGTAATTCCTCTCTTGAAAAGCAAACTTTTTAAGGATCCACTCCAAGGTTCAGTGTTTGTCTTGCGATGTACCAAAATCCACTCAGTAGAAGATAAATGTGAGTTTTCACGAGGAGGCCTTTGCTGGTTCTAAAACCCTTTTATCTCAAAATTGAAGTAAAATCTATTCACTATCTCAAAATATCACACCAAAAGAACAATATTTTTGTATTTTTTATTTTTCAATGAATGCAATTCTAACAATGCATCTACTATGAGGTCCTATTCTAACAGTAGGTTTAGCAAAGAAAATAACAAAATTGAAAGAAAATAACATGACATCAAATGAGTTGAAATTGAAATTCCTAAATGGACATAAGCTATAGAACACAACACATTGTGAGTTAAACCTTCAAAGAAATCAATAGGAAACCAATGAAAATAGGAGCATCGCTTCCTAGAATCCACTGATGTAATCGTCGGTGAGAATCTTTAAAAAATTGAATGATGTTTCACTCTTCATCAAATCGCAAGGCCACAAAAAGTGCACTCATGCGAGACAAAAAGCTATGCAGACACAATTGGGCGATCTCTTCTCAAGCTCGTTACATCAACAAAATTCATATATCTGTAGCAAACACCAGAACTAAAAGATCACACAACCAAAAACAACACAATAAACCTTTGGCTCAATCACAATCTCATGAATAAAATTCATAAAATGATGACACATTCATGCAAGAATAACTACACTCCAAATGCTAGCACCAAAAGCATAACTTTATTGCATAATAACGACAACCTTTTTTACATTTTACAATGGGATATTTATAAGAAATCGTCTCCTCAATTTGTGTTGAGAGTGAGAGATATCTTGATGCAATAAAATGCTTTTAAAACATTAAAACAAACTAAATATATACAAACTAACAATCTAATTGGTGCTTAGAGGGACTCCATCCATATTTTATTCATTAATTGGATGCATGAGCCCTTTACATGTCAAAAACAATGAAAGCATGAGAGAGAAAGTAGGAGGAAGCCATCAGTCGAAGTAGAAGTGCATGGAGGCACCAAAAATAGAAGTTGGCCCTTCATTTGATGTGTGTCAGAGTTAACTTACTGTCAAAATGTGCTCCCAATGCATGGAAAGTGCTATTTTTGGAACTAGCAGTCAACTATCGACGCACCTCTGAATTGCAGAGCTACATAAAAATGCGGAGCTGCGGACCTACAGACCTGTGGACCTTAGAAACTCAATTCACCAAAAAATCAAAGTTCTTAATTTTGAAAATAGTTTCTTGGTTTTGCTCAAATGAGGTTTTAGATCACTTTTTGTATACACTCCATGCCCCTTTCTAATGATTTACACCCTCTTTATAGCAATTGCTTTCATAAACTTGCACTCCTTTCGCTTGTTCAATCAAAAATCTCAAGGCACCTGCGTTGAATCTTGTCCCCAATAGCTGCATAAGATGAGGAACCTGATTTGCTTTATGTGTCCAACCTCTGTATCTTTGACCTTTTTCTTCTCTCCACCTATCCAATCCTTCTCAACGAGAAACCAAGTGATCCAGATTATCCAAGACGATCAAATGTTTGCAACCTTTTCATATTTTTTGGCAAATTTTTTTAGGCATTTTTAAATGACCTTTTTGGGGGTCTTTTGCTCAAAATTTCAAGTTAGAACCTTCATCAATCCCTAAAATTGGGCAGCCAAAGGCTCACTATTTTAGGGACCGAAATTAGATTTTCAGTTCTTCTTTCCAATGATGTAAACGGTTCTGATTTTCAAACTACAGGTCAAAAGTTATGACCTCGACAAGTTGAGGATGCCATTTTTACCTACAAAAGAAGCAAACATTAGTCCGTAGAGTTAAAAATGTATAGTAAAGACACATTAGCTACTCAAAAAAAAATGGAGGTGAATCCTAAAATTTGGTTGAGTCTAAAATCTTGAAGCCCTGAAATTTGGCTAAGTCTGGATTTTTGAAGCCCTAAAATTTCCTAGAATCTTTACCTTATCTTGGGGATGTCTGAAACCTATCTCAAAAGATTCGTCACATATATTAAAATATATCTTAAGTATAAGTTGACATATATTTAAGATATATTTTAATATATGCGATGAATCTTTTGAGATATATTAAAATATATCTTAAATATACGTCATCTTATACTTAAATGATATATTTTAAACCCCTTTTATGGCTGCTTAAAAAAAATTGGAGGGGAAAGGGTGGCTTGGCAAGCACACACGACCTTTGTTAGCGCGTGTGTGCAGGGCCTTTAGGGGTGCGCAACCCTTTGTAGCAGTACGTTCGCACTGCCCTTGGTAGTGTGTGCACACAGCCTTTGGGGGCACGTGTGCTGCCCTTGGCGGTGCATTTGATTTGATTTTGATTTTATTTTTTTTAAATTTTTTTTTTTTTAAATTTTTTTTTTTGGCTTTTTGACTCTAAAATTCTAACATCTAACAAAACTTTTCTTCTCCCGACTCTCAAACTGTGAGTCTAGGAGTCGAAAAAAGTAGGGGGTCCCCATTCCTAGTAAGGAATGGGGCATGTGTTGTGGACACCACAATAGAACCCAAGTTTTTGAAAGATGCTAGGTCCAAAAAGTGTTATCAGAGCATCAATGAGTTTATCCTTTAACTCTTTACTTTGTAAATTCCATCTTTTATGATTTTTTTTTGTTAGATTTATAAAATAGATTATTCCCTACAAAATAATAATGAGATTAGTAGTTATTGCAAGGGACTGCATGAGATGTTAGTGCTTTTGATTATGAGTATAAAATTGTATAGTAAATGAAAGGATCAATCTTTAAAGTACCTGGAAGTTGGGATACTCTCAAGGGAAGTCCATATTCATTGCCCACGAGCAATTGATCACAATTCTTTATTGTTCCTATACATCTAACAAAGGTACATCTAGGAATGCCCTCATCACCTTCTGCATAAAATGAATCCAATATTACAAAATTCCCCCTAAGAAACAATAGCTCAAGTGAAATAAACACATGAAAAATGAGAGAGAGAAAGAGGAATCTACTTACCAATAGGCATTGCCATCCCATCTGTGGCCATCCCACATGTTGTCAACATTATAGTTGACATTACTTCTACACTTTTGTTCCTCATAGTAGGTAGTGCACTGAACACAAGATCAATGCTAAGTGCTAAAAAATAAGATTGTTAGAACATAAAAAAATATGGGTAACCATAGACAAGATTGTTAGTGCTATTAAAAAAATATTGTTCAAGAAAAAAACAAGTGTAGGATAGAACATGAGATATACTTGAACCACTTGAAGTATCCACATCTGGGGCTTGACCCTTTAATCTATTCTACATCCTCTATAAAAATAACACATGCATTTTATTTAATGACATAAATAAATGAGTATACTATAAAAACCATTATTGAACTTTTGTTATAATTAAAAACTACATTAATACTTACTGTATAGGTCTGAACTAGGTGGATAAACTCATCCTCTCTCATTTGTATTTGAGGAGTCTGAGGCTGAATTGATTCCAATTGAGTTTACTCTCTTTGATAATGCATGGATGAACTTTTGTAGTGCATCCATAGGATCAACAATTGATGCAAAATCAATAATGAATGGATCCTGCTGATCCTACAACTCCTCATGGACTGCTTGCTCCTTTCCCTTTTTCTAATCAACACTCATTTGTGAGAATAATATTATTAGCACTATATTTAAAATTAATCTAAAATAGTAATGAAGAATAAAACATAATAAAAAAGACACATTGACATATTTCTTGTATCTAATTTGTACAACAACAATGAGTTTTACCTATCGAGAAGAAGAACCATGGTAACCATTATCTCCATGCATATCATGTGGTTGTTGATCTATCTATAGCTCTATATTTCAAAAAAAAAATCATTGAGACATGTTAAAACATGTGTTCTTATTCTAAGTTAACAAATAAATAAATAATTTAATGGTGTGTTGGAGTCACTATTGGAGTTGATTTAAAATGTGCATAGTACATACCACCTCCCCCATGATAGTGACTTTTTTTTGTATATATGTATTCAAATTGTAATAAATAAGAATCTCTTCACCTCCATGTATTGATTTTATCGCACATACAAATATGCAATTTTCGTCACATGCCTCAAATATGCAATTGGGTTGCTTCTTAGTTGACCTATGTCATGTACTATTTATAAAACTGGAAATATTCCTTGATGCTTTTGGCCTTCTATCAATGTATATAACTACTATTTTACTTTTTTCATTGACTTTTTGTTGTATATAATTTTCCATGAGTGCATACCTACACACACCTTTTGTATATCTAAAATTATACATCCAACTACTGTAATCATACTAAGGTCTGACACACTCCATCAATTCAAAATTTTTTTGTAAGAGATCTTTATTCCATCAATGGGAAATAGGATCAAACCATGCAATGAGGATGGTTCTATGCGATGTATCCTCTCTCTAACACAAAAATTAATGTTTATTGGAGGAAGTTCGTCAGACACCCATTATTTCTATAGATGTTTGTACCTAAAGGGAACATTGGAATTGCCTTCACTCTCATCATCATAAGAACATAACCCCCCTTGAGAAAGGAAAATTTTCATGCACTTATTGAATTTCTTTCTGATCATTTTACTTTTAGTCAAACTCCTTGATTTAGACATACTAAATGTCTCAATTTCATCTTCCATTCCTACATGTTCCTTGCTCGAGGAAGACAAATTTGATAAATACCTATGTATGTTGGTACTTACACTCATGAAAGGGCTTTGGGTTTCTACATATGTAAATCAATTGTCTATGTTAGCTAAAAAATTCATGATATATGTACTCAAAATACCATCAAATATTAGAATCACATATGAATTATAAACATTAAAAGGTACATGACAAGTTAATCAGATTAATAATTGATCTATCAAGAATTCAATATTGAATAGAATAGGCATTAATTGCATAAATGTACATTTCATTGATAATCAAACCCCCCTTTAATGTTAGCTAATCAAATACCCCCATCATTGATATTCTTCTTCATCCATATCATCATTGTCATCAACATCATAACCACCACTATCATGGTCATCATCATCATCAACATAATCATCATCATCATCATCATCATCATCATCAATTAGAAATAATAGTCCACCAAGATAACTTGGGGGGGGGGGGGGGTGGGGTGTGTGTAAATCAGCTATCCAATTAAAAAATTTATCAACCTTAATTAATCTTAACCATCCAATCAAAAAAAACAAAAACCATAACAAGATGCACATAGACAATTACACTAGTTTTGTTAACTAGGGAGACCCTTGATTAGAGGGAAAACCTTGGTGGGAATGATGCCTACAAAGATATACTGATATATATATATATATATATATATATATATATATATTCTTTGTTAGAGGATGGACCTTGTTAGGAGTCTATAGACACATTCAGTACATAAGAGTACTAGTTAGGAGACTTTGAATCCTTGTTAGGAGATTCCAACCCTATTAGGAGTTGTTCCAACCCTGTTAAGAGTTTTAGAGGGCAGAAGGACTCACTGTCCAAACAAATTCTAGGGAAAGACCACTGAACTTCACTATCCAACTGATCTCTCAACTATTCCTCATAAAATACTTGTTTTCTACTATGCTTTAACCTATTTCCTCTACCTTGTCAACTAGACCAATCACTATCATACCTTGTAGAATAGGCCATGAACCTCAAATCCAAATATCAAACCTTAGATCTTTGAAAAAAACCTCGGCAACAAAGTTCTCTCCAACTTTGCCTTGTTTTTCTTATCCTCGCATATCAACTTGTTTATCTTCTATTCTGCTCTTCACGCTTCTTCCAATAATTTATTTATTCATACATAAAAAAGAAAAATGTCCTTCCTTTATACCAAATCCATAAAAATTTCCCTAAGTCAACTATTATACCTTCTCAATTAATTATTATGGGACCTCATTAATAACATGTTATACTTGGGCGATAACATTAATCTGTCACCTTGTAACTTGAATAACTTTTTGTATGTGTAATATTATGATAAACAAGATTAACCATGTCATATCCAATATGTCTTCTACACACATTTAACCTTGCTTCTTAGAATAAAAACTCTGCTAAGAGATATAAAAAGTTTACTAGAACATGCTTTTGTAAACTCTATCTCAAAATAGTCGTCACCAAAACTTGCATAACTTATTCCAGACTTAATATCTTATGCTTCCTAGGTTAGTTGAATATACTAGAAACTCAGTAGTATATCTCTTTAACCTCAATTAGTGAAAATTCTCAATGATCTATCCATACCAACTTGATCTTTACTGCTGTTCTTTTGTCAGATATAATAGAAAACTGCTATGTTGACATCAATGACAAACACAATTAAGAATGTAATATATCATCATGATAATGATCTAAATTTTTTCCTAAAATACTCCCCATAGAAGTATCATAAAAATTCATGCTTCTAACAATCTCCCCCTTTGACATTAATGGCAACATAGATGAAAAACATCTAGTTCCAAGAATACCACTAGTTAAAGACTGCTATCCTTTCTTTTCAAATCCTCTTCATCAATCATTCTCCCTGACTGATATACCTCAATGTACTCTATATCAAACTAATTTTCATGCTGTAATCTCTCCCTCATTGACATCAATGTCAAAGGTTTCAACAACCATCTATCTCTGTAACAACTGTCTTTGACTTGCTGAAGTGTCCAAAGACATTGTTCAAAACAACATCTATCAAGAGTCCTAGATGACTCTATCCATCATAGATACTCCTCCATACAAGAAGCATTAGCATTAAGTCTAGACAAAAAATAGTGCTCTATATCACTAGACTGATGCACTCTTACATCATCTACTCTGATGTAGGTAAGGGCATAACCAAAGACATACCTTGATAATACTCAAAAGTCTCTTTGGGAGCAGGCTTGGTGAAAATATCTACAATCTTCTCTTTGGTGCTTACAAACTCCAATCTAATTTCCTTTTCTACAATTTTCTCTCTCAAGATGTGATATTTGATAGAAATGTGCATAGTCTTAGAATGAAACACTAGATTCTTAGACATATTTACCATACTTGTATTATTACAATATATGACAATAGGTTCAATTAATTCTATCCTTATATCCTTTAGCATCTGCTTCATCCAAATAACTTGATTACAATTGTTTGCTACTACAACATATTCTACTTCTGCTGTACTCTGTGAGGTACAATCTTTCTTCTTTTTTAACCAAAAAACAATCTTCCTCCAAGAAAGAAAGCTCCACCTCTTGTGCTCCTTCTGTCATCTTTACATGCCTCATTTGCATTCTTTGGGTCAACTTGAGATATCAAACATGGTTCTTCATTGATTCTACTTCTTGTCATCACACCTTTATCTCTGCTACCAATGATCTGCTCTGGTGTATGATTCTTTGTCATATTCTTACTAGAAGTAGGAGTTGTTATCTCAACTCTTAGCTCTATTCTAGGTTCCAAACTTCATTCTTGCATTAGCTCTCCTTCATTCTGCAAATCATTATTAACCTCAAAGAATACTTCATCATTCCTTGGTTTAGTAATGACAACATTCTCATCATCAGAATTGTCATCAACTATTATTTCTTGTATCTTGAATTTCTCATCAACTCTTACATTTGCACTTTTAACAATAGTCTTAGTTCTCAGATTATAACATCTATAAGCTCTTCATTTTAGTGAACAACCAAGAAACATACCTTCATCATTTCTACCATCAAATTTAACAACAACATCATGTCTTTTGATATAATGTTTGCTGCCAAAAATTTTGAAATACTTAACTATAGGTGAGTGACAAACCATAGTTCATAAGGGATCTTGTTTGTTTCTTTTCTTTCTTGTGCTCTTTTCATAGTGTGGACTCCTGTATTCAAAACTTCTCTCCAAAAAATCTTGGATACACCATTCTTAGCTAACATAGCTCTTGCTACTTCTGTTATTGACTTATTTCTTCTCCTTGTAATGCCATTCTATTTAGGAGTCTTTAACTCAACTCTTTCTTCTGCTCTAGGATTGAATCTTTTCTCTTCAATCTGATTCCCATTTTGCAAATCATTGCTAATGATGCTTTCACATTTTCATGGTTAGCCTTTGGATCAACAATAGTTATGAAAGCTATCTCTAATACTACTTCCTTTTCCTTAACTAATTCAAGCTCATTATCTTTATCACAAGCATTCAAGAATCTTTCCATACTTGTTTTAAATTCTTTATCTTCATCAAAAAGAGAACTTTTTCTAGTCTTTCTTACTCCCTTAGGGAATGCAGATGAAAAATGACCAAACTCAGTACATGTCCAACAAGAAAAAATTACATACCTTCTTTATCTCTTTTCATAAGCAAATCAATACCTTCTTTGATCTCCATGTCTTCTTTGGATCTAAATCTATCTTTACTTGTGCCTCTATCCAGAAGCTCAATGCTCAATTCTCTACACAATTCTAATTTCTCACAAAGAAGCTCCATCTTTTGGGTGTCAAAATTTCCTCCATTAGACTCAAGACTATCCTTTCTAAAATAACTCGTCATTGATCTCCCAAATCTATTAAACTTTATCTTCAAGGACTTGATGCTCTGATACCAATTGTTAGAAATAATAGTCCACCAAGATAAAAAAGAGGGGGGTGAATCATTATCCAATTAAAATATTTATCAACCCTAATTAATCTTAACCATCCAATCAAATCAAATAGAAACCATAAAGAGATGCATGTACACAATTACACTAGATTCGCTAACTAGGGAAACCCTTGATCAGAGGGAAAACCTTGTTGAGAATGATGTCCACAAAGATATTCTAATATATATCTTCCTTGTTAGAGGATGGACCCCATTAGGAGTCTATAAATACATTCTGTACATAAGAGTCCTTTTGGGTGATGCGATGCGCTCCCCTGCCCACAGGTGGTTAATTATGTAGTGTTCCATGTTCACTAACAGTCATGGCTTTTGGTGCAACAGAAAATGGGCCTTACAATTGGTATCAGAGCTTGGTTTTGGCCTGGTCATGGGTTCAAATCTCCTTGGTGCCTTCCTGACCCACGTAAGCACCTGGTATGCGCATCGAGGGGGAGATTGTTGGGTGATGCGATGTGCTCCCCTGCCCATAGGTGGTTAATTATGCAGTGTTCCATGTTCACTAACAGTCATGACTTTTGGTGCAATGGCAAATGGGCCCAACAAGTCCCTGATAGGAGATTTTGAATCCCTATTAGGAGATTCTAGCCCTGTTAGAGTTGTGCCAACCCAATTAAGAGTTGTAGAAGGTAGAAGGACTCACTATCCAAATATATTCTAGGACAAGACCATTGAACTTCATTATCCAAATGATCTCTCAATGTACACAATTACACTAGATTTGTTAACTAGGGAAACCCTTGATTAGAGGGAAAACCCTATTGGGAATGATGTCCACAAAGATATACTGATATATATCTTCCTTGTTAGAGGATGGACCCTGTTAGGAGTCTATGAATACATTCTGTACATAAGAGTCCCTATTAGGAGACTTTGGATCCCTGTTAGGAGATTCTAGCCCTATTAGAGTTGTGCCAACCCAATTAGGAGCTGTAGAAGGCAGAAGGACTCACTATCCAAATAGCTTTTGGGGCAAGACCATTGAACTTCATTGTCCAAATGATATCCCAACTACTCCTTGTAGAATAATTTTTTTCTACTATGCTTTAACCTCTTTCCTCTATCCTATCAACCAAACCAATCACTCTTAGACCTCGTAGACTAGGTCACAAACCTTGGATCCAAATATCAATCCTCAAAAATGAAGTTCTCTCTAACTTCACTTTGTTCTTCTTATCTTCACATATCAACTTGTTTCTCTTCTATTCCACTCTTCATGCTTCTTCCAATTGTTCATTTATTCATACATAACAAAGAAAAATGTCCTTCCTTTATATTGAATCTATAAAAAAAATTCCTTGAGTTGGTTATTATACCTTCTCAATTAATTATTATACGACCTCATTAAGAATATGTTATACATAGCGATAACATTAATTTGTCACCTTGTAGCTTGAATAAATTTTTGTATGTGTAATATTATGATGAGAAAGCTTAAAAAAATCATCTCCAATATATCTTCTACATGCCTTTAACCTAACTTCTCAGAATAGAAACTCTACTAAGAATTATAAAAAGTTCACCATAATATGCTTTTGTAAACTCTATCTCAGAATAGTCTTCACCAAAAGCTACATAACTTCTTCTTGACTTAATATCTTATGCTTCGAAGGTTAGCTGCATATACTAGACACTTATTAGTTTCTCTTTTTAACCTCACTTATTTAAACTTCTCAATGATCTCTTTGTAGCAACTTGATCTTTACCACTGTTCTTATGTCAGATACCACAAAAAAAATGCTATATTGACATCAATGAAAAACACGATCATGAATGTATAATATCATCATGATAATGATCTAAACATGTTTCTACAATACTCCCCCATTGAAGTATCATCATCATTCATGATTCTAACATCATTGTCATCGTCGTCATCATCATCATCATCATCATCATCATCATCACCACCACCACCACCAACATCATGATGAATAGAATCATCATCATCATTGTCTTCTTCATCTTCTTCTTCAAAAAAAATAATTACATGAGGAACATTCGATCGTGATCATCATCTACATCATCTTCCACTTCTTCCTCTTCCTTGATATCTTTTTCTTCCATTGCATTATACTTTATTGACCTTCCTCTTGGATCATTTCTAACAAAAAATAAGCAACCTGGTTTATATGGAACCTCTAAGTAAAATACCTTCTCACATTGGCTTGGAATAACATAAGGTTCATCCCCACCTAGCTCAAACAACCTTGTATTAATCATTGGAAATCCACTCTCATGCTCAATAAAAGTTCTATCAAGATCATTTTGATTGAGTCATAGTCTATACCTTTTTACGATGAAGAGAACTAATTTTAATGAATTAAAGTCACATTCAAGTATATCAACCAAAAAGCCATAGTATCAAATTTGAGACTCTTGAGGATGTAAGTCATTTCTAAATGAATAAAATGGTCACTTGGAAGACTGCACTTATTCTAAAATCACAAGTTCTCTTTGTGTCATCCAAATTTTTGATGCAAAATTTATAACCATTGCATAACATAGCCTTTTGGTGTTTCACCTATAATAATATCAAATATGTATAAATTATTGCATCATGAGTTGAAAAACATACAATTGATTAACACATTTATAAGTACCTAGAGATCTCTTAAACCATATGCTAAATCTATTTCCATTTGTGTAATATTGGGATCTCCATTACAATGAGCTTGTATAACCATTGAAGACACAGATTTCCATTTTAATCTATGACCAAAATGTTGACATCGTTCTATCCATACCATCATCCAATCTTGATTGTTTGCAACAAATAAATGTATTGCATCCCACTCTTTAGCAAGTGTACAAAAGTAAATAGATGACCTACGGAAGATTAATTTTGAAGATAAAGAATTAATTAACTATAATAAAATCTCATAACTTATTACCTTTCACTTTCCTTAACCCACTATTCCCCACCAAGTACCCCCCTTCAAAATTTTTAATGGAGTTGAGATCCCAAATGTGATCTTTATGGGTCTTTGCTACAAGATTAGGAAAATATTGAGTAATGTACACCATAATTTGGTATACCATATTTACCTCAACCATAGAACCATCAGGATGTTCTTTTTGTCAAATCAAATCTTTCAAAAATTTCAAGTGCTTGTCAACCATCCACATTGACCTACTATGTACATGCCCACACAATTCAATCTCCTCAACTTGGTGTATGAGGTAGTGTTCTTGCACATTGAAAAAAGTTAAAGGTAAAAACTTTTGCATTTCACGCATTAGTTGAGGAATTCTTTTCTTCCACTATTTTATACCTTCTTTATGGATTTCTTAGATGAAAACCACCTAGAAGGGATTCAAGACACAAAAATATATAAATATGAGACTTTACAATATATTACTTGCTTGATATATTGAACAAATATCACTGCTTACCTCATGTATTTTCCAAGATCATATATCACTTGTTTGATATTATTGTCAAAGTTGTCTAGGAGTAATAGGGGTAGCACATACTGCAACAATTGTCAACTAATCATTTTATTCTTTTCTAATATAATTCAATGAATATTAAATGCAATTTCACAAATATATTATAAATAAAAAACACCGTGACTTACCTTGATGAAGGTATGCCAATCATGCATTTTTGACACTGGCCCAAATTAACTATTCTTTGATATGAGATTGCTTATATTTGTAGAAAATCCTATACGAAGTCAATTTTTTTGTATGATTTATTTTATGGCATTAATTTGCTACTTTGTTGATAACCAAGGAAGGGCACTTGCATTAATGTGATCTCTATTATTATTTGATTCAATCCTTTTTTTAATTTCATGATTGGAATCATGAATGTCACTACAAATTTTGGCAAGTTTTTCTTTGTCATGCCTTTCATCCAATATTTTCCACAGTGTCTCTATT
Source organism: Cupressus sempervirens (assembly GCA_028749045.1). Lineage (NCBI taxonomy): Eukaryota > Viridiplantae > Streptophyta > Pinopsida > Cupressales > Cupressaceae > Cupressus > Cupressus sempervirens. The sequence continues at coordinate 323,872,211 of CM053784.1, forward strand.
ACATTCTTTCCAATATTCATAGTATCAAACAAATGTACAATTTGTAGCTTCTTGTAGTAGGGTAGCCTACTAAATTCTCTAGGATAACATTTTAGTCCCTTTGGGAGGTGGTCAAGGATGCCTTGATGACCTTCATGATCACCAATTACATAATTAATCAACAAAACATAATCAAAATATATAATTTCTAAACATAAACCATTAGGTGAAGTGATACTGCTTTGAATTCTATTATATTCCAACTGCCATAGGTGAGGTGTCATTCTTAATGTCTTTGATGTCGTCTCTTCTTTGCCATTGAAAAGATATTTTTTGACACTTCGATACTTATGATTTCTGTGGAGAAAGTGCCTATACTCATCAAATACTTTCTTTCTTAAAATTTTGGAATGAAAAGATTTCATCTTTGGACCACACATTGGATATGAAATTTTTTCCATTGTTTGAAGACCTACAAGATAATAATACAATTATATTAAATATGTTAATTTTTAGAATTAGAATTATTGTGTACAACTATAATTCACCATAACATATCACATGAATGTTGTTGGAAATATAGAAGGAGTAACTAAGGTTGGGGGGGGGGGGGGGGGGGGGCAGGGGGGGGTGAATTAGTTACCACTAAATCCTAGATCGCTTAGATGTCAACAATAAAATTTAGACTGAGAAAGTTGATTGCTATTGTTACTCGTTAAACACACAAAAAATGCTGTAACTCGGTAAATGGAGAGTGTGAATTACTTTCAGTAGATCTTAAAACACTAACAATAATTAATTTTCAAACATAAGAGAAATAAGATGAGCACATGAGACACTAGGATTTAATGTGGAAAACCAATTTGGGAAAAACCACCAATGTAACTAGTTATTATTTTTCACTCTTCTTAAGTGCACCCTGTTAGGAGCCAACCCTATTAAAGGTTACAAAACACACTATTAGGTGTGACCTTGTTAGAGGATTTAATCACCCTACTAGGAGTGGTCTTGCAAGAGGTCTTAAAATAATTCAATAGAATTGCCACCTTGTTAGAGGATTTACAACTAGTTGTTAAACCAACTTTGTTAAGAGATTTTAGAGCATTACTACAATGGTTAGAGAGTAACAATGAAATGACCTGATTGTGATGCAACTAAATTGCTAAATCTAGATCTCTTTTCTACTTAAACTTGATCCTTCCTGATTGAATATTACTTTTTTTCTCCACAAGGATACTTGCTTGTCATTCAAGTTTGCTCCCTCTCTTTCCTTTTACAATTCAATCAAAACACTTGCACACACTTGAAATCAACAACTTGACCTTATATTTATATCATCTAGATTATCAAGTCATCTCAATAAAAATTAGAATGACCATTAATCATTACCATAGTTAGCTAGAACCAATACTTAAAATAATTAAGCTTCTCATGCCAAAACAACAAAATCCTTTATTAGCTGACCCTGTTTGATAAACATTAGTTCTGAGATGATTTCCTGTGTTAACCAATAGAAGCTTGGTCAACACAGTGAACTTGCAAAAATCCTTTGGTAACCAAATGAACTTGGTGAACATTGAATCTATCCAACTTTCCCTTGTTAACCATGTCAACTTGGTTAACACTATTTTCTGCCATAAGTTCCTTCAATGCCTGAGTGAGCTCAATAGACATTGTCTTCGCTGAGTAAACTTCAGGAACGCTTGATAGACAAGAAAAACTATCTTGCTGACCAAGTGAGCTCGGTAAGCACTAATTGACAACTGATATGAAATTTTTATGACATTAAAGACACCACAAAATTAGACAATTGTATCCAACAATCTCACTCTTTGGCATTGATGGCAACACAACATGTCATAGGACAATGAAATTTGAGAACAAAATTCTTTTGACAAAACATTTCTCCCTCTTTGATTTTACAAAAGAACTTCTTATTTCATGTAGTAATCTCCCTCCATGAAGGAATTACATAACTTCTCCCTCTTGAAATGACAAAAACAAATTTTTAGAAAGATATGACAGTAATCTTCTCCCTCTTTGACAACACATGCCAAAGACAACACATACCAAATTAGTATCAATGTACCTTGAGTACTGATTCATATGCAATATTCTCTTGACTATGCTACATCAACTGATTGATCTTTAACTTGGTTCCTATTGATGCATCACTAAAACTTCATTTAGTGAGCTTCAGATAGGGGAATGACCCCTAGCTTACCTCTTAGCTACAAGAATGCATCCTTAGGTAATGGCTTGGTGAATATGTCTATAATTTGTTCTTTTCTGTGGACATATTCCAATCTAATTTCTTTGTCTTACACTAGTTCTCTAACAAAGTGATATTTTATAACAATGTGCTTTATTTTGGAATGCATCACTGGGTTCTTTGATATGTTAATTGCATTGGTGTTATCACAATACATGATTACTAGCTCTTTGATTTCAACCTTCATTCCTTTTAGCAATTGTTTAAACCAAATAATGTTAGAACAATTCATTGCTGCTACTACATACTCTGCTTTTTCTATAGATTAGGATGTGTAGTTTTTCTTCTTGCTTGTCCAAGATACCAACCTTTTACCAAGAAATAATGCTCCACCACTTGTTGTTTTTCTATCATCAAGATTTCCTACCCAATCAGTATCAGTGAATACATTTAGGTCTAAGTTTACTCCAAGTTTGTACCATAAACAATAGTCTTCATTTCATTTCAAATATCTCAAGATTCTTTTGATATCCATCATGTGATTTTCTCTAGGTTTTTCTAAGAATCTTACCACTATTCCAACTACTTAGGCAATGTCAGGTCTTGTATGGACTACATACGGTAATTTTCCAATCATTGATCTATATAAGGTCTGATCTACCTCTTTGGAGTCATCATCTTTTATAAGCTTTAGTTCAATACACATGGGGTTTCCAACTAGTTTTGAATCTTCCATTCCAATCTTCTTTAGTATCTCCTTGATATGCTTAGATCGAGTAATATAGATACCATTCTTGTTCTGCTATATCTGTAATCCAATAAAGAATTTTATCTCACCAAACATAGACATTTTAGACTCTTTGTTCATTTGTTCTAAAAATGCTTTGTATAGATCATCATTTCCTATAAATAGAGTATCATCCACAAATATCTCTGCCAACACAATTTTGTTATCTGGTCCTTCCTTGATGTATAGACTACTATTATCATTTGTTCTTTGAAAAAAATCTGTATAAGGTAGTTATGTAACCTTTCATACCATGCTATAGGAGTTTGTTTTAGTGCTTTGTGCAATTTGCAGACCATGTCCCTTTTTTCTGGATCAACAAAACCTTCTAGTGTTCAATGTAGACTTCTTCATCAAGAATACCATTGAGAAATGCATATTTAACATCCATTTGATATACTTTGAATCCTTTGTGTGCTGCATATGCAAGTAAGGTCCAAACACTTTCCAATCTTGCAACAGGGGTGAAAGTTTCACCATAATCAATGCCCTCTTCTTGAGAATAGCCTCTACATACTAGTCTTGCTTTGTTTATTGATACTTTACCATCTTCATTCAACTTACTCATGAATACCCATTTTGTTCCAATTACATTTTTATCTTTAGGCCTAGGAACAAGAGTCCAAGTTTTGTTATTTTCTATCTATTCTATTTCTTCATTCATTGCCTCAATCCAACTTTCATTTTCTATAGCATCCTTAACACTTCTTGGTTCAAAATCAGCAAGCAAACATGTACCTTTTAGCTTACTTCTTGTCATAGTACCTTCTAATTTATCTCTAATAATTTGATCAGGTGCATGATGCCTTCTGACATATTTGGCCAATAAAGGTTCTTTTCCTTTTGAATGAATTGTACTGTCTTCATTTTGAATTTCAACTTTAGGATCAAGCCATTCAAACTTGGTAGGCATTGGCTTGGTAGCTTAAAAATGTGACTTGGGTCCCTATGACTCAATTTGTACTTCTTGCAACTTGGTAGCTATGGAGGACTCGAGAGGTGAAGTCTCCTTATTGTTAGATGTCCCTGGCAATGTATCAGGTTTGAAGTAAACAAATCTTTTATAATCTTCTGGTTCCCTTTTGCTTTCTTCTTCAGTCTTTTCTACAAACTCATCAATTCTCACATGTGCACTTTCTATGATTTTACGAGTATACAAATTCAAGCATTTATATGCCTTAATTTTGTAAGAATATCCTAAGAATATACCTTCATCACCTTTCATATCAAACTTGCCTTTTCTAGAATCTTTCAAGATATAACGTTTGCTTCCATATACTTTTAGGTAACTTACATTAGGTTTGTAGCCATACCATAGTTCATAAGGAGTCTTGTCTAAATCCTTCTTCAAATGAACTTGGTTCAAAGTATGGACTCTAGTGCTGATGGCTTCCTTCTAGTATTTGATAGAAACATTCTTTTCAATCACTAGAGTCCTTACACAATCCATGATGGATCTATTTCTTCGTTTAGCTATTCCATTCTTTTTAGGAGTACCAAGAGCTGATACTTACCTTTTGATTCCTCTTTCAATGGAGAAGTTATTGAATTCATTGGAGATGAATTCACCACCTCTATCTGATCTTAAGCATTTCAATCTTTTTCCTATTTCTTTTTCTACTCTTGCTAGATACCATTTGAATTTCTCAAATACTTCTGACTTTTCTCTAAGATACATAACAGTCATCATTCTAGAGTAGTCATCAACAAAAGATTAAAGAATTTTTCTCCACTATAACTTTCTATTCCAATGGGTCCACATATGTCAGTATGCACAATTTCCAAGACATCTTTAGATTGATAGTTTTTGCTCTTAAAACTAGTCTTTCCCATTTTGCTAATCTAACAATTTTTGCATAATCCAACATCTGGTTTCTTCAAACTAGGGATACTGCTTACTTTTCTGAGTTTTCTTATCTTGACCATATTATCAAAGTTTACATGAAATAGTCTTTTGTTCTATAACCAACTTTCTTCCAATTGAGCAATAAAACATGAGCAATCACCAAGATCAAGATAAAATAGGTTACCTTTTGTTTGTTTGTCTGATCCAATCAGATTCCCTTTGTCACCCAAAAATTTTGCCTTGCCATGGATGAATTCTACCTTGAATCCAATGTTGATTAGTTGTGCTATGCTTAGTAGGTTATTTTCTAGTCCTTCAACCCAATAAGCATTATCACATACAAGTTCATTGGTTAATGATATGAGGCTTTTCCCTTTTATGCAATAGGTTCATTATTTTCAAACCTTACACTACCTCCATCATAGTGTTCAAAGTGTTCAAATTTTGTTTTGTCTCCAGTCATATGATGTGAACATCCACTATCTATGATCCATGTGTCATTTTTACTAACATGAGAGATAAGTGCCATCTTATCTCTTTCATCATCAGATTCATTTTTTACAACAATGTATACTATCTCATCTTCACTATTATTATAATCTTTAGCCATTAAAGAAGCCTTCTTACCTTTGTCTTTGAAGGATTTGTGACTTTTGGATTCCTTCTTGCCTTTGTACTTGTGGGTCTTCTTCTCATCCTTTCTTTCTCTATTTGGGCACCTGGCAGCAATATGACCAACCTCTTCACATGAAAAGTAGATTAAAGGAACCTTACCTTTGTACTTTCCTCTTCCTCTAGAATATATCTTTGCAAGTAAAGCTTCAACAACTTCAAGACCACTATCTAAGCTTTCCTCGATTTTTGGTTCACTATCAAACTAATTTTCCTTTATCTTCTTGCCTTTTTCTTTGAGTGAGAGTTTGGCCTCAAATGCAGATTCAATATTTTTGAAAGTTGGAACATAATTGTCAAAGTTCTCTAGCTCAAAAGCTATCAATCTTCCTACCAAGGCATCCAAGCTTTTGATTTGGATCACACCTCTTTTCTTGAATAGTAGATACTCTAATTGCATAGATAAGAAGTAATGTTCTAAGAATTTTACTTACAACAATTTAATCTTCCTTGATTTCTCCTCCAGAAGATTTGATTGCACTGACACTAGCTTTGATTCTTTCCACATATTTGGCAACATTTTCATCTTCTCTCATTCTCATCTAATCAAACTATCCTCTAAGGCTTTCTACTTTGGATGTGCTTACATTGTTGTCACCACCATAGATGTCCTTTAGCTTGTTCCACATATCAAAAGTAGTTTTACAATCTTTGATCTCATCAAATTCATCATAGCTGAGAGGAGATGTAGTATCAATCATCATGATGTTATGGTTCTTTTGCTTAGCAAGATCTCCAATGGATAATGTACCAATAGGGGTTTAGTATTCTTCATCAAGGTATTTGTAGCTTGAATCACTAATGGTGGCTAGATGAAGTCTCATGAGTCCCTGCCATCCTAAAAAGTTGTCTCTATTTAGCTTTAGAATCTCTCTCTTGTAAGACATCTTGATCTTTAGCTTAGGTCCTTGAAATATTTCCTACAAGCACCAAATGCTCTGATACCAATTGTTGGAAATATAGAAGGAGTAACTGAGAGGGGGGGGGGAATCAGTTACCACTAAAATAAATCCTAGATCCCTTAGATGTCAACAATAAAATTTAGACTGAGAAAGTTGAATTCTACTGTTACTCGATAAACACACAAAAAATGTTGTAACTCGATAAATACAAAGTGTTAATTACTTTTAGTAGATCTTAAAACATTATCATTAATTAATTTTCAAGCATAAGAGAAATAACATGAACACATGAGACACCAAGATTTACTGTGGAAACCCAATTTGGGAAAAATCAGCAATCTAACTAGTTACTATTTTTCACTCTTCTAAAGTGAGCCCTCTTAGGAGCCAACCATGTTAAAGGTTACAAAACACACTATTAGGTGTGACCTTGTTAGAGGATTTAATCACTCTACTAGGAGTGGCCTTGTAAGAGGTCTTAAAACAATTCAATGGAATTGCCACCTTGTTAGAGGATTTACAACTGACTATTAATCCAACTCTATTAAGAGATTTTAGATCACTGCTACAATGGTTAGAGAGTAACAATGAAATGACCTGATTGTGATGCAACTAAATTGCTAAATCCAAATCTCTTTTTTACTTAAACTCAATCCTTCCTGATCGAATATTACTTTTCTACTCTACAAGGACACTTGCTTATCCTTCAAGTTTTCTCCTTCTCTTTCCTTTTACAATTCAATCAACACACTTGCACACACTTGAAAATCACAACTTGACCTTATATTTATATCATCCAAATTGTCAAGTTGGCTCAATACAAATTAGAATGACCACTAATCATTACCATAGTCAACTAGAACCAATACTTAAAATAATTAAGTTTCTAATGCCAAAACAAAAAAATCCTTTATTAGCTGACCCTGTTTGGTAAACACTAGTTCTAAGATGATTTCTTGTGTTAACAAATAGAAGCTCGGTTAACACTACAAACTTGAAAAAATCCTTTGGTAACTAAGTGAACTCGATGAACACTAACTTTATCCAACTTTCCCTTGTTAACCATGTGAACTTGGATAACACATTTTTCTGCCATAATTTTCTTCAACACTCGAGTGAGCTCGGTAAACACTGTGTTTGCTAAGTAAACTTTAGGAACACTTGGTAGACAAGAAAAACTGTCTTGTTGAACAAGTGAGATCGGTAAGCACTAACTAACAATTGATATGACATTTGTGTGACATCAAAGACAACAAAAAATTAGGCAATTGTATCTAACAAAATGTGTCAACCTTGGGCATCATGAATTGTCCATACAAGCATTCTATGCATTTTTTTTTTTGTTAGATTGGTCTAGAGATATCATACATAGTGAAACTATTCCATAACACTAGCAACTCATTGATAAGAGGCACAATATATACGTTCATATCTTTCACTTGATACTTACCTAGTTGAATGAACAAGAACATTAGATAATCATTGTGGCCATTTCACTCCAAGACTTATAATCACATGTAGATAACTAAAAAATAATAAAATACTAGGAACAATCATTGCAAACATAATGTTCTCCCTCTTTATTGACATCTATGAAGGAAAATTATTGTTGATAATGGAAATAGGAAACAATGAGTGAAGATATCTCATCTCTCCAAATGGATTGACATTTTTAGCTGCTAGAGAAAGCCTGCGATTTTGAGGTTCTTCTTTAAAGTGTGACCACTTTTCCTCTATGTCCATAGATGTTGAACCATCCATAGGCATTCAAATAATATCATCTTGACTTCTATTGGATGTATGGTAATCTATAAATTGTGCCAAACTATTGCACCTAGATAATCATTTAAGATGTGGAATAATGAAGATGTAACAAAGAACTTTGTGAGGTACCCTTTTTGTCACTTGATCATCTCAATATCTACTTGTATGGAATTGGGGGAATTTTGTTGCATATTCATGTTCTTTATGATAAATAACATGATCTTTGGGATAAGCATCTATTTCTTGATACTCCATTCTGATATGTTTCATAGTGGCACAAAATTCTAGGTATAAGAAAGGGAGAAAATTTAATGGTGGTAACAAAAAATCACTTATCAATATACATCAAAAAATATAAGTCATTAGTATAAATAATCTTTTGGTAAATGTTTTACCTTTTATAGACTATAATGACGTATATGAAAAACCTTAGCATACATGACATTGTTATGTTGGATAAACCATTCATAACCTTCAAATTCACCAACAACAATACAACAGAGAGAAGATTTGATTAGGATCCTTCTTAAATGGCTATATTTTCCTTCTCAAGTAGAGGTATATCATGGATGACCTCAATTTCATCATCATCATAATCATTGTTGAGTGCTCATTTTGCACGATGCTTAAGGGCATAAATCCTTTCGAATCTCTCTCTTGAAAAGATGATCAATGAACAACTCCAAGATTCTGGATGACTATTTTTCAACTTGTTGGGTAACTTGATTAATGATAAATGTGTATGTTCATAGGGAGGCCTTTGCTATTACCTACCAATCTGCTCAACTATGCTAAATGTAACCAGAAAGAAAGATATATTTTTGTAATTTCTATTTTATGATGAATGCAATTTCTAACCAGTGCAACTATATGAATTCCTATTTTAACCAAATGTTGTAAAAATAAAATAAAAAAGCTATAATAATGAGAGAATAAATAAAATTACTGAAAGAGAAATTCCTAATGGACATAAGCCAAAGTAATAAAATATCTACAAATTAAATTATCAAAAGGATCTGGTAGGAAACCAATGAAATTAGGAGTAGCACTTCCTCAACTCCACTGATACAATCATCAATAGGACTTCAATAATAACCAAAAGATGTTTCACATTTTATCAAATCATGAGGCCACAAAAAGTATGCTTACATGAGATAAAATGCTATGCAAGAACAATAACAATCCTTTGTCCAATTCATTGCAATAGTGAAATTTATCAACACAAGGAAAACACCATTAGTAAAATATCAAACAATTATAAAAAAAATAAAACCATTAGATTCATTATTATTCATGAGAATACATTCACAAAAATAAGACACTACTACAAGATTTACTACAATTAGAATGAGAGTACCAATAACATAATATATTGCATCAAAATAATGGCCTAGAGTACATATTACATCCATGTATTTAAAAAAAATTCTCTCCTCCCTTTGTGTTATGAATGAGAGCTCTTCCAATGCAACTCATACTAAAAAACTAATAAAATAAATCTGTTTACATACAAAATGACTCTCTAAATGGTGCTAAGTAGGTCTCTACCCTTGTTTATATCAATTAATTGGTGCATGAGCCTTTAAATGATTTAAAACAATAAAAGAAGGAGATAAGAAGATAGAAGCCATAAGTTGATCTAGGAGTCAATGAGAGCTCTAAAGTGGAAGCTTGATCTTCTCTTGGTGTCTTTAAGAGTTGAACTACTATCAAAATGCATTTTCGATGCATGAAATGCTCTAAAATAGCAACTGACAGTTAACTATCAACACACCTTGAAAAAAATTCACCTTGGAAATGTGCACCCTAGAAAAGTGCACCTTGGAAAAGAACACCTTTAAAAAGTGCATCTCTAAAAAGTGCACCTTGGTGACAGGACCCAAAAATCCAAAAATTCTTTTAAGTGTCAAAAATTGATTTCCAACATCTTGGTTTTCTTCCCCTTTATACCAAAATGATGTTTGGGTGTTTTCTTTTGAAATTCTCTATTATCTCTGTTACTTCCTTAGCCTCTTATTTTCAACTACTTGCCAATAATTGCTTAGTTCAATTGTTGTATAAATAAAATCCTCAAGCTTAGAATTGAGTTCTAACAATGCTTCTTTTATTTTGAATGCTTCTCTAATATCATCTTCTTAGGAAGCTATTTCAAATGTATCCCTAAATTTTTGAACTACTTTTTGTACTGAGGAGAGTTTAATTTTTGACTCATCTTCAAAATCTGCAAGGCTAGCAATGTAGTAGTATTTATCCACTTCCAAAAATTAGTCTTGAGTCTTATTCTTTATCTGTTGAATATCTTTGTGTAGTCTTTCCATTAATTTATTACTAGAAGATATCTTCTCTATCTATTCATCTAACTTATCTAATTCCTCTACCGAGTATATCTCCATTAGCATCTATTACCTCTTCTCACTAATAGATTTTAGTGCTTACAAATCACTAGCCTTGGTATGTACTTCATCTATAAGCCAAAATATTTGTTTATAATGACAACAAATATGTTGGTGTTAGTTTGGATGTTGTGCAAAAGGTTCAAATTACCTCATATTGTTTTCACTCCCCTTTCCTAAAAACTATGATCCCATTTTGACAAGCATCCAAAAAAGAATCTATTAGAAATAGGGATTACTGGGGGGGGGGGGGGGGTGAATCAATAATCTAAAAATTTTAGTCACCAACTTGATATTATTACTTAATTTAAATAATGCATAGCAAAAAAAAATTAATTCTAAATAGTAACAGTAACAATGCACAAAGATAACTCATAACACCCTATTTTGTTAACTAGGGAAACCTTGGCCAAGGGAAAAACCTGGTGGGGATGATACCCACTAGATAATATACTGATATATAAGTTCCTTGTTAGAGGATGGACCCTATTAGGAGTCAATGAGAAAATTTGGTATAAGTAGTCCTTGTTAGGAGACTTTGAATCCCTATTAGGAGATTCCAACCATGTTAGGAGTTGTGCCAACCCTATTAGGAGCTGTGGTATAATGTATGCAAGGAGAACCCACTTCCCAAACATGCAATTTCAACTACAAGAAGGGCTCACTACTCAAAAAAGTAATTTACTATTATTTTCCTTCCTTGTTTGATCTCTTATCTTCAATTCAATCTTGAATCACCAAAGAGCTCATATAAAACTCCACATATATCACTTTCATAGTAAGTTCACATATCACAACATTCACACAACCTACATTTGAATTCCACAATGCACACTTCTTATCACAAGAAGTCCTTTGCATAAATACCATGTCTTTACATAAATTACTGCTGGCTCAACTAAGACCAAAATTCACTTTTCCAAGTTAGAGTAAACATCTAGGATGTTGACCCTAATTGTACAAGTAATTTTTTTATAAAAAAAAACAATTCTTTCCTTTAATTTCGTTGTCCTGCTTCATCAAAACATGATTATCTCTATTCGATATAGTCTGTACAAACTTTCAAGGTTATAGACATCATCACCAACATGTATACTATCTCCATGTAACTTCACTAGTCATAATATGAAATCAACAACAAGTTGTAAACAAAACAATACACTATTGTAAACCAAATTTTATACTTAGACAATGTTTTGATTACCAAACACTAAGTATCTTTATTTCCAAGGTTTCCTGTGAACATGTACATCATGTGTTGCCATAAATGAAAATAATTACATATCACTGTTAGCCAATTGTCAACAATCTTCCCCTTTGGCATTGATGGCAACAAAATAGGGAAAATTAGCTAATTGACAAAAAATTAACTATCAAAATAAACATTACATCTATTACATCTATTGCAACTTTACATATGATGCCCCTTACAATATAGTTTACTAATTTATACACATTGTATCTCTCCCAAAAATCTCCCTTTTTGAAATGTATACAATTTTCACATGTATCTATCCCCTTTACTATCCAAATTTTTTGCTTTCCAATTTTCTTTTGCTATTACTCCCCATTTGACATCAATGACAAAGGTCAAAATGTCAAGATTCTATCCAAAAATTATTCAAAACTATCAAAGCTACTATCTTTCCTTATGCTGAAATAATCTTTATACAATTGTCAAAATTAGTCTTTAGAATATCCATACCTTTGGTCCATGTTTCCTTGGTAGACTTAGCTAATGTGAGAATTGCACATAATGCATTTGATGCAATCTCAACTGTATTGATATCTAAATACAAAATGTTTGAATATGTGTCCTTAGCCTTGACACATTCTTCTAACTATGTCTCCACAAAAGATAACTCCAAAGTAATGGATTCTCTAAAATTAGATGTCCTCTTCAAAATCTATTCTTTCTAAAGTTCCAATTTACTGATGTCACTATGAATAATAGCAACTTGACCTTCAAAATCATCTACCTTACAAGATGGATGCTAGATCTGGCTAGACAAAGCCTCTAGCTCACTCATCTTAGTCTTTATCTGACTGTCAATATCTTTAGTTAGTTTGTATGATAAGGTGCACTTAACATACAAAGTTTTTCCTTCCTATTGGAATTTTTGATGTTCTTTTATACATGTATCAAGATTGACTAAATCATTCTTGATATTCTGGCAGATGGTGCTAAAAAAGTTAGCATCATGGAAAATTTGAGCCTCTACCTCTACAACATTCAACAAGTTTGTGAACTCTTCATTGAATGACTTTAACATTGCTTGTGCTCTTTGTTTGGGATCTAGTTCTGTATGCTAAGCTACCAATGTACTGTGCAGTTTGTCTGTCACTTCCATTAAAGTTTTCTACAAAATTTTCACTATTTTATTCTTCTATATAAGTTTGGATAAGGATAAGATCAGATCTATTTAATCATCATCATCAGTAGGAAAACTAGCAAGAGAGAGTGGAGTGGATGAACCAGATGGTTTAGTCTCATCCTCCCTCTTTTTCTTTACTACTTCTTGTGCTTTTCTTTTCTGTTTCCTCTCTTTCTCTCTTCTCTTCCAATATCTTTTTCTCTTCTTCCTCAGTTTTCTTTTTCTTCTCTTCTTCTACCATTCTTCTCTTTTCTTCATCTCCCTTTCTTCTCTTATCTTCCTCAAGTAGTTTCTGCTTGGTTTCCTCTATCTTCTTCTTTTCTTCCTTAATTTTCCTCAACTTATCTTCAATATCTTGGGTGTCTAGTTCATTTGGTTTGGAACCACCAAATGGATTGGTATCATCAATGTTAATCGTAACATTGATTTGATCAATCTACATAGTGTCACCACTTACTAACACTTCCAACATTCTAGGAGCTAGAGGAGATGTTGTCTCTATCATCATTTGCATGATTTCTATTACAGTCTCACTTCTTAACTTATCCTTCTCTCCAATCATAAATAGGAGTGGCCTCAATTCATTCCTCAAGTATGGAGTGAGGTTATTCAATAGTCTCTTAATTTCATCTTCATTATTAGTCTTACAAATAGTCCTTAGCATAGACTTCCAAAGTTCAAGGTCTTCTTCCCTTGTAGAAGCCTTCTTCTCAATGAGTCTCTCATAGACTTTCTGGTTTATAATGCTCTCAAGGTCCTTCAATTTTTGATTATTTGATACAATATATCTCACAGTAGATATATCTATTTGATCTTTCTCAAAATTGTTGTATAAATCATAAAACTTGTTCATCTAAACAAAGTTACCTTCTTTTGCAATTGTTGTGTTGATCTTTTCAATCTTTGGCTTCCAAGACTGCCGAGCTTTTCCTATTGCTTGCTTAGGTGGAGTCACCTTTTTTGCTTGCTTGCTTTCCTATTCCTCATCTTCTTCATCACTTAACTCAATTTTCAACAATATTTTCTATCTCTTTCTTGGTCCTGTGGCTAGTTGTTTGACTCTCTTTGTCTTTGTAGACACTGCTTCCACTAATCTCTCATACTTTCTCTTCTATTCATTGGGTTGAACATTAGACACTACTACATATGGTATGCTCTATCCAAAAGATATCTCAACAACTAATACTAAAAAAGGTTATATGTTGAAAATACCTTGCTTCATTGCCTATTTAATAGTTTTAGATTCACTCTCTGTCATTCTAGCCCCTGATAGTGCCTTCTTCATTATAGATTCAACTTTCTTATGTGATGCCTTCTCTAAGGTTACTTGATGAGCATGCTAACTAATCTCATGATACGTGCCAAATCTATACTTTTCTTTATCTCTCCTTGAATTCAACAACAAATCAATATAATCAACTACTACATCATCATTCAATTCATAGCTCAAGGGATATAAAAATGTCTCCTAAGGTTCCACTGCTTGAATATATGTATGATCTATATCAACTAATATACAAATGTCTTCCTTGAATCTAACCACAATTGTAGGTGCAATTCTAAATCTTTGTTTCATCTCACTCTAAAATATCCTCATTATTAGGTTGCCACTATCCAATATTTTATCTATAGGGTGCCTTTCACATACCTCTGAAATCTTCTCCATTATGCATTTGTCACTACTCATTATGTCTATAACTAAAAAGTAAGGAAATCTCTTAAGTACATGAAAGAATATGTGATTTATCAATGACATGAATCTAGACACACCATTCTTTGTCCTCTTAATATTTTCTAGGTTCTCCATGAGTTGCATTCTTAGTATTTCACTTAGATTCATTTGCTCTCTCTCTCTCTCTCTCTCTCTCCCTCTCTCTCTCTATACATATCTTATATGCTACATATATGAATCCTAATAAAAGTTCATCAATCTTAGAACTTGCACAAATTGAATAAGCAATAATTCTACTCAAAAATCTCACATCTTCTTTCTTGATGGTGCTAATCACCATAGCCTTACCCATTATATACTACCTTATTGTAACTTTCAACTTTCTTCTTAACTATCTTCTCACCTATAGGTACATTGCCTTGTTTACTAAGACCAACTACCTCATGAATAAGGTTAGTAGAAATGTCAACTACACTATCTTGCATCCACAATTTTCCATCATGTATCCTACTCAGTATAATTTGATTCCATTCATCTAAGTCAAACTCATGGTAGAAATGATACTTAAACATCTAATTCCCTTAGATGTTCAAATCCAGGCTTCATAGTCATGTCGTGGTTAAAGACTAGTTCCATATCTTTGTTCATGTATTCACTACCAATCGACTCAAACTTGCAATTTAGATAACTTTCTAAATCTTCAAGGTAAACTACATTGTTTGGAGTGATAGACAATGCTGAGTTAGGGTTTCCTTCATTAGGTTTTATGGAAACAATCTTAAACTTGGGTCTATCTTCATTTTCAACATTGTGTACTACTAACATATCCATGATTCTTATCAAACAATATCTTTTATCGAACAAATTTGTAGAGAAAATGATAAAATACCTCTTTTCAAAAATAGGGTTTGCTTCAAAATTGTTCTGACAAGTCACTTTTGAATGCTCTTTTCTTTGGATGTGTTCATAATGAAGTGAAATTCAATTTTTTACTCCATTTATCCATCAACTTGAACTTGCATTAATTGCGTACTTTGTAAGTATGAAAAAGTTGTCAATTACATTTTGTAATCATATAACTATTCAGAATCATCTATCCGATCTTCAAATGTCACCCAAGGTTTAGTATAACCTCCTTCTATCATGACAAACATCCTCAAGACTTCACATCATGGAATTCTCTATAAAAACTTACTTTTCATCTTTTGTTACAGAATCAATCTTTACTATAATACTAGTAACTCTAAATTCCTTTATAACTTGTTTAGATGAGCTCCAAATTACAAGAAAACTTCAATACCATCCAAACATAACTAGACACACCTTTTCCCAACTTTTCTACCTCTAATTCAGCTTCTACCTAAAGTTCTATAATTATGATGTTGTGAACAAGCTTAATTCAACTTAATTGAATGAAACTCAACAACTAACTTCGATCTTCCTATCTCATCATCATCTAAATTTTCTTTTAAGATATCTATTCCTTTCACTAATGCTTCATTAAGTTCTTCTTGAAGTTCACTCACAATACTTCTTTGTTTTTCATTATTTCTATTAGTTCCAGAGTTCCTTTCATGATTCCTTCTATCATTTTCATCATTCCTTCTATTCCTAAAGTTTCTTTTGTTGTTCCTTCTATCTCTAAAGTTTCTATCCATTCTATAGTACTTCACTGTGTGTCCAAAGTTATTGCATAATTGACATACAGGTGCTCTGCTTCTAGGATTCTACTGATCATCAAGTGCATGAAAATTATTAACAATGTGTTCTAAGTTGTTACACTTATAACACATGATATGTCTTCTATCTTCATAAGATCTTCCTTCTCTTGATGTGCTTTCATTAGATCTTCTTCTATCTATAGGTTTAGTAGTTCTAGATATTCTACTATTTCTTCTATCATTATCATATGTAGGTTTCCTATAATCAATTGCATTATGACCCATACAATGACAATTATGATAATAAAATTCCTTAACATGATTAAATGACTTATTAGTACAATCACTTTTCATATGACCTATTTCATTACATAAAAAGCACTTACAACTAAATTCATACGTGGTTGTTTTAAAAGTCTCCACTTGCTTTGGTTCATCCAAGACTTCAACTTCCTTGTTTTTCTCAACTTCTTTAGGTTTCTCAAAAGATTTACTAGATTCAATCTTATCATCAGATTTGCCTTTTTCTTTCGAATCTGATTTAATCTCAAGTTTCTTCACAGACATATTAATTAGATAACCAAGACCGGTCTTATCATAAGTAGTTCTTTGGATATACATAGAATCATCAAGCTTCTATCTACCAAAATAAAGCTTCTCAAGCTACTATTTGCACTCTGTCAATTCACCTTTCATAATAGTATTGTAGAGTTCTTCATGATCTTCTTTCAATGTTTCAAACTTAGATGTTCTCTTTGCTAGACTTGCTCTCAGATCTGCATTTTTAGTCTTCAAATTAGATTCAACTTTGCTATGATCAATTGTCAAAGTCAACTTCAGATTTGTAATGTTCAACTCATGCTTCAAGATCTTGTACTCTATCTTTAACTTTGAATAGTCATCATCAATGGTTTTAGATTCAATAGATTTAGGCTTGGATTTTAGATGTTCAATCTTTTCCTTCAATTGACCAATGTATACTTTGGAGACTTCATATCTATCCTTTAGCTTATCTCTTTCTTTAGTAAGCAGATCAATTTGTTCAATAGCTTCTTCAAGGTTCTTCATCAATAGTTCCATATCCATAGGGATCTTAATTAAGCTATTAAGCCTCTTGAAAATAACTACACTCTGATACCAATTGTTAGAAATAGGGATTACTCAAAGGGGTGGGGGAGTGGGGGGTGAATCAGTAATCTATAAATTTTAGTCACCAACTAGATATTATTACTTACTTTAAACCATGCATAAAAAAGCAATAAAGTAATGTTGAATAGTAACAATAACAATTCACAAAGATAAATCATAACACCATATTTTTTTAACTAGGGAAACCCTAGCCAAGGGAAAACCTTGGTGGGGATGATACCCACTAGATAATATACTGATATATAAGATCCTTTGTAGAGGATGAACCTTGTTAGGAGTCAATGAGAAAATTCAGTATAAGAAGTCCCTATTATGAGACTTTGAATCCTTGTTAGGAGATTCCAACCCTATTAGGAGTTGTGCCAACCCTGTTAGGAGTTGTGGTGTAATGTATGCAAGAAGAGTGCACTACCCAAACATGTAATATCAACTACAAGAAGAGCTCACTACTCAAACAAGTAATTTAATGTTATTTTCCTTCCTTGTCTAATCTCTGATCTTCATCTCAATCTTGAAACAAAAAATAGCTCATATATAACTTTGCATATGTCACTTTCATAGTAAGTTTGCATATCATAACGTTCACACAACTTACATTTCAATTCCACAATATACACTTCTTATCATAAGAAGTCCTTTGCATAAATACCATGCCTTTACATAAATTACCACTAGCTCAGCTAAGACCACAATTCACTTTTTCAAGTTAGAGTAAATATCTAGGATGTTGGTCTTAATTAGACAAGTAATTGTTTTGTAAACAAAACAATTCTTTCCTTCGATTCCATTGTCCTGCTTCATCAAAATATGATTATCTTTGTTCTGTATAGTCCATACAAACTTTCAATATTATACATATCATCACCAACATGTATAATATCTCCATGTAACTTTTCTAGTCATAATATGATGTCAGCAATAAGTTGTAAACAAAACAATACATTGCTATAAACCAAATTATATACTTAGAAAATATTCTGATTACCAAACACTATGTATCTTTATTTCAGAGGTTTCCTATGAACATGTACATCATGTTTTTCTATAAATGACAACAATTACATATCAATATCAGCCAATCATCAAAAAAATCAATTGGTTCTCCTATTTTATTCCTTTCCTATGTAGCTACAAGAGTGATCAAAAGATTTTCAAGGTCTATAAGTCCTACTACCTCATTCAAATACCCTTTGAAAAACTCATTTTGTTTCCTCAACATCAAAATCTCTAATTTGTCCTTGCCTAAATGTGTGAACACTTGTTTGACACCTATAGTGATTAGAAGATTTGATGTGTCCACCATGGATTTACCTAATACTACCTCCTTTATTTGGTAGTCCTTAGGAGTCAATTCCTTTGTATTTGCATGAGGAGGTGGAATGGAGATGTGTGCTAGAAGCTCTTCATCTTAATTGTTTGTTATGAAGGCTAATGCTTTTGCATCACCCTTGGGTGGCTTAGGATCCTTTATCACCTTAATTAATTCTACCATACCTTCTTCCTAAACATGACCTCTTTCTTAAGCCATGTTGGCGTTATCCCCATCAGTGACATGTATTACACTAAAGAGGTAGTTTTTGATGTAGGTCCCTTTCCCTTATCACTCCTCTTTGGAGTCTTCTCATGTCAAAGAAGAAATTTAGAGAGAGCTTATGTGTCATGTTGGGCTAGAGACCTAGCCTCTATATTAGGAGGAGCTTGTTTCCTTTCTTCCATAATATGTCCTTCCTTCGATACTTCATTGACATGTAATTGCACATATTATCCTTCATCTAGAGTTTGACTCCGAGGTTCAACCATTAGAGGAGGTATGATCATTGATCCTTGATCCATTATTTATGGCATATCCTATGCTGGTAAAGGAGGAATACCAAGAGATCCTTATGGTAGAGGAGGTAGTTGATCCCAATTCTCCCCTAATGGCTCATTCTAAGGAGTATCTCATATCCTCTCTCCCACCATCTCAACACCCACATGCATGAAGTCAAAATTGGAGAGCTCAAAAAAATCTTCTCCCTCTCCCATTTATGCAATCTAATTTTTTTTCTCATCTTTAGAGGTCTCAACCTAGATAGGCTCCCTATGGCTAGAAGGTGATATTTGAGTTGAAATTCTTCTCCTCTCTTATTTAGCTACAATGGCTAAGAGAGTGCTCTTATTTAAAGGGAAAAAACTCTATTTATTCCCCTTCCTCCCCATCTTCCACCTTAGGGATGGTCTCTAACACTTTTGGTGAGGGAGTACTTTTCTTGTTTAGTCTCTTCCTCTTCACACTTACCTATTAGAAAGGATAGAGTTACCATTGCACCAAATGATCAACCTATTATGTTCGATACAAACAATAGTCTTATAGAACCATAGGAGGAGGTTAAGCCATGTCACCAACCCTATGAGGAATGTTGGCCCACTACCAAAAATCCCCCTCCTAGCATCACTCACCATGGCTTGGATGATTTGAACTTGTGACCAAGCTTTGATATCAATTGTTAGAAAGGACAGTGTAGCTATTACACCAAAAGGTCAGCCTATTAATGCTTGATGCAACCAATAGTCTTATAGAACCATATGAGGTGTTTAAGCCATGTTGCAAACCCTACAAGGGATGTTGGCCCACTACTAAAACTAAAACCATCATCTTTATTCTGGCTCTTTTGGACACTGATGGGGAGGCTTATGTATTAAGAGGTTGTGGTGGTGGGACTCCTTCCTCTACTTATTTATCTTATTCTTTCTTAGGTTGGGCTTGTTCTTATTGAGTAGCTAGTTCTACTTGAGCCTCTTCCTCTTTCTCTCTTCTTCTAGGGGCTTCCTTTCTCTTATTTCCCTTACCCTTCTATTTCTTAAAAAAGTCAACCTCCTGCTCATGTTGGTGTACCATCTCTGACCTCACAGGTGATTTGGCAAGGTAAGTTGGTATGGTGGCTTTTTTTCCTTTACCTCTTTTAGGTTGAGTTGTTTCTTGAAGAGGTAAGGCTTGAGGAATCGAATTCATCTAGAAAGGCTTCCTAATCCATTCTCTTCTTAGATCAACCACTTGTTGGCCCCAATGATTGATATCATCATTCTCCTCATGCCCAATTTCTTAATAATAGGCCTTTCATAAATCTTGTCCATATTGTACAAGGGATCAAGTATCTCAGGGACATCCTTGTCCCTTGCTTTGAGGGGTATCTCCATGTTCAAAACCTTTTCTTCTAGATATATAATCATTCTACAATAGTCCCTAATGTGGAAATCCTAGTCATCTACTGTGCTCATCCGATGATCTTCAAGGGCCTCTTCAGGTACAAACTTCTTGTACCCACCAAGTCATGTAACCTCCCAATGTTATCAAAATATATGAGAGGTTCTTGGTAACTGTCAAGAGGATATTGATCCCATTTTGAATCATGTAGAGATATCCTATTTTTTCTATACCTCAAAGGCTTTGATGGTGGTTAGCCATACCCAAGTCTTCTAATGTTTTTTCCTCACTCTATCATATGCAAAAGTGAGCTTCTTGGCTATCTTGAACAATATCAACCTATCCAATGGATATCATGGGAGCTTCTTTGGACATAAGAGAGTACCAACTACCCAGAGATAGTGAATGTCTTGAACTATATGTAATATTCACCAACCTCTATTTCCTATGCTATAACTTCTAGTGAATTCCTCTTCACACAGTCCCCTTCAATGAACTTGATGATGAAAAATATTACACCATCATTGACTACCCTAAATTTCAAACTTTATAGTGGGAGATTCTATTTTACCAACTGTGGGTACATGATATAAGGCCAAGAATTTTCATCTTATATGCTCTCTTTTCTATATAATCTTGGATTATCTATGGTTCTTGCATCCAACAACTATACCATATATGAGGTCATGTAGAAGTGGGGTTCATTCTTTACTAAAATCAACTACTCATCCAAGTTATCACTTAGGATTATAGCCTAGTCAATAGGAAATTTTCCCATTTTGATGGTTTGTATAAAGTGTACCATCCACATCTCTAGGTGACTAGCTATAGGAAGGCCCATGGATCTACTCAGGAGAACTATGAAGTAGCCAATATCATCAATCATATATCCATGTATCATTTCAATATTTCCATATCTTCTTCCCAAGGGTGTCTTGTTAATTATGTACTTTTGTTGGAATAACTGCCAACATTCCCCTTCAAGATTCATGACATGGCTTAACCACCTCCTATGTTCTATAAATCTAGTGGTTGTATTAGGCATTGATAGGTCAATCTTTTGTTGCAATGACAACTCTGGCTTGTAACAAATGGTATCAGAGCTTGGTCATAGGTTTGAATCTCCTTGGGTAAAACTAAGGGGGGGATTGTTGGACTAACCACTAATGTTCCCCTTTGGGATTTGTGATATGGCTTAACCACCTCCTATGTTCTATAAGTCTAGTGGTTGTATTGGGTATTGATAGGTTGATCTTTTGGTGCAATGAAAACTCTAGCTTGTAACAAATTTGACTATATGAACTCCTTCGCCTTTATTTCATCCTCCCTATACCATGTGTCTATGCCCTCATAGGTGATTTGAAGGTATTGATCAGCTTGTGGAAGGTGGAAGACCTTTTCAATATTTCAAGGCCTGAGGTCCAAGACTATCTCCCTAGTCACACTCTTGACTATCTTCTCTTTTGGTATATAGTGATGAGCCAAGGTCATGATCAATTTAGATGATTGAACTGATGTTGGGTGAGAAGCCATGTTCACTAACCCATTTTAGATTAGAGTCGACATCATAAATGACCTCTCTTTCAATTTTCTGGATAGGGTGAGAAATATGTTCGAGTCAATGTGTCTCAACTCAGTTTCTTAGATCTCCATGTGTTTATCTTGGAATGAGGATCTCTTCAGTGCTCCTTGATATTTGAAAGCTATTTTCTTTGGTGCCATCTTTGTTTCCATGGATCATGAGGATGAAGCTATTATATATGTACAAAAAGGGAGAAATGTAGGTATTATGATGTTAGAAGACTATGACGAACCTCAAACAAGACCCAAACTAATGAGAAACTAACCAAAAATAGAAAAAAGTGATCAATTTTGATGCAATTTTCACTTTTTTTTGGGGTTAATGGCTACCCTAATTAATCCAAGAAATTTGCAGTGTTGTCTAGAATTTGTTGTTTCAACTTCTCATTATTGTTCCAAGTAAAATCAAAGGTCATTGTCTCTCTTTGAAACTGTTCAGTTATTCTTATTTGATGGTTGGTGATCAATCTCCCTAATTAGTTTGATCAAAGTAATCTAATGCTCACATTTACTCTTACTTTATACATCTGTCCATAGAATGATTATACAACTTATTCTAATCCACTCATCCTTCTTACTTGAATGTATTTTATCTTGATCTTATATAACTTAACTGAAGGCTATGATGACTAATTTCCATTGAAATCTACTAGTAAGGATCATAAATAACCTGATCTTGTTGAAAATTTGATGTCACTTATGTTTATCATTGAAATTTTGATGAAATTGTGTTATAGTAAAAGAAAAAGTGAAAAAGTATTCATTTTTTAAAAACTTGCATGAGGAAGGAAGATGCAAATAGAATGCATGTTTCTAGTAATGGTTGGAGGTAAGTGAATGCACATAGTAGAATTTAAAACTGATCAGTGGTGCCTACTATTTCTTTACTTTTTACCTAATTTTCATGGACCCATCAAAAAAATTATGTTGCTTCTACGACTATAGGGTTGCTGGCTACATCCCAAGTTGCCAATTTCTCAAAAGAAGTAGCAAAAAAATGTCAAGTTAATTTCCAACTAGGTACCAATTTCTCATTCATTTCTATTATTTTCTTTTGTTGGTGAATACTATTAAGATTAAAAATAATATTATTAGTGGTTTACATAGTTTTCTTTACATAATTGGTAAACACTATTTCCTTTTAATCTGTGATCCATTCCTCTAGTAATGGTAGAAAGTAAGAGAAAAAGTTTTGACATCTTTCCATCCATCAAAGACTACATGTCCATGATTTCCTAATAGGTTTTAAATTTTAGTGATTCTAGATTCTTCCACAATTTTCACCTCCTTTGTCAATAAAGTGTTGCAAATCTAAAAAATTAAGCTCTCATATCTTTTTGGATACATTCTAATGTTCCTCATCACTTCTCACCAAATGGTGATAAAACAATGTTGAAGGGAAAACCATTTGAATAAACATACCTTGCAATGTATTACAAAGAAATTTCTCAACATTCTTTTTGAAATTCCTTCTCTAATGACCAATTCATTCTCTTATGTATAGAAATATATTCTTTATGTTTTTGAAAACATATTGATACAAGTATGAATATGTGTTTCAATCATTGTTTTATCACTCATGTCAAACCTGCTACTTGCTGGTAAGACAATTGCTTAGATGATTTGAGTACTATAATTTATTTGATTGATGAAGAATATTTGATCAAATGAGGTAACAATAGAACCTAGAGGAAAGGTTGAGTTATGGAATGGAAAAGGAGTACAAGGATCAGTTAAGATAATGATATTATGATGCATTAATAATCTACTTAAGGTTGCAAAGGATGGATACAATGATTAAGTTTAGAAGAAAAAGTTAAATGAAGTATGTCTTCCAAGCTTAACATTTTGCACAATAGGTGTCAAACAAAGTTAGTGTAAGCCAAGAAGAAAATTAGTTGGAGCCAAGAAAAGTTAATTTTAATGTAAGCCAGGTGATATAGTATAAGCTGAGTAAAATTTAGTTGATGTTGACCACCAATAACCTTTAGTTCATACTAAGTGATTTGATAGTGGATGTCAAGCAATGTAGTATGTGCTAAGCATTAGAAGTAAGTTAATGTATAGTATCAACATTATGAGAAAGATCATGAATTTGATGAATCTAAAGCAACAAGATTGATTTCTTAGATTGTGTGAACTATGTAGAAGATAAGCTTGATGAATTGGTGGTATAGAATTCATTGTAAACCATTTTGAGGCAAATTCATAGAAGATTGAAGGAGAAGTTTCTAGAAGGGAATTAGATAAAATGATGGGTAGATTCATTAGATCCTACCTAATCTAACCTAACCCAAAAATGGATGAAGGAGGATGAACAACAAAAGACCTTAATTTTCTACTTATATAGATGGATGGTTAGAAGCAAAGGTTGTCATGTGCGAGAACCTAAGGAAGGCAAGGAGTCTAGGATATTGCTTCATTTAGTGACGTAAGAGAAGAGATTGCATTGGAAAGAAAATAAAAAAGGCTTAAGGGTATAGATGCTTGAAGGGTGAACAAGCTATTAGAGCTAAAGTGTTCGAAAGCCAAGTAGAATGGAAAATTGAAAATAGAGATTTGTAATCTACAAGTGTGTTGTAAGCTATTATCAGATCAAGCCTTACTATTAATTTCTAATCATTGTATCAATTTAGGGTGAATCCTTTAGATTAAGGTTGACCTAATAGTCATTTATAAATCCTTTAACTAGATAACATTCCAAGTGAATGATCTAAAGTCTTCTAATAAAGCTGACTCCTAACAATGTGATTGGAATCCTTTAACCAAGTTACCTTTAACATTGTGCATTGTAACCTTTAGCAAGGTTGACCTTTGACAGGGCATCACTTTAGAAGAATGAGAATGAGTAGCATGTTACTAGTAGTTTTTACCAAATTGGGTTTCTATGTTAAATCATTATATCAAATGTTTTATTGAATCTATTATGTTTCATGTTTACATTTCTGCAAACTTAATTTGACAACAACCTACAAGTTTAAGTGATTGTATGACCTAATGGATGCATGCATGTTAAAAATGTTTTATCGATATGG
Organism: Cupressus sempervirens; assembly: GCA_028749045.1. Classification (NCBI taxonomy): domain Eukaryota; kingdom Viridiplantae; phylum Streptophyta; class Pinopsida; order Cupressales; family Cupressaceae; genus Cupressus; species Cupressus sempervirens. The sequence goes on from CM053784.1 coordinate 323,897,423, forward strand.
GTTCACTAAGTTGTGAAAAGTTTTAATTGTACATCTAGACCATGGATAACTGATTCACCCCCACCTCAATAATTCTAAAGAATTCCAATAATTGGTAGCAAAGCCATCTGCTTAAGAGGACTAATTTGAAGGTACTAGAAGAAAAAAGATCAAGATGTCAACAAGAGAGGTACTCAAGCCTAATAGAGATAACTTTCTTGCATGGAAAAGTCTGATGAAGCTACACCTAGGAAGTCTTAGAGATCATGGACAATCTACCATCACTATAGAACATGTTGAACTTGTTGGAGCCCTAATTGTTAAATATTTGAAAAAGAAGAAAGAACACAACTAGGCAATGTTGGAGATTGCCTTTGCCCTAAGTTATGCCAAGTTTGATGATATCAAGGGTTATGACAATGCAAAGAAAATTTGGGATGGTCTTCACACTATCTATGGAGGAGACACAAATGTTCTAAGAGCCAAATCTAAAAGTATTAGAGGTAAGTTTAATGATATGAGAATGCAAGAAGGTGAGAATATTGCTCAATATTGCTCTAGGGTAAAATATGTTTTTAATGCAATAAGAGGAGCTACTGGCAAGATAGATGATGGGATTATACTAAGAAAAGTTTTGAGAACATTTTTGCCCATTTATGCTATTAGAGTTTTTGTAATACAAGAATTGAGATGTATACTAGGTCTTAATATGACTCTTGAAGGTGTGGCAGGTAGGCTTACTACTTTTGAGCTATCTAATTTTGATAATTACAAACCTAACAATGTTGAATCTTCTTTAAAATCCAAGTTGTCATTGAAGGAACCTAATGAAAAGAAGAAGAAAAAGGTAAAACATGTGTTTAAAGATAGTTATATTGATAAGGAAGATGTAGAACAACTTGAAGCACTTCTAGCAAGGAGATTTCATTGAGGTAAAGGAAATTTTAAAGGTAAGTTACCTATCATGTGTTTCAATTGCAATGAGGTTGGTCATATTGCTTCTAGATGTCCACAAAAGAAGAATCATATAGGTGGAGACAAGTACAAAAGTAGAGGAGATGAAGACAACAAAGCTTAAAAAGAAAAAGGCAAGAAGTATTGCTACATTGCTGAAGGGGAAACAAAAGATGGATCTAATGATCATGATGATGAAGTGGTGTCTATTGCAATGAAGGATGAATATAATGAGGATGAGGCAATTACACTAGTGTCTTGTGTGAACAAGAATGACAGATCGATCATTGATAGTGGGTGTTCACATCGCATGACTAGAGATAAAAGTAAGTTCATTACCTTGAATTATTATGATGGAAATAGTGTAAGGTTTGGTATTGATGAACCCTGTCTGATAAAAGAAATAGGTTCTATCAAACTCAAAAAAGATTTTAATTGACAATGCTTACTATGTTGAAAGACTTAACTATATTTTTTTGAGTGTGTCACAATTGAATAATTCAAGTTATAAGGATGAGTTTGAGAACAAGATTGCTAAGATATATGATATTGATGGGAAACTAATTAGAAAAGGTGATCAAACTAGAGGTAATCTATTCTACCTTGAAGTATAGAGGATGCTAGTTGTTTATTCGTAGAATTTGATGATGTGTGGCTATGGCATAAGAGGTTATGTCATGTTAATTTTGATAACTTGGTTAGTATTAGTAACATGAGAAGAGTCAGAGGTTTTCTTAAATTGAAGAAGCTTGATAACATAATTTTCAAATAGTGTCAATTAGGCAAAATGATAAAGTCAAGTTTTAAGAGTAAGACTCATAGCTCTTCAGGAATATTAGAGATTGTCCATTTTGACTTGTGTGGGCCAATTGAGGTGCAAACCTACAAAGGAAATAAGTACATTATACTATTTGTTAGTGATTATTCTAGAATGATGACAGTTATGTTTCTAAAATAGAAATCTAATGCTTTCCAAATGTTTAAGTAGTACTTAGCAAGAGTTTACAAGGAAAGAGATAAAAGTCTAAAATATTTGAGATTTGATAAAGGAGGAGAATTTACATCAAATGAGTTTGTGATGTTCTGTGATGATAGAGGAATCAAAATACAGACATTTTCTCCTAGAACTCCTCCACAAAATGGAATTGCTAAAAGGAGGAATAGGTTTGTAATGGACTATGCTATGATACTCATGATGGAGAAGAATGTTTCTTTGAAATATTGGAGAGAAGCTCTAAGTTCACTTGTCTATACATTGAACTATGTGTAAGTCAAGAAAGGAACTCATTCAACACCTTTTAAACTATGGTATGGATACTCACCCAATGCAAAATATTTTAAGGTATTTGGAAGCAAGTGTTATATTCTCAAAGATTTTAGAAATGGTAAATTAGATGCGAGTAGTGAAGAAGCTATATTCCTTGGCTATTCCACTAGAAGTAAAACTTATAAGTGTTCAAATACTAAGACTAACACAATTGTGAAAAGTTCAAATATGAAATTCGACATGAATATACAAAAGTACATGAGGCTGAACCTATGAAGGAACCAAAAGAATACAAATCATTTGTATACTTTTATCAAGGTATCCTTGTTGATGAAGATGTTGTAAATCATGTTGCAAACCAATAGCAAGTTTCACTGATTACCAAGTTACATACTAGGAATGTTGAGTTGCATTTAGGAAATGAGCTACATTCAGGTGTTGAGTTACAGAATGAAGTTGAGGCACATTTTGATTCTAAGATTAGTGTACATGAAGGAGATAATGTACTACCTGACAAAGATGTACATAGTGATTTAGAAGTTGAGAAACTAAACAAGAAAAATAGAGTAGAACAAAGATTGTCTAAGTATGTCAAGAGATATCACCTTTCTCCACAAATCATTAGAGATAAAGATGCTAGACCAATGAAAAGGAATAAGTTGAAAAATGATACATGTTTTCTTAGCATGAAAGAACCTAAAACAGTGAAAGATGCCTTAGAAGATATGGACTACAGTAAAACCATGAAAGAAGAGATTGAACAAATTGAGAAAAATAAGACATGGACTCTAGTTCCTATACTAGAAGATAAAAATGTGATTGGTGCCAAGTGGGTTTACAAAAATAAGTTAGATGAAAATGGTGAAGTCACAAGGAACAAGACAAGATTAGTTTGTAAAGGATATGCACAAGAAGAAGGGATAGACTATGGACTAAATTTTCCTCCTATTGCAAGATTGGAAGGAGTAAGAACTCGACTTGCTTACTCTCCATACAAAGGTTTCAAAGTTTACCAAATACATGTTAAGTCTACATTTCTGAATGATATATTGGAGGAAGAGATTTATATAGAACAACCAGAAGGATTTGTTGATACTAACGATAAAAACACGGTATGTATACTACACAAAGATTTATATGGTTTGAAGCAAGCACCAAGAGCATGGTATAAAAGGATTCATAAATATCTTGTGAAGATTGGATTTGAGAGGAATGATGATAACAATAATTTTTACTTGAAGACACAGAATGGAAGAGGTATTTTATTATTTGAAATATTTTTTGATGATATCATATTTGGAGGTCAAGATACTTTATGAGAATCTTTTGCATATGAAATGAAGAAAGAATTTGAGATGTCTGTATTTGGAGAGATCAAGTTATTTGTGGGTTTACAAGTACATCGGATGAAATATGGTATATACAATACTCAGTCAATGTATGCAAAGAAGATACTAATTTTTTTAAGATTAGAGGATTCAAAGCCAATAAGCACACCTATGGTGACAGGTCATAAATTATCAAAGAATGATGATTCAATTGATGTGAATCAAACATTATACAAGTCTATGATTGGAAAATTACAATATGTAGTACATAGTAGATGGGTAAGTGCAAAAAGTTGGGTCTCACTTTTGGGCAAAAAGTGGAAGTGTTTTTCCTATTTTTGAAATTTTTTGTCAATTAATGTCAAAATTTGAAGCATTTAGATATTGAATATAAAAAAGCTTTAGAAAATGAAAATTTTAGTGTTTAGAATCTAGTTTTTGAATATGTAATTTATTTGTGTACCCATATGATAGATTTTGTTTTTGGTACGGATCTTTAAAAACTACTTTTTCAAAATGCCTGTTTCAGGACCATACCACATTCTTGTATGGACACCATAATTTGACACAAATAAATAAATTTTTGTAAATTCTTTAAAGGGAGTTACCTAATACAACTAAGATTGATGAAAATATTTTTTCTTAATTCTTTATTGAATATTTTTATTATTATTAATTATTAAATGACTATAAAGGTAAATTTTAAAACTTCTCATGTACGAACATCATAATTTGGTCAAAATTTCACTTTTTTTCAAAAATTCTTTTTTTAACCTCGAAAGAATTGTATGTAGATTGATGGCATATAAATTAATTCAAGAAAAATTATAAAATAAAAGTTATTAAAGTTATAATGAACTTCACTATTTTACATTTAGGTACCACCTTTAATTAAAAAATAATGTAAAAATAGTAAATAAAATCATAACACCATAAAATTTATATTTCTGAAATCAAGACAATGAGAGCTCTAATGTGTTTTTGTTTCATAAAAAAAATTGATTGAGAAGACCCTCTAAAAATTATGGCAAGGCATGAGTTTTTCAGTTCAATGCCTTAGCCAAATCTTGAGAGGTCAAGGCATAGGCTTGGTCTCACCAAGCCTATCCCGAACCAAAATTTTAAGCTGGAGAAAAAAAATCCAGCTTAATATTGTAAGAAATGGGCACCTGTTATTTGAAATTCAAAAAATGGGTACCCATTTTAAAAATGTCAAATCAACATACAAAATCCTCCCAAAATTTTTTAAAATTTTTTTTTAGAAACAGGTACCCATTTTTTAAAAGTAAAAAATGGATACTCGTTTTTGACTTTAAAAAAATGGGTACCCATTTCTAAAAAATCCAATTTTTTATGTTTTTAAAAATGGCTACCCATTTTTTGAAAATAAAAAATGGGTACCCAATTTTTAAAAAAATGGGTGCTCATTTTTTAAATTTAGGATCGGGTGCCTGAGTCTAAAATGGGGACCCGTTTCTAAAGGAGCACGATCTCAATCTGTAGACTTCCATGAAATTGTGACCCAACTCTTTGCTTCTACCTAGACATGATATTGCATTATCTATGAGGATAGTTGCAAGATTCTCTACTAATCCTAGGGAGAATCATTTGATGGCTATTAAAAGAATAATGAGATATATGAAAGGAATAAAAGACTATGGTCTATGCAATAAGAAAAATTAAAGATTTGAATTGAGAGCCTACACTGATGCTAATTGGGCTATAAATATTGATGACAAAAAGAGCACTAGTGGAGGATCTTTTTTCTTAGGTAAAAGGCTAGTTACATGGACTAACAAGAAACAAAACTACATCTCTCAATCTATTGGTGAAGTTAAATATGTTGTTGCTATAGTAAATTGTACAAATATTGTATGGATCAAAAAACTACTCAAAGGTATGAAGGAGGAAATCAATGAACCTATGATACTTTATTATGATAATCAAAGTGCTATAAATATATCAAAGAATCTTGTGGTGCATACAAAGACTAAGCACATTGCAATCAAGTATCATTACTTGAGAGAGTTAGTTCAAGATAAATAGGTGAAGATGGAATGTGTTAACACAAAAAGAGAAAATAACTGATATCTTCACAAAAGAATTACCTAAGGATTATCAAGAGTATCTAAGAGGTAAACTAGGGGTGATACCCCTATCAAAGGCTATCTAAGAAGCATAAGAGTGCCCTACATCAAACAAGATGGTAGACATATGTTACACATTGATGCAATGGATATTACTTTAGGAGCTTCCTAAAGTAATCAAAGAGTTAGAGTTATAAATCAATGGCAAGTTAGGTGGCCAAGGAAGAAACTAAAAATATTTATATCTACATATTAAGATGACAAGTCTTTGGCATTGTTGTCAAAAAGGGAGAAATCTTGCTAAGGGAGAAATCTTGCTTAGGGAGATATTGTTGTCCAAGAGGGAGTTATGAATACCTAGTAAGAGGGAGTTAATGACAAAGGAGATTTAAAAAGTGATATAGAGGGAGTCATAAGGATGAGTTAATTGATTGTCTATTGGTGAATTTTTTTTTTTGTAACCTATTTAGAAGATGAAAGTTGCTAATAGAGGGAGAGATTTCAATACAAGGGACTATTTTTTTTGGTATTTTGTTGGTTATACTAATTAAGTTTAGTTAGCTGGGTTTTCCATAAATGCCAAAGAGGGATATTGTTGAAAATGGATTGATACATGTATGAATATGTGTTTTAATCATTGTTTTGTCACTAATGTCAAACTTGCTACTTGCTCGTAAGATAATTACTTAGATGATTTGAGTACTATCATTTGTTTGATTGATGAGGAGGATTTTATCAAATGAGGTAACAATAGCACCTAGAGGAAAGGTTAAGTTATGATATGGAAAAGGAGTACAAGGATCAATTAAGACAATGATATTATGGTGCATTGATAATCTACTTAAGGTTGTAAAGGATGGATACATTGATTAAGTTTAGAAAAATAAGTTAAATGAAGTATGTCTACCAAGCTTAACAATCTACACAGTAGGTGCTTAGCAAAGTTAGTGTAATCCAAATAAAAAATTAGTTTGAGCTGAGAAAAGTCAATTTTAGTGCAAGCTGAGTAAAGTTTAGTTGGTGTCAAGCACCAGTAAACTTTAGTTCATACTAAGTGATTTGATAGTAGATACTGAGCAATGCAATATGTGCTGAGCACCAGAAGTAAGTTAATGCTGAGTATCAACATTGTGAGAAAGATCATGAATTTGATGAATTTGAGCTGACAATTTTATTTCTTGGATTGTGTGAACTATGTGGAAGATAAGCTTGATGAGCTGGTGGCATAGAATTCATGGTAAACCATTTTGAGCTAAATTCAAAGAAGATTGAAGGAGAAGTTTCTAGAAGGGAATGAGATAAAATTATGGGTAGATTCATTGAATCCTACCTAATCTAACCTAACGTTAAAATGGACAAAGGAGGATGAATGGAAAAATATTTTAATTTTATATTTATAGAGATGGTTGGTCAGAAGAAAATGTTTTCATGTGTGAGAATAGAAGGAAGACAAAGGGTCTAGGATATTGCTTTATTCAGTGAAATAAGAGAAGAGACTGCATTAGGAAGAAAATCAAGAAGGATTAAGGGTATGGATACTTGAAGGTTGAACAAGCTATCAGAGTTGAAGTGTATGAAAGTCAAGTAGAATGGAGGATTGAAAAAAAAGTTCTGTAATCTACAAATGTGTTGTAAGTTGTTATCAGATCAGGCCTTACTATTACTTTCTAATAATTGTACCAGTCTAGGGTAAATCCTTTGGATTAAGGTTGACCTAACAATCATTTTTAAATCCTTTGATCAGGTGACATTCCAAGTGAATGATCTAATGTCCTCTAACAAGGCTCACTCCTAATAGGGTGATTGATATCCTTTAACTAGGTCACATTTAACAATGTGCATTGTAATCTTTAATAGAGTTGGCCTTTCACAGGGCATCACTTTAGAAGAGTGATAACAAGTAGCATGTTATTGGTGATTTTTTCCAAATTGAGTTTCCATGTTAAATCATTGTGCCAAATGTGTTATTGAATCTATTATGTTTCATGCTTAAATTTCCACAAAGTTGATTTGACAATAACCTGAAAGTTTAAGTGATTGTATGACCTACTCGATACATGCATGATGAAAATGTTTTATGGATATGGGTTCACTAAGTTGTGAATTTTTTTAATTATACATCTAGACCTTGGATAACTGATTCATTCCCCCTCTTAGTTATTCTAAAGAATTCCAACATATGTGTGGCCAAATATTGGTGGCTTTCTACCACAACTGCAAGAATATTAGGAAATGGAGAATAGGGGGCCTCCTTAATTAGGGTCCTCTCTTTTCACAATGATAGCCTATTTAAAGGTCACCTACTTCAATTGATTGTTCCTACTTTCTAATATATTCTATACCCTTGTTAGAACATAGGGATTCTTTTTAATTGGGTGAGATTTGATGTCCATGCCAAGAATAATGCACAAATGGGCTTTCCCAATAAAATTAAGTTCTATCTTTGGCATAATACCCATAAAAATAAAAACATATCCCCACCAGCTAGAACTCATTATACTAGCTTAACATACTTCTACATGGGTAAATTTTATTCTATTTTGAAGAAAATTTGGCCCACGGAGTTAGAACTAGTTGCAATTGTATTCTATTTGGAAACATGCTTGGAATACAATGCACATTACAAAAAAAATATAATATGATATATCCTAACTCCTAACTCATTTAAATATAGAGTATGAAAACCAAAACATGAGAGTTTATTTGTAGAAGGAGAACTGAAGCAAATAAGAAAAGTTACCTTCAATCAAAGAATCCTCATTGACAATCATTGTGGAAGTGAATGTGCTTTTTCTCATGTGTAGGAATAGAAAAAAAACTTTATGGAACCTTCAATGATCAACTTCATATGTATAATACAAAACAAGAATGAAAATTCACTAATATATTTGGTTTGTGTATTTTTTTATCAAAGCGAGGTAAATGAGTTTGTTTTTGCGTGCATTTAGCTCCTCTTAAATGCACTCATTTAACTTGAGTAAGCTCATTCTTTGAAAAATCCTATCTATAGGAGACTTGTACCAAAATCCATACCACATACATGTTGAAAATAGATTGATACAAGTATGATAAATTTTTTTCAATCATTATTTTGTCACTAATGCCAAACCTACTAGTTGTTGGTAAGACATTTTCTTATATGATTTAAGTACTATCATTTATTTGATTGATGAAGAGTATTTCACAAATGAGGTAACAATAGAACCTAGAGGAAAGATTGAGTTATGATATGAAAAGGAGTACAAGAATCAGTTAAGACAATGATATTATAGTTTATTGATAATCTACTTAAGGTTGCAAAGGTTGGTTACACGGATTAAGTTTAGAAGAACAAGTTAAACAAAGTTTATCTGCCAAGCTTAACATTTTGTAGAGTGGGTGCCAAGAAAAGTTAGTGCAAGCCAAGAAAAGAATTAGTTAGAGTTGAGAAATGTCAATTTTAGTGTAATCTGAGTGAAACAATGTAAGCCAAGTAAAGTTTAGTTGATGCCAAGCTCTAATAAACTTTAGTTAATGCCAAGTGAATTAATAGAGGATGTTGAGAAATGTAGTATGTGCAAACCATCAGAAGCTAGTTAATGCCAAGTGTCAGCATTACAAGAAAGATCAAGAATTTGATGAATCTAAGATGACAAGTTTTATTTCTTTGATTGTGTAAAACATGTGGAAGATAAGGTTGATGAGCTGGTGGCATAGAATTCATGGTGAATCATTTTGACATGAATTCAAAGAGGATTGAAGGAGAAGTTTATAGAAGGTAATGAAATGAAATGAGGGGTAGATTCATTGAATCCTACCTAATCCAACCTAACCCTAAAATGGATAATAGAGGTTGAATGAAAAAATATATTAATTCTCTATTTATAGAGATGGCTACTCAGAAGCAAGGGTTGTCATGTGTGAGAACCTAAGGAAGACAAGGAGTCTAGGGTATTGCTTTATTTAGTGACCTAAGTAAAGAGACCACATTGGAAAGAAAAGTAAGAATGCTTAAGGGTATGGATGCTTGAAGGTTGAACAAGCTATCAGAGCTAAAGAGTGTGAAAACCAAGCTGAATGGAGGACTAAAACAAAGATCTACAATCTGCAACTGTGTTGTAAGTTATCAAATCAAGCCTTACTATTACTCTCTAATCATTGTATTAGTCTAGGGTAAATCCTTTGGATTAAGGTTGACCTAATAGTCATTTTTAAATCTTTTGATTGGGTGATATTCCATGTGAATGATCTAAAGTCCTCTAACAAGGCTCACTCCTGATTGGGTGATTGAAATCCTTTAACTGGGTAACATTTAACCATGTGCATTATAACCTTTAACGAGATTGGCCTTTCATAGGGCATCACTTTAGAAGAGTGAGAATGAGTAGCATTTTACTAGTGGTTTTTCCCAAATTGAGTTTCAACATTAAATCATTGTGTCAAATGTGTTATTGAATATGTTATGTTTCATGTTTACATTTTTGCAAATTGATTTGACAGTAACCTACAAGTTTAAGTAATTGCATGATGAAAGTATTTTATGGATATTGATTTACTAAGTTGTGAAAAGTTTTATTTGTACATCTAGACCTTGGATAACTTATTTACCCCCCTCTCAATTATTCTAAAGAATTCCAACAATTGGTATCAGAGCCAATTCCTTAAAAGGACTAGTTTGATGGTACTAGAAGCAAAAAGATCAAGATGCCAAAAAGAGAAGTACCAAGGCTTAATAGAGATAACTTTCTTGAATGGAAAATTCTAATGAAGCTACACCTAGGAGGTCTTAGAGATCATGCACAATCTACCATTGTTGTTGAGTATGCCGACCCTGCTAGAGCCCTAATTACTGAAGATTTGAAAAAGAAGAAAGAACACAATCAACCTGTTGGTGTGATTTTTCATAATATAGAAAATTTCTGATATTTGGGTGAAAAATCAGTTATGCCTTTGTTTTGTGGCACCCTCATTTTCAAATTTTTGAAAAAGGTTTTTTCTTCAAGAATTTTGGCGGGGCTTCCTATCCTAATGTTTTATTGAAGTCAAAATGCCCATGGTAAACCTTTCATGTACATTTAATTGCGATTTTCCATTTGAAAGGATGCCAAGTTGAAGTGTTCTTCAATCACAGTTGATCTATCAGAGATCAAGGGTCAGCGCATCCCCGCATTATAGAGTTGTAGGTCTTTAAGCAATGCAGGGAAGTGCATTTGTGACACGTAGCCCCTGATGTTTTATGAGATCCAATACGTCACAAAAGCTCTTGTATGTCAGCTTTGTCAGTACTTTTGCAAATGTTTTGTTTTTCTGCGATATCATTGGTGGATTCATTGGCAGAGCTATGAAGATTACTTACCAAGTAGTATCACTATCGATCTTGTCTTGATCGACGGTTGGTGCGTCCGTGCATAATAAAGATGCAGGTTTTTAAGTAATGCAAGGAAGCGCAGTGGTGACGCATGGAAAAGTGGGGTCAGATATTTTTATTTCAATATGCTACACTACAAACGATTGATGACGTGTAATGCTAGGTATGCATAGAAGGGTTTTTGGTTGCTTAATGAAGGTGAAAGTCTTATCACCGTTGATCCTATCTTGATCAACGGTTGACGCATCCCCACATAATAAAGATGCAAGTTTTTAAGTAATGTGGGGAAGTGCATTTGTAAAATGTGTCCGTGATGACATCAAACACTTGCTTGCTTAGAAGAAGATACAGTATCTGCTGGTGTGAAGTGTTGTCAGACAGTATGAGCCAGTATGGCAATTTCCTATTGGTTAGTGGAGCTAGTTGGCCGTTAATAAAAAATGGATTATTACAATCGTCGATCTTGTCCTGATTGATGGTTGGCGCATCCCCGCATTATGAAGATGTAGGTTTTTAAGTAATATGGGGAAGCGAAATGGTGACACGTGGCATTTTTCTAAAAAAGATTGTAAAGCTTGTTATTTTTAAATCAGGACCGTATGATTTGATAAAATCTACGGATGGGATTCAAATTTGAGTGCAAATTATGAGAAACGATTACTGAGATTAAATGTGATCCAGACCTGGTACATGTGGTTTTAATTAATAAAAAGAACCCACAATTTCACCATTAATGAATCACCAAAGCACAGAAAGAAAAGGGCATTGAAGATTTCAGAGCTAAGGCACATAATTTCTCGGTTAGTACTCCAATAAAATTGCAGAAGACATCATATAGTGCAGAAGTGTGATTTCTGGTGGTTTAGTGCTCTATGACTTTCTGAGTAAAATTTGAAGCATCTGCTATTGTGAATTTTCCAAAGTTTCATTAAAAATGCCGCCCCAAAAAGAGTTTACTGGACAAAAAGATTATCTAAAACGTTCAGTGCATGATGATTTTCTTGAACAATTCCCCTTATCAGTGCATGAAATAACTAAGGGAAGGGGCCTCATTCCAAAAAACCCTAGATTGGTTGTGGTAGAAGGATTTTATGAAAAAGCTAATTGGATAAGGGATGACTAGGTTTCCATGGGAGGTTTGGAGTTGTTTAAGAAATGGTTTTCAGAGCGAAAATTGGACACTCCTATGAGCAATGTATGAGAATTTGACATTGGAAAATTAGTAGTCCCGAGTGTCTTCTTTGATAGTGATTTATTGATGGACCTGGCAAAGAGGTATGATCCTATCACAGGGTGGGTAAAAAATCATTCAGGGGTCAACCATTTTAGGGTTTGCCCTGAGCTATTCAGTGAGGTTTTCAACCTAAACCCTAACCACGCTGTGTATGAAATCATTGATCTGGATGATTTGCAAGCCAGATATGATGCACAATTAGTGTACTTGAGAATAGGGCCACTACACGAGCATGCTACTAGGGTTGGTTATTTTCTTGTGATCACAGCCAGTACTCCAGAGCCATTGTTAAGAAGACATTTCAATCTGAGAGCTCAAGCACTATATTTTTCTCTTTGCAAGATCTTGGGGATAGATGAGGGTGATTAAATTCTAGGTTTTGTGGTCCTTATAATTGCTCAAACCCTTCAATTTGGAATGAGTACTATTCTAGATTTTGCCACTTTCTTAGCAAAAGAGATTCACAACGGTATGGTTGGAATAGCAAAGGGAAAAGTAAACAAACCATTCTGTTGGTATTCATTGATGATGCATGTATGTTTATACAAAGGATATACTTTCTTCTCCAAGGGTATGGAGTTAGAAACCACAAAGGATGGAGAAAGGAATCCAGTGCAGTTATGGAGTGTGGATATGACTTCAGAGGCCACTGATTCTAGTTATGCAAGATTTGATAGGTATTTTGCATCAAAGCTTAGACTACTTTTAAGAGGAGATAGCCTTAGAATCCCACAAGCATTATTAGAATAGGTCAGACCGAAGGACCATGCTAAAGGGCTACTTGTCAGTCACAACTGGGGGGATATAATTCCCTACAATGTTTCGACAGTAATAAGAGTTTATGGTTTCTTAGGAAAACCTCATGTGTTACCTTTTCATGTACCTTTGAAAATAGGGATAGCCGAGCTCTTATGACAGATAGGTACTATACATGAGAGGGAATTGGTCAAGAAGGGCACTTTCTTTCCAATGGTTTCTGTAGTGCATGATTTTGTTTTTGTTCAAAAAGGGTGGAAGCATTTAAATTTGTTTTTGAATAAATATAACAAGGCAGAATCTCACGCCAGATTCATTGACCCTGAAGGATTCTATGATCTATTAGGAGAAAGGGTGAGAGCTTCCCATATGGTACATCGGGTTTACTATCTGGAAGATATAATCAAAAATATTTTCACATTGTAGGAGCAAGAATTAAGGAAAGAGAAATGGATAGTTTTCAGTAAAAACCTGGAATTCATTAATGCTTTTGACCCCCAGTATGACCCATTGAAAGATAAGAAATACTAGGGAGATAAAATATAGGCATTAATGAATAATTTTGCTATAATAATTCAAACTATGAATGAAAAGAAAGATATATTTACTAAGACACACCTAGACAAGGCAGTAGAAATACAAAGAAGAATGAGTGGTAGAAATGTGGTAACTCCTGGCCAATATACATTGCAGAAAAGGGCAGGTTATGTCATGGTTCAAAGTGTGCAACAGGTACCCCCTCATAAGGAGCCAAGGTCAAGAAGTCCATCTGTAGCCAACTCTCCAAAAAGATGAAAATTAGAGTAGGGGCCTTCTTCTTCTCAAAAAGAACAATACTCCGCAAGCCAGTCTCCAATCCAGATAGATGATGAAGCATCTCTAAAGGAACAACTTAGACAAATGGGAGGAGAAGGGGATGTGATTGTCACCTCTACAAACATGGATATTGGAGAGCCACAAGAACCTCCTACACCTTCCTTGGACCTGACCATTGCTGATTACCAAGGTAAGGAAATTGACCCAATTGTTGCCCAGGCTTCTGAAATATTTATTAATGATGAAAATTTTGTAAGATCTAGGATTTTTGCTCAGTTTTTATGGAGATTAAATATAAAGAATTTTGAGAAAGCCTGTGAGAAGATCAAGGCTAAGCAACCAAATAAATCTGACCTGGTTATCAAGGAAGAGGTTAAATCAAAGTTTTTCAGTTATTTTTCCCGGTTCACTCCTGAAGCTGGAAGGCAAATAGTTAAACAATCAGGAGTCCTCCTTCTACTAGAATGGGATATAGCAAATGCTATTGTCTTTGATTCAGTAAGAAAGTAGAAGGATGTTCAACAAGCAACCACTAAAGAAGTACTACAGGCTCATAGAGGGGTCAAATTTAGTGATGACCACCAAGCCCTTGTTTTATGGTCCATAGATAAGAGAGAAAGTACCAGGATGCATGAATTTCCCACTATAGAACATACTGGTACATTGATAGTATATAGAGCTGGTGAGGTAAGTAGTAAACAAGTAATGGGAATGGCTTCAAAAATGCTAAAATTGGGTGGTGTTGTATCTCGACAAGAAGAAGATAAGTTTTCCCAACTCAATGCTAGGTTTGAAGAAGTTTTGAAAGCATATGAGGAAAGGGGTATATAGATACAATCACTTGAAAACAAAATGTCTCAAATGGAGAGGATACTTGGGAAAGGAAAAATGGGAGAATCTAGTGCACCTACAATTGCATACCCTTCATAGCCATTGGTTGGATCTGGATCAACCCCTATTATTGAAATACCTGACACCCCTGAAAGGCCCCAATTCTATACTATAGAGGAATTTGAAGAGGGAAAAAAAAAATTGCCTGAGTTGCAGATAGAATTGAGAAATCAATATGAAGAGAAATTAAAATAGGGTGTGATATATTTGAGTTATAAAATACAATGGTCAACCTTTTTTGATCAGTTGACAAGAATTGCAACCCTCATGGATGAGTTGAACAGAGATAAGGATAAACTGAATCTTCTTGCACAGAAATGGAGGGAGAGAAATAATGATATTACAATCATATGTATATCTACAGTCCAAATGCCTTATCATCAAGTTGAGAAGATTTTTGATTTATTAAATAAGCTAGAGAATTTTGATGATGAAAGAGATTCTTTATGGAGAAGATTAACACTCTGTTTTTCCCAATATATTTCTAAAAAAATTCACTCTGTTTCCTTGTGCTTTAGAATCTGTTGATACAATAAAGGAAAAGGAAAAGTGGAAAAGGGAGATGGATGAGTTATTCAATGAAAAAATAATAAACATCATGAGTGAAACTAGCCACTGGTTCTGGGCAAAGACAAATGAAGAGCTAGTAAAAATACAGTTATTTTATACTGCTATGAGAAAAGAATTTGATGATTTAGAAGAAAGTGCAAATTCTTTAATAATGATACAAAGAGAAGCTCTAAGTTTTGATTGGCCAGATGATGATGCTTTTAATAAATGGAAAAATTAGTTTCTAGAACAAATGTCAGGAGATGATGAGGAGGAAAATGTAAAACTAAAAGTCACCCTCATAGTTAATAATGAGGACATGGAAAATCCCCAAGTTGAAATAAATTTACAAGTAACTGAAGATGATACAACACTTTCAAACCTCATGGCTATCTACTCTAAAGATGATGAATAATTGAAGAATTAGATCTTATCTTCTTGTTTCAACAACTGTGCAGCATAACAGAAAGGGACCCACCAAGGATTGTTCAATGTATTAGCTTTTCTGTTATTTGTTTTTGTCTTTTATGACAGACATTTGTCAGTATCCTTTAGAAGACACTTGTCACTTTCTTTAGCTCAAAGTTTTTTGCATCTCACACTATTTAAGTGAGATTCCAAGGCTAAAGAATGGTTCGAATTCTATTTCTTCTAAGTATTGTGCTTAGTCTGGTTTTTGGTCCAAATTTGGAAAGCAAGTTTGTAATATATTTTTTTGTCAAATTCTCTGAGAATACTTGAATATAGAATGAGCTGTGTTTCTTTCTGAAGGCCATTCTGAGTCTACTGTAAAGGATATACCATTTTCAAAGGAAATGAATACAAATTATGAACTGTCCCCATATCAATTCTTTTTGAATTTTGTCTCCTTTTAAATACTTAGCTACCTTGATGTTGTATGAGTAAAAGCTTGTGCAATTGAATGCAATCTAGTTAGGTTGTATATCCATTTATCATTGCTATTAATTCAATGGATTAAATAAAGGCTTTGATGAATGTGATGAGATTTCTTAAGTATTGAAAAGGATTTTGAATGATAAATTCTTATAAGAATTGATGATAGAATTTGTTGTAAAGCAACAAATTAGATCTAAGATTTTGCTATAGACTCTGAACCCCAATGGATTAGGCACTGATCAAGTTATTTCAGCTAAAGGAGAAGTATATTATAAATGGTTATTCAAGTGCATCATCAAATCAAATTTTACTTTTATTTCCTGTAGATCTTCAAAGTTGGCCACCACTTGTCTACATGGAATGTTTTAGCTTCAGTTAGCCATTGTTGTCGAAAACATCTACAGATCTATAGAAGAATTCTTGGCCATATCTATTTATGGGATGTATTTACCAAGTTAGTAAGAATTACGTATATGTTTGAGGATCTTGAAATTAGAATTAGAATGAAACAAAGAATAATCCTCATATAGTTGTTCTAGTTTTGAACCATCCCTGGGTACACCCACCTTAGTTTTGCAGAGCCAAAAGAGTAGAAAACCATCTGTGGTTTTGTTGAAGTTGTGTCCAAATACCTTACATATGCAATTGTTAATAAGAATAGGCTAGTCTTTAGATTGTGTATGTACTGTCATTTTGGTATTAAGCTTGTTTGTCGCTTAGTAGTTTATTACTTTTTAAAACACCAACAAAATGGCAACTTTGCTGGGGACTTGTCCAACACAGCTATAAAAAGTCTACAATTTTCTTTGGTCCTGCTGTGTACATGTGTGTCTTATGATCTAATTTTTGCCCATGGTTATAAGGGAATCTTTCAGTACCAAACCTTGAGAATTTTAAAGAAGATAGAGCCCAAGTACCATTGCTACACATTGACGTACCCAGCTTATCCAAGTGTCTTATCTAACAAGCAAGAGTTGCAGTCTTATGACATCAGTGATTAGTCTGTCTGTGCCGTATATTTTTGTCTCTACTTGTGTATTGTTTTCCTTCAGTCAGCAAAAGTGTCATTGTGTATCTTCCCAAAATAGGGTGGCAACTCAGTCAAGGTTTTGAAGCTAGTGCTGATTGTAACAAAAGGTGAATATGGCTGACAAGAGGAAAAACACAAGAGCTTACATGAGAGCCAATCCTGATGTATCAATGTATACTGATCTAGCCCAAGGTGGTAGGAAGAACCAAAATAAGAAAAAGATAGATCCAAATCCCACTTGGAAACCCAGAGGTAATGCATCTATCAATTCCCATTATCAACCAGTAATAGGAAGAGAGTCTTCTTCGCTTAGCTCTGAATTTGAAACTACAAGACTCTTAGGAGGTATTTTTAGTACCCCATTACCAGATGAGAGAGTTTTTCAAGACAAGGAGGTATCTACTATGGGAATTGCTTCATTAAGACCAGATCCTATAGCAGATATGAATTATAGGCTAGGATTTAGGAGTTCATCTGATAATCCTTTTAATCCCAGAGTAGCCCCATATGTAGAACCAAACCTTATAGATCTGGATGACCCTGCTGATTTTGAGGCAACTTCTGTAGACCCTAAAGAAGTGCACCCTGAAATAGAATTCTTGAAGAAATGGATTGCTGAGGAAGAAGCTAAACGCATTCATCTTGAAAAGGAGAAGGAGCGAGCCACCTTGGATGCCATAATAGAAAGAGATGCTCTGCTAAGCAGGATGGCTGCTTTGAAAGAGCAAAATAAAAAATTAGAAGAGAATACCACAACTCTCCATAAGGATGTTTTTGGAGATGTTGATAATCTGAGAGCTAAAGTTCAAGAAGAGGAGAAATGCCTAAATCAAAGGCAAGAACCAGTTATTGCTCAAGTTCAAGCCTATAAACTTGTTCAAGTTGATCCTGTAGAGCCCACTGCAAAAGCTCCAGATAAAGGGAAAGGCAAGGCTGTAGGAATCCAAATAAATGATCCTCAAGCTATACCAAGCAAACCTATACAACCCTCCATGTCTAAATTAGATCTAGATCTTGAGAAGGGTCGAAAAGAGAGGGAAGATCTTGCAAAAGAACTTGAGAAGGTTGAGAATGAAGCTCAAGCTGCAGAAACTATAAGGAAAATCCAATTCATAAAGTCCAATTCTACATTGGCTTCATGGTCCAATTTGTCTATCCCACCTACAAATCCTGCACCAGTTAGTGGTCCCACAATTTCAACTCAAGGAGTACCCCAATCTGCTCCCACCTCATTTTCCACTATTGGCACCCAAGTTCCATTTGTCCCACCACAATAGTCCCAAGCTGCTCCCCTGAATCAAGCTAATATAGGTAGTACTTCAAATGTTCCTAGTTTCTAGAAGAAACCTATATATCTGGAAAAATATAGACAAATATCATTTGCTGGTATTCCTGGTGCCCCCCATCCAATATCATTTGATTTAAGGGATAAAGTGGTTAAGTTTTCTGGAAATAATGCTGTTACTGGTGAAGAACATTTGAGGATTTTCATTGACATGTTGAATGGTTATGAAGTTGAACACGAAGACATGGTAATGAAATTTTTTGTGCATTCACTAACAGAGGATGCAAGGGATTGGTTCAGGAGGTTGCCTTATGATAGTATTACCTCATGGAGTGATTTGGAGAAGTTGTTCAAAGAGCAATATGGGGACAATACTAATGCAGGATTCATGTTGAACGAGTTCAACAATATCAAAAAGAATCCAAATGAGTCCACATTTGATTACAATGTGAGATTCCAAAAAGGTATGTACAAACTTTTTCAATTTATGAGGTTAAATGAAGACGTCTATCTCACAACCTATTTCAATGCTTTTGATAGCAAAATGGCTTATTAATTGAGGGATAAGGATCCTAAAACTTTAAGAGATGCCTATAGAGTTGTAGTGAATATAGAGAATAATAGAAAGGCATCTGGAAAACTAGGTAGGAGGGATGATCCTAAGCTTTTTAATCCTAAAAACAATAATAAAAGGGAGGGTGACAAAATTCCTATAGGAAAGAAACCCGAGGAACCTACTATAGGCTAGGTTTTAGAAATGCTCAAGAAGATGAATCCCACTAGTTTCAATAAGCCAAATGTTGCTGAAAGACCCCCTATGAATAACAACAATTTCAATAGGTAGCCTAGGATGCAAAATTACCCTTACACCACTCAGTGGAAAGATGGTAAACCAATTCCCAACCAGACCCAAAATGTGAAGGATAAGGGTACTCTAGACCCCCTGCAAAGGAACACTGTAAATATGAATGATAATGTACCATGGTGCATTATATGCCAATCACCTCATTCTGTTGATTATTGTGCTATTGCTCAATAATTTTCCCAAGCCCAAGGAGTGCAAGCTGAAGAAGAAACTGAAGAGAAAAACCATGACGATATAAGCTGCAACATGGTGAGTATGTGTGATGATTTGATAGATTCTGATTCAGAAGAGCTTGAAAATGATATTACTAGCCAGAGAGTTGCTTACTAGCTATATCATCAGCAAGTGCTTTCAGATGATGAAGGGTATGGTACGGATAAGGTATGCAGTACATTTTCTAATGTAGGTCTCACAAGTTTAAGAATGCCCTCCAAGGAGAAAATTGACAGAATTACAGCTGAAATGATTTCACAAGTCCATAGTAATTATAATTTGAGAAATAGAGAGATAAATAATGATGCAGGAAGGCCATCTAGTGTGTTCATCAAAGACATCACTCATAAGATGAATGATCAAAACAAGAAAGTCAATGTAGATGTGCCTAAGATCAAGGAGAACAAGGGTAAGAAATTGGAACCAAAGAAGAAGGTTCAATTTCAGATAAGTGAAGCAACAAAACTAGTTGTGCAACCAAAGAAGTCAGAATCGGATGTTATCAAGCAAAATGTGGTGCCTACTACTCAAAGGACTCTGATTCTAGGTACTATTGTAAAACCTACTGTGGTTGAACCTGTTGATATGATATCCATGTTATCTCAAATTACTATAAAAGTGCCCTTGTCTGAACTTTTTAGAATTGAAGAGCATAAGAATAAGGCTTTGTCATGGTTGGGTGGAATAGCAAATAACAATGTTATTGTAGATCAAACTATGTCCCAACAGACCCCATTAGTAATAGAGGATAGTGGTATCATATCCCAGATTCCTCAAATGTTTCTAGATGATTCCTCAGTGGCATTCATAGAAGATATTGATCCTTTTTTCCTTAGTCTAATCATAAAGGGGAAGACCTTAAAAAATTGTATGATAGACTCAGGAGCTTCCAACACTATAATGCCTTTCAAAGTAATGGAAGCCTTAGGATTGAAGGTGGATACCAAGCAGGGTAGATGCAGAGGTATGGATGCTAGGGAAGTCCCAGTCATAGGTACTATAAATGCCTTACCATTCAAACTGGCTGCATATCCTGAAGTAGAATTAACCATGTCTGTCCTTGTGGTAGATATTACCTCCACACTACAGAATGTTACTCTCTAGAAAATTGAGTGCTGCCATGGGGGGGAAGCCTACAATGTGATCTTACTTATGCCACTTTTCATAGAGGGGACAAAGCTGTTAGGTTAAATAGGGAACCAAGGGTTAACCACATCTTAGGTGAAGAAATTGACAAAGATACCACTTGTTTCCTAGATACTGGGATTAATGCTTTCAGGGCTGAATTAATTATTCAGGAAGTTGAAAATTTACATGCTATCATCGAAAATGAAGTTGAATGTTGCATGAATTCACCAAAATTATGGACAATGTTCTTTGATGGGGCTAGTTCTAAAGAGGGTGCAGGGGTAGGTGTAGTCTTTGTGTCCCCTAAAAATAACACTTTTAGGTATTCATTCACCTTGAAGTTTGCCTGCACTAATAATATTGCAGAATATGAAGCATTGCTGCTAGGACTCAAAGTTGCCATACATCATAAAATTAAGAAATTATGTGTCATAGGGGATTCTGAACTAATTATCTCTCAAATCAAAGGAACCTACTCATCCAAGAATAGGAGATTGAAACAATAGAGAAATGCAGTCTGGGATTAGATAGAATTCTTTGATGCTTTTGGGATCTCATGGAGAGATAGGACCGAAAACAAGATGGCTGATCTGTTGGCAAATGTAGCAATCAAGCCAAAAGAAATATCATTTGCAGGAATCTCCCAGATTGAGGTACAAAATAGACCTTCCATACCTGACAACATTGAAAATTGGCAGGTTTTTGAAGATGACAAAGATATTACAAATTTTTTGTTAAATGAAGACAAGTACCACGGTCAGGAGATGGATTGCAGTGGAACAATTGAAACCATAAATGAGAAGGAAACCATTTTTGGTCAAGAGATAATGCAATTGAAAACAAATAAGATGCCGAAGGGGTTAGTAGTCTTGGAAAATATTTTTGATAACCAAGACAGAGTAAAATTAGGAGTAAATGACCCCAAACCTTAGGAGTTAGAAGAAATAAAATTGGGTACTGATGAAGTTCCTAAAAGGGTTTATATTGGCCAAAATCTACCTGTTGAAATCATGAAAACATTGATTGACTTACTTAGAAAATACAGACATGTTTTTGCTTGGTCATATGATGACCTTAAGGCTTACAGGGAGGATCTTTTCCAGCATGTCATACCATTGAAGGAAAATGTAAGACCTTTTAGGCAAAAATAGAGACCAATCAATCCTACCCTTGCCCCAAAAATGCAAGAAGAACTGACAAAACTAAGAGATGGTGGGATAATCAAACCGATCAGGCATTCCACCTGGGTTTCAAACTTGGTTCCTGTCAGGAAGAAAAATGGAGACATTAGGCTTTGTGTTGATTTTAGAAATTTAAAAATTGCATCTCTGAAAGACAATTATGGCTTACCTAATATGGAAGCCATGTTATAGCAAGTGATTGGCTCTGAATTGATGTCAATGATGGATGGTTTCTATGGATATAATCAAGTTCTAGTAAAATAAAGTGAACAGTTCAAGACAGCCTTCACAACCCCATGGGGAACGTATGTGTATGTGAGGATGCCTTTTGGCTTGATAAATGTTGGAGCTACCTTCCAAAGAGCCATGGATGTAGAATTTCATGAGTATATTGACAAATTTATGGTTGTGTACCAAGATGATCTTACAACGTATTCTAATAAGGCTGAAGATCACTGCAAGCATTTGGAAAAATCTTTATAAAAGCCCTGGAATATGGAGTATCTTTGAACCCAAAGAAATGCGCATTCGGGATCACAGAAGGAAAATTATTAGGACACATAGTGTTTAAGGATGGGGTAAAAATAGATCCTGAAAAGGTAGTAGCTATTGACAAAGTCCCCAAACCCAAAAATGTGAAAGGAATTCAATCCTTTTTTGGCCAAGTAAATTTTTTGAGGAGATTTGTTACCAATTTTGCTGAAATTAGTAGACCCATCTCAAAGATGCTCAAGAAGGGAGCCATTATAGATTGGAATGGTGAACCTTCAAAAGCATTCCAAGATATAAAAATTGCAATAAAGAATGCTCCAGTGTTGAGGACCCCAGATTATGCAAAACCCATGCATATTTTCTCTTTTGCATCATTCCATACTGTAGCCGCAATTTTATTACAGAAGAATCAAGAAGGATATGAGCAACCTATTTCCTTTTTCAGCAAGTCACTACAACCTGCTGAACTGAAGTATGAAATAAATGAAAAGCAAGAATATGCTTTGGTAAAGGCTATAAAAGCTTTCAAAAGTTACTTGGTAGGTGCAACTGTTATCACTTTTGTACCTAGTGCTGCAGTCAAGGATATATTCTCTCAACAGGAAGTATCAGGCAGGAGGTGTAGATGGATCAATAGAATCCAGGAATTTAACATTGATATACAAATAACAAAGTTAGTCAGAGGTCAAGGTTTGGCCAAACTCATGGCCGAAACTAATCTAGAAGCTAATCAGATAAATCTGGTAAATGATGATCTCAGAGCTGACTTATGTGACATGGACCAATGTGACTGGTACACCAATGTCATATATTACTTGCAACATATGGAAGTTCCTCCCCATCTACCTGACAATGAAAATAGGAATACTAAATTGCAAGCCATCAGGTATATAATTGTCCAAAATAACCTATGGTGGAGAAACTTTGAGGGAGTTCTGTTGAAATGTGTTGATAAAGAAAAGGCAAAAGAGGTTTTGAAAGAAATGCATACTGGAGTATGTGGAGGATACTACATGGCCAAAACTACTGCACATAAGATAATGAGGGCTAGATTCTGGTGGCCTTCTCTATTCAAGGATGCTCAAGTTATGGTTAGGAAATGTGATCCTTGTCAGAGGTTTGCTGGAAAGCTGAAATTCTCAAGAAATACTCCATTGAAGCTAGTTGAGATTCAAACACCTTTTCAACAATGGGGTCTGGACTTCATAGGAGAGATTTTCCCCAAGTCTAGCACTAGCTATTCTTGGATTCTGGTTGCTATTGACTACTTTACAAAATGGGTAGAGGCTATCCCCACAAGAAATGCGACAAGTAAAGTGGTAAATAATTTCCTATTGAATAATATTATTTCTAGATTTGGATGTCCACAGAGAATTGTCACAGATAATGCTATGTGCTTCAGATCTGAGGAGTTCATCAATTTTTGTGATAAATATGGAATGACAAGGTCATCATCTGCTCCATATCATCCACAAGGGAATGGACAAGCCGAGTCCACAAATAAGAGCCTATTGAAGGTCATTAAGAGAACCTTGGATGATAATAAAAAGGCATCGGATTCCAAGTTACAGTTGGCAATATGGGCTGATAGAGTAACTGTAAAGAAAGCAATTGGTGTAGCTCCATTTGATTTAGTGTATGGGATTCAAGCCAGAATGCCTCAGAACAACTTGATGGGACTATACAATTACATCCAGTTATATGATGAAGATACTTCAGATGAAATGCAAGAAAGAATGGATGAATTGGTAGGACTGATCGAAACTAGAAGAGAAGCATCTTTAAGGAACCAAAAGTTGCAATTGCAAGTCAAGACACTCTATGACAAAAGAACTGTAAGCAAAAAATTTGAAAATGGAGATTTAGTCCTGATGTGGAATGCCAGAATTGAGGATAAAGGAAAACATGGCAAATTTGATCCTATTTGGTTAGGCCCATATCTCATTGAAAATACTTGGGGTGAAGATTCTTATATACTCAAAGATATATTTGACAATATTCTTGAATCACCAGTTCATGGACAGTTCTTGAAGAGGCATTTTTCCTGAAAAATACTTGTTTTCTTCCAAGAACAGTAGTTTTACGGTTTCCTGTCATTTTGTTTTTTCTGTAAATATCCTTGTGCAGTCTGGTTCCTTGTTTTTGTGTGTTTCTTTGTGCTCTCTGAAGAAGTTGTCATCTTACCAAATATGTAGTTTGCTCTCCCAGAGTTTTTGAATTTTTGCATAGACTTAGGTAGTCTATCATCCCTAGACAGAGCCACTGTTGGTGTGATTTTTCATAATATAGAAAATTTTTGATATTTGGGTGAAAAATCAGTTATGCCTTTGTTTTGTGGTGCCCTCGTTTTCAAATTTTTGAAAAAGGTTTTTTCTTCAAGAATTTTGGCGGGGCTTCTTATCCTAATGTTTTATTGAAGTCAAAATGCCTTTGGTAAACCTTTGATGTACCTTTAATTGTAATTTTTTGTTTGGAATGATGCCAAGTTGAAGTGTTTTTCAATCACTATTGATCTATTAGAGATCAAGGGTTAGTGCATCCCTGCATTATAGAGTTGTAGGTTTTTAAGCAATGCGGGGAAGCGCATTTGCGACACATAGCCCCTGATGTTTTATGAGATCCAGTACGCCGCAAAAGCTCTTGTATGTCAGCTTTGTCAGTACTTTTGCACACATTTTTTTTTTTTGTCATATCATTGGTGGATTCATTGGCAGAGCTATGAAGACTACTTACCAAGCAGTATCACCGTTGATCTTGTCTTGATCGATGGTTGGTGCATCCTCGCATAATAAAGATGCAGGTTTTTAAGTAATGCGGGGAAGTGCAGTGGTGACGCATGGCAAAGTGGGGTCAGATATTTGTATTTCAATATGCTACACTGCAAATGACTGATGACGTGTAATGCTAGGTATGCACAGAAGGGTTTTTGGTTGCTTAATGAAGGTGAAAGTCTTATCACCATTGATCCTATCTTGATCAATGGTTGGCGCATCTCCATATAATAAAGATGCAGGTTTTTAAGTAATGTGGGGAAGTGCATTTGTGATGTGTGTCCATGATGATGTCAAACACTTTCTTGCTCAGAAGAAGATACGGTATCCGCTGGCATGAAGTGTTTTCAGACAGTATGAGCCAGTATGGCAGTTTCCTATTGGTCAGTGCAACTAGTTGGCCGTTAATACAAAATGGATTATTTTGATCATCAATCTTGTCGTGATCGACAGTTGGCGCATCCCCGCATTATTAAGATGTAGGTTTTTAAGTAATACAGGGAAGCGAAATGGTGACACATGTCATTTTTCTAAAAAAGACTGTAAAGCTTGTTATTTTTAAATTAGGACCGTACAATCTAATAAAATCTACGAATGGGATTCAAATTTGAGTCCAAATTGCAGGCAACGATTACTGAGAGTAAATGTGATCCAGACCTGGTACGTGCAGTTTTAATTCATAAAGAGAACCCATGATTTCACCATTAATGAATCACCAAAGCACAGAAAGAAAAGGGCATTCAAGATTTTAGAGCTAAGGCACATAATTTCTCAGTTAGTACTCCAATAAAATTGTAGAAGACATCATATAGTGTAAAAGTGCGATTTTTGGCGGGTAAGTGCTCTGTGACTTTCTGAGTAAAATTTGAAGCATCTACTGTTGTGAATTTTCCAAAGTTTCATTAAAAATGCCGCCCCGAAAAGAGTTTACTAGACAAAAAGATTATCTAAAACATTCAGTGCATGATGATTTTCATGAACAATTCCCCTTATCAGTACATGAAATAACTAAGGGAAGGGGACTCATTCCAAAAAAACCTAGATTGGTTGTGGCAGAAGGATTTTATGACAAAGCTAATTGGATAAGGGATGCCTAGATTTCCATGGGAGGTTTGGAGTTGTTTAAGAAATGGTTTTCAGAGTGAAAATTGGACACTCCTATGAGCAATGTATGGGAATTTGACATTGGAAAATTAGTAGTCCCCAGTGTCTTCTTTGATAGTGATTTATTGATGGACCTGGCAAAGAGGTATGATCCTATCACAGGGTGGGTAAAAAATCATTCAGGGGTCAACCTTTTTAGGGTTTTCCCTGAGCTGTTCAGTGAGGTTTTCAACCTAAACCCTAACCACGCTGTGCATGAAATCATTGATCTGGATGATTTTCAAGCTAGATATGATGCAAAATGAGTGTACTTGAGAACAGGGCCACTATAGGAGCATGCTGCTAGGGTTGGTAATTTGCCTATGATCACAGCTAGTACTCCAAAGCCATTGTTAAGAAGACATTTCAATCTAAGAGCTCAAGCACTATATTTTTCTCTTTGCAAGATCTTGGGGATAGATGAGGGTGATCAAATTCTAGGTTCTGTGGTCCTTATAATTGCTCAAACCCTTCAATTTGGAATGAGTACTATTCTGGATTTTGCCACTTTCCTAGCAAAAGAGATTCACAATGGTATGGTTGGAATAGAAAAGGGGAAAGTAAACAAACCATTCTGTTGGTATTCATTGATGATGCATGTATGTTTATACAAAGGATATACTTTCTTCTCCAAGGGTATGGAGTTAGAAACCACAAAGGATGGAAAAAGGAATCCAGTGTAGTTATGGAGTGTGGATATGACTTCAGAGGCCACTGATGCTAGTTATGTAAGATTTGACAAGTATTTTGCATTAAAGCTTAGACTTCTTTTAAGAGGAGATAGCCCTAGAATCCCAAAAGCATTATTAGAATTGGTCAGACCCAAGGACCATGCTAAAGGGCTACTTGTCAATCACAACTGGGGGGATATAATTCCCTACAATGTTTTGACAGTAATAAGAGTTTATGGTTTCTTAGGAAAACCTCATGTGTTACCTTTTCATGTACCTTTGAAGATAGGGATAGCCGAGCTCTTATGGTAGATAGGTACTATATATGAGAGGGAATTGGTTAAGAAGGGCACTTTCTTTCCAATGGTTACTGTAGTGCATGATTTTGTTTTTGTTAAAAAGGGGTAGAAGCATTAAAATTTTTTTTTGAATAAATATAACATGGCAGAATCTCACGCTAGATTCATTGACCCTGAAGGATTCTATGATCTATTGAGAGAAAGGGTGAGAGCTTCCCATATGGTACATTGGGTTTACTATCCAGAAGATATAATCAGAAATATTTTCACATTGCAGGAGCAAGAATTAAGGAAAGAGAAATGGATAGTTTTCAGTAAAAACCTGGAATTCATTAATGCTTTTGACCCCCAGTACGACCCATTGAAAGATAAGAAATATTGGGGATATAAAATACAGGCATTAATGAATAATTTTTCTATAATAATTCAAACTATGAATGAAAAGAAAGATATATTTATTAAGACACACCCAAACAAGGCAGCAATAATACAAAGAAGAATGAGTGGTAGAAATGTGGTAACTCCTGGCCAATATACATTGTAGAAAAGGGCAGGTTATGTCATGGTTCAAAGTGTGCAACAGGTACCCCCTCATAAGGAGCCAAGGTCAAGAAGTCCATCTGCAACCAGCTCTCCAAAAAGACAAAAATTAGAGCTGGGGCCTTCTTCTTCTCAAAAAGAACAATACTCCCCAAGCCAGTCTCCAATCCAGATAGATGATGAAGCATCTCTAAAGGAACAACTTAGACAAATGGGAGGAGAAGGGGATGTAATTGTCACCTCTACAAACATGGATATTGGAGAGCCACAAGAACCTCCTACACCTTCCTTGGACCTGACCATTGCTGATTACCAAGGTAAGGAAATTGACCCAATTGTTGCCCAGGCTTCTGAAAGATTTATTAATGATGAAAATTTTGTAAGATCTAAGGCTTTTGCTCAGTTTTTATGGAGATTAAATATAAAGAATTTTGAGAAAGCCTGTGAGAAGATCAAGGCCGAGCAACCAAATAAATCTGACCCGGTTATCAAGGAAGAGGTAAAATCAAAGTTTTTGAGTAATTTTTCCCAGTTCACTCCTGAAGCTAGAAGGAAAATAGTTAAACAATCAGGAGTCCTCCTTCTACCAGAATGGGATATAGCAAATGCTATTGTCTTTGATTCAGTAAGAAAGCAGAAGGATGTTCAACTAACAACCACTGAAGAAGTACTACAAGCTCATAAAGGGGTCAAATTTAGTGATGACCACCAAGCCCTTGTTTTATGGTCCATAGATAAGAGAGAAAGTACTAGGATGCATGAATTTCCCACTGTAGAACATACTGGTACATTGACAGTATATAGAGCTGGTGAGGTAAGTAGTAAACAAGTAATGGGAATGGCTTCAGAAATGCTAAAATTGGGTGGTGTTGTATCTCGACAAGAAGAAGATAAGTTTTCCCAACTCAATGCTAGGTTTGAAGAAGTTTTGAAAGCATATGAGGAAAGGGGTATATAGATACAATCACTGGAAAACAAAATGTCTCAAATGGAGAGGATACTTGGGAAAGGAAAAATGGGAGAATCTAGTGCACCTACAATTGCATACCCTTCATAGCCATTGGTTGGATCTGGATCAACCCCTATTATTGAAATACCTGACACCCCTAAAAGGCCCCAATTCTATACTATAGAGGACTTTGAAGAGGAAAAAACAAAATTGCATGAGTTGCAGATAGAATTGAGAAATCAATATGAAGAGAAATTAAAATAGGGTGTGATATATTTGAGTTATAAAATACAATGGTCAACCTTTTTTGATCAGTTGACAAGAATTGCAACCCTCATGGATGAGTTGAACAGAGATTAGGATAAACTGAATCTTCTTGCACAGAAATGGAGGGAGAGAAATAATGATATTACAATCATATGTATATCTGCAGTCCAAATGCCTTATCATCAAGTTGAGAAGATTTTTGATTTATTAAATAAGCTAGAGAATTTTGATGATGAAAGAGATTCTTTACATAGAAGATTAACACTTTGTTTTTCTCAATATATTGCTGAAAAATTCACCCTATTTCCTTGTGCTTTAGAATCTGTTATACAATAAAGGAAAAGGAAAAGTGGAAAAGGGAGATGGATGAGTTATTCAATGAAAGAATAATAAACATCATGACTGAAACTAGCCACTGGTTTTGGGCAAAGACAAATGAATAGCTAGTAAAAATACAGTTATTTTATACTGCTATGAGAAAAGAATTTGATGATTTAGAAGAAAGTGCAAATTCTTTAATAATGATACAAAGAGAAGCTCTAAGTTTTGATTGGCTTGATGATGATGCTTTTAATAAATAGAAAAATCAGTTTCTAGAACAAATGTCAGGAGATGATGAGGAGGAAAATGTAAAACTAAAAGTCACCCTCGTAGTTAATAATGAGGACATGGAAAATCCCCAGGTCAAAATAAATTTACAGGTAACTGAAGATGATACATCACTTTCAAACCTCATGGCTATTTACTCTGAAGATGAAGAATAATTGAAGAATCAGATCTTATCTTCTCGTTTCAACAACTAAGAAGCATAACAGAAAGGGACCCACCAAGGATTGTTCGATGTATTATCTTTTCTGTTATTTGTTTTTGTCTTTTATGACAGACATTTGTCAGTATCCTTTAGAAGACACTTGTCACTTTCTTTAGCTCAAAGCTTGTTGCATCTCACACTATTTAAGTGAGATTCCAAGGCTAAAGAATGGTCCGAATTCTATTTCTTCTAAGTATTGTGCTTAGTCTGGTTTTTGGTCCAAATTTGGAAAGCAAGTTTGTAATGTATTTTTTCTGTCAAATTCTCTGAGAATACATGAATATAGAATGAGCTATGTTTCTTTTTGAAGGCCATTCTAAGTCTACTGTAAAGGATATACCATTTTCAAAGGAAATGAATACAAATTATGAACTGTCCCCATATCAGTTCTTTATGAATTTTGTCTCCTTTTAAATACTTAGCTACCTTGATGTTGTATGAGTAAAAGCTTGTGCAATTGAATGGAATCTAGTTAGGTTGGATATCCATTTATCATTGCTGTTAATTCAATGGATTAAATAAAGGCTTTAATGAATGTGATGAGATTTCATAAGTATTGAAAAGGATTTTGAATGATAAATTCTGATAAGAATTGCTAATAGAATTTGTTGTAGAGCAACAAATTAGATCTAAGATTTTGCTATAGACTCTGAACCCCAATGGATTAGGCACTGATCAAGTTATTTCAGCTGAAGGAGAAGTATATTATAAATGGTTATTCAAGTGCATCATCAAATCAAATTTTACTTTTATTTCTTGTAGATCTTTAAAGTTGGCCAGCACTTGTCTGCATGGAATGTTTTAGCTTCAGTTAGCCATTGTTGTCGAAAACATCTGCAGATCTATAGAAGAATTCTTGTCCATATTTTTTTATGGGATGTGTTTACCAAGTTAGTAAGAATTACGTATATTTTTGAGGATCTTGAAATGAGAACCAGAATGAAACAAAGAATAATCCTCATACAGTTGTTCCAATTTTGAACCATCCCTGGGTACACCCACCCTGGTTTTGCAGAGCCAAAAGAGTAGAAAACCATCTGTGGTTTTGTTGAAGTTGTGTCCAAATACCTTACATATGCAATTGTTAATAAGAATAGGCTAGTCTTTAGATTGTGTATGTACTGTCATTCTGGTATTAAGCTTTTTTGTCGCTTAGTAGTTTTAGTACTTTTTAAAACACCAACACAGGCAATGTTGGAG
Organism: Cupressus sempervirens; assembly: GCA_028749045.1. NCBI lineage: Eukaryota > Viridiplantae > Streptophyta > Pinopsida > Cupressales > Cupressaceae > Cupressus > Cupressus sempervirens. The sequence goes on from CM053784.1 coordinate 323,928,373, forward strand.
ATTGGCTTTGCCCTAAGGTATGCCAAATTTGATGAAATCAAAGGTTATTATAGTGCAAAGAAAATGTGCGATGCTCTACACACTATTTATGGAGGTGACAAGAATGTTTTAAGAGCCAAAGTTTAAAGTCTTAGAGGTAAGTTCGATGATATGAGAATGCAAGAAGGTGAGAATATTGCTCAATATTACTCTAGGATAAAAGATGTTGTTAATGCAATAAAAAGAGCTACTAGTAAAATAGATGATGACACTATACTAAGTAAGGTTTTGAGAACACTACTCACTATTTATTGTATTAGATTTTCTACAATACATGAACTGAGATTTATGCCAGGGATTGATCGAATTCTTGAAGGTCTAGTAGGTAGGCTCACTACTTCTAACATATCTAACTTTGATAAATATAGACCTAAAGATATTGAATCTACTTTCAAAGCTAAGCTATCATTAAAGGAACCTGATCAGAAGAAGAAGAAGAAAAAGGGAATATATGTGTCCAGTGATAGAGATACAAATGAGGAAGATACAGATAAACTTGAAGCACTATTAGCAAGGATATTTCACAGAGGTAAAGGAAAGTTTAAAGTTAAGTTACCTATCATGTGTTTCAATTGCAATGAGGTTGGTATATTGTTTCTAGATGTCTAAAGAAGAAGAATTACAGAGGTGATGACAAGTACAAAAGTAGAAGAGATGACGACAACAATGACTACAAAGACAAAGGCAAGAAGTCTTGCTACTGTCATGCCCAAAATATGGGGCAAAACACATATTTTTTTTAATTTTAAAATTCAATAATAATTAAATAGATTAATTAATTAAACAATCTAAATTTAGTAAGTTAAAAGGTTTAACTCATTAACACCTTTAATTACTTTAAAAATATTTAAAAAATTTGAATAGCCATTTAAATAATTATCGAACTAATTATTTTAAAACATTTGAATTGAAGAGAACTTCTAATTAAAATAACATTACATCTGCCATTAAACTTTAATTAAAATTTATTCAAATCTCAATTTTGTTTAAATCTATAAATCTATTAGAAGTAAAAATATTCTAAAGATAATAACAATACTAAAATTAATAGAAATTAAAATAATAATTAGAATATTAACACTCCTAACTTATAAAATAATTTACAACAATAAATTATCAATATTTTAAAAACATTTAAATTAAACTGCCTAACAATAATATCTAAATATTAAAACTTTAATTTAAAATGTAAACTAACCTAATCATTAACTTACTAATTGATGCTATCAAACTAACATTTAATTACATATTAATAAAAATAAACTTTATTACTAGTCATACTAACTACAATTCAATTAAAACTAATTTCGAAAATACATATTACTAATTACAAATAATTTATAACTAAAAAAGATAAAAATCATTACTAACTTCTATTAACTAAATAATTAACATAATACTAATATTAATTAAACTTTAAACTAAATTAAATTATATAAAGGAAACTATTTAAAACTAACTAATATTAATAATAATATTATAACTAAAATAATATACTAACTACCTTAAATATTTTCCCCCCCTTCATGCCTAAAGCCCTTTAATACTCCCCCACACATCACTTACTTAAAAGCAAAGTTTCCTTTTTTTTTAAATTTCGAAAGTTAAATACATCCCCCCCCCACATTAACTTGCACTTTATAAAGTGCCTTCCCACATGCCAAGGAGTGGGTGAGGTGGGTGACTTTATTAAAAGCAAGGAATTTTGCTTTCAAAAGTTTGAAACTTGAAACAATTCAAACCATGCCGCCCACTTCCACCATTAATGCAAAAAGTTAATTAGGTAGGAACTAGGATATTTAGGTAATGATAGCATATGCATTGATTTTATTTATTTATTTATTCAATTTTTTTTTTTTACAAGGGGGTATTTTTTAAAAAATGGGTTTTATAACTTGGAGTTCATTAGTTTGTTTCCACAATAATGCAAGATCAATTTTTATTTCCTATTAAACTCAAAATCGAATTGATGATTCAACCACACACACACACACACACACACACACACACACACACACACACAAACACACACACACATACATATAATTGAACTCAAAATTGCATAAAATTGCACGTTACCATTTTATCTACTTTTCAATACACATGATCATATAACTAAAAATATGAAAATCTCATGAACAAGAATATTATGCAATCATTATTTTATTGACCACCTGATTCAAACGCTCCGCCAGGAAAGAACCAGGAAGAAAACCTGACATCATTGCCATTACAACAAAAAGTTTAAAAACACTTTACACAAGATTTCAATCCTAAACATAATTGAATTTCAACAATCAATTTAAATTTCCTTCGTGGCCCTTAACAAGGGATCCATTTCATTTTTTGCAATACATCATGGCAATCGTGGAGAGAACAAAAACTGACCAGGATACAACCAATCACAATATGAGGACAAAATAGAAAATTCACTCCCATACGGGGTTTTCACAACAGATTCAACATTGAGCCAAACTAGGGAAAGGTGGATTCTTCCAATAGGAGATGTCAGACACAACACCAAAACAAGTGCCATATCGGGGCTATAACTCAAGAACTTTCATTCTTCCATTCTTACATTCCAAAACTCATACGTGGTTTGCGCTGACAGGTAGGGGCCCATAACACCCTACACTCTCTCCCTCTTCTCATCCTAAGAAGAGACTCTATACTGTTGGAGTCCAACTGAAGACCTTTCTTTGAAAATGGCCACTTCTACCCTATTTGAGGATGAGTAATGCCAAAACACCCATAAAAAGAAAACTTTGAAAGTTAAAACAAAACACAAAGGAAAGACATTTGAGAAAACTTGTTTCCAATCCCTCCCAAAATACTCAACACACATACAAACATACATAAACAATAAAACCAAAACATGAAGCACAACATGAAACCGAAAAGAGGTGAAGTATTCCTACCTTCAAAAATTAGGTTATGGCAAATGAACAAGTTTGAGATGAGCTTGCTTTCCTCTCCTTTGCCTTCAATTTTGAAAATCTCTCTAAAACTAGAGGTTGGGTGAACAACCCAAACCTCCTCAAAATTGCCTCTAAATAAGATCCTAAACTCAACCACCTCTAAAAATAATAACTCCCCCACTTGCCCAAAAGTTGTAGAGGCTTCTAACACAACTAGACCTAAGGCTAACCTCAAGGTGGAGTTTAGGTCATTCAACTCATGATGAAATCAATCAATTTTGGCAACAAAGAAAAAGTTGGTTTTTGAGTGACCATAAAAGTCAACAAAAGGGTCTAGGGGGGTGGAAAATGCCCCCAACCCATACTCATACCCCTTGGGTACTTAGATTTCATGAATTTAGGCCTAAGGAATTAATTAGGGACCTAACAAATGCTAAGAATTTTAGGATTGTCTAACAACCTTCAAAAGCAGACTAAACACTAATCCAAATTAGGGGTAATTAATCTCGATTAAAAAAATTGATTAATAATAAGGTCACTAAATTAGTCTGACTTAGATTTTTAGGTTACTCGATTAACCCTAATTATCGAGTTGGAATGCACATACAATTCACAAGTGTCAAGCAACACTATAAAAACACTATTACGAAACATTAACATTTACTGATTATAGAATGATACATTCATACATCTCACGATATGATTAAAATACAAACAATGGGGTTTTCACAATGGCACATAGGGTTCAGTTTCATTTCTCTGTTAGATTTCTCAGCTAAAATATCTTGCACACTCATTGCACACATGAGTAGCTCAAGAAGGTCACATGCATATATGTATATAATGTTTCAAAAAAATCATGTAAGTTAAAACCTCCATTTTCAAATAAATCAATTATTAATCTCGTTCTACTCATATACTAAATCATTAAAATTGCATAGTCAAAATGTTAATTCTGCATTCACTTTCTACACTACTTCATCAATTTACATGTTCATAAAACATTAAATGATGAAATCAAATATATGAAAGTAAAACATCACACAACATGAAATAACATAATATGTTTAGTGTATCTGGTAGTGTCTTGACATATCAAGTCATAAGTATCAAAATAATAAAGTATCAACTATGCTATGATGGGTCAGGGCGAGGCCTCACAACTACATTGTTGAAGAGGAAACAAAAGATGGATTTGACAATCATGATGATGAAGTGGTGCATTTTGTAATAAAGGATGAATTTGATGAGATGAGACAACTACACTAGTGTCTTGTGTGAACACGTATGATAGATGCATCATTGATAGTGGGTGTTCACATCACATGATTGGATATAAAAGTAAGTTAATTACCTTTAATTATTATGATGAAAATAGTGTAAAGTTTGGTAATGATGCACCATATCTAATAAAAGGAAAAGATTATAAAAAACTTACAGAAAAGATTTTATGTGACAATGCTTACTATATTGAAGGACTTAACTATAATTTGTTGAGTGTGTCACACCTAAATAATTTGGGATGTAAGGTTGAGTTTGAGAGAAAAATTGCTAAGATATATGATACTAATAGAAAACTGATTGGAAAAGGTGATCAAATTAGAGGTAGTCTATTCTACCTTGATATAGAGGATGCTACTTGTTTAGTTGTAGAATTTGATGATGTGTGGCTATAACACAAGAGGTTATGTCATATTAAGTTTGATAACTTGGTTAGTATCAGTAACATGAAAAGAGTAAGAGGTTTGTTTAAGTTGAAGAAGCCTAACAATATAATTTGCAAACAATGTCAGTTAGGCAAAATAACAAAGTCAAGTTTTAAGAGTAAGACTCATACCTCTAAAGGAATATTAGAAATTGTTCATACTAACTTTTATGGATCAATTGAAGTGCAAAGATACAAAGGAGATAAGTACATTATGCTTCTTGTTGATGATTATTCTAGAATGATGAATGTTATATTTATGAAATAGAAATATGATGCTTTCCAAATGTTTAAGTAGTACTTAGCAAGAGTTGAGAAGAAATAGGTAAAATTCTAAAATATTTGAGATGTCACAGAGGAGGAGAATTTACATCAAGTGAGTTTGAGATGTTTTGTAATGATAGAGGAATCAAAAGTTAGACATCTACTCCTAGAACCCCTCCACAAAATAGAATTTTTGAAAGGAGGAATAGATCTATAATGGATTGTGCTAGGACATTCATGATGGAGAAAAATGCTTCTTTGAAATAATGGAGAGAGGCCATGAGTACACATGTTTATACGTTGAACTGTGTACAAGTCAAGAAAGGTACTCATTCAACACCTTTTGAACTATAGTATGGAAACTCACCCAATGTAAAATATTTTAAAGTATTTGGAAGCAAATGATATATTCTTAAAGATTTCAAGAATGGTAAACTAGATGCAAAAAGTGAAGAAGGTATATTTCTTGGTTATTCCACAAGAAGTAAAACTTATAAGTGTTTAAATACTAATAATAATAAAGTTGTGGAAAGCACAAATGTGAAATTTGATGAACATACAAAAGTATATGAGGCTAAACTTATGAAGGAACCAAAATAATACAAATCATTTGTATACTTTTATGAAGGTATGCTTGCTGATGAAGATGCTATAAATCAAGTTCCAAACCAACAAGTTTTAGTGACTAGCGAGTCATATACTATGAATTTTGAGTTGCATTTAGGAACCAAGCTACATTGAGGTGCCAAGTTATAGAATGAAGTTGAGGCACATTCTAATTCTAAGATTAGTGTACATGAAAGAGATGCTAAACTACCTGACAGAGAGGTACATGGTGATTCAAAAGTTGAAAGACCAAATGTGGAAGCTAGAGTTGAACCAAGATTGCCTAAGTATGTCAAGAGACATCATCCCACTGCACAAATTGTTGGAGATAAAGACACTAGACCAATGTCAAGGAACAAGTTGAAAAATGATACATGCTTGTTGAGGAGATGATGAGCTACCTAACAGAGAGGTACATAGTGATTCAGAAGTTGAAAGACCAAATGTAGAAGCCATAGTTGAACCAAGATTGTCTAAGTATGTCAAGAGACATCATCCTACTGTACAAAACATTGGAGATAAAAACACTTGACCAATGGCAAGGAACAAGTTGAGAAATGATATATGCTTGCTAAGCATGAAAGAACCCAAAATAGTGAAAGATGTCTTAGAAGCTATGGATTGGAATAAAGCCATGAAAGAAGAGATTGGACAAATTGAGAAAAATAAGACATGTACTCTAGTTCCTAGACTAGAAGACAAAAATGTGATTGGTACCTACTGGGTATACAAAAAAAAGTTAGATGAAAATGGTGAAGTCACAAGGAAGAAGGCAAGATTAGTCTATAAAGGATGGACTATGGAGAGACATTTTCCCCTTTCACAAGACTAGAAGGAGTAAGAACTTTTCTTTCTTACTCTACATACAAAGGTTTTAAAGTTTATCAAATGGATGTTAAGTTTTCATTTTTGAATGGTAAGTCTACACGCTATAAATGTTGTTGAAATAAGGATAGATATCTTCTACTTGTTAAAACAAGAGCAACATTTTTTTATATTTAAATATATAAGCATGAAGCCCTTTGGCGGCAAGCCTTCCAAAGAGGGTCAGAAAAGAAATTATTAAAAATAATTTAAATAATAAGAAGCCTACACACACAAGATGTTAGGATGAATTAAAAACCACGACACAAATTTTCTTCTCTCAATAACATCTCCAAATAAGGTGTACTCCAATGAATGGAAACCTTCAACACAAAAAATCAAAACAAGGAGTAGTTACCAAGCTCTGATACCATGTTGGAAACGATAAACTAGAACAAGGGAAAAAAAATAATCCAAGTGAGGTAAGTGATAAATACTGTTACTATGAAATAAACAAGATCCAAGAGCATACACCAAAGTAGATCAACAATGGAGACAAGTATTTGAAAGGGGAAAGCAAAGAAAACCCCTTGTGAGTATTATGAATTAGGGCAAATGCCTAGAGAAGAGAGAGAGTGTGTTGGAGCAAAATAACTCAATACAATAATATCAAGGTGATGTTGTAGAAGAAAGAGAATGAAGCATCTCTTATAAAGAGATGAGAAAGGAGTTGCATGTGTTTGCACGTGTAGCTCCTATTTCTATGAATGCCACATTTATAATAAGTGTGTGCAGTGTCAAAATCCTCTTGAGGAGGATAAAATAAATTCCTTAATAAAAGAAATTATAAAATGAGTTGTCCTCACATGTGGACTAGAGGACAAGTAAATGACATGTCCTCTACATGTGTACAATAGGAAAAACTACATTTATTTATCCTTGGAATATCCCAAATTAAATACATCCAAGGAAAGATTAATATTTATAACACCTCCACTTAATCTTTACTTGGAGAGCTTACATCAATGGGAGTTAAACCCAATTTACAATAGCACAACTTGATTTTTTTGGAATATCTTTAATCACGCAAGAGGCCTCGTATTAGCATGGGTACATCACTAGAGAGCCAAGAGAAGTGGATAGTCCTTCAAGTGTGATACATCTTCAAGAGGTCTTGTATGTGCCATGAGGTATTACCTGAAACATTGAAACAAGAAACAAGGCAATTATCCATGAGGAAATTTTTATCTTCAATTCAAGTTAGAAAATTTCTGTCATGCCCAAAATATAGGGTAAAAACACACGTAATTTTTTTTTAAAAGTTAAATAAAACCACTATGTTGATATCAGTCGACTACAACTTACATGTCACATAGGGTTTTGATATGATTAGATATGTTTGTCTCAAAAGTTAAGCCATAGGTATATTGAAGGACAAATACATGTTCCTCTAATAACACCTTAACACTTCATTTCAATTTATAATCAATGTGGAGGTGTAAATCATTAAAATTAAACTTTTGTTATTAAATTGATTATTTGAAATAAACAACCCAATACAATTAATTAAAATATCTAAACATTAATTCTTTTTTTTAAAGTCGTATACTAATTAACATACTAACTCATCCTTTAAAGTCAATCTTAAATTTCACTAATTAATATCAATAAAATTAATGTACTCAATCACCTTTGAAACATTTCTAATACTAATTAAATATTACATGATAAATAATATATCTATTTTAATTACATTAATTTTAAAACAAATATATAATAGTTTTTGTCTACTTTTCAATATCCCATATGTAATCCCACAATCTACTAAATCTACAAGGAAAAAATAAATTACAAATAATTAAAATAGTGTTAACATTTACCACTATAATAGTAATTTTGAAAAATATTAATTAACAATATAATTAAATTATTTGAATAATATTGAAATAAAAAGAACTCACTAACTAATATAACATCTCACATACAAATAACTAAACTTTATTTAAACTAACATTAAAAGACATCTTTTAATCTAACTAATACTAAATAATAATTACTAATCTTACTATATTAATAATAATTAAAATTAATTATAATCCTAAATTCTAATTACTAACATTATCTTAATAAATTAAAATAACAAATATATTCTAACAACTAATTTTAATAATAACTAATTCTAACTTTAAACTAACCTCTAACTCTAACTACCCTAACCCTTACCCTTTAAACTTAACTTAACCATCCTACCTACCCAACCTTACTTCCTAAACCCAGCCGCCCTTGCCTCACTCTTCTCTCTTCCACGTGGGTGTGATTCCCTCCCATGCTGCCCAAGGCATTACATGAGGCTTATGCACCTAGGGAGTAAATGGGAAGCTGTTGGGGGTGGAATTCCACCAATCATAAAATGCTACCCTCCCCTTCCATTAATATGCCAACCCCCCCTTTCCACATTGTCAAATCGCCTCTTCCTCCCATTCATGCTTGGTCCTTTGACATTGGTAAGGAGATGTCAATTGACATGGGGGCAAGTGTGAGGTGCAAACCTTGGGGATAGTGGCATCACCTTTGATGAAAAAGGTTGTTTCTTTTTTTGAGGGTAATGACATAAAGTTTATTAGGTGGGTTTAAGGGTAGATAGGATTTTCTTTTCAAAGCCCAATAAGTTCTTATTTTATTTTGAATTTTTTTTTTCAATTCATAATTTCCAACTAATTATTTGAATATTGAGAGGGATTTAAAAAAAAAGAATCTTGTGGAATATACTCCGTTCCAAATGAATTAAAATTATCCTCATACAAAAGGTAGAGTTTTTGCTAAAAAAAGAAGATAGATTTTCTTTTTCAAGACCCAATTTTCTAAGTGTTGAATTTTGGATGCAAAATATATTTTCTTGGCAAGGGAAAAATTACTATTTCTTTTGCCTTATTTTTCTAAGTATTGAATTATTAGATCTACTTGGTTAACCAAAGGGGACTTTTTTTTGTCTAAGTTGCTTATAACATCAATTTTAAATGTTTTGTTTGAGTATTTGGAAAGGATTATAATGCTTCCTGATAATTACAAAAATGCAAGATAGACTATCAATCAAGTAATCAAATTTCCTTAGCATAGTTTGGTATCAAATTTGTGTAACTTAATATATCATCAATTCATCTAATTACGATTTAATCCATAAATACAATTTTGAACTTTAAGAATGTCATGAAAAGGGTAGAACATCATTGCATTTATTTTCCAATAACATATGCATATAAATCAAATTACAAGAAATATCATATGAAAGGAACATGCTCCATTTTATTCAATCATCTGATTCAAGGGCTCCCTCAGGAAAGAACCAGGGAAGAAAAATTGAGATCATAATAATTTCAACAATAAGTTTAAAAATAACATTTTTACAACAGGATCATATCCCGAGGAGAAATCTCCCAACACATTTTGAATAACAAGTCTAAATTTCTTGTTTGGCTCCATAATAAGGTAGCCAATACGAAATCTGCAACACATCAAGGTAATCATGGAGAGGATGAAATTGACTAGTAGATAATTTTTTTTAACATGAAGACACAATTAATCATTTATTCCCATCCAAGTTTGCACAATAGGTTCATCAATGAACTAGACTAGGGAAAAGGTGGATTTTTCTAGATAGGAGACATCAGTCACAACACCATAACAGATGCCCTTTTAGGGCTATAATCACAAGAACTTTCATTCTTCCATTTATCAATTTCCAAAACAAAAAACATGGTTTATACTTATGAGTAGGGGCCCATAACACCCTACTCTCTCCCTCTCCTCATCATGAGGACAGACTCTACACTGCCAGAGTCCAACTAAAGCCCTCATGTACATGGCCACTTCTGCTATAGATGGAGTAACTAAGAAGGGGGGGGGGGGGGGGGATGAATCAGTTACCACAAAAAAAAAAATCCACAAATCCCTTAGATGTCAAACAAGTTACTTACTATTGTCACTTGGTAAACATTCACAAAAATGCTGTAACTCGATAGATTAATTTGTTACTGATCTTTAAGAATTCACAATTATTAACATACATGCAAAAGTAAATAACATGAACACAAGAGACACTAGATTTAACATGCAAACTCAATATGGGAAAAACTACTAAGTAACTAGCTACCAATTTTCACCCTTCTGAAGTGAGCCCTATTAGGAGCCAACCCTGTTAAAGGATACAAAACACACTATTAGGTGTGACCTTGTTAGAGGATTTAATCACCCTGCTCAGAGTGGCTTTGCTAGAGGTCTTTAGAAAAATTCAACTAAACTGTCCACCTTGTTAGAGGATTTAGAAAATGGCTGTTAAACCAACTCTGTTAAGAGATTTAGGAAATATTGTTACAATGGTGAGAAAGTAACAATAATTGACTTAAATGAGATGCAACTGAACTTTTCTGATACAGATCTCTGCTTTGCTCCAATAGATCTTCATTGATCAAATACAACTCTACTTCTCCTCAAGGATATCTGATCCTTCTTCAAAATTCGCTTGCACTGCCTCTTCATACAATTAGCTCATTGCATATTTGTTACTTACAATTAGAATTCACAACTTGACCTTTTATTTATAATTACAAATTGTCAAGTTAGCTCAATTACAAGTTACATTTACCAATAAACCATATATCAGTCGGCTACAAATATTAAATTAAAGAAATAAACTTTATTTCCCAAAACAATGAAATCCTTCATTGGCTGACCCTGCTTGGTAAACACTATTCCAGAAACATTTTTTAGAGTTAACCATCTCAACTTAGTTAACACTGCAAATTTTGTGAAATCCTTTAGCTACTGAGTGAACTCGATAATAACTGAATTTCCTTTGTTGATTGTAAGAGCTTGGTGAGAATTTTTTTTTGCCATATATTCCTTTGATGACCAAGTAAGCTCAGTAGATACTGAATTTCTTTTGCTAACCTTAAAAGCTCCATAACAACTGTCTGCACAAGGTAAAGTCTAAGAATTCTTGGTAGACATTGTAAACCTTCTTGCAAACCTTCTGAGCTCGGTAGACTCTGTCTTTTTCCTTACTGGTCAACTGAGCTCAATAAACTCTAACTGATAATTGATATGATATTTGTGTAACATCAAAGACAACACACAATTGAACAATTGTATCCAACAATCTCCCTCTTTGGCATTGATGGCAACACAACATGTTATAGCAGAATTAAATTTGAAATCAAGTCTTTTCTTGATATAATGCTTCTCCCTTTTACATTTCATTCCACAAAACTCCTCAAATATAGTAATCTCCCTCTTTCATAGTAATCTCTCCCTCTTGCATAAACTCTCTTTTTCTTGCAAATTTAAGAAAGATATGTTAGTCAACTCTCACTCTTTGACAACACATGCCAAATAAAACACAACTTAAATGAATTCCAATGTACCTTAAGTACTGATTCATATGCAATGTCTTCATTACTTTACTGCATCAATTGATAGATCTTCAATCATGTTCTTGTTGATGCATCACTAAAACTATATTTTAGTGAGCTTTAGATAGGGGAATGACCCCTAACATACCTCTTAGATACAATAATGCATCCTTAGGTAAAGGATTTCTGAATATATCAAAAATTTGTTCCTTTGTATGGACATATTCCAATCTGATCTCCTTATCCTGAACCAATTCTTTGACAAAGTGATACTTTATAGCAATATGCTTTCTTTTTGAATGCATCACTGGATTTTTAGATATAATGATTGCACTTGTATCATCACAAAACATGACAACTGGTTCTTTAATCTCTAACTTCATGCCTTCCAATAATTACTTAAGCCAAACAATGTTTGAACAGTTTACTACTGTTGCAACATATTCTGCCTCTGCTGTGGACTAAGATGTACAATTTTGCTTTTTACTTGTTCGAGAAACCAACCTCTTTCCAAGAAAGAAAGCTCCTCCACTTGTAGTCTTTCTATCATCAATATTTCCTACCCAATCTGCATCACTAAACACTTTCAAATCTAGATTTCCTCCAAGTTTATACCATAATCCATATTCTTCAGTACCTTTCAAATATCTCATGATCCTTTTGATTGCCATCATGTGATTTTCTTTTGGTTTTGCTGAAAATCTTGCTACAATACCAACTACAAAGGAAATCTCAGGTCTTGTATGCACTACATATTGTAACTTTCCAATCATAGATCTATACAATGTCTGATCCACTTCCTTTAATTCATCATCTTTGGTAAGTTTCAATCCAGTACACATAGGAGTCCCAACTAGTTTGTAGTCTTCCATACCAAACTTTTTTAGTATCTCCTTGATGTATTTAGATTGAGTGATGTAGATGCCATTATTATTCTACTAAATTTGAAGATCAACAAAGAATTTGATCTCACCAAACATTGACATTTCAAATTCCTTATTCATTTGTTCTAGAAATTATTTGCAAAGATCATCATTTCCTATGAAAAAAGTATCATCTACAAATATTTCTACCAAAACAATCTTATTATCTGGTCCTTCCTTGATATACAAGCTACTATTATCATTAGTACTTTAAAAACCAATTTGAATAAGATAGTTATGTAATCTCTCATATGATGCTCTAGGGGCTTGTTTCAGACCATACAATGCTTTATGTAATTTGCAAACCATGTCCTTCTTGTTTGGATCAACAAAACCTTTAGGCTGTTCAATGTAAATCTCTTCGTATAGTATACCATTGAGAAATGCTAATTTGACATCCATCTGATAAAATTTGAATCCTTTGTATGAAGCATATGCAGTAAGGTCCTGACACCTTCCAATCTTGCAACAAGAGCAAAATTTTCTCCATAATCCATACCTTTTTCTTGAGAGTATCCTTTGCATACTAGTCTAGCTTTGTTTCTTGATACCTTACCATATTCATTTAACTTGTTTCTGAATACCCACTTAGTTCCAATCACAATTTTGTCTTTGGGCCTAGGTACAAAAGTCTATGTTTTGTTTTTCTCTATCTGCTCTATCTCTTCATTCATAGCCTCAATCCATCTTTCATTTTCTAATGCATCTTTGACACTTCTAGGTTCAAATTTAGTAAGTAAACAAGTACCTTTCAACTTACTTCTTGTCATAGTTCCTTCAAATTTATCTCGAATGATCTAATCTGGTGCATGATGCCTCCTGACATACTTGGCTAGCACAGGCTCCTTGTCTTTTGAATGACTTGCACTGTTATCTTTTTGTGTTTCAACTTCTAGTTTTGGTTGCTTGGGCTTGATAGCTATTGATTCAGTAACTTTTTTTTGTAAATTGGGTCCTTGCAACTTGATAGGCATTAGCTTGGTTTGAACTTCTTGCAACTCAGTTTGAACTTCATGCAACTTGGTTATAGAAGACTCTGGAGTAGAAGATTTCTAATTGACAGGTGTACTTGACATTGTATTACGTTCAATGAAAACAAATCTCCTATAGGTTTCTGGTTCCCTTTTGCTTTCTTCTTTAGTTCTTTCTGCAAACTCATCAACTTTCACATGTGCACTTTCTATGAATTTGTGAGTAGACAAATTCAAACATCTATATGCTTTACTCTTGTAAGAATATCCCAAAAATATTCCTTCATCACCCTTCACATCAAATTTACCTTTTCTAGATTCTTTCAAAATGTAACATTTGCTTCCAAATACCTTTAGGTAACTTACATTGGGTTTTTAGCCATACCATAACTCATAGGGAGTTTTGAATGAGTCCTTCTTTAGTTGTACTCAGTTGAAGGTATGAACTATAGTGTTGCTAGCTTCCTTCCAGTATTTGATAGCAATGCTCTTTTCAATCATTAAGGTTCTTGCATAGTCCATGATAGATCTGTTCCTTCTTTCAGTTATTCCATTTTGTTTAGGAGTTCCAGGTGCTAAAACTTGCCTTTTGATTCCCCTTTCAATGCAAAAGTTATTGAACTCATGTGAAATGAATTCACCACCTCTATCTGACCTCAAGCATTTTAGTCTTTTTCCTATTTCCTTCTCTACTTTTTCCAAATACCATTTGAACTTTTCAAATGCTTTTGATTTCTATCTTAGGTACGTGGCAATCATCATTCTTAAGTAATCATAAAAAAAAAGAATGAATAATTTTTCACCAGTATAGCTTTCAATTCCAATAGGTCCACACAAATCAGTATGCATAATTTCTAAAACTTCTTCAGACTAATAGTTCTTACTTTAAAGCTAGTCTTTCCCATCTTGCCAATTTGACAATTCTTTCATAGACCAACCTCAAGTTTCTTTATGTTAGGAATGTCTCTTACTTTCTTGAATTTACTTATTTTCACCAAGCTATCAAAGTTCACATGACACAACCTCCTATGCCATAACCAACTTTCTTCAACTTGAGCAATAAAACATGAACATTCACCAAGTTCAATATAAAATAAGTTACTTTTTGTCTGAGTTTCTAATCTAATCAACTTTCTTTTGCCATCCAACAGTCTTCCTTTTCCATGCATGAATTCCACTTTGAATCCATTATTGAGTAGCTATGCCACACTTAATAGATTGTGTTTTAGTCCCTCTACCCAATATGCATTATCACATACATTTTTTTTTGGTTAGTGAGATTCTTCCTTTTCCTTTTATGCAGAAAGGTTCATTATTACCAAACCTCACACTGCCACCATCATAGTCTTCAAAATGTTCAAACTTTTTTTTATCACCAGTCATCTGATGGGAACAATCACTATCTATAATCCATGAATCATTTTTGGTCACATGAGAAATAAGTGCCATTTCCTCATCATTATCAAATTCATCCTTTACAACAATTAAACAATTTCATGTATCATCGGAATCATTAGAATCCTTAGCCATGAAACATTTTTTCTTACCTTTGTCCTTGAATGATTTGAAGTCTTTCTTGCCATTGCACTTGTGACCTTTCTTCTCATCCTTGTTATGCTTATTTGGGAAACTAACAACAATATGTCCAATTTCTTCACAAGAAAAATAGATTAGAGGAACCTTACCTTTGTATTTCCCTTTGCCTCTTGAATGTTTCTTTGCTAGCAGAGCTTCAACTACCTCAAGATCACTATCTAAACTTTGTTCTAATTCTTCTTCACTATCTGACTAAGAATCCTTTATCTTCTTGCCTTTCTCCTTGAGTGAAAGCTTGGCTTCAAATGCTGATTCAATGTTCTTGGTAGCTAGAACATAATTATCATTGTTATCTAGTTGGAATGCAGTCAATCTTCCAACTATGGCCTCTAAATTTATATTATGATTTGCTTCACATCTTCTTTCTTGAATTGAAAAAACTCTGATTACATAAATGGAATGTAGTGTTCTAAGAACTTTACTTATAACTATTTCCTCCTTGATATCTTCTCCAGAAGCTTTGATTGCACTAACATTTTCTTTAACTCTTTCAACATATTTTGCAATGTTTTCATCTTCTCTCATCCTCATTTGATCAAATTGACCTCTTAAAATTTCTACATTGGCTCTTGTCACATTATCACCTCCTCCACAGATTTCCTTTAACTTGTCCCACATTGCAAAAGCAATTTTGCAATCCTTGATATCATCAAATTCTTCATAACTTAGGGCAGATGCAATATCTATCATCATGTTGTCGTGAGTCTTATTTTTAGCAATATCATTGATAGATAATGTGCTAGTAGGCTCTACATATGTTTCATCTATATATTTTAGTCCTGTATCTCCAATGGAAGCTAGATGAAGTCTCACCAATCCTTACCATGCTAAGAAGTTGTCCCTGTTAAGTCTTGGAATTTTCCTCTTGTAAGACATCGTAATCTTTAGCTTAGATCCTTGAAATCTTTTCCTGCAAGCACCAAAAGCTTTGATACCAATTGTTAAAATTATAGATGGAGTAACTAAGGGGGGGGGGTGTGGTGAATCATTTATCACAAAAAGAAATCCACATATCCCTTAGATGTCAAACACGTTACTTACTGTTGTCACTTGGTAAACATTCAAAAAAATGTTGTAACTTGGTAGATTAACTTGTTACTAATCTTTATGCATTCACAATTATTAACATGCATGCAAAAGTAAATAACATTAACACAAGAGACACTAGATTTAAGGTGGAAATCCAATATGGGAAAAAGCACCAAGTAAATAGCTACCAATTTTCTCTTTTCTAAAGTGAGCCTTGTTAGGAGCCAACCTTATTAAAGGTTACAAAACACACTATTAGGTGTGACCCTGTTAGAGGATTTAATCACCCTGCTAGGGGTGGTCTTGCTAGAGGTCTTTACAAAAATTCAACTGAACTGTCCACCTTGTTAGAGGATTTACAAAATGGTTGTTAAACCAAATATGTTAAGAGATTTAGGAAATATTTTTACAATGGTGAGAAAATAACAATAAGTGACCTGAATGAGATGCAACTAAACTTTTTTGATATAGATCTCTACTTTGCTCCAATAGATCCCCACTAATCAAATGCAACTTTTCTTCTCCTCAAGGATATCTGATTCTTCTTCAAAATTCACTTGCACTGCCTCTTCACACAATCAACTCATTGCATACTCGTTACTTACAATTAGAATCCACAACTTGACCTTTTATTTATACATTACAAATTGTCAACTCAGCTCAATTACAAGTTACATTTACCAATAAACCATACATCAGTTGGCTACACATATTACATTAAAAAAATAAAATTTATTTCTCAAAATAATGAAATCCTTCATTGGCCGACCTTGCTCAGTAAACACTATTCCAAAAATAATTTCTAGAGTTAATCATCTCAACTCGGTTAACACTACAAATTCTATGAAATCCTTTGGCTGTCGAGTGAACTTGGTAATAACTAAATTTCTTTTGCTGATCGTGAGAGCTCAGTGAGAACTATTTTCTACCATATATTCCTTTGATGACCGAGTAAGCTCGGTAGATACTATTTTTTTTTTGCTAATCTTAAAAGCTCGGTAACAATTGTCTACACAAGGTAAAGTTTGAGAACACTCGGTAGACACTATAAACCTTCTTGCAAACCTTCTAAGTTTGGTAGAATCTATCTTTTGCCTTGTTGACCAATTGAGCTCGGTAAACTTTGACTGATAACTGATATGATATTTTGTAACATCAAAGACAACACAAAATTGAACAATTGTATCCAACATAGTAATGCCAATACAACCCTTACAAACCCCTCAAAATAAAATGTAAAGTATGAAGGAAAAACATTTAAAGAAAACTAATTATAATCCCTCCCAAACATGTTCATCAAACACATGAACATACATATGCAAATGAAACTACTTAAGAATGAAATAGAACATGAAAATATGCACTTGAAGGATTCCTACCTTCATAATAAGGTTATGGCAACTAAAATTTGAGAAGAGCTTTCCTTCCTTCTCCTTCAATCTTGACTTTTATCTCTAAAACTAGAGGTTGGGTGAACACTCTTTCACTCTCAAATCTGCCACTAAATAAGATCCCAAATCTACCACCTACAAAAATGCAATAACTCCCCCACTTGAGTAAAGGCTTCTAGAGTTTTCTAACTCAATCCTATCATTAAGGCTAACCTCAAGGTGGAGTTTAACTTTTTAAACTCATGGTGAAACTTTAATTTTCGCAATAAAGCAAAAATAGGATATTTGAGTGGTCACCAAAGTCAATGAAAGGGGCTAGAGGGGTGGAAATGCCTCCAACCCATACATATATGCCCTGGGTACTTTATTTTCATAATTTTTGGCCTCTAGGGCTATTTAATGACCTAAAAAAAATGCTTGAAAAATTTGGACTTCCTAAAAACCCTTAAAATGGAAAATTTATCACTAAACCTTAATTAGGGTAATTAATCCTGATTACCCACTAATTAGCATTAGGTCACTAACTTAGTCTAACTAAGATCTTTAGGTTACTTGGTTAACCCTAACTATCATGGTGAAAGGCATATATGAATCACGAGTGTCAAGTGACACTATAAAATCATTGTTACAATAAATTAACACTTGTTGATTACAGAATGATACATTCATTCAATTCACATTAAAAATAAAACATGAACAACGTGGTCTACATATTTATTAGACTCAACCTTTGTTTCCACAAATGATACATAGGGTTTAGTTCCAATTCTCCATTAGATTTTTTGGCTAATAATTCTGCACACACATTTCACACATCAGTAGCTCAAGAAAAATCACATGCATATATATAAACTCATATGGAGAGTGACATAAATTAAAACATAAATCTTTCAAGTAATTAACTGTTTATCTCATTTCTACTCATATACTTGACCGTTAAAAATTGCATAATCAAAGTGTTAATTATAATCCTAATCCTACATTCACTTTCTATACTATATCATCATTAAATAACATAATTAAACATTTCAAAGTAAAACATCACACTACATAAAATAACATAATAATGTCTAGTGTATTCGAAAATGCCTTGACATATCGAGTCATGAAGTATCAAAATAATAATGTATCAGCTATAGTATGATGGATCAAGGCGAGGCCTCACAATTTTTAAGTATAAGTATACTCTCATGGAGTAAATTGGAATAGAGTGATAAATATAAATGCTATCAAATATTCTTCAAAGAACAAATAACAAAGAACAAACTCTTCAAAGAAAAAATATGTTATCAAAGCTCTCAGGGAAGGAATATACAAGGCACAAATGACCATAGACAAGGTTAACAAATAAACCCAACATGAAAAATGCATCAATCATGGGGATATAGACAGTCCACTAATAAGTCAGTTCACTGCAACTTAATGGGTGATCAATCCATAACTTGCATGGCTCACGATTTAAGAAATGAAGTATACATAACATTATATGACATATTCTCAAAGATACCAAAGGGAAGGAGTATGAGTATTAACAATAGATTACCTTCAAATAAGAGTAATATGCCTTCAAGATGGGTCAGATTAATTGAAATTGGAGGGAAACTCCAAGAATAAATGGTATAAACCATAAAGTGCCAATATGGAAATAGAATGATGCTAGAAAAGCATAAACTGCACTTATGTGCCAATTAGTAGAACAAAATAAATGATGAAGGAAAAAGTGTAAAATAACTCATAATTCCAAGGAATAAGAAAGAACTCAAAAAAATTATACAACATACTAAAGAGAAATACCAAAGATGATAAATGAGGATCATTATAATTCACAAGATAAAATTTCAAACCATATTTTCAATAATTAATCCTCCTAGGTTGAAGTCCACCAATTCTAGAAATTGATCTATTTTACTAAGTAATTTTTGAAACCATTTAGTTTTTCTCTCAATAGATTTATCACTAGAGGAAGAGTCATGATGTATGAATGTACCATTTGTATGAACATTAACATTATTACCATTATCTATAATTGCATCATACCATTACCACTTTAAGAAATAATAGGAGGAATAAAGGTAGATATATGAGGAGTAGGGTTTAGAGAAGGAGGTTGGTCCTCCACTAACACAATTTTTCTTCCAATAAGTTGTTCATTTTGAGCATTAGAAGGATCATGCACATCATTTTCTACAAGACAAACATCTTGTGCTATGTGCACTTTGTTAGGAATATGATGAGTCTTAGATGGAGCAATAGGAGGTAAATTATTTTCAACCATATTAGATGAGATATGATCAATATTCAAATGAGAAAACCTTTCATGCTCCATATTAAAGTAGTATTTTCATGCAAAGAGTATCTTAAAGAAGTAAACCCATTAAATTTAAATTAGTTATCATGGCCTAACATAGCATTAGTAACAATTTTATTAGTGTTAGGATCAATAATAGAGCACATGTCCCTATGAAATTCAACTTTGTAATCTTCACATAATTTAAGAACAAAGAGAAGATTGTATTTCAACTTAGGAACATAAAGGACATCATGTAATTTTCCATTTGGAATACTAACATTACCAAATCCTTCAACTTCACAACTATGATTATTAGCTAATTGAATTGGAATATTAGAAGGATTGCATTTTAAAGAACCAAACATTTCTTTATTATAAGTAACATGTTGAGATGCACCAATATCAATAATCCATTTTACATTTTTAGGAACATTGTAACTAGCAGTAAAAGAATGACGAGATGGATGAGAGTTTTGATTATTGTTATTGATAGGCTTCTTATCTTTTTTCTTTTTTAAAACAATTATTAACAACATGACCATCTTTGCCACAATAAGAACAATGAGGTTTGGAATTTGAATGATTCCTTTGATTATTATTATTATTATAGTTGGAATTATTACAATAGTTATTATTGTTATGTTTGACATTAGATTTATTATTTGATTGATTAGAGTTGTTATTATTATGATTATGATTATTATGATGATGATTATTATTATTTGAATGAAATTAATTATTATTTGAATTCCTAGACATAAATGCATGTTCATTTGATTTAAAAGTGCCAAATTGAATTAGCTTAGCTTCTTCTTGTTGTAATACATTTTGAAAAACAACATAAGTCAATTGAGCAGTTAAAGTAGGAACTGCACATTGACCATGCATATTAATTATAAACAACTGAAACTATCTAAGAAGACACCTTTTAAGAATAATATGAATCAAACAAATGTCAACTAACTGAACACCTAAACCAAGTAAATGACTTTAAATAGCATCAAATTTTAACAAAAATTCACCCATGGTTTTGAAATCTATATACTTGAGGTCTTCAAGTTGATCCTGCAACTATATTTTACAGGATTCATCTGCACTCTCATAAGTGGTTTGCAGAATTGTCCAAGCTTCATGAGCTTTGGAACACTTTGCAATTAATACATATAAATTGGGAATGATTGGAATACCAATTAAACCTAAAGCTTCTTCATTTTGAATTTTCAACATATATTTTTCATCTTGGGTGACAGATAAACTAGGTTCAATAGAAGCATTAGTGGCAATATCCAACATGTACTTAAAAGAAAAATGAATGAAATATGAGTTTTCCAAGCATTGATAGTTTGAGTTATTTAACTTAATTTCTAGAATCAAAGTAGACATGGTAACAAGATAAATAGATCAAAGGAAAAAATCGTAGATGAAATCAATTTGGAAATTAAACTATGAAGAAGAAATAATAAAATAAAATATCCTCCTTTTAATATATATAATTTTTTTAAAAATAAACTAAACCTAATAAGAAGTTATGAACAACCCCTTTTTTAAAAGAATAAAAATTATTTTAATAATTTAAATTTATTTTTTTAAAAATTAAATTAATTCCAAATTCTATTTTCTTAAAAACTAACTAGAATATATATTTTCAAAGTATTTCTTTTTTTCTTTTAAAACTTCCTTCCTAGAAAATCATGTGATTTACTTTAATTTCAAAAAAAACTCAAGTTTGAATTTTAGGCTTCACTAAAAAATTTATGAATAATAGTGAATAAAATTTTAAAAGACATGTGATAGGGAAAAAATGAAATATGATTGAATTTTTTTTAATATATTTCAATGCAAATTTTTATGAGTGCAATTTTAATTTTTTTTTATAATTGATTGAAATGGTGGAGAAAAAATTCAAGTAGTTTGAAAAAAATAGAATCTCATAAATGATTAGACAAAAAGAACAAACCACGTGGGCTAAAGTTAAAAGGAGAGTAAAAAATAAAGGAGTGAAGAACTAAAATTAGACTTGATAAAATAATGAAGTTATTAAAGTGATGCACATAATGGACAAGATAATGAACCTAATTTAAGAAAATTGCAAATGAGACATTACAATACAATAGCAATAATATTCTGTAGTAAAAAATTTAAAAAACTTGATAGAATACCAAATGATGCACATGTTAGTTGCCTCTGCCCATAAGGACGTTACCTAATACTGTTCAAGAAAAAATGGGAACTAAAGAGAAAGAATGAACACTCTAATGGTAGAAGATGAGCTAATAAATGGCAGTCATACCATCAAAACAAGAAATGGATTGAGACAGATGACATGATGGAGAGCAAGAAGAAAGGGTCAATGCAAAGTGGAATTGAATAGTAGGCAGCAGGCAACTGCAAGGGAGGCTGGGAGACAACAAGGGTAGGGTATGCCAATAAGGGAGGTAGAGGGTCCATGAGGGAAGAGAGAAGATAGAGGGAGGGGATAAGAAAGTACACAAGAAGGGAAAGGACTAGGACAAGGGTAGGATATTCTAGTAAGAGCAAGGGGAGAAGGAGGTCCATGTGATGGGAGAATGAAAGACCCATGAGCAGGAAGGCAACGCGAAGGGAAACATGTAGAGTCATAGAGTGGGTAGGAGAGAAGGAGGTTAGGCACACAAGCCACTAAACCAACATGAAGGGGCCAAAACAAGGAAATACACAATTTCTTAAAATGCAATATGCAATCTAGACAAGTGAAGAAAGCAAAACTAGGGTTCAGTTCATATGAGAAGAAATCTGAGTAGGGAGAAGGGAGAGGACCATGAGAGTAGGCCGAACAACACAAAAGAGATGTGTAACCATGCTTTCACTAGACAAGCAAAAATATATTTGAACCAACTAATGTGTGAAAGATGATATTTGAAAAAAAGATATTTTAAATTAATGAGGAGTTTCCTGCAAGGGAAATGTTAGGGAAATATTTTAAAAGAATTCATGCTATAAATGTTGTTGAAATAAGGATATATAACTGCTACTTGTTAAAACAAGAGCAATTTTATTTTTTTTAATATAAGAGTGAAACCCTTTGGTGGAAAGTCTTCCAAAGAGGGTTATAAATTTTTTTATTAAAAATAATTTAAATAATAAGAAGCCCACACACACAAGATGTTAGGATGAGCTAAAGACCACAACACAAATTTTCTTCTCTCAATAACATCTCCAAATATGGTGTACTCCAATGAATGGAAACCTTCAACACAAAAACTCAAACAAGGATTAGTTACCAAGCTCTGATACCATGAAAGTAATGATAAACTAGAGCAAGGAAAAGAAAATAATCCAATTGAGTTAAGCGAGAAATAATGTTACCATGAGATAAACAAGATCTAGGAGCATACACCAATGTAGATAAACATTGGAGATAAGGATTTGAAAAGGGGAAAGCAAAGAAAATCCCTTGTGAATATTATGAATCAAGGAAAGTGCCTAGAGAAGAGAGAGAGAAAGTGTTGGAGCAAAATAGGTCAATACAATAACATCAAGGTGATGTGTGTAGAAGAAAGAGAATGAAGCATATCTTATAAAGATATGAGAAAGGAGTTGCATGTGTTTGCGTGTGTAACTCCAATTTTTATGAATGCCACATTCATAATAAGTGTGTGCAAAGTTTCAAAATTCTCTTAAGGAGGATAAACTAAATTCCTTAATGAAAGAAATTATAAAATGAGTTGTCCTCACACGTGGACTAGAGGATAAGTAAATGACATGTCCTCTACATGTGTACAATAGGACAAACTACATTTAGGGATCCTTGGAATATCCCAATTAAATACATCCAAGGAAAGATAAATTTGTTTCAATCATTTTTTTGTCAGTGATGTCAAACCTACTAGTTGCTGGTAAGACAATTACTTATATGATTTAAGTACTATCATTTATTTAATTGATGAAGAGGTTTGGATCAAATGAGGTAACAGTAGCACATAGAGGAAAGATTGAGTTATGATATGAAAAGTAGTATAATAATAGTCAAGATAATGATATTATAGTGCATTGATAATCTACTTAAGGTTGCAAAGGTTGGTTACATAGATTAAGTTCAAAAGAACAAGTTAAACAAAATTTGTCTACCAAGCTTAACATTCTACATAGTGTGTACTGAAAAAGGTTAGTGCAAGCTAAGTAGAACATCAATTGGAGCCGAGAAAAGTCAATTTTAGTGTAAGCTGAGTAAAGTTTAGTTGATGCCAAGAACTTGTAAACTTTAGTTCATGCCGAGTGATTTAATAGAGGATTTCAAGCAACACAGGCTAAGCATCAGAAGCAAGTTAGTGTCGAGTGTTAGTATTATGAGAAAGATTGAGAATTTGATAAATCTAAGAGAACAAGTTTGATTTCTTGGATTGTGTGAATTGTGTGGAAGATAAGCTTGATGAGCTAGTGGAATAGAATTCATGGTGAACCATTTTGAGGTGAATTCAAAGAGGATTGAAGGAGAAGTTTCTAGAAGGGAATGCAATGAAATGATTGGTAGATTCATTGAATCCTACCTAATCCAACCTAACCCTCAAATGGATGATAGAGGTTGAAAGAAAAAATATCTTGATTCTCTATTTATAGAGATGGCTAGTTAGAAGCAAGGGTTGTCATGTGTGAGAACCTAAGAAAGACAAGGATTCTATGGTATTGCTTCATTCAATGACCTAAGTAAAGAGAGTATATTGGAAAGAAAAGAAAGAAGGCTTAAGGGTATGGATGCTTGAAGGGTGAAAAAGCTATTAGAGCTAAAGAGTGTGAAAGCCAAGTAGAATGGAAGACTAAAACAAATATTATAATCTATAGGTATGTTGTAAGTTGTTATTAGATCAAGCCTTACTGTTACTCTCTAATCATTGTATTAGTATAGAGTAAATCCTTTGAATTAAGGTTGACCTAGAAGTCATTTGTAAATCCTTTAATCGAGTGACATTCCAAGTGAATGATCTAAAGTCTTCTAACAAGGCTCACTCCTAACAGGATGATTGAAATCCTTTAACTGGGTCACATTTAATACTGTGCATTGTAGCCTTTAATAGGGTTGACCTTTCATAGGGCATCACTTCAGAAGAGTGATAATAAGTAGCATGCTACTGGTGGTTTTTCCCAATTTGGGTTTCCACATTAAATCATTATGTCAAATGTGTTATTGTATTTTTTATGTTTCATGTTCACATTTCTATAAATTGATTTGAAAATAACCAACAACTTTAAGTGATTGCATAATCTAATGGATGCATGCGTGATGAAAATATTTTATGGATATGGGTTCACTAAGATGTGAAAAGTTTAATTTGTAAATATAATTCCAACAATAAATTTTGGAATCAAATCCAAAAAAATTTCCTAGCATAAATTTATTGCTTTAAAACATGCTCAATTTTGAACTATACAAGTATTATTCTCATCTTTTAAATGTCTTTGAATTTGATGAATATTATATTCATAAATATTTTAGAAATTTAATTTGAGGCATGTTCCTTACTTAGCCAAATTGGGAAAGCACCATGCATATATGAGAATTAATATTTGGATACCAAATACATAAGTTACATTTAGATATATGTATAAACAAAGAATTGTATCAGCTTGTGTATGAAAAAAAAAGATTTTAGATTCAAGCATGTGAATTATAAAAAAATATTAATGTTCAAGTCTATATATGAGATCATGTTTCCCTTTTAAATTTAGCTATTAGATTCAAAGAATGATTGCATTCTCATTAAATCCACGGAACATTTTATAATCATGAGATTGTCAATCCTAATAAAATACTTAATTGTTTATTGTAGTAATGCTCCTCCTAATAGTTCCTTGCGCATCACCAATGCACCTTGTAAATATTTAAGGGAAAGTGTCATGGCCATCCCTTCATGGAGAGAAAAGTCATTGTCAATGTTGACTATTTTTGTTAAAATGGTCATATTATCTTTGAACTTTAAGATTCCTCATATCTTTGTGGAACTTTTAAGAGAACGACTACATTTCTCTTTTTATCCTATTATAGTTTCCTTCATAAAGTAAATAATTAATTACCAAGTTTATGCATCAAAGTATTTTAGCATAATGTTGCTCTTCTCTTTATCTTGTGAGTTTGAATTAACTACATATGTCAATTTTATTTTCTAATTCCAATATTGATTCCCTTTTATTATTCATGTATATGTACATGTTGTTGAGTGAACATTATGATAAAAAAAATTCTACTTTAGAAAACACCTTTTTAAGTCATGGTGAATGAACAATATTGATGATTAAGCTTGTAGTACCTCCCAAAGACTTGACTATCACCATATTGTATGCTTTAGTCAGCATAAAGTGTGGGTATGGACATGTAGGGGCTTTCAAATTATTATTTCAAACCAAATCTCAATTTCAATTATCAATTTCAAACTAAATTTCTCTTCAAAGCTTTCAAGGATGATAACCCTTAGTATTGTGTTGTAGAGGACAAATACCATCTTGAAATTGCTAATTTATTCAGAATAAAATCTTCTTCTTAAGGATTTTTGACTACAAATTTCCATTGATCAATTTGAGTATATTATTGACACTAACAGAAACATTAGTTTTTTATCAAATTGAGGTGGATTTTCTTTTTCATCCATTGCTCTTTCTTGTTCTTTCCCTTTTAATAGCTTTGTTTAGGGATGAGTGTTTGTCACTTTTTGCACTATTATTAGGGTTATGTAATGTTGTATCTACAAGTTGTGCCCATTTTTTCCTTCAAATTACTAATTTGGGTTTTGTGATTTACATTCAACTTTTTTCTTAAATCACAAATTTGCAAGGGTATAAAGCACATTGGTGACATTGACTTGGTTTTTTGGAACAATTGTTAACAGTGTAGTTCATGAGACACATTTCTTTAAGGTATTGCAAAAATATGTGATTAGGTAAATAACTAGTCCTCAATGGAAATTTGGTACATTAAACAACAAATATACTTGAAATGACATCAAACTAATATTCTTAGTTTACTATTAGACAAATTTGGCTTTTATTTTCTAGTCTATTCCAAGAATCAAAAGGTGATCTTCAATCTAGTTTTTTCCCTCTTTCATCTCCATCCTTTTTGGGTGATTGGGTATTCTATATTCAGCCATAGATCGATTCAATTACAATTTGTAGACCATAGAATCCTCCATAAATTTAGATTTAAAAATCAATCTTTTTCCATTAAACATTTCATCCACCAACTATTGGTTGATAAGTATTTGAGTTTGAAAAATCTACATATTTATATTTTTAATGTCTTCAAGGAATAGAGTAATGTAGATAAATGATAGTTAGAATAGAATTGGGGCATATGACATGTAGTGAAAATTTAAAAAAGAAGCTAATTATTTATTTTGTATGTGTTTGAGATTTATTTTGAAGTATGAAAAGATCAAATTGGTATTATCTAGTAAATTGTATGCTTAACGTTGTAAATGACATCTAGAAATTGTGGTTACCTAAAAATTAGGTTGGGAAGGACACTATTATTCCGAGATTACTGCATAATATATATTTACTCCTAAATTTGATTAATTGAGTGTATTAGTTGTCTTTGGTCATAAAAGTTAATGTAGTGCATTAGATATTATATTTCTTTCTTTCGATTGATAATTTAACTTATTGTTTCTTATTTTTTTCCTACTAACATCATCTAGTTCTTAGTAGGATAGAGAGGGACAATATTGCTACCTGAGTTACAGGCTTCACATCTTGGCTTGCCTATTTCTGTTTGTTTTCCTATAGGTAACAATTGATATGGTATCTAGTCAAATAGAAAACTATTTTTTTGAGCCATTTGAAAGTATTGCACTTATATTCTTGGCACATTATAGTTAAATTGATAGGAATATTTTATTATTTTTTATTATTTTACAAGGTACTAGTAATGCAAGGGGATATAATCAAAGGGATAAAGTGTAAAATATTCATTAGAAATACAAATACTTAGAAAAAACAAGTAGAGAAGATTTAATGAAATGAAATTATAATCGTCATGTAAGAGTGCAAGTGAATGTAACTATTGTTTTTTAGAAAACCACTCTTCACTTCTAGTCATTCACTCATTTTTTTGATTTTCTAATATTAGTGCAAAGCTATTTTGGTTTTAGTTCTTCTTTTAGTTTTCTAATATATCTCTTTTTCTAAATTCTTTGTGATTTTAAATTGCCTTCTAAAACTTTGATTATCTCCTCTATTTAGAAGTACCTTGTTTCATATATCAAAAGGTATTCTTGCAGAAATGCAAGGATTGAAGATTTATGGGTTGTACACTTAGAAGATTTTGGAGCATATATGAATGACCTGATGGACTCTTGGAAAAAGAAGAAGGTATATCCAGTGGCTATTACAAAATTCATAGTTACTAGTTTGAAGTTAGAGATATTTTTTTGATTTGGTTATAGCCAATGAGTTTATGTTTGTTTCTTTTGTTAGCTCTAATAGTTTTCCTAATGGAAAGTACTCTATAAAAAGTTTATGCTTTTCATGTTAAGTCTATGTAAAGTTCTCAATTAAAGTGATAGAAAGAAAGATAGAATTGGTTTCCTTGGGAGAATACAAGATTTATAGGTGACAAAATGAGAATGAGAACTTGTGAATTTCTTTCCACATCTCAACACATTTGCAATACCTTGAGTTTGAGTTGCAATGTTTTTTAATTTTAATTTTATTAATTTTGTGTGTGTTGAGTAGGATCTAATAAACTAGCACTGATAAGATCTTTTCACATCTTTTGCCATATTTTCTCCTTTTTTATTTAAAACATTTCTAATTTATAACGTTTTTCTTGTGTGATGTGGATTTTGAGGATGGACAATCATTCAACTTGTTGGATATGCTATATTTGAAATTTTGCAAATTAAGAAGTGCATTTCAGTTTCTATGCCATAAAAAAATATTTTCTATTTAGGACATTGGAAATGAACCTCTAGCTATTTCAATGTTATTTTCTTAAATGATGATTAAAACATTCTTCATCATGTTTTTATTTATCCTTTTAAATCAATTGAAAGGGAAATTATGATCATCTTGAATTCATTTTTAAATATTTATATGGTGCTTGAAATTTTTTTATGGATGTATTTAACTTGTTTTATTATAGATTGGGATGTGGGCAGTTATCTTTCTTATTGACATGGTCTTCTTGGTATTATTATTATTTTTTCCTAGATACATTTGAAAATAGAGTGCTGAAAGTAAGTCTTACTTGTTACTTTCTTTTAGTTTACAAGTGAGGAAAAGGAAGATAAAATTAAGGCATTTTATTTACTCAAACAATACCATCTATAGAATATATAGTGAGCAAAAGTATTGAACATCTTCATATCAATGCCTAGTGGGTGAAGAAGGCACAAAAAGAGAAAGGACTAGAGGATATACTATAGGAACTTTCATATCATAAGTATTAATGTCACCTATTTAGATTGAGACTAATGGAACTGTCTTACATTATGCATTTCATCTAACTTTTTTTTCTAGATGTGAGTGAGAATGAGGAACCACACTATAATGTCCCTTCTAAATTTCAACTTACTGCTAAAAATTCCATACACATTTTGTCAAAAAATTTTCCTTCACTTGTGTTGAATAAATTTAAATTTGAAACATGTTAATTCTTTTATTCCTCAAATTCATTATATTTTACCAAAACCTTGTCAATATCCATGCACCAATGCCAAGAACCTAAACATGATTGAAATGCAATTTATTAGTGCAATACCCAGATGAAAAACATATGAGCTTAGGAATTGGACTTTACTATCCCATAATTACATTCTTGTCCTTGCAAATGTACTCTGAGATGTATTATTTACTAACTTCATAGTATACCCACATAGGATTGTCACAAGCTCATATTTCTTATGCTACTTTCAATGATACAATTGTGATGTTTTCTATGTTAGTACAGTGATAAAGGGTTCTCTCGTTAATACCACAACAACAAAAAAAACATAGAACAACACAAATTGAGAGAAAAAATATGGAATTCTTATTATGATCAAAATTGTAGAATTTACAAATTTACAATATGAAAACCCACATGGGCGTCTTCCTTACATAATACTAACTTACTAAAATTAGCAAGTTCCATCAAATAGAAACTATATATGGGAATAACCCTTATTAAAAACTAGAAAATTGGAAAACTAGAATAAAAATATTTTTGGGTGATGTAAGATTGCTCTTAAACCCAAAATGCTCTTGCATCAGATACCTGAGATAAATTGAGAAGTGAACTTGTCACATCTCATGTAGTGAGAGGAAAACCAATATGGTCAACCTCCTTGTGTGCTAGCCATGATGAATCCTCCACTAACCTACCTTTCCATTGACCAAATACTCCTCATATGTTCTATTCCTTGTGCTTCTTCCTACATGACTATCCAATATCTCTTCAATCTCTTGTGTAGCTAAAATAGATGCTAGAATAATCCACTATGCTTCTAAAACTTCATCTCCATCACTACCTCATAATATTTTGTCAATTTTGAAATGTTAAAAATTGGTAAAATATTTAGCTCAATAGGCAACTCTATTTCATAAGCATTTCTATAATCATGCTTTTTCACTATCTTGCACGGTCTAAACTTCTTCATTTTCAGCTTATTATATGTACCCATTAGAAATATCTCCTTCCTCAAATGAACTATCACTTCATCTCCAATATGAAATTCCTTATACCTTATTTTAAAATCAACCTTAGCCTTATAGTGTGTATTCATATTTGTAATGTTCTTTCTCACTTCCTCATGGATGTTCTTCAAATGTTTAGCAAAATCTTCTGCTTCAACACTACTTATACCTCTTTTATCTAACTACCTTAATTCATAAGCATTTTTGGGACTTCTCCCATATACAATCTAGAATGGTGATTTACTAGTACTCCTATTGACATAATTATTGTATGAAAATTCTACCTATGGTAAAATTAGATCCCAACCTTTTGGTTTATCTCCAACCAAACACCTCAAAAAACTCCCCAAAGTCTGGTTCACAAATCTATTTGTCCATCAGTCTGTGGATGATTTGATAAACTAAACTTCAAATTTGTCTTCAATTTCTTCTATAATGTATGATAGAAATACCCAACAAACTTGGTACCTCAATTGTCAACTATACTCTTTGGAAGACCATGTAGTCTTACCACTTCTTTGAAAAATAACTTTTCTACATGAACAACATTACTAGTCTTCTTCTAGGGAATGAAATATGCAATATTTGAAAATCTATTAGCGACCACAAATATCAGATCATTTTAATGTTGTGTCCTTACTAAATCAAGAACAAAATCATTCTAACATCTTCCTATAGTTTCTTAGGTATAGTTAATGGGTGATACAACCCTATATTTTTGTTCACTCCTTTCACCATCTGACATACTATACAACACTACAATTTTTTTTCACATCCTTGAACAACATACCATCTTGGATTATGAAATCCAACCACTTTGTGATGTAAAGTGTAACATGTTGTATACAAGCTTTCCAAGCCTCACCAAAATTAGGATCCTCTAGGTACAAATACTTGAGTTCCTTGAACCCAACCTCCTCAATTTGCATTTTTGTCACTAAAACTTATCTTCTACTAAGAACATTTGCAAATCTATTAGACTTTCTATTCTTGTGTTTTAAAACAAATGTATAACTTTACAAATCCTCAACCCATTTCAAATGCCTTTAGTTCAATTTTCCTTAACTATTTAAATATTCCAAAGCTTGATGATCAGTATACAAAACAAACTCCTTAGGAAGAAGATAATTTCTCCACAGTTTCAATTCCTAAACTATAGCATAAAATTCCTAATCATAAACATAATACTTTCTTTTTGGAAAATTCAATTTCTCACTAAAATAAACATGTCCACCATCTTGACTCAAAAATGTTGGAAATACAATAGGGAAGTAAACTTTGAGAGAGCGGGGTGGGGGGGATTGAATCAATACTTACAAATTTCAACCTGAAAAGCCATTCACCACACACCCATCTCACAATCTATGCATATAAACTAAAATACCAAATTAAGCATATACATCCATTTTATGAAAGTAAAACATTTAACACATATATGACACAAGACATTTGGTTACCTAGAAACCCTCCAAGGAGAAGGTAAAACTGGGTTGGGGATGACACCCAAAAATATTCACTACTATAGTAATAAAGTGTATCCAATTAAGGTTACAATGTTTTGATCATGAAACATGATCTACCTTGTTAAAGGCTAACAAGATTGTTATATCTTACCTTGTTAAAAGATTTTAAAACCCTATTAAAAGTGTGCCTAGTAAAAGGACTTTAACATACAATGAAGTAAGCAACCCGTTAAAAGATTTACAATAGCCTATGAAAACTACTTTGTTAAGAGATTTAACTGATTCACCTATTAGAATATCTCAAAAATGATCCTTCAGTTAGCACTTTGTTGCTTGATGTTAGATCAACTCTTTCCTAATGTGTACTTGATCCTATCTAATTTGATGTATCTCTCCTATCTTTTGATTCCTTTCCTTTGTTTTCCTCTAAGTGATTTTGTAATGTAACTCAAATTATAACTCCTTAGTCACCATAAATTCTTTGTATGTGCATGCAAATTTCTCTCCTTTTTGCTTACACATTCATAAAAATTTTAGGGTTTGTCCTCCTTAAGATGACCTAGGTGACTTCGGGTTAGTTATGAATCAACAATAGTGATTCACCCATATTGTTGCTTAATCCTTCCCTTTTTTTTATTGGATACATGTAATTCATAGGGATTCACAATTAAGATTCATCCTTACCATCTAAGATCATAAAGTAATCCTTAAGTCGACCCAAAAATGGTTTACATACAAGTTTTTGCCATTACAACCAACTATGTCAAAACTATACAACTCGGCACTTGAAGTCCCTAATGCTCAACATCAACTACAACTTCAATGCTATAACTTAGTCTTTTAATGATTCAACATCCATTGATCACTCAACATCTAAATAGCTCGACACATACTATTTTCTCAGCACTCGAGTGACTCAAAACTTACTAGTTACTCGATATATACTAAATATCTATTGCTCGACATATACTACTTGACAACATATGCTCAACATGTATTACTTGTTTGGCATGAACTAAGTAAATGACTTAGTATATTGTCACTCATATGTCAAGACCAATCTGAGATTAACAGTCTCCTCCTTTGACATGAGTGGGAAAAATACTTGGTCATGCATGAATAACTCTATCCTTTCAAGCATAACTCAGATAATACCCATTTACATACAAAATTTCAAAATTTCAAAATTTGCCAAAAAAATTATGACTCATTAGTCATACCTCAAAATTCAATAGCTCCCCCTGAGTTAATTGTGTTGTTCTATATTTGAACCAAAATCATTCCTCCTACTCAGTAGATTTTCAAGAAAATGATGTGTGTTGGTGTTTCAAACTACCAAGCAATAAAATAATTTATACCAAGATGGTGAAGAACTTAGTCTAAGGGTTAGCTATTTCCTATGTTCAACTAAGAAATCCTTGGATCTGGACCCAACTTCAACAAAACCACAAGGATTTTCTACTCTTTAGGTTCTGCAAAACCAAGGTGGGTGTAGCTGGGGGACAAAAGGATACACAACTAGATATTATCTTCATGTCATTCATTTACTAATATTATTTTAGAAAACTTATCCCCTATAACTTATATTTGGGCACAAATCTTCTTAGATTTATAGATAATTTTGAGTAACAACAACTAACCATAACAAAGAAATTAAATGCAACCAAGTGTTGGCCAACAATTAAATTCTTCATACATGAAATGCAAATTTGGGTTTTTGAATTTATAATCTATGCTTCATGCAATTCTATGATTCTTTCTCATGCAAACTAACCAAAATGATCAGTGACTCATCCATTGGGGATCAGAGTCTACCCAACAATTTTTTTTGATCTAATCAATTGCATTACAATCAATATTATCAACAATTTACCCTAAAACTCATTCTTATACATATCCTTCTTATTGACTGAAAATCCTATCACCTCACTAAATTATTTATTTAATTCATTGAATTAAAAGAAATAGAAAAATGATATACAACCTATCCTAATTGCACTAAATTAAATAAGCTTTACTCACACAACCGAGAGATGACTAGTTTAATAACAATGGAGACACAATTAAGAGAAAATAGATATGGTGGTAACTCTCCTTTGCATTAATTTTCTTTGAAAATCACACAATACTAATGTAAAACTCAGAAAAAATTAGGATAAGACATCATGATCCTTCAATGTTAATGTACTCTTAGATTTTGCAAAGAAAAATAGACCACAAAATTAAGATCAAGAATACTGGACCAAATGTAAGCCTAGCAAAAATTAAAAATTACATAAGATTTTAGACCCTTTCTCTAGCCTTGGGATCTCATTTATATAGCATGAGATGCAACAAGCTTCGGGCTTAGAGAAGAATGATAGTTGTCCTTCAGACAAAAAGATATTACAAAAAGGTTACTATCATAAAAGAAAAAATTTGGTACAACAGAATGTTTACATCATGAATATTCCTTTTATGGGACCACTTTTGTTGTAGTCCCTCTTGTGTTTACAATCTGCACCCTTGTCTATTTTTGATTTGAGAGATACTTGATACTCTTATTTATGTACTTTGAGATGACCTAAGGGTCGAATGTTATACCTTGATTTATTATCATAGATGCTATACTGCTATGATGTTTAGTTTATCATATTTGCATGTTGATGCCATTTTGAGATGACAATAGATCTATGATGATATCTGATTATTTGGTATTTCCATATATTTTTTGATTATGTTATGTGATGGATGTTATGCTATGGTTATTTACTTCATTCTTGTCTATTTATGCTTTATGAAAATTTGAGTGATGTAAATGGATAAATTAGGTATTTAATGCATTTTTCTTTGGCTATGATATTATATGCAATTGTACTTGATTGTGTGTTTTACTGTGTAGGATTTATATGCTTGGTAGTGGCACATGGAGTTAGTGATTCAACTATTCAAATTTTACCAATATCATCTCCATATGGTTGATGTATCCTTATTTTAATTGTTTAATTAAACCTTTTGGTGATTATTAAATCCAAACTCATCTGCATTATGTGATTAGACTAGTAAGCATGTTTGTGCATTTAGAGGTTCACATTATAATGAAAGTTGTTAAGTGATTTTTTGTGGTTTTGGGATTTTGAGCTTTAAATCTTATTGGATGTAATTTTTGGCAGCTTTTCCTTAGGTGAATTCCCATTACAAGGAATAATCTATTTTCATTTGGGTCAATTCGAAGTCTAGCTAGTCTAACTAGCTATTTTTCCTAATTGACTACTCACTCAAAAAGTGAATAAGTATTGAAAAAGGGATTTTTTTCTCACTTTTCAATTTTACAATTTGAAAATTGGAGAGCTTTTCTAAAATCCTTTATGAATGATTGGATTTATGTTCATTTTGAGAGCTATGAGCATGGGATTTTTGCAAGATCAGTCTTATTGGATCTGACTCGGGTAGACCTTTCTTTTCCATGATTTTTGGCAGATTTAGCAAGCAATTTATTTTATTGAGCTATTTTCAATTTCTTCCCCTTTTGTTGTTAGGTAGGGCTTTCCAATGTTCTTGTTTCTTCTTTGTTTCTACTTCTATTTAGGGTAGCAGTTTATTAGGAGGATGAGAACTAGTGTTCCCCTCTATTTCTATTTGTTAGCTCTACCTAGTTAGTTGGGTATGAACATTTTCCCTATTTTTGGGATGGGGGTTTGGGGTTTTGCATCGTTATGCTAGCCAAGTTTTCATATGGTGTCTAAATCCAAATATAATTAAATTTTTAGAGTTTTTGTGTCAAAAGGCCAAATGGGTTTAAATTTTGAAGTTTTCCAATTTTTGGGTTTTTTACCTCATTTTGTGTGCCAACCTATTTTCTAAAATTTTCTTGGCATGATTTTGGTCATGGACTTGAATTATCTATTTGGATGTTAGTTGGACTTTTATTTCACTTTTATGTTGCATTGGGATGCATGCCACATTTTTCAGGTCCCAAGTCTGCTTTCGGTTGAGTGACTTTTTGCTTTGTGTTCTCATCTAGTCCTTGTGTCATGATCTTTGTGATGGTGGTGCACCACACACAAGTATGTGCACACACATTTTTTAGGTGACTTATGAAGCCTGATATTCTGTGGTACTTCCAAAAGTTATGATCATTGGGGTTGGGTTGAAAATTTTCATGCCTATAGGTACTCATCATTGGATGAGCATGGGTAGGGTAGGGTAGCATGTGGAGGGGGCTTCTATCTTGCAACCTAGTGATTATGGCACCATAGGTTGGTAGAGGGAGCTTTAATTAAGTGATAACTAAAGAAAATACTAGGTGGTAATAAAACTTAAGATAATGAAAAATGTTTTGTGCTTGAGCCTTCCATTGAGGGAGTTGAATCTACATGATCTAAGCTTGGTCTTGTTGATACCAAGTGATTCTCCATGATGTCAGCCCCTATTTAGTAACGCATTACATGTTTGACTAGGACCTATAGTTTATGCATTATCTATGTTCTTGGTTTCAATCATCATACTGTTTGGCATGAGTGTTAGACATGGATGTCTACTTTATATGTGCTTGTGGTTGGATCATTATCTCCATTAGCACGGTGGGAATGGACCTACAGGTTCCATGTGGTTAGGAGGTATAACTACCTTCACCACTATTGAGAACTGGTGTACAAAGATGGTCTACTATCCCAATGTGACAATTGCTGGATGATTTCACTTGGTACTTCAGGTTTCAGATTATGCTTTCTTGTGATTTATGCTTTCATTAGAATGTTTGTATATCATGTTTAGATGATGCTAGTTATTGATGTATTTTCTTATTATGATGATTAAAATATGATAGATGATGTTATCTATTTTGTAGGAGTATCTTATGCTTTACTTCTTGCATGTTAGATTTCCTTATGCTTATGTTGTAGCATGTTGTAGTAGTGACATCCTTATATGATAGTACTGATAATCTGATCAATAGCTTGGGATGTTATATGTGGGGGATGGCTAGAGCTCATGATGGTCTTATGATGCTATTATGGTTGGGAGAAACTGTGTACTTAGTTTGGTTGTACTATTCATTGTGATGTTACTTTAGTTATTGTGATGTTGTTTTATGTACACTATGATGTTTCCTTCTCTATTTCCCTTCTCTATTTGTTAGGTGGTTAGATTGTGTTTTCACCT
Organism: Cupressus sempervirens; assembly: GCA_028749045.1. Taxonomy (NCBI): domain Eukaryota; kingdom Viridiplantae; phylum Streptophyta; class Pinopsida; order Cupressales; family Cupressaceae; genus Cupressus; species Cupressus sempervirens. Next base: position 323,965,566 of record CM053784.1, read on the forward strand.
TTTAGTATGGTGTTCTCGTGTTTACACCTTGAATTGTGGATTTGGTACTCCCTAATGTGGAGGTTATGAACTCTATTTTTACTCGTTAGTTTTTCCTTGGAGCATTTTATGTATTTCCTAGGCGACCATGTGTTAGCATGAGGTGATACTATAAAGTGTCACATGTCCAAAGGAGTTTTGTCAAGTGATATTGGAAAGTATCACACCTCTTAGGAGGAAATGTCATGTGATACTAGAAAGTATCACACCTCCTTTGCAGTAGTGTCATATGATACTGGTAAAGTATCACACACCCTTTTGAGGATTGTCACCCTCCTTAAGAAAAGTTGTACGATAATGGAAAGTATCGCATAGGGCTATTTTAAAGTATTGCCTAGTATTTGCAAAAACCTATTTGGGCAAATAGTGGGCACTTTTTGGTTTGACCCAAATTTTTTAAGAAGTGTTTTGGCTACTCTCTTAGGTTCTCTTTAATCCTTTGGTGTAGCATTTTAAATTTGGAATACTTTGATTCGAATTTGGTTTCATGTCTTTCATCAACAGTCATTTTAGTCAGTAATGGAATTTGGAGATCTATTGGTGTCAAGATGTTTGGTTAGTCTTTTGTTGTGATCTTTGTGATCCTCATATAACATATGCCGTATGAATCCATAATTTAAAAAAAAAAAAAATTATCTTGGCTTATATTTATCCTTGTTTCCAAGGATCTCTGGGTGAGGCATTACATCTTCTATAACCTTTTTTTATTGAGGAGCTTTAATTGATGATTTGCCTTGATGTAATTGTCATTCCTCAGATTGCGTGACCATTGAATTTACCTATGATGGACCGGGTTCTAATATTTGAAAGTTGAGTTTAACTCTTAGTTCTCCATCCAAGTCATTATGTACTAACAAACCACACTTGATTCTTTTGTTGCCAAGTCATCAGGTTGAACTTTTATACTTATTACTGGAGCTGATTGTTTATATTTTTTGTCTTCTACTTTTACTAATGCATCAATAATTTATAGTTCATCTTGGTCCACCTCATCTTCATTAGTTTCATCGAATACTAATTGTTTTGAATGTACAAGATTTGCCATACAGTTGTTGAAAATTGTGTCATTTAGCTAATTAAAAATCAAAATATCTTATTTCTTTTTTAGAACATATTCTCCTAGAGTTTATTTATTTCAACAAATTCCCTTCTTAAAGAATCAAAAAAATTTGAAATTTAACAAATTCCTTAGTTTTTTTGGCCAACCATGCATGCCCCCTTTCATTTATCACTTTATTTAACTCAAGGCATAAAAAATCATCTAATTCTTGGGCCCACTCTTCTTTATTCTTCAATTCATCCATAGCCCTAAGTGCATGAGGAAATAGTTCAAAGTCTTCATCTAGATATCTAGAGAAATAATTTATGATCCTTTTTTGTAGATTGACTCTCTTGTCATCAAAATTAGAGAGGTCACTAGTTATGTCAAATGCTTTCTCTATTTGCTCATAAGACAAACTAATAACTAAGAAACATAGAACTGTGACATTCCTATCCCTATTATTCTACTTATTCACAATTGGATTCAAAGCTACCTCATTATTTTTCAGCTCATTCCATATATCCATTAACTTGGATAATTATTCATAAAATTTGGACCAAACAATCTTCTCTACAAGATACATAATTGTATTTTTTATCTTGTCCTCATATTGGACATCCAATTCCACATGTAGTGCCCATAATTTTCTGTTCTCCTCTTCAAAACCCTTGGCTATATAGAATTGAGGTTTTTTGGTGTATCTAGTATTTATACAAAGGGAATTGACTTGAAAGGTTCAACTAGAGGATGAGGATAAGTAATCCTAGGCTGGCTAGATTCTCCTACTTTTCTCTTTCCCAATTGCTTGTCAACTTGAGCAATCTAAGCCTCTAATTGATGTATTATATTTCCTCTTTCCTCATAAGCCTTTAGCACCTCGTAAAATCTAGCATTATGTTCCAATAACTTGTTCTTGTCCTTTTTAGTAATAACAACTCCAAAATCCACCATTTCTTTGGTCATTTGGGATACCTTTTCACTATTTGCCTCCTTTGCCTTTTAAACCATGAGACTACCTATATGTTCAACGTCTAAGGCTTCTTACATCCTAGTATTATCCCTTTTCTAAATACACCATATCACCAAGGCTTGATGATCATTACTATACTTCAATCCCTTATGGACCTGCAAGACTTCTTCTTCAATTTTGGAATGAGCATTTTTCGCTTTTCTCACAGTGTAAAAAACCATGGTGTTTGCAATATCTCATTCAAGCAATATCAATATTCCTAAATCCTTTAACAATTATCTTCCCCCTTCAGGGATTACCTATGAAAACTCCTCCATGAAACTAGCTTTAACTTCTTCTTCAATTTCATAGTCCTTTTTGCCAAGTTGCTCTACTTTAATCATTTTACATTTGGCCTCAAAATTGTCAATATTTCTTCTCCACAAAAATTGAGCAAATGCTCTTGACTTGACAAAACTCTCATCATCAATAATTTTTGTACATGCCTTTCCTATTACAAGATCTATTTTCTTACCTCTATAATCTTCCATAATGAGAGCTAATGTTGGCATAGGAGGTTCCTTAGGCACTCCTTCTATATCTATTGTTGTGACTACAATATCCCTCTCCCCTCCCAATTTGTCTCAATTTCTCTCTCAAGGATACTTCATCCTCTATCTGGAGTGGGGTCTAGGTAGGGGAGTATTCTTCAACCTTAGAAGATGATCCCTACTCCAATTTCTATTTCTTAGGTGTAGGTGTAGTAAGTGGGCTTTAAAAGCATGGTCTTTTGTATTGAGGAACAAGCTGTACACACTTGGCCACTATATACCTGGCTTTCTTTTGCAATGTGTACTGCCCTAGGTTCAAAATCATCTTACTTGCCAATCTCTTCTCCACCTCAATGGCCTTATTAGGGTGTGCTTGGGTCAGAATTTCCTTTTTCTCATTCAAAGTTTTCATAAACCTAGCAAAGTTATCTATTAATGTATATATTTTCACACCCTAGTATTTTCTATCAGCAAGGGGATCATAGTCTAGCTCAAAAGTATTTATGAAATCCAAAACCTTGCTATATACTTTCTATTTCTCTTTCCTATCTTCCTACTCTTGTAATGAGAACTTGTCCCTAACTATATCTTCTAGAAAGTACATCATGTGTTTATGAGCTTTGGCTTTAGTTCTTTCTCTAAATAATTCATAAAATATCTCTGGGTCTATAAAGTCAGCATGGGATTGAGAAATTTGATATTTATCTAAGAAATTCTCCAAGTGTCTTCATCCCTTTTTGACAAAAAAAAAATTGTGCACAATAGTAACCTAGGAAAAGAAAGTACCTTTGGATTTTCCCAATAATTCCCTTTCTTCTACTATCCTATTTTCCACAAGAGCTTAGCAATTCCTACTTTCAAAGGCACTTGATAGGGTAGGACATTTTTTTTTCCAAGAAAACCACAAACTCTGAATATAGTAGACACTGCATATGGGATGATGTCTCCCCAATTGTGACTTACCATCAACTCTTTGACATGATCTTTTAGTCTGATCAATTCTAATAGAGATTGAGATATCCTAGGGCTATTTCCTACTAACAAAATTCTAAGCTTGGAGGCAAAGTACCTATCAAATTTGACAAACTTGCATTAGTCACCTCCCATGTCATATATACACTTCATAATTAGACAAGGAGTTTTTCTCCATCTCTTTCCAATTCCAATTTCATTTCTTTAGAGAAAAAGGTAACTCCCTTATACAAACATATGTACATTAACATGGGGTACCAGTAAAAAGGCTTATCAACTTTACCCATTAACCTAGTATGAATCTCTTCTACCAAGAGAGTAGCAAAATCAAAAATAGAACTCATACCATACTAAAGGGTTTGAGAAATGATGAAGACAATAGAACCTGGGATGTGGTCTTTTTCATCTATGCCAAAAATCTTGTAGAGAGAGAAATACAACACTTGTGCTCTTGGGTTGAAATATTTTTTCAACAATGGTTCTAGAGTATTTGGCATAACTAGGGGTAATGGTCCTATCTTGACAAAGTGCTCTTGTAGTAGTCCTCCCCTTAAATATATCCTTTATGTATCATATGTAGTCTGGAGGTCTTCTATATCTATCTCCTCATGAACTACATGGTTAGGGTTTAATTTGAAAACTTCTATAAATCAATTCTAGTGAAACCCTAAAAAGATTATCACTAACATGATTCTTTACTATCCTGGTCATTAGATCATATTTCTTTGACTTTATTGCAAGAAAATCATCATCAAAGAAAACTCCTAGGATAATTAATTTGCCAATGTCAAACTCCCTTACATTATTTAGAGGAGTATCAAGTCTTCTTTCTACAAACCATTTACATAAAATCTCTACACCCCTAATAGATACTTTAACATCTCTCAACTAGCTTTCTTTGTCATAAAAACCCTCACTGACCAATAACCTAGGGTTCTTTGGTATGAATTCTTTTTCCCTAGAAAGTTCATTCATGGATTGTGAGATTTTCTCTAAAAAATCATCATGCACAATTCTTTTTAAGTAATCCACTTTCCCTAAGAAATCCCCTCATGGAAACATGTTTAATAATTATCTTACTATGAATATACTTTCTCAATTTTCAAAAAATCCAAAATGCTCACCTGATTTTCTAGTTTTTCTCCTTGAAAATCAGGAATAGAAACTCCAAACCCTTAGAAAAGTATGGCTTTAGGTCTGAAGATCTTCTCTTTGTGAGAATTCTACAATCTTAGTGTTCAATAATGAAAATTTAGAAACCTTATTGCAAAATTGATCTCACACGAAACAACATTGATCAAAATTAATGCCCCAATAATCATATTTTACGTCACCCTAGAATTTAAAATTCAACTGTTGATCTTCACAAATTAGATGACTTAGATTTTAAATAAAATGATTGTGTTACCCTTTTGTGAAATTGGACATGCATCAACAAGGCATTTTCTTGTATTGCTAAAGTTCTAGCAATTTCAAATTGCAGGAAAGCACTGATCGTTGATCTTCACAAATTAATGATCACAAAAAACCTTTGGAGTTACTACACTTGCCTTTAATATTTTGGGCCCACTTACACAGTCACCCTCCAACTCATTAAATACATAGACTTCTCAAGAAATCAACATAAGACATTTGGCATGTGTCTCAACTCAGCATTACTAGGCAATTTTTGGAATGACTGACCCCACCTGGCCATGTGTTGTCAAGGGGCTTCCCCACTTTCTTTAAAACTTGAACACTTTCATATTGTGGGAAAGCACTCATCATTGATATTTAAACAATTGATGATTCCACAAGATTGACTTTGTTGAACCTAGTCATCAACAACATCCAATGAAATTGAGTTAACCTGCTATGTGTTCTGACATTTTTTCAACTGTTTTGACACTTTTCCAACCTGGCAACCCATAACAAAAATGACTTCATCAAATACATGTGTCATGTAGGTGCTTCCTTGAATTTCATAAATTTTGCGCATCTTAAAGTTGTGGTAAAGTTCCAAGATCCTTAGATGATCTATGGTACAATGTTACATTGTTTAAAATAGCCCTAGTCACCTAGTTCATCCAATGAAATGGGTCAAGCTTTCTAGTGTGTCTTGATCGTAGTTTGACAACCCTGAATTATTTTGATAAGTCCAACTTTTGTGGCTCATTAAGGAACTAACATCATTAGGAGCTACATGTCATCAAGGTGCTTCCCCACATTTACTAAAACTCAAAAACTTGCATATTGAGGCAAAGCACTCGTTGTTGATCTTTCTTTGACCAATAGTTTGTAAAAATAGACCATACCACGGCTAAAACACTTTCAAAGAACACTAGTGAGTCAAAAAGACATTAAAATCATGGTTTAACAAAAAGGTTAATAGAAAAATGATCTTCAAAAAAGTATTTAAAAAATAAACATAAAGAAAATAAAAATAATTTCTAAAGCGAAAAGATTCTCGCATATTTTCAAAGCAAACCAATACTCTCCTATTTTTTGAAAACTAGGGCATAAACAATAAGGGTTTAATGAAACTTAATTTTTTTATCTAGGGATTTTAACACACACTACCCCTAAATTCCTGAATCCATTGGATTTTTATTGTGAAATACAACAAATTTATTAAAATGTGAAACAACTAGGCCAACACTGTGTACTTTGTTTCTATCATTGACTCCTCTTTTCCTCAAAAAATAGTAGCTCCCCCAAAAATATTTTCTCCTCCAATATCTCCCCCATACTTATTTCTCCCCCTTTTTGACAATTATGTTAAAGGTTTATACACTTATAGTGTGTTTGTCCAAAATTCTTTTATGGGCCTCAAGTATAATTTTCAAAGAAACATCCCAATTGCCACAAGCTACCTCCAATAATTTGATTTGGATGGCCAAATTAGTACCAAGGTGAACTAAGCCTTCATGAGTAGAAAGATGTCAATCTTTCTTCATCAGTGTTTTAGCAAAGGCTAGTTCCTTGTGCAATATCTCCATATGTGGAGACATGATAGACTAGATGCTAATCAATTTAGCCTTAATGGGCTTGATGCCTTGGCAGAGTTATACCAAATGACTGCATATGACTCTCCAAATTTAGTATGTGGCTCCTAATTTCCTTTGTGAAGAGTGTTGGATTGAATAATTTGGTGTAAAAAGAGAAAATGTTCTCTAGTACCTTCTTCAGATTATCAATTTTGGTTGCTAATTAACCCGTGATAGTGTAATAGCACTTGATATCTTTTCATTGACCTTACTTTGGAACTTTCTTTCAAACCATGCAAGTAATTTCTCATTTGAATTTAGGTCTACATCATTGACCTTCTCAACTAAGCTAGTTAGTTGTTCTATGATAGGCTTGGTTTCCTGATGTGCTGGTAGGTCAAATGCATCAAGAAAAATTTCCTTGATATCTAACAAAGCTTTTTTTCTACCTATGCTCTCTTCTAAGAAATTATTGTTCCTTTTTCTTTGTAAGAGCATCCTATAGTATTCCCATCTATTCAATAGTTATGGTTTCAAGATTAAACTTTGGTAACTCAATCATTTTTTCCAAGTTCACACCACCAAATGATGTAACTTCAACTATCTTACATGTTCTTGGACTTGGCCTAGATGATTGTAGGGATATAGCTTCTATACTTGGCCTATGAAGAACTTTAATTGGAGGAGTAGTACATTCTGGAAAAGTCACCAATGTTTGTATCACAAGTTGCTCCTTAGGTTTTGTAGTCATACTAGCTCTTTAGTCTTATCCTTTGCTTGCTCTCCATTTACAGATGCACCTTGATCTTGTGTTGTAGGTGTAGGAGTAGCATCCTAACTAGTTTTCACTTGTGTTTATTTATTCTCTTCTATTTCATCTTTTTGTTCTCCATGTGTCTCACCCTTGTCATTTTATTTATCTTTTTCATTTCAAGAGACTGGAGAATTTTGTACCAATGTACTAATAGTAGAAGTTGTTGGCTCATTCCTTTTATATACTACAATAGGCAATGTATTAGGTATCAAGGGGAATTAAGGAGGGGTTATAGATGTCTCTTGTGTTTGAACTTTCTCCCCTACAGATGTCTTGTCTACCTTCTCAATCTCATCAACACTTTCCAATACAGGATTTTCACATAGTTTGGCCTTAGTAGTGGATTCTACCAGTATCTCCTTCAAATCTTCCTCTGTAAAGGGATTGATATTCTAAGTGATAGTATCAAAAACATCCTTTATCTTTATAGTATCACTATCTATATTCAACTCATGTTGAGGACTAACACTCAACACTATTGTATCTTGTACACTTTGTTCTGTCTAGTACTTATCCTCAGTTGGTGCCTGTGTGTCTTCATGTGTCTTAGTGCCTTCCTCATGTGAAACTATCTTAGTGTCAACTATGGTAACCACAACTACTTGTTGTTCATCTATGTCCTTACCTACCTCAATAGGTGTCTGCACTTTTTCCTTAGCTATAGCAAGCCATATAGTGATTTCCAAATTTGAGTGGTCTTCTGTACAATATCCTCAATATTATTTTTCATTATGCTAAATGCTCTATATTTAGGTGCAAATTTCCCTACATTTTTCTTTATTGTCTTAGCCATTGTTTCCCTATCAAATTCTAGCACCACTTGTGTAAGTGTAGTCTCTTTGATTTGTATTTCTATATTTAGACTATATTGCCACTTTTTCTCAACTCTTTCACATAGATCTTTTGGTAATGAGTTGGAATTCTCAATTGGAGTTTGTTTAAATGTTTACATCATGGCATATATTGACTACTCTACTTGGTTCATTTCAACTTTTCCAAGTTTTTCAAACTCAATATGTGTGAGCCTAGATAAATCAACATTATTTCTTATGTTCTCACATATATTGCCTAAATATAAGGAAGAACAGTGACTTATCACTTTAAATTGGCTGTTGTCATTAGATTTAGTCCTTTCTTCATTAGATTCAGCTAGAGCAATATACTTTCTCTTTGGTATCTTCTTAGGCTCCTCTTCTTTACTAGTTGATCTTTCTCTCTTCTTTTTTGGCTTTCCTATCTTTTGAGCCTTTTTGGTAGTAGCCCTTGTGCTTGTTTGAGTTGCTTGTTTTGCAAGCTTAGGATTTACAACCTTCCTTGGTTTGCTAAATACTAGGGCTTTATATTTCCTCTTCTTTTTCTCAAGTGCTTCACTAGCTTCTTCTTCCTTGACACCTTCTTCAATTTTGACCTCTTCTACTTGATCTTCTCCTTGACCTTGAGATAAGGCTAGTAGTTCTTGAGTAGGTATATCTTCTTTTTCTTCATCTTCTTCTACTCCTTCACCAAATTTCTCTTTAAATGTCTTGATAATCTTGTTTTTGCTTCTAATGACCAAGGAAGTCTTCAAATCCACTATTATCTTAGATTTTTCCACATCATAATTCCTAAATGTAGTAGCCTTAGCATCTACATCTTCTACAAGGAATGCTATGATTGTTGTAGAGGCTTCATCCACATTGATCTCATAGCCTATTGGCTTTAGCCACCTTACCCTTGGAATGATAGCTTTAACATATGTAAAATTAGTGTCAACTAGAAATAAAAAATCATTGATATGTTTCTCAACTAGTGAAACTAGTATCCTTAGTCTCTTCTTCATTGACTACTTGAAATCTTCAAAGTAGCTAGTCATTCTCGACTCAAAATTATTTCCTAGTTGCTTAATAAATTCACCTATTTGCATTGCAATAGATTTTTTTTTTTCCATACAAATTTACCAAAAGTAGGAAATCTATTCTATACATACAAGAATTGAACCAAATTTAGATTGTGCACTCTTGGGCTTTGTTTTTGCTCCCAAATTTTCTTACAATTATTACATCTACAACTTAGCAAGGTCATATGTACAATCCTTCTTAACTATTTTATAACCCATATCAACAACAGTACATGCTACACTATTGAGCCTACTAGATTGATAGAATTTATGCTCTATTATCCTCACTACAAAATAAATTAGGGGATTTGAGATTATTTCAATTGTCATTCCTTATTTGTTCCACACTACCCCTATATTCTTCTCAATAACTTCTTTGGATTCACTCCTCATGGTTTTAGGTTAGTCTAGGGTTGGATACCTTATTACTCTATGCACAATTTTCTTTGTGATATTTACGGGTCCATTATCCAACCACATAGAATTATCATGAATTATACTCAAAAATATCTTTATTTATTCAGTTTTGAAGACATTGGGGAAATCTGGGGCATGGGCTAACCCTTTCCTCTCTACAATTTTGAATTCTTCTTTCACCACTCCATTTTCACATAATTTACCATAGGTTTCCCTTATATCCACATCACCTATGTTACCCACCTTGCATGTGTAGCAACACCTTATGTCTTGAATCATTAAAACTTGAGGTGGTATCATCGATAACACACTAGATGGATCTTTCTTATAAGTAATATTAGGAATGTCTCTTAAGATTGATTATCAAATCTCATTGGTTATTAGCTATACATTCAAAACTTCTTTACCCTCTTTAACCTTAGGAATTGAAGAACTAGAACCCATTTTAGAAAAACTAGGGTTTCCAAAAATTCAAACTACATAACATGGCACATGATAAATACCTTTGTAATCTACTAAGATGATGTTAAGTAACTATTGAATATTATTTGTAAACACTTGGAATGATCTCTTGAATTTGCCTTTCTCTCTTTGTACTTCTCTTCAAATTTGAATAATGTCAAATGAGTAGAAATAAATCAAATAGACCTCAAAACCTCACATTAATGCTTAATTCTTACACAATTTTAAGCTTGACTTCAATAGAAATTTCAACCCACTCGAATTCCATGAAGTTTCCTTTTTTCTCAAAAACCACTATGTGCTCGGTCAACACTATCACTTTTGATAGCTTGACATCAACTAACATTTCACTCAACAACCATAGTGAAACTTTTCATGCTCGATAGTAACATGAAAAATGACAAAACTTAAAGATTTCTTCTAGGTTATAATCAACAACTTGTATCTTTCTTCATGCATATATAATATTTTTAGAACTAAATCCATGGAACTAGTGTATAGTATGTCTTTTAAATATCAGTCCCATACATAACTCTTAATTACTTAATTGGAGGGGGTGTGATCACCTAACCCATTCGGTGAAGTGATCCCATCTAAACTTGATGTGCTAGAATCTTCCTTTATTATGTACTATTAATCTCATCTCTGACATTTTCAACATCTACCTTTCCTTTGCCTTTGTTGAACTCACTTCTTGGTGTCTTTGACCTTGTTGGATAATTCTTGCTTATGTGACTAATTTTTAAATAACTAAAACATGTAGTTTGACTCAACCATCTTTTGTAGTCACTTTTGAAATGTGTTCTTATGAAATTTTCAGCAACATGCCCATACTCTCTAAAATAGTGACAACTATACCTAGCATTATAATCCCAATTATAAGAGTTTCCATTGTGCTTTACCTTTATCTTCTTGTTTGATGACCATTTAGGCTTGTATCTACACTCATATGCTCTATGTCCATACTTCTAATAGTTATAGAAATATCCTTTAAATATTTGTGTGCTTATGGTCTTGGTTCTACATTCATGTGCCTAATGTCCTTGTTTGTTGCATTTATGGCAATGACCCATCAACTTTTTCTTAGGATTCTAATTTGCAATATTTCTCCTACAAACATTGGCAGTATGACCTATCTTACCACAATTATGACAAGTAGGTTTTGAGTTCTTACCTTTGTCACTTATTTTTTCATCACTTTTGGATGATTCTCCTTCTTTAGTACTAGTTTAACCTAATCCAGAAGTATCACTATTGGATCTAAGGGATCTAAGCAAATTCTCAAAGTACTTGATGGCTTCACTAGGTTTGTTGAAACCTTCTATTGGTGTTTTTACCCTACCAAGTATCTGATAATAAGATAGTGAAGATCAAAATAACCAAAGGATTAGCTACTTCCTATACTCAGAAAAATGGTCTTCAGATCTGGACCCAACTTCACAAAATCATAAATATTTTCTACTCTTTTGGCTCTGCAAAACCAAGGTGGGTGCACTTGAGGGATACAGATTCATAACTTGATATTATCTTCACACTTCATTCAATGATATTCTATTACAATACTTAGCCCTTATAATAGATTGCTCATAATTCTTCTTAGATTTACAAGTAATTATGAGTAACAACAACAAACTAAAACTCAAAGATTAAATGTAAACAAGTATAGACCAAATATGATACTCTTCACATATTTAAAGTAAAATTGATTTTGATTTTAAGATCTTGCTTGATGCCTATCCATGATTTCTTCATATGAAAATTGGACTAATTGATCAGTGCCTCATCCATTAGGATTTAGAGTCTATCCAACTATTTTGACCTAATTAATTTCATTTCAATCAATATTATCATAAATTCTCCCTAAAACTCTTTCTTATACATATCCATATTATTTCCTAGAAATCCTATCTAATCACTAAAGCATTTACTCAATTCATTATCAAAAGCAATAGTGAATTGACATATAACCTATTCTAGTTGCATTAAATTGGAAAAGCTTTTCCCATACAATCTCAAAAGAACTAGTCAATAACAATGGAGACAAGATTCAGAGAAAAAAGTGCAATCTTAGATTGGTTTTGACAAGTGAGTGTCTATATACTTAAGTCATTTACTTAGTTCATGCCAAAAAAGTAGTATATTCTTAACATGTATAAAATAGAGCATGATGAGTCCATAGTGAGTGTTGAGCGACTCATGTGTCGAGTCACTCAAGTGTCGAGTAGACAGTGCATGTTGAGTAATTTAGGAGCCGAGCAAGAAGTGCATGCTGAGTCATTTATATGTCAAGTCATAGTATAGAAATCAGTATATGTTGAGCACTATAGACTTTAGATGCCAAGTAACATAATTTTGTCATAATTTTTTGTAATGGCACAAACTACTATGTAAACCATTTTGAACTAATTTGTAGATTAAATTATGAATTTTTTCTGATAAGGACAACTATCAAATTGGAATCCCTATGAAGGACATGCATCCAATCAGGAAAAGGGAAGATTTAAGTAGTAAAATGGATCAATCACAACCATTGATTCATACCTAACCCTAAGTAACCTAGGTTTTCTTAAGGAAGACAAACCATCATCTTCATATGCATGTGGAAGGAGTGAAGAGAGAAGTGTGCATGCACAAATAGAGTATTCATGGTGGCTAAAGAATTGTAAAAAGAAATTGCATTGTAAAATCAGGAGAATAAAGGAAAGAAATAATATACAATAGAGAGACATCTGATCAAGAAGGATCAAGAATACATCAATTTAGAGGTAATCTATCATCAAGCAACAAAGTGCTAACCACAAGATCAATGCTGAGTCATTCTAACAGGTGAATAAGTTAAATCTCTTAATAGAGTAGTCCTAATAGGCTATATTGAAATCTTCTAACAAGATGTTTACTTAATTGTGAGTTGAAGTCCTTTAATAAGGCACACTTCAGGGTGAGACCTAATAGTATTTGTAAGCTTTAACAGGGTGGATCTTTCACAAGGTAGATCATGTTTCATGATCCAACATTGTAACCTTTATTGGACATACTTTATTACTACAGTAGTGAAGATTTGTGGGTGTCATCCCCACCCTTGTTTTACCTTCTCTTGAAGGGCTTCTAGATAATCATATCTAGTGTCATATATGTGTGAATATTTACTTATTTACATGATTTAGATGTACATGTTTTACATGGTATTTAATTTACTTATTGAATGCATGAGATGGATGTATGGTGAAAGTTTTATGGGTCAAATTTTAAACTACTGATTCACCCCTCCAAAAGTTTACCTTTCCTAATGTAATTTCAACAATTGGTATCAGAACCTTGTTCTCTAAAAGAGAAGCTTTGCAGCTTTGAGGAAAGATCTTGAAAATGGAAGTCTACAAGATGAGAAAGATCATTGAGAATTAAGGAATTGAAATACAACTCATTCCACATCAATTAAATGAAGCAAGAGAAGACTTAAAGAAATATTTGAAGATAAGAAGGAAAAATTCTATTGATGAGAATGGCATACAATACAAAGAGATGGAAACTACCAAGCTATTAGCTAATGGAGACTCTAATGAATTTGATGTCATAGTTGTAGATCTAATGGAAAAGAATAGAGCCCAAGCTAAGGAATTTAGAAATCTCAAGTTAGAGAAAGAATTACAAGACATACTACTATGTGAGGTGACTAAAAATAAAAGACAAAGCTATCAAATGTAAAGCCATGATTGAAAATGATAAAAGAGTTTTGACTAGCAGATTGGAAGATAAATCATCAAGGCTAACTAAGATTTCCATAATGCAATTGGATACTCTAAGTCAAATGATGAATTCCAACTATGCATTGAATGTCAAGGACATTGAGATAACAACATTAAAGTTGTAGAATGAGCAATTACATAATGACCTAAAAAGGAAAAATAAATTTGCTAAAATTTTTAGTAAACCAAGTGAAGCCATCAAATACTTTGAGCAATTATTGAGATCTATTAGATCTAATAATGATACATCTAGACTGGGATACACAAGTATTGAAGAAGGAGAATAATCTAAAAGTGCTGAAGAAAGGAGCAAAAAAGGTAAGAATTCCAAACCTACTTGTCATAATTGTGGTAACAAAGGACGTACTACTAATGTATGTAGAAGCATAGCTATAAATCAAACTATCAAGCATAAGAGCATGGTTCACTACCATAAGTGCAACAAAAAAGGTCATCAGGCACATGAATGAAGAACTAAGACCATGCACACTAAAAGATTTGAAGGATACTGTTATAACTATTAGAAGTATGGACATAGAGCTTTTGAGTGCAGATCCAAACCCATGTGGTCATCAAATACGAAAACAAAGGTAAAGAACAATGACAACTTTTACAACTAGGATTATAATACAAAATAAAACTATCATTATTGTCAAGAGTATAGACATATTCCTGAGAATTGTATTAGAATACATTTTAGAAGTGACTACAAAAGGTGGCTATTTCAAGCCACATGTTTTTTCTATTTAAATATTGGTCACATCAGTCGATATTGTCCAACAAGGTCAAAGGCACCAAATTGTGAGTTCAATAAAGGAAAAGGCAAGGTAGATATTGAAAATGTGAGAAATGAAATGAACAAGACATGGAAGAAAAATGAGGATTGCAACACATCAAGTGGAGAAGGGATCACTTCACCTAATGGATCAAGTGTCAAGTGATCACACCTCATCAAACTAAGCAATCAAGATGTATGTGGGATTGATATCCAAAAGTTATATCATACATCAATTCCAAAGGATTTAGTACTGAAAAGATTACATAAGCATGAACAAAGATGCAAGATGTTATTAGGAATCAAAGATTTTTTTAAGTTTTTCATGTTATTATTGAGCATGAAAAGTTTCTTATGATTACCGAGTGAAATGCTAGAGGATTCCAAGCTAATAGACTGGATAGTTGTTGTTGAGCTCATAATGGTTTCCGAACAAATGGAAAAGCTAGTGGATGAGAAGTGAGCCTAAAATTAGTTCATATTGAGCTTATAGTTGTATAAGCACTCAACATTAATTACAATACTTCAAAGGGGTATTTGATCAATTTTTAGCTCATTTTACATCATTTTGAAATTGAAAAAGAGCAAGGAGAGCTAGAGGTGATCAGGAAATTCATTCAAAGAAATTGCAAGAGATTTAAACATCGATTCAACACCATTTCATCAAATTTTGCAAGGTATTTATCATGTGCCGAGCTATGTTATTTCTATTTTTATAAACCCTAATGGCATCTAGTTCTTCAAAGGAAAAAGAAGTGGGGTAAAGGTCTTTTGAATGTTCAATTGGTTAGCAATGAAGTGAAACAACCAATTTTCAAGGCCATATTTGATATTTCATACAAACAAGACCCCTCCGATGCATTATCCATGATACAACTAAAAGTTTTAATGGTTCAAGATATCAAAAAATGTTACAACAGTAATTGGGAGTATTGGAGAAATGGAGATTAGACAAGCATATGATAGACTATGTAAAAATAGTGTTTTAAGGGAAGAATTCAAAATTGTAGAAAATAAAGGGTTAACTTGTGCCCTAGATTTCTTGAATATTTTCAAAATTGAATGGATCAGGATTGTATTGAGTAGGATTCATGATATTTCACTTTGGTTAGAAAATGGGACAATCAAAATCACCAAAAGAATAATCCATAGGGTAACAAGATATCCAATGCTAGATCGGCCTAAGACTTTAATGAGTGATCCAAAAGAAGTTATTGAGAACATAGGAGATATGTGGAATAAGAGGGGAATGAAAATAGATATCATCACAAATCCACTGATAGATTTTGTAGTAAGGATAATTGCACATAAGTTTTACCAATCAAGTAGTTTGAATAGTTTGCCTTGTATTGCGGTAGATGTGGGTTATAAGATTGTGAAGAAGGATCATACATATGATCTTGCCTAGCTACAACTATAAAAATTAATTGAGAACCTAGGAGCAATAAGGAAAACAAAGTGTGCTCAGTGAAAATTTGGTTCTATTTTGATATGTATCTTCTTCTATGTTTAGAACACATTTCCTACATTTGGCACTGTGGCATGGAAGACAAACAAGTCTATGGGAGTTCAAATAGGTGAGTTCATTAAATAATTGGGTGAAAATTTTGAGTTAGTAATGACCAATTACTTTGAGGAATTTAAGCAATCTATGAAGAAAAGATTGAAAATTCTAGTATCATTAGTGGAAAAACTTTATGATAATGTTTGTTTCCTAGTTAATGTTGATTATACTTTTGTTCAAGCAATAACTTCAAGGGTAAGATGGCTAAGGCCATTAGGCTATGGAGTTAATGTAGATGAGGCCTCTACAACAATGACTTCATTACTTGCAAAATATATAGATAAAGATGCCAAAGCATTTGGTAATTATGCTATGGACAAATCTAAGATTACCATGGAACTAAAGACTACTTTTGTCATAAAGAAGAAGGAGAAGTTGGTAAAGAAATTGAAAGCTAAATTTGGTGGATGCATTGAGTAGGAAGAGGATGAAGAGGAAGAAGAAACTCAAATCCAAAAAGTACATGTATTAACACAAGGACTGGGTGAAGATCAGCAAGAGGAAGAGACAACAATTGTAGAAGGTGCCAAGGAGGAAGAAGCCAAGGAAGCACCTACTCCTACTGATAAGAAGAAGAGAAAGGATAAGGGACAAATAGTGACAATATCCAAGAAGATTGTCAAACCAAGCCAACCCAAACCTACAACACCTACCATAAGGGCTAGTACACATGTCACTACACAAAAGGCTAAAGAGAAAGCCAAACCTATAGAGTAGGAAGGAGGAGCATTGAAATAACAAGGAGAAAATACATTGCTCAAGCTGAATTTGATGAAGCAAGAATAGAATCTAGTGACAATAGCCAATTCCAAGTGGTGAGTCACAATCCATCTTCAAATTTAGACAACCTATGTGAGAATGTTAGAAATAGTGCAGATTTATCAGGATTTTCTCACATTGATTTTAATAATGTTGGAAAATTTGAAAAGAATCAAGTGGAGGAGGCAATATATGCCATGATGGAAAATTTTAAGAAAGCCCCACTAGAGATTGCCAACTCAATGCCTAAAAGTTTATATGAAAGAGTTGAGAAAAAATGGCATTATTTTTTAAACTTAGAAAGAAAAATTAGGGAGACATCACTTTCTCAAGTTATGACTAAACTTAGAAAGGAAAAAATTGCTAAAGTGATGAAGAAATATGCTATTAGATTCATTCCCAAATATAGAGCCTTCAACATATTGCAAAACAATATTGAAGATGTTGTAAAGAAGTCCACACAGATGTGAAAAGTCACATATGGATTAGCTACAATAAAAGCAGGTGAACAAGAGCCTATTGAGGTTAAAGATGATGAGAAGGATGAAAAAAATGAAGGCATAATTGAGGGAGGTACAAAAATGAATATAGATGACCAGGCAACAACTGAGGTAGAGTAGCAAGAAGAATAGAGTGTAGAAGATACACAATTTCCAAATGTCAGCCATCAACAAATAACAAGTGTAAATATTGAAACAATAATAGTAAAGGATGTTTTTGATCCCACTTATTAGAACATCAACCCCCTAATAGAGGAAGATCTAAAAAAGATACTCAATCAATCTACACTCTAGGCTACATTGTGTGATAACCCTGTATTAGTGAGTGTAGATGAAATTTAGAAATTAGTGATTGACACTATGAGGAAGAGGTGAAAAAAAAAGAACCACCTACCATCACCCCTCAAGTCACTAGTATACAACCTTTAGATAAAATACCATAACTTACATAAAAAAAGGTTGATACAATTGGAAAGGACACAGTGGAAACTCAAGCCACTACTAAAGCATACAGTAAACAGGTCAGATGGATTTATCTACACCTCCAACACAAGTTCAAGGTGCAATCCAAAGAATTGTGGAAAAAAGGACAATCCTAAAGAGATTGAGTTGACACCCTAGTTGAAGGACCAAGTAGCCATTCAAGCCCTGGCAACTTTACTAGAATTTGGTACTCCTTCCAGTCACACTCTTTAGAGGCCAAGCATAGATGTAACACCTTTGCAATTTTTATTGTTGAGTCGAAGATCATCAAAGGAAGAAGAGGTAATAAAATATGGAGATGTAAGCATTGATGAAGAATTTTTTTATCAAAATATGATTATGACATAATGACAATAGAGTAGATGGGTATATTACAAGAAGCTCTGGCCAGAAAGAAACATCAAGAACTACTCAGAAGGAAGCATAGGAAGAAGTAAGTTTTTCTTGATATTAAAGACATCTTCCTAGATGTATTTAGTCTACCTACTCCAAATGAAACCAATCCATTGATTGAATAATTGAAACATATCATGGAAAAGGCAAGTGATGCAGACCTTGATACCAATGCAAAATTATTAGAATGGTCTGAAAAGAAATTTCAAAGTAAAGTGAATGAGAAAATATCAAGTGACATAGCACTTACACAAGTTGTATTGGCAACTAAGGTAGAAAGTGTGAAGAAGGTACTTGAGAACATTTTCTCATTGTGCAACAAAATACACAATCCCAAACTCCTCACACAAGAGACAAGGAGTCACATTTTGAGTTTGGAAACTCAAATTAATGCATCAAATGCAAAATTGCCTATGAATCCCACTCAAAGTGAGAAGCATTTTAGAACTTTATTGCGAACCCAGAGTCAATTAGTAGCATTATCTACAAACAAAACCAACATAAGGGCCAAATAGAATCCAAAACACATTGACTCCTCACATGAAGATTTTGCACAAGGATTTAGGCTATGCAGAAACTCTTATGAAGAAAGATCCAAATCTTTCTACATTATATGGCCTAGTTCACCTTGTTGCTGAGATGGCTATCCAAATTAAGTCTTTGGATGTAGCATGTGAAAATTGGGATGTAGCTCTTAATATTATACTTGCTCTTAATATTATACTTGAGGTCCATAAATTTTTCTTGGAAAAGCACACTATTAGTGTATAGGACATTAAAATCAATGTCAAAAAAGGGGGAGAAAAATGAGCTTAAGAAAATGGGGAGAAAGTAAAAAGAAAGAGAGTTAAGCTAAAATAGAGTAAGAGCATAGGGAAGCAAGGAAAGATCAACATAGGCAACATGAAGTATAAGAGTATCAATTGAAGCACATCTACTTAGTAGGAGTAACATTTTGAGTGTTTTGAATATAGAATAGATCAAACAACTTAGGGGGAGTTATCAAAATTTAAGGTACAAGTATTGTTGCAAAATTTTGGTATTTTAAAATTTTGTATATAAGCTGAAGAAGAGATATGTTATGCTCATAAGAATAAGGATATCAATGCATGACCAAGTGTTTTTGATGATCATGTGAAAGGGGGAGATTGTTGATCTCAAATTGGTTTTGACAAGTGAGTGTCTATGCACTTAAGCCATTTACTTAGTTCATGCCAAAAAAGTAGTACATGCCAAGCACAACATGTATAAAATAGAGCATGTTGAGTCCACAGTGACTGTCAAGTCACTCAAGTGCTGAGTAGATAGTGCATGTTGAGTCTTTTAGATGTCGAGTCACCGTATGAAAATCAATATATGTTGAGCATTAGAGACTTTAGATGCTGAGTAACACAGTTTTCTCATAGTTGTTTGTAATGGTACAAACTACTATGGAAACAATTTTTGAGCTAACTTGTAGATTGAATTACAATAGTTTGATGATAAGAATGAATCTCAAGTTGGAATCCCTATGAAGGACATGTATCCAATCAAGAAAAGGGAAGATTTAAGTGGAAAAATGGATGAATCATAACCATTGATTCATACATAACCCTAAGTCACCTAGGTCTTCTTAAGGAAGATAAACCCTACACTTTATATTCATGTGGAAGGAGTGAAGAGAGAAGTTTGCATGCACAAATAGAGTATTCATGATGGCTAAGGAATTGTAAAGTAAAATTGCATTGTAGAATTAGTTAAAGGAGAATAGAGGAAGGAAATAATATATAGTAGAGAGACATCTGATCAAGCAGAATCAAGAATACATCAATTTAGAGGTGATCTTTCATCAAACAACAAAGTAATAATCGCAGGATCAATGCTGAGTCATTCTAACAGGTGAATTAGTTAAATCTCTTAAAAAAGTAGTCCTAATAGGCTATATTGAAATGCTTTAACAAGGTGCTTAATTAATTGTGAATTGAAGTCCTTTAACAAGGCACACTTCTAATAGGGTGTTGAAATTATTTAATAGGGTGAGACCTAACAGTCTTTGTAAGCCTTTAACAAGGAAAACCTTTTACAAAGTAGATCATGTTTCATTATCAAACATTGTAACCTTCATTAGATACACTTTATTATTATAATAGTGAAGATTTGTGGGTGTCATCCCTACCCTAGTTTTACCTTCTCATTGAAGGCTTTTGGGGTAATCATATCTGGTGTCATATATGTGTGAATGTTTACTTGTTTACATGATTTAGATGTACATGCTTTACATGGTATTTCAGTTTACTTATTGAATGTATGAGATGGATGTATGGTGAAAGTTTTATGGGTCAAAGTTTAAACGACTAATTCACCCCCCTTGCCCCCTCCCTTTCAGAAATTTACCTTTCCTATTGTAATTCCAACAAAAAGATGTGGTGACAATTCATCTTTTTATTAATTCTTTTTGAAAATTATGTAACATTGGAATAGAACCCAAAATAACTCAAGACTATACAACTTAATCTTTTAAAGATAATGTATCTTCAAATTTGTAGATAAAATACATCATACAATTTTGACATCAAGAAAAAATGGATTGAATAAAACTAGCAAAAGTAAAAGTTATACAATAGTTCAGGCCTCCTTTTTCCCTAGCCTTGGAAACTCATTTATATAGTGTAAGATGCAACAATAATTTGGTTTAGAGAGTACTAAAAAATATCCTTAAGACATAAAAGTATTTATAGAAGTTACTATCATAAAAGAGAAAAATTGGTGCAACACTTTCAACAAACTCTTTTTCTCTTTTCAGATAATTTCTCTATTGTTCATTCTACAAGTTTAGTGTGGTGATCTCAATATCCTTTGCTTTCAATTCATGATTTGTAATCATCATTTGACTCAATGTTTCCAATTGCATGTTAGCAATCTTATTTACCTCTGATGTTTTCTCTTCCACTCTATTGGTCAAAATCCTTTTGTCATCTTCAATCGTGACTTTGTCTTCTTCAATTTTTTTTTCTTCTTGATCACCTCACATAGTAATATTGATTGGGCTTCTTGTTCTCTCTTGATATTTCTAAACTCTTCAATTAGGGTTCCATTCTTTTCCATTAGATCTACAACCATTGCATCAAATTCATTGGTGTTTCCATCTGGAAATAATTTAGTAGTGTCAATCTCTTGATAATGTGTGTCATTCTCTTCAATAACTATTTACTTCCTTCTTTTCAATGATTTCTTTAACTCATTTCTTTCTTCATTTAGTTGATATAGGGAAAGTTGTATTTCAATCTTCTAGTTCTCAATAGTCTTTCCCAATTTCTAGACTTCCATCTCCAAGATCTTTCCTCAAAGATGCAAAGATTTACTTTCCAGAGAACTTGACTTTGATACCAATTGTTAGAAATAAATTAGGGAAGTAAACTCTACGTGGGGTGGGGGGATTGAATCAACACTTAAAACTTTCACCTCAAAAACTATTCGCCACACATCCATCTCACAATCTATGCATATAAATTGAAATACCAAATTAAGCATATAAATCCATATCATGAAAGTAAGACATTTAACACATGTATGACACAAGATATTTGGTTACCCATAAACCCTTCAAGGAGAAGGTAAGATTGGGGTGGATGACACCCACAAATCTTCACTACTATAGTAATAAAGTATATCTAATGAAGGTTACAATGTTTTGATAATGAAACATGATCTACCCCATGAAAGGTCTACCCTATTAAAGGTTTACAAGATTGTTAGATCTTACCTTGTTAAATTATTTCAACACCATATTAAAAGTGTGTCTAGTAAAAGTACTTTAACTTACAATGAAGTAAGAACCCTATTAAAGGATTTACAAGAACCTTTCTAATTCACCTATTAGAATGTCTTCACAATGATCTTTCGGTTAGCACTTTGTTGCTTGATGTTAGATCACTTCTTTCTTGATGTGTACTTGATCCTTTATGATAAGATATATCTATGGTATCTTTTGATTCCTTTCCACTATTTTCCTCTAACTGATTCTGCAATGTAACTCAAATTATAACTCCTTAGTCACCATGAATGCTCTATTTGTACATGTAAACTTCTCTCCTTTTTCCTTGAACATTCATAAAAAGTTTAGGGTTTTTCCTCATTAAGAAGACCTAGGTTACTTAGGGTTAGGTATGAATCAACAATAATGATTCACCCATATTGCCACTTAATCCTTTCCTTTTTCCCATTGGATGCATTTATGCATAGGGATTCACAATCAAGATTTTCCCTTATCATGTAAGATCATAAAGCAATCCTTAAGTCAGCCCAAAAATGGTTTACATACAAGTTTGTGCCATTACAAACAACTATGTCAAAACTATATAACTCGGCACTAGAAGTTCATGATGCTCATCATCAAAAACAACATGAATGCTATAACTTAGCCATTCAATGAGTCACCATCCATTGATCACCTAAAATTTGAATATCTTTTCACATACTATCTTCTCAACACTTGAATGACTCAACACTTACTAGTTACCCAACATATACTAAATATCTGTCACTCGACATATACTATTTGACAACTTATGCTCAACATGTATTACTTATTTTGCATGAACGAAGTAAATGACTTAAGTATATTGCCACTCATATGTCAAGACCAATCTAAGATTAAAAAAAAAAAATCCTATAGCAGTACCACTAGTATCATAGTCCACTTGAAACACCTTATTAAAATTTGGAAGTGCTAAAACAATCTACTCTATAACTTTATGTTTCAATAGATTAAAACTCTTATATGCTCCTATAGTCCACTTAAATTCTTTCTTATATTCCCTTACTGTTTCAATCAAAGGTCTATAAATACTTCTAAAACCTCTAATAATTTTTTTATAAAAATTATGTAGTACATGAAAAGATCTTAGCTTTTTTGCTCTCCTTGGAGTAGGCCATTCAAGGATAGCCTTCACTTTCTTAGGGTCCATTTTTAGACCTTCTACTAATACCAAAAATTTCAAGTACACCAACTTCTTCACAAAACTTCACTTCTTCAAATTTATCAACAAATTTTCTTCCATTAACTTGTAAAACACCTTAAGAATGTGAATCAAATTCTCCTCCAATGTCTTACTAGAGATCAAAATATCATCTAGGTAAATAATGAAATACTTACCTAGGAACTCCTTGGTGCATTAGTTAGCCCAAAAGGTATCACTAACCACTCTTACAATCCTTCTCTTTTCTTCAAAGTAGTCTTCCACTAATCTCCTTCTTTCATGCAAAAATGATGGTATCCATTCTTCATATCTATCTTTTTTAAATATATAGCTCCACTCAAATAGTTCATAATATTATTTGTCAGTGGTAATGGAAATCTATACATGATTGTGATATGTTGATAGCTCAAAAATATATACAAAATCTCCATTCTCAATTATTTTTAGGTGCTAATACTTTTGGTACAAAACATGGACTCAGAATCTCTAGAATCAACCCCTTCTACAATAACTCATACACTTTTCTATTCAACTTCTTAGTTTCTAGCAGTGTCACATTTTACATATTAGCTAAGGTAATGATCTATTTGAAATTTAGGATAATATGTCTCTTACCATTCATTCATGGTTTGGGCTGTGAAGTTGTATATACAAACATGCATAAATCAAGTTGTTTTTAGAGTTTCCATATTTCTTAATACAAGTATAAGTTTTTAATGCAGGAGTATCTAGAGTGTAAGAAAATTCTTGCATCACCCTAAAATTTTTCCTTTATGTTTCTTGAATAAGGGTTGTCTCAGTATATAGTTTTTGTTTCCAAAGGAATTCTATTGATCTCAGATTGGTTTTGACAATTGAGTATCAACACACTTAAGTAATTTTCTAAGTTGATGCTGATTATAATATAGATGCCAAGTTGCAATATGTGCCAAGCAAGAAATTCAACAAGTGCTGAGTCATTCAGATGCTGAGCAAATAGATAGTGCTAAGCAAGTTTCAAGTGTCAAGCAAGATAAAATTTAGTATGTGCCAAGCATTACTAATTAACAAGTGTCGAGTAACACATAATCAACATATGAGTTTGTGCCTTCATAAACTAAGATGTAAACCATTTTTTGAGTCGACATATGGACAAATCTCAAAGCTTAGAGATAAGATTGAATTTATTTGGATTCTCTATGCAATCAACATGCAACTAATCAGAAAAATGGAGAGACTTGAGCATGAAAGTTAGATGAATCTCAATCATAGATTCATACCTAACCCTGAGTCATGAAATATTTTTAAGGAGATGAAGCCCCATACTTTACAGAGTGTGTGAGAGAGAATGCATGCGAAGAGATAATGCTAGTAAAGAAGTGAAAGTTGTGAATTGATCAAGTTGAAGGTGACTTAGAAGAGGGACAAAATTGCAGAATCAATTTTTAGAACAAAGGATCAAGGTTACACCATTTTCATACTAGATCAATGAGGATTAGATTGGATAGAACAAGGATCTAAAATCAGCAATAGTAGATTGCAAGAAATTAGGTCAAACATTCTACTATACTTTCTAACAATAGTATTAGAAGAATGAAATCCTATGGAGATAGGTTGGTTTAAGAGCCATTGTATAAAGACTTTAATAGGGTGAAATTCCAAGTGAATTTTTTAAAAATCCTTTAGCCAGGTACACTTTTGATAGAGTGTTAAAATCCTTTAAAAGGGTGGGATCTAACAATCCTTGTAAACTATTATTGTAAACTTTTAACAGGGCAACCTTTCACAAGGCATATCATGAGAATGGTCAAAATATGTAACCTTAATAGGTGAACTTTATTAATATAGTAGTGAAGAGTTGTGGATGTCATCCCCACCCTAGTTTTACCTTCTCATTGGAGGGTTTTTAGGTAATCATATCTCGTGTCAAGTGTTTATGTGGATGCATTTGCTTTACATGTTATTTCCATATGTTTATGCATGCAATGTTTTAAAGTTAAAAGTTTTATTGGTTAAAGTTTAGTACTTCTGATTCACTCCCCCTCTTAGAAGTATACTTCCCACTTATAAATCCCAACAATTGGTATCAGAGCCTAGTTCTCATTAGGAGAAACCTTACAGCTTGGAGAAAAGATCTTGAGATGGAAGTCTACAAGTTTGGAAAGACCATTGAGAATTAAGAGATTGAGATACACCTCTTACTACAACAACTAGATGAATCCATAAATGCTTTGAGGAGTTTGGTAAAGAGAAGGAAAGAAATTTCCATAGCTGAGAATGACACCCAATACAAGGAGATTGACACCACAAGGTTATTTTTAGATGGTAACTCATGTGAGTTTGATGCAAAAATTGTAGATCTCATGGACAAGAATAGAGCACAAGCTAAAGAGATCATAAATCTCAAGTTGGAGCAAGAATCACAAGCAATATTGTTATACAAAGTGAGTGAACAAAAGAAGAAATCTATAGAGGATAAGGCAATGATTGAAGAAGACAAAAGAATCTTGTCAATAGATTGGAAGAAAAATTAGTAGAGTTGTCTAGGATCTCAAACATGCAGCCTGAGCCAAATGATGAATGCCCATCATGAATTGAATGTCAAGGACATTGAGATAACTACATTGAAGTTGCAGAATGAGAAACTACAAAATGACCTAAAAATAGAGAAGGAATTTGTAGAAATCTTCAAAAAGCCAAATGAAGCCATCAAGTACTTTGAGCAACTAAAAAAATCCCCTAGATCTAGTAAAGACACATTGGGTTTAGGCTACACAAGCACTGTAGAAAGTGAGTCATCCAAGACTGTTGAACAAAGGAATAACAAAGGTAAGAACTCCAAACTCACTTGTCATTTTTGTGGTAAGAAAGGACACACAACTAATGTTTGCAAGAACAAGAATGGTAGTTAGAATGCCAAGTCAAAGCATATGACACATTGTTACAAGTGCAACAAACAAGGTCATTAGGCACATGAATGCAAAACCAAAACCATGCATGCACCAAGATTTGAAGGACATTGCTACAGTTGTCATAAGTTTGGACACAAAGCCTTTGAATGCAGATTCAAGATCACATAGTCATCAAACATGGGAAGAAGCCATGAAAATTACTATGATTAGGACTACAACACAAGACATAGCTTTCATTACTATCAAGAGTATGGACACATCCCTAAAAATTGCATAAGAACACATTTCAATGGAAGCTATAGTAGATGGTTAATCCAAACTACATGCTTTAGTTGTTTGAAGAATAGTCATATTAGCAAGCACTACCCAACAAGATCAAGGGCACCTAACTTAGACTCAAACAAGAGAAAAGACAAGGTATATGTTGAGCACATTAGAGGAGAGATGAATAAGACATGGAAGAAGAAAGATGGATGTAGTATATCAAATGAAGGGATCACTTCACCTCAAGGGTCAAGTGGTCATAGTTCATAAAACTAAGCAAAAAGGTATGTGGAACTGATATTTAAATGCTTTATCATACATCAATTCCTAGAATAAGATAGTATTGAAAATGATATATTAGCATGAATAAAGATGCAAGGTTAAATCTTCAAAGTTTTCACATTGTTGCCAAGTAAGGAAAGTTGCTTTCAGATGCCGAGTAAAATCCTAGTGTATGTCAAGTTGTCTACCAAAGTCAGTCAGAGCCGAGTTAGTAGTGGTTTTCGAGTAAAAGGAAATTCTTATTGAAGTTGAGTAAGAGAAACTCCAATGGATGCCAAGTGTTGGAAAATCAATGGAAGCTGAGTAAAATCAAATTGCATAAGGAGTTGAGTGGATAGCTGTATATGCACTAAGCATTAAATGCTATGTAATGAAGGGTATAAGGTCAATTTTTTGATCATTTTTCATCATTGCAAACATAGAGCGAGAGCGAGAAGAGCATAAAAGAGATTTCAAGCAAGGATAAAGAATTCAAGTAGATTCTAAGAGTGATTCAGAGTGATATCATCAACTTAAGGTATTTACTCAAGTGATGAGCTACACAATTATGCAATTTTTTTACATCTTGAAACCATAGTTTTTAGAAATGGCATCTAGCTCTAGGAATCCCAAGAACAAGGAACCATTTGAGGTTCAGTTGGTTAGAAATGAAGTTAAACAACTAGATTTTAGACCAATTCCTAAAGTCACGTACAAGAATGACCTTGTTGGTGCACTATCCATAATTCTACCTAAAGTCATAATGGTGCAAGATGTCAAAAAGTGTTATAATTGTAAAATTGGAGCAATTGGTGACATGGAGATTCGTCAGGCCTATGATAATTTTTTTGAGAATGGGGTATTAAAGGAAGAAATTTAGATTGTTGAAAGAAATGGCTTAACCCATGCCCTAGATTTCCCTATAATTTTCAACATAGAATGGATGAGAATAGTTTTGAGCAGAATTCATGATGGATGCCTATGGTTGGAGGGTGGACCTATTTGTAGACACCAAAATTTGATTACACAATAGGTAATCATATTTAGTCATCTCCTAGGACATTATTGATTAAATATTTATTATTAAATAATTAATCATCATCCTCTAGTTAATTAATTAATTTAATTAACTATAGTCCAATTGATAAAATCAAATGATAACCCAAAATCAATTTATCAATTAAATCCCTATTCCTCTATTAAATTAAATAAATGCTCAAATCTATTTAATTTAATCCCATATCCCCATTTTATTAAATAAATCATTTAATAAAATATCTAAACCCCTAAAACATCCCTAAACCCAATCTTTACCCCAAATCCAACTCATTCACCCATACTAACCTCACTTAGCCACCTAACTAACCTATCCCATGAAAGCTACACCACTTGCCCCCTAATCCCCTTTCTAAACTAAGCCTAATCCCCCTCCTAAACATGTGCACAACTTTAAGCAAGGGTTCAAGACTTGCTAACCCAAGCTAAAGTCAACAAACTCATCCTCACCCTCACCCTCCAACATTTATGACTCTTAAATCCCTCTTACATACTCAACCTCCCTCAATACACCCTTGACCAACCCTTTTCCTATCCTCTCACACTCATCCTTCTTGTGACAAGTGTCACTTTCCTATTGGCCCCAAAGAAGCACAATCCATGTGTTCTCCTTTGAATGAATCTTAACCCTCCCTCACCATTCTTGCATCCTTGCATCTTGACCATCCATCTCTCTACCCCTTAGCTTATAAATGAAATCCTCTTCCTTCACAAACATCATCCACCTTTCATGCAAAGTTATAATGCTATTTTGCGAGCCTAAAAACTACCAAAATACCATCATAATGTTGAAATCCCTCCATACCTCCATTGTTGAAAGCCTCATCCATACACACACTTGGTAAAAAGCCCCACCCTTTGGAAGCTTGAGCATGTGAGAATACATCCCCTCCCATTATGGACATATCTACTTCATCACAAGTTATACCATAAGGAGCCTACCATTGTTGGTTTGCTTCCTTTTGTGGTGATAACCTTGGTCCTATCTTAAGTATTAACTATTTAGATTTGTACATGCTTTCATTTAATTGTTAGTATTCATTTTACAGAACCAGATTAGGTGATACACTATTAAGTTGTCAAAGAGAATCATACATAGGGTAATAGGATACCCAACCCTAGAATGGCCAAAGACCCTGAGGAGTGATTCAAAAGAAGCCATAGAGAAGAACACTAGGGCAAAGTGGAATAAAAGAGGCATGAATATTGACACAATCAGAGATCCACCTGCAGAATTTGATGTTAGGGTCATATCCATAAATTCTACTAGTCAAGCCGATTGAACAATGTACCTTGCATTGCAATTGATGTGGGATACAAACTTGTCAAGAAGGATCATACATATGATCTAGTAGAATTGCAACTATATAATATTATAGAGAATTTGGGAGCAATAAGAAGATCCAACAATGCTCAGTGTAAGTTTGGATCGATTTTGATATGCATATTTTTCTATGTTTAGAACGAATTTCCCTCTTTTGATAAGATAAGTTGGAAGAAAAATAGGTCTATAGTAGTACAAGTAAATGAGTACATAGAGAATATGGGAGCTAATTTTGAAACCTTAATGACAAGCTATTTTGAGGACTTTAAGAAGTCCATGAAACAAAGACTAAGGATTCCAGTTTCCCTAGTGGATCATGATATCAATGATATTTGTTTCTTAGTTAACATTGACTACACTTACATCCAAGAGGAAATACCAAGGGTGAGATGGCTAAGGCCACTTGGATATGATATAAACATAGATGAGGCCTCAATAGCAATTGCAACATTTCTTGTAGAAGACATCGATAAATATGCAAAACCTTTTGGCACTTTTGATGTTATAAAGTCTAAAGTAGAAATGGAGTTGAAAACTACTTCAACCCTAAAGAAAAAGGATAGATTGGTAGAAAATATTATGGCTAAATTTGGAGAAGGGATAATAGAAGGTGAAGAAGAAGAAGAATAGGGCCAAGAGCCACTTTCCTTGACACAAGGCATGGGATCATAAGATGCTGAAGAGGAAGAAGGTGCCAAGGATGAATAGCAAGCTGAGGAAGCACCAACCAAACTAGAGCCCAAAAAGAGAAAAGCTTAGAAACAACCTCCAACACAACCCAAGGGCAAAAAGACTACCAAGCCAAGGCCAACTTAGCCTACTACAAGGGCAAGTACAAGAGCCACAACTAAAGAGGCTAAAGAGTAAGAAAAGAAGAAGGCTACCCATTAGCAAGGTCTAGCATAGAAGAAGTTAAGAAGAAAATATGTTGCTCAACCTAACTCAGATGAAGAGAGAATAGAGTTAGAAGACACAAGCCAATTTAGAGTGGTAAGTCACACCACCGAGTCTAATTTAGAAAATATATGCGATAATATTAGAGATAATGCAAACTTAACTAGCTTCAAGAGCATTGATTTTAATAAGTTAAGTGGAGGAGAACAAAAGATGGTTGAAGAATCAGTCTACACCATGATGGCAAAGTTCAAGAACACCCCACTTGAACTTGACAATTCAATACCCCAAGAGTTATATTCTATTGTTGAAAATAAATGGCATTATTGTAGTAATATGGAGAAAGAAATAATAGAGTCAACATTGGCTTGAGTAATTCTTGAGCTCACAAAAGGGAAAATAACTAGGGCCAATAAGAAGCATGGGAGAAAATTTGCACCCAAATATAGAGCCTTTAGCATTCTTCAAAATAAGATTGAAGATATTGTTAAGAAGTCCACTCAAATATGGAAATTGATCTATGGTCTAACAACTATCAAAGAAGGAGAAGAAGATCCCTTTGAGGGAAGAAAAAATGGAGAAGAAGATGAAAATGATAAGGAAGGTGAAGGTGAAAAAGAAAAGGCAAATAAAACTATGGAGGAGGAAACACAAAAGAGAAATGATATGGAAATTGCTGAAGAGTAGCAAACATAATAGAGTGTGCAAGAGACACAATTTATACCTCCAAATCCTCCACATGACACCTCTAAACCTACAAAATCAATAAAAGTTAATGATGTTCTTGAAAAATATGGTTAGAACATCAATCCATTGACTATAGAGGATCTCAAGAAGATCCTTGGCCAATCAACTCTACAAGCTTAATTATGCAGTAATCCAGTTTGATCAATGTAGATGAGTTGCAAAAAGTAGCAGTTGACTTGACTAGGGATAAGATGGCAACGCAAGAAACATCTTCTATCATCCCTATAACTAGAGGTGGATAACCAAAAGAGCAAGCTTCACAAGATACATCATCCAAGGTTGATTCCATAGATAAAGTCACTACAACTATCAAGGAGCCAACAAAAGACCAAACATGACAAATGGATACTTCTATTCTTATTGCACAAGTACAAGGTGCACCACCATAGATAATAGTAATTGACCAAGGAAGATCAGCGGAGAAGAAGGAGACCCCAAAGGAAAAGGAGCAAGAAGCAATTCAAACTTTGGTTAATCTTCCAACCACTAGGACTCCAACAAAATTGCCTCAAAAGTTGAGCACTGAAGCAATACCACTTCAAATTTCAGCACCAGGCTCAAGCTCTACAAAAGTTACAAGGGTACTTCACTATGGAGACCCTACACTAAATGAAGAAATAGTCATTCCTAAGTATGACTATGCAACCATGTACATTGATCAGATCAATGAAGTGAAAGAGGCACTAAAGAGGAAGAAGAATTGGGAGATACTCATAAATGAGTATAAATATAGGTAAGCACTAATTTAAATAAAAGACATCTTTCTAGATGCATTTAGGTTGCAGGCACCTGATGAAACAAAGCCCATTATGGAGAAACTTTTAGACATAGTGTACCAGGTGCAAAGTGAAGACCATGATACCAATGCAAAACTAATTGAATGGTTAGAAAAGAAGTTTCAAGCAAATGTGAATGAAAGAATATCTAGTGAGATAGCACTTTCACAGGTGTAGCTAGCTAAGAAAATTGAAAAGGTGAAAATAATACTTGAGAACATATTCTCATTGTACACAAAGTTGTGTGATCCATCCATTTTCACATAGGAAACCAACTAGAGAATAATGAGCTTGGAAAGGAACTTAAAGATATCAAGCATGCAACTGTCTAAAGATCTAGCTCAAAGTGAGAAGCACTTAACACAATACTTCACACATAGAAAGAACTAGCTAATTAACAATAGAAGAGGCTATTACAAGAGCCAAATTAGTTCAGATTCAATCTGCCCTAACCCCTCACATGGAAATTTTACAAAAAGAACTAGCCTACGTAGAAAATGTGATAAAGAAAGATCCAAATATTTCTAAAGAAATATACATAAGTGTCAAAAAGGGGGAGAAATTGAAAAGCCAGAAGGATACTTAATCTACAAGGGGAGGCATGTGAAAGGGGGAGCCAAAATGAAAGGGGGAGTGATAAAATAAATAGAGAAAAGAAAGGAGATTAGTTTCATCATG
Organism: Cupressus sempervirens; assembly: GCA_028749045.1. Taxonomy (NCBI): domain Eukaryota; kingdom Viridiplantae; phylum Streptophyta; class Pinopsida; order Cupressales; family Cupressaceae; genus Cupressus; species Cupressus sempervirens. Next base: position 323,997,720 of record CM053784.1, read on the forward strand.
TATAGATAAGTGTTTTTGACACTCATGTCAAAAGGGGAGATTGTTGATCTTAGATTGGTTTTGACAATTGAGTGTCAAAACACTTAAGAAATTTTCTAAGTTGATGTCAATTATAATATAGATGGCAAGTTACAATATGTGCTGAGCAAGAAATTCAACAAGTGCCAAGTCATTTAGATGCTGAACAAATAGATAGTGCCGAGAAAGTTTCAAGTGCCAAGTGAACAATAGACGATGAGCAAGTTAAAGTGCCGAGCAAGATAGAATTTAGTATATGCCGAGCATCAATAATCCACAGGTGCCAAGTAACACAAAATCAACATATGAGTTTGTGCCTTCACAAACTAAGATGTAAACCATTTTTTGATTTGACATATGGATAGATCTTGAATCTTAGAGATAAGATTGAATCTATTTGGATTCCCTATGTAATCAACATGCAACCAATCAGAAAAATGGAGATATTTGAGTAGGAAAGTTAGACAAATCTCAATCGTAGATTCATACCTAACCCTAAGTCACAAAATATTTTTAAGGAGATGAGGCCCCATACTTTACAAAGTGTGTGAGAGAGAATGCATGTGAGGACATAATGCTAGCAAAGAAGTGAAAGGGGTTAATTGATCAAGTTGAAGGTGACTTAGAAGAAGGACAGAATTGTAGAATCAATTTTTAGAACAAAGGGTCAAGGTTACATCATTTTCATAATAGATTAGTGAGGATAAGATTGGACAAAAAAATGATCTGAAATCAACAATAGCATATTGCAAGTAATTAGGTCAAACATTCTACTATACTTTCTAACAATTGTATTAGTAGAATGAAATCCTATGGAGATAGGTTGGTTTAACAACCATTGTATAAAGCCTTAACAGGGTGACATTCTAAGTGAATGTTTTGTAAATCCTTTAGCTAGGTAAACTTTTGATAGAGTGTTAAAATCCTTTAACAAGGTGGGATCTAACAATAATTGTAAGCTTTTAATAGGGTAGGCCTTTCACAGGGAAAATCATGAGAATGGTCAAAATATGTAACCTTAACAAGTGAGCTTTATTGCTACAGTAGTGAAGAGTTGTGGGTGTCATCCCCACCCCAGTTTTACCTTCTCATTGGAGGGTTTTTGGGTAATCATATTTTGTGTCAAGTGTTTATGTGGATGCATTTTTTTTACATTTTATTTCCATATGTTTATACATGCAATGTTTTAAAGTTGAAAATTTTATTGGTTAAAGTTTAGTACTTCCAATTCAGCCCCCTTCTCAGAAGTATACTTCCCACTTATAAATCCCAACAATTTCTACTTAGTAAGTTAGTCATATGAACTCAAAATGTCCTAATTTTAGAGGTACATTTTTTAATATCTTGGATATATAAGCCTGATAGTTGATGCTCTATGCCATATCATGAGTATTTGTGAAGTTATTCTAGATTCTTGGTGTGCAAGTTTGGTACAAATAATTAAGGCTTAGTTTTGAAGGCCTTAGAGGCTCTGAAAGGGCTTTGAATTTAGGTTGATTAAAGCTTGCATGTTTCATCCATGTAGATCAGAAGCTAAGGATTTGGTAATGGGGTTATGATAGTTGATTGGGTCAATGGGTCATAAGTTATGGTCTTCCAAAGTTGGGCCAACTAAAATTTCTATAATAAATGTCATAATTGTTTTCAGTTGACTCTATATGTAATATCAGTGTTGGTTCGCCTCAAGGGTTAGGGTTTGATGTCTAGAAACTTCCTGGGTGGTGTAAAATTGCCTTTATAAGGAAGCCTCATATATTGCTTAGGACATCTCGGGGTGAGAGTTCAAAACTTTGTCTTGAAAATTATTATAAGGAAGGCACCCATGTGAGTTTGCATACTATATTTCAAAATTATGTAATTTCACATTTGTGGTGACAATAAGAAGCCCATATTTTGTTCTCTTAAATTGTTGTTATTTCTTTGTTTTGTTAGTTGTTTATGGTATTAAGAGAGCACCCATCATCAATTGGTAATTGATGCAAGAGAATTCTAGGAGTAAGAGAAATCTTGATCACCCAAAAGTATTTCCTTTATGCTTCTTGGATAATGGTTGTCTTAGTGTAGACTTGTTGTTTTTGGAGGCTTTCTACTTATTAAGTTTGTCATACAAGTTTAGAATGTCCTAATTTCATAGGTGGATGTTTATCTTGGATATATCAACTTTCTAGTGGAGGCTTAGTGCCATATCATAAGTATTTGTGAAATTATTGTATATTTTTGGTGTGTAACTTTGGTACAAAAACTTCAAACTTAGTTTTGAAGGCCTTAGAGGTTTCAGATGGGCTCTAAAATGAAGTTGATTGGAGCTTGCATGCTTTATGCCTAGAGATTAGAAGTTGAGGATTCTAGAATGGGGTTGTAATAGCCAATTGGGTCAATGGTTTGCAAGTTATGGTCTTCCAAATTTGGGCCAACCAAAATTTAAGAAACAAATGTCATAATTGTTTTTAGCCAAATCTATATGTAATTTTAAGGTTGGTTAGCCTCAAGGGTTGAGCTTTGATGTCTAGAAACTTGTTGGGTAGTGTAATAGTTCGTATATAAGGAAGGCTTGTAGATTGTCTAGGTTAGCTTTGGGTGATAGTTTTCAGCTCTATCTTGCAAATTATTGTAAGGAAGGTGCCCATGTGGTTTGCATATTGTATTCCAAAATTCTAAGAAGTGTAGTTTTTAAAAGGAGTTGGTGTACCTAAGATTTTTAGTTTTAGCAAAAGGTCTCAAGATGAACCTTGAGAAAGTGAAGGAAATTATCAAATGGCCTACTCCATAGAGTGAAACCAAAGAGCTTACAACCAAAGGGATTCACCAAGAAGAACATCCAACCTAAGATCTTATACTTGAAGATCTTCTAGTATAAAAATTTTCTTGCAAATGCTAATATGCCTTGCTTATATAAGAACTTACAATAAGGGATATTATAAACACAACTAATGTAGGATTAATGATAAATGAAACTACCTTACAAAAAATATTAAATTTCCACCCTAATACAGCTAAGAGCCAATATGTGCTCCAATTAGAAAATGACATTGTCTTTTTGGATCACAACAAATGTTAAATGCATGATTTAAAGAACTTTCCACAAACTTCTTAAATGCCACCTACACACCTTGATAAATACAATGAAAACTCTTTTTTATTTATGTTAGGAATAAGGTTTCTCAACCTTAGATAATTCCTATTCTTATTATTTGTTCTGTAAATGCATTTTTTGCAAATAATGCAATTAAGTGTGAGTGTACATGCCTAGTTGGCATGTTGATGTGTCACTCCACTTGCATGTGTCGGTATCTTGAATTGTGTGTAAGGAAATCATGAATGAACTGATTATGATAGATTCATATGATGTTTAAGAGTTATATTTGGAATATTTAATTGTGTGTAAGGAGATGATGACTAAAACCATTATGAAAAATTCCTACAACACATAAGAGCTATCTTTGGAAGATGCCCTAAAAATGGAAAGCACATTGTATAAGCACTTTGAGAGCTATAGATAGTAGAGAGTGTGAGTAGTGTATTGTTGGTTACTACTAAATAAGTCTTCCATGTCCTAAAAGAGCTTGCACTGTAAATGTGTTGTAACCTTTGAGTTGAAGATAATGAATTGTGCAGGTTTTGGAGGGGTGGGGTTGTTTTACTGAAGATTTTTCCCCACTGGCATATCTTTGTGTTTATGTTTTATTATTTCTCTATCTATTTTCTAAATTCATGGTTGACTACAATATTATTGTTTACATAATATTGAATTTGTAATTGTGAGGATTTTAAAAGAATTTGCACAATACTATCCTTTAAGAGATTAGTGTAGGAAGCTATTTCCACACCTAAGTTTCCTTACAAGTGGTATTAGAGCTTGATCAAATTTTGATCCTAGTTGTTGGGTAGGGTTTTTTGAGATAATCTCAAGTTGAGTGGGAGTTTTTCTCAGAGCATTCTGAATCTTATATGTAGATTGAGATGGATAGTTCATCATACAAAAAATTGGAGGTGAAGAAATTTAATGGCAGTAATTTTGAGTTGTGGAAAATCAAGATGGAAGACTTTCTTGAAGATCGTGATCTATGAGAGGTGACTTCACTTGATGTGAGACCTGCAACAATATCTCAAGTAGATTGGGATCTCAACGATCAGAAAGCTATGGATTTCATTAGACTCTATCTAGCTAATTCAATTATCTTGAATATTTTTGATGAGAAGGCTGCAAATAGTTCGTGGACATGGCTTGGGTCTATGTATCAGGCCAAATATTTGGTGAACAAGTTTTTCTTAAGGAAGAAGTTGTATTCTCTAAGAATGGAGGAAGGAGGATCCTTTATAGATCATCTAAATGATTTTAATTTATTGATTGCATAGTTGACATCATCTAGTGTCAAGGTAGAGGAGAAGGATTGATGTATGACCCTATTATGTTCCTTGTTGGATTCATGGAACCATCTTGTGATGGCTCTTGGAAGTACTTTAGTAACTTTTAGAATGGATGATGTGGTGTCTTCACTATTATCTAAGGAGATGAGGAGTGTAGTGCCCCACCTAGAGATCCCTAGAACAAGGATTCAATACAAGAAAAGATACATATATTTCTTTTAAAAGTATGAATTCACATGACAACATCATAAAAGGATCACAAAGATCACAACGGAAGACTACACTAGCAATCTCGGTAACTAATGAATCTCCAAATGCTACAAACAACTGACACACTCAAAAGGAGGTCCAAAATGACCATGCATAGGATGAGATATCTTAGAAACTACCACTCATCAAAAAAACACCATGTAGGAAGATAAATGTAGAAGCCTAAAATTTGGCTAAGTCAGAAATCTTGAAGCCCTAAAATTTCCTAGAATCTTTATCTTATCTCTAAGAGGTATGAAACCTATCTCAAAAGATTCGTTGCATGTATTGAAATATATCATAAGTATAAGGAATTAAATATACATCAACTTATACTTTTGAACTAGGAAGTTGTAAAATTCAAAAGGGTGTCCAAAACCAACTTCCAAACTTTCATCTGATAAGCCTAGATAGCCCCTGCTTCTTGCGTGAAAAACTATGCACCACACAAGGACTTGCATTCTCGCGTAAGGAATTGCTATGAATCATGTGAGGAATTTCATTATCATGTGAGGACTTGCATGGTATTGCATGAGGACATGCATTTCCACATGAGAAAACCAATCAGCGTGATAATAAAATACAAACAAAAAGCATAAAAGAATGAAAACCTCCACATTAGGGAGTACTGGATCCATGTAAATTGAGGATTGAAAACTTGAGTGCATTAACAACAAGGAAAGAGGAGCATCTATCCATCTAAACCATAGCAGTGATGAACATACTGAAAAAAACATCATAGTGGACAAAAGCAACATTGCAATGTATAGAATTACCAGAACAAATAGACAAAACAACCAAACTAAGTACGTGGTTCCTCCCAACTATCAATAGCATCATAAGACCATCATGGATCCTAGCCATCCCCCATGCATAACATCCCAAGCCACTGATCCAATCATTGGTATTGTCGTAATAGGAGCGTCACTACTAAACATGCTACCAACATAAGCATCAGATAATCCTATAAGTAGATAACATCACCTATTACATGTTGAACATCATAATAAGGAAATCTAACGTGCTAAACCAATAAGCAATAGATACTCTAATACAAAAATACATATCATCTAAGTATATGCTTAACATCATAATATGGGAATGCGTCAAATAAACTAACATAATCTAAACATGATATCCAAGCATTCCAATGAAAGCATAAATCACAAGAAAGCATACTCCAAAACTCAAAGCATCAAGTGAAAACATCCAACAATGGTCACACTAGGACAAGATCATCTCTGTACATCAGTCCCTAGTAGTGGTGTAGGTAGCTACACCTCCCAACCATGTGGCACCCATAGGTCCACACCCTCCATGATGATGGAAATAATGATCCAACCACAAACACACATAAAGTACAACATCCATGGCTAACACTCATGCCAAATAGTATGATGGTTGAACCAAGAACCTACTATAATGCAAGAAGTACAAGTCTTGGTCAGACACTCAATAGGCTACTAAGTAGGGGCTTACATCATGGAGAGTTTCTTGGCATCAACAAGCCCAAGCTTGGATCATGTGTGGAAACTCTCGCAATGTTCCCAACCCCAATGATCATAACTTCCAAAAAAACCATGGAAGATTGGGCCTTGCAAGTCACCTGACCAATATACATGAACATACTCGTGTGTGGCACACCACCATCACGAAGATCATAACACAAGGATAGGATGAGAACACAATGGAAAAGATAACACCCAACTGAAAGCAACACAGGAAGGATGGATTCAACACAAATCCCAAAGCCAATAAAACCAAACATCATGAAATCACTCAACTAGCCTCAATCCAGCAGTATGGATTCTACATGAATCCTAGTGTCCACAAAACAAAAGCAAAGGTCCAAAAGAAACCATAAAACTAGGTATAAAACCACTCAACCAACCATAGTATTAGGAGTACGGATGTGACACACACCCCAATGCAACATAAGAGTGAAATAGTGGTTTGAATAATATCCAAACAGATCATCAAGGTCCATGACCCACATTGTGCAAAGAAAACCTGAGAAAATAGGGCAACATGCAAAACGAGGTAAAAACCCCAAAAATTTGGAAAACTACAAAATTAAAACCCATTGGGCCTTTGGGCACAAAAACCCCAAAAATCCAAAAATAATCAAGTTCAAACACTATATGAAAAAATGGCCAGCATAATGATGTAAAACCCCAAACCCTCATCTGAAACAATAGGGAAGTGTTTGTACCCATCCAACCGGGTAGAACTAGCATACAAAAATGGAGTGGAACACTAGTTCTCAGCCTCCAAATAAATGGCTACCAAAAATAGAAGTATAAAAAGAGTAGAAAAACTAAAACAAGAAAGCCCTACCTCATAGCCAAAAGGGAAAAATGGGAATCTGAACCATAAAATAAATATCCTGTAGAAGTAGCTAAAAATTGCAGCAATCCAAGGTTTCCTTGAGCTGGATCTAATGAGCTCAACCTCGCAATGATCCTACGCCCATAGCTCCCACAATGAACAAAATAGTAAATCCTCATGAAGAGGATTTTGGGTTCTACTCTCAAACTTTCTATTTCAAAAGTGAGAAGTGAGGAATTAAATTCCCTTTTGGATACTTATTCACTTTTTGAGTGAATAATCCATTAGGGCATTTAACTAACCAACCTAGTTAAACTCTAAATCAACCCAAACAAAAATAGGCTACTCCTATAAATAAGAATTCATCTATGGAAAAGCTACTAGAAATTAAAATAAATCAATTAAAAAGTCTGAAAACCCAAAAACACAAATTTTTTCTTAACAACCTTCATGACAATGTAAACCTCTAAATGCACAGACATGCTCATTGGTCTAATCACATAATGAAAATGAGTTTTGATTTAATAATCAGTGAAAGGTTTAATTTAAACATTTAAAATAAGGATACGTTGACCATACAATGACAACATTGGTAAAATATGAATAGCCGAATCACTAACTCCATGTGCCATTGCTAGGGATATAAATCCTACACACTAAGCAACACTATCAAGTGCAATTGAATATAATAACATAGCAAAAGCAATAAATGCATTAAATCACCTAATTTAGCCATTTATTTAATTATACTAAAATAATCTATTTACATCACTCACATTCACATAAAGCATAACACCGTAGGAATGGAGTAAATAACCATAGCATTAAATCCATCACATAACATAATCAGTGATATGCCCAAATACCAGATAACTAGATATCATCATAAAACACACTATCATCTCAAAAATGCATCATCATGTAATATGATTAACTGAATAGCATAGTAGTCTAATATCTATGATACTGAAATCAAGACATAACATCTGACCCTCAGCTCGTCTCAAATGTAAACATAACATGAGAAACAAATATCTCTCTAATAAAAAATATAACAAGGAAAATGTTCACAACACATAACCAAATAATCCAACATGGAAAATCCATTTCTAATTACTAAATCATTTAATAATCATTGTTAACACAACAAGAAAAGACACTTAAAACAATTAAGCAAACACAGTCATAAACATGACAAACCACTACTACAGGAACCTAGTCTAGTGTAGCATGGTAATAGTACATAGTGCAATCTCTGGACACATCTCAAGGTAATCATGGAACAACCTCATGATACCACATCAATTTTGGTAACCACTATCACAAACCTTAGTGCACCATAAATCACATCATAATCTCATAAATTAGTCAAAAGCATAATCAAAGCAGCTGATACAAAAACATAAATCCAAACACCTCAATAGTGTAGACCACTCATGTTCACAATCACGATCCATCACCACAAAAGATTAGCAAGGTTGCATCCAATAGGATGACTTACGGAAGTCAAATGGGAGAGGCACTACATCACCCCCCCCAAAGACTAGCCTTACTCTTGGAAGCTAGCAATCCAAGAATAGAAACCAAAACATACCAAAAGAAAAAACAAAATTGAGCAATGGGGATGACTCATTGACTCCTTCACAAGTCCATCCAAATTACTCTGACATTCTCAAACCATCTCATTAACCCCCAAATAGGTTAACCATAAGAGAAAGGTGTCACACTAACACAAGGTCCTCCAACAAGAAGCCTTCTATGCTAGGAAAAATCCATCTAGTGATAAAGTCAACAATACAAGGTAAGGAAAAACCCACTCTACCTCGTCAACAGGTGCCCAACTAAACATGCACCTACCACATGACCAAAAAACTAGGTCAAGACACAATTCACTTCCAAAAAGCATTGGAATCATGGGGAAAAACCATCCCCATTTCCCAAGAACACTATCATGTCACACATGATCATTCTAGGCTCCACGTAAACTCACCCTTAGGACAAAGAGGATGAAAGTTTACCAAAAAAGTTACACACTCCAAAAGACTACTTAGCACCAAGCATAGGAGCATGACACCTCACCAAGGTACAAAAGCTCAACTACCACTGGAAACTAGGATAACATACCCCATCTAGACAAGATATCACCTTTCCACAAGGTTTGAAGACTTTTTCAGTGGACACAATCATGTAATGTCTACATACCAACTCATAAGATGGTAACATGTGTCCAACAATACCATGTCCTTCCAACACCATGTTGGGAACACCACACCCAACCTACCGCTAAACTCAATCTCTAGCCTCAAGTCAATGGTCAAATAGCAACTTGACTAAGAAAAACCATGAAAGATAAAATCTTAGGGAGAAATAAACTACAGAGTATAGGATAGAGAGGGAGTCACTCTCAACCTCTGCACAAAATCAGCCCAAGATGCATTAGGGAATATTCACAATTACACAACCATCCAACTACTCATCTAAAAACACTAACTGAGCTAGTGGCATAACCACACTAGCCTACTCTCTGAAGGGAGAAAGAATACGGAGATGCACCAAAGACAACATCCAAAAAGGAGAATCTAGACTTATCAAAGAACTAAGTCACTCCCAAATGACAAGGCAACATCAACCTTGAGCAAGGAATTCTCACAAACCACACTTCCCTCACAAGGGTGGTTTTGTGCTATAGGAAACACACAAACCTAAGCATGAACTCCAACAAGTACCTAGTAGATTATGAAGACAAGATAACTCTTCCATTATGAATAACATAAAGAGTTAAACTTCTCCAATGGCCATAAATATGACATGTCATGATTGAATTGGCCTCTACTCAAAAAGGTACTCAGAACATTGATCAGCAACTCCAAAAGTTGTAGCTTCACATTTGGACTCAGATTGGCTCCATTTGAAAAGCACTAGAAAGATATCAAAGAGGACTATGATGGAGCTTTGAGAGTCCTAGGATCAAAGAGCTTGAGTCACCACTTAAGAAAACACCACAAAGATAAAAAAACAATAGTCTTGGTTACCAAGGCAAGCGATAGAAAAAATGTCCAAAATCACTCAAGAACACACATGTCCACACCAACATAAGACAAGGAATGAAAGGTAATTCACACACTAAAACCCATCATCTCTTATCTCTCATAATTTCATTAATTAAACATAACATAAGCACTAATGCATAATGAACTTGAAAGATTTTCAAGCAAGGGTTCATGAGTCACCATAAAACAAGTACATATCTTTCAATTTCTTTCAAAATAACATTAAGTTTAATCACCATTTAAACCATTCAATTACAGTAACTTTAAATTTACTACAAGCACACTAGCATGTTCTCTGTGATATTATCCCTTGTACGTACTACCAGAGGTTTGAGATGAACATGATAGAGTCACAACACACAACTGGGTAGCAGTAAAATGGATCTAGAATAGTCATCATGAAACATAATCAAAAGCCCAAATGGGAGAATTGCCGATTCCAACAGTAAGTACCAAAAAGAGCTCATTTCAACAATAAGTCAAATGTGACAACTGTCACAAAGAGAGCAATAGATAAATTTTGATGACTATTTCAAAAGAGAAAAAATATTGAAGACCAATGCTAGCCCAATGACATGAGGAAAGTACCTCTAGCCAAATAAAATAAAGCATCAATTAAATCACATTACACAAGAAGACTAAGAATAGTCACACAAGAGGGATATATCACCACATAATGCTAAGGAATACATCATCCTAGCAACGTTAGAGAACACACTCACACACATCAAGTAGTATACCATCATTAACCTCATGCATAAGAAGACAACAATAATTTCCATGCAATGCAACATTTAGATATCCATCACATTAATATAGTTTTTCACAAGCTTATGAAGTAGAAAAATTGGAGACTTAAGTCATTAACCCAAGTATATAATGCTAACCTACTTCTTTGCAATGATTCACAATAAAAACTTATTTTCAATGAAAGGAACCATTTTATTATTATAACAAAAAAATAAAGAATCACAAATAAGATTCATCTATTTACTTGCAATTAGGAGAAAATAGGGGAAATAATGCACCTTTCTCCATGAGGAGAAACAAGAAGAGGCACACAAGGCCAACACATGAACACCAATTAGTGGTTCCATCCAAAAAGGGTCACACAAGCAACCAACCAAACAAGGCACATTGACTCCACTTACAAAACCAAGAAGACTCACTTCCTTCTACACACACTGCTCTAGTCACATCTACTGGACAAGAAAATCCATCCCAAGTAGATGCTGAAGCAAAAAAGATCATGAGTTCTCATGAAGACACTCACACTCAACCAAGACAACATCAACCATATGGGCAACATAAACACAGAGATCCTAGTGTTTGAACATGGGCTCTGATACTAGATGTAGTGCCCCACCCGTAGATCCTTGGAACAAGGATTCAATACAAGCCAAGATGTTTTTTTTTTACAAGTATGAATGCACATGACAACATCATATAGGGATCATAAAGATCACAATGAAAGACTACACTAGCAATCCTAGTAACCAACGAATCTCCAAATGCTAAAAACAACTGACACACTCAAAAGGAGGTCCACAAAAACCATGCACAAGATGAGGGCTCTTAGAAACTACCACTCATCAACAAAACATCATGCAAGAAGATAAATGCAGAAAAGCCTGAAATTTGGCTAAGTATAAAATCCTGAAGCCCTAAAATTTCCTAAAATCTTTATCTTATCTCTGAAAGGTTTGAAACCTATCTCAAAAGATTCATTGCATATATTACAATATATCTTAAGTATAAGGAATTAAATATACATCAACTTATACTTTTGAACTAGGAAGGTGTAAAATCCAAAAGGTATCCAAAACCAACTTCCAAACTTTCATCTAACAAGCCTAGATAGCCCCTATTTCTCATGCAATAAAGTACATTGGTCTCAAGTTTTGTACGATACCTTGCAACACTATGCATGAGAAAGTGCATGGTTTTGCATGAGGACTTGCTGCACACCGCGCAAAGACTTGCATTCTCACATGAGGACTCGCTGTGTACTACATGAGTACTTGCATGGTCTCACACGAGGACATGCATTTCCACATGAGAAAACAAATTACTGCGACAAAAAAATGCAAACAACAAACATAGAAAAATGAAAACCTCCACACCGGGGAGTACCAAATCCATGTAAATTGAGGAATGAACACTCAAGTGCATTAATAGCAAGGAAAGATGAACAACTATCCATCTAATCCATAGCAGTAATGAACATACTAAAATAAATATCACAGTGAACAAAAGCAACATTGCAATGTACAAAAATACTAGAACAATTGGACAAAACAACCAAACTAAGTATGCGGTTCCTCCCAACCACCAATAGCATCATAAGACCATCATGGATCCTAGCCATCCCTCACATGTAACATCCCAAGCCATCGATTTGATTGTTGATACTGTCATAATAGGAAAATCAGTACTAAACATGCTACCAACATAAGCATAAGGAAATCTAACATGCTAGTAGTAAAGCATTAGATAATCCTATAAGTAGATAACATCACCTATTACATGCTGAACATCATAATAAGAAAATCTAACATGCTAAACCAATAAGTAATAGATACTCTAATACAACAATACAAATCATCTAGGCATATGCTAAACATCATAATATGGGAATTTGTCAAATAAACTAACATCATCTAAACATGATATCCAAGCATTCCAATGAAAGCATAAATCACAAAAAAGCATACTCCAAAACCTGAAGCATCAAGTGAAAACATCCAAGAACAGTCACACTAGGACAAGACCATCTATATACACCAATCCCTAGCAGTGGTGTAGGTAGCTACACCTCCCAACCATGTGGCACCTTTAGGTTCACATCCTCTGTGCTGATAGAGATAATGATCCAACCAAAAACACACATAAGGCACAACATCTATGGCTAACACTCATGCTAGACAGTATGATGGCTGAACCAAGAACCTATGATAATGCAAGAAGTATAGGTCCTAGTCAGATACTCAATAGGTTACTAAGTAGGGGCTGACATCATGGAGAGTCACTTGGCATCGACAAGCCCAAGCTCAAATCACATGTGGAAACTCTCGCAAGGTACTTCCCTCTTGAGGTACTCCCTTCGAACCATCACACAAATTTTTATTATCTTAAGTTTTATTACCATTCACACATTTTCTTTAGTTATCAATTAATCAAACTCCTCTTTGCCATACTCGTGGCATCATGATCATCGGGTTGTCAGATTGAATCCCCCTCCATATGCTACCCTACCCTACCCATGCTCATCCTATGACAAGTTCCTGTGGGCATGCATACTCCCAACCGAACCCCAATGATCATAACTTCCAAAAAAACCATGGAAGATCGAGCCTTGCAAGTCACTTGAAAAATGTATGTGAATGTACTCATGTGTGGCACATCACCATCACAAAGATCATAACACAAGGACATGATGAGAACATAATGCAAAAGATAACACCCAATTGAAAGCAACATGGGAAGGACAGATTCAACATGAATCCTAAAGCCAATAAAACCAAACATCATGAAATCACTCAATCAGCCTCAATCCAAGAGTATGGATTCTACATGAATCCTAGTGTCCATGAAACAAAAGAAAAGGTCCAAAAGAAACCATAAAACTAGGTATAAAATCACTCAACCAACCATAGTGTCAGGAGTATGGATGTGACATGTAACCCAATGCAACATAAAAGTGCAATAGTGGTTTGACTGATATTCAAACAAATCATCAAGGCCCACAACCCACATTGTGCCAAGAAAACTTGAGAAAATAGGGCAGCACACAAAATGAGGTAAAAAACCCAAAAATTTGGAAAACTACAAAATTAAAACCAATATTTCCTTTGGGCACAAAAACCCCAAAAGTCTAAAAAAATCAAGTTAAAACACTGTATGCAAAAATGGCCAGCATAACGGCATAAAACCCTAAACCCTCATCCAAAAAAATAGGGAAATGTTCGTACCTGCCCAATCGGGTAGAACTAGCATACAGAAATGGAGGGGAACACTAGTTCTTAGCCTCCAAACAAATGGCTACCAAAAATAGAAGTAGAGATGGAGTAGAAACAATTAAACAAGAAGGCCCTACCTCACAGCCAAAAGGGAAAAATGGGAATCTGAACCATAAAATAAATATCTCGTAGAAGTAGTTGAAAATCATGGCAATCCAAGGTTTCCCCGAGCTAGATCCAACAAGCTCAACCTCGCAATGATCCCATGCCTGTAGCTCCCACAATGAACAAAATAATAAATCCTCATGAAGAGGATTTTGGGTTTTACTCTCAAAGTTTCTAATTCAAAAGTGAGAAGTGAGGAATTAAATTCCCATTTGGATACTTATTCACTTTTTGAGTGAATAATCAATTAGGGCATTTAACCAACCAACCTAGTTAAACTCTAAAATGACCCAAACAAAAATAGGCTACTCCTATAAATAGGAATTCATCTATGGAAAAGCTGCCAAAAATTAATATAAATCAATTAAAAAGCCCAAAAACCCAAAAACACAAAAAATTTCTTAACAACCTTTGCGACAATGCGAACCTCTAAATGCACAGACACACTCACTGGTCTAATCACATAATGCAAATGAGTTTGGATTTAATAATCATTAAAAGGTTTAATTTAGAAATTTAAAATAAGGATACATCAACCATACAATGATGACATTGGTAAAATATGAATAGCTGAATCACTAATTACATGTGCCACTGCTAGGGAAATAAATCTTGCACACTAAACAACATGATCAAGTGCAATTGCAATAGCATAGACAAAGAAATAAATGCATTAAATCACCTAATTTAGCCATTTATTTAATTATATTAAAATAATCTATTTACATCACTCATGTTCACATAAAGCATAACAATGTAGGAATGGAGTAAATAACCATAGCATTAAATCCATCACATAACATAATCAATGATATGCCCAAATACCAGATAACTAGATATCATCATAAAACACATTGTCATCTAAAAAAGACATCATCATGCAATATGATTAACTTAAAAACATAGTAGTCTAATATCTATGATACTGAAATCAAGGTATAACATCTGACCCTCAGGTCATCTCAAATGTAAACATAACATGAGTAACAAATATCTCTCTAATCAGAAATATAACAAGGTAAATATTCGCAACACATAACCAAATAATCCAACATGGAAAATCCATTTCTAATTACTAAAGCATTTAATAATCATTGTTAACACAACAATAAAAGACACTTAAAATAATTAAGCGAACACAGTCATAAACATGACAAACCACTGCTACAAGAACCTAGTCTAGTGTAGCATGGTAATAGTACATAGTGCAATCTCTACACATATCTCAAGGTAATCATGGAACAACCTCATGATTTCGCATTGATCTTGCTAACCACTGGCACAAACCCTAGTGAACCATAAATCACATCATAATCTCATAAATCAATCAAAGCATAATCAAAGCAGTTGATACATAAACATAAATCCAAACACCTCAATGGTGTAGACTGCTCATAGACACAATCATGATCCATCACCACAAAAGATCAACAAGGTTGCATCCAACAAGATGACTTATGAAAGTCAAATGGGAGAGGTACTACAAGGAGAAAGTCATCAGATTTTGCTAAGGAAGCTCTTGCTTTTCATGGTAGATCCAACCATAGAGGCAAGCAAAATGACAAGAAGTCTAGAAAGGGTAAATCCAAATCTCGTGGAAAATCAATGACTCCTGGAAAGTCCAAAGAAAAATGTTGGAACTATGATAAGACTAGGCACTTCCATAAGGACTGTAAAGAGCCAAAGAAGAAGAAGAGGGCCTTAGATTCAGGTTCAAAAAAATCTCAAGAAGATGGTGATGCTTTCATTGTAGCCTTGGCAATGCATGCATCTAATGATGTGTGGTTAATAGAATCAGGTGCTTCTTTCTACATTACCTCTCATCGAAGCTAGTTCTGAAAGTATGAAGTTTTTGATGGTGGAAAGGTGTACTTGGGTGATGATTCTCACCTAAAGATAGTTTCACAAGGATGGGTCACTATTAGATTCCCTGATGGATGAGTAAAGAGGATCAATAGGGTAATGCACATACCTAGTTTGGCATGAAACCTATTATCTATAAGTATGCTAAATGATGTAAGTGTGCAATTTATTCTTTCTAAAGATGGATGTAAGATGATGAGAGGAGCTATGGTGCTTGCTAAAGGTTCAAGGAGAGGTACTCTATTTTAGCTTGATGCATGCATTTCTCAATGTAATAGTTCTTCTATTTCAAAGAAGAGAGTAGCTATCACTTCATCCCCACTATCTAAACAAGTAGTAAAGAACACTGTGGTTATTGGTTTTGGTGGCAGTGCAACATATGTACCTAAGGGTGCAAAAAAATTGGAAGGAAAGCTTCCTATAGAAAAGACAATGTTGTGGCATATGAGATTTGGCCACATTGGTGAGAAGGGTCTCAGAACTCTGAAGAACAAGAATCTCATTGAGGGATTAAATGATTGTAATCTTGAGTTTGACTTCTGCAAACATTGTGTCTATGGTAAACAAAATTGTCTTCAATTTTACTCTAGCTCTCACAAATCTTCTCTTGTTTTGGATCTTATTCATTCTGATGTATTTTTTCCTATAAAAGTTCCTTCAATCTCCAAGTCTATAATTTTTTGTATCTTTTATAGATGATTACAGTAGAAGGACATGGATTTATTTCCTAAAAAGTAAGACATAAGTCTTTAGTTAGTTCAAGGAATTTAAAGCCCTTGTAGAGAATCAAACTAGTAAGAAGATTAAGTGTGAGAGAACTAAAAAAGGTGGTGTGTTTTGCTCAGAAAATTTTGAAAAGCTTTTTAAAGAACAAGGTATTAAGAGGCATAAGACAACTCCTTATATCCCACAACAAAATGAACTTGCAGAAAGAATGAATCAGATACTGATGGAGAAGGCTATGAGTATGCATAGTGGAGCTAGTCTTGAACAATGATTTTGCGCTGAGGCTATGGCCACTGCTTGCTATTTGGTTAATAGATCTCCTACATCAGCTCTTGTTGGTAATTATGGAGCCCAAAATTTAGAATTTTAGCCTCCATTTGTGTACGTTGGAGTCATTTAGGCTAAAAATAAAACAATTGATGAGAGTCATTTGGTTGCTATATTATGACACCTACTAAAGAATCTACCAACAAGAGTAGCAAAAGTCTCTGATTGCAATATGAGAATTTTCCTTTCTTGTTAATGTTTAGCAAGCAGTATTTCATACAATACAATTCTATTCAATTTGTTTAGATGAAAGCAGTAGAATGAGGAGAAATGATTTTTTTGTCTATTTTTAAGGTGTATATGAAATATATATAATGTAAAGGAAAGACTTTTCAGATAAAACCAACTCAACAAACATAGAGAGATTTTTTTGCAACCATTACTAGTATCATCCTTGTATGTGGATGTTAAAGCACAAATTACATGAATTGTTAAAGAGAATCACCTAATAGGCATAGCTTTCTACTTATACTAAAAGGACCCACATATTGTTAATGGATTGACATTAGGGATACTTCAATTGGAGGCAAGGTACTTTGTGTTTTAAATATCTAGAATGAACTTTGGTGATGCATGTGAAATCTAGAAGTAAACAAATTTTTTTCTAGTATATTTATGGGAAAGTCATTAGACTTTTTGTTCCATTTGATTGAGCATGTGGTGTCAAACCATGCATTATTTGTATTTGTTGTATGTAACTGTGTAACTGAAATTTGTGAAGAAAATATGGAATCTGTGGCACAAGGAAAAGAAAGAAGCATCCAAAAGTAATCTGCATATGAAGAACATGACCCAAAAACCTGAAGGTGTTATACTATTTTCACTTCAAACAACAATTATAGGTGTATGCCATGCTACAAAGTGGCAGAATAAAATTTTAAATCATTTGTATCAATGGGAAGTGGCTTTAATAAGTTTAGATATAATCGTTTCATAGATGTGGGAAAGCTTGACAAAATAGAATTATATAGTGACATTAAAAATCTAGTCTAAAGTGAGGCTCTTCATAGGCAAGAAGAAAAATAATCACCTAACTAAAATCACAGCTTAATCACCATGAAACATAAATGAGAGCATCAAGATAATAGATTTTACATAGTTGTAGCACCTTTGTACATTCACGATGAATTTAATTGTTTGGTGGTGTTACCAAATGCACGGTACTAAGTAGAAATTGTTGAAGTCTATTGTTCATCCGAAAGAGGCTATAAGAGTTTTTGCATTATCTATTTCCAATTGTTAATCCAAGGCTTGCTTAGAAAAATATGAGTCTAATGATGTTGTGTATTTGTTGCAGGTATGTAATGAAGAGGAAGCACACAAGAGTGTTACCTATGGAATCCTTTCAATTTAAATTTCACGACTAATCCTCATGAAGGGATTATCCTGTGTAGAGAAAACCACTTTGGAACCAAGAAAAGAGCACCTTGTTTGAAGATTATATGAGAACTCAAGGACTACCAATGTCTTTGAATGTCCATAGAGGATATGTGTATGTGTGGAGTTTAAGCATGGAGAATACATGTAGATGAGGAGCATAAGTTTTTAAAACTAGAGGCCCTTAAATATGGAGTTGAAATAATGGATTACAACATCATCTATATCTCAAGAAAAATTAGATGGATTTATAGTCAAAGTTAATGGTTTCACTAATTTGGTGAATGCAGATTGATCCAAGAACATTTCTTGGTGGTTTATTAGTATTTGTAATCCATGTTTTAGTGGGTAGTTTTTAATTGTTGGCCCAAATAAGTTACGTACAAAAGGAATTATGTGGTTATTTTTTTGTTATTAAGAGGTGAAAAGTTTGGGAAAGCAACCGACATCTCTTGCCCTCTTATAAATATGAGATGTAAAAAACATAATGGAGAGACAATTTTTATTCATATTCCTATAAATTTATACATATCTCATGCACTTATGATATTTTATATTTTAAATTTACAAAAAAATAGTTTTTTGAACTAAGCCTGTGGATGGTGGATTGCCAAATAAATTCTTGTGCGATTTTGGAGTTAAATTGTATTGGATGGATAATCCATAAAGAGTGTCTCTAGTACAATTTTATTTCTAGATAAGTAAGAAATATCTATTTAATTTATTTGCATTAGAGTTTTAAGTTATTATTAAGTTGTGTCCTTCATAAATGTTTTTTTAAATTAATTTCTATAAAAAAAAAATTCAGATAAGTGGACTGGGTCATTATTGCATTTTAAATTTGATAAACATAAATATTGTGAAATATTTAATTATTTTTGTATTTATGTCCAGTTTGCCTCTATAGGAGTTAAAGTGCATCCTAGACTAGTTTAAAATTGTGTTTATATAATTGATCCATTATGTCTGAATTGTTAAAATTGTTTATAGTTTAAATATATTGAACTTTATAAAGTTGTACATTTCAACTTATAATATTGACGCTGATTGCCCATTTGATTAAGCACTAGTCTTTTATTCTTGATTCATAATCAATATGCTGGCAACTATTTCATTTCTTTCCATTGAGGAAATAATATATTCATTTGTTGCAATTATTTATAATAATCACTTCTATTTAAAAAAATATCATATATTCTTTTATTATTCTTAATTTTTAATTCACATATTTTAAGTTTTCTATATTTCTTTCCATTAGGAAAACTTTCATTATATTTATTTTTTAACTAATTTTCTTTAAGCATATTGGATATAAGGTTGTTGTCTAGGATCAAGTACACCCACCTCAGTTTTGCAGAGCTGGAAGTGCAGGGAACTTAGGCCATATTGTTCAGCTCCATCAAGTTGGCCTTAACTAGTTGGATATCCTAGCATCAAGTAGGCCTATGAATTCCAATATATAGTTTTGGGAACCAATAGATTGCCAAATTTACTAGGGAAGAGTTGCAAAACAAACCTTAAGAGTTTCTAATTGTAGATTAGTAAGAGTTAGGTTCTATTTAATTTGTTAAAGTATTTTGATATATTTGAAATTATAAATTCATAAGTTTTTTATAGTGCATTTAATTTCCTTAAAGATTTTAATCTCTTAGAATTATTTTATAAATCTTAAATTGCTTTGTGAAGATTTGATATTGTAGAAGCATTGTACATTTTTCTTTAAGCCTTTTTTGCAGATTCGATCTTTGGTGAGGTATACTCTACTAGAAGAAAGAACTCAGACTCTTGAAGATTATTCATTTCCTCCATTTGGAAGTGGTGACTCTATTATATTTTGATTGGTACTTTAACAAAAATAGTGTCTAAATCATTAGTGACTCTGTTGAGGGAGAAGAATCAAAAGGAATAACTATACAATTTTTTCAAATTCATCGATCATTTTAGAGAAAACCTTTTATTCTAGATGGCATTAGGGCATTGGATTTTAGCTAGTTTGATTATGAACCTAGTAAGTTGTCTCCAAATCTTTCACAACTGGTACCAAAGTTCCACAGCGAATGGGATGAATCGATAATTCGATATTTGGATGCATTCTACACATTTATAGAAGATTATGACATTTTTTTAGAAGATCAAGTGATGAATTTGTTTCCTAAAACATTAAAGAATGATGCAAGACAAGAATACAAATCATTACCCACATAGTGTATCTCATCTTGGAAAGAGTTTGAACAATGGTTCCTTTATGAATTTCATGATGTAGGCTATAAAGATGACATGCATTATGAACAATATGAAGATTAGGATTGCAACATGAAAGAGGATCCTGACTTGTTTTCACTTGATGCCTTTTTCAATATAGAAAGATATGAAGGCAAGACATCAACACATTTGTTTTTGAGAATGATGAATATTTATCATGAGATTTCTTCAAACTTTAAACCTCCTTACAAGAAATTTTTGAAAAAAATCATCAAGTTGAGATCAAGCTATTTAAGATGAAGCAAAAGATACCAAAGTAATATAAGAACATAAATGATATTTCAGATTCAAGTGTAGAAGAAATTGAAGAAGAATTTGATCATGATGAGACTGATAAGGAATTAGATTGTGGAGAAAATGGAAATGATGAGGAGGATTCTCATAGTGTGGATGAGATTTCAACCTTGTTAGACATGGAGTATCAAAGGTATGTTGAAAGGGGTGGTCAAATTTTTCTTCTAGTGCACAAAGAAAATCAGATCAAGGAGAAATAAATTGATGTGTCCTATGAGAGATTTAGTGAATAAGAACAATCATTCATCTCGTCAAATCCACATTATTTTCATGAGAAGGAAATCAGCGAGCTAGAAGAAGTTTACAGTTCTCATGAGGACATATTTGTGAAATATGTGCATCTTGGTCTAAGTATAAAAAGAGATATGTTTGGATAAAATTTCAAAAAATGTTCAGATCCCATATATGATGGACTAGTAGAAGGTAATGAAGAATATAGCTCTTATATATTTCTTGAGGACAATATGAGCATACATGAAGAAGAAAGTGCATCCGTGTAGGATTACAAAATCACTTCAGATCTTTTATGCAATGAAACAATAGAGAATTTGGACATAATATTTTGTGAAAGTGAAATAGAGCAACATTAGAAAATGTTACATGAAAATTCTTTGGGAAGTATACCTGAGTTTTCTATGTTCCCAAATCCATTTTCTAAAAGTTATTTCCTATGGACTCCAACATATCAGCATTATAATGAAGATAGTAGGCTTGATAATAGTTTTGAAGTGGATAAATCTCATTACATGCTAGTAGAAGATGAAATATGTATAGGTTAATCTTATGATCAGCAAGTATAAACATATGACAATGATTTTGAAAACTCTCCAACTGTCATGTTTGGTCAGATTTTTGATAAAAGAGGAGTAATAGTTGCTGATTGTGGGCAGTCATCAAAGACCTTTTTTTATGAGGAACAAAATCTAGTGTATGGAGATTAAGCATGTTGTGTAGAAAAAACTAATCTAGATGCTTGTATGACTGATCACAAGATTGACCCAAGGGATTTTCTATATACTGATGAACACATTGCACAAAAAGATCTATCAGAGGTTAAACAAGAGTCTGATGCCAAGGATTGCATTCACAAAGTAGAGATAGTGAGTATTTACTATGAGGATGATGCATTTATTATAGGTATGAAGTATGAGAAACCTATTGAGGTAAGTATCCTTGAAGACCTCGTGGTAATATTTGTTAACAATATGCTTAGGGAAATATTTTTAAGTTTTTAACATCTTTCTTTTGAAACAATTTCTTCCATGTATATTGATCGAATCAATGAAGTAAGAGATTAGATGTTTGGATTTAAAGAAGATGAAATTTATTTCTTCTCAAATGATCCTATTGGTAAGACAAATGTTAATTCTAATCTTGAATAAGGCAAGCACACATCATGTGATAATTGTTTTATATGTATTAACAAATCAAATTTTAGTAATGAGTGATATGATATCATATTCAGGAAATCCAAAGTGTTGAATGATCAAAATAAGGTGTTTGATAGAGGAAGTAAGTGATGTTCATTTTTTGTGGGGGGCCTAGGGCCACCCAATATTACCTTGCATCATGCTAAGCATGGGTGCTCGTCCTGCTTCTCCAGAGATAGTTGGAATGTCACTATGCCCACAAGGGGCATGTGTCCCCAACTAGAGCCAATGATGGAGCCCAAAATTTAGAATTTTAGTCTCCATTTGTGTCCTTTGGATCAGGCTTATTTCTATAGCAATGGTCTTATTTCTCTTATATTTCATCATTGTAGCTTTGGTAGCCAAATAAACAACTAGGGCCTAAAGATTGAGGTTGAAAATAAAATAATTGATGGGAGTCATTTGGTTGCAATATTATGACACCTACTGAAGAATCTACCAACAAGAGTAGCAAAAGTCTTTGATTGCAATATGAGCTTTTTCATTTCTTGTTAATGTTTAGTAGGTGGTATTTAATACAATACAATTATACTCAACTTTATTAGAAGGAAGTAGTAGAATGAGGAGAAATGATTTTTTTTGTCTATTTTTGAGGTGTATATGAAGTATATATAGTGTAAAGAAAAGACTTTTCAGACAAAACCAACTCAGCAAACATAAAGAGATTTTTTTGCAACCATTACTAGTATCATCCTTGTATGTGGATGTTAAAGAAAAAATTACATGAATTGTTAAAGAGAATCACCTAACAAGCATAGCTTTCTACTTATAGTAAAAGGACCCCCAAATTGTTACTAGATTGATATTAGGACTACTTTACTTGGGGTCAAGGTACTTTGTGTTTTAAATATCTAGAATGAAATTTGGTGATGCATGTGAAATTTGGAAGTAATCAAAATATTTTCTAGTATATTTATGGGAAATTCATTAGACTTTTTGTTCCATTTGATTAAGCATGTGGTGTCAAACCATGCATTATTTGTATTTGTTGTATGTAACCACGTAACTAAAATTTGTGAAGTAAATATGGAATCTGTGGCATAAGGAAAAGAAAGAAGCATTCAAAAGTAATCTACATATGAAGAACATGGCCATAGAACCTAAATGTGTTATAAACTCTTCACTTCAAACAACAATTACAAGTGTATGCCATGCTACAAAGTGGCAGAACTAACAAGTTTAAATCATTTGTATCAACAGGAAGTGGCTTTAATAAGTTTAGATATAATTATTTCATAGATGTGGGCAAGCCTGACAAAATAGAATGATATAGTGACGTTAAAACTCCCATCTAAAGTGAGGCTCTTCACATGCAAGAGGAAAAATAATTGCCTAACTAAAATCACAGCTTAATCACCATGACACATAAATGAGATCATTAAGATAATATATTTTACACAGTTGAAACACCTTTGTACATTCACAATGAAGTTAATTGTTTGGTGGCATTACCAAATGTGCAGTATAGAGTAGAAATTCTTGAAGTCTATTCTTCATCTAGAAAAGGCTACAAGAGTTTTTTCATTATCTATTTCCAATTGTTAATCCAAGACTTTCTTAGAAAAATCTGATTCTAATGATGTTGTGTGTTGTAGGTATGCAATGAAGAGGAAGTGCACAAGAGTGTTACCTATGGAATCCTTTCAATTCAGATTTTATGACTAACCCTCATGAAGGGATCATCCTGTGTGGAGGAAATCACTTTGGAACCAAGCAGAGAGCATCTTGTTTGAAGATTATTTCAGAACTCAAGGACTGCCAATGTCTTTGAATGTCTGGAGAAGATATGTGTATGTCTAGAGTTCGAGCATGGTGAATACATGCAGATGAGGAGCATACATTTTTTAAAGTAGAGTCCATCAAATATGGAGTTGAAATAATGGACCATAGTGTCACCTATATCTCAAGAAAGATTAGATGGATTCATAGTCAAAGTTAATGGTTTCACTAATTTGGTAAATGCAGATTGATCCAAGAACAATTTTTTTGGGGTTTATTAATATTTGTAATCAATGTTTTAGTGGATAGTTTTGAATTGTTGGCCCAAATAAGTTATGTATAGATGGAATTATGTGGTTAGTTTTTTGTTATTAAGAGGTGCAAAGTTTGGGAAAGCAATCGACGTCTCTTGCCCTCTTATAAATATGAGATGTAAAAAACACAATAGAGAGACAATTTTTATTCATATTCCTATAAATTTATACATATCTCATGCACTTATGATATTTTATATTTTTCATTTGCAAAGAAATAGTTTTTTGAACTAAGCTTTTGTATGGTGGATTATGAAATGAATTCTTTTGTGATTTTGGAGTCGAACTATATTGGATGGATCATCCATAAAGAGTATCTCCAATACAATTTTATTTCTAGATCAGTAAGAAATTTCTATTTCATTTATTTGCATTAAAGTTTTAAGTTATTATTAAGTTGTGTCCTTTATAAATTTTTTTTATTAATTTCTATAAATATTTTAATATTCAAATAAGTGAACTGGGTCATTATTGCATTTTAAATTTGATAAACATAAATATTGTGAAATATTTAATTATTTTCATATTTATGTCTATTCTGTCTCCACAGGAGTTAAAGTGCATCCTAGACTAGTTTAAAATTGTGTTTATATAATTGATTTGTTGTGTCTGAATTGTTAAAAATGTTTATATTTTAAATATATTGGACTTTATAAAGTTGTATGTTTGAACTTATAATATTGACTCTAACTACCCATTTAATTAAGCCATGGTCTTTTATTCTTGATTCATAATCCATACACTACAATTGCTTTTTCTTTCCATTGAGGAAATAATATATTCATTTGTTGCAATCATCTATAATAATCACTTTTATTTAAAAAACTCTGATATATTCTTTTATTATTCTTAATTTTTAATTCACAAATTTGAAAGTTTCTATATTTCTTGTCATTAGGAAAAATTTAATTGTATTCGTGTTTTAACTGATCTACTTTAAGCATCTTGCATAGGTGCATAATGGTCAGTTGTGGTTGGAACAACTAGTGTTGATCACAAAGAAGATGATTCATCGAATTTCTAGCCTCCTAATACTAGCCAAGGCCAAAATGACAAAAACCCTAGGTCAGGCTAAACTTGAAAAGAAAACGCTAGTAGAATGGGATGGCAGAGGAATGAAAATTAGCAGTGTTCCAGATATGAAATTGAAGTTTGGTATTCACATCATTGAGCATAAGATATATATCTCTAGTAGGTTGAAAAACGTGTCATATGAAGATATGGACTTGGCATCTAAGGTTGTAAAGAATAACTTATCATTCGACCTTGCCAAGCTATTGTTGAAACAATTCAAGAAAAATATGGAAAGCATAAGGACTTCAAAGAATAAAACATGTAAGTTTGGTTCATTGTCTATTATTTTATGTTAAAAAATTCTTCCCTTCAAAAGGCACTATTTTTTGGAGAAAAGATGTGTTTGTGTTATATCAGATAAATGAGCTTATTGCTGAAATGGGTGAAAATTATAATAGTATAATGGATAATTATTTTGATGCATTCAAAGAGAAAATGAACAATACATTCCAAATCCCAAAGAAACTAGTTGAAGATTATAAGGATGATGTATATTTCATGGTGGATTGTGACAAAGTGTACATATAGGTAGTTAAGCCTAGAATTGTGTGGATAAAACCTCTTGGTTACGAGGTTATTATTAATGAAACTAAAGATATCATTGAAGCTCTTGTAAATGAGCTAGTTGATCCTAAGGCTACATATTTTGGAACAAATGATGAAGCAAAAGCTAGGATTGAACTTGAAATAAAGCTCCTTACATAGTGAACAAAGGAAAGAAGAGGATTGAAAAATTGAAAACTAGTTCTACCCTTTTGTTTATTAAGGGAAAATGTGAAGATGAGGAAGTAGAGGATGAGATAGAATTTGAGGAAGAAAATCCATTAAGGAAGAAAGACAAGGTGATTATTACCAAGCCACAAAAGCCATCCACTATAGTTTTCACTAGGAGATCCTCAAGGAAGACTAAAAGATAGACTAAAAGAACTTCAAGAAGGAGTAGGCATAACCAACTTTAAAGATTTAAAATATGAGACTAGGACTGAGGAAGAAAAGAAGTAGATCAAAGACCTGGTGATGAACAAAATGGCTAAGTGGAAATACTCACCAAACCAGCTTACTTCTCAGCTCCCTAATATTTTGTTGGAAAAGATAAAGCCAAGATGGGATTTTTCCATGCAAACTATCAAAGACATATGTGGGAAAACCTTGAGGTAGCTAAAATCGAGCATATTAGATGTTGAGGTAAAAGAGTCATTGAAGAAAAATGAAGAAAAAATGACTCTAAAGTTTAATACTTGTATAGTTTTGATTAAAGACTTTTGAGCATGTTGTAAGGAATGCAACAAACACTTGGAAGAATATTTATTTGTTACATAAACCAAGTGATTTTTTAGTTGATGTTAAAGATGATGATGATGATGAAGATAAGGAGAAAGATGAAGAATAGGATGTTGAAGAAGCAACTCATTTTGATAATGAAGAAGATGAAGAGGATCAAGGAAAAGAGGCTACTAAGGAAGCAAAGCAAGATGATGAGGAGACAGATCCAATTAAGATAGCTATAGTAGTCATTGGATTACTTCCTCACTCTCCAAGAAAACTAGTGACAATATCAAGCATAGAGATAGCTCCAACAAGTTTAATTGTGACGACCAATGCCAATCCAAATGTCCAATCACTCTTTGCTCATACTTAGCTTAGCACATCACTAATAGAAGTGACCTCCACTTCATCTACCAAGCTACAAACTCTTCCTTCATCAATCGAGTTGACTACCTCAGTTTTGAGCACATCAATTTTGGATTCTTCAAGTATTTCTATAAATATTCCTTCAATAAGCATAGTATCAGTTTTTAGAACCAGTCTTAGCATGTCTACTATCATTTTTATTTTAGGTACAAAAGCAATAAGTGTAAGGATAGTTGAGCCCAAGGTTCAACCAAGTACAAAATTTTTGAATAAAGGAAAAGAGTTAGAGGAAGAAATTGATTTAGATGAGGAAATTGTAATCTCAAATTGGGACATTTCTAATCTTACTCTAGACCAAATGCAATCATTTGGCAAACTCCTTTGGAAGAAGGCTAAACAAAAAAGACTAAGAGAGGAGAGATAAGGAATTTAAAATAATTGAAGATGCAAAGAACATTTTGGTGGAGGCCATAGGTATTGAGGTTGACTCTTCTCAACCAATTTTGTATTAGCTAGTAGAGGTAGTACAAAAATTTAATGAAGATACTAAGGGATAAGATAAGCTAGTACAAAAAATAGACAAGAAGTTTGATAATAAAGTGTTGGAGTACATTGCTCAGAAGATAGCCATTTATCAAGTAGAACTTTCTACAATTTTGGGCAATTTAGAATCATCTTGTACAAATGTGTCATCACTCTTTGGAAAGCTTTGTGATGTTTCTAAGTTTACTAAGGAAATAAAGGAAAAAATTGTCCAAAATAGATGAAGATTTAAAGGCTAGTGCTCAACAGCTACAACTTGACCCTAGTTCAAACTCTGCACATTTTCAAAAGTTAAGATTTTTGTCAGTTATACAAGAAAAATTACTTAGAGAAGAAGCAAGGATAAGAACCACATTGATCGATATACAAAATATGATTCTTCCCATCATGGATGCACTGTAGAAACATATTATACATTCAAAAACTCTCATCCATGAAAATAAGTTCTCCATTACGGATCAGTTGATAAAATTGTCAGTAGAAGTCCAAATTGCACTTCACACATGCAAGGTCCTACAAGAAAATTGGGATAATAGCTTGGTGATCATTCTCAACCTACATTCAATTTTTTATTATCTCATTTTGGTGTTACTATGTAAATAAATAGAATACATATTTGGCATTAATGTCAAAAAAGGGGAGAAAGATATATGTATGGAGAAAGACATATGTTATAGGGGAGAACATGTAAAATCAATGGGGGAGTAAGATATGAACAAAGAGATATGTTGTATATAGCAAGAAGATGTATAATATGCTATATGAAAGAACCTTACCATGCACATATATATCCCTTAAAAAATCAATTTTGAAAAATCTCAAAAACAATATACTCTACCAAGCAAGTATCACAAGGTGATGGATAAAAGGTACTTAGGAAACTTTTTGAATTCAGTTTTGATTGATAAGTGTTTTTGTCATTGATGCCAAAGGGGGAGATTGTTGACATATTAATCAAGTTTGTTATTAGTGACACACACTTATTTAGATTATATATAGGTACCAAGCTTATTGTACAACTATCAATGTTTGCCAAATATTTTAGTTGTCACCAAGTTCTACAGTTTCTACTGAGTCCTTTGGACAAATCTCAGTGATTACCGAGTAGTCACAGTTATAGTGAAGACCAAAAGTGTAAATTATGCATCTTAGTTCATGCCAAGTTTACCGGTACAAGGTGAGTTATGCAGTGTTCACTGAGTTTGCAGTGTATGTGATGTGAATACAGTGTTAACTAAGCCACTTAATGTTAACCAAGAGACTCATTTTATACCAAGCTCTAAGTGATAATGTTTACTGAGTCATATAATGTAAATTAAGAGACTCAGTTTATATGATGAGTTTCATTGTATCTACTGAGTCACTAGCGTAGACCAAGTTCAAGACTAATTTGAAGTGATCAATATGGACTGAGCTTCTATGTCTACCAAGTGCATGATGATGCCAAGCATTGATAGTGAATGTCAAGTATCAGAACCTTACCGAGTCAGTCTTTAGAACCCAAATGTCTTTATGCGGGCTGACTTTGTAATATTTTTGGTAACTTGTATTATGGCTAACTTTGTAATTTGTGTAATTGGATTGGTATATATGTAATGAACTATATCATATCCAAGTGTGTAAGTAAGTAAGGCATGTGAATGTAATCAAAGAAAAGAAAAAAGAGTGAATTACAAAGGCTATAGTAGTATAAGGAGCAACAAAGTCATATCTATCATAGCAAGGTGATTAGCACATAAAGGAATATCATTTAGCAAACCAAATTGTAGATCAAAGATCATCTACTATTTCATCCTAACAAGTGGATCAATCAAATCCTTTAACAAGATAGACCTAACAGTCTTTTGTAAATCTCTTTACCGAGTACATACTCAATTGTATGTTCATAAATCCTTTCACAAGGTGGACCTAGCAATCCTTATTGCTCCTAACAAGGTAGATCATCAATAGTGATCAATGTAAGCTTTAATAGGCTCACTTTATACTGAAATACTAAAGTTTGTGGGTATCATCCCCACCCCAATTTTACTTTTTATTTCAAAGGTTTTTGAGTAACCAAATCTTTGTGTCATAGTGTTATGAATGCTTTCATGTTTTTAGTTTCTTATCCATGCAATTAGATTAGATTATATGTAAGGGATTAAGAGTTGAAATTGTTGAAGTATTATAAGTTACTAATTTATCACATGCCCCACACCCCCCCCAACCACCCCCCCCCTCTCTCAATAACTTAGCATAGCCTTGAATATTTCTAATACATCAGAACTACCACTATCACTCTTCACACATTTAACTTTCTTCTTGCTGAGAACTAGTTGTGACTTGAAAGAAGATTCAATAGTGGCATGTTTGTAGTTATCAAAGTTAGACATATCAAAAGAAATAATTCTACCAACTAAACCTTCTAAGGTCAAAGTATTACTTGGTGTACATCTTAGTTCTTGGATTGCATAGACTCTAATGACATAGATAGGGAGTAAATTCCTCAATACCTTACCTATTACTATTTCATCTTTGATTTCTCCATTTGCAACAAAAATAACATTAATAATCTCGTTAACTCTTGTGTAGTATTGAATTATATTTCTCATTTTCCATAATTCTCATGTCATCAAATTTACCTCTCAGGCTTTCTAATTTGGCTCTTAGGACATTGTCATCACCTCCATATATGATTTTTAGCTTTTCCACATCTTCTTTGTATTATCACATTCTTTTAGCTCATCAAACTTGGCATAGCTTAGGGCTGAGACAATCTCCAACATTGCTTGGTTGTGTTCTAGCTTTTGTTTTAGTTGTTCAATAGTGAGAGGAGTACTTGTTATCTTTACATATCCATTTCCAAAAAATTGACAACAACATCACTAATACTAGATATGGGTAACCTCATCAAGGTCTATCATGCAAGAAATTTCTCATTACTTAGCTTGGGTACATCTCCCTTATGAGTCATGACCTTTAGCTATAAGTACCTTAAAACCTCTTTCTATAAGTATTGAGATTTGATACCACTTGTTAGAAATGTTTAGAATAACTAAGGAGAGTGTGGGGGGGGGGGTTTGAATTAGTTACTCGAGTAATTTAAGTCAAATGTAAAACATATAAAGCTTTTGTCACATATTTGACACTAGGATTTTTATGTGGAAACCCAATTTGGGAAAAACCACTAGCAACATGTCACTCTTTTTTACTCTTTTGAAGTGAGCTCTATTAGGGGCCAACCATGTTAAAGGTTATAAAACAAAATATTAAATGTGACCTTATTAAAGGTTTTAATCGCCCTATTAGGAGTGGCCTTGTCAGAGGAATTTGATCACTCCATTTAGAATGTCACCTAGTTAAAAGATTTCCATAGACTTTTAAGTCTTCCAAATGACTATTAGGTCAACCTCTATTAAAAGGATTTCAATACAAAATATTTACAATGACTAGAAAGAAAACATTAGCTTTTGATCTATGTGATTACAACTCACTTTTGTAGGTTCATATCTTAGTTTAGTCTTTATGCTAATTTGTTAATAAGCCTTCCATTGTCATCTCTAATCATGATTTTCTTAGAAAACCTTCAAACAATCTATCTACTCTTCTAAAAAACACTTAAGCCTTTTGTTCAAATTCACTTATCAACATTGGCATCATCTCTACAAGCTTTTTCCTTTAGCTTAACATTCACTCACACTTGTGTTTTTCTAATAAACCTTTCTATGTATGCTTGTTTTCACATATGCTTGCACTTTGTACACAAATACACACACAACATCAATTGTTTGACTTTGTATCTCTTTAAATATGAAATTCATGTTTTACAATTTTCTACATTCAATGTAGATCTTAGGGTTTATGATCAGGTTCAATTTGATTCATTGTATATGTTCATCTTCTTGATATTCTTCTACAAACTTCTCTAGAATCTATCTATTAGGTCTTTACCTAATCCTTGCCTTGAATTTAGTGATCTAGCTAATCAATCTTAAATTTGATGTGGTTTACATCTCCCAATAAATTAGCTATGTTATCTTGATCTCATGATTTCCTTGAATTCATTCTCATACTATCACTCGACAATCTCTAAATTTTGGTTCTCAATCATCACTGAACATAATCAACCCTTGTAAATATTTTTTGAGTGGTATCAATTGTCTCACTCAGTCGATGCTAATGCTTGGTCAACACTAGATTTTATTAGCACTGGCTATAGATGAGTTGACACTATCATTAGTTGGAATTCCTTAGCATTTTACTCTATTGCTTGACTCGGCTTAGCTTTCTTGACATAAATAATCACTTTTCTTTATCAAAATCCATCTAATAGAATGTCAATTGTAACTTCCTTTTCATAACTCAACCTTTCCTCTAGGTGCTATTGTTAAGAGCAACTTCTCAAATCATCTTCATCAATCAAATATATATGACATTTAGATTAGCTAGAAATATGTGTTATCAATAGATTTTACATCAATAATAAAACAACAATTATTCAAATTTTAAGTTTTGAATAGGTCCATCTACCTTCTACAACTTCTAATAGGGTTGGTAGGTAAAAGTAGAAAGTTGTGTCACCTTTTAGGCTGACTAATTAGAATGACTCAATTTGAGTATTTCTATCTAAAAATCAATTTTATTCAAAGATATGATCTAGATAAATTCATTCTAGCTAAGTTGTGTATGATATCACACTTTTCCAAATGGAAATGTCTATTTAATTAATATTTTATACTAGTTTGTATCGAATTACTAAAGAAATATGATTATTTCAGAAAACTAACATTTCAATAACTCTTACAATTTTTTATCATATATTTTTAATAACTTATAAACACCATTTTATAGAACGCAAAGTCAAGAATATTATCATATAGAGTTTATATTGTTTTGATTAGATATAGTATATTATAATTAAAAAATTCTACAAGCACATATTTTAACACTAAAAAAGATGTCAATTTTGATAAAGAAAAAAAATAGTAAATCATATCATAAAAATTTAAAACTTATATGACGTTCTAGAGGAGATAGTCCTTTTTTAGAATGTATATTTTTTATTCTAGTTAGAATAGATTTGTTTTGAAAAATGTGGTGGGAGATAAAAACTATCAATTTTAGGTGAGTTGAACTTTGAATGATTATAAAAGTGAAAATATAAGTCTAAAGACAATTTTTATTTTTGAATGTTCTAGATATATATGCTATATATAACATAGTCTAAAACCAAAGGGAAATAAGTTTATTTCCATATAGTTTTATGGTGGGAACTAGACCCCTAATTTTTGACATTTTTCAGCAACTAAAAAATTGTCTATAAAAATTATAAAAATATATCAATTCTTAATCCAAATAATTATTAAAAATTATAATCCTAAACTTGATCAATTTTTACACATTTCATTAGTTTACTTCATTTTGAAATTATAAATAATAATACTAGTTTTATATTGTTGATAGTGAATAGTTGTACTTTTGTTAGCCTTTTCCTTCACAAAAGGGTGACACCTCCTAATAGTGTTGGAATCTCCCATTAGGGATTCAAAGTCTCCTAACATGGACTAATATTTATTTAATGTATTTCATTGGTTCCAAAAAAGTCCATCCTCTTACAAGGAACATTTATATTAGTACATTATTTTGTGGGTACCATCCCCACTCAGCTTTTCCCTTTGATCAAGGGTTTACCACTACTACATTTGACCTCATTTTTCTACCAAAATTTTTGACCATCAACTAAATTTTTTTAGGTTGGTCGGAATGTAGAAGCCAAATTTTTTTTTTTTTTAATAGGTAAGCCCCGTGTTGGTCGAAATATGTAGGTCGAAATGTAATGCCCCACCTAGAGATCCTTGGAAACAAGGATGAAATACAAGCAATTTTTTTATTTTTTATTTTTTAACAAGTGTAAGTGCACATGACAACAACATAAACGGACCATATAGATCACAATGAAAGACTTAATGACCATCCTGGCGCCCAATGGATTTTCAAACATCACCACTAACCAAAACACAAACAAGAAAACATAAGAGATCGACCACGCTAAAAGATCAAAATAGACTCTTGAAAATTGGCTAAGTCTAAATTCCGAAGCCTTGAAATATCCTAGAATCTTTATCTTAGCTTGTAGAGGTTTGGAACCTATCTCAAATGAATCATCACATATATTAAAATATATCTTAAGTATAAGGAATTAAATATTTTAAACCCCTTAGAACATCTATTAAGAACTAGGAAGGTAAGAAAACCAAAAGGGTATCTAAAACCAACTTCCAAACTCTTTTTCGACAAGCCTAACTAGCCCCTATTTTTCACATGAAGATAGAGCACTAGTTTTTCTTCTTGCGCAAAGTTTTTTTCCAGCTCATGTGAAGTCTTTTACTGGCTCACATGAAGACTTTCATCCTCATGTGAAAGAGATGCATTCTCCCGCGAAGATTTGCATCAGCATGCACCCAAAAATCATAAAAACAAGCCTAGGAAATTATGAAACAAAGTTCCTCCACATCAGGGAGTACCAAATCCACTTTTTGAGGCATGGAAACTCGAAACCAAGCTAAAAGATGGAAAACTAGAAGAAAAATCTAACCATCTAAATCAATAGCAAGGGAAGAATAAAAGGAAACATTGCAATAAATTAAAGTAACATCGCAATGAACATGAAAATAACCATTTACATTTAAGCATAAATATCAAAGAAACAAACCAAATAACCAAACTAGGTATGTGGTTCCTCCCAATCGTCAATAACATCATAAGACCATCGTGAGCCCTAGCCATCCCCCCTATGCATAACATCCCAAGCCACCGATCAGATCATCGATGCTATCATAATAGGGATGCCACTTACTAAACATGCTACACAATAGGCATAAGACAATCTAACATGCTAGTAAATAGCATTAAATATCACATGCTAATCAATATAACAAGGAATGCATCAAAACTAAGATAATCTAAATATGATAAGCAACATCCCAATGAAAGCGTAAGTCACAAGAAACCATACTTCGTAGACTGAAGTACCAAGTGACACATCCAACCACACTCGCACTAGGATACAAGACCATCTTTGTACATCGGTTCCTAGCAGTGGTGAAGGTAGCTATGCCTCCCAACCACGTGGCACCCGTAGGTCCACACCCACCATACTGATGGAGATAATGATCCAACTACAACTACATGCAAAAAAAACATCCATGGCTAACACACACGCCAAATAGTATGATGACTGAACCCAAGACATAGACAATGCAAAACTACAGGTCCTGGTCAGACATCTCAATGGCTACTATGTAGGGACTAACATCATGGAGAGTTGCTTGGCATCAAAAGCCCAAGCTACTTATGTAGATTCAACATCCCTCAATGGAAAGGCTTTGGCACCCGAAACATTTTATTATCTTAAGATTATTACAACCCAATATTTTATTTAATTATCACTGAATTAAAGCTTCCTTTGCGAACCCTCGGGGCACAATGATCACCAAGCTGTGAGGTAGAAGCCCCCTTCATATGCTACCCTACCCTACCCATACTCATCCAATGATGAGTGCCCATAGGCATGAAAATTCCCAACCCATCCCAAATGATCACAACTTTTGGCAAGTTCATGGAAGAGCAGGCCCCACAGGTCACCCAATAGATGTACTTGTGTGTGGCGCACCACCATCACAAAGATCAACACAAGGATTGGATGAGAAACACAAATAGAAAGTCAATCAACCGAAAATAGAATTGAGATGATGGATGTTACACACATCCCAATTCAACAAAAGATGCAAAAGTGGTATGACGGATATCTAAATAGATCATCCAAGTCCACGACCCACATTGTGCCAAGAAAACTCAAGAAAACAGGGCGGCATGCAAAATGAGGTAAAAAATCAAATTTTGGAAAAATTCCAAAATTAAAACCCATTTGGCCTTTTGGTTCAAAAACCCCAAAAATCCAAAAATAAAAAGAATCGACCACTGTATGCAAAAATAACCAGCATAATGGCCGAAAAACCTAAACCCCCATTCCAAAAACAAGGAAAACATTCATACCTGACCAACCGGGTAGAACTAGCAAATAGAAACGGAGGGGAACACTAGTTCTCAACCTTCTAACATATTGCTACAAGAAACGGAAGTAGAAACAAAGGAAAAACATTAAAATGGGAAGGCCCTACCTGATAGCAAAAGGGGCCGAAACTGAAACCTATAGAATAAAATAAATAATTCACCGAAACTAACGGCAAAGAAAGAACTCCTTGAGTTGAATCTAATGAGACCAACCTCGCAGAGATCCCATGCTCATAGCTCCCACAATGAACAAAAAAATAATCCTTCATAAGAGGATTTCCAAATTTTCTCCCCAAATACAATTTCCAAAATGTGAGAAGTGAATAATGAATTCACTTTTTCAATACTTATTCATTTTTTGAGTGAATTGTCGATTCTGGGAAGTAGCTAACTAGAGTAGTTAAACTCTGAATTGACCCAAATGAAAATAGGTTATTATCCGTAATGGAATTTCACCTAAGGTAAAGCTACCAAAAATTAATTTCAAAAATATTTAAAACCTAAAAACCCAAAACACATAAAAACACTTAACACTTTCGTGACAAATGCAAACTTCTAAATGCACAGATATGCTCACTGGTCTAATCACATAATGCAGATGAGTTCGGATTTATTAATCACCGAAAGGTTTTAATTATAACAACTAAAATAAGGATATGTCAACCATACAAGGATGACATTGGTAAAATATGAATAGCTGAATCACTAACTCCATGTACGACTGCCAGGGATATAATTCCTGCACACTAAAACACACGATCAAGTGCAATTGCATATAATATAATAGCCGAAGAAATTTAAACATTAATTAACTAATGAATCCATTTACATCACTCATATTCACAAAAAGCATAAAGAACATAAATGGAGTAAATACCCATAGCATAGAATCCATCTCATAACGTAATCAACAAATATGTCCACTACATCGTATAACCATATATCATCATAGATCTACTGTCATCTCAAAATAGCATCAACATGCAAATATGATAAATTGAACAACATAGTAGTATAGCATGTATGGTACTGAATCCAAGATCACATCTGACCCTCAGGTCATCTCAAAAAATATATAAAAGAGTATCAAGTATCTCTCGAATCAAAATAGACAAGGTATAGACTGAAAACATGAGAGGCACTACACGAAATGTGTTGGTCAAAATTTTGACCAACATGGGGCTTAGATGTTAAAAAAAAAAAAATTCCTATTTGTTGTTTTTCACGCGCATGGGATCATTTGGGTTTTGCTAGAGTTGGAAAGTTGATGCGCCATCACCAGAAAAAAAATTGATGCCCTGGTTCTACCCTAGCTTGCTCATGGTTGGAGTTGGAGTTAGAGTAGGATTTTTTAAAATTCTATGGAGTTGAGTCTAATTCATCTTCGTATAAAACTGATGTGTCAATTACTAAGCTTTCCAGGGGCTTGGGGGAAAGTTGTGCAGTCATGGCCGTTGGATCGAGTCCATAGTAATTTATGACTTTCCAAAAGGGGTTGTGCCCCTTCTCATCGACCTACTAGAAAAGCATACAAAATCTATTAGAGCTTTGAAGAAAAGATCAAACTTCATGAAAGCAGTGTTGAATATTAAAAGTGAAAACTAGGTCCTAATTTTATCATGTAGGGAGTTTGCAAATTTTAGGAAGAAGGCATCAGCTATTTTGGGTTTTGCTTGCAATTTCAGAAAAATAGTGTGGGATCTCCTAGTTTCAGAATATTGTATTGAATGTTGCTTATGAAATAGTTCACAAGTTTCTATCTAGATAATCATAAGATTTGTCTAGATTTTGTAGTAAACATTTAATGATCCTTCCATTTATATTTGGGATGCTGCTTGGTGCAAAAAAGGTTCAGACCATGGAGGGTCACCGTGTCAGAGTAGGGGCATTATTTTGGAGTTCCAACATATTATCTTTAGGAAGCAAGGATCAAAACATCCTTCAACGTGATATTCATGCTCATGGTAGCCCAAATCTAGAACATCTGATATAATGGCTCATTATTTGCTGGGCCATGGTTTTTAAAGCAGTTTAATATTCAATAATGATATTATCATTTAGAGAAAATGTTGGATGCTGTAGTCTGTTTAAAGTGTAAGCATTTGTACTGAGCTTGTGATAGACCAGCTTGGTGTATGGGGTAGGCTTTGTTCTCTCCTACTGTGATTTTAGGTTCAATGTTGTCTCTACTCTTACCAAATTTGCCCCTTTTAAGTTGACAAGATTTTTACCATATGTAAGGTATTCAATTTTTTTGACACAGGTTGTTTGAGTTATGGGCTACCTTAAGGGGGCTAGCCTATTTGAACTTGGGTAGCTCTCATATAAATGCATCCTTTTATCAGTACATCACCAACAATTTGGTCACAGGCTATTAATGCAAATCAGTTATGAT
The DNA here is from genome assembly GCA_028749045.1 of Cupressus sempervirens. Classification (NCBI taxonomy): domain Eukaryota; kingdom Viridiplantae; phylum Streptophyta; class Pinopsida; order Cupressales; family Cupressaceae; genus Cupressus; species Cupressus sempervirens. The sequence goes on from CM053784.1 coordinate 324,035,865, forward strand.
AATTAAGTGCTCTCACCTATTGTGGCATTGTATATTTGGTATAGTTCAATAGTAAAGTTTTCCATTGTAGTCTAGTTTTCTTTAAAATTTTATTTATATTCCATATAGTGTGGAACTTTAGTGCAAAGTTAGAATGCATAGAGAACATTCAGTTCAAGAGTTTCAAATAAGAACTTAACATTGCTTAGATAAATAGTTAAGAGATAATATTTAGGCCATGCAATGAACTTTGCATATGTCACATTGTAATTGTGACTTGAAAAATGGTGAATAGCCATTTTGATTAAAATCCTATATTTGGGCATTGTAATTGACTATTGGAGAAATTTGTGAGATTGGAATGTTGAAACTGGTCATTTACAAACATAATAGGAAAAAATGAGATTGTATCCACTTATTCACCAAAGTGTCTAAGATTCATACATCATGGATTACTTGTTTGTATCTTTGGGATATAGTTGAAGTATATTGCAAATATTAGCATAAGAGATGTAAAAAAAATTTTCATCACAATGCTCATCTGAAGGTCTTTTCGATCATGGCAGATGATAGTTCAAAGCCTATGTTAGTGATTAAAGATGAAAAGAATTTCTAGGCTATTGACACAAATGAAGGAGAAGTTTGGCCAGTGGTCAACAGTGAAAAGTGAGAAAAAAGAGAAACTCCATCGTCTTAGGTGAAGAACTTGGTAGCTGATGGTGGAAATTGGATCAGAGCAACCAAATTAGAGTTTTAGAAAGAAAAAGGTTGGCACATTCCCAATTTCCTATAATGCTTGCTTGTTGTTTTAGGAATGTAATAAATTAATAACATTAATTTGATTTATTGTTTGAATTTGTTACAATTTTCTCTTTTATGTCTATGATTATGAGAAAAGTGTGGGAGAAAAATATGATAAAAATAAAAAGTATTAAAATAAAAAAATGCCAAAGTATTCTTAAGAAATCAGATAAAAATTGTGATTTCTTTGACATGCCATATATAGTGCATAGAAAGAAAAACATAGGACATAAATATAGAATTTATCAACAAAACAAAACTTGAAAATAGAATTAACCTTTTTGAGATTCCTTGACTAGAATGTGAAGTTGATGGCATTGTATCATTATTCTTTTTCCTCATTCAATATGGTCAAATCGTCTTCATCAACATGATAGCATCCAATTAAAAGCTTTCACTACTTATGAACAAAATGAAAAATGTGATAAAAAATAGTATTAAGGGTGATAAAAAAGCTTGAACAATAATATATTATAATTAAGGGTTCATAACATTTGAATTTAGATTCACAAATATGAATTCTAAGTCTATGGGTTTTTGTATAGCTTTTGGTATGTAATCAATAGTTAACACAATCTGTGGTAAGGTTTAGTGAGCATACAACTACTGTTAAGGCCATTGCTTGGTACCCTCATCAACACAGACTCCTTGCTTCAGGAGGTGGGATAGCTGATAGATGCATTCACTTTTGGAACACAGCAACAAATTCTCACTTGAATAGTATTGACACTGGCAGCCAGGTATGATCTAATCTTGGTTTACGAGTTGGATAAATCAGAAAATGTAGAAAATTATAGGATCTTTAAGTTGCTTTTGTGTGTAATTGTATGTCATGCAAACATGCATCTATATTGAATATAAAATGTAAACTATTCTTGTTTTGGCAGGTTTGCAATCTTGTTTGGTCTAAAAATGTCAATGAACTTGCTAGCATGCACGACTATTCTCAGAAACAAATCATAGTGTGGAGATATCCAACCATGTCAAAGGTTAGAAGATTTCATTGATTTTTTAATAATTTATTGACTCCTCAAAATTTGGGATTTCATTTTTTTTTTTCTGAAACTTTTTTTTTTGGAACACTAGCTCTCTTACATTTGAATTTTGTAGTGTATTTTAAAATATGTGGAGTCTATCTATGACATATGGCTATTTGATATTTTGAATAAATCTAGTTTTTATGCTACTTATTGTGTTATAATTTGCAGCTATACAATATTTTAAGAGTCTAGTGTTTTTGAAAATAAATGGTTGCATTCATTTGTTTTACTTACAACTTCTTTTGTTTTTACGTAATGCAATGAAATTTTCCATTGTAATTCTCATGCATTTTTGTTTGGGCTCAGCTTGCGACTTTAACTGGCCATACATAAGAGATGAAATAAATAGATAAATATTTTGTCTCGAAGAATAAATTAAAAAGGATGCTTGAATTAAGAAAAAATAGTGTCTACTATTCCTCTCTGAATAACTAGATATTGCTTGCATGTTGACCCCTATCTACATGTCATTGTCATTTACTAAAGAATCTTGCACGCTTAGTCTCATTCATGTTGACTAGTTGGAGGTTAAAACTTAACATCTAGAATTTGCAATTAATCCTTGTTAAATTGCACCATATTTGAAGGAGTTATCAGTGGGAGGTGTCACAAATTGGCTACTAAACTGGAATCGCTAATCACATTGGAAGAATGGCATCACAAGAAGAGAGAACCATTTGTGAATCACATATTGACCTCATGATAAAAATATTCTAATTGAGTGCACAACATGTGGAAGTAGAAGAGTTAAGAGTAGATCAATGTTAGCTTTCTTCTTGTTTCTTGCAAGTTGTATGTGGAAGAAGACTGGAAGATTTTTTATTGAGAAGTTGGGAGCTCAAGAGTATTGGTGATTAAGTTAGCCTTGTGTAGGGCTTACTCAATCTCATTTAGCATACCCTCAACTAGGGCATCCTCACTCTGATACCGAATGTTGAAAGATTAAATGTAGGGAGTTTTGAATGGAAAACACTTCAATGAATTTATCTTTGGCATATTGGTGGTTGTTACCTTATAAGCTTTTAGAAATAATCAATGCTATGCTATTGTATTATCAACATAAGCAATACATGCCTATGTATATAGAGTATGTCTAAAATTATACTATTTATAACTTGTCATTCTATAAAGTCAAGAGAAATATACCTTCACTATTTCTATCAAGAGCCATCCACAGACTTTAAAGATTACATACATAATTCCCATTCACCAATAAATACAAGAGCATCCAATGAAAAAAAACCTTCTTAGGCTTTGTGGCTTGGTGCCATTAAAAGACAAGAATGAACTACCAATTGAACTCCTGCCATTTTATAGACCAATTTATATTCAATGCTTTCAAGATAGATGAGTCCTCTTTAATCATGCTATAAATCTTTCTAGTATTGGTGTCTATAAAAGCAGATCCATCTTTCCATTTGATCTCTTTATAAATTTATGTAGTGCAAACTAGCTTACGTAGAAAGAAAGATCCTACCACTTTCTTAAGGATGGAATATGTTTTCTTATGGGTGACAAGGATATCAAATTTAGCCTTATGATCTTCCTAGGTCCCCAACCTACTATTAATAAGAATATTTTCAATGGTCTTAATGCCTTATCACACCAAATCAGATTCCTCTCAAAATGGAGCCCATAGAAGATCAAGGAGCAATGATGCTTCAAGTAATTGTACTCAATCCTCCTCATCAGTAGATATATTAGCTTTTAGTATTTGAAAGTCAATTATCCTTTATCTTATTGATACACTGTTTGAACTTCCCAGTGTTTAAGAGCGATGAAATTTTATGAGTTCTTTTAGATTTTATATAAGATATATTAGCAAACTAGGTATTGGTTGAATACAAGAATAAGTTTCTTCTTTCCCCCTTCTTCAAAACTCATGGCTTTGCTTCTTCCAATTTCCATTTTCATTTCTTGGCAGATTACATTGAAGAAATTGTTATGGTATGATTAAATCTTGGGCCATGGTTTGAGTTTTTCCTCATCCTTGATTTGGTGGAGCTGTTAACTCCAATATGACAAGTCTTCTCTTTCACATTTTAAAGTTTTAAAGAGAGATGCCTCTGTGGAAATGGAATTCAAATATTTTCTAACTTGTGGGATCCTACCACTTTTAACTAGAAATCAAGGCAACTTATGTCCCAATTTGGTCTTTCCCCAGCAAATAAGATTTCTCTCTAGACAATCCAACATATTATTCCTCCTAACCTTTCTACAATACTTTCCACGCTATTTCATGATAACTTCCTAAAGGGTTAGAAGTGGCTTAATAAACAAAGCTTCAGAGTATTCCTTGTAAAAACTATTATATAATCCTTTCATCAGTTCCCTCCTCTTCTTGGATCTTAACCTCAAGTCATTGCAAGTTCAAACCTTCAATCAAACCAAATGTAACAAGTTAAGCTCTCTACTTTGAAGGTCTATAGCTAATGCTCAAGCCTATCAAATTGTCTAAGAAATCCTGCATACCAAAGTCCCTATTGGTGATTGATTGTCCATTATTTTTCCACTCTTAACTGCTCCTTCTTCTCCAAAAAGAAGACTACTAAATGTTTCCTTTTGGTTCTACCCTCATGCCCAACATCTTTGGATATTTCTATTCCCCACCCTCTCTACTCTTTGTCCTCATGCTTGGTCTTGGATAGCTGCTCTTCTTAAGCTTTACTCACATGGTGTCATCATTTCTCAAAGCTTTATACATGTTATCATTAAGCTCATTTAGAATTTTTATTGCATTGTTGCCTTTCCTCATCTATTTTATCGCCTACAAATGGAAGTTCTAATTATCTGTACTACATTCTTTGCATGTATCCTTAATCGACACTCTACTCTTTAGTCTAAGTCAAAGCTAAGAATTACCTTGGTTGACCTGCATGATCAAAGTAGTACATTTAAAGCCCATACTAAGGGTTAATAAATTTTAGACTAGCAACAGTGTCAACATAACAAGAAGATATGGATTTTTACTTTTCACTATTCTTTAATAATGAATTTCCAAGATGTGCCACTACTACATTTGACCTCAATTTTCAACCATCGATTAAAAAGTTAAATGTTGGTCGGATTATAGAAGGAAAATTTTTATTTTTCTTAAATCTAAGCCCATGTTGGTTGAAATTTTGACCAACACAAGTTTAACTTCAAAATCAAAAATCATTTTCAATTTCATTAATGTTCATGAAGTGCACGGGAAGGAGCTAGACCTGGAGCATGGTGTAGGGGTTTCCTTGAGTTTTCCTAAAATATTTAGAATCTCTACACTTGAATTCCTTCATAGCATACCGTGATGCAGTTACTCCACATGCCAGATGCTCAGGATGTTGTGGGTGTTCATAGGGAGCTCATGTTGTGTCTTGGTCTACCTATAGGTTAGATGAGAGCGGTTTGCAGGGATTGGGGCAAAATCTTGTCACATTCTTGTGCTACAGGATCAGTGACTCTATGCTAAACTATAATTCCTTTTGATGGGCCCTTTGACTATATTCATGGCATTCAAGGCATCGCATTTGTTATGCAAGATATGGGTGATGAATGCACTGGTAAGCTAAAGATTTTATTTTTACCATTAATGGGTATCCCCTCAAGGTCATGTCATGTGTGTAGCTTAGTCTTGTGATTTCTTTAGTTCTTCCCTTGTTTTTTGGCTTTCTGAAATGTTTGGTGACTATATTCTAATTTTCTGCTACTTGTAATGCTTGATGATTATTTATCAATTTTTCCTTTTCTTGTTTGTATAAATCCAACGTCTTATGACTTTCAATGATCAAACTCTTCACACTCTCTTCCTTAGGTGTGACATTCTCCAAGATCTTCAATATCCTTTGTTGCAATTTTTGGCTACATGAGTGTGTGTGCATGTGTGAAACTCTTGATGCAATATTTGAATCACAATACATATTTTGAGAACTCCTCTCTTGTCCATCCAAGTACCTATGCATCTGCTTGATGTTTTGCAAATTTTCTCTTGCTTGAGAAGCTATCGTCTTAGCATAATTAGCTCTCTTTTCATCATTCATGTAGTCATGGAGTCATTTCCTCATCTTCAAGACTATCCATTAGTTTTTGTGGTTCTTTTCTTGCCATAGATTCCTCAAAGAGTTCTCTCATATGCTTGTCTCTATCATCTTTTGAAAATTCTATTTTTTTGTCTACTTATCTTCTTTCATTCTCTCTTTTGTGACCCATAATTGTCTTTTCCTACCTTGTACTATCTAAATTCCTTTTTATTTGCCTCAAGGTGATCTGAGCTATCATATAACATCTATTTTGACTTACTTTCATCAGAGGGAATGCACCTCTCACCAACAATAATTGACTGATAGGAGGTTACTGTGTCCTCAAAGTGTACAAGATAATCTTGACCTAATTTATCTTTAATAGATTTAAATATCTTCAATTCCATTCTCAATCCATGATCCCTAAGAGGGAGTAAGAGTAATTTTAGGTTGTAAAGGAATTTGAATTTCACATGCTTTTTCCTTCATAGGACCATTTTGTAGTACAGAAAACTTGCTTTTTTGTTGAAATGAAAGAAGTTGCCACCTACAACAGATGTGAAAACCTTTATCCTTTAAAGCTTGTTCCTCGTGTTTTTACTTTGCAATAGTAACTATCTCATAATCTTCATGATTCCAAGTAGCCAATTCTTTTCTGATAGAAGAGGCACTTGAAGAAATGATTGCTTCCATTTCTTTAGAAGTGTCAAAACCAATGCCTCCCCTTGTATCTTGTATGTTATTACCCTTATTTTTTGCATGTACAACTAAGCGTGTTCCTTCCATTCATTTTATAGATTAATTTTTTTTCTTCCATATTCAAATGAGGTTTTAGTTTTTTAACACATTCTTTGAACACTTTGTGGAATAATGTATATGCAACATTGCCCAAAAATACATTTCCACCCTAAATGCACAAGTATTGGAAAGAGAAACAATTTAAGGGATGGGGGAACAATTGAAAATTTTTGCAAATCATCCCCGATCATGTGGAAAAATCAAAAACTATCCTAGAAATTGATAAATAGTCAACATCATTCCTAGAAACTATTATCCATCCCTTGGAGGGCTAGGGATGGCTAATTCATCCCCCAACCATCTCAAGGATGGATGACAGTTTCCAATAGCTAAAGGCTCTTTGAGATTATGGGTGCCCGCAACCCTCCTTGCTCTTTGAAACTATCTACAATAAATTTCATATTTCATTGTGTCATTGCCATAGGGGACTAGAGGTACTCGGATTCTCATTACCTTTCTTAAACAAGAGGTAACCAACAATTTTATCTCCTCATCATGATGCCTCAAAATTTTTTGTTGTGTCAAGGTGGTTACTATAGGAGTTAGGTCTATATCTAACACTTCAAAGGATAATGATGTACCCTCAATGTGTATCAGGCATTCTTCTACCTATTTAAGTGGGTTCAACGTATCACCTCTTGATTGTAATTGAGTGCTAAGCTTTTTGCTTGCTTGATATAGTGATCTTGCCAATGGCTTGATGTCTTTTGATGCCATAATCAAGTTTTTTGACATTACCCAAAGCTAGCAAGTTCACTAGCTCTAGTACCATTGTAATGTCTCTTCTAATATTTCTTTTATCTTCTTAATCTAAGAATTATACTTATGAACTTGGGGGCTTTGATGGAAGGGTCTAATGGATTGATTGCTATGCAATGCTATGATCTTAGAGAACTTAATTCATGATTTAATTGGGAATGCAAATATACAATCTTCTTCTTCAATATAATATTAAATATGTAGTGGATCTAAGTTCTTGTGATCTACAAAGTATAATTTTCAGATCTTTATCAAGTAAGATCATTGTTCCTATTCCATCTTTATGATCACGTGATTGACTTGGTTTTGAATCTGATATGATTCAGAATATCTGTTGTTTTCCTGATATAGTCTTTGAATCACACAACCTTGATGCAATTCCAATTATCTCCTCCTTTATGCATGCACCTTTAACCTTCCAATGGAACAGGCTATAACCTTGTGTGCATTAGGTAAATAAGCACTACAGATATAGAGAAGTACATAACAAAAAAAATATTTGAAACCTTTGAAAGATCTTGTGATGACTAGCATAATGTGAGAGGTTGTGTCTCACTTCTAGAATCTTTGCAGTAAGTGATTAATTGATGCTCCTTCATTACAACTTAATTCATCATTGGCTAGTTAACTAGTGTGGATCAGGATTCTCCTTCTCTAACATTGCTCAGGTAGAGGAGACTCTCTTATTCAGGGTTTAATCCATAGTATTTCCTTTTCAGATATCATATAGAAGGTTGTGCAGCTAGTAGTATCCTATTTGACAGTGGTTGTGAGTTGATCCCTACGCTAACTGGTTTATTCCCTTCCTTGATAATAATCTAATTTTTGCTGACTAACTAAATTGAAAATGTCCTAGCCTACCACTACAAACATAAATGCTACCTGCCAATTTGTTAACTTCAATCAGTTAAGGTTGCTTCTTTTTAGTGGAGTGTTGTAGCTTGCCTTAACAATTTAATTTATAAGTTGATGTCTTAATAATTCCCCCCCTTTAATAAAATGCAATGGCTTATGTTTGAGGCAGCATGTTGTTTTAAGATCAAGTTAGCCTTTGCACAATGATTATCACCCAACTGTTGTCTCATTCTATGACTTGGTGGCCTTGGGCTTTTCTCCTTTTTGCTAAGGTTTTAAGGTTAATTACATGAGGTCCAATCTCTTTGCATCCCATGTGGTACTGGATAGAATTTTACACTAGTAAGTTATGCAATCTTATCATTACCATATTTCTTCCCTCATAGCATAGGATTCATTGATTTTCTTGATCAAGTGGTTTACGAGGTTCCCACAATACAAACATAGAGAATTTTACAGCACAGGAGAGAGCTATGCAGGTTCTCTTTTACTTAACCCATCATTCAATTGCCCATTGCACACAAATTTATAGTGTTTACATATGTTGGTTGATAAAATTTTTCATTTAGATTTATCTTAGCCCATCATTCAATTTAGATTACTTGGTCTTTTACATACAAGAATATATTTTATTGTATTGATTTTTTGAAATACATTTTTCAATTAGATCATCCATAGTGATTCATTGTTGAAATCATTCTTCCTTTTCATAATGAATCATTGAATATGATCCAAACCATATTGAAAAAATAATTCTACATGAACACTAAAAACTACATACCAATTGATAAATACAATTTCAATTCCAATTGATGTAGGACATTAAATCCCATAGCTTGCAAAGAAAATCTATGAGTACAACAAGAGACTCATTAAGCCCTTCATAAACCTCAAAGGATTCATGGTAAACACTCTTTGCTGCTTCCTTATTCTCATTACTTAGTTGAATAAGAGATTCTAAAGATCATGTGAAACAAAAATATGAATATAACATGATTGCAGGTTGGCAATGCGGTTACAGATGACTATTATGACAACTTGGGCACTATAAATTATTGGTGGAGTCATGCCATGACATCTGATCAAACTTATCAATCCATTATCAAAAGTTACAATTTTAGACTGGAAGACATTGGTGCTATTTGTAACTCTTTCATCAACTATCCAATGAATCAGGAGTTTGGAAACATTGGTCAATACAGTATTTATACTCCTCCTTGTGGCAAGTCTACTGGATATGGAAAAAGGTCATCTTTAAGATTTAATAAAAGGGTATACAATTATTATATTTACATTTGTAGTCTCATCTTTTATGAAACTTCATTTATAAATTTTTAGTTGTTTTTTATGAATCTGAATTGTTTCTAAAGTTATTTAAAAACAATCAAACATGATTGTATGATTGGTTTTAAATCTAGATATTTTAGATAACACTCAATTCATGATAATTTTATACATTTTAGAAGCACAAAGATGACATTTTTTTACAATTTCACTCAACAGTTGCTTATGAGAGGTTATGATCCTTGCATTGAAAGTTATGCTGAGAAATAGTACAATAGAACAGATGTGTAGAAAGCTCTTCATGCCAATATTACAAGGATTCCATATAATTGGACTATGTGTAGGTGGTCATTCAATTTCTACTTATTTTTATTTTCATAAACATTAATAAAAATTAATCAATATTTTTTGGATTATATAGATCTTATTAGTAACATTTCAAATAGAATTTTATGATCTATCAGATATAGATGGAAGAGAACATCATTAAGTTCAAATAATAATAATTGAGGAAAGGTATTAATGGTGGCTCTTGGTTCAATAAAGGTTCACTTAATGTCAAATACACTTCCTAGTCACTTAGATAATCTTTTATGTGTCAATATTTGATCATATATGTGCTAGTAGTTGATCTTTTTTTTGTGTGGTTTTATCTTTTTTATTCTTGATTGATCCATTTGTGCACCACTCTTGGAAACTTGAGAACTACTACTAGGATATTGGTGCACCATTATTGAGACATTTGTCCACAAGTACTTGATTTTGGGTGAAATGTTATTGGCTCTGTAGAGATCAATGTATAGCTTGACACTTTGAAATGACCTTTTCTTAACCTGTGTACCTAAAGACTCCTACAATGTGCATTGTTAATACCCAAAAGCTGAAGTCAATGTAAAGATAATACCCAAAAAATAGTCTAATTTGAATATTACTTAAGAGATATATGTGTGTGATGTTAGCTATAACTATTATTAATGTCTCTTTCCTATAAACATAAGAAATTGTAAATGAGTTTACTTAAAATTTCTAATTTACCAAAGGGTTTTAGTTTACTTGGTTGAACACATTTGATGAAGATGATTGTAAGAAGAGATAATGGCATCCACCAAGATTCAGTCCTCCAAAAAATAAAATTGTTTAACTTGTAGATAACTACCAATAGTTTCTTATCAATTAACCATTGCAATTATGTTGCTAATTCCTAATAACCTAAGCAGAAATGTCTCCATTAAAAAAAGATTTTAAAATTCCCCAATTTAAAAGTTAGAAAATATAGAATTGGTTAAACTTTTTTCATGATAATAGTTATATTCAATCTCGGACTTTCTTGAGAAAAGTGTGTAATAATTGGAGCTTTTCATTTTGCACTTGTAGTGACGTTCTCATATGTAACTGGAAGGATGCAGACTTCTCTATGCTACCAACCTATAAAGAGCTCATTGAAGCTTGTAGACTTAGGAATTGGATGTACAGGTTTGTTTATACTATTTTTTCTTATTGCTTTCCATTGTTATCTTATCTTAAATTTTTTATACTTTAATCCTATTGTTGTCTTAAATGGTTATAACTCACTTCCTCCTAATCTCTATAAAATTCGTCCTTGCAAATAGACTCCATTAGTGACAATTGTCATAACATTCCATTGTTTCTTATATTATAGAGTTTGAAAAAATATGGAAGATACAGGTTATAGTTTGTTTTTGCAAAATTAATGCTCTTCATATATCATTATAAAATAACAACTTTCCTTACTCTAGGAAAAGTAGTAGATAATGGGGCAGAGCTATTAAAATTAGTGAATGTCATCAAATATTACTTTCTTATGAATGCACTACATACTCTAGACCTGTGGCTCAAAAAATAGTGGCAGATAGCCAAATATCAGACAAACACATTAGCCTTATAAGGGTTTGATTACAAAGCAAACAAAATACATTTTTTTTGAAAATTTTAAAAGACATATTTCTTTTAACATAAAACTTCTAGAAAGTATGACTGCTCAACAAAACTTAGCTCACTTTGCATTATAGCAATTTGGTGATTGATACCATGCTAGTCAAAGCTATACATCTTGACTATGGGGAATTTTGTGCATGTTGTAATATGAATTTTCTTGCACCTCTAAAAGATCTCGAGGCTATTGAGGAAACCATAGTCTAGTTTCTTCAGCCTATTGACCACCAATATACAAATTATTTTCTTTATAATAGGATCCTCCAATATCATCAAAAAATGATACATTTCCTATAGTTGTAGTAAGACTTGCACTATATCCTAATGGTGTTGTGGTATAGTTACCATAACTTGCAAGAATGCCAATATGGGGAGAGTTCCCAATAGCCATACCTGGCTTATACTATGATGACATAGAGAATTTCACACTAGTAGCTACTAGTGGATATGACCTCCTAGTAGGAAGCTGTGTAAAACCACTATTACCTCCTAAATTGTACATTTTAAGGATAGAACATACACATATGGAATATATGGATGGTATAGGATATAGCTAGGAGGATAGTGTTGAATATGTATACTAGCAAGTTGATGAAAGAGAAGCATGGTCTGCTATGCCAATGGTATTGTTATTTGCACAAATCTAGTTGTTTGGGTTGCTAAAGCTGGGGACCTACATTGGAGAGTACCAAAGAGTTTCCACACTCTTGTGATGATGACTCGTTCTAACTAGATAAAATTGTAAGATTCCCATTGTACTTGGTAGCAGCAACAGATCCAAGAAATGTATAGAAACTAATATCTCCATCAGAACTAGGTCTCATTATTGGAGTATAAAAGCTTGTTGAAGGATCATATGTTGCCTAGGAAAAATTTGGCAATCATTCACATAACTAAGACTTAGAATGTTCACAAGAAGGGTATTGGCTTTGCAATATCACCAAACCAATACTATGATAGTTTGGATCAGTCTAAATAGGAGAATACTAAGGACCAAGTAGATCTACCACCTCTTTCTTCATTGGATTAGATTGTGAAGATGTGATTGGACTAGTGGGGACTGCAACATCAGTATTTGATGACTGATGGAATGTCATCCAATGTGGTGGATGACTATTGTGGATGATGGGAATAATCCTAATCTAGAGTAATAGAAGCAATGTGTGTGCTGGAGTAATTATTATTTCGAATGAATTTGAATATTTCATGCTATTGAGGTATAGAGCGAGTATTTAGAGTGAGTATTTTTTCTACAGATATCCATTCCTAAATTGTCATGCACTACTACATTTGACCTTATTTTTAGACCAAAAATTTTGACCATCAATTAAAAAGGTTTACGTTGGTCAGATTGTGCCTAGAATAGTAGTTGCCATGTTAGGAAAGTTTGTGAAAATGGGGACTGTGGCAACAAATCTCTAGCTGGACCTCACCATTCTCACCAACGAACTCCACAAAAGCCATCATTTTCACCATGCACTTTTGCATTCTCTAAAATATCTCAGGTAACGTAATTAACCCAACTGGTCTTCACCATATTTATGTCTTTGTGCACTTGAATCACTATTTAACACTTTTGACAACTGGCATTTGCTAATCTTCATTAAGATAATTGTATTGGGATTCTTGAATCCTAATAGAAGTAGTATCAAGTGGTTTACATTGACAAACTAGATTCTTAATTTCATACTCAAGAAATTTATATAGCCTATGACATTATGGTTATTTATATCTCTCTTTAAATAATAAGGGAGAATATGTATAAAAAAGTTCATGACATGAATAAAGTTGTTCATTTCTCTTGTTGCATTAGTCAAGGAGAATAGGGGAGCATTAATGAACATGCTGAACTTGGTCAATACATGGGGGAGACATGCCTATTATGAGGTTCAAAATTAATTTTCATGGGGTTTTATTGTACTATTTGTACCCAAATTAGTAGTATACTCTATAACAATACAATACTAGTCAGCAAAGAGTGTATACATTTGAGTCTATATGTGTGGAAATGTTTGAAACCACTGAAAAATAATTAATAGAGGAGTGGGTACCTTGGGTGAAAAATCTAGTTTGGCCTTTTGATTACAAATCCATTCTCTTAGTCATTTTAGGGCCCTCCGTATTGTTCACCTAGTGCTAATGGCTATTACCCCACCTTTTCATGTCTTTTGTTGGTAGTAATAAGACTGCCAATTATGACTTCTCTAAAACTTTGTAATGAGACTACTCATTATGACTTCTCTAAAACTTTTTGGAAATGATTTCAGCTCTGAAAAAGTTTCTAAGGCTCAATCTGCTTGATCTAAGGTGTAAGCATTAGACATTAAAATTTGGTGATTCCTTGGGCTTAGACTTGGCTCATCTCTTTGGAAAGAATTTCCACAAAAAAATAAAAATTATTTAATGATAAGAGTCTTAGATTTTTAGTTGCTAAACATTCACTCTACATCACTAGCCGCCAAATTCTAGTTTCCCATAAAACATGTTGAAAAATAAAGCTTATAAAATATGTATTCTATTGAAGTTTATTGGTATTTAAAACTTTAAAATCTTACTATATAAATGCTTATATATTTCATCATTTAAGACAGAGAATTAAATAGGTCTTAGAGAAAAATCTTGGAGATGGTGATGAATGCCCATGCGTTGATGAAAACTTCCACATTCGGATGGACAAGAGGGATGCTAGAGGTCATAGAGTTTTGATTGAGATTTGCTATTATCTAAAGCCTTCTCAACTAGTTTTCATGTAATACTAAAGTTTTGATTGAGATTTGCTTGTATAATAGTTTTGAATTTTGAATGCTTTGCAAGAAATATTAAATGTTGTCTAGGAATTGCTTGAATTGAAGTTTAGAGTTGGCTAACATCTTATGTGAATTATTTTCTAGGGATTTTGAAGTTCCATCATCTAAGATTGTTATGTTTTAGAGACTGATCAAAGGTAGTATTTTATGATGGCTTTTAATGTTTCTTTTGCATTTGGTACCCATGTGGTGATACATAACATAATTAATTGTACTTGGCACAAATACAAATGTCATTTTCACTACCATTTCTGTGAACAATATATTTGTTGTGCTTGCAATAAATGTCCCTCATGATGAGGCTTGATAGTGCCCTATTTTTGTTAATCTTTTGCCTCATACATTTCCCACTTCTTTGGCATAAAATTCCCTTTTTGCTAAACTATTGATAGGAAATTAGAATATTTAAGTACTTCTCTAAAGAGGGAAGAATATTTCCTAAAAGGTTATTAAGTTTATGAAAATGATATATTGTGATTGATGCTGCTACAGGAGCTAAGTAAAACAAGGATGCGTAAGAGTGGAGCCAACTGTTTGAAGTGGACGAATAGTTTGAAAACTATAGTTTTGCTATGATATTTTCAGTAAATAGTTTGACTGTTTAAAATAGAACAGTTTCTGGCTATATGTTATTTTAGCCAGATAGTTTTATAAATTGTTATGTATGGCCAACGGCCAAAACAAACTATTATCCATGTTTAGGAAACAGGCCAGCAGCCATTCTAGGTAGTTGTTAATATGGTTAAAGATTTTAGGCTATATAAGTGAATGTGAATTAAAAGACATATCATCGATAATCTATAAAAATACTTTGTTCTAGATTACCTTTGAATTCTTAAAAGCATGGTTTTCAAGTAGTAGTTGGGGTTTTATCTCTCACCTTGTGAACCAGAGGAGGGGCCCCTCTCGAGAAACTTGGTGAGATTCCAGTAGATTACTTTGTAAGTATTTCAATATTATTGATTGCTTGTGTTTCTCTTAGTTTTGATTGCATGCATTTATAATAAGGTTGCCATATATGTTTGCTAATCAAATTCACATAGAGCTTGCTGATTAATCATGAATTCAATTGTTTGATGGAATTATTGATTATGACAGTCTTATAAAGGAATTGTTTGATGTTAATACATAAATCTGTTATATAATACTATTCATACTATTAATACTGTTATATAATAAGCCTTGGTACTCATAATATCATCCTTTGTATTCCCCTTACTATATCCTTTCAGTCGTTAAACCATAATATTTATCATACTCATGACTTTTTGTCGCCATTACAATATCCCTCATCACCCTTTATCAACTTCCTACCGCATCTTGTATTTGAAATTAGCCCGTTGGAAGCAACTTCCTGTCGCAGTCTAAGTAGATTACATTAGACAAAAACTCTGCAACAAGCATTCATTGAGATTAATTGTTTAAAAGATTGTAATTGATTGTTAATAGTATTTGGGATTAATTAATTAAAGGAGTGTTAAAAGTATTTGTGATTAATTGTTTAAAATGAGTTGATAGTATTTGTAGCATTCATAAAGACATTGTGTTTTGTTTCCAGGTGTGAACTTTAGATTAGAATCCATTTGCAAAAGCAATTTTAGATGTGTGGTAATTTAGATAGTTTAATTTATTGACAAGTAGTAATTGCATTCATAAACCTCTTGGTTTATTATCTTCACCCCTTGAGAAAATAGCCATGATATCTCTCGCAAGTCCACGATTCTCGGATTAACATTTTAGGGGTAATTTTTGATTCAAATATATCCATATAAAGGCCTTCCAATTGAACCTCAGTTTTACCCAACATTTTTGGTGCCATTGCCTGGGAGAGATATCAAAGGCATGAAACTATAATAAATCAAGATAGGAACAGTGAGCCCTTGAGAAATCTTGAGCAATTGTCAACCTTGCTTAAGATAGTACTTTTGGTTTCCACTGCAGTAAATCATCCAGGTGCATGAATAGGCCTAGAGATAGTCAAGGTAGATTTGTTAAGAAGGAATCCGTAGGTAGCTCAAAAAATCAAAAATCACAAAAAGAGAAAAATCCATCAACCATTGAAACCAAACCAAGTGGCAAAGTTAAAATCCCGCCATTCACCTCTCCTACTACACCCTCTGAAACTACTAAACGATTTGCAAAATCATACAAAATTAGGTGTAGTAAGCCTCCAGAGCCTCAGGAACAACCCTTTAAAACATATTTTACACCTTGGGCAACCAAAGTTTTGGAAGAAGTCATGGCTAAAAATGTCAAAAACAATAATGTAGGGGGAAATAATGATGAAAACAATAGGAATAAAATTGTTCAACATAATACAACCCTTGAATTTCCTTTTCAGCCTCCCACTGATGATGCCCCTATGAAAAATATCCCTCACCCAACACTTCCTATATTTCGAGGGTCAACCTCTGAGGATCCTGATATGTTCCTGTTCGAATTTTATGTCCTTTGTAATAGCTATGATTATCAAAGTGATGGACAAAAATTAAATCTCTTTCAAACTACTTTGAAAGATGTTGCATTACGATGGTTTATGAGTCTTAGGGACATTAGGACATGGAACCAAATGAAAGATGCTTTTCTATCAAAGTATCAGGAGTATTGTAAGACCAAGGAAGTATGGGATGAAATCTTTCACATGACTCAATGAGAGGAAGAGATAGTTGAAGATTTCTTGGAACATTTTGCCTTTAGCTTACAACACTCATGACATCCTGATTTAAATTCAGAAACCATCAAGATGCTTTTCCTAAGAGAAATTCACGATGAAACCATGGATGCCTTAAATTTAATTGGAAAAGGTGATATTTCTAAAATGTCCTGTAAAGATATTTATGATATATGTAGGAATTATTCACGGTCTCATCGATCTATTCGTGAGAATTCAAGTAAGTTTTCTACTATGGGTAATGCATCAGGTATTTCCAAGTGTGAAATTGGTAATTTATTGGAAGATCTTAAAACTCACTATTAAACATATGGGAAAAAAAATTGACATGTTGTATTCTCGTAGGAAACACAAGGAAGCTGAAAAGGCCTTAGCAGTATATTGTCCAACTTGTTGTAAGAAGCATGGATCGGAGGATTGCCCTTATAATCAGACTCATGTAGCATCACTTGAGGAAGTTAGTAAGACTTCAATGCTATGACCTCTTCCTAAAGGGATGATTCCTATGGAATATATCGAAGAACCAATTTATTATATGGCTCCACGACTCTAGCTTTTACCTAGGTTCCCCAATGAATATTTTTTCGGACCACCTGAGCAATTCTCTAACCAAGGCCCATGGTATGGAGGTTATCAACAACCTCAACCTTATTAGCAATGGCCCCAAAGCTTTCAGCCTAGTACACAACAATGGCATCAAACATGGAGGCTGCAACCTTCATATCCAACTCCTCCATCATCATATCAACCTTATATGCAATCTTATTTTCCACAACAATCCTTTCCTCCACCACCATTAGTAAGCCCCTATCAACAACCTCAATAATTTCTTTCTCCCATACCTCCATCTTCTTCGAACCCACCTTCAAATCCACCACAACTACCTAAACCCACATCCATGCCAACTCAACCAAATCCAAATCCCAATAATAAACCTCCTCAATCAATCTATCACATTGAAGTGACTAATTTGCCTACCTATCTTGTTAACTCGATTGAGTTGGATGGTGTACACCTTAAATCTAGGAAATCTCTTAAAGGACCTACTATCACAGAGGTCCTAGATGAACCTGAAGAGGAGCCAAAAAAAGAACCACCCTTTCCTGATCAATTCATTCATAAGCTAGAGCCTAAAGAGCTAGTACATCATGAGTTTGATATTTTAAATGAATTAGGTAATGTTAACATCAAAATTCCTCTTTTGCAGGCTCTTAAGGATGTACTAGTATACAACAAGACAATATGAGAACTATGTACTCGACGTCAAAAAAAGAAGGATCCAAATTTTGTTCAAGTTATTAAACAACTTGCAGAATTAATGTTAAGGACTATCAGTATTCCAAAATATGTAGATCCTGCCAGTCCTGTCATCCAGGTAAGTATCGGTACAATTGTTATTCCTAATAGACTTGTGGATTTAGGTGCTACCATAAATGTAATGACAAATGAAACAAAAATAAAATTATCCTTAGAGGGACTTAAACCTACTCCTACAGTGCTTCAAATGGCTGATCACTCCTTAGTAAGACCAGAAGGGGTTATAGAAGATGCCATTCTTTCCATTGATAGTTGGGATTATCCAACTGATTTCATGATCCTTAAGCCTAAAGCTAAGTTAGGGGGATATCCTCTCATTCTTGGAAGACCTTGGCTAGCCGCAGCCAATGCCCACATTAATTTTTGGTCAGGTAACATGATTATTTCTAATGGTGAGCAAACAAAAGAGTTAACCTTATATCCTCCTGCTCAACCATTATTAGATACCAAGGATCCAACCTGGGTCGGTAGTGATTCAGATGACTATGTTCCAGTCCTCACCATTGGGCAAGTACAGTATTTTGAAGATCCAACTGATGAGGCCATTTTAGTAAATTTTCTTCAGAATAGGTATGAGTCTAATGATATCTTGGAAACTATGGTTTTTCCTTCTCACGCGATTGTTGACTATCCCTTTGGGAATTTTCCTTTAGTTGGAAATCCTCAATCCATTCAACACTTCCTCATGTTACATCAATTTCTACCACATCAATGTTTATATAGTCCATTATTATCTTTAGAAAAACTAGAAACATCGTCAAGACCTACCTTATCCAAACCTATGGAGGTCCTACTTGGGTGTACCCTTAATATTAATCCACAATTGACACCAGCTCAGGTTAAGGATCTCATAAGTATGCTTAAAGAACATAAAGATATTTTTTCATGGGAATATCAAGACATGTGTGGTATTCATCTTGACACTTGTACCCATCACATTTATATTGAGGAGGGAAGTCGCCCAGTTTGACAATCGCAGTGCCAACTCAATCCTACCTTACGTGATATTATTAAAGAGGAACTCCAAAAAATTTTGAATGTTGGATTTATTTATCCAATTTTGGATAGCAGGTGGGTATCTCCCTTGGTTGTCATTCCAAAGAAAAATGGTAAGTGGCATATTTGTGTTGATTATCGAGCTTTAAATAAGGCTACTAAGAAAGATCATTTTCCATTACCTTTTATTGATCAAGTCTTGGATACTCTTGTAGGGAAGCAATTCTTCTCCTTTTTGGATGGATTTAGTGGTTATAACCAGATCCGCATTGCCCCAGAAGATCAGGACAAAACTACTTTTACTTGTCCATGGGGAACCTTTGCATACAATGTTCTTCCTTTTGGGTTATGTAACGCTCCTGTGACATTTCAACGTGTAGTATTAAGCATCTTTGCTGATCTAGTTAATGATTGTGTAGAAGTCTATATGGATGACTTTACTATTCATGGAAATACCTTTGAAGAAGCCAAAGATAACTTAGAGAAAGTGCTTAAGAAATGTATTGATACTAATTTGTCTTTAAGTCATGAGAAATGTCATATGTTGATGATAGAAGGAATTGTCTTAGGTCATTTAATCTCATCAAAAGGTATAGAGGTTGATCCCTAAAGATCCAAATAATTCAAGATCTCCCCACACCTTCAACACAAAAAGATGTTTAGAGTGTCCTTGGTCATGCTGGATACTATAGGAGATTCATTCAAAACTTTAGTAAAATTGCTTCTCCTTTGTTTTCCTTGTTAGCTAAAGATGTTGTCTTCACTTGGACCCCCGAATGTCAAGAGGCCTTTGAAACCATTAAGAACAAGTTAGTAACTACTCCTGTTCTTAGAGGTCCTAACTGGGGATTACCATTCCATATCCACACTGATGCTTCTGACTTCTCAATGGGAGCAGTACTTGGACAAAAAGAAGATAATCTCTTCTATTCAATCTACTACATTAGCAAGAATTTCACTAGTGTTGAGGTAAACTATACGATAACTGAAAAAGAATTTTTAGCTGTTGTTTATGCTATTAATAAATTTTGGCACTACATTACTAGTTATAAAGTGTTTGTTTATACTGATCATTCAACAATTCAATTTTTGATGAATAAACCTATGGTAACTGGTAGGGTTATTAGATGGTTGCTTTTATTACAAGAATTTGATGTCACTATACTTGATAAGCCTAGTCAGGAAAATGTGGTTGCAGATTTCTTGTCTCGGATACCTCAGTCAGATAATGAAGTTGTTCTTGTTGATGACTCGTTCATTGATGAAAACCTCTTTGCAATATCTACCAAAATTTTGTGGTATGCTGATATTGCCAATTATTTGGTTACAGGCAAATTTCCACCGCACTTCTCCCCTTGTGAGCATCGTAAGACGGTGGGCCTCAGTGGACAATATGCTTGAATTAATGGTCTCCTATATCATGCACTACTGCATTCCTAAGGAATATGTCTTTGACATTCTCTGTGCTTGTCATATTGAACCTTGAGGAGGACACTTTGTTGCTTGATGAACTGCTCACAAGATTTTTACTATAGGTTATTATTAGCCTACACTCCATAAGGATTGCAGACGTTATGTTCAACATTATGACCAGTGCCAATGCATGGGTTGTCCTACATGATCAGATGAGATGCCACTTCACCCTCAGCTTTCTATTGAGCCTTTTGAAAAATGGGGCCTTGATTTTGTTGGACCTATTAACCCACCTTCCAAAAACAAGGAATATATTCTTGTTTGCATAGATTATGTCACAAAGTGGGTTGAAGTAGTTGCACTAAAACATGCCAGGGATACCAAAGTTGTTGAATTCTTATATTCTAAAATCTTCACTCACTTTGGTGTTCCACGTGAAATCACTACTGATCAAGGACCTCAGTTCACTTTAGACCTCATTTTTTCATTAATCAAGGAATATGAGATTCACCACAGGAAATCATCACCTTATCATCCTCAAGCGAATGGAAAAGTTGAGGTGACTAATTGGGAACTAGAGAATATCCTTACTAAAACTGTTGCACTTCATAAGCATGATTGGGCCACATGACTTCCTGAAGCTATGTGGGCCATTGTACTATGTGGAAGACCACCACTGGTCTGACCCCTTATGAATTAGTTTATGGTAAGAAGGTTGTACTTCCTATTGAGTTTGAGATTAAGACTCTTTGAACTGCACTTGAATTTGGATTGAGTCTCTCTAATGCTCAAAAGGAATGACTAACCCAACTCCACTCCCTTGATGAGTTATGTCAAGAGGCACTTCTTCATATCAAACTTGTTCAAAATCAATGAACATTGTGGCATGACAAACACATTGTCAGCGTTCTTTTCAGTCTGGCGATTGGGCGCTTTTATACGACTCCCGATTCCAAGATTTCAAAGGTAAATTTCATACAAGGTGGCTTGGACCTTATGAAATTGAACATGTATATGAAAATGGTGTGGTTCAACTCTGCACTATGGATTCTGAACATCACAAGCTTCTTATTAATGGTCATCGATTGAAGCTATATAGGAGGCCTCTCTCAAAGGGAACTTTCTTTCTGGAGATTTCCAAGTAACTCACCATGGTTCCCTTTGATCTCCTTTAGCATTGATAGTATATATATATATATATATATATATATATATATATTTATATATTCAAAAAAAAAAAAAAAACAACCTTGATGGTTGCGACAGGAGGTTTCCTTGCTCCTGTTGCCCTTTTCTTTTCATGCCCATCCTTCTTGGCTGGATGTGATAGGAGGTTTCTTAGATCCTATCACCATCCTTGTGGTGTCCCTTTTCCTGACTCTCCTGTTGCTTTGGCCTTTTCAAATACCCGCCACCACTCTCCTTGCACATGTCTCTATTTGTGATCTTCTCTCTTAATGATTGTTCTTTTCAAATCTTTTTGTTGCAGGTTTCACGTGCTTCCTTCATATTTCCACGATGCTCCTTCAATTTTTTGGCATAATTACTCCATATTTGGCTTGTGCGGCATGGATATTTCTCAATCATCATTATGACATTGCCAATCCATCATTCCACTACTTTTCAAGGAGTTTTCTTACCCTTCTTTTTAGTTGTACTTTGTTTTCTATTTTTCTATTTCTAGTTTTAGCAAAAATGGGACATTTTCTTGCCAAAGTTGGGGGGGGGGGCTTTCATACCTCTGCATTCCCTTTAATTATTGCCATTCCTACCACTTTCTCCTTATAATTTATTCACATAGGTTAGAGCCCTATTACCATTATTTTACCTCTACATTTTCCATTAAAAATGATGAATTCTGATTAGCCCTCCATTCCTCTCTGTTTGCCCTTTTGAATTCAAATTTTTCTATTGTCATGGGTGGAAAATGTAAGCGGTTTGAACCAGACTCCATGGAAAAGCTACTGGCAAAGAATGAGGCCTACAAGATTTTTTGCCATGCAGGATGGCATCAATTTTTTTGTCGACTGTAGGGTTATGACCTTACCATTGCTGAAGAATTTTCCCATGCCTTTGATCAAGACTCTGTGACAATACAGGGCATCACCTTTCCCGTGATGGTGTAGACAGTGACCACTATAACAGATCTTCCCCAAATTGGTGAATTATATTTTCCCACTGCCAGTACATGGGTTACAGAATTAAAGACTGACAGAACCAATTTTCTACAGTGCAATGAGTCTGTGGAAGTTGTTAAGGGACAAGGAGCTAGATGCAAAACCCTTCCTTCGCCATGGGATTTGGTAACCTAATTTATAGGTTAGTATATTACCTATGAAGGCTACTTTAATTTTGTTCATGCACATCATTTACGACTCATGCTTTATTTGAGGATAGGGCAACTGGTTAATCTTCCTTATTATCTATATTACTCCTTGAAGAGAGCTTGCACTTAGTTTAGAGAAGGTCATGAAAATTCCCTAGCACATCATGGCTTAATTAAGCTATTGGTCATACATGGTCTTCAACTCTAGGAAACCCCCATAGCATGGGATGTATTTATTGACCCTGCATATAATGCCCTTCAAATCCAACAAAAAGAAACTGAGACTATGATTGAAGAACAACCCTCTCCAGACCATGACCCAAAAAAAAACCCTGTTGTTGAATCTTTGCAAACACCCAAAAAGGGCCTACACATTACTTCTAGTACAAAAACACCTAGCCCCTCTCCAATATGTCATAATCCACCATGCTCTACTAGCTGCTTAGAAAACCTAGCCAATGTTGCTCAAGCTGCTACAAATGCTGAAGTTGAGGTTTTGATTAGTAGCTCTAATAAGAAATGAAAAGAAAAAGTGAGTAGGGAACACCGCCATCAAACCAGACACATGAAGAAACAAAGGAATGCACCATTCATAGAAAGTTTGTTAAATCTTGCTAATGAAGAAGATAATTCTCACAAAGGTGATACTACTACAAACCAGTGTGACCCTCAAGCTGAATTGGAAAATCTTGACACAAACAAGGAAGGAGAAATCCTTGAAATTCAAGCCAATAAGGAACCTGAATGTGAACCCATAGAACAAATGAACCTTGATAAAGCTACAAAATCTCCAAAGAACTATCTTGAACAAGACATAAGTCAACAGACACTTGATGTAGAAGGTGAATCTGAACTAGGTGTTGTATGGCAAGATGATATAGTGCAAAATACCATCCAGAGGGCTTATGTACAGGGTGAGGATCATTTAAAAAAAAATGTGCAAGACAATTCTGAAATGCCTCAAAAAGAACCCCTTCCAGGAAGTGCTACAGGAAATACAGAGAGTTCTTGTCACCTGGTAACATCACAGTCTTTGATTGTTCCTAAGATGCCTCCAAAGGATCTATTGGGTGCCTTTAGTCCTCTTCTTGATCCTATTCCATTGACAATGGCAATACTAGGCATTCCTATGGTTACTGCCAATGAATTTCTACATACTTTTATGCAACTTCAGTAGGAGCTTCAACAATTCAGATCCAGGGTCATACAATAGGATAACATTAATAGTCTAGCTATAGTTTCAAAAGAGTCCATGGAGCACCCTGACAACAATGTTCCACTTGGTTTGTATCCTTTGTTTGTATGAGGACATGTAAATCCTTCAGTTGGGGGGAGATAATGAGTCTTGATAGTGCCCTATTTTTGTTAATCTTTTGCATTATACATTTCCCACTTCTTTGGCATAAAATTCCCTTTTTTCTAAACTATTGATAGGAAATTAGAATATTTAAGTACTTCTCTAAAGAGGGAAGAATAGTTCCTAAAAGGTTATTAAGTTTATGAAAATGATATATTGTGATTGATGCTGCTAAAGGAGCTAAGTAAAACAAGGATGCGTAAGAGTGGAGCCAACCATTTTAAGTGGACGAATAGTTTGAAAACTATAGTTTTTCTATGATATTTTTAGCAAATAGTTTGACTGTTTAAAACAAAACAATTTTTGGTTGTATGTTATTTTAGCTAGATAGTTTTATAAATTGTTATGTATGGCCAGCAGCTAAAACAAACTATTATCCATGTTTAGGAAATAGGCTAGCAACCATTCTAGGTAGTTTTTAATATGGTTAAAGATTTTAGGCTATATAAGTGAATGCGAATTAAAAGACATATCATCAATAATCTATAAAAACACTCTATTCTGGATTACCTCTGAATTCTTAAAAGCACAGTTTTCAAGTAGTAGTTGGTGTTTTATCTCTCACCTCGCGAACCAGAGGAGGGCCCCCTCTCGGGAAACTTGGTGAGATTCCAGTAGATTACTTTGTAAGTATTTCAGTATTATTGATTGCTTGTGTTTCTCTTAGTTTTGATTGCATGCATTTATAATAAGGTTGCCATATATGTTTGCTAATCAAATTCACACAGAGCTTGCTGATTAATCATGAATTCAATTGTTTGATGGAATTATTGATTGCGACAGTCTTATAAAGGAATTGTTTGATGTTAATACATAAATTTATTATATAATACTATTCATTCTGTTCTTCCTACTGCTCCCATTCAGCCTTGGTACTCATAATGTCATCCTCTGTATTCCCCTTACTATATCCTTTTAGTTGTTAAACCATAATATTTATCATACTCACAACTTTCTATCACCATTACAATATCCCTGTCACCCTTTATCAACTTCCTGCCACAACAGATTACATTAGACAAAAACTCCGCAACAAGCATTCATTGAGATTAATTGTTTAAAAGATTGTAATTGATTGTTAATAGTATTTGGGATTAATTAATTAAAGAAGTGTTAAAAGTATTTGTGATTAATTGTTTAAAGTGAGTTGATAATATTCATAGCATTCATAAAGACATTGTGTTTTGTTTCTAGGTTTGAACTTTAGATTAGAATCCATTTGCAAAAGTAGTTTTAGATGTGTGGTAATTTAGATAGTTCAATTTATCGACAAGTAGTAATTGCATTCATAAACCTCTTGGTTTATTATCTTCACCCCTTGAGCAAATAGCTGTGATATCTCTTGCAAGTCCACAATTCTCGGATTGACATTTTAGGGGTAATTTTTGATTCAACTATATCCATATAAAGGCCTTCCAATTGAACCTCAGTTTTACCCAACACCTCACTAATGTTTTTCATCCTAATTGTATAAACTGAGTCTTTTCTTATGAACCATATTGAATTAAAGGATGCTTTTCCTTGAATAGGGTTGTTATGATTTTAGCAGATGTATAAACTATTAGTGTTGGAGTTCTATTTCTCATGACAGATTTTAAGTTTTTGATCACTTCATGTATAAATATTTCGGGCTTTGAAGAAATTTTTGGATGGAGATGACATATTAACGTTAGATCCAAAAATAAATAGAAACCCTGCTACAAACTTGGTGATAGAGAAACTACTAGTAAGGAGTGGTTAAAAGGCTTGGCAGTGATTTGATTTTGATCAATTAGGTATGGTTCATGTGTCCAAACTTTGTCTCCTTAGAATTTAGCTCTTGTTTATGGTCTTTTATTATTATGAGCTTTATAAGTTTATAGAGTTCATTTCTCTGTTGAAAATTTCTATTACATTTTGGTTTTCTTTGTGTTGTACATAATCCAAATTCAACCTATTTGTTTCTTATTATAGGACCACATCAGCCTTATGCTTGAAAAAAGAAGAGGAAGCCTCATGTTATAAGAGTAGAACCACAAGAGCCATAGGAGAATGTCGAAGATAGTTGGGATGTGCCTGTTAGCATCATGACTATCTTTGGCATTCTCCTATGGCTTGTAGGGGAGATCAACTAGTGAAGATTCTCTATTAGCTTTTAATACACTTCATAGATGAGATTGCATTATATGAGATTCATTACTACACTCAGGAATGGTCTCATCTTAAATCTTTAGAAGATTGAAGATGAGCCCATTCTCGAGTGTGTAATGAATCTCAAAGCTCCTTCAGTGCAAGCATATGATGTCCTTCGGACGATCTTTCTGAACCTGCATCAACATTGTATCCTTTAGGTGTTTGATTCTTCATCTTTCTTCTTTATTATTCTATAGAACAATTCTTATGGTTTAAGTTTTTTAGCATCAATTTGTAATTTCAGTTGAAAATCTCTATATATCTTTTCTTGCCAGACAGGGTTGCTTAGTTTTTATGTAAATGTCTTTCCTTTTATAGCTTGGACTTGAATTCACCACCAATGTTCTTTATAGTCAGCCAACAATATATTTGTACCAAGTATAGTGCATTGTAATGGTATTGTTCATACAATGTTGATGTTTACTCAAGAAGACTATTTTTATTTAGTTTTATTCACCAAGTTTCCTTTTCAGTTTGATTTTGAGTTGGTGATGCTTGAGACTTAAATGCCTACAAATGCTTCATGCAGTGTCTAGTCTCAAGCCCTGATCACTAGGCAAGCTCCTAGCTCTTATTATAGTTTGCTTACTACAATGTCACATCTAGTTTGCATGTGATTCTATTGACCTAAAGGATCCTTAACCACAAACAACAATAGTCTCCTCTGCCCAAGATAATACAACTTTGTTTGGATTTAAATAAGAAAATTGTAGCACCATTATTAGTGAGGATTTGTGTCTACTAAGAAACTTCTTGTCTAAGAAAGCCTTCCTGAGGGTTGTGAGCTTGTGTACTTCTCCTTTACATCAAAGGTTCAATGTGAGCATGTTGCTAAGACCCTACCCAAGGTTACAAATGCAAAGTGAACTAGTTTTTAATGTTTCTCACTAGCAATAAAGCATGTTTTATTAGCCAATTATCTTCTACTATGTATTCTTCTTTCAAACTTTTGTATGAAAACTAGGTTTCTTCTATCCATGGTTACAAGAAAAGAGAGAATAAGTGCACATGATATAAAAGTAGCAACTCATGTTGAAGTAAACCATTAAAGATAGTTCTTAGAATAGATAGAAAAGCATAAATAGGAGTAAACATAGCATATACCTTATAATGGAGTACCAATTCAACAAAGAACTTCCATGGAAGGAAAATATAGATCCTTCAGTTTTCCTATGCTTTGCAAGCTTGAGTTCACTCTCTGAGTTATATAAAACTGTGAACTGGTAGAGAGATCCAGGCAACTGAAATTTGTGATCCTTCTGGAGTAGACAAAGGGACAATCTATTTGTAAACAACACAAATCTCAGCATTTTATATGGAAGCCATTTTTTTTTGCATAATCTTCTTGAGATAAGTCATTCTGATTGACACTGTTAGTGATATAATCCTTTTGCAACCACAAAATTCCAAGCTTTACAACTAATTTGATTTCACTGGAATACTGTTGCATCTTTGAAAGCGGGGGAATGGAATCTATTAGCTTTTGTAAAAGGCACAAATCTTTATTGTTCATTGCATTCACTGAATAACTTAGTATCTACTAGATGTGTACTCAAAGGTTTTTATTCTATTTAGGAATGTTGTGTCACTGTTCACCCTGTTGCAAGTAGGTGCTGTAGAACCAGAATCAGTGTGCAAAGAACATTAACAAATAAAGTAAACATTCACAAACCAAAAAATAAATTCACATATATGCTTAGACAAAGAAAGCAAACAAGAAGTGCAAACCTCACAAGAGAAAACAATCCATGCTTTCTTGATTCTATAGATGTGTCCTTTTGCTGTGGATGTATGCTCAAGATGCTCAAAAGTTGCTTCAATGGATATGGGTAATGGCAAATTGGTAGCTTTGTGAGCTCTCAATTTGGCATTATAAGGGTAATATTGATGGCTTTGGTTCTCAAAATAGCATGGTAACTTTAGCTCAAAGATTGTTGATGAAATGGCTTGGGATGGGATTCAATTTATAGGCTAAGGGGTAGAGGGATGGAGGGCTTAGATGCAAGGATGGATGAAGGCTTAAGGAGGGATAAGATGCACTCAAAGGGGAGCACATGGATTGTGCTTGTTTAGCACCAATAGGAAGGTGACACTTGTCACAAGGAGGATGCGTGTGAGAGGGTAGGGTAAAGGGTTGGTTAAAGGTCATGATGAGTGGGGTTGAGTATGTAAGAGGGATGTAAGAGGAATGAGTGTGGAAGAGGGAAGAGTGTGGAAGATGGGTGTAAGAGTCATGAGTGGGCTTGTAAGAGTCTTTATGTTTTGTAAGAGCACTCATGACTTAGTGGTTGGGTTTTTTGAGGGGAGACTTTGGTTTGGATTAGGAAAATCTTAAACTTGTTTAAGGAATGTGACAACATTAGGGGGTGGATTAGGCTTGGGTTTAGGATTAGCTTAGGGATGTTAGAGATGTGCAAGTGGATGGCATTAATGAGGGTGGGTGAGTTAGTGGCTAAGCTTGGTTAGTATGGGTGGATGGGGTGGATTAGGCTAAATGGAGGATTAGAGATAGGTTAGGGGTTTTTGAATTTGAGGATTTCATTTATCAAATAGATTTATTTAATAAATGGGGATTTTTGGAATTAGATAGGAGAAAATGATTTAATTGATAAATAATAGATTATTTGATTTATCAATTAGGACTATAGATGATTAATTAAATTAATCAACTAGGGGATGACAAAGGATTAATTAAATAGAAATTTAATTAATAATGCCTTTTTAGATAACTAAATAGGATTACTAAAATAGCGTAATCAAATTTAGGTGTCTACAGGTGCTACATGAGGAGTATCTTATAGATAGAGTAGGGGACTTCACTTCTGCTCAGGAAGCCATTGATTCTCAGCCTCTCTTCAATATTTTTAGAGTTGTTATCAAAATCAATTCATGAGTATATGAGTAAGTATGTGTAAATTAATGTGGTTTCAAAAATAATTGTGTGAGTTTCTTTGCATCAATGCTTATGCTCAGTGATATATTAATAAGATGATGAAATATAATTTAAAGATTGAAAAGTTAGCTGAGTTTGAAGATTGAAGAGTTGGCTTACTTCAAAAAGGATAAAATGGCACAATTTTATCTTTTGATCTATTATGGTTGTAGTTTACAAATTTGGATTGGATCAACCTTGTGAGTTAGGTAAAAATATTTGGTTTTGGACAGGGAGAAGGTGAACATACCGATGACAAAAGCATTTGTAACCCTTGAAGGGGCAGGTGCAAACTCCACAGTCATATAATGGGGAGAGATGGCAGGAACTTTAGGGTTAGATGGAAAGCCATTGGGCACATACAATGGTGCCACTCTAGTAGTTAATTCTCCTTATTTCATTGCCAAGAACATTAGTTTTAAGGTGAAATTTGGGATTTCTTACTTCAAATGCTTTCTATTCAAAATTGGCTTGTATCTAATTTTTGTGCTTGGAATCTTGGATGATTTTGAGAAATATCACAATGTATAATTGATTCATAAGTGATAATTTTAATAGGTATTTGAATATATGTGTGGGTGTTCAGTTTGATATTAGTATGGTTTGATGGCTAAATTGTAGTGTTGTTCTTATTAATAAAGTTCAAATTCTATGAAAGAACATTTGTTGATGTTGAATATTTTTTTGAAAACACAGAATACAAAACCTATTCCTCCACTAGGGACAATAGGGAGGCAAGCAGTAGCTTTGAGAATAACAAGGGACACAACACCTTTCTTTGGGTGCAACTTCCTTGGAGCTCAAGACACCCTTTATGATCACACTGGATGCCACTATTTTAAAGACTTATATTGAAGGCTCTGTGGATTTTATCTTTGGGAATGGCCTTTCACTCTATGAGGTACATACCCTTTTTGGAATTTGCGAGAAAGATTCTTAAAACAATTTTTCATATTGACCATTTTAAGTAGTAGATTCTAAAGTTTCATGAGGTATACTCAAAAATTTTTATTTGTTTTAAGTGATTCATTTGAAGTCATAGTAATGATGAATCTTATTTAAAAAGTTTAGTGATTTCTTATGAACATCATAAATAGATTAGGTAGTAAACCTAAAATAGTACTAACTATTGTGATTTATATGAACAACACACTAAGTCCTATTAAGAAACTATTATGGTTTATATGAACATCATACTCTTTATGGACTATCTGAAATTGTATTAATAAATAGGTCTTATTGAAGAGCTTATGCCAATAAATGGATATTATTGGAGAAGTTAAACGCCATACTCTTTAATTAATTAGATTAAGTAGAAATCTGAAATTATGTTAATAGATAGGTCATATTGAAGAGCCTAGACCAATAAATGGATATTATTAAGAGCTTTAACTATATATCTAATTTAATTAGGTATATTCTCTAGTTTTGTATGGGTGTCTGCAACTTTTGTAATGGAAGTTGTATTAAATATTGGTCCAAACAAGCTTCTAGTTGTATCTTTGTAATTCCTCTTTCAATTTTATTTTGAAGTGTCCATGATAGAATCTTTGGTAGAATAAAATCTTATTGAATCTCTTATGCCTAAGATGATCAACTGATTGATATTGTTTTCAATTATTCATGTGTCATATTATGTAGAGCAACACGCAGGATGGACATTAATCACAGAGCTAATGTTGCAAGGATTATATCCTATTTTAAGGACGTCCACTAAGAATTTGAATGTGATGTTGAATGAAACATAGCAATTCTAGTTTTGAATAAATCAAATTACAATTTGTATAATGATGTTTGTTAAATTTTAGCTTTCCTTTTATCTTTCTTGGACATAGGGGTGATGTAGGTATCTATATTTCACCACAGTAGTGTAAGAAAAGTCACATTTGGAATTGTATCCACACATCCATACCTATAATGGCTTTAACAAAATGCAAGGGTTGGCACATCTTGGGTTGGCACATTGCTTGAACACCAATCTTAAATCTAATTTCTCATAAGGCTATAACAATAACAAGGGAGTCACCCTTGGTCTATACTTCTTGCATCAGAAAGCTACAACTTCTCTTAAACCCTTCAAAGCCATGAAAGTATCTACTTCATTGTTATTTCTCCAGCCATTTTTGAACTGCTTGTATTGTTGCTTCTACATTTTAGCATCTATTGTTAGAGTGCAGAGTGATACATTTTGGCATGCATTTTATAGCCAGATTGTTACAGTTCAACATTTTCTAATTGGAGTTCAGTTTTCATTTACCTTTGTGTCTTAAAGATACCTGAATTCACATTTGTTATACCATCCTAGGTGTAGACACCTAAAAACCTTTAGAAAATAAAGTATTTTTATTTTCTGAAAAAGTCCTGATGACATCATCATTAATTAATTTTTATGCCATTAAATCCCTTTATCTTAATTAAAAATATTTAATTAAGAAATCCCTCCCAAAAATGTTTAAATCTTATTTAAACATTATTTCCTTATTTATTAATTATTTAATTAATAAATTGACCAAAAATTCTAAAATAAATAAAAAATTTATTTTTTGCCCAAAACTTGGCCAATTTCCTTATGACCAATAACCTCTTCCAAAATCTTCTAATCCTTCTTTAATTTCGATTAAAGGCTAATCCCATCATTTCCTATCCCTAATCCCAACTCAAAATATTTAATTAAGATTAAATATTAATCCTCATGTTTATTAAAAAAGTTTTAATAAATATCTCCTCAACCCAAACCCTTGAAATAAATAAAACTTTATTTATTTCCTAAAAATCTAATTTATCCTCATCCTAAGAAGTTCTAGACTCTTCTAGAAAGTCTTCATCCTCATCCTAGGAAATTCTAGACTATTCTAGAAAGTCTTTATCCTCATCCAAAGCCTAGACTCTTCTAGAAGATGTCTTTAACCCTAATCCTAATCCCCTCCTAACCTTGTCACATTCCCTAAACATGGGTTAAGAATTACTAACCCAAGCCAAAGTTAACAAATATCTCCTCCTTCACCCACCCTCATTAAATGCTATCCACTTGCCTATCCCTAAGCTAATCCTAAACCATCCTAATCCATTGTCTAATCATTTGCACAAGCCTAAGCAAGCTTAAAACCCTCCTAATCAAGTCCAAGTCGAAATTGCTCTCATCACCCTCAAAATATCTCAACCATAAAACTTTATGATGCCCACTAGGCCATAAATGACTCTTCCAAGCCCTTTTATTGCTCTTACAAGTCATTATGAGGGTCTTTATGAAAATTTTATCCCTTGAGCCTCCTTTGTTGACTCATCCTTCCCCTTTCCTCCATCCTCTCACCATGTGACATGTGTCACTCCTTGATTGGCTATAAGGAAGCACAATCCATGTGCTCTCTTCTCATGCAATCTGAGCCCTCCATGAGCTTTTTCCCATCCTTGCATCTTAGCCCTCAATCCCTCAAGCCTCTTGCCTATAAATTGGATCCTTCCCCTTTGAAAAATAACACAATCCATGAAGTAAAGTTATAATGCTATTTTGAGAGCCAAATCCATACTAAAGCCATCTATCCACACCAAAAATTCACAATCATCCATTGAAGCCTTTGGAAGCATATTGAGCATACATCCTATCCATTTAGATAAAGCCACTCAACAAGAGAACTTCTCATTGAGAGAGTCCATTAATGGCTCATATTCTCAATTGAGAGTTCATCTTAGCCTATCTTGAAGTTTATGAATTTTGTTTAGTTTGTAGAAGCTTTATTTAAATTTGGTTTCTATTAGCATACTAACATTGCTCATATACACTAGGTATGTCTATGAACATTTCCTATCACTATTCTATTCCCCAATTAGAATTACTACACAATGTTATCCTCTATTTCATGTGAATCTCTATATTCATTCTCGCAGATTTAAGATATGCATTATGTATTATTGTTATGTATTGTGCATTTGCACTAAATGGTCTAGACCATCATCTCATATGTGTGTTTTAATTGATTTCTATAACCTATTTGAACTACTAATGCCATTGCTTGTGGAGGCATAGTATATTGATATCATCCAATTAGTCTTCTGAATCTTTGCTTTTGTTCTCCAAATCTCATCTAAAGTCTTGTAGACTCTAATTTTCCCTTTTCCCTAATTCTATTCATAATTTTGTCCATTACTATTCATGGTCCTTTGATAGATGAGATATCAACTACTGTTTCAGGTTTCTTCCTGTGGAAAACTAATCTAGTCCACCACTAGATGATTGAAACTATGATTTTTTTGTTTGGTGTTTGTCAATTTTACAACTATCATTTACATTACAACACAAGACCCTAAGGAGTGATAAATATTGATTGAGATTCAAATTGCAAATAAAAATCATTGGCTGTCTCATTTTATGAGGTACATTCCTTTCTTCTAGCCAAGATGAATTTAAGTGCAAAAGATGGTCAACTAGAGTAACAGGGACAATTTTTTTTTATTTTAAATTTGAGCTTAGGGAATAGAAAACAAAGAAAGGTGATATATTTGTAGTGTGCATATATAGAAAATGATGCAATATCTGTCCATGATAGCTTCTTCCCTCCAGTATATAATGGGACAAACATGTAAGATCAATCTCTCCCTTATATTTGATAAATCCTAGAAGGATAGCAATTGCTAGATTTTTGTGAGAATTATACATAGTATTAGCTTATAGTAGTCAATTTGAATTGGCCAAAATCATATCACACACTCTTAGCAGTACCAAAATATTTTAGTGCCTCTCTCTTCGCAGTGACTGCTTAATATTATCTGCATTACAAAGAACAAAAAAGTGTTCACAATCTTATATTTGTATGTTGTGGAAGTCTGACCTACAAAAATAGTTTAAGCAAACAATAAGATGAGGAAAAGCGTGCAAGAATCTTCCTTATGTTTTGAAAAGAAAGAAATACGTAGATTCTTTATAACTACATCTCGATGTCCTAACATTTCATCTATTGTTGTGCAAACTTTCTCCTTGATTAACCAAATAGGTCAAGAGAAGATGAGAGACTAAAGATTTAATCAAGTGGGTTTGCTTTATTAATGCATTGATGGGAGTTATTAACCATCCACATTTCTAATTGATGTTTTCCACATTGTGTTAAACTTGCTGCCACACTAGTTGTAGAACCAGTGACTTCTTTTAACGATTTACTTTCTACAATAGAATTTAAGAATGATGGAAATCATTCCATGAGTATGGGGGCTCAATATTCATGGAATGATTAGAATTGAATGCATGTATTATAAGTTACTAACCAGGCACATGCAGGATTAAACAAGATAGGAGTGATCTCAATTAAATAGTAGCATGACAATTGAACTATTTTTCTAGGACTCCACATTTTGCATGCATGTCTACCAGGGAAGTTGCAACTTAAAAAAATATATTCTCTCCATATATCTATTTTGTGCATATCCAACAACCATGGATTTTAATGACCACATTACATTTAGGCATCATGTCAAATAGTTCACATGACTTATCTATGCTTCCATTGTGCAAGCATGTCTCCCAAGGAAAATGCTACTACTTCATGTACACTATCTAACATAATCCTTTATGCTTTGATGAGTGCCTATAGCATATTCCAAAGCTCTCATTCAATAGTTATCAGATGATCAATTAAGAGGAAACAATTGAGAGCTTAGAGTGATACAATTTTTAGATGATCATATGAAATGAAATGGGCGTGCAAGTAGGTAGAAACTAGAAAGACATTGTGTATAGATGAAGGCATGAAATGGATGGGTTTCGAGCACTCAGAAAAAACATTCAGCATTCAATACATATCATCATTCAAGATCAAATGGATGTGTGGGATTATATGCATAGTGAATAATAAAGGAGGGAATTGAACCCTCCCTAGGGCTCACACTTGTTGAGGTCCACTTCAGCAATGGCCCTTCTTGTGAAATTACTATCAAAAACCTTTCTAATGAGATAATGTGTTATGAGCTCTTCATCAGTGGGATGGAACATGAATCTAGGAGGCAATTGTGCATCACCCATATCATGACTGTAACTAAAGTTAAGAGCCTCTATTATTGAATTTTCTTCCCTATCACCCATATTCATTTCCTTTTCTATTCATGCTTCACGTGGGAGTCTTTTTATATGATGATTTATTGTCAATCATGTCCATTCACTACCAAAAAATTCATATTCTATAAATTCGAGACGCTGGAACTTTTGTGGATGTGCAGGCCATTGGAACATACTGTAGGGAGGTTGACAAACTTACTCTCAACTGTCAAACTCATGCAAGTGATACAAATTGTAGAATCTTAACATATGGTTGTTCAAATTTTGTATCTCCTAAATGATTTCATTTTAGCGTATAACTTGTTGTGCATAGTTGCCAAGTTTTCTTATTGTATTAGGCATATTGATGAAGAAGCATATTAGTTACTATCGGTGTTTATGATAGTTTGATTAGTTACTGTCAATATTTTTCAGGCATTCTATAAAATAGTTCACATGCCTTGCGTATGATATGAGATTTTGCATGCATCCTGCACTCTCTCATTTGGCTGATGATGGATTATAGAGAGTGATTTGAAATGATGACACTAAAACACACACAATCAAATCCAAAATGAACTTGCATTACAAATGGATTGTGGAAATCTAATATTGTTGATTTTGCATGCATGTCTACCAGGAAAATCACAACTTAAACATATAACATGCATACAAAATTAACAGTATCAGATTTCCACAATCCATTTGTAATGAAAGTTCATTTTGGATTTGATTGTGTGTGGTTTTTAGCATCATCATTTCAGATCACTCTCTGTAATCCATCATCAGTCAGATGAGAGAGTGCAGGATGCATGTAAAATGTCATATCATATGCAAGGCATGTGAATTGTTTTATAGAATGCCTTAAAAAAAATTACACCCAGGCATTGGTAGAAATTTCTACCTTCATTGGTCAAAATTTCTACCTTTATTGGTCAAAATTTTTGACCTTCATTGGTCAAAATTTCTACCTTCATTGGTCAAAATTTCTACCTTTATTGGTCAATTTTTTTTACCTTTATTGGTCAAAATTTCTACCTTCATTGGTCAAAATTTCTACCTTTATTGGTCAATTTTTTTGACCTTCATTGGTCAAAATTTCTACCTTTATTGGTCAAAATTTTCTACCTTCATTGGTCAAAATTTTGACCAATTCCTCACAGAACTTGCACCATGGCTATGGAAGTTTTTTGACCAACATATTGGTAAAAATTTTTACCAACCATAAGGTTGGTTGAAATTTTGACCAAAAAATTTCTGACCAATGGGTTGGTCGAATTTGGTCAAAAATTGGGTCAAAATTTCAACCAATAATGGTCGAAAAATGGTCTCAAATGTACTAGTGTACCTAGTAAACACATATGGTGTTATTGTGTATGTATATCATCTTATGGTTAATGATCAATAAGGTTGATAAGTGTTTTAATAGTTGGATAATTGATTCACCCCTCCACTTAGTTATATTGGTGAACTTTACTTTCTAACAACATAGGTATGCTAGAAAGAGTGATAGAAATTAGGATGGAAGGTTGAATGGTTGTTGAAGGAGGAGGATATCCTATCTCTTGAGAACATTTTATCAAAAAATGAGCATGAGTATAAATAAGGTGAGAATTACCACACAAAATTAGAAATATTATTGTCATCTTTATTAACAAGCTTGTTAAGACTTCAAAAATAACAATGCTGCCAAGATTATTATTTTCTTGAGCAAGTCAAGTTTCCAATTTATCATGTTCACTAGAAATATTATCAACTTGCAAAGGAAGAACTCTTAAAGGATCATATTCATCATGGGATGAATTAGAAGACTTATTCTCCATTATAGGATTTAGACCATTAGTAAAGATGTGAGTGTCATCATGAGTCCTAGGGAGAAAAAATGAATCATGATCAAAGGAGCCCACGAGTCTACAACTTCAACTACCAAGAATGCCATAGGTTGGACTTTTTGTAATTAATATCATAAAAGAAGAGATCAATAAAGGAGACCCTAATGATATCTAACCATGCAAATGTACTGATGAGTGTAAAAGAGTGCTGCAAGAACATTTTGGGTCTTTAAGCAATCTTGCATCAACCAAAGATATTTTTTATTTTCTATACCAATCTATTATTTGTGAAGTAGCCATTGATTCTTTTGGTTTTAGGGTGTGTGTAGTTAACATCTTTTGGTGTAAATAAGTATTTACTTATTACACTTTACTTAAGTTTACTTAGGTCAATGCATTATTTTATTATTTCTTAGGTGAGACACTTAAGAGTTTTTGTACTTTTATGAGTTGTCATGTTGACAACACAGAAGTAAGCAACTCTAATTTAGCACATGGTGTCTACAACACTAGAGTTTGCATAATTAATTGAGTTTTCATGTAGACAACATAGTTATTCACACTTCCATTTTAGCACATGGTGTCTACAACATAATTTTGTGTGCTACACCTTTGTAGGCTTATCCCCTCATCATCATACTTACTTTTGTGCTTAATGAAGGATAATCCACACCTAGTGGACACATGCCTAGTTGTATGACTTATCATGTTGCTGATTCCTAGGCATTCTAGAAGTATTCCAGAGGCCTTTATATACATGCACTCCTAGTGTACTTACATATTGAATTGAATACATATCAATATTTTGATCATACTCTTTTGGTCTACTATTGTGCTTGTGCTTGAGTTCCTTGATCTTGGGTGAATTTTTCCTTAAGGAAAATTCTTACATAGTATCAAAGCTGAGGGAATTTCTCTTCACATAGAAATTTGAGACCATTTTTTTGCTTTAGCACCTCAACCTAGATCTAGAGTATTGCAGTCATTGGGAGCATCTAGAGCTAGCATAGACCTCACTATTATGTCTAAAATGTCAATTTAATGAAAATTGACTATAAATTCACCTATGCTAGGCCAAAGTCAATTTAGAGACAATGTTTTTTTGCAAATTGACACCCAAAGGTCTAATTTGCAAGTTCAATATGATTGTTATTTACATTTGTAATTTTATTTTTATATTGAATTTATTTTTCTCTACATTTTTTATCTACTTTTTCATGGAAATTTTTGGAAATTATTTTGCCGTTCAGGCTTGTAGAGAAATTGTTTTGTACAGGCACAAGGTAGTGACACCCTAGGCCTATGCAAAATATTCCATTTTGACCTATAGAGAATATTCCACTTATTAGTGGCATTTCATTCCAATCAACAGGTTTACATGCAATTTTGACAAATATTTCGATGGGTATTACCAAACATTTTGGACTATACAACCTGGCAGCTTGGCCTTCACCCTCTCGCTTCCACTTTTTTAACACCGTTTGGGGTTCATATTACACAATGAAATTGTTTTATTCCCTCTGATGTGGGATTAAACCTCACAGAAAACTTTCCAGTCATATATAGTTTTTGATAGCCACAAAAGACTTCTCACCGATGTGAAAAGTTCTGACCACAATAGGGCATCTGACCCCTCAGCTCTGGCATCTCCTGTTCTCTCTAGCCTATTCATGGGTGATGATACGTGGACCCTGCATATTTTCCATGTGGTGTAATTGAGTCCACATCCATGTGGAGCTTTTAGATCTAGTAATGTACCCCCCTAAAAACTTGTGCATAGCTCAACTATAGAGTTGGAGGCCATGTGTTAG
Organism: Cupressus sempervirens; assembly: GCA_028749045.1. Lineage (NCBI taxonomy): Eukaryota > Viridiplantae > Streptophyta > Pinopsida > Cupressales > Cupressaceae > Cupressus > Cupressus sempervirens. Next base: position 324,074,988 of record CM053784.1, read on the forward strand.
TACACATCACCTGCAAGCTAAGTGGACTTGACCCACGACACATTAGCAATTTCCATCTTAGATCCATATGATGTATGACTACCACATTTCAAATCTATATGAAATGTAAGCCATATGTACTACCACATCACCTAGGGGCCCTTTTTCGCTAAAGTTAGGCAGACATTGTCTTAAATTTGACAATCATTTGACCATCATTCCTAGGAACTTTTGAACTACTATGCTTGCCATTTTACTATCAAATTTAATAATGTAGTTTGATGCACAAAACCCTCTCTATATGTAGTTTTAATTTTATAGTTTGACTTTGGGAGGCCATAACTTAGTCATCTAGGCTCCAAATTAGGAGAAATTTCTTTTTGATTTTGGGTAGAATTTCCTAAACTTTTTAGTGGTGCTTTTCTTTTCTAGTTTTGGTACATGGATTTGTCAGAAATTACATTTTTTGGTGACTGTACCTATCCAATCCTATATTTTTCAACTTGAAACACTCCATATGAGATCATCTAGACTTGAAAATAGGTTCCATTTTCTTTGAAAGTGCTTAATTTTTCATCTACTTTCTAGATCTGCAATCAGATTATAGGGTTGTGTGGACAAAAATATCACTTAAAGACTTAGGGCCTTTTCTGCATTGTATTGCTTTGATTACTTTTCAAAATTGTTGTACAATTGAGCTACAATGCTTAGTGATAGATTTGAGCCTCAAAAGGTATTTGTAAACAATAAAATCAAAAGTCCACTTTGTACATTTTTACAAGTGGCCTATTGTACACGCACTACATATAAAGTGCCAAAAGAATATTTTTTGGGGGGGTTCTCTGATTAAGTGAATGGGGGGGTGTGTATTGTATTTTTGTGTCTCTCTTTCATGCTCTTTTATTTTTTTACATCATGGGTTCACCTAAAGGTTCACAATTATTCTACATGGAAAGATATTGTATGAAGTAGATTAAAGGAAAAAGGTCTAAATCTTTATGTTGATGGTACAATCCCCAAACCCACTGATGCTACAATACTCTTTGATTGGAAAATTAAAGACCAATAGGCTTTAGGTATTATTAGGAGTTGTGTACATAGAGATCTCTTCTTCCACATTTCTAGTTTCAAGGAAGCCAAACCTACTTGGGACAAACTTGAAGCATTATATGGTAAGGTGGATGAGGAAAAAGGATTCTAGATTGAGGATGATCTACTTCTATTGAATCCAAAGAATTTTGACACAATTCAAGATTATATCAACAAAGCCAATGAGTTTAGAGCACTACTTAAAGATTTTGGTAATCCCATGAAGGATGATAGGTTGATTCATCACATCCTAAAGAGGCTACCTTCATAGTATGCTTCATTTTTTTTGAGTTATAACACTCATAGGTTGACCATGGGAAGTGATTTCCAAAAGCCTACATTTGATGCTTTTGTAGAAATGTTGATTTTTTAACAATCCATGTTGATAGATATGAAACTTCTCACATCATGAGAACCAATCAAGTCAAAGTGGAAAAAGTTCTAACAATAGCAAAAAAAAGTAGTGGAAGCAGAAATCACAATCTAAGACACAGCAATCTTCCTCCTCACAACAAGGAAATTCTTCTTCCAACATGAAGGGAAATAATGAAAAGAAGGACAAATTTTTTTTTGCATATTGCAAGAAACCAAATCATGATGAGCATCATTGCTAGACTAAGAGAATTGATGAGTTGGAAAACCTACTCAAGAAGAACAAAATCAATGTGCCAAATGTTTCCAAGGATTCAACTCCCACTACTTCAAAGGGAAAAGGGCAAGCACTTATGGTTGTTCGAGCTCTTCATCAAAATGGATTCTTGACTCAAGTGCCTCATATCATATGGGTTCTTCAAAAGGAGACTTTTCTTCATTGAAGTAGTCATAGGTACCACACATCTTTGTAGGAGATGACACAAAAATTGAAGTTGAAGGACACATGGAGATGGAAAATGGGGAATTCAAAGATGTTCTCTATGTTCCAAACCTTATCTCTAATCTCCTCTCAATTTACCATATCACTCACCTTGGAGATGGCAACAGAGTTGAGTTCCTTCTAGATTTAGCAATAGTGTGCAATCTTAAAGATGATTCATTGGTTGTAGTGGGGAAAGTCAATCATGAAAAGAGACTTTATTCCTTTTCCCACTTTGTGCATAAGTATCCTTCACATGCCTTCTTAACTCAATCTCATTCAGAAACCAAATTGTGGCATGAGTGGTATGGTCATCTTGCCTTCCACTATCTTTAGCAACTTTTCTCAAAAAACATGGTCAAAGGTCTACCTACAATCAACTTTTCTAAGGGTGAATGTTCAACATGTTTACTGGATATGCATCTAGGGTAGAAGTTTGATAAAGGGAAGTCTTCAAGAGAACCAATTGTTGTTTAGTTGGTTCACATGGTTCTAGTAGGTCCTTTTGTAGTGACATTAGTTAGCCAAGGCCACTACATCCTTACTTTCATTTATGACTTTTCATGCTACACATGGGTCTACTTTCTTCATCACAAGAGTGAAGTCATTGACAAGCTTCAAGCCTTCAAGAGTCATATAGAACAAAAATCAAGGAAAGCCATCAAGGTTCTATGGATGGAAAATGAAAGTAGATATGTGACCACAAGACTTAAAGACTTTTCCAAACTTGAGGGTATTGATCTTTAGAATCCAGCAACATTTAGTCTGCATAATACTAATGTTGTAGCACTGAGGATACAAACTCTTAATTCAATGGCAAGTTGCATGATACAGGCCAAGTCTCTTGATCCAACACTTGGAGTCAAAGATATTAGCAATACCAATCACATAATAAACATGTCTCCTCATAATGCCTTAGATGGGAAGACTCCTTTCGAGGCATGGTGCAGTAGAAAACTAGTTGTGAAACACTTCAAAATCTTTGGTTGTCTAGCATGGGAAAACATATATTCCAGGGAATGCAAGGCACCACCACCTAGGCCATGTATTTTCATTAGATATGAAGAGAGTGTTAAGGCATACAAAATTATGGATATTGAGACTCATGAGATTTTCATAAAGAGGAATGTTGACTTTGAGGAAAGCTCACCCAACTTATCCTCTAATCCTCTTTGCACTTCATACATTGTGGAAAATGATAGTGACACTAGTGATAGTGATTCAACATATTTAGATATGTGGGATCTTATTCAAAGATGTATTCTATTGTCATAGCATATACAATTTCCACATGTGTACATCACCATAGTGATAGGTCTAGCACAATAGGGTACATCTTGTCTTCTAGCTCCAACATCAGGGGATGACTACATAGGAGATATTTCAAGCTTGTTTGTGGAGTCATATATAGCAAATTTGGGAGACATTATTGATGATATACATCTTCTCTTTGATGATGTTGATCCTTCTTTAGTTGTTGCAAGGGGTCACTTTGACCCTCTTATCCATTCTCTACCTGATCAATCTTTACAGGTTGATATGATTGTGGATCCTTAGTACAATAGTTGCAAGAGGTCTCTTTATCATTTGAGGAGATAGTAGGTTCTTTGGGATGGGTTCTACATACATCCTTTCCATATCTACACTCATTCTTTTTAGCAGTCTTGGAAGGGCCAATCATCAGCATTGACATAGGGATAGTTGAGTAGGTTTTAGAGACACCATTCATCATTGAAATTATTTCTACACATAGGGGAGGCATCTCACTTGTACCTTTTCCATTGTTTCTTCTAGAGGGGAGGGACATTATTCAACACGCATGGACTAGCTTCTTCCTTGGAGTAGATATCATTGATTGACACTCTACATTTGGGGAGGGGGGGCTTCCTTGTCTCTCTTCTTCTTCTCTCTTATGGGGGGGACTTTTTCCTCTTATGGGGTTTTATTCTTCTCATACCTCTCTTTTGTATATGCTTGATGTATGTCATAATGGGGGGGACTTAATTACTTCATCCATCCATGCATCTTATTTTTTTATCTCTCTTTCTGGGGGAGGGTTTTTTCGATGAGGTTTTCCCTCTTTCTCCACTTTATGAGAGATTGCATTGCATTATGTACATGGGTACCTAACATGGCCTTGTAGCTAGGACCCATCTTGCATTTCATCCTAGCTTTTGTAAGCTTAAGTGCATTCCCCTAAGTTGCACTTAAGGGGGGTATTGGTTTAAATAAGTATTTATAATTACACTTTACTTAATTTTACTTAGGTCAGTGTATTATTTTGTTATTTCTTAACTGAGAGACTTAGGAGTTTGTGTATTTTTATGAGTTGTTATGTTGACAACAATGAAGTAAGCAACTCTAATTCAACACATGGTGTCTACAACACTAGAGTTTGCATAATTAACTGAGTTGTCATATAGAAAACACAATTATTTTCACTCCTATTTTAGCACATGGTATCTAAAACATAATTTTGCATGCTACACCTTTCTAGGCTTATCCTCTCACCATCGCACTTACTCGTGTGCTTAGCAGAGGATAATTACATATCGATATTATGATCATACTCTTTTGGTCTACTGTTGTGCTTGTGCTTGAGTTCCTTGATCTTGGGTGAATTTTTCCCTAAGGAAAATTCTTACAATATCATGTCAAGGACCTATCCCAGATCCTTTTCCTAAGTGCACAAATTCTTATGTTTCATATTTCTCAAGTTCTGTGTTGTTCTTTGCGGTCTTATTTTCTTTATATTTTCATCCAATGAGGTGTTGTTTTAATTGGTGTAGTTTCCTATGCTTATATAAAATCTTGCATAATTGGGAGCCAACTTCTAACACACATGTGGATCTATCTCTATGTGCAGGTGACTAAATGTTGTCCTTTCCTTGGATTTTGGTTTACTCTTCCAAGACTAGACCTATATTGTAATTAAACATTTTACTAGCTAACTTATGGCTTAGCTAGCTATAAAAGAATCTTAGGTAGATATAGGAAAGTTACATTCTTAGAGGATAAAAGATAGAAGATGTGGGCTTGGAATCCAAATTATAATTATTAATTATATGTAAGGCCACAACTTGGAAGGCCTTGTAGGCTAACATGTTTCTTTTTTCTATGAAAATTTAAATAATTACACCTATGAATATGTTGCATTTGGCCTTGTGATATTTATGGTTTATTTCATCTTATTTATAGCTTCCATGGGTAACTCTGAATGAGTAAATTTTGGTAGGTTTAAGTTGAGTTTTTCCTCTCTTAGTCCTCCACATATCTTGTCCTTGTGTCAGGTGGCATTAGAGACAAGTTATTTCTTGTGGCTTAGATCATGGAGAAGCTTGTTGAATTGATTATGGGATGGTAGATTTGAAGTTTGACCTATAACCTGTAGAAGGTTCTAAAATTGTAGGAACTATTGTCAAAATAGTTCAAGGTGGAGGAAATACTGAAAATTTTATTATGGACATGTTGAGGCTGATTACATTGGAACTTGAAGCTATTGAGACAATGCATGGTAGAGGTATACATCTGGAGGATGTTAGTGATGGTGAAGAGGTAGCACCAAATCCTAATCCTGAACCTAAGGTTGAGAAAGATGAGGAAAGGATCTCGAGATTTTTGTCTAGGGTGAATGCTAGAAGTATTTTTGAAGTTTCTTGCTATGATAGAAGACTTGAGACTAATGTAATATTAGATTCAATCACTAAGATGGATAAATACTTTGATTATGAAGGTACTCCTGATAATAAGAAGGTTATGATAGTAGTCACAAAGCTAAAGGGTTATGCTTCACTTTGGTGGGGCAATTTACCAATAGAGAGAGACGAAAGAGTGGAAATGAATAGATTAAGACATGGGAAAAGATGATTAGAAAGATGAAGAAGAAATTTATTGTTAGGGTAAAATCATGGACAAAAATAACAATTACATGCAAATATATCCAATAACAAGAAATAATAGATCAAATAGAAGAGAACACAAGACACTAAGATTTAACGTGGTTTACCCAATCCCTGGGCTATGTCCACCAAAAAAGAATTCCAATATTATTACACTCCAGTGATTACAACCTAATTACAATTTGTAATCCCTTACAACTCAATACCACCATAAGAAACAATTTTTGTGTCAAACCTTATGAAACAATCCCTAACCCTAAGCCCTTTTATAAAAGTATTTTTTCCACTTTAGGGTTAAAATTAGTTATAATATGTCAGCAATAAAATGTTGATGAAATAGGCCCAAAAAAATATTTCTCAGTACTTCCTTGATCAATCACCATAAACTAATAATCTCCCACTTGGGGACTAACTTGGCTACACACTAAACAATAATCTCCCACTTTGAGATTGATCTTGTAGCTATGTTGCTACTCCATGAGGCTCCTATTGGATAAAACCACCCTAGACTCTATTGTTCTTTTATTCTATTTAGTCTAAAAGACCAATTGAAGTTGAAGAGGAGCTCAACTTCTCCCTTGTCACTACCTTTGTAAACATATCTATTGGATTATCATCAATATGTATCTTGTCTAGCTTTTACTATCCATCATCCAAAATTGACAGAATGAAATGGTATCGCAACTGAATGTGTTTTGTCTTTGAATATGGAGCTAAATTCTTTGCAAGATGAATGGCACTCTAGCTATTTGTAAAAAAATAGTTATCCCTTTGTGGGTGTCCCAATTCTTCCAAGAAGAACTGAAGCCATATCATCACCTTGGTTGCCTCTATAACATCAACATACTCTACCTCTGTAGTAGATAAAGAATTAACTTTTTGTAACCTCTAAACTCACCTCGTCATTGCCCCACCAATAGTAAATACATAGCATGTAGTACTTTGCCTGTTTCCAATATCCCCTACCAAATCTAAGTCAACATAGCCTTGTAAATCAGTAGTATAGCCCCCAACGTGTAAACACCTACTGAATGTGCTTCTCAAATATATGAGAATCTATTTTACTACATTCTAATGCTCAATTTTTAGATGACTCACATACCTATTAACGAATCCCACACCATGTACAATATCTAGCCTTGTACATTACACAACATATATCAAGATTCCTATAGTTTAAGCATAAGGTACCCTGGACATCTTATCCTCCTCTTCTTGTGTCTTTGGACACATCTCCTTAGTCAACTTTAAATGACTAGGTAAAGGTGTGCTGACAACTTTAGCATTCTCCATAGAGAAACATTGTAACACCTTTGCAATATAATTAGCCTAAGAAAATGTCAATTTCTTATTTTTTTTATCTCTACAAATCTTCATACCAATGATTTTATTTTTTACCCCCAAATCCTTCATAGCAAATGCATGTGCTGACCGGGTTTTCAGCCCCTTAATATGATCCATGTTAGACACAACTACAAGCATATCATCAACATATAAACATAAAATAATGTATTCTTCATCATCCAACCTCTTAAAATAAACACAATGATTTAAATGACACCTACTATATCCATGCTCATGCTAAAAATTGTCAAATTTCAAATACCATTGTTGAGGTGCTTTCTTCAAGCCATATAAACTTTTCTTCAATTTTTGCACTAAGTTCTCCTTACCTTTGACCTCAAATCCTTGTGGATGAGCCCTATTTATCTCTTCACACAAAGTACCATAGATGAAGGTTGTTTTAACATCAAGCTACTACAAATGCAAATCTTTAGTAGCTACATTACTTAAAATAGTATAGATAGAAGTCATTTTAACAACATGAGAGAATATCTCATCAAAATCAATGCCCTTTTTCTATGCAAATACTTTTAAAATGAACCTAACTTAAACATTTTCTTACCTCCATCCTCTTCTTTCAACCTATAAACCCATTTATTTTCTCAAGCTCATTTACCTACAGGAAACTTGCATAAATCTCAAGTCTTAATTTTCAGCAAAGAGTCCATTTTGTCTTTCATTATAGACTCCACTGAATCTTAGTATCTACCTCCACAACTTCATCATAACATTTAGGTTCACCAACATCTATTAGTAAAATAGAGTACATAAAAGGAGAAAATATTTCTAGAGGTCTACTTAGCCTTGTTGATTGTCTAACATTCACTTTTTTTTGTGGTATTTGTTGTTGTAGTTGTTGCACATCATGAGGAATTGTTGGAACATCATCTTTTGGAGTATCATTCAACACTACATAATCATCTTCTTTCTTCTCAAGTTGCTGCAGTAGATCTTTGTACAACACATTCTCATTGAATATGACATCCATACTTCTTACAATTATATGATTTTCAAAATCCCAAAGCCTATAACCAAATTCATCAATACCATATCCAACAAATAAACATTTATTTGACTTAGCTTCTAGATTGGTTCTATTTTTAGAATCTATATGCGAAAATTCTTCACAACCAAGGGTTTTGAGAAAAGAATAACTCACCTTCTTACCAGTCTGTGCTTCCTCTCGAATACCACAACCCAAAAGAGTAGAGGGACCTTTGTTAATCAAATATACAATAGTATTGATAGCCTCCACCCACATGTTTACAAAATGCTACATTAAACCTCATGCTCCTTGCACACTCCATGATTCTCATGTTCATGTGTTCAACCACTCTATTCTCTTGTGGAGTCCTTATAATATTTTTGTGTCTATGAATACCATTAGTGGAGCAATAATATTCAAATTCATGACTACAATACTCACCATCATTATTAGACCTAAGACATTTTAATTTCTTACTAGCCTCATTTTCAACAAAGCATTTTCATTTCTTAAAATTTTGAAATACATTAATTTCTATCTAAGGAAATATATCCATACTTTTCTAGTTGCATCATCAATAAATGTAGCATAATAATGAGAGCCACCAAGGGAAGATATCTAAGCTAGTCCCCATACATATGTATGCACAAGCTCTAATTTCTCACTTTTATTTTCCTTCACAGTCTTCACAAAACTCATTCTCTTTTGTTTTCCATAAACACAACTTTCACAAAAATACATATTAACACATGTTAGACCTAGTAAAACTTTCTTTGAATGAAGTACTTTCATACCTTTCTCACTCATGTGCTGAAGTTTTTTGTGCCATAGCATTGCATCAGAATTGACACCTTATTTGTTCTCCATGCTCAACTATAGCAATAGTTCCTAAACATTCATTTTTATCTAAAATAACCAAAATAAAAGAAACAATATGACCTATACAAAGATATAAGGTGCCTAATTTCACACCTTTTTCTACTACAAGAGAACCTTTTGAAACCTTCCAATTTTTATCATTAAAAGTAACTACACAACCCTCATCACTGAATTGCCCTACTAAAATTGAATTTTTACTCAACCTTATAACATGTATTACCTCATGTAGTAACCGATGATTCCCATTCTGTAACTTAATCTTAACTTTTCCTTTTCCAAAAATCTGACAGGGTTCATTATCCCCCAAATAAATAAGCCTAAAATCCCCTTGGACATAATCAATGAAATAACCTCTATGAGGTGTAGCATGAAATGGAGCACCAGAATCTAAAACCCATGAATCATCGACACTTTCTAAAGACATAAGCAAAGCATCCCCTTCAGATTTTTTACTAACCACATTTCCCTCTTTGTTCCCTTCTAGTTTATCTTCTTCATTTTTCTTTCAAGTCAAAAAATATTTCTTCTTATGTCTTGGTTTCCCATAATACCAATAGTCATTTGGTCCTCTCGATTGAGACCTTTTCCCCTTTAACTTTCTTCTTGATTTCTGATGATTTCTAAAATTATTTCCTCTCTTAGTCATTTTGCCTTTGGTTTGTATGTTCAAAGCACTTCCTAGTGTAGATCCACGTAAGTTATTCCTATGAGTTTACTAGTGAATCCATGCATCGTCTTCACTTTTGTAATGTTAATTATCATCGATGGTGCTAGGCATAATCAAATGCTTCCAAGTGCCTTTGCATCTAAAATCTTCTAGTCCTCATTTGTCATAGTTCCCTAGTTCTTAGTTTTTCCTTCCAATAGCTTCCATAAATACTTATGATAAAGATAGTCCTCCATTTTCATATTCCATAACTAAAAGTTCTGCCCCATTAAACTTGTCAATCCTTAGCTTACCCTTGTCTTCCATCTCTCCCACTCAATTGTGAAACTTTTGTGTAGAGGATAACTGAAAAAAAAACTTGACTCTAATACCACTTATTAGGATAAAATCATAGATAGAAATAATAATTACATGAAAATATAACCAATAATAGAAATAATGATCACATAGAATAGAACACAAGACACCAAGATTTAATGTGGTTAACCCAATCCCTGGGCTACATCCACCAAACAAAAAGTATAATTTTATTATGATCTAGTGATTACAACTTGATTAAAATCTATAATCCCTTACTATTCAATACCGCCACAAGAAGCAATTTTTGCATTCCACCTTATGAACCAGTCCCTAACCCTAAGCCCTTTTATACAAGTATTCTTTCTGCTTTAGAGTTAAAAGTATTTACAACATGTTAGCCATAAAAATGTCAATAAAATAGCCCCAAGAAAAAAGATTCTTGGGGCTCCACCCCTAAATCCCCATTAGCCATGGCCTAAGGACACTAGTTGTATTGGGGGTTATTATCCCTAAACCTCCACTTCGGGCCCGACCCAATCCTGAACCTTGCTGAGGAATAATGGAATATGTATAGTACTTCCCTAATCAATCACTAGAAATTAAAATTTATCCCTACTAATTACTAGGTGAATTTATTGAGGAAAATGTAAAATTTGAGGAAAAAGTACATGAGTGTTAAAAAAATATACTACAGAATTGTATAAATTAGATATTAGATCTAGACATGTGGATGATGAAGTTGAGAAAGTGGCTAGATGTCTGAATAGTTTGAGGATATAAATTCAATATGAGATCAACTATGTTAAGATGGATAATGTGGAAGAAGCATATCAGTATGATCTGAAGGATGAAGAAAGATTGTCAAAGAGACATGATCAAAGATAGAGAGCAAGAGGTGGAAAATTTCAAAGAAGAAAATCTAGAACACATGGACAAGGTAATAGTTTTGACAGTGTAGTGTAAGATAAAGAAAAATCTCAATGGAAGGAATGACCTTCTAGTAGAAGAGATAACTACACTAGAGGTAGCTAATTTGTTACTATAGGAATAGTAATGGTGGAAAACATAAAAGAAAGATCTTGGTTTCAAGATACTTGTTATTCATGTGGAGAATAAGAACATATAGTTTTTGAATGTACTGACTCTAGAAAGAAGATTGGAATTAATAGCATAAGCACTTTGGATTATGAAGAAGTTGCTAAAAAACCTAATGAGTCTAAAAAGGGTGAGAACCTGATGTTGAGAAGGATCTTGTGGAATGAAGAAGTTGAGGGAGACCCTATTTTGAGAATAAGTTTGTTTAAAACCAAATGGAAGATTGCTGGAAAATGTTGCATGATAATCATTGATATTGGAAGCTCTAATGATTTGGCATCTGAGGAGTTGGTTAAAAAATTGCAGTTACAATGGTTGAGACATTCTAAGCCTTATCATGTTTCTTGGATCCTAAAAGAGAATAACTTAATTGTATGCGAGCAATGCCTTGTTAAATTCAAAATTGTAATTATCATGATGAAGTCTTATGTGATATCATGCCTAAAATCATTATCATATTCTTTTGGCAAGACCTTGGTAGTATGATAGACAAGCTTTGCATTATGGTACATTGAATCAATATACTATTCTGGTTGATAAAAATAAACAAATATTATTTCCTTTGTTCAAAAATTCAATGAGAAACATTGTACCATAGTCAAAGTATATTTTATTGAAGGTAATCAATTTGTTAAGGATTTGTGAAAGAACATAATATTTATTTTTCTTTTATTCCTAGAAAGACTAAGAAACAAGATGAGTTAGAACATGCACCTAAAATTGAATCCTTGTTAGAAAAGTTGCAAGAAATTATTTCTGATAATGTACTTGATGGTTTTCCTCTTGTAAGAAGCATAAGTCATTACATGAAATTGATACCTGGAGCTAGTTTTCCTAATAAAGCACCACATAGATTCACACCTAAAGAAAAGGATGAATTGAATGGACAAGTGCAAGAGTTTCTTGAGAAGGGTCTAATTAGAGAAATTTTGAGTCCTTATGTAATACCTGTTGGATACAATTATCCAATTGTGTGTTATTTTTGATGTTACACAAATGTCATACAAGTCATCTGTTAGCACTTATTGAGCTCAATTGGTCTGCAAGAAGATTTTCAATGTCTATCAAGATTACTTGGTCATCAAAGGAAAATGTGGCAGAAAATAGTTCTTACCAAGCTCTCATGGTTAGTGAAGGAAATTCAGTTCTTACCAAGTTCACTCGGCAACAAAAGCATTTCATAGAATTTGTAGTGTTAATCAAGTTGAGATGGTTAACTTAGGAAATTGTTTTTGAAGTAGTGTTTACTGAGTAGGGTCAACCAGTAAAGGAATTTTTTAATTTATGATTTGGTGCTTAATTGTTTAAGTATTATTTCTAGCCAACTATGGTAATGGTTATAGGTGATCGTAACTTGTAATTAAGCTGACTTGATAATCTGAATGGTATATATGAGAGGTTAAGTTTCAAATTTTAAGTGTGATAAATTTGATGTGATATAAATGTGAAGGTGGACTGATTATTATGAGAGTGAATTTTGAAGGATGATCAAAGATCATTAAGGAGTAGCAAAGCTATGTTTGATCAAGGAGGATCTAATGGTGCAGAATAGAGATCTGTAATCAACAAATTCAGTTGAATCTTATTCAAGTCATTTCATTGTTACTTTCTAACAATGTAGCAATGATTCCAAAATCTCTTAACATAGTTTTTGATTTGGAAAATAAGTTTTATAGGGATCCTAAAACCCAAAGTTTTACAACATTAAATACATTTAAAGCATAAAAAGTCAGAAAAAAAAAAATAGCCACAGAAGGCCAGGATCAAAAAGACCCGAAGCCAGGGAAACAAAGGCCAGGAAATGAGCCTGGCGGGTAGCCTAGTGTCCCTTCTTCTCCATTGCCTGCAGGATTTCTGCAGCATCACTTTCCTTTTGGATGGCCTCCTCCTCCTAGGTCACGGAGGGGAAATGCAACTGATCCCCCTGGCTTTCCTGGAATCCAAACTCTTTCTGAGGATCCTCCTGGATTGTTTCATTCTTTGTGCTCTGCTCCACGTTCCCTGGGAGACCGGTATTGGTCAGATAGTCCCCCAGATTGACAATATTTTCATTCAATGTGTGGAGGGTATCCACAATCTGTTTAGTCACAACCTAGTGGATAGAGTCCAGCCTTTAGACCTTCTGCTCAAGCCAGGTGATTCTATCCTCCTGATTGTCACTAGGGTCCTTGTTTCTATCTTTTTCCTGGCTGCCCACCTGGTCTTTACTTCCTTTGGCCTCATGATCCTTGACTTCCCTCCTGTTGTTGGTCTGGTTGGACCTGTCCTTTAGAGTCTCAATTTCCTGAAAAACCCACTTGATGGAGCAAAAATTGTCAATCAAGCTATTCTTTGCATTGTTAAGGAAGTTGAAACCTATTTCACGGGCATTGTCAGAGAGAACCAAAAGGGTCGGGTCAAGGAGTTTGTCATAGTGGGTGCTACTGTCGAGATCTGCCAACACCTAGATTTTAGCAGGTTCTCTAACAATGCCCATACTAACACTATCCATATTGAAGTTTCGCCAGGCTCTTATCTTATTTTTTCGAATGGCCTCCCCTCCCTTCTCAACCATAATATCTATCATCTCTTCTGGGGGCAAAATGGGGATCTCCAGGGGGGAGGTGGGTGCTGTGGGGCTGGGGGGCAAATCAACGTTATCGCTGAGATGATCATGGGTAGAGGTTTGTTCCAATTTTCTTTTTTTGGGGTTATCCTGGGTTACCAAGGGGATCTCTTAACATAGTTGGTTTAATAGCCATTTTGCAAATCCTCTAACAAGGCCACTTGTAATAGGGTGAATAAATCCTCTAACAAGGTCACACCTAATAGTGTGTTTTGTAAACCTTTAATAGGGTTGGCTCCTAATAGGGCTCACTTTAGAAGAATGAAAATTGGTAGCTAGTTACTTGGTGATTTTTCCCATATTGGGTTTCCATGTTAAATCTGATGTCTCTTGTGTTCATGTTATTTACTTTTGCATGCATGTTAATAATTATGAATACTTAAAGATCAGTAACAAGTTAATCTACCAAGTTAGAACATTTTTGTGAATGTTTACCAAGTGACAATAGTAACTAGTTATTTAAGACATCAAAGGGATCTGTGATTTTTTTTGGTAACTAATTCACCCCCCCTCTTAGTTACTCCATCTACATTACCAACAATTAGTATAAGAGCTTTTGGTGCTTGCAAGAAAAGATTTCAAGGATCTAAGCTAAAGATAAGGATGTCTCACAAGAGGGAAATTTCAAAACTTAACAGGGACAACTTCTCAGCATGGTAGGGACTGATGAGATTTCATCTAGCTTCTATTGGTGATATAGGGCTGAAGTACCTTGATGCAAAATATGTAGAACCTACTGGCACATTATCTATCAATGATATTGCTGAAAAGAAGACTCATAACATCATGATGATAGACATTGCATCTTTCCTAAGCTATGAAGAATTTAATGATATCAAGGATTGCAAAACTCCTTTTGGAATGTGGAACAAGCTGAAAAATATCTATGGAGGTCATGATAATGTGAGAAGAGCCAAAGTAGAAAGTTTGAGAGGTCAATTTGATCAAATGAGGATTAGAGAAGATGAAAATATTGCAAAATATGTTGAAAGAGTTAAAGCAAATGTTAGTGCAATCAAAGCTTCTGGAGGAGATATCAAGGAGGAAATAGTTATAAGTAAAGTTCTTAGAATATTACTTCCCATCTTAGTAATTAGAGTTTCTACAATTCAAGAAAGAAGATGTGAAGAAAATCATAAGATAAATTTAGAGGCCATAGTTGGAAGATTGACTACATTTGAGCTAGATAACTATGATAATTATGTTTCTTCTACCAAGAACATTGAATCAACATTTGAAGCCAAGCTTTCACTCAAGGATAAAAGCAAGAAGATAAAGGATTCTTAGTCAGATAGTGAAGAAGAATCAGAATAGAGTTTAGATAGTGATCTTGAGGTGGTTGAAGCTCTGCTAGCAAGGAAATATTCAAAGGGTAAAGGGAAATGTAGGTTCCTCTAATCTATTTTTCTTGTGAAGAAATTGGACATATTGCTACTAGGTGCCCAAATAAGTAGAACAAAGATGAGAAGAAAGGTCACAAATGCAATGGTAAGAAAACATGTTTCATGGCTAAGAATTCTAATGATTCTGATGATGAAGAAGAAGATGAAATTGTTTACATTACTATAAAGGATGAGTCTGATAATGATGAAGAAATGACACTTATTTCTCATGTAAGTAAAAATGATACATGGATTATAGATAGTAGTTGTTCTCATCACATGATTGGTGATAAAATTAAGTTTGAACATTTTGAAGACTATGGTGATGGCAGTGTGAAGTTTGGTAATAATGAACCTTGTTGCATAAAAGGAAGAGGAAGAATCTCACTAACCAAAGAACTTGTATGCGATAAAGCATATTGGGTAGAAGGACTAAAACACAATCTACTAAGTGTGGCACAACTACTCAATAGTGGATTCAAAGTGGAATTCATGCATGGAAAAGAAAGATTACTAGATGGAAAAGGAAAGCTGATTGGATTAGGCACTCAAACAAAAGGTAGCTTGTTTTATCTTGAACTTGGTGAATGTTCACGCTTTATTACTCAAGTTGAAGAAAGTTGGTTATGGCATAGGAGGTTGTGTCATGTGAACTTTGATAACTTGGTGAAAATAAGTAAATTCAAGAAAGTACTAGGCATTCCTAACATAAAGAAACCTGAGGTTGGTCTATGCAAGAATTGTCAAATTGGCAAGATGGGAAACACTAGCTTTAAAAGTAAGAACTATCAGTTTGAAGAATTTTTGGAAATTGTGCATACTGATTTATGTAGACCTATTGGAATTGAAAGCTATATTGGTGAAAAATTCTTCATTTTTTTTGTTGATGATTACTCAAGAATGATGACTATCATGTACCTAAGAGATAAATCAAAAGCATTTGAGAAGTTCAAATTGTATTTGGCTAGAGTAGAGAAGGGAATAGACAAAATACTAAAATGCTTGAAATCAAAAAGAGGTGGTGAATTCATTTCACATGAGTTCAATAACTTTTGCATTGAAAGGGGAATCAAAAGACAAGTTTTAGCACCTGGAACTACCAAGAAAAATGGAATAGCTAAAAGAAGAAACACATCTATCATGGACTATGTGAGAACCCTAATGATTGAAAAGAACATTGCTATCAAATATTGGAAGGAAGCTATTAGCACTAAATTTCATACCTTGAACTGAGTACAACTAAAGAAGGACTCCTTCAAAAGCCCCTATGAGTTATGGTATTTCTATAAACCTAATGTAAGCTACTTTAAAGTATTTGGAGGCAAATGTTACATTTTGAAAGAATCTAGAAAAGGTAAGTTTGATGTGAATGGTGATGAAAGAATATTTTTGGGATATTATTATAAAAGTAAAGCATATAGATGTTTGAATTTGTTTACTCACAAAGTCATAGAAAGTGCACATGTGAAAGTTGATGAGTTTGCAGAAAGAACTAAAGATGAAAGCAAAAGGGAACTAGAAGACTATAGGAGATTTGTTTTTTTTGAACCGAATACAGTGCCAGATACACCTATCAATCAAGAATCTTCTACTCTTGAATCTTCAGTAACTAAGCTATAGGAATTTCAAACCAAGCTATAGGAACTTGAGTCACATTCTGATGCTACCGAGCTAATGCCTACCAAGTTTGAAGGACTCGAGTAGCAGATAGAATAGTTAGAACCTGAAGTTGAAGTGCAAGAGGATGAAAATGGAACACTTTCAAAAGGCAAGGAACCTATATTAGCTAAGTACATCAAGAGGCATCATGCACTAGATTAGATCATTGGAGATAAATTTGAAGGAACTATGACAAGAAGTAAGTTGAAAGGTAATTGTTTACTTTCTAATTTTGAACCTAGAAGTGTCAACGATGCATTAGAAAATGAAAGTTGGATAGAGGCTATGAATGAAGAGATAGAGAAGATAGAGAAAAAAAAAACATGGACTCTTGTACCTAGGCCTAAAGACAAAAATGTGATTGGAACTAAGTGGGTATTTAGAAATAAGTTGAATGAAGATGGCAAAGTGTCAAAGAACAAAGCTAGACTAGTATGCAAAGAACATTCTCAAGAAGAAGGAATAGACTATGGAGAAAATTTTGCTCCTATTGCAAGATTGGAAGGTGTTAGAACCCTACTTCCATAGGCTACATACAAAGGATTCAAGGTTTATTAGATGGATGTCAAGTTAACATTTCTCAATGGTATACTAGATGAAGAGGATTACACTAAATAGCCTGAAGGTTTTGTTGATCCAAACAACAAGGACATGGTCTACAAATTACATAAAGCATTGTATGGTCTAAAGCAAGCCCCTAGAGCATGGTATGAAAGACTACATAACTATCTTATTCAGACTAGTTTTCAACGAACTAATAATAACAGTAGCTTGTATATCAAGGAAGGACTAGATAAGACAATTTTTTTGGAAAAAATATTTTTGGATGATACTTTGTTTATAGGAAATAATGATCAATGCAAAGAATTCTCAAAGAAAATGAACAAAGAATTTTAAATATCAATGTTTGGTGAGATAAAATTCTTTGTTGGACTTCAAATTCAGTAGAGTAAGAATGACATCTACATCACTCAATCAAAATACATCAAAGAGACACTGAAAAAGTTTGGTATGGAAGATTGCAAACTAGTTCGAACTCCTATGTGTACTAGATTGAAACTTACCAAGGATGATGAATCAAAAGAAGGGGATCAGACATAATATAGATCTATGATTGAAAAGTTGCAGTATTTAGTGCATACAAGACCTGATATTGCCCTTGTAGTTGGTATTGTAGCAAGATTTTCAGCAAAACCAAGAGAAATCACATGATGGCAATCAAAAGGATCATGAGATATTTGAAAGGCACTGAAGATTATGGATTATCGTATAAACTTGGAGGAAATATAGATTTAAAAGTGTTTACTAATGCAAATTGGGTAGGAAACATTGATGATAGAAAGAGTACAAGTGGAGGAGATTTCTTTCTTGGAAAGAGGTTGGTTTCTTGGACAAGTAAAAAGAAAAATTGTACATCCCAATCCATAGTAGAGGTAGAATATGTTACAATAGTAGTAGACTATTCTAACATTGTTTGGTTCAAATAATTATTGGAAGGTATGAAGGAAGAAATCAAAGAACTTGTTGTTATGTTTTGTGATAATATAAGTGCAATTAACATTTCAAAGAATCTAGTGATGCATTCCAAAACTAAGCATATTGCTATAAAGTATCACTTTGTTAGAGAATTGGTGTAGGATAAGGAAATCAGATTGGAATATGTCCATACAAAGGAACAAATTGCTGAAATATTCACAAAGTCTTTACCTAAGGATGCATTCTTGTATCTAAGAGGTAAGTTAGGGGTCATTCCCCTATTTGAAGCTCACTGAAAAAATAGTTTTAGTGATGTATCAATAGAAATAGAATTGAAGATCTATCAATTGATGTAGCAAAGTAATGGAGACATTGCATATGAATCAATACTTAAGGTACATTGAAATTTATTTGAGTTGTGTTGTCTTTGGCATGTTTTTTCAAAGAGGGAGAGTTTACTATCTTACCTTTTTGAAATTTAAAAAAAAAAGAGTTTATGAAAGAGGGAGAGATTACTATGAAAGAGGGAGAGTTTTCCCACAGATAACTAAAGTTTGAGGTACAAAATTCTAGAGGGAGAAAACCTTCTACTAGAGAGAGTTTTGTTCTCAAATTTCATTATGCTATGACATGTTGTGTTGCCATCAATTCTAAAGAGGGAGATTGTTGGATACAATTATCCAATTGTGTGTTGTCTTTGATGTTACACAAATGTCATACAACTCATTTTTTAGCACTTATCGAGCTTAGTTGGTCTACAAGAAGATTTTTAGTGTCTATCAAGCTTACTCAGTCATCAAAGGAAAATGTGGTAGAAAACAGTTCTTATTGAGCTCTCATGGTCAGCAAAGGAAATTTAGTTCTTATTGAGTTCACTCGGCAGCCAAAGGACTTTGTAGAATTTGTAGTGTAAAAAAGTTGAGATGGTTAACTCAAGAAATTATTTCTAAAGCAGTGTTTACCGATCAGGGTCAACCAATAAAGGAATTTGTTAATTTATGATTTAATGCTTAATTGTTTTAAGTATTATTTCCAGCCGACTATGGTAATGGTTATAGGTGATTGCAACTTGTAATTTAGCTGACTTGATAATCTAAATGGTATATATGAGAAGTCAAGTTGCAAATTTTAAGTGTGATGAATTTGATGTGATATAAATGCGAAGGTGGATTGATTATTGTGAGAGTAAATTTTGAAGGATGATCAAAGATCATTAAGGTGTAGCAAAGCTATGTTTGATCAAGGAGGATCTAATGGTTCTTAATAGAGATTTGTAATTAGTAAATTTAGTTGCATATTATTCAGGTCATTTTATTGTTACTTTCTAACCATTGTAGCAATGATTCCAAAATCTCTTAACAGAGATGGTTTAACAACCATTTTGCAAATCCTCTAACAAGGTGATAGTTCAGTTGAATTGTTCTAAATACCTCTAATAAAGCCACTCCTAATAGGTTGAATAAATCCTCTAATAGGATCACACCTAATAGTGTGTTTTGTAAACCTTTAATAGGGTTGGCTCCTTATAGGGCTCACTTTAGAAGAGTGAAAATTGGTAGCTAGTTACTTGGTGGTTTTTCTCATATTGGGTTTCCACATTAAATATGGTGTCTCTTGTGTTCATGTTATTTACTTTTGCATCCATGTTAATAATTATGAATGCTTAAAGATCAATAACAAGTTAATCTATTGAGTTACAACATTTTTATGAATGTTTACCAAGTGATAGTAGTAACTAGTTATTTAAAACATCTAAGGGATCTATGGATTTGTTTTTGTGGTATAACACCCCCCCCCCCCCCCCCCCTAGTTATTGTATCTACATTTCCAACAATACCTACCATATTAGCACCTAAAAAGAATAGAGAATGGAGAATGTGCATTGATTCTTGAGCTATAAACAAGATAATAGTAAAATATAGATTCCCTTTTCCTAGGATAGATGATGATGACATAATATATAGTTTGAGTGGAAAAATGTATTTTACAAAGATTGATGTGAAAAGTGGACATCACCAAATATATGTGTGTGTGTGTGTGTGTGTGTGTGTGTGTGTGTGTGCATTAAATGTTGATCATGAATTTATGGAATGAATATGTGTTATAAAATATTGCATGTATACTAATCTGTTATAGGAATAAGTCAAAGGAAGGAGTGCATACAAAAGAATTAATAGAAATTTTATGGATCCACCTGATATTAAAGAACTGTTAAAGATCGAGTCATCTTGAGTAGCAACTTCTGCACAAATTTAGAACTCATTGTCTCTTGTATTTTCTGAAAGACTCATTCCATCAAGATGTGTGCCATGATATTGTAATTTCATTTCTAAGTTATGATTGTTGAAGCTAGATCATAGGAAAGTTAGATTTTGTAGTCGATTTAAATAAAGCTATTGAATTAAGACCTAGATATAGTTCAACAAATTTTGGATTTGCAATAACATCTTTCATATATAGACTATCATTTCTAGTTTTTACTATTCTATTCAAGTTGATATCAATAAGATTTTTTACTATTTTGTTCTAGTATTTGAAGTTTTCATATGTAGTTATTCACGCATCCAAGGGGGCCCACTTATTGAGTAAACCTAGTTGGTGGAATTGCCTAAGAACTTTGTTATTCTTGTAGTCATTGGTAACATAACTAATAGTTATTCCTACAACAAAGGTAAACAATGTAGAATCCTATTTGCATTTCTATTTTTCCCATTTAGTTAAAAGTTTCTTACATGTGCATATATATTAAGTTTTTATGTTCTTAATTCTATAGGATAGAAATGATAGTTAAAGAGGTTTAAAGAATATACTTTGTAGATATCATTTCAAGTTTATGTCCCTGGTCAATTAATTAAATGTTTCTAATGAATAGTTTTAGATTCTATCTTGGATGTATAATCCATATGCATAAACCTTAGTTTCTAGTTCAATCATTTTACCAAGCATTTTTTGCATCATTTTTGGGGATGGTGTCTATTTACTTTATCTACAACCATAGGCAAAGAGACCATCTTAGCAGATTTCTTCCCCAAAATGACCCATTCTAGATAGAAGAAATTATGTACCCTAAGCAAGAAGACCAACACCCTATAGAAGACCAATTTCTTGAAGAAGAAAAAGCTACTATAGAAGAGCCACCATTTGGAAAACCTTTTGTAGACTATCATGTAAACCTCCCTTCATCATCATCTAACAAATCATTAGGCTTCAGTAACATTTTTTTTGCCTCTATATATTAGGATAAACCTTTAGCCATTATCATTTATTAGCAATGACACCCACTACCACCATCTAGAGGGGCTTAGCCTACATTTCCATTTCCCATACCCAACCTCAAGGATAATTGAACAATCAAACAATTAAACAATATTTGTTCTACTTATCCTATTCTTACTATGTCTCTACTATAAACTTAGTAAAAAAATTAACTAGTAGTCTACTGTCTTAAGATAAAAAACTTTATTAAATGTAACCATGTAAATATAAAGCACCATAAAACATCCAAAACAAGTTTGGCACTAGGATTTAACATGGAAACCCAATTTTGGAAAGTTCACCAACAACATATCACCACTTTTTCACTCTTTTGAAGTGAGCTCTATTAGGAGCCAACCTTGTTAAAGGTTACAATATACACTATTAATTTTGACCTGGTTAGATTATTTAATCATCTTGTTAGGAGTGGCCTTATCAGAAGACTTTGATCATTCCATTTAGAATGTCACCTTGTTAAAATATTTACATAGAATTTTAATTCGTTCAATGACTATTAGGTCAATATTTGATTAAAAGGATCTCAATACAAACTATTTATAATGATTAGAAAGAAAATAATAGGATTTGATCTACATGATTACTACTCACTTTTGTAGTTTCAAAGCTTTGTTTAGTTCATGTGTTCATTCTTTGATAAGCCTTCCTTGTCACCTTTGTGCTTGATCTTTTTAGTAATCCTTGAAGCATTCACCGTTCTCTTCACAAATAACTTAAGCCTTCTTCTTAGATTATCTTATCAAACTTAGTAGCTTTGTTCCCTCTTACTAGCAACAAGCACAAATTCTCTTTCTCCATTCTCTTCTTTGCATATCTCATTATTTCTCTCATATTTCATCTCTTAGTTCATCTCCATACCCCCTTAAATAGTTAATTCTAGTCCTTTCCCATTTTCACAATCATCATAGATCTTAGGGTTCTTGATTCAATTCATTAGGTTCATTGTATCTATTCATGTTCCTTCTTTTCTAGAAACTTCTCATTAAATTCATTCATTAGGTATCTTACCCAATTCTCTCCTTGAATTAATTTATTTGAACAATCAAATTTATCTTCAACATATTTTCCAAATCACAAGAAATCAATCGTGTTAGCTGAAAAACATGATTTCTCGTACACATTCAAAACATTGTTGCTTGGTTATTACCAAGTTCTAACACTTGATCATCACTAAATTGCTCGGTCATTATAGAACTTTTGGCTTAACATCAACTTGTTTTCTCGGTTGATACTGATGCTTGATCAACACTGAATTTTCTTAGCACTTACTATGGCTTGGTTGACACTAGCATCACTCAGTATGAACTTCAAAGTTCCTTGAGCTTTTACTCTATTGCCCAGTCAATCTTTACATAAGTGATATATCTTGACTTTTACTGTAAAGATTTGAACTTTCTCATGATATAAATAATCAAACTGTCTTATCAAAGTCTATCTAATTAAATGTCAATTGTAGCTTCCTATTCATAACTCAACCTTTCCTCTAGGAGCTTTTGTTATAAGAAACTTTTCAAATCATCTTCATTAATCAAATAAATATGACACTTAGATTAGATAGCAACATGTCTTATTAGTAGATTTGACATCAATGACAATACAATAATTGTTCCAATTGTGCTTTCCAACATGCACAACTTCCAAGATAACAATAATATAAAAAATATTCCTACATATGCACTTCCCAAGTTCTATGGCTTAATTATCGAAGACCCATAAACCTTTCTATTTGAATTTGACATTCTCTATAAAGGGTATGACTATACAACTAATACTTATAGGCTGAAATTATTTCCCTATACTCTGAAAAAAGTAGCTCTAAGATGGTTCATAGGTTTAGGAGCTAATGGTGTAGTAGAGTGAAACAGAATGGAGCATTTTTTTCTTACCAAATATAAATATTATTGCAGAGGGAGTATGGGAGGAGATGCTATATTCAAGATGCAGTAGAAGGAATATGAGACTCTTGAAGATTATGTTTCAAGATTCTTTTATAATTTACAAAGGAATATTTAACATCAGCTGAATAAGTCATCTCAAAAGAATACTTTGATGTAGGGTTTTCCCCTTAATAAAATAAACTCATAACAAAAAAAAAAAACAAAAAATAGTAAATGTGATTTCAAAATATGGACTTTGGACTTCTTATTTGCATCACAAACGTGGAATTATAGAATTCATAAGTACAATATGCTAACCCACATGGGATGCTTCAGTACAATAATTTGCAAGACAAGCTGCAAACTATCACCCAGAGCTATCCTAGATAATATTTAGGCCTTTCTTAAATAGGTAGTTTTATGCCACTTCGGAAGATTCTAGATGCTCAAAATTAATACCTAGTGCTGACAGACCCTAACAAAACATATAGAGGTGGCCAAATACATCTTTGACAATTATTTTAGAAATTTTAGGTAGCTCAACTTCAGAAGGCCATAACTCTAGAACCATTTCTCTGATTGTCTATTATAATCACTTATCAAAAATGCCAGCTCGTGATCTATAGGCTTGAAATTGTGCTAGTGCCCTTCTATTGAATTTTTGGACCTTATTTAGGAACTCTAAGCCTCCAACGATGAGCCTAAAGATTTTTCTACAAAATTTTCCACCAAAAATCTGCAATAACTTCTCTGATACTTAAGTTGGAGCAATGAGATTTTTATGGTAGGCTTATATGTCTAAAATGAACCTTTCTATAGAAAATGAGAACATTCCAAACTCAAATGAAAAACTTACTAAAAATAGCAAGTTCCCATAAATAATGACCACCCTATCTACTAGTCCTTATTAAAATAGAAAAGATTGAAAATAATTTTTTTTTTTGAGTGATGCAAGATTGCCCTTATACCTAGGATGCTTTTGCATCACACACCTAGGGGAATTTGAGAAGTGACCCTATCACATCTCAGGTGTTCAAAGGAAAACCAAGATGGTTAACCTCTTTTGCTAGCCATGATGAATCCTTAATTGGCCTCCATTTCCATTTGACCAGATATTTCTCATAAGTTCTATTTCTGGTACTTTTGCCAACATGACTATCCAACATCTCCTCAATCTCCTTTGTAGCTAAACTAACTACTGGAATGCTCCACTATGCTTCTCCAATTTCATCTCCATGTCCTCCTTCATAATACTTTGTCAAATCTAAATTAATAAATACTAGTGAAATATTTAATTCAGCAGGCAACTCCACTTCATACACATTTCTAGAATCATGCCTTTTCACTATCTTACATGGTCCAAACTTCTTAATCTTCAGATTATCATATGTACCCATTGGAAAACATTTCTTTCTCAAATGAACCATGACTTCATCTCCAATATGAAATTCCTTATATCTCCTTTTCACATCTTCCTTAGACTAATAATGGGTATTTATCTTTATGATTGCTTCCTCACCTCCTCATGGATGTTCTTCAAATGTTCAACAAATTTTTTTTCTTCAACACTACTTATCTTGCCTTTATCCAACTACCTCAATTTAGAAGCATTTCTAGGACTACTTCCATATACAATATGGAATGGTGATTTACCAATACTCCTATTGATAGAATTATTATGTGAAAATTTTGACTATGATAAAATCATAGCCCATCATTTTGGTTCATCTCCAACCAAGCATCTCAACAAGTTTTCCAAACTGCAATTAATATCTTCTATCTATCCATCAGTTTGTGGATGATGTGATGAACTAAAATTCAATTTTTTCTTTAACTTCTTCCACAATATACACCAAAAATACCCAAAAAATTGTGTATCTCTATCTAAAACTATACTCTTTGGCAGACTGTGTAATCTCACAACTTCTCTAAAAAAAAGCTCTACTACCTGAATAGCATCACTAGTCTTCTTGTAATGAATAGAATGTGATATATTTGAAAACCTATCAACCACCACAAAATTAGAATCATTTCTACATTGTATCCTCAATAATCAAAGAATAAAATCCATGCTAACATCCTCCCATGACTTCTTTGGTATAGGTAATAGTTGATACAACCCTATATTCTACTTCACCCCTTTCACTAGCTAACATACTCTGCAACTTTGTACAAACTTTGTTACATCTTGCTACAATTATTGCCAATAATAATTTTCAGCAACCAAAGCTATGGTTTTATCTTTTCCAAAATGTCTAGCCAGTCCTCCACTCTGCTTCTCCTTAATGAGATTCTTTCTCATTGAACTTTTTGAAATGCACAACTAGCTTCCTTTGAAGAACATACTATCTTGGATCATAAAATCCAACCACTTTGTCCTATCAAGTATAATAGGTTCTATACAAGCCTTCCGTGCTTCACTAAAATTAGGATCATCTAGATACAAAGTACTGAATTCCTTGAACCCAACCACCTCTATCTATATTTTTGTTAGTAAAAGTTGTCTTCTACTAAGAGAATCTACAACTTTGTTATAATTTTCACTCCTGTGTTTCAAAATAAATGTATAACTCTACAAAAACTCAACCCACTTTAAATGCCTTTGGTTCAATTTTCCTTGACTATTCAAATATTGAAAATCTTGATGATCAGTATACAAAACAAAATCCTTATGAAGAAGATAGTGTCTCCACTTCTTTAATGCTTGAACTATAGCATAAAATTATTGATCATAAACATAATATTTTCTTTTTGCATCGTTCAACTTCTCACTAAAATAAGCAACAAGTCTACCTTCTTCTCTCAAAAGAACTCCTATTGCAATACCACTAGCATCACAACCTCCTTGAAATACCATGTGAAAATTAGGAAGTGCTAAATAGGCTACTAAATAATTTTTTATTTCAATAGATTAAAACTCTTATCTGCTCCTACAAGCCACTTAAAATCTTTCCTATCTCCTCTCATTGCTTCAGTCAAGGGTCCAAAAATACTACTAAAATGTCTTATGAACTTTCTATAAAATGTAGCTAGTCCATGAAAAGATCTTACCTCTATCACACTCCTTGGAGTAGGTCATTCGAGGATAGCCTACACTTTCTCTGGGTCCATTTGTAGACCTTCTGCTAAGCCTACAAGTCCCAAATACACCAACTCCTTCTTTACAAAATTGCACTTCTTCAGGTTTATCAACAAATTTTCTTCCCTCAACTTATCAAACACCTTGTAAATATGAATCAAATTCTCCTCCAATGTCTTACTAAAGATTAGTATATCATCTAGGTAAACAATAAAAAACTTTCCTAGAAACTCTTTTAGTACCTCATTAATGAGTCTCATAAAAATGCCCATTGCATTAGTTAGCCCAAAAGGAATGACTAACTAGTCATACAGTCCTTCCCTTGTCTTGAAAGTACTCTTCCACTAATCATCCTCTTTGATATGAATCTAATGGTACCCACTCTTCAGATCTATCTTTTTAAAATACTCAGCTCCACTCAAATAGTCGATAATATCATCCATCCTTGGAAATGAAAATCTATACTTTATTGTGACCTTATTGATAGCATGAGAATCTATGCAAATCTTCCATTCTCCATTCTATTTTGGTGCTAATACTATTGGTACAACACATGGACTCAAACTCTTTGAAATCAACCCCCTTGGCAATAACTCATGAACTTGCTTATTCAACTCTTCACTTTCTATTGGTGTCATTCTATGCACTTCCTTGTTTGGAAAATTGGCTCCTGGAACCAAATCCATCTAGTGACTAATCTTCCTCATTGGGGGAAATCCATTAGGTACATTATCTGATACAATATTGGAAAACTCTCCTAACATATATGAGACTTCTGTAAGTACCTCCTTTATTACTTATTTTCTATCTTAAGAAATTATAGCAAAACATATATGCTCATGCTTCATACTTTTAAGAAACTATTTTCTATCAACAAACCATATTTTGGCGGCACTACATACCTTTTCTTCTTTATCCTTCAACAACTTCAACTTATGTTTTACTCTATCCTTAGAGTGTAGGTATTTGTTCACCCATTGTCTACATCATGCCTGCCAAACTGCAATGGCCTACCCAACAACATATGACATATGTCCATCAATATGATATCACACAATACCTCATCCTAGTAACTTCTAATCTTGAACTTTACTGAGCACTACTCATTGGCCATGACCTTGTAGTCATTGTTAGAGACAATAGTCCACCAATATAAATAAGAGAGGGAGGGAGGTAAATCGGCTATATGATGGTTTAAAACATTTATCTTCTTAAACAATCTTGACCATTCAACCAAAGTAAACAACAACCATGAAGAGATGCTCATACACAATAACACTAGATATGTTGACTAGGGAAACCCTTGATCAAAGTGAAAACCCCAGTGGGAATGATGCCCAAAAAATGATGTACTAATATGAATATTCCTTGTTAGAGGGTGGACCTTGTTAGGAATCTATTACAATATTTAGTAGAAAGAGTCCTTGTTAGGAGACTTTGAATCCCTATTAGGAGATTCCAACCCTGTTAGGAGTTGTGGAAGGCACCTAAACCCACTATCCAAATAGCTTTAGGATTAGATCAATGAACCCACTATCTAATTGACCTCAATACTATTCTTTTCAAAATAATATATGTGTAACAAGCTTCCACTTCTTCCTTTATCCAGTATGTTAGACTCCTTCACATTTAGATCTGGAACTCTAAACTTAGTAACAATAACTCTTAGGGTCACTTACACACATAGGTAGATCACTTTTCTTTTGTATTTCTTTGTTGCTTAGTAATTCACATGTTTTCTCTACTCATCTATTATATAAAACAAGGAAAACATCTTCCCTTTATAGCATGCTTAATGATAAATCCTTGATTCAGCTTTCCACATGTTAATTAAATGAAATACACATTTAATTAATGTTGTCAACTCATAGTTATACACAAAATTTCCCACTTGAAACTTTCGTACATGTGCACTCTCTAACGTCATCAATGGTAAATAAACTATCTCTAGTTGTGCAACCCTTCACTACAATTGTAATGAACTGTAGCAATCATGCAATAGGAACTGCTTTCCTAATACTATGTTTCCATATAGTTCTTTGTAGATCAACTATATCTTTTGTGCATTGTCAATTCAAGTTCCATACACTTACCCTTGTAACAAATACATAATGTAGTATGCACTGGTAACTGTGCTTCATTAGATAAGTAATATAATGCTCTCAATATAAAAATCATAGTATGCAGTTTTGTTAGTCTTTTACAAAATTATTACTATGTTATCATCAATAACAAAAAAATTTATAAAGACATCATATAAATGTTCTACAATGCTCCCCATAGCATCAACATTCATGCTAACAATCTCCCCCTTTGGAATTGATGACAACATAGATGAAAAACATCTAATTCCAAGAATACCAACTAGTCATTTCAAATCCTCTTCATCAAACAAAGCTTGCTTCATGCAAATCCTTTATTGCAATATTTCTCCCTCATAGTACCATGTTTTTCATGCCATACTTCTCCCCCATTGATATCAATGTCAAAGATAGTACACAAATGGTATAATTTTCTTAAACATCCAATAATTTATCAACATGACCACAAGCTGATATGTTTCTTTGCAACTTTGTATATAAATCCATAAACAACTCAAGTGTCTAAAGACATTGTTATATACCAATTACCAATTACCAAGAGTCCTTTTTGGACTCTATTCATCATAGATACTCCCCTATTGAGGAAGCATCAACATTCAGCTAGGGCTATCAATGGTACTCTATTCCCTAGACTGATGTACTTTTGCATCTTTTATTCTAAAATAGGCAAGGGCATAACCCTAGGTATACCTCTTAGGTACTCAAACATATCCTTTGGTAAGGCCTTTTTGAAAATGTATGCAATCTATTCCTTAGTGTTAATGTACTCTAGTCTGATTTCTTTCTTTGCAACTTTCTCTTTCAACACATGATACTTTATAGAGATGTGCTTATTCTTAGACATATTAACTATGCTTATATTATCATAATAAATGATAACAAGTTCTTTGAATGTAATTCCAATATCCTTCATCATCTGCTTCATCCATATAACTTGATTATAGTTGTTTGCTACTGCAACATATTTTTCCTCGGTGGTACTTTGTGAAGTGCAATCTTGTTTCTTGCTTAGCTAAGAAACCAATCTTCCACCAAGAAATAATGCTTCTCCATTGGTGCTTTTTCTATCATCTATATCTCTATCCCAATCAACATTAGTATAAGTGCAAAGGGTAAAATAATTACTTATGTCATACCAATGCCATAATTAGATGGCCCTTTTAGATATCGAAGTATCCTTTTTACTACTCCATAGTGATATTCTTTAGGATCAACTTAAAATCTTGCCACAATTCTAATCACATTTGCTATATCAAGTCTACTATGAGTTAGATACTGCAATCCTCCAATCATAGATCTATACTTCTTTTGTTCAATAGTAGGTGTCTCATCCTAGTTTGATAACTTTTGACCAGTTACCATAGGAGTTCCGACATATTTTTAATTTTCTAGTTCAAATATTTTCAGTAATTCTTTCAAATACTTGGTCTAAGAAATAAAGATTTCTTCTTTTATTTGAACAATTTGCAATCCTAAGAAAAAATTCATTTCTCCTATCATGCTCATCTCAAATTCTTTCTCCATATCTTCTAAGAATTTGTTATTTGCTTCATCATTTCCTCCAAAAATGATATCATCAATAAATACAATGATTATCAACAAATTATTTTCTATTTCTTTCAAGTACAAGTTGCTATCTGTTGTTCCTTTAGAAAATCCAAGCTTTGCTAAGTATTTATCTAACCTTGCATACTAGGTTCTAGGTGCTTGTTTTAATCCATACAAGGCTTTTTTTAATCTGCAAAACTTATTTTTTTCTTCTATCAAAGGAAAACCTTTTGGTTGCTCAGTATAAACTTCTTCTTCAAGTTCTCCATTTAAGAATGTTGACTCAACATCCATCTTATATACCTTCAAGTTTTTATTTGTTACATATGCTAAGAACATTCTAACTATTTCCATTCTTGCTATAGGTGCATATTTTTTGTCATAGTCAATTCCTTCTTGTTGAGAATAGCCTTTACATACCAATCTTGCTTTATTTCTTATTACTTCTCCTTGTTCATTCATTTTTTTTTGAATACCCATTTTGTGCCAATCACATTTTTGTCCTTAGGTCTAGGGACTAGTTTCCATGTGTCATTCTTTATTATTTGTTGAAGTTCTTCTTCTATCGCTTGATTGCTTCATCTGCACTTTTTGGTTCTACTTGAGATATTAGGCATAGTTCTTCATTGATTCTACTTCATGTCATTACTCCTTTTTCTTTACTTCCTATTATCTGGTCAGCATGATGATTTCTTATCACATTCTTATTTTGGGTAGGAGTTGCTACTTCAACTCTTGTTTCAAGTACTGCACTCTATTTTTCTCTTATTTCTTCAATTTATACATTATTGTACAAGTCATTATTAGTCTTGAGAAATAATTCATTACATTTTTTGGTCATCCTAGAATAATCATCTCCATTAGAGTTATAATCCACCACTTTTTCTTTGGTGCTAAATTTTTTATCTATTCTCACATTTTTGTAGTCTATTATAGTTTTTGTTCTATAGTTGAAACATCTATAAGGTTTACTTTTTAATGAATAGCCAAGAATCATACCTTCATTGCTCCTTGGATCAAATTTACCGATATCATCATCTCTTTTGATGTAGCATCTGCTTCCAAATATTCTAAAATATTTGATTGATGGTGAGTATCCAAACCATAACTCATAAGGTGTTTTCTCCATACCTTTTTTGATATGTACTCTATTCAGAGTGTATGCTAATGTATTGACTATTTATCTCTAGAAAGTCTTTAGTACATTATTTTTGAATAATATAGCTCTTGTTGCTTCAATAATTGATCTATTTCTTCTTTTAGCAATCCCATTCTACTCAAGTGTATGGGGTGAATATAGCTATCTTCTGATTCCACACTCTTTACAGTAGATATTGAATTCTCCTCCTCTATCAGATCTTAAAATTTTGATTTGAACTCTAGATTCATTCTCTACTTTGTTCTTGAATATCCTAAATTTCTCAAATGCCTCTAATTTTTCCTTAAGAAAAGATACCCACATCATTCTTGTGAAATCATTAGTAAAAATCATAAAATACCTTTCTCCATAGAATCCTCTTATTCTTGTAGGACCACTCAAATATTTATGAACCAATTCTAGCTTGTGTGTAGTACCAAACTACTTGCTAGGAAATGAAACTTTCTTCTACTTAGCCAAGATACATTCCTTACAAATAATGTTAGTTGGCTTAGTGATCTTAGGAAAATCTCTTACAACAAGTGTATTACTAGCTTTCACAATGTTATCAAAGTTTATGTGATAAAATCTTCTATGACATAGCCAACTATTGTCAACTTTTTCTACTAAACATGTAATTCTAGTGGTGTTTAACTAGAAATACATTACCTCTAGTTCTTGTGCCAAGTACCAAGTAGTTTTCATTCCTTGTTCTTGACGATGCATGTGTCATTACCAAACTGTAATTAGTAACCTTTGTCCATAAGTTGTCTAACACTTAAAAAGTTATGTTTTATTCCATCAACAAAATAAACATCATTAGTAATTATTTTACCATCAAGTGTGATATATCAAATTCTTGTAATGTGACAGGCTACATTGTTCCCTATGTTGACATATCAATCAAGTTTCTTATTAGTAACACACACTTATTTAGATTCTGTTAAGATACTAAGCTCTTTAAGTAGTTTATGGTATTTTTTGGATGTAATTCAATAGCCACCAAGCTTCTACAATTGCTATTGAGACCTTTGGACTAATTCTAGTGGCTACCAAGTAGATTCAGTTAGTGTGAAGTTCAACAATTCAAACCAAGTAGTTCAATGTATACCAAGTTTATCAATGGTTATCGAGTTCATAGTTCATGTGATGTGAAGCCTATGCTTATCAAGCATCACAGTATCTACTAAGTTCACAATTTAGGTGATGCAAAGTCTATGTTAACCAAGTTACTTCATGATAACTAAGTAAGTAACTGTTTGCCAAGTACATAATATATATGAAGTCACCGGTGTAGACCAAGTTCAAGAGTACTTGAAAGTGATTAGTATAAACCGAGCTTCTATGTCTACCAAGAGCATGATGATGCCAAGCAATGATAGTGGATACTGTGTATCAAAACCTCATAGAGTCAGTCTTCAAAACTCGAGTATCTTCATGTGGGCTAACTTTGTAATATTTGTGTTACCTTGTGTCATGGCTGACTTTGTAATTTTGTAAATTGGATTGGTATATATATGTGATGTATTGTATCATATCCAATGAATAATATGTGACATGTAATGAATGTGTAATGTAAGAGCAGGAATGTGAATGTGAAAGCATATGTATTGTGCATGCAACAGATAAAAAATTGTAAAGGCCATATGAGTACAGGGAGGAACAATGACAAATCTATCACAACAAGGTGATCAGTACATCAAGGATTCTCTATCAGCAAACTTATTTGCATACCAAAGATCTACTATTTCATCCTAATAGGTGAACTAGTCAAAATCTCTAACAAGATATACCTAACAGTCTTTTCTAAATCTCTTTACTGAGTGCATAATTTATTGTATGTTTGTAAATCCTCTCACAAGGTGGACCTAGTAGTCCTAATTGCTCCTAATGGGGCAAATCATCAAAAGTGATCAATGTAAGCCTTAATAGGCCAACATTATGTTGTAGTACTAAAGTTTGTGGGTATCATCCCCACCCCAATTTTACTTTCTATTTGGAAGGTTTCTAGGTCACCAAATCTTTGGGTTCAAGTGTTGTGGATACTTTTATATTTTTAGTTTCTCATGCATTAGATATGGTGTGATGAATTAAATACAAATTGGTTTATTGGATTAAGAATTGAATTGGTAGAAGTTTTATAAGTTACTGATTCACCCCTCCCCTATCAATAACTTAACATAGTCTTGAATATTTTTAACAATTGGTATCAAAGCTTTGTGATTCTCAGGAGAAAGTTTAACAACTTGAGCAAAGATCAAAGATATGGAGATACTCAGACTTGACAAAGCTATTGACAATGAAAAGTTGGATCTGGAAATGGCCATTGCACAACTCAAGAAAGCTAAGTAGAAACTTTCCCAATCCCTAAAAAGAAGAAAAGAACTTGCAAATCAAATGAATGATCATATCTACATTGAATAAAGAATTGAAGACTTTCACCCTTCAAGTAGTTCAGATGAAGGAAATGATGCAATCAAAGAAATTCTAGAGAAGAATGGTTCCTTGCAAGAAGAAGTAATAAAGCTAAAAAGAAAACAAGAAATTTAGTCAGTAAGCTTATGTGAAGTTTTGGAATAGAGAAACAAGGTAAAAGAAGAAATGGATGGAAGGAACAATGAGATCTAGAACCAATCCCTTTAGCATGCAAATATTATGGATCAAATCTCTAATGCAAATAAGAAAATCATGAGTCAAAGATAGATCAATGAAAGACTAAGGAATGATCTAAATTTTGAAATACTAATCAATGAAGGAACAAGAAATGAGCTAAGATCTAAAAAGAAAATCAGTGAAAGATTGAGAAATGACCTAAACATTGAGAAGAAAATCATTGAAAGAATGATGAAATCTCAAGTAGACATGAATCAACTGAATGAGAAAAATCTTGATATACTAAAAGGAAAAGCAAGAATTGGATACCAAGAAGAAGGTGAATCCTCCAAACAAGGTTCTCAAAGAAATCGAAGACCTACTTGAAATCACTATGGTGAGATAGGTCATACATCAAACAAATGTTGGAGTAATGGGAAAGAAAAATTCAATGGAAAATACTATAATTGCAATTAGCATGGTTACAAGGAAAATGAATGCAAAGAGAAACCAAAATTTGAAGGCAACTATCATAAATGCAAGAAACATGGACATAGGGCATCATAATGTAAAACAAAAACATTGAATCTTGAAGAGTAAATTGTGAAAAAAATATTTGGATGGGATTACAACACTTGGTGTAGATTTCATTACTATGGAGAATATGGACACATTGGTATGAATTGTGTTAAACATCATATGAGAAAAAAAATACCACCATAAGATGTTTCATTTGTACAAAACTTGGTCATCTTACCAAGAATTGTATGAATACTAGTAAAATTAAAGATGAGAAGAAGGAAAAAGCTGATAACATTTGAAAGCAAATGAGACAACAATGGATTCCTAAGTCTACTAAGGATACTAGTTTGAGTAACAATGGTCAAGTCACTCAAGAATTGGGTGACTCTACCACTTCTAATTAAGTTCCTAAGGAAGAACTAAAACTAGGCTATCAAAGAAGACATCAGAATCAATTCCAGTTGAAAGGCAACAAAGATCCAAATTCATATGTAAGATACAAAGGGATCACTGAGAAAGATCTGTGTTAGTCATTACCGAGTTACCTTCTCTACTAAGTGAGATTAGGTCATAGCCTCTACTAAGAAAGGTAAAGAGTAAAGAAGGCACTTATGCTTGCTGAGTCACAGAGACTTCACCAAGTGATCAATATAGAGTAGTGGATGATAGTCTATCAAGCATTATGGTAACTCATCTAGCACCGTACCAGGAATTAATGGAAATTTTTTGACAAAAGGCATGGAAGTGAATTCATTTTTTACCATGAATTTAGAAAGTGCTATTGCAAAGAATCTATTTTCTATGTAATCAAGTGACTTGAGAAAATTTCTTGTAATTGTTTTTGAAGTTCTCTCAAGCTACCAAGAAAAATGGCATCCAATAGCAACAAGGTCAAGAAAGGTATAGACATGGTGGTTTGAGGTGTTGAATGGAAGCCACTAGACTTCAAGCTCATGCCTGCAATTGCAGAAACCCTAGACCCCAATAAAGCTCAATCTCAAATCCCTCCCAAGGTACTTCTTGTTAATGACATTTGAACTCATTTTAAATGCACAATTCAAGAAATTAGTACTCTTGAGATGGATGATGCCATAGCTTAGTTGTGTGTTGATGAAACATTGAAACTTGAGCATCAAAATTTTGAAACAAAAGGTTTATCTCACATTCCCCATATGCCCCAACAGTTTCAAATAAAATGGATTAGGTATATCCTTAGCTGGTTGCACAATGGATAACTATGGTTGGAGTAGCCAATAGTGATAATGAGAAAGATGATTCATCGAATCACTGGCCTTCCCATGCTTGCCAAAGCCAAAACCACCAAAACCCTAGGTTAAGCTAAATTAGAAAAGAAAACCCTAGCTGAGTGGGATAGCAGAGTCATGAAGATAAGCAGTGTTATAGATGCAAAAATCAAGTTTGGTATTCATGTTATAGCCCATAAGATATATATTTCAAGTTGTCTTAACAATGTATCTTGTGAAGTTGTAGACTTGGCATATAAAGTAGTGAAGAATAACTTATCCTATGACCTCATCAAGTTATTATTAAGGCAATTCAATAATAATATGGAAAGCATTAGAACCTCCAAAAATAACCCATTCAATTTCGGTTCTTTGTTGACATATTTATTCTTTTATGTGCAAAAGTTTTTCCCTTCCAAAGGCACAATAGTCTAGAGAAAGGATGAACCTATTTTGTACCAAATAAATGAATACATTGCAAAAATGGGAGAAAACTATGGTAGCATCATGGACAACTACTTCGATGTGTTTAAAGAAAAAATGAACAATAGGTTTAGGATACCTAAGAATTTAGTTGATGAATACAAGGATGATGTGTGTTTCATGGTTGATTCTGACAAGGTGTACATCCAAGCAGTCAAGCCTAGAATTGTGTGGGTCAAGCCTCTTGGTTATGAGATAAACATTGATGAGACAAAGGATATCATTGAAGCCCTTGTTGATGGACCTATGTATCCCAAGGCCCCTTATTTTGGTACTTATGAAGAGGCTAAGACAATAATAGAGCTAGAAATAAAGCTCCCTCAATCAGTTAACAAAGGAAAGAGGAGGATAGCTAAACTAAAATCTAATGCACCTCTCATGTTAACTGAGGGTAAAGGTGAAGATGAAGAGTAGGAAAAGGATGAAGAAAGGAAGTGACAAAGGCATCCACTATAGTCTTCACAAGGAGGTCCCAAAAGAAAGGAAGTGACATTGTTCTTAGCAGACCTCCACCCACCTTCGAAGAGAAATTGAAGAAAATTGAAGAAGGAACTAGAATTACAAATTTCAAATCTTTGAAGTATGAGACAAGGATAGAGGTAAAGTAGAAACAAGTTGAAGAACTAGTGCTGACCAAATGGGTAAATGGAAGTACTCACTAGACCAGATTGCCTCTCAAATCTCTAATGAATTATTAGAGAAAATAAAGCCAAGATGGCATTTTGTAATGAAAACAATAAAAGACATATATGCACAAACCCTAAGGTAGTTACTATCGAGAATAATAGATGCTAAGGTAAAAGAGTCTTTAAAGAAAAATGAAGAGAAAATTACTCTAAGATTTAATACTTGTTTGATTTTGATTAAGGATATAGAGCATGTAGTTAAGAATTCTACAAACACTTGGAAAAATGTTTATCATCTTCATAAACCAAGTGGATATCTAATTGAAGTAAAGGATGTTGATGAAGAATAGGATTAGGAGAAAGATGAGGAAGAAAATGTTGAAGAAGTAACTCATTTTGACAAGGAGGAAGATGAAGGAGATAAAGATGAAGAAGCTATTGATGAAGGAAAGCAAGATGATGAGGAGACTGATCTAGTAAAGATAGTAGCTATCCTCACTTCCTCACTCCTTGAGCAAACCTTTGACTACATCAAGTATGGAGGCAACTTCAACAAGTTTGGTTGTGATGACATTAGATACATCAAATGTCCAATCACTCTTTGCTCTAATATAGCTCTGCATATCACTGATAGAAGTGAGTTCCACTTCATCAATCAAGCTATGTATTCATTCTTCATCTACTGAGTTAAGTTCTTCAGTCATCTCCTCTCCAATTTTAACTTATTCAGTTTTGAGCTTATCCATGGTAAGCACTCCAATGTTGTCTACTTCAATTTTGGATACTACAGTTTTGTCATCATCAATTTTGGATTCTTCAAGAATTTTCGTCAGTTTTCCACTAGTCAGTGCTATATCAATTTTTACTATAAGCTCAAGTATGTCTACTATTGTTTCCATTTTGGGTACTAAAGCAATAGGTGCAAAGAAATTTGAGCCTATGGCTCAACTGAGTACAAAAATTTTGAAAGGAAAGGAGATAGAAGAAGATATAAACTTAGATGAGGAAATGGAAATTCCCAAATGGGATATCTACAATCTTTCTATAGATCAACTGCACACATTTGGTGAACTTCTTTATAAAAAGGCCAAGTAGCAAAGATTGAGAGAAGAAAGAGATAGAGAGTACAAAATATTGGATGATGCCAAGAACATTTTGACTAAGGCTATTGGAATTGAGGTTGATTCTTCTCAACCTATTTTTTTTTAGCTTGATGAGGTAGTCTAGAAGTTTAATGAGGACACTAAAGGACAAGAGAAATTGGTTGAAAAGGTTGAAACTAAGTTCAATAATAAAGTGTCAGAGCACATTGCTCAGCAAATTACTATTAATCAAGTTGAATTATCAACAATTTTGGTCAATTTTGAGGCATCCTATTCCAATGTGTGATCACGTTTTGCAAAGCTATGTGATGTCACCGATTACACCAAGGAACTTAAGGAAAAATTGTCCAAAACTGATATTGACCTTAAGGCAAGTGCTCAGTAGTTGCAACTTGATCCTAGTTCAAGTTCTACACATTTCAAGAAGATCAAATTTTTGGTAGACTTGTAAGCAGAATTATTGAGAGAAGAAGCAAGGATCCACTCAACATTAGTTGATATACAAAATATGATCCTTCCTATCATGGATTCTTTGTAGAAACACATTGTATATTCAAAGACACTAATCCATGATAACAACTTCTCTATTACTGACCACATGATTGAATTATCTATAGAAGTACAAATTTCCATTCATACATGTAAGGTATTGCAAGATAATTGGGATAAAACTTTGGCAATTACTCTCAAGGTACACTCTAAATTCTTATCTCATTTTGGTGTCTCCTTTTAAATATGATAATATATCTTTGGCATTACTATCAAAAAGGGGGAGATGAGATATAAAGATGAGAGAAGAGAT
This sequence comes from Cupressus sempervirens, assembly GCA_028749045.1. Classification (NCBI taxonomy): domain Eukaryota; kingdom Viridiplantae; phylum Streptophyta; class Pinopsida; order Cupressales; family Cupressaceae; genus Cupressus; species Cupressus sempervirens. The sequence continues at coordinate 324,113,589 of CM053784.1, forward strand.
ATGTATATATAAGAAAAAGTTACATGTACATAGTAGATCACATAGTATGGGGGAGATATATGCTATGGTATAGATATACTCTGTATATATATCTTACAAAGATCAACTTTGAAAAAATCTCAAAAATAGACCAAGCTAGTATCACATGGTAATGAATACAAGGTATTCAATTTTGGGCTAATAAGTGTTTTTGTCACTAATGCCAATGGGGGAGATTATTGAAATATCAGTCAAGTTTGTTATTAGTGACACACACTTATTTAGATTCTGTTTAGCTACCAATCTCTTTAAGAAGTTTACAATATTTTCCATGTAATTCAGTAGCCACTGAGCTTCTACAGTTGCTACCAAGTCCTTTGGACTAATTCCAATGGCTATCGAGTAGATTCAATTAGTGTGAAGTTTAGCAGTTCAAACCAAGTAGTTTAGTGTATGCTAAGTTTATCAGTAGTTACCAAGTTCATAGTTTATGTAATGTGAAGCCTATGCTTACTAAGCATCATAGTATCTATAGAGTTCATAGTTCAGGTGATGCAAAGTCACTATTAATAGGGGTAATTCATGATAACCAATTGATTCAGTGTTTTCCAAGTTACAAAATATCTACTAATTCACTAGTGTAGACCAAGTTCAAGACTACTTGAAAGTGATCAATATTAACCAAGCTTCTACATCTACTAAGAGCATGATGATGCCAAGCAATGACAATGGATGCCAAGTATCAAAACCTCACTGAGTTAGTCTTTAGAACCTGACTATCTTCATGTGGGCTGACTTTGTAATATTTGTGTTAACTTGTGTCAAGGCTGACTTTGTAATTTTGTAAATTGGATTGGTATATATATGTGCTATATTCTAACATATCCAATGAGTAATATGTGACATGTAATGAATGTGTAATGTAAGAGCAAGAATGTGAATGTGAAAGCATATGTATTGTGAATGCAACAATAAATAATTGTAAAGGCCATATCAATACAAGGAGTAGCAATGACAACTCTATCACAGCAAGGTGATCAGTACATTAGAGATTATCAATAAACACAGTTATATACCAGAGATCTACTACTTCATCCTAATAGGTGAACCAATCAAAATCCTCTAACAAGGTAGACCTAATAGTCTTTTCTAAATCTCTTTACCAAGTGCATACTTCATTGTATGTTTGTAAATCGTCTCACAAGGTGGACCTAGTATCCTAATAGGGTAGATCATTAGAAGTGATCAATGTAAGCCTTAACATGCCAACTTTATGTTTCAATACTAAAGTTTATGGGTATCATCCCCACCCCAATTTTACTTTCTATTTGGAAGGTTTTTGGGTCACCAAATCTTTGTGTTCAAGTGTTGTGGATGCTTTTATATTTTTAGTTTCTCATGCATGCAATTAGATCAGATGTGATGAATTAAATACTAATTGGTTTATTGGATTAAGAATTGAATTGGTACAATTTTTAGAAGTTACTAATTCACCCCTCCCCTCTTAGTAACTTAGCATAGTCTTGAATATTTCCAGCACCCTACTCTAAAAATTCCTCCATCATGGCTTTTGAATTTGGCAAAGTTGCTCATATCACTAGCCATGTGATGTGAACATCCACTATCAATGATCTAATCTTTCCTTTCAACTTGTGAGATTAGCAAACTTTCTTCTCTAATTTCTCTATAAAGATCATCCTCCTTTATAGCTATGAATCCTAATTAATCGTCACTTTTGTTTTGATCAGATTCTTCTTCTTCTTCATTAGCATATAAACAATTTCTAGGTCTTCTAGATTTGAATCTTCCCTTATGCTTTCTTTCTCTTTTATGATAGTTAGATGCATAATTACCATATTCATTATATTTCCAACATTTAAATATATTCTTACCATCTTTTTCTCTTTCCACAAGAAAAGCCACTCCTTCCTGGATCTTTTCCTCAATAGACTTGCTACTACTAGCAATGTCTCCTTGTGCTTTTCTATTCCTTGCTAGACTAGGTTTAATATTAAATGCACTAAATGTTTTCTCAACTTTTTCTAATCCTCTAGATTGTTTCAGATCGAATTCTTTAGTTTCTAATCTATCGAGCAATGTTTCTTTGGTGAAATTAGTAGTATAGAGTATCATCACCCAAATCATCTATGTTAATGTCTTGAAAGATGGTGTTAAACTTTTCAAGATCTTCCATATTACTTCATCATCAGATTTCTTTCCACCAAGAGATGTGATTCCCCCAACAATCTTAGATATTCTACCAATATAGCTTCTTACAAATTCATCTTCATTCATTTTAGCATCTTGGAATGCAAAATATATATTTTGCAATCTAACTCTTTTTGCATGTGTATCACCCTCATAATTAGCTTCTGAGGTTTTCCAAATTTCATGAGATGTTTTGAGTTGTTTTACTTGGCTATACTCACTAACAAGTAGAGCTAACAATTTTAGCTTTCAAGATTGTCTTCTTCTGCAATGTTTATAGATGCCTTGGTTACAAGCCCACATCTTGGACCCATGAACAAAAGATTAGTCTTCATTTTATCCTTCTAGCTATTATAATTTGTGGCATCAAATCTCAAACTTTCCTTTCTAAACATGTTTACCATGGATCTCTCAAAGTTGTTAAACTTTTTCTTCAAGGACCTAAAGGTCTGATATCTATTGTTAGAAACAATAGTCCACCAATATAACTAAGAGTGGGGGGTTGGGGTGAATTATTTATATAATAGTTTAAAAAATTTATCCTCTTAAACAATCTTGATCATTCAACCAAAGTAAACAACAACCATGAAGAGATGCTCATACACAATAACACCAGATATGTTGACTAGGGAAACTATTGATTAGGGGGAAAACTTTGATAGGAATGATGCCCACAAAATGATGTACTAATATGAATATTCCTTGTTAGAGGATGGACTCTATTAGGAGTCTATTACAACATTTAGTACAAAGAGTCCCTGTTAGGAGATTTCAACACTGCTAGGAGTTGTGCCAACCCTGTTAGGACTTGTGGAAGGTAGTTGAACCCACTGTCCAAATAGCTTCAAGATTAGATCAATGAACCCACTATCCAATTGGCCTTAGTACTATTCCTTTTAGAACAATAGATGTATAACAAGCTTCCACTTCTTCCTTTGTCCAGTATGTTAGACTCCTTCACCTTTAGATCAGCTATGGAACTTTGAACTTATTGATGCTAACCCTTAAGGTCACTTACATGCATAGGTAGATCACTCTACTTTTGTATCATTTTGCTGCTTAGTAATTTGCAAGTCTTCTCTACCCATCTATTATGTAAAACAAGGAAAACATCTTCCCCTTATACCATGCTTAATAATAAATCCTTGAGTGAACTTTCCACATGTTAACTAAATGAAATACACATTTAATTAATGTTGTCAGCTCATATTTATACACAATCTTTCAGACGTGTGACTTCCATACTTTCACACTCTCTAATGTCCTCAACAGCTAGTAAACTATCTCTAGTTCATTGCACTACAATTGAAATGAACTACAACAATCATGCAATAGGAACTACTTTCCTAATACTCTATTTCCATATGGTTATTTGTAGATCAACTATATTTTCTATACACTATTGATTTAGGTTCTGCGCACTTACCCTTGTAACAAATACATAATGTAGTATGTGTTGGTAACTACGCATCATCATATAATTAATATAATGTTCTCAATATAGAAATCATAATATATTGCTCTATTAATCTTTTACAAACTGATTACTATGTTGTCATTAATGACAAACACATTTATAAATACATCATATCAATTTTCTACAATGCTCACCCATAGCATCAACATTCATGGTAATAATCATCTTGCATCAAAGCAATATAGTATGGATGGGGTGCTTTTGCCTCTTCAGCTTCAACTTGGTGGCCATAATTTCTGACACCAAATTTTCAGTGCTTCCACCATCAATGATCACATCACAACACTTATGCTCACATCTGCACCTTGTGCAAAACAAGCTCCTTCATTCCTCAAGTTCATCCTCACCACTCAGCAGGACACTTTGATTAACTAGGACTTCTCCTCTTTTAGCATCTTTAGAATGTGAAAATCTGGAATCTTCATCAATATGTCCCTCCTTGGCACTGGGTACATCCAAATTATCTATGCCCTTCTTCTCTATAGTGAAAAAAATTCCCATGGAAGCCTCCTCTTCCAAATCCTTATGTTCTATGTCTTCCTCTCTAATCTCTATTGTTATGATCATGGAAATGATTGGAATTTTTTCCCCTCTAGTTCTGATTGCTACTTATAGCCTCATCCTTGTTCTTTTGATCATCATTATGCTCACCATAAGATCATCCACCAAATCTTCCACTGCAACCTCTTCCACTGATCTTATTGTCAAACTTTTTACTTAGTTTCTCCTCAACTCTTATGGCAAATTGGTATGCCTCCTCAATAGTGCTCATTCAAACTAGACTCAGCTCATCCTAAATGGGTGACTTTCTACTTATTAGCTTCTGCATGGTTGTTTCTAATGATAGCTTGGTAGAACTCTTTGGTATACTCTTGAAAAAAATTTCCTACTTTCTTCAACCCTAGCATTTTCTTCAATAGATCAAGCTCATAATCCATAGGAATGAATTGTCCCTTTAGTTTAGTTACCATCTGGTGATTTTGTCCTTTCCCTTTCTATTTCACTCCAACTAAACCTCCAGCCACCAAATCTTTCCATGTCCCTTTAGTTTTTCCTTCACAAACTTGACCCTATCAGGATCCTCAATATCTTCATATTCAAAGCACTCCTTTAGTTCATTGATCCAACCAATCAACTCCTCTAGATTAAGATTTCTAGAAAATGTGGAAACTTCAAACTTAGGTCTTTTTCCAATCATGGAGATAGCCCTAAAAAGCTTGACTTCCTCTGGGTTTAGAACTACCTTTTCTCCAACATTTTCTTCTACTTTTTCCTCATCCTCACTTTCATCTCTTATAGGAATATTTATTCCTATGTACATTTTTTCTTCCAATGCTTGCACCTATCTTTGGAGGGCTCTTGAACCCCTAGTTGTAACACCTACAACTCTTCCACCATACTCTCTTCATGGAGGCATTTTTTGCAATTTTGATAAAACCTTAGTGTAAACTACCTCATAGTCAGCAATCTATCTACATGCTTAGCCCAAACCACAATCTTGGTGTGAACTACCTTATAGTCAATAATCTATACACACATTCAAGAACTCTAGCTTTGATACCACTTGATGTAGAGTGCTCCCATTAATACCATAAACTCACAATAGAAACAAAGAAACAACAACAAATGCAAGAACACAATATGTACTTCTTATTTGTGCCACAAATGCGGAATCACAAAATTCATAAGTACAATATGCTAACCCATATGGGTGCCTTCAATACAATAATTTGCAAGACAAGCTGCGAAATATCACCCAAAGATTTCTTAGATAATGTTCAGGCCTTTCTTAATAGTTTTCCACCCAAGAAGGTTCTAGATGCTCAAACTTAACACCTAGGGCTGAAAGACTCTAACAAAACATATAGATTCGGCCAAATACTTTTTTGACAATTATTTTAGAAATTTTAGGTAGCCCAACTTTGGAAGGCCATAACTCATGAACTATTGCTCTAATTGGCTATTGTAACCACTTTTTAAAAATGCCAACTCTTGATATAGGCTTGGAACTATGCTAGTGCCATTTCATCAAGTTTTCAAACCTCATCTAGCACTCTAAGGTCTCCAACAATGAGCCTGGAGTTTTTTCTACAAAATTATCCACCAAAAACCTACAATAAATTCTTTGATACTCAATTTGGACCAATGAGATTTTTATGGCAGGCTTATATCTCTAAAATGAACCTTCCTATAGAAAATGAGAACATTCCAAGCTCATATGAAAAAAATACTAAAAATAGCAAGTTTCCATAAATAGTAACCACCTTGTCTACTAGTCCTTATTAAAATAGAAAAGACTAAAAATAAAATGTTTTTTCGAGTGATGCAAGATTGCCCTTACACCTAGGATTCTCTTGCAACATATTTTCTTAAGGGGTGTGGAGGAAACTTATGGAGAACCCCTTGACCTCATGGTTGGAGATGATATTACACAAAGCACATGGGAGGGTATCAAAAGATACTACAAGAATTACTCAAGGGCTAATATAAAGAAAGGAAGAGGAATTTATTCTAATTATTGGAAGACTGGTGGACCTGGTGTATCTAAAATGGATCATTCAATTTTTTTATTTGATTTCAAGAAATAAATTATTAATAATGTTGCAACCTAGTTGGATATAATGCAAGCTAGAAGGAAACATGAAGAAGTTGATGCTATGTTAGTTGAGTTCTACTCTCACTATTGAGAGAAAAAGAGGAATTGTAAGTGTAAGATCATTGATTATTTAGAGAATCAAGCACAATAGATCCTAATGGAGTACAAAGAAATTTATGAAAATGCAGATATAGTATGCATTTCTCAAAGGAGACAATGGGCTCAAAGACAAGGTATGCCATAAGACCCTCTCAAAATTTTTGGGAATTTTAATACTCAATGGAAAAATCCCAATTTTTCAAAACCAAAAACATTGGAATCCTTCTTGGCCTCATCATCTCAACCTATGTGGAATAACCAATCTTTGCAATAGCCTCCACTTGACCAATGAAAATAACCAAATTGGAAAGCCCTCCACAATAAAAAAACTTGGTAGTAGCCTAATCAAATTGGCAGTTGCAATCCAATCAATGGATAACCCCAAAAAAATTGGCAAAAATCATCTCAATGGTGACCTAATAAACATTATAATGCCCTACAATTGTGAGGCCTTAGTTGGACCATCACAGTATAGATGACATATTTGCATTATGATACTTTTAATTCAACATTATACACTTTTGAGACTATAAGGTTATGTCATTTTAATATCTACATTTTGATGATCTATACATTAGGACTTAATTGATATGATTAATGATTCCATTTCACGTTCTAAATTATTTCAATTTCTTTAATATAAACTAAATTTTTAGAAATGCTTGAAATATTAAATTATAATGTTAGTGTTAAAGGATATATTTTAGAACCTAATATTGTGAATGGGATGATTGAACAAACATGGATGCAACTTTACACATGATAGGATAGGAATTAGATTATGATGTGATGCAACATGTTAATTTGATTATGATGATTATGATTTAATGTGACATGTAGATTTTGATATTTTAACATTTTGAAGGAGTTATTTGAAATAATTAGGAAAATAAATTTAATTGAATTATATTAATATGTATTACGTAACAATTGAATTTATATGTATTTATGATATGTATTTTATATGACCTTTTTGGACTACTAATACTCGAGTTTAGTGTTCAAGAAGTGGATCCATGAATTTTTTTTGGGGGGAACAAGGTCCAAACCTATGTGAACATAGTTTAGCCAAGGAAAATCTTTGGAAGATTCAAAAGCCTCATTGCGATGTATTTTATTTCATAAATGTGAGCTTGCTTGTGTTTGAAATTTTCTATCATAAAGATGCATTAGGGACATGCCATGATGATGTGAAATGTTCTTTTATGTGTCACTTGACACTTGTGAATTTTGTGTGTTAATGACATATCATTTAGGGTTTTGGTCATGGTGGCATTTTACCCTAAAACTAATTACCTTGTTAATGATTAAGTAAATCCACTTGACAAGGGTTAGGATGGGTAATTATCAAAAGGAAATTAGAATTTAGACTTGACTAGGGTTTTGAAGGGTCATTAGATGGTTACAAAGTGTCTATTATGTGAAAATAAGCTACCCATATGATAGTATAACATTTTAGGGACCTAATTTTGATCATGATAGTAACTAGACAGCCTAGGGGAACCCCTTACCAATGCCTTCTTCCATGAATTCGAAAATGGAGTTGTCACATGATCTCTTTCCCATGTTTCCACTAAGCCAAAAATAGAAAATTTAGGGGGAGGCAAGTTTGTAAGAGGGAGTGGCTGGGTGTTTTTGCCAAAATAGTTAGTGGAAGGTCTTTTTATAGAGTCTTGGACAAACTAGTGAGGTGTTCACCCACTCTCTAAGTTTAGAGACAATTAGGGCTTTGGAGGGAGGCTAAGGAAGCTCTTCATCAACTAGAATTGTCATTAGCTTGGACCAAGGTTGGTGTTTAAACCATGACCATTTTTCTTTTAGCATTGCGTAATGAATCTGCAAGCATGGACTATTGTTATGGGAACATGTATTGTTATTGTGAATCTTTGTATTGTGTTGTGGTGGTGTGATTGTGCATTGTGTTTCATGTAATTTCTTGATTTTCTTTCTTGATATCTTTGTTTTGATTTGAATGTCAAGTGTTGTTATGGGTGTGAGGGATCCACTCACCCTTTGGGAAGGGAAGAGAAGTCTAGGGTGAAGGGCTTAGTTAGGCATAAAATATAGTTGAGAACCTTGGAGGATGTGCTCCATTGTATGCCATATTCATTCAAATCTTGCTTTGGGGGTGATAAGGGAAATGATGGTGTTGTAAGGAAGTTGATGGAGTATGGGTTTTCAAGGGTGCTATAGTTGATGGTGGTATGTTTGGAGGGTATTTGTGAAAGCCCCAAAAGGGCATGGAGTTTGTTGATTTTTGAAAGCCCCCAAAGGGAATGTAATTTTTTGTTGATTTATGATAGCCTTGAAAGGGCATGAAATTTTTTTATTGCAGATATGGTGTGATATGGAAAGTTTCTATTTTGAAAGCACACCTTCACCCTATGTTCAAGGTTCAATTGGTGAACCATTGTGAAATACTCTTGGGGTGGGATTGTTCAAATGTTGTAATTGTGATGTTTATGCATTTGTAAGATTGGAATGAAACCTAGTTTGAATCTTGTTTCCCCTACTTGGTGGGTGGTTTCATAGAAGCCTAGGATTGGTTGTGAGCCTCCATGGTTCCAACTTTTGTGTTGTGTTGCAAGTTTTGTGAAGATGGATTCCTTGAAGAGATTAGGGTTTCACCCTTTGGCTATGTTTAAGAACCAAAGTGTTTATGAAGAGATAGATCTTCTCCATGTCATCTCATAATGTATTGTGATGTTAAGTTTCCATTGTTGAGCTGTTGAAATGTGAAAAGGGGATTGCCTTCCTATTGCATATTGTTGCAAAAGTATAAAGTAGAATTTGAAAAAAGTTTCTACATAGTTGGTTTTGCAAGAGAATTAAGGTAGCACTATCATAGTTGTGTAGGAAGGAAAGAACCAACTCATGTAAAAGATTACCTATTGAAGCTATGTAATTTATCTCTTTGTCCTTCCTTAGGTTCTTGTATTCAATCCATAACTAAACCTTATGGAATCTTTATCTAAGGGTTGTAATTGTAATGAATGAATGTAGACTTGGGTAATTTAATTTTATGGTTCTTTGTTATTCATTTTGTTGCAATGGAAAGATTAAGTCCTAAATAGTTCATATGTATGCATAGATATTGATTCCTCATGCTTTAAAAAAAAATCTCATTTGTGAATGTATTCTTCTTTTAGAAAACTTATAGCTAATTAATGGAATATAGATAATGTGTACATTTTGAGTATTTTAAACTAATGAATCTCTAGGCTACATAGATACAAGAAATCACATTGATTTATCACCAAATAGACTATCTTGATGTCATAGAAGAAAATAACTCCTCACATGTCATAGATTTAAAAAAATTCATATGGTAGAGTATGTCGTAGGTGTATTTTAACACTCTAGAAGTTGTATGGGAGAAGGAAAAAAAATTCCTCTCCCTAATTACAAAAAATAAAACAATCATAAGCTCAAAATAAGTACCATGTCCTATCAACTAAAGGGATCCACCAAATAAGGTTGTAGAACATAAAAACTTTGTAGTAAGGAAACTGTCAGACATGTGATTGTATGTCACATTCCACAACAAAAGTATATACATAATAAAACCTATGAGACTATATATAGGAATCTTAAATGCATACATCCAATCATCTAAAAATATAATAACCTAACCTAAAGCACATATTCCACTAATTTTTTTTTTTTTAAAGAAGAACATTCCCTTTGTTATAAATAAAATATAATCCAACACCTCACATCACACATGGTTTTAAAAAAGAGAGAGAAAAAAGAACCTTGGGAGACTACCCAAGGCTGACCACCTTGGATGTCTCCCCAAATCTTGTTTCCAACTCACATGTGAGAGGACCAACCACCTAGGTGAAACAAGGTGTTTACTAAGCTTTTTAAAAAGGTGTTTTAAGGGAATAAAGATAAAAGTCTTGTCTTTCAAACTTGTTCATTACACTAAGTACCTAGGTGAAAGTGCTCAAAAAGGGGGCTAAATGTAAAATGAAGATGCCCCTCATGCTTGTCACATGAGCCTAGGAAGGCCACATTTTGGTAAGGTTAAAAAGTTAGTAGGGTAATGGAAGATGTTAGAAAGATAAGGTAGTTAGTATAGTACTTAGGGTTAAATTTCTTTTAGTTTTTTGGATGATGGGTAGTTAGTAAAATTTAGTAGAGTAGAGTATTATTTTTGTAGTTAGGGGATAATTAAGTTGGTTAGATAGTTAGTACAGAAATGTGTTAATTTTAATAATTTTTTATTTGATAAATTTATTAATAGATGTTTATGTACTTTCATATGTGTGTGTGTGTGTGTGTGTGTGTGTGTGTGTGTGTGTGTGTGTAAATACAAATTAAGTATATAGAATAGTCTTAGGTTGGAAAAGGGTAGGTTAGGCTAGTAGGAATCATTGTGCATAGTTTAATGTTAGATTATTATATGAAAAATTATTAATGTGATTTGGTTTAGACTTGTGTTAGGGTGACAAGTAGAGTAGGCTAGTGCTTAGAAGGTTATGTAGGAAATGATGATGTTCTTATTTCATCATTTCATTTTAATCTTTGGAAAGTTAGGAAGTTAAAAGATAGAGTTAAGGGAGTAAGAATGGTTGTTAAATAGGATAGTTGTAAAGTATGTTAAGAGGTGTAGTTAGTAGGTGGGCATGGGGTTTAGGAAAAATATCTTGTTAAGAGGAAAGATAGGGAGTAGGAAGATATTAGGTAGATGTAGGAATCATTCCACATAATAATGGAGTGCTTAGTTAATGTTAAGTTGTTATATGAGAAATTATTAATGTGTTGGGGTTAGACATATGTGTTAATTTCATTTTATTTATCTTTCTTTATTTTAATTATTAAATAATTAGATGTAGATATGTTATGAGGGGCAGGGTGTTAAAGAGATAGAAGGTATATAATGACTAGGATTTTAATTGAATAATGGGTAAAGGATATGAGATATGTGTAAGCTTAGGATCACCTAGATTATATATATTGTTTGATGAAAGGAAATTTTAGAAAATTTATTATTTAACAAACTCATTAATAGATTTTTTATATGTATACATTTGTGTGTATGTACTTTTGTACATGCATAATATGAAATTAATTGGTACATAAAATAGCTATGTTAGATTAGTATTGCACCACGTCAGGTATATTTGATTTAAATTCTAAGTATAAAAGGAGCCTATAAAAATAATAATAATAATAAATAAATGAACAAAAAATTTATTGTAAACAAAAAAATAATTGATGATGAATCTAATAGTCTAGTTAGCAATACTTAACTAGTAAGCCATCAATATGATCAAGGTTATTGAAGGATAAAATGTAAGAACTCATTAAAGTAATCCTACCATGTCATAATAAACTAGAATAGTTTTGGACATAAAAAATAATGAGTTAAAGTTATTTACCTAGGGAAATTATAAAAGATCTTCACAATCACAACTATTGAACCATTATAACAACATCGATGCAAAAATTGTACTTCTCATATACTTACATAATGTCTCATTTCAAGGATAGGATGTGAAATCTAATATGATAGCATCACCTAGCTACTATGTCATAATTAGATTTTCAATTAATGTTAGGAAACAAATTGGCCTCCTATGCAAACTTGTAAGTACATAATTTTGAATGAAAACAAATTCCTTCACACCAACCAAATTAATCATTTCGAAACTCAATGATTGAATGAGAAACTTTATAATGTTCTCAAGTATACATGAATTTTTATATTTTTGTCACCCTGTAGTTTGATAGAACCTTCATAATGAAGTATAGGTCATTTCATGCTATCCTTTAGTTCACCTTTCAAAAAAAATTGTTGGTTGTGTTTTGCCTTGTAAATTTGGGCATGACAACAACAACCTCATCAACAAGCTTTAATGCCACCTCTTCTTGTAAAAAATATCTATCCATGCAAAAAAAATTAATTGCTTGCTTAGCTATCACCAAATTTGAATAACATGCCTTCTTATAAGAAAGTATATTCTTTCAATGATAATCATAAATAAACTTATTCTTGATCAATGATATATAGTTTAGGACTCAAACCACTCTTCCAAATCCTAAAAGACTAGTAATAACTAAGGTTACTTATGAGGACATCTCAAATGAATAATTCCTTCCTATTCCATCACAAACTCATGTAGCTAAGTCATCACCATTTCCACAAAGACTTGCTTAATCATTAATTCCTCCTGAAAATCCTATTGTTGAAAAATTTCTCACTCAATTAAAACAAATGATATCCAAAATATCATTTCCAGATGCCCTAATGGAAATTTCAGCATATACTAAATCTATTAAATAAGCTTGTATAAAAAAACCTAGTATAAAGTGTAAGGACCCCCAAATTTTCCATGTTATGGGTCAATTATCTAACCTTATGTTGAGTAAATCAATAGTCTCAAAATATTTTGATCGAGAAGTCCAATTTTCATAGTACATTTCAATGGACTATAGGTAAAAATGTCTTTGAGAGACTTAGGTGCATCTATTAATATTATGACTAGGGAGGTAATTCTCCACCTTAATATCATTAGTATTAGAGAAAGTCCTATCATACTTTAGTTTTCTTATAGTTCTATAGTTAAACCCAATAGCATGATAGATGATGTCATAGTTACTTTGGATTCTTGGCAGTATCTAGTGGATTTTGTCATTTTATCACCTAAAGAAACTTTAGGAGGCTATCTAATTATCCTAGGATGACCTTGGTTGGCCCTAAAAGATGCTTTTATTTCTTTCCAATCAAGAAAAAATGACCATATATAATGGATCCACTATTAAGAAGTTGGCCTTATATTCTCCTGCTAAACCACTCTTGGAAGATGATCAAGTTGTGTGGCCTAATTCAGGAGATGATGAACCTGACATAAAGCCATTAAGTTAACTCATGATGATTGAAAGAAATGCCTTTATGGTTCCTCAGATTGATGATGATATCCTCACAACCATCTTGTTTAAATAATATAGTAAAAATTATGCTTTGTGTATTGACCAAAATTTTTCATTACAGAGAATTCTCCCTCCTAAAGATACACCTAATTTTCCTATAGCCACCAATTACCTTCATACCTTGTTACCTCATAAAATTAAGTCTTCTAACTTCATTGAGTTAGCTATGGCTGATAAATTCACTAGATTTGAATTTAGCACAAGATAGGAGCTCAGTATCAGTAAGAGTCTTAATTATGAAATTTTAAAAAGTAAAATTAAGATTCTATAGTAAAACCAAAAGCATTTTTCTGGGATTACACATAAATGAAAGGACTAGACCGAAAACTCTATACTTGTAGTATTGGCTCCTAAATTAACAACTTTTCAATAACCCAATGATAGGAACAGATACATCTAGGGGTAGTTAGTTCCATGTTCAACATACCTATTTAGACATATGAACCAACTACAAGGTTATACTCCTTATTCTTCAAGCTCTGCAAGACCTAGGTAGGTAAACCTATAGATTCCATTATGTGACTAGTTGCTAAAACCATAAATATGAATCTATATTTAGTAGATGAAAAATACTGAATCTTCTATGATTATGAAAATAACATAGACATGAAATAGCCAAGAACATGACCTATGAACTTGCTAAGTCAGGGAAAATCCTTTCAGCTCCTAAATTGAAAGGGAAAAGGATAATTGATTAATATATTGAATTTAGCATAACCAAGATATGAGCAACAAAACATATAGATCCTGTAGCTAATTAGTGCCTTATCTATTGGGAAATTCCACAAACAACAAACATAAATCCTTGCATATTAGTGATATATCTCATAATTCAAGACTAGCGTAAACTTTAAGAAAGCCACCTGCAAAAAAAGATATAAAATATTGGTGAATCTCTCAATTTTTTATTTTAAATATTATTAATATTGGTGATTATTTTTGGCTCATAATTTTTTTGGTATCAAATATTGAGGAATCTCAATAATAATAGCAAGTTCATTAATCACCATAGAATGTTACAAATCAAAATTGACCCTTTTTTATCTTGTGGAATATTATGAGGATTGTTAAATATACTTTAAATCAATAGTGAAAACTAAATATTGGTGACATATCCATAAAGTAACTAATAATTATGATAATTATTGGTTAGTTCAATTTAACTTCTCCAATAATATATTATATTTAGGTGACTCAAATCTAATCATGTAACAATATTGTGGTGAATATTTCAGTTTAAATTTCTCAATAAAATAAATTATTAAGCGATTTTAAATATTCTAGAACTAAATTTTATATAACTATGGCAATTTATATTGTATCAAATAGTAAATTATTAGCCAAAAAAATCTAAAATTAGCTACTTTACAAATATTAGCCACTAAAAAATACCTTGTTCAAGACTCCAGATCTATCCTATCACTTTGTGAATTAGACATCTGCATCAAGACTAAATCTCAGACTTGACTAATCCCTTCATGAAATTTGAAACTGTATGATGATAAATAAAGCATTTACATGACTCCTTGAATCACAAGAAAAATATACCAAGATATACAACCTAAAATAGGTTGCAACTAGATTTATTCTCTTTCTTCACAAACCATAGAATATTACAACATACACATGAGACAAGAATTTGACTAAAGTTAGACTCATTGTTGCAATTTATTTATTTCCTTGAAAAAATTATATAAAAAGGATGGATGAAAGTACTTATGAAACAACTAAATAGAATAGAATTATCTCTATAATTATCATTTCTATTCATACAAGTGAGAAATGCTAGGCATAAATAGATCTTTGCTCAATAGTCTAGAAAATAGCCAACCATCAACAACAACTAGAGAAAGAGAATAAAAGGGAACAGATAGAATGAAATCAATTCCAAATCT
Organism: Cupressus sempervirens; assembly: GCA_028749045.1. Lineage (NCBI taxonomy): Eukaryota > Viridiplantae > Streptophyta > Pinopsida > Cupressales > Cupressaceae > Cupressus > Cupressus sempervirens. Next base: position 324,128,782 of record CM053784.1, read on the forward strand.
GCTATGATGCTACCATTTGTCTACTTGAAGGACTTCCATCTACTAATGTAGAACCTCTCTCTTCTCTCTTCCTTCAATTGAAAATTAGATCTCCTCATTTGGTTTGAAAAATATGCTTGAGAATATCTTCAAAATGATGGAATCATATAACTAATTTTCAAGAAGACACAAATGTCACTAAAGCTCATGCCAAAACAAATTCTAAATGACTTTAGAGGCAAAATAATACTCTTAGGAATATTTACCTCAAATTTGGAGCCAATAAATTTCTTTGTTTTCTTTCCAATTGAATCTAAAACTCCACCATGAAAAACACCAGTTCTGCTCAGAATTCCCCTATTTTCAAAAATATGCCTATAAGTTATGTCTAGTTGAACCTGTAGATAATTTGACTACAAAAATCAAAAAGTTCATCTTCTCCCCTTTTTGTTGATACTTCATACTTTGGAAAAAAAAAGGCCTTTGGTGTGCATTTAAAAATTCTAGCCCTCTACCATGAATAGAGCAATTTAATGTCAAAAATATTGAGAATACTATATAGTCTTAACCTTTTTGAAATAATCATAATCTTTTTAAGAATTTTTAATTTTCAACATCTCAAAAATGTATGCTCAATTTTGAAGAAATTTTTAATATTTTTAAATCTTTTTAACTTTGCATTTACCTTCAACTCTACCTTAGTGAAACCTCCAGTTGACCAATGACTAGATGCCACTTGTTGTTATCGAATGGGTTAGATCTACCACCTCATCACATTGCTAGCATCCCTACAACATGTCATCATTTCTCCACATATCCACCTTAGCCTTCACCTTAACATTATCATCAAGATGTGGAGATAACTACCATCTCCACATCTCCAACTTAACTCTAACTATGAGCTTAACTACTATGATCATGTGAAAACCCTTTATCTCTTCATCTCTATAGTTAACCATGACTATGCATTAATAGTTGTGAAGTCATGTTTGGTAGTTAACTCAACATTTCTCCACTTCTCTATGGTTAGGCTTAACTGCTCACTCTAACCAAAGATGTCACGATGTGATTAAATTATCACTTTCTCCACTTCTCTATGATAAGGCTTAACTACCTACTAAATGTCATAATTTTGCACTAAATCCTTTCTCCACTTTGTAACTATAATCTCTTAATCATATTTTTGACCCAGGATGTTTCTATTACCTTGAATATCATACCATTTTTAAACTTTAGGTTTTTTGCTAGGCTACCATGTCACAATCTTCCATATCTACATTTAGGTTCAAAATTATGTCTTGGATCATCACCAGCTAACTAGCTAGGTCCCACACAAGCTTGTTTCTTTTTCCATAAGCATTGAGTGATCAAGACATTTATGTAGTAAGTGTTTGGGCATATAAACAAAAAAAGAGACAATGCCCTTGACAATGTCACATTAAAAAAATGCTTCTTCCCACTCATGCTTTATCCCTCGACTAGCCCTCATTGATTGCCTACTACTTCCTCCATAGTTTTTCATATTGAATGGGAAGATTAGTATCTCTCTAAAAACCATATAGATGCACTAGGAGCCATGTGGAAAACTAGAAATGAAGATTGAGGAGGATCTTGTGTTGAATAGGGTATTTTAAAGAGAATTAGGGGTAGGAGTATCCTCAAGCTATGCAAAATCTTTGAGTATCGTGTCAAGGCCATCATCTATTGTGGGCTCAATAATTATAAATTATGATGTTTTTATATTCATGCTAATGAGTGGATTTGGGAAAAAAGGATTTAAAACATTTTGGGGATCAAACATTTGGTGCTAGATGATGGAATACAAGTGGGAGGTTCAAAATATCAATGTGAAAATAAATAAACATTGCTCCCATAGTTGTCTCATTCCAATGACCTACTCTCCTCACATTTCAGCACTAGAGCTCCATCCAAAATGGCATACAAGGTTATTTAGCATGCTAAGGAAGGCATAATCTAGCATGGAAAGTAACAAACTATGAATTTTGAATCTTAGATTGGAAAGCCTAACATGTAAATTGTGTCATTAGAAGCATCTCACAAAGTCTATTAGATAACCTTTTACCCAGTTGCTTCAATGTCTACACTTCCAGATGATGGAATAGAGGAACCATGAATACATTGATCAAGGCCATCCTCATGAAGTCATCAAAATTCATGGAACTTCAAGATTCTCTCAGGATCAAGGATTGATTGATAATAATCTTGATCTTCAATATGCCACACCAAAGACAAAAAATGCACTCCTTCACACGTAATCCAGATGAATATGATCTACTTGAACATAAGAGGATACTCCTCTGCATCAAAATATCAAGCTTTTGAAAAAATATTGATAACTTTTTCAAATTTGGATCAACCTCCAATCACATAAACAACTTAAAGACTAGGCTAGGCACTAAATATAATGATGGGGCGATCAGAAAACTTTGTCTCCAAACTTTGAATACCTGTAAGAAAAATTAGTGATCATTATGTTGGAGAAACATGAAAACAACCAATTAAATCTCTTGTGTTATGTATTAACTTGACAAGATACTCCATATTTCATTAAAAACACCATTTACTAGGCATTTATACTTGCATCTTCTACTAAGACATTCTACACTCCCCTGCAATTGCTAAAGTGATGAAAGTGGGATAAAATTGAGACAATTCATTTGATCCTTTGACTAATGGACCTCTTAAAACAAAAATATCAAATTTTACACAAGGATAAAGGGAAGAACACTCAAAACAATCCATTTTTCCCCTTTTGTGATAAGATTCTTACTTTGCTCATTATTTCTTCTAACCTAAAACTTCTTTGAAGCTAAATTGTGATAAAATATCTTTCCTTGAGGATTTAACCCTCTCCATTAATGCATGAAAATCAATAGGAGAGAGAATGACCTTGTTCTTAAAATTCTTTGAGCACTTTCTCCTTGAGTACATCCATGGAGTTTGTGGTTAAAAGGGTAACAACCGTCGAATTGGAAGTTCAATAAGAGAAATCCAATAAGACACTTCTTTGACTATTATGTACAAGTCTTTGTTATCATAAGGAGTGTGTAGAGGCATGAAATTCCAACATAAGCATATCAAACTATTGTAGCTACCTAATGTAAATAAGGAAAATTTAATAGAGTTGTGTTGGCAATATACTGAAATAACATTGAAAATTTCCATTTGGTCGATTACTATCACATATCCTCTTTATTTCATCCAATGGCATCACCTTATAAATGTCCATACTTCATCGTAGTATAATGATCAAAATAATCATAACCCTTATGAGAATCTTAATTTCCATGGTATCTATTGACATTATCCCATAATTAAGTTTCAAAAATATTCATTGAGTAGCAACTTTAAAACTCATTTTCATTGCTTTTGAACATTGTTCAATTTAGTGCCAAGAGGTTGCTAAATTGGCTTAAAAATAGACCAAAACAAACAACTAGGTTCTAAAGTTTGACATATCTATTCTTTGTCTTTCACAATATCATCCTAAAAATTTATGCCTCAAGAAGACAAATAGGTCAAAAGTTATTAAAAGTTTATGTTTCCTTCTCTAAACTATCCTACAAGTAAATGCATTATAAACATAAAAGTGCATTCACTTTTGGCTTTGAAAATAGGACAAACGATCACTTGGAGGCATGAAAACTGGGACATTAGTTTATTGTTATGAGGAGAGTATAAATCCATGATTTTATCTCATGAAAAATAACTAGGCACACTTTGAAAGTGTTCAAAGTTAGGAACTTAGAATTACAGAACTGGAAACATTAGCAAAAAAGTGATTTTCACAAACAGAATGGACTTGGGAAAGTGTGTAGATGTATTTGTCAAGACTTGAAAATTGGCACATGTAATTTATTTTTAGAGTAGAAAATAGTGGTACAATTTATTTGGTCTCATCTATCATGGATTCAAAGTTATGACATTCTAAATAGGGCTATCAATCAATCTACATTTTTAGACACCTGTATAAGTTCATAAATTGCATTTCGAATCGCATTTGGAAACTAGTCAAATGGATTCATAATATGCTCAAATCTAGAACTTATCATATATATGAGCCCTATAATACAATTCAAAAGTAATTTTCTCAATTAGTTCAATTGGATCATTTTTATAACTTGTCAAACAAGGCTTCCTAGAATTCTCAGCAATATGCATCAGCATGACAATAGTAAAAAACCAAATTTGAGGGATTCAAAACTTAGTAAAAACATATATAAATGAATTGAAATATAAAAAATAAGTTCTCTCATATGCATACTAAACACTCCCAAAATGGCAAGCCATGAAACATATTCAGGTGCAAGATATTCAATCACAAACTTGGCTTCCTATCATTTTTTTGACATAGCAAAAATGTAGATTTAAGAAATGCTCAAAATGACATTTCACAAAATGATTTGGAATGACAATTAATCATCATAGGATAGATTCATATGATGAATACAAGTGTTAAAAACATGAAATACTTCAAAAGCCTCAAAGCGATGGTCGGGTACACATGCACAAAAAGCTCTTATAGGGGCTCAATTTGACTCAAAATTTAGAATGATACTCAAAATCAAGGCTTCAATTTTGAGTCCCATTAGTAGCTATATTAGGTTATGCATGTCTCTTGTGGGAATGAAAAGGATTTAAATATCTAGAAGAAGGTGACCACTCAAAAATTTTCTCTTGAACAACTTTATTGAAAATAAGAAAAACTACTCCAAGCAATACAAACGATGGCCTTGAGCCACCAAACTTCAACACAACTTCTTACATCTATCATATACCTATTTTTCATTTTCAATTTCATGAGGAAAGATGGAAAACTTATTCTCATCAATTTCACCAAAAAAATCAACATTCTCCATTAGCTCACTTGGCAAAAAAAAATTGATGTCTTCACTCTCATATGCACATAACAATCAAAATTGACTTCAACATCATACTCACTATGAAAAGGTTAATCAAAATGCTCATAGAAACTAATATCAAACTAATAACCTTCATGAACATATGAATGGTTCATGTTATCAATGGGAAACACAAAGGTTTCATAGTCTACATTATTAAAAAAGTTGCATGTATCAAGAGCTTGTAACTCATCTTGTGTAACTAGGTGTGACGGATACATAAAATTTGATTCACCTCTCTTGTAGTCTTGTTACTCATCCAATCAGATTTGTCATATGCTAATATATCTTCACACTCAAATAATGGATTAATTACCAAGTTTGAAAAACTATCATGAAAGTGCTCACATATAATATGCTGATCATAATCATAGTCTTCATCAAACAACTAGTTAGAGTGAAATTTGAACTCATCAAACTTATCATCTGATAAGTTCAATGTCACAAGATTCATCAACATATAAGGAAACCTTAGACCTAGAATCATAACTTCTTGCCCTTTTCTCTTTGTCATATGAACAATCAAAGCCAATTTCAGTATCATCATCATGAAAATAATCTGAAATAGTATAAAATTTCTCCTTAATAGTATTCTTCACATAAGACAAGTCATCATGTGTATTGGCAGTTGAACTACTACCATATATGCCTCCAAAATTTGGAAAGGAATGTTATGATTTTGTACCACTTTCAGCATCAAACCTTAGGGAAATTTATTCATCTTGAGAAGAAAAATAACAAGGGAAAACCATATCATTCTTAAAAACATTTACATACCTTTTAAGATCACAAGACAATAGTGAAATTTCATCAACATTCAACAAGACTTCATCACTAGTCTATTCTCTTTGGCTATGATCATAATCCAGATGATTTGAAAAACTTATACCAGTAGTATCATTAGTAAGACAATCTAAAAAATTATAATCCTTGTTACAAATATTTCCTCTTTTTTGTATAATACCTCAAAACTAGATACATCAATGTAATCATTCTCATTTGCATCAAAAGAATAGTTATCCATACTCCTGTTAGAAATTTCCTCACTCTCATAAATACTATCATATGATTCATTTTTAGTGTTATATCCACCTTTATCTTTCTATCTAAAATCATCCAATTCACTAGATGTAGAATCCATCACTTCATAATCACAAGACACATTATCATCATCTATGGATTCATCACATTCACTATTATCTTCAACACATTCACTTTATTATCAAAGGAATCATTATAGAATTCATTGTTACTCAAATCACTCTCAAAATTCTTGAGAAGATCTTCAACATGCATGACCTTTTCCACCCTTAAATGTGTTGGCCAATCAATTGAATCAGGCATAAAACTATCTAGGAAAATAATAGGCCATGAAGACTCCCAAGGTCTTAAAGAAAAACATAGCTCCATGAGTGTTGATTTGATCTTCATATAAACTTTAATATAAGTTTGACCTTGTATACTTCCTATTGCATTTCTTATGAAAATAATAAGCTAACTACAGAGTTCCCTTTTCAACATAGCAATGTTTCCAATCACAATTTTATAACTTGGTAAACAACCATTAGATTTAAAATCTTAGTCCATCTTGAAATGAAATTTATAACTACCTCTTTCCTTAGTGATGAAAATATTGAATTGAGGAAACCATTCTTATCACTTAAATTTCATGAAAGGGGAAATCTTGAGAAGTAAAATACCTTCAAGTGTTGATACTGAAACTTGATCTGTTGATTTGACATAGGTGTAAACATCAACTTGTTTACACCATCAATAAAAACCATGTCGAGCCACCACCTCCTTTAAGAGGAAAAAGAAATCACTACTATGATTTTCTTTTCAACATTCAATTTCTTAAAATAGAAAATGCATACAACACTTAAACTTATGAATCAAGAACTGATAACTTCTCTTTTCTTTCCAAGATCTTCCTACAAAACTTCTAGATCTGTTGAATAAAGCTGAAAATCCTTGAAAAATATTTACATAATTTTTTTTTGCAAGTAGTATAGAGATCTTTATAGAGTATTGTTTAGCATTTTTGTGCCTCCTTCCAAAATCCAGTTTTTAAGGTGGTAGCTATGTTCACATTTGTTGAACTTTTCATCCTACCATGCAAGCCAATGGGAATATGATAAAATTCTTTGAATTTTCTTTTATTCTCGAGCCTTAGAAAGTTTATATCAAATGATAATTTCTGAGCTATGATGATGTGATCATTTCTGCTTCACATAGTCATAGGGAGTTAATGAGTAATTGTCAATCAAGTCATGAAGGCATGAAATAGTCAACTCAAACCATCAACATAACTTCATAGTTTAAAAGGATAACTTTCATTTTCATGAGTGATCTCACAATCTCCAACTCCACTAGTTCATGATGGTAGTCATCACATGATTGCAGGTAATTAAGCCTAACCCATGGTGAGGGTTGCAATGCAATGATTCCCTTTATCACTCATTCACATGGTTGACATTTGGGTTAACATTTCAAGTGGTGATGCTAAAAATGGGTTATGGATTGCACAATTATAAAAGATTAATAGATAACCATGGTTTACACTACAAAGTGGCAAAAACCTATGGTTGCCTCATCACACAGTTAAAAGGCTAAAACCAAATTTGAGTTGCGATGTTGTGATTATCTTGATCACATGTTAACAAAGTTAAGAGATGGGTTGAAAATCTAGGCCATGATTCTAAAAATGGTTATGGGTATCATAGTTGGAAGGAGTCAGCGGTTAACTAGAGTTAGAGCTATGAAGTAGTGAAATGTGTTTATTACATCATCATTGTATTAGCATCGAAGTTATAAATTCAAGTCATGATAGTGTGATTATGGTTAAATGGAAGTCTTCGCAAAGTTATAGGTATCTAGGCTTTGGTTCATGTTTAAGTCATGACTATGTGAAAGGAAGCACATTCAATGAAGATAACATGAGTCACAAGTTCACACACATTTGATGTCAGCCAAGAAATATACTATGAAGGGGTGATAAGTAAGACATAATTGTCTTCACACCATCGCATGGTTAGAAGAATGTTAAGTCTAAAATGTGATGAGAACACAAAGAGATAATTACATATTGCTCATAGGGTCACAAAAGTTAAGGGAATATAGTGAAGGTAAGCTACAAAGCAACAATAAACATAAAATGAAGCAATTCATAGTTTTGCAAGGTCAAACAATTAATTAATGAAATAAGTTATAAAGCTGCAAACCAAGGTGATGAACATGAGTCAACAAATAGTTGAATGTCTAAACAAGGTAGAAAAATTATTTATTATTATTGTGCTATGTGGCAAGTTTGATGACTAAATTCATGACATATCTGATCTTATGCATCAAAAACACTCTCAAAGGTATCTCTTTAATGGAGAACTAATTCCTTGATCATTTGCAACTAATTTTTGATGATCCCCATGACTATTTGATACAAAGGACATCTCATTGCCTCTCTACATTATCTTTCTTAGCTAACTATTCAATTATGACCTTTGAAACCTAGGTGTATCGTAGAAAACCCTACGTCATATCTTACTTAATTGATGAATAAAGATCTATAATAAGTCAGAGACATGGGTCAACTAAAATAAAATTTGTCACTACAAATGAGTTAGGCCATATCAAACTTCATTGATGAATTAAGATCTATAACAAGTCAAAGATGAGGCCCAATTGAAATAAAAATTTCCACTAGAAATGAGGCTAGATATGTTAAATCCCATAGAAGACTAGTGCAAGAATAAGAAATAAAAAAAAAGTTTATGTTGCATTTCCACTAAAGTGATACAAAGCTTGAGTAGAACCACCTCATCAATAGTGTCCCTACTAGGAACAAATCCCCCTTGTTTAGGAGAGATGATTTTAGGAATAATATGTTATAGCCATGAGCCTTCCCTATCATCTGAGAAAGTAGATAAGCTAGACCTTCTACTGCCATTGATCTCACCTCTCCCAGATAGGACAATTCTCAATTCATCTCTTCAAGGTCAGAACAAGTATGAATACATCATTTTATTTATATGAGCACACACTCAATCAAATCTTCCTTGGCTTAGTGGTGATTATTCTCTGCAAATTTAATAGTAGTAGTTGGCTTTGGCTTCTAGTAGAAGTTTTCTCAATTATGCTTGAACTATAAAAGAAAGTTTGATAAACCCTCCAAGGGTCAGTCTTTTCTTCGATACTATATTAGTAGAGTATTATATTCTCTCTTACTATATTCCCCCTTTTTTCCTATGAATTATTATAATTCTCAATTTTATCTCTTTCTTCCATTAATATATTGTGCAACATCTTTTTCCTTATATTGATGTATTGCTTTCATTCTTCAATTATATGTGTTGAAACAATTGATTAAATGTGTATTGTCTTTGATGTTACAAAAAATGTAATATCATTATCAGTCAATGTATACTAAGGTCACTTGGGCATTGAAGATAATTTTTGTGTCTATCAAGCATTCCAGAGCTTACTTAGTTCAAAAGATAGTGTCAACTAAACTCACTCGGGCGCCAAAGAAAAGTATGTAAAAGATGAGTATTAACCAAGCTCACTCAGTTAATGAAGGAAATGTTAGATGGAACTAGTGTTAACTAAGATCACACAGTTAGAAAAGGAACTTTTTGAGTACGTAGTGTTGACCGAGCTCACTCAGTTAAAAAGGGAAAAGCATTTCTGGGTTAGTGTGTATTGAGCAGGGTTGGATAACAAAGGATTTTTTTTTTTGACATATTAAGTTTAATTGAGCTATGTGTTGGTTCTAGCTAATTGAGAAGATGATTATTAATTATTCTAAGTTTTATTCTAGTTGAATTGGCTATAGGAAAGATATAACATAAGGTCAAGTTGAGACTTATAGAGTATGTGAAATGCATCGAAGATAATTGAGAATTTGATGATGCTAAGAAGAAGAAAATTAGGAGGATAATCATAATATCCTAAAGGAGCTAAAAGGACATATTCAATTGAGAAGGATCAAGTATACAAGCTAGAATTGAGATCTGTAATCATCAATTTAGTTGCATCTGATATCTTGTCATTTCATTGTTACTCTCTAACCATTGTAGGAGTGATCTAAATCCCTTAATAGAGTTGGCTTAAAAACTATTTGTAAATCCTCTAACAAAGTCGTATTTCTATTGAAGTGTCTAAATACCTCTAACAAGGCCACTCCTAATAGGGTGATTAAATCCTCTAATAGGGTCACACCTAAGAGTTTTTTTTGTAACCTTGAATAGGCCGGTTGGCTCCTAATAGGGCTCACTTTAGAAGAGTGAAAATCAAGAACTAGTTGCAATTGGTAATTTTTCCCAAATTGGGTTTCCACATTAAATCTTGGTTCCATATGTGTTCATGCTATTTATCTTATGTGTTTGCAACTAAATTAAAGTAATCGTAATCATAGATAACATCTTAAGATTTTCATACTAAGTATTTGCAGAGCATTTTCAATGTTTACCAAGTTACAACATTTTTCTATGTGTTTGCTAAGCATCAACAAAGTTTAGTTTTTAGAGTTTATTCTAATCAGACATCTAAGGGTTTTGGGATTTATTTTTCTAGTAATTGATTCACCCCTTCCCTCTTAGTTACTTTTGTTATATTTCCAACAATTATTATTAGAGCTTTTGGTGCTTGTAGAGAAGGTTTTAAGGACCTAAGTTAAAGATTAGGATGTCTTACATAAGAGAGATTCCTAGGTTGAACCGAGACAACTTTGCAGCATGGCAAGGAGTTATGAGATCACATCTAGCAACTAAATTTTTTTTAGGTTATAAGTATCTTGATGCTAAATACAATATTTCCATTGGAAAATTATCAATTGAAGACATTTTTGAAAAGAAAAATCATAAGATCATGATGATTGATATTACATCTACTCTTAGTTATGCTAAATTTGATGAAGTAAAAGACTGCACTACAGCTCATGTAATGTGGATCAAAATAAAAGACATTTATGGAGGAGATGACAATGTAAGAAGAGCTAAAGTAGAAAGTCTTAGAGGTCAATTGGATTAGATAAAAATGAGAGAAGATGAAAACATTACAAAATATGTGGAAAGAATCAAAGCAAGTATGAGCACAATCAAAGCATCTAGAGGAGACATTGATGACAAAATAGTTGTAAGCAAGGTATGCATAACCCTTCTTCCTATCTATGAAATTAGAGTGTTTGCTATTCAAGAGAGAGATGTGATCCAAATACCAATATAACTTTGGATGCTCTAGTTGGAAGATTGATAGCTTTTGAGTTGGATAGCTATGATAACTATGTTCCTAGTTCCAAAGGTATTCATTGTGTATTTGAAGCCAAACTCTTGCTCAATAAAAAGAGTAATAAATCAAAGGCCAATCAATCATGAAGTGAAGAAGAAGAAGAAAGTTTTGAAAGTGATCTTGAAGTTGTTGAAGCCCTAATTAAAAGGAAATATTTCAAAGGAAGAGGAATATACAAAGGTAAAATTACTCTAATCTACTTTTCTTGTGAAGAAGTTAGTCATATTGCTGCAAGATGCCCAAACAAAGAAAACAAGGATGAAAAGAAAAGTAATAAGCACAAAGGTAAGAAGAAAATCAAAAACTACAAGGAATACAAGGACAATAGTAAGAAATCTTTTTTTATGGCTAAATATTCTGATAGAAATGAATATGAAATGGTATATATTGTTGTAAAAGATGAATTTGATGATGAAGGAGGAAAGATTGTACTTATCTCTCATGTTATAAAAAATGATACATGGATTATTGAAAGTGGTTGCTCACATCATATGACTAGAGACAAAAAATTTTTTGAGAACATGCAATATTATGATGGTGGGAGTGTGGGAGTTGCAAACAATAAACCTTGTTGCATAAAAGGAAAAGGATGTATTTGTTTGACCAAAGAACTTATATATGATAATGATTATTGGGTTGAAGGAATAAAGCATAATCTACTGAGTATGGCACCATTGAATATCATTGGATTCAATGTAGAATTTATGGATGGAAAGGCCAAACTATTGGATGGAAAAGGAAATTTGGCAGATTTAATAGATAAACAAAAGGTAACCTATTCTATCTAGATCTCAATGAAAGTTCATGTTTTATTGCTCAAGTAGAAGAAAGCTAGTTATGGCACAAAACATTATCTCATGTAAAGTTTGATAATTTGGTTAAGATAAGCAAGAAAAAAAGTGTCGGAGGTATTCCTAGCTGGAGAAAACATAATATGGGTCTATGCAAAAATTTTCAAATAGGTAAGATGGGAAAGACTAGTTTCAAAAGCAAGAACTATTATTTTGAAGAAGTCTTAGAGCTTTTGCATATAGACTTATGTGGAGCTATTGAAATGCAAAGTTAAAATGGAGAAAAAAATTTCATTCTTTTTGTTAATCACTATTTTAGAATGATGACTGTAATGTATCTAAAAGAAAAACTAGAAACCTTTCAAAAAATTCAAATGGTATCTGGAAAGAGTCAAAAAAGAAATTGGAAAGAAGTTGAAATGTTTAAGATTAGATAGAGGTGGTGAATTCATCTCCAATGAATTAAATGAGTTCTTCATTGAGAAAGGAATTAAAAGATAAGTATCATCCCCTAGTACAGTCAGGAGAATGGTATAGCTAAAAGAAGGAATAGATCCATCATGGATTGTGCAAGAACCTTGATGATAGAAAAGAATCTTGCAATCAAATACTGGAAGGAAGCAATCAACATTGTAGTTCATACCTTGAATAGAGTATAGCTTTAAAAAGACTCAAATAAAACTCCTAATGTAAGTTACCTGAAAATATTTGGCAAATAATGTTATATCTGAAAAGAATCTAGGAAAGGTAAAGTTGATCTCAAAGGTGATGAAGGAATATTCTCAGATACTCCTATAGAAGTAAAACATACTAGTGTTTGAATTTGTCTACTCATAAAATTATAGTAAGTGCACATGTGGCAATTGAAGAGTTTGTAGAAAAGAGTGAAGAAGAAAGCAACAAACAACTTGAGGATTACATAAGATTTGTTTACTATGAACCCGATACCTTGCCAAATCTATCTAGTAGACAGAAGGCTTCAACTCCCAAGTCCCCAAAATCTCCAATAGCTACCAAGTTGTAGACAGTGCAACCTGAGTCACAGTCTAAAGGACTTGAGTCATAGTCAAAGGCTACCGAGCTAGTACAAACTGAGTTTAATGGATCCGAGTCACAAATAGTGGGGCTCGAGCTTGATACTAAAGTTCATGATGAAATCAATGAAACTCATTCCAAATCCAAAAAAGTTGTGTTAGCAAGATGTGTTAGAAGGCAACATGCACCTAATAGGATCATTGGAGAGAAATCAAATGGAACAATGACAAGAAACAAATTAAAAGGTAGATGTTTACTTGCTAAATTTGAACCTAGAAATGTTAAACATGCATTGGATAATAAAAAGTTGGATTGAAGAAATGAATAAAGAAATTGAACAAATATTGAAAAAAAAAATTTGGACTCTTGTTCCTAGACCCAATGATAAAAATGTAATTGGCACAAAGTGTGTATTCAGAAATAAAAAAAAATGAAGATGGAAAAGTTTCTAGAAACAAAGAAAGGTTAGTATGTAAAGGCTATTCTCAGGAAGAAGGTATTGATTGTGGTGAAACTTTTGCTCCTTCTACAAGATTAGAAGGTGTTAGAACTTTACTAGTATATGAAACTCACATAGGATTTAAAGTTTATCAAGTGGATGTAAAATCTACATTCTTAAATGGAATTCTTGATGAGGAAGTCTACATTAAACAACCTAAAGGTTTTGTAGATCCTAGCAAAAAGGACATGGGTTGCAAATTACACAAGGTATTATATGGTCTCAAGAAAGCTCCTCGAGCTTGGAATGAAAGACTCCATAACTACTTGATACAAATTAGTTATCAAAGAACTAATGATAATAGTAGTCTATATATCAGAGAAGGACTAGACAAAAAGATTAGGTTGGTAGAAATATTTGTTGACAATACTTTTGCAAGGCATTTTTAGAAGAAATGACTAATTTGAGATGTCTATGTTTAGTGAGATAAAATTCTTTGTTAGATTACAGATTCAATAGAAGAAAGATGGCATCTACATTACTCAATCCAAATATATTTAAGGAGATACTAAAGGAATTTAGAATGGAAGACTCAAGATTAGTTGGAACCCCTATGTCTACTAAACATAAACTTTCTAAGAATGATGATTCAAAAGAGGTGGATCAAGCCACATACAGATCAATGATTGGAGAATTACAGTATGTGGTGCATACAAGGCCTGATATTGCATTAGCAGTCGGTATGGTGGCAAGATTCTTAGCAAATCCCAAAGAAAATCACATGATAGCAATCAAAAGAATCATGAGATATCTGAAAGGTACTAAAGAATATGGTTCATGGTACCAAATAAGAGGCAATTTGGATTTAAAAGTATTCACTGATGCTGATTGGGTAGGAGGTATTGATGACAAAAAAAGCACCAATGGTGGAGCATTCTTTCTTGGTAAAAGACTAGTGTCTTGGACAAGGAAGAAATATAATTATATCTCTTAGTCCATAGTAGAAGCAAAGTATGTGGTAGCAATAGTCAATTGTTCTAACATTGTTTGGTTCAAACAACTATTGGAAGGTATGAAGACAAAGATCAAGGACCTAGTAGTCATATATTGTGATAACACTAGTGCAATAAATATATCAAAGAATCTAGTGATGCATACCAAAACAAAACACATTTCTATGAAATACCATTTCTTGAGAGAATTGGTTCACGATAAAGAAGTCAAGTTGGAATATGTAAATACAAAGGAGCAAGTTGTAGATATATTCATTGAGACATTACCTAAGAATGTATTTATGTATCCAAGAGGTAAGCTAGGGGTAATTCCCCCATCTAAAGCTCACTAAATTATGTTTAATGATTCATCAACCAAAGCATGTTGAAGATCAATTAGTTGATGCAATATTGACAAGGGCATATTGGAAATGAATCTTTACTTAAGGTACATTGATAATCCCTAAACTTTTTCTTTGGCATGAGATGTCAAAGAGGGAGAAGTTTTTTCTCATATCTCATAGAAATTTTGTAAAGAGAAGAGATGTCAAAGAGAGAGATTGAACTTAGTCATATACCAAAGGCAAATTTTTTCTATCAGAAGAAGTTGTATTAGGTAGAAGCTTTCTGATAGAGGGAGAAATTAAAGGTAAAAAGAGTTCACACTAATAGAAGGAGTTCTCATTGATAAGAATCAAAATGAAACTAGGGATATGTTCCTTACTTTATTCTTGCTCCAAAATTTCATTGTATTATGACATGTTGTGTTGCCATCAATGTCAAAGAGGCAGATTGTTGAAACAATTGATTAATTATATAATGTTTTTTATGTTACATAAAATTTCATATCATTATCAATTAGTGTATGCCATGCTCACTTGGGCATTGAAGACAATCTTATATGTCTATTGAATGCTCCAAAGCTTGCCTAGTTCAAATATAGTGTCAACCGAGCTCACTCGAGTGTGAAAGAAAATTTTGAAAAACATAAGTGTTAACTGAGCTCACTTGGTTAATGAAGAAAATGTCAAATGAAACCAGTGTGAATCAAGCTCACTTAGATACCAAAGGAACTTTACAAGTATGCAGTGTTGACTGAGCTCACTTGGTTAACAAGGGAAAATAATTTCTAACTTAGTGTCTACTAAGTAGGGTTTAGCTAACAAAGGATTTTTTCATTTTAACATATTAAGTTCAATTGATATGTGTGTTGGTTCTAGCTAACTTAGAAGATGAATATTAATTATTCTAAGTTGTATTCTAGCCAACTTGACTATAAGAAAGATATAATGTAAGGTCAAGTTGAGACTTAGAGAGTAAGTGAATGCATGGAAGATAATTGAAGATTTGATGATGCTAAGAGGAAGCAAATCAAAAGGATGAGAAGAATATCCTAAAGGAGCAGAAAGGCCATATTTGGTCGAGGAGGATCAAGAATACAAACAAGAATTGAGATATGTAATCAGCAATTCAGTTGCATCTGAAATTAGGTCATGTCATTGTTATTCTCTAACCATTGTAGAAATTATCTAAATCCCTTAATAGAGTTGGCTTAATAGCTATTTTTAAATCCTCTAACAAGGTGACATTTCTATCGAAGTGTCTAAAGACCACTAACAAGGGCACTACTAATAGGGTGATTAAATCCTCTAACATGGTCACACCTAACAATGTGTTTTGTAACCTTTAATAGGTTTGGCTCCTACCAAGGCTCACTTCAGAAGAGTGAAAATTAGTGACTAGTTGTAATTGGTGGCTTTTCCCAAATTGGGTTTCCATGTTAAATCTTGGTGTCAGATGTGTTCATGCTATTTCTTTTATGTGTTTGTGACTATGTTAAAGTAATAATAATCATAGATGACATCTTAAGATTTTCATGTTAAGTATTTGCCAAGCATTTTTAGTTACTGAGTTACAATATTTTATGTGTGATACTAAGGAAGTTGGCCTTCTTTGGAGACTCAATCTTTAATTGCAAAGTCCCACACTTTTGAGATTGTTTCCATGTTACACAAGGTTGCATTTAGGTAAAAACTTTAGGCAAGGGTGAAAACTTTTGTGTCCATAATTTTTGTTTCATTGGTGTCAAAGAAAAGAGATTCAAATTCATGTTGAGAGGATAATACTACTCTTAGCATTCTAGCACTTCAAGAGGCTCACATTCAAGGACTTAGCAACTTGATTTCTACATATTGGTTTCCAGACCAAAGTTGATGTGATTCATGTCCAAAGCTCAAACAAGGGCATCTTTGAGAGGTATTTTTAGTATACTAAACTTCCATATTTAAATCCTAGAAGAATAAGAAGTAGGCTCTCTCTATCACTAGTTAGGAGTTTAGTAGTAGGGCATACACTTGCAAGATCTCTCTCTACTCCTATTGATAGATCACAACCTAGGGTACCTTCTGTCTATTTGAATAGATCATTGTTTCACATGGCCCAACCTAGAGTGAATGCTTTTTCAACCTCAATGGTGGGAGTCCCCTCATTCTATCCCAAAGACATGATATCCTAGTATCTACTCTTAAGAGTATACCAAATTTTACTAGTGAAACTTCTATTTCCCCCTTAGAACACATTTAGGAAGTGTCAAATATCTATAATATACATGGTATTATAGAGGGTGATGTTGAAATTAGACTTCTAGATACATCACTAAAAGGAAAAGCTTTACAATTGTATAGGGGATTGCCAAAAAATTTGATCACTAGCTAGGATGAGTTAGAAGCAAGGCATTGTAAACAATTTGAAGATAAAATTGATCATTAATCACTTTTAGAGCAGCTAACTACCATTAAGAGAGAACCCCATGAATGTATGGTAGACTTTAACTATATATTACAAAAGACATTTGATAGAATACCTATTACAATGAAGCCTACCCCTAGTAATGCCTTCTTGCATTACCTCAAAGCCTTTTATAGTGATATTTCTATCAATTTGCAAACTTTGGGAGGAGACACCTTGCTAGGTGCCTATGAAATTTTCATAAAAGTAGAGAATATCTTGATTCAATGGGTAAGGTTATCTCCAAGGCCCCCCATGATTTTATTTCCTTATATGCCCAATCACAAGCCTACAATGGTCCTTATTCCTACTACGTCTATATTCCAACTGCCTATTATAGCTCCAATAGATTCTACTTCCTCCAATGAGTTGGGAGAGTTGAAAAACATGATGCAAAAGATATACACAAGGTTGCAAGACTAGAGTTTTAGTATGGATAATGAGTTCCAAGATCAAAGATTAGAAACACAAACTATTAAATAGGCTATTGGTCAACAATAATTTTTAATCTAGACCCTTGGTAATGAGGTGACAACCCTTAAAGGACAATAATCCAAAATTGTTAGGTCCTCCCAGCCTTGTAATAAAAATATGCAATCCAATAAACCAACACATAAAGGGCAGGCTACATGGACCCAAAATAAATGTTTCAATGGTGTGTCATATGTAGCATAAAACTAGTCATGGGAAATTGTTCATCAGAATAACCTTGCTCAAGAGCAACAAGGATATACTTGTGATTATAAATTCAATGATCAAGGTACATTTTCTCAAGCCTTGACTATACAAGAGTAACCAACAACATTAGGACAATAGTATGATATAAATTACTCCAATGTTGGATATCAAGCTCAAACACAAGGAGGTGCTTCTTGTGCCATTTTTGGTAGGGAGGATTTTGGTGGTAGAGGTTAGAAGAAAAATAAAGTTGTAGATATGCATGCCATGGACCTAGGAATAGAAAATAAGGTAGCTACACTAGTTCAAAATCAGACTAAAGGATAGAGTTTCAAGAAGGAAGAAGAGTCTAAGGTTGCTCCTAGATCAACAAAGGGTGAATCTTCAAATTCAGCCATCCATCCACAACCCCACAAGATAGATAATCAAAGTAAGAAAATGAAGCCTCCTCCCTTTTATATCTCTTTAATAATAGGAGATAAAATCATTCATAATTGTATGATAGACTCTAGTACTAGTACCTCAGTCATGCCTAAGAGGATTGCTGATCATCTAGGCATAAAGTATGAGCCTATGACATAGGGGGTCACTCAATTAGATGACAATTCTTGTAGAATAGTAGAAGTATTCAAAGATTTAGAAGTAACCTTACATGCATGTCTTTCTTACACTATGTTGCATGATATAACTATTATAGATATTCCTACACATTATGCCATTTTCTTATCCAAAGATTTCACTGCTAGGATTAGTGGTGGGTATATTGCTACTAATTGGTCTTAGATGTTCTTCAGAACTAGAAATGACACAAAGACCTTCATCATGGAAGAGGCATTCAATAATAATCATATTGAGCCTTAGATGGTTGACCCTGTAGACATGAATTGTACTCTCTTTGATGGGGAGGAAGACCATTTGGATCCATTCAAGCAGATGGATGAAGCTGAACTAAGGGTCTATGATATCCATGAACAAGATATTGTCATGCCAAATCTGATCCAAGGAATGAAGGAGAAATAGGGGTATAACATATTGTTAGTGCATGAAAAGTATGAGATGGAAAATGATCTTTTCAATGAGCTCCCCACCCTTACAACTGAAAATAAGGAGGTCTTATTTGAGGCAACACTAGCTAAATTCTTTAAGTAGCAAGAATAGATAGAGCAATTGGAGGAAATATGGTTCGCTCAAGGATTTGAGGATTATAGTTTTGTATTCAAGGATATAAATGATGATTTAATCCATCATAGTAAAATATGTGATCAAAAGGGCGAGTGCCTCTTATATTAGGTCCTTGTGGAGTGTGGTATTGCAATGGACTATGTGATGATAAGAGGATGATTCTTGACCATGTCAAACATTCCAAAGTAAAAGAAAAGGGAACTTACTTCAACAAGCCAATCAATGACTTTGTTTGACTTATTTACTTTGTAAATTTCTATAGAGACTAGGATAGGTTTTTTTTAGTTTTTTTCATATTTTGCAAAAAGTGCATGAGCACGAGTTGTCTTTCTAGAGACAAAAAAGTTTTGAAGTTTTGTAGTTGTAGAGAAGAGGAATAGTTGTGGTTTTAGAATGTAAGGTCCATTTTGGTGACTCCAATCCAATGGATTGCTTAAGGCCACTAATTTCATTCTTATTAGGCAAGCATCTAATTGAATCACTAGAAATATTCACCATTTTTTCTGCTTCTTCCAAGATCTAGTTTTCAAGGTAGTACCCATGTTCACATTCATTGGACTATTCATTCGGCCATGTAGGCCAATGGGAATATGAAAAAAGTCATTGGCTTTTATTATATTCTTGAACCTTAGAAGGCTTATATCAAATGAGCAGTTCTAAGCTATAATGATGCAATTATTTTCTCTTCACATGGTCATGGGTAGTTATGGAGTAATTGTTAATCAAGTTGCAAAAGGCTAGACATAGTTAGCTCAAACCTTTAGCTTAGCTCCATAAGTTAAAAGGCTAGCTTTCATTTTCATGGTCTGATGCCATGATCTCTAACTTCAATAGTTTATAATGGTAGTCATCGCATGGTTGAAGGTGGTTAAGCCTAACCCATGGTTTGGGTTGTGATGTAGCGATTCCCTTTATCACTCATTCACATGGTTGACATCTATGTTAACAATTCAGGTGGTGATAGTGTGAATGGGTTATCGATTGTGTAGTCTCAAAGGGTTAATAGATAACCATAGTTCAGACTTTGAAGTGGAAAAGACCTTTGGTTGCCTCATCACATAGTTAAGAGCCTAAACCATAGTTTGGGCCATGATGTTGTGATTTCTTTGATTGCATGTTTATGGAGTTAAGAGATGGGTTGATAGTTTAGGCCATGATGTTGTGAATGGTTATGGGTCACAAAGTTTCAAGGAGTTATGGGTTAACTAGAGATAGAGCTATGAAGTAGTGAAACACCTTTATCACATCATTGTTGAGTTAGCATTGATGTTAACAATTCAAGTCATGATGGTGTGATTATGGTTAAATGATAGTCTAATAGAGTCACAAGTATCTAGGCTATAGTTCATGTTTAAGTTGCAATCGTACAAAAGGTATCACATGCAATGAAGATAACATCAGTCGTAGGGTCTCAAGCATTTGATGGCACTAAGGAAATAGATTATGAAGGGGTGACAAGTAATACATAAATGTCTTCACACCATCACGTGGTTAGAAGATTGTTAAGTCTAAACTATGGTGACAATGCAAAAAGCTAATTACACATTGCTTACAGGGACACAACCATTAAGGTAACACAATGAAGGTATGCTACAAAGTAGTGATAAACATAAAATGAAGCAATTCACAATTTCACAAGATCAAACAACTAATGAAGGAAATAAGTTGTGAAGCCATGAAACAAGGTGATGAACATGGGTCAAGAGATAGTTGTGTTGGAATAATCAAATGGGAAGAATACTTCTAAGAGGGGGGATGAATCAAAAGTAATACATTTTATCCATTAAAACTTTTAACTAAAAGTAAAATACATGTATGTGAACATATTAAATAAACATGAAGTAAACACATGCATCAACAACACATAGCATCAAATTTTGGTAACCCAGAAACCCTCCAAAATGGGAAGATAAAAGTAGGGTGGGGATAATACCCACAAAATCACTATAGCAATAATGTTTGACCACTTCTGATGGTCTACCCTATGAAAGGCCTGCCCTGTTAAAGACTTTACACTATGCCAATAGTGACCTGGTTAAAGGATTTACAAACACTTTACATGAAGTGTCACCCTATTAAAGGATTTTATCACCTCTTCAAAGGATCTACAACCTAGCTATTAAGCTAACCTATCAACATAGGATTTTCCTTTTCTAATACAATTGCTAGAGAGTATTAGATTCATAAACTTGATTACTTACAATCTAAAATTACTAATTTTAGGCACTAGTTCTACTTACTCTGATCTTGATCCTCTGAGATCTGATATCTGTTCGTGTCCCTTGCTTTGTTCTGATCAACTAGATATGCAATTGCTACTCTATTCCTCTAAATATTTCACACTTCCCACTGAATTTTTCTATAGTTTACCCATACATTTTTCTCATCCACACATACAATGGGTTCTTGTCATTCTTTTAAAGATTTTGAAGACTTAAAGTTAGGTATGGATCTATGATCCATATTGAATCTTTAATTCCTGCTCATTCCTTGCACTTTTCTCATTGGTTTCATGTCTTCTCCATTTTTCTTATTAGCTACATGTTGAATGCATAGGAAATAGAAAATATTTTTTCTTATTCTTATTATCCTTTGAGATCCTTCTATGTTGACTCAAAAAAATGGTTTACATCTGAGTTTGTGAAGGCACAAACTCATATGTTGATTCTATGTTACTCGATACATACTGGATTACTGATGCTTAGAACATGTATCATTATACTTTTCTTGGTGCCTATAGCACTCTAGCTTGCTTAGCATCAACTATGACTTGGCACTTATATATCACTCTACTCATATGGTTCACTCAGTACCTAAAGTCACTCAGTAATTGATCTTCACTCGACACTTGAAGATTCCTCGGCACATTAAGATCACCTAGCACCTATTGAAATTCTTGTTTGACATATACTATAGCTCAACATATGTAGTGTACTTGGATTCTATATGAAGATTGGTTAAGTGTATTGACACTCAATTGTCAAAACCAATCCAAGACCAACAATCTCCCCCTTTGACATGAGTGTCAAAAACACTTAACTAAGCATTATTTATCTAACCTTTGGAGTACATTATCCAATATGTTTAGCATATATACAAAGTTTCAAAAAACTTGTTCAAAATTTTGTAAGGAACAATTTACCTTAAAATTCTTATAACTCCCCTTGATTTGATTATGCCATTTCATTCCTATAACCAAAATTCTTGTGCTGGTGTATCTAATACTCTTTGCTTTTTCCCTATTTATATACTTTGTACCTATGTTTCCTTCCATATAATTCCAAAAACATTGTATCTCCCCCACTTTATGTCTCATCTCTTAGCTCCCCTTCTTGTCTATCTACAATCTTTCCCTTTTATTCTTTGAAAGAATGAATGAAATACAAGTATTCTCCCCCTTTGTTATATCTCCCTCTTTATTTTATTTCTCCCCCTTTTTGACACTTATGTCAAATGGTGCTAAGGAGTAATACCATATTTTGTCAAAAATGTACTATTTACCTCCATAATCATTTTTAGAGCTGCATCCCAATTCTCCAAAGCAATTTCTACTGACTTATGCTAGATGGTAGTCTCTACAGCAAGATGTACAAATCCATCTAATGTAAAAAGATTAAGATCTTTCTTTAAAATAGTTTTAGCATAGACTTGCTCTTTATGGAGTACTTCCAAATGTGGGGTTATGGAAGATTGAATTTGCATTAATTTGGCCTTTATATTGGCCTCTTCACTTGTAAGTGAAGCTAACTCCTTTTGGGTGTGAAGTGATTGGGAAAAATTCTTTTCACTCTAAGCAAGATCTTTTGGTAGCTGCATGCTAGAAATCTTTAGATTTCTCTCCAAGCTCAGTATTCTTTGACTTGTCTCTTGTGTGAAATTGGAAAAATCACATAGCTTGTTGTACAATGAGAAGATATTCTCAAGTACAATTTTGACCTTTTCAATGTTCTTGGCCAATTCAACTTGTTGAAGTGCTATGGTACTAGATATTTTCTCATTTACTTTTCCTTGAAACTTCCTTTTAGACCATTCCATGAGTTTCACATTTGTTTCCTAGTCTTCACTTGTCACCTAGTTAACAATATCTGATAATTGTTCCATTATGGGCTTTGTCTCATTTGGTGACTGCAAGTTGAAGGCATCCATAAAGATGTTCTTAATCTCATGAAATCCTTGCTTATTTTTATACTCCTTCCTGAGTATTTCCTACCTTTTTCTCCTATTCAATGCATCTTGCATCTCTATGATCTGCTCAATGCTGATTGTCTTGGAGTCATAGGTAGGTATGACAATGTCTTCATCTAAATCAAGGTCTCCATATTGAAGTACCCTAGTCACTTTGGTTGAGCTCAACCCTAGTGTAGAGATTTTCAAAGGTATTGCATTAGTGCTCAACTTCTAAAGATTTTTTGTACAAGTGCCTATTTTTGGTAGCTCTACCAGTGTTTGTATTATGGCCTACTCCTCTTCTTTTGATGTGTCCTCCTTTTATTCTTTATATTTACCTTGATCAATGAAAATGATTAGTGGGGATGTACCTATTATCTATACTATAGGATTAGATGTAGCAATCTATCCTATTTTCTCTATGTCTTTCTCTGCCTCTCCACTTGGCTTTTGCATTGTGGTATCAACTATTGTAATTTTTGATGGTGGTGGAAGAATTATGAGTTTAGTGCTGGTATTTGTAGAGGTTGAAGGTGCTTCTTGTGGTTTCACCTTTTCTCTTATTGGTTTTGCTACTACCTTCTGTAGCTCATCTACACTCACCAATATAGGATTTGTGCATAATTGTGCCTATAAAGTTGATTGGTGAAGGATCTTCTTGAGATCCTCTATAGTTAGTGGATTGATGTTTTGACATGATTTTTTAGTAACATCCTTTATATTAATAGTGTCTTCAAGTGTGATGGTTACATGAAGAGGGTTAGGGGGTGGCAATTATGTGTCTTGCACACTCTAGTCTTGTTGTTGCTCTTGCTCAGCTATCACCATTTGATCTTTTTTTTTTTTCTTCTCCTCCTCACCTTTTTCTTTCTCCTCTTCATCTTGCTTCTTTTTTTCTTTCTTTTCTTCTTCTCCCTTTTCTTTCTACTTCTTTTCTATTTCCTTTTCCTCTTTTTGTTTCTTTTCCTTCTCCTTCTCACTAGCCTTAGCCTTATTTGCTTCTAAATCCTTCTCTTCTCCTTTTTCATCCTTGTCATTAGTCAATTTATATATTGATTTCCATAATCTTATTGATTTCTAGACAATTTCTTCAATTTTATTTTGTAGGATGTTAAAGGCTCTATACTTTGGTGCAAATTTGCCACCATGTTTCTTGTTAGCCTTAGTTATTTGACCTCTAGTCATATTAGGCATCACTTGTGCCAGTGTTGATTCTCTTATTTCCTTCTCCATTTTCAAAAAATAATGCCATTTACATTCAATAATCTCATATAACTTCCTAGGCATAGTATTGTCTAACTCAAGAGGTGTATTCTTAAATTCTGCCATCATGGCATACACTAACTCCTCTACTTTATTCTGATCCTCTTTGCTCAATTTATTAAAATCAATATTTTTTGAACCAAAAAAATATGCATTCTTCCTAACATTATCACATATTTTATCAATGTTAGACCTAGGAACATTGCTTACCACTCTAAATTGGCTGATGTTTTCTGATTTTGTCCTTTCTTCATCATCAGAATCTAGTTGTGCTACATACTTTCTCCTTTGCTTCTTCTACACTAGACCAATCTCCTCAAAAGCCTTTTTCTTCTCTTTCACTTTCGCCTTGGTCTTTTGAGTAGAGGTCCTTATGGTAGCTCTTGTTATTGGTGTTGTCTTGGCTTGAGTAGTTTCTGTAGCCTTCTTTTCTTTAGGTTGGGCTAGAGGTTGAATTTTAGCCTTTATTTTCTTAGACTTGGCTTGTGTTGGTGCTTCCTCAACTTCTTCTTCGTCTACACCTTCCTCCTTATCTTCACCTAAGCCTTGAGTTAATTCCATTGGGTTTTGCCCTTGTTCTTCTTCTTCACTCTCACCTTCTTCTTCATCTTCAATTTATGCACATGTTGCCCCTTCAATTTTTGCACCAAATTTCTTCTTTATCTTCTTCACTAGTTTATCCTTCTTCTTTAAGGTGGAGGTTGTTTTTAATTCCAAATCTACCTTGGAATTCACAACATCATATGTTCCAAAGTGAGGTGCCTCCTTATCAATTTCTTTTGTAAGAAATGTTGTGATTATTGTTGAAGCTTCATTAATGTTTATTTCATAACCTAATGGCCATAGCCATCTAACTCTTGGAACTATGGATTGGATGTAGGTGTAATCAATATCAACTAAAAAGTAGATGTCATTGACATGTTGTTCCACTAGGGAAATAGGTATTCTCAATCTTTGTTTCATGGATTTCTTAAAATCCTCAAAATAAATTTTCATAAGAGAGTCAAAATTGTATCCTATTTGTTCAATATACTCATTGATTTGAGTAATGGCTGATTTGTTTGATCTCTAGTTAATTTTACCAAAAGATGGGAATTCTTCCAAAACATAGAAAAATATGTAGACAAGAATTGAACCAAACTTACATTGGGCACCTTTAGATCTTCTTATTTCTCCAAGATTCTCCATGATTTTCTACAACATCAATTCTGATAGATCATATGTATGATCTTTTCTTGACAAGCTTGTAGGGTACATCCACAGAAATACATGGTACACTATTTTGTCTATTGGATTGATAAAACTTGTGAGAAATGACTCTCACTACAAAATTTAGAAGGGGATCTATGATTGTGTCAATGGTCATGCCCCTTTTGTTCCATTTAGCCCCTGTGTTTCTTTCAATAACTTCTTTTGAGTCAGTACATAGAGTCTTCAGCTGATCTAGGGTTGGAAAGCCTATAACTCTATGCACTATCCTCTTTGTTATTTTGATGGGTCCTCCTTCCAGCCACCAACATCCATTGTGTATTTTGCTAAGAACAATTCTGATCCACTAAGTTTTAAACCTGTGGGGTAAACTAGGGCATTGATTAAACCCTTTTTCTCAATTATTTGAAATTCATCCTTCAAAATTTTGTTATCACATAGTTTGTCATATTCTTGAAAAATTTCAAGGTCTCCAACTACACCTCTCTTATAGTTCTAACATTTCCTCACATCGTGTACCATAACAACTTTGGGCGGACTAATGGAGAGTGCACTAGTAGGGTCATTTTTATAGGTGACTTCTAGGATTGGCCTAAACTTGGGTTGTTTGACCTCATTACTGACCAATTGGATCTCATGACCTTCCTTATCCTTTGGGTTTTTAGAACTAGAATCCATTTCATTGATCTAGGGTTTTAAAAGATTTAAACTTTAACATTGTGCAACTCGACACTTGAAGAATACCTTAGATCAAAGAAATCTGTGTTTGATAGCTATTGAAATTCATGCTAATGGCTTCAATGTTGTTCTTTGATCTTTTTTTCACTCTTCTTATCTCTTTTTTCCATTTGAATGACATGAAATGATAAAAAAATGGCCTTATACATTTCAAAACCTAGCATTAAATGCTTAGTGCATATAGCTATACACTCGGCTCTTTGAAGGTTTCAACATAACTTGGCTTCCATTGGTTTTCCATTATTTGGCACTAACTATTAACTCGGTTGCTATTGGCAACTCAGTATCCACTAGAGCTTTACTCAGTATTCAAGGACAACTTGACAACACTTGCTAAAGTTTTAAGTTTTGACTTTGCATCTTGATTCATGTTGTTTTCTTCTTTGCAGTGCTTGTTTGTCTTGAGATTAATGTTTGATATAGCTTTGTGTATGAGTCCCATATGCCCTTCTTTTTCTTAGTTGGATGAGGTATGACCACTTGATCTATTAGGTGAAGTGATCCCTTCATTTGATGTACTGGCTCCATCCCTTCTCTTCCATATCTTATTCATTTCTCCTTTGATTTGTTCAACATCCACCTTCTCTTTTCCTTTGTTGACTTCTAACTTGGGTGCCTTTGACTTTGTTGGGAAATTCCTACTGACCTGTCTTCAAGCAATTGAAACATGTGGTTTGACTTAACCATTTTCTGTAGTTACCTCTAAAATGTGTCCTTATGCAATTTTCAGAAATGTGTCCATATTCCTAATAGTAGTGACAACTATACCTGGTATTGTAGTCCCAATTGTAGTGATGACCATGCTTACCTTCTCTTGTTGATTGGTTTAATGTCCACATAGTCTTTGATGTGTACTCAAATGCTCTATGTCCATATTTCTTGCAATTGTAGCAGTGACCATCAAATCTCGGGGTTTTGACAATCCTAGTCCTACATTCATGTGCTCTATGTCCTTGCTTCTTGCACTTATGATAGTAGCTTGCATTCTTAGGCTTATCATGCTGATTTTTCTTCTTACTCCTACATACATTAGCAATGTGTACCTTTTTACCATAGAAATGACAAATGGGTTTAGTATTCTTACCTTTGTTACTCCTTTCTTCTACAGTCTTGGATGATTCTCCTTGTTCAGTGCTGGTGTAACCAAGTCTTGAAGTATCATTACTAGCCCTTGGTGATTTTAGTAGCTACTCAAAGTACTTGATAGCCTCATTGGGTTTTTTAAAACTTTCTACAACTTCCTTCTCTCTTTTTAGGTCATTTTGTAGTTGTTTATTTTGTATCTTTAGTGTAGAAATCTCAATGTCTTTCATATTCAACTCATGATGTTCATTCATCATTTGACTTAGGGTGTCAAGCTACATGTTTGAGATTCTTTCAAACTCAATTTTCTTTTCCTCTAGTCTATTGGTAATATTTCTTTTGTCATCTTCTAGCATAACCTTGTCTTCAATGGCTCTCTTCTTCTATTAGTTACTTCACAAAGCATTATGGCTTGTGATTCTTGATCAAGCTTGAGTATTATGAATTTCTTCTACTTGAGCTCTATTCTTCTCCATCAATTTTGCTATTGCTACATCAAACTCTTTACAATCTCCATTGGCAAACACTTTTGTGGTATCAATCATATTTTGGCAAAAAATAAGGCCACTAGTATGCATTTGAAAATTCTGGCCCTTGGCCATTAACATAGCTCTTTAATGTTAAAAATATTAAAAATAACATATATTCTTAACTTTATGAAATAATCATAAATTTTTAAATATTTTTCAATTTTTAACATCTTAGAAATGAACACTTAATTTTGAAGTGATTTTAAATATATTTTGATATTCCCAACTCTACATTTACCTTCAACTCTACCTTCGTCAAACCTCTAGTTGATTGATGACTAGATGTCACTTTTTATTATTTGATGGGTCCAATCTATCACCTCACCATATTGTCAACATCCCTTGCCGCATATCATCATTTTTCTATGTCTCCACCTTAGCCTTCACCTTAGCATTAACCAAAGAGATGTGGGAATGACTACCATCTCCACATCTTCACCTTAACTCTAGCTATGAGCTTAACCTCTACGATCATTTGAAAACCCTTATCTCTTCATATCCATGGTTAACCTTAATTGTTCATTAAAAGATTCAAAGTATTGCCTTACGATTAACTAACCTTTTCTCCAATATGCCATCGTTAGGCATAACTACTCATTCTAACCAAAGATGTTGTGATGTGGTTAACTTAACACTTTCTCCACTTCTCTATAGTTAGGCTTAATTTCCTTCCAAATACTATGATTGCATGCTCAAGCCTATTTGCACTTTGTAACTATAATCTCTTAACCATGTTTTTGACCTATGATGTTGTAATTACCTCAATTATTGTACCATATGTCAACATCAAGTTCATTGTTGGCCTACCATGTCACAATATTTTATGTCTATGTTTGGGTTCAAATTATGTCTTGTATGATCACCAATTGAGTATCTAGATCATACATGAGCTTGTTTGTTTGTCAATAATCATTAAACACTTAAGAAACTTATTGAGTAAGTGTTTGGGCATATAAACAAGAAAAGAGATTGCACCCTTGATAATGTGGGATTAAAAATTGGTTCTTCCCACTCATGCTTTATCCCTTGACTAGTCCTCATTGACAACCTACTACTACCTCCATAGATATGCATATTGAATGGGTATATTGGTGTCTCTCCTAAAACCATACAGATGCATCAGGAGCCACATGGAAGAATTGGAGATTGGGGGGATCTGATGTTGAATAGGGTATTCTTTAGATCATTAGGGGTGGGAGCATCCTCAAGCTATGCAAAAGCTTCAAGTGTGGTGGCAAGGCCATCATCTATTATGGGCTTAATCATTGCAACTTTTGGTGTTCTGATGTTCATGGTGATGAGCATATTTGGAAAAAAAAGATTTAAAACATGTGGGGGCTCAAAAATTTGGTGTTAGGTGATGAAAAATGAGTGGGAGTTTTGAAAAATTGATATGAGAAAAAAACAAAAACATTTCTATTGTGGTTATCTAATTCTAATGACCTACATGTCCTTACATTTTAGCACTAGACCTTCATCTGCAAGGGCCTCCCAGGGTCTTGGGGATGCTAAGGAAGGGATGGTCTAGTATGGAAAGTCATAAATTATGAATCTTGAATCTCATATTGCAAAGCCTGACACATAAACTCTATCATTAGAAGCATATGAAAAAGTCAATGGCAAAACCTTTTACCCAAATGGTTTCAAATCTCCACTTCTAGTTGATGGAGTAGAGGAACCATGGATATATTGATCAAGGAAATCCTCATTAAGTCATTGACATTCATGGAACTTCAAGCTTCTTGTAGGATCACAGATTGATTGATAATAATCTCAATCTTCAATATGCTACACAAAAGACAAAAAATGCATGCCTTCACATGAAATCCACACCATTGTGTTATACTTGAACATCAAAGGATACTCCTCTACATTAGAATATCAAGATTTTGAAAATATCTACATAACATTTGAAAAATTAGATCAACCTCCAATCACATCAACAACTTGAAGATTGGGTTGGTCACTAAATAAAATGATGGGGCAATCAAAATAATTTTTCTATAAACTTTGAATACCCATACACAAAATTAGTGATCATTATGTTGGAGTAACATGGAAATAGCCAATTAACTCTCTTGCATTATGTATTAAGTTGACAAGATACTCCATATTTCATTAAAAAAACCATTTACTAGGCATTTAGACCTAAATCTTCTGTTAAGACATTCTACACTACCCTACAGTTGCTAAAATGATGAAATTTGGCTACAATTGAGACATTTTATTTGATTCTTTTATTGATGCCTCTCCTAACACAAAAATATCAAATTTTTCACAAGGATAAAAGGAAGAACACTCAAAATGATCCATTTGTCCCCATTTCTGATTAGATTCTTACTTGGTTCATTGTTTCTTCTCACCAAAAATTTATTTGAAGCTGAATTGTGATAAAACCTCTTTCCTCAAAGATTGCACCATCTCCATTCATGCATGAACATCATTAGGAGAGAGAATGACCTTTATCTTAAAATTCTTTGAGTACATTCTCCTTGAGAACATCCATGGAGTTTGTGGTTAAATGTGTAACAACCATTAAATAGGAAGGTCAATTGGCTAGTCAATGAGAGCAATCCAATAAGGCACTTCTCTGAATATTCTATACAAGTATCTATTATCATAAGTAGTGTGTAGAGGCATGCAATTCCAACATAAACATATCAAACTCCTATAGCTCCCTAATATACATAAGGCAAATTTAATAGAGGTATCTTGGCAATATGCTGAAATAACATAAAAAAAATCTTTTTGTTTGGTTACTTTCACATATCCTCTTTATTTAATGCCCATACCTCATGGTAGTATATTAATCAAAATAATCATTACTCTTATGAGACTCTTTATTTACATGGTATCTTGCCACTTTAATGAAGATAGTTAGGCCCCAAAGGTGCCTAACTGAAAAAATATGTATTCAAAACAACTAAATTTCTATACAGATCTCTTGACATTCTCCCATAAATATAATTCAAAATCAATCATTGAGTAGCACCTTTAAAACTCATTTTCATCTTTGCTGAATTTTTTCCAATTTTGTGTCAAGAGATTCCTAAATTGGCTTCAAAAATTGACCAAAACAAAAAACTAGGTTTTGAAGTCTGACATATCTATTCTTTGTCATTCACACTATCATCCTACAAATTTAGGCCTTATGAAGAAAAATAGGACAAAAGGTATTAAAATTTAAAGTTTACTTCTTTAAACTATCCTACAAGAAAATATGTTATAAACATAAAAGTGCATTCAATTGTGGCTTTGAAAATAGGTTAATTGATTACTTTGTAGCATGAAAGTTGGGGCATTAGTTTACTCTCATGAGGAGAGTATAAATTTGTAATTTGTGATAATGATGAATAACTGGGCACACTTGGAAAATGTTCAAAGTTAGGTACTCAAAATTGCAAAATTGGGAACATTAGCAGAAAAGTAATTTTCACAAATGGAATGGACATGGGAAAGTGCGCATATGAATTTTTCAAGAATTGAAAATTGGCACACATAAATTATTTTTAGAGTAGAAAATTGTGGTATAATCCACTTGTTTCACCTATCATGGATTCAAAATTATGACATCACAAATAGAGATACTAATCAATCTACACTTTTAGACACTAGTAAAAGTTCATATATTACATTTGGAACCACATTTGAAAACTATTCAAAAAAAAAATTCATATGCTCAAATCTAGAAAATATCATGTATTTGACTGCCTAAAAAAATGCAAAAGGAATTTTCTCAATTTGGTCAATTAGGTCAAAGTTATAACTGGTCAAACAGGGCTTTCTAGAAATCTAAGCAATATGCATCAGCATGACAACAATAAACAACCAACTTTGAGGCATTCAAAACCTAGTCAAAACATATCTAAACAACTTGAAATCTAAAACATAATTTCTTTGATATTCATACTAAACACTCCCAAAGTGGAGATCCATGAAACTTATCTAGGTGCAAGATATTCAATTGTAAACTAGGCTTCCTATCGATGTCTGACACTAAAGAAAAAATGCATATTTAAGCAATACTCAAAATGATGTTTCACAAAATGATTTATAATGACAATTTATCATCATAGGATGCATACATATAATCAATATGAGGTGTTAGAAATATGAAACACTTCAGAGGCCTCAAAGTGATAGTCGGGTACACATGCACAAAAAGCTCTTAGAGGGGCTCAATTTGACTTAAAATTTAGAGTGGTACTCAAACTAAGGGCTTCAATTTTGAGTCCCATTAGTGCCTTTGTCTAGGAATTCATGTCCCTTATGGACATTGAAATGATTAACATCTCAAGAAGAAGTAGACCACTCAAAAACTTTCTCTCGAACAACTTTAATGAAAATAATACAATTAATCCTAAGTTATAGAAACAATGGCCTTGGGCCATCAAACTTCAACACAACTTCTTACCTTTATCATAGACCTGATTTTCATTTCCACTTTCATGAGGAAAGATGTAAAAATCATTCTCATCATTGTCACTAAAAAAATAAAGAATTGACTTCAACACCATACTCACTAGGAAAAGGTGAATCCACATGCTCATAGAAAATAGAATCAAACTAAAAACCTTCATGAACATATGACTAATGCATACTATCAATGGGAAATACAAAGTTTTCATACTCTAAATTATTCAAAAAGTTGCATGTGTCAAGAGCTTGCAACTCACCTTGTGTAACTGGGTGCGAAGCATAATCTGATTTCTCCTCTCTTGTAGTCATGTTACTCATCCAAACAAATTTTTCATTCACTAAAATTTCTGGACACTCAAACAATGGATTAGTTACCAAATTTTAAAAACTATCATGAAAGTTCTCACATATAATATGTTGATCATATCAAACAACTCATTAGAGTGAATTTTGAACTCATCAAACTTATCATCACAAGATTCATCAACACATAAACTTAGACTTAGAATCACAACTTCTCTCCTTTCTCTCTCTACCATATAAATAATCAAAACCAATTTTAGTATCATCAACATGAAAATAATGTGAAACATTATGAAATTTCTCCCTAATAGTATTCTCCACATAAGACAAGTTGTCATGTGTATTGGCACTTGAACTACTGTCATATACACCTCCAAAATTTGACAAAGAATCTTATGATTTTTTACCAATTTCACCATCAAACCCTAGGTAAAGGAGTTCATCTTGAGAAGAAAAATAACAAGGGAAAATTGGATCATTCTTGAAAACATTTACATACCTTTTAAGATCATGAGCTAATAGTTCTGAAATTTCATCAACATTAAAAAAGACTTCATCACTAGTTTGCTCTCCTTGGCTATGATCATAATCCAAATGATCTAAAAAAATTATAGCAATAATATCATTAGGAAGACAATTTGAAAAATTGGAATCCTTGTCACAAAAAATTTCCTTTTCCTTGTATAATACCTCAACACTAGTTACATCACTATAATCATTCTCATTTTCATCACAAGAAGAGTTAGACATGAACATTGGAACACATAAAGTATTTTAAGAGTAGAAAATAATGGTTTTATTCATTTTCTCTCATCTATCATGGATTTAGAGTTATGGTATACTAAACAGGGCTATCAATCAATCTGCACTTTTAGACACCATTAAAAGTTCACACATTACAATTGGAATCCCATTTAAAAACTAGTCAAAAAGATTCATCATAGTCTTAGATCTAGAACATATCATGAATCTAACAAATAAAATAAAATGCAAAAGGATTTTTCTCAGTTTGGTTAACTAGGTCAATGTTATAACTAGTCAAGTAGTGCTTCCTAGAATTCTAGGCAATATGCATCAACATGACAACAATAAACAACCAACTTTGAGGGATTTAAACCCTAGCCAAAAAATATTGAAATGACTTGAAATTTGAAACATAGGTTCTATAATATGCATACTAAACACTCCCAAAGTGGTGAGTCATGAAACTTATCTAGGTGTGAGATATTCTATTACAAAATAGGCTTCTTGACATTGTTTGACACTTAAGAAAAAATGTAGATTTAAGAAATGCTCAAAATGATGCTTCAAAAAATGATTTTGAATGAAAATTTATCATCACAAGATACATCTATGCAATAAATAAAAGGTGTTAGAAACATGAAGAAATTCAAAGGCCTCAAAATGATGACTAGGTACACATGCACAAAAAGCTCTTATAGGAGCTCAATTTGACTCAAAATTTAGAGTGGTACTCAAAATCAAGGCTTCAATTTTGAGTCCCATTACACATGAATTTAAGAATTTTCCCCAATGAAGAATTAATCTTGCATTATGTGCTATTGTAAAAATTGAACTACAAAAATATCTAAATGTTGGATTCATCTATCCTATTTATGATGGTTAGCAGGTCTCATCTTTGGTAATTGTGCCTAAAAGGGAGGCAAACAAAAAGTATGTGTGGATTATAGAGAACTTAATATAATAACTAATAAAGATAATTTTCCCTTACCTTTCATTGATCAAGTTCTTGTCAATTTGGATGGGAAAAAGTGTTTATTTTTCTTAGGTGGATTCAGTGGCTATAATCAAACACAAATAGCACTAGAAGATCAAGTAAGAAAATGTTCACCTATCTTTGGGGTACATTTTCTTATTTATTATTACACTTTGGATTGTGTAATGGTCTTGATACATTTCAACAATCAGTACTAAGTATTTTTCTCACATGTCCACTGATTGTATGAAAATCTATATGGAAGATTTCACTATTTATGGCTCTACCTTTGATGAAGCTAATCTAATTTGGATAAAGTATTGAAAAGATGTCAAGAACACAACCTTTAATTAAATAGGGAGAATTTCTATATGATGATGGAAAAAGGAGTTATGTTACACTAGTACATTTGGGCCTAAATTGTCATGGCGAGCCATGGCAACTGTGATGGCCACCCATTGTCCATGTGACACAATCTATGATTTGGCTCTTGTCTGATGGGCATCAAAATTTTGTTGTTGGAAATTGTGATAGAAAGGGATTCCATTGCAATTGTGATGGATAAAGCTCTCTTTCCTTGGAACAAGACCACAAAAAGAGTATAGTAGTACACCATTAAAATTGCAGCACCTAGCCATTGGGGTCATCATTACACATGCGAAAAAAGTGCCAATAATGTTGTGGGAGTGATGGGTAGCCATTTACACATGATGTCACAATAGCAACAAGTATGTGACAAAAATTAAGTAGGAGTGATGGTTATGTGACAATAATTTAGTGGGAGTGACCACTAGCCATCAGAAGAAGCCATTGCAATTGCAATGGCTTATTGTATTAATAAAAAAAGTAGTGCCTCTCATGTTTGTAGTCTGTAGCTTGTTGTCTATTTTGATTCAAGAGATACTTGATACTCTTATTTTGTATTTTTAGATGACCTGAGGGTTGGATGTATACTTGATTTAGTACCATAGATGCTTTACTTATATACTATTCAATTTATCATATTCACATGTTGGTGTTATTTTGAGATGACAATAGATTTATGATGATATCTGGTTATATGGTTTAGTGGACATATTTGTTGATTATGCTATGGGATGGATTCTTATGCTATGGTTATTTACTTCATTCTTTTTTGGTATGCTTTATGCAAATGTGAGTGGTGTAAATGAATTAACTAGGTATTTAAATGCATTAATTTCTTTGGCTATTATATTATATGCAATTGCACTTGATCATGTATTTTTGTGTGCAAGAATTATATCCCTAGTAGTGGCACATGGAGTTAGTGATTAGGTTATTCATATTTTGCCAATGTTGCCCCTATATGGTTGACGTACCCTTATTTTAATTTCTTTAATTAAAACCTTTCAGTGATTAGCAAATCCGAACTCATCTTCATTATGCGATTAGACTTGTAAGCATGTCTGTGCATTTAGAGGTTCAACCTATCGTGAAATAGTTATGTGATTTTCTATGATTTTGGGTTTTCAAGCTTTAAATCTTTTTAGATTTAATTTCTAGCAGCTTTGCCTTAGGTGAATTTCCATTATGGATAATAACCTATTTTCATTTGGGTTAATTTAGAGTTTAGCTACTCTAGTTGGCTTTTGCCATAATCAATTATTCACTTGAAAAGTGAACAAGTATTGGAAAAGTGAATTCATTATGGACCTCTCTCAAATTTTAGAAATAGAAATTTGAGATCTACTTTAGAAATCCTCTTCTGAAGGAATCTTTTTTTCTTTGTTCTGGGAGCTATGAGCATGGGATCTTTGCAAGGTTGGTCTCATTGGATTCAGCATGGGGAGTTTATGTTTTGCTGTCATTTTTAGCCAATTTGGCGGGTGATTTATTTTATTGCTTGGGTTTTGGTTTCTACCCTTTTTGTTTTCTATTAGGGCCTTCCCATTTTTTTTTTTTCACTCCATTTTAGCTTCTTTTTCTTGTAACTCTATGTTAGGAGGTTGAGAACTAGTGTTCCACTCCATTTTTGTATGCTGGTTTTGCCCGGTTGGTCGAGTATGAACATTTTCCCTATTTTTTGAAATGGGGGTTTGGGCATACAATGTCTAATTTCATTTATTTTTGGATTTTTGGGGTTTTTGCACCCAAAGACCAAATGGGTTTTAATTTTAGAATTTTTCAAAAATTTGGGATTTTTATCTTGTTTTGTGTACTAACTTGTTTTCTCGAGTTTTCTGAGCACAATGTGGTTTATGGACCTGGATGATCCACTTGTATATTGGTCAGACCACTTTTGCACTTTATGTTGCATCCATCCTCCTGAGTTTGTTTTGGTTGAGTGACTTTATATTTGTGTTCTCATCCAGTCCTTATGTTGATCTTGATGATGGTGGTGTGCCACACACAAGTACATATTTTGGGTGACCTATGAGGCCTGATCTTCTATGGTATTTTTTGAAGTTGTGATTATTGGGGTTGGGTTGGGAGTTTGCATGCCTACGAGCACTCATCGTTGGATGAGCATGGGTAGGATAGGGTAGCATATGGAGGGGCTTCTATCCTGCAACTTGGTGACTATTTCCTGGTTGGAAAAGGAAGTTTTATATAAGTGATAACTAAATTAAAACATTGGGTAGTAATAAATATAAGATAATAAAAGTGTGGATTGTGCACCTTCCGTTGTGAAGAGTTGTTGCCCTAGGTTGTGCACCTTCTATTGAGAAGAGTTCTATTGAGAAGAGTAGCTGCCTGTACTAGCTTGGGCTTTTGGATGCCAAGTGACTCTCCATGATGTCAACACCTACTTAGTAGCCATTGAGATGTTTGAATAGGGCCTATATTTATGCATTGTCTATGTCTTGGTTTCAGTCATCATACTTCTTAGCATGTGTGTTAGCCATGGTTATTTTCTTTGTATGTTTTTGGTTGGATCATTGTTCTCCATCAGCATGGTGGGTGTGGACCCATTGGTGCCATGTGGTTGGAATGTGTAGCTACCTTCACCACTATTAGGGACTGGTGTATAGAGACAATCTTGTATCCTAGTGCGACTGTTGCTAAATGTGTTCACTTGGTACTTTAGTTTATGGAGTATGCTTTCTTGTGATTTATGCTTATATTGGGAGGTTTTTTATCATGTTTAGATGATTTTAGTTTTAATGCATTCCTTATTATGATGATTAGCATGTGGTAGGTGATGTTATCTACTTTGTAGGATTATCTTATGCTTTACTACTAGCATGTTAGATTTCCTTATGCTTATGTTGTAGCATGTTTTAGTAGTGACATCCCTATTACAATAGTACCAATGACTTGATCAGTGGCTTGGGATGTTACACATGGGGGATGGCTAGGGCCCATGATGGTCATATGATGCCATTGATGGTTGGGAGGAACCACATACTTTGTTATTCTATACATTGTGATGTTGTTTTAGTTATTGCAATGTTGCTTTCATACACTGCGATGTTTACTTTAGCATTTTTTCCTTCACTACTTGTTAGATGGTTAGATGTAGATTGTGCCTTTCAATAGTGTGTTTGAGTATTCACACCTTGAATTTTGGATCCAATACTCCCCAGTGTGGAGGTTTTATACTCTATTTTTCCCCTTTTGTGTTTTCCTTAAGTGTTCTTGTGTTTCTATGGGTGACCTTTTATCAACATGGTGCGACATGAAAATGTCTTGCATGCCCATTGAAATTGTATCATGCATCCCCTGATTCTATTGCATGCCTCTTGGAGAAATATCTATGATACTTTCCAGTATTGTACCTCCTTTTGAGAATTGTCATATGATACCCTTAACATATCACATGCCTTCAAGAAAAGTATCACCTAATCCCTGAAAGTGTCACCCTCCTTCTTTAGGAATGTCACATGATAATTTCTAGTGTTGTACTAAAGTATTGCCTGGTTTTTGTAAAAACCTATACAGGTCAGCAGTAGGCACTTTTTTATTTGATCCAAACTTTTTGGGAGTTGTTTTAGATACCCTCTTTGGTTTTCTTCAACCCTATGGTGTTGCATTTTGGATCTAGGTTATTTTTATTCTAATCTAGTTATTCATCTTTCCACTATAGTCTTTTAGGGTTTAAAATATATCATTTAAGTATAAGTTTATTATACTTAAGATTTATTTTAATATATGTGACAATTCATTTTCAGAGATGGGTTTCAGACCTCTACGGGCTAAGATAAAGATTTTAGGAAATTAAAGGGCTTCAAAATTCAGACTTACCCAATTTTCAGGAGTCTGCTTTGATCTTTTAGCTTGATCAATCTCTTATTTTTTCTTGTTTGTGGTTTTGCTAGTAGTGGAATTTGGAGATCCATTGGTGTTGGATTGTGTGTTAGTCTTCTATTGCAATCTTTATGATCTATGTATGATTGCTGCTTTGTGCTCTTTCACTTGTTTTTTTTCTTAAATTTTTTTTATCTTGATTGTATTTCATCCTTGTTTCCAAGGATCTCTGGGTGGGGCATCACATGTGGTATCAGAGCCCATGTTGCAACATTGGGATCTCTGCATTATGCTTCCACTATGGTCTTGATTTCTATTGTGTGTTGTTATTTTGATATAACTTGGGTTCATGTTTTGACTCTTATGGTTGTGATCCTTATATCTAATTTTGCCTTGTTGTTTCCATAGGGATGCATCCTTCATATATGTCTGGTCAAGGTGGTAATTGATGGGTTGTTCAAGAGGAGGAACACCATGAAGAGGAATGTCAGATGGAGAGGGAGAACTAGGTAATAATGCTAATCAGGATGGCATGGGGGTATTATTGCCAGTACTCTAGGAGATTCTTGCTTGATTGGGCCCTTGTGTTGAGGAGCACCAATAGGATCATGATTGGGAAGAGAGGTCTTACCATGGATATTCCCATCATTCAGAACATAGAGAGGAGGAACATGAATGTGAGCATTCTCTTACTCCACTAGGTGGCAAAGGGCACTATTAGGGTGGTTGAGACTGTAATAATGAGAATATACTTATTGGATATCATGAAGTCCCTTCAGAGCTCTAGACCACCACCGTATGATGGCAAGGGAAGTGGCCTCAAGGCTGAGACTTGGTTGTTGGATATGGAGTGTTGCTTCACAATGTGTCCATATTTAACCAACATGAGGGCCCATTGTGCAATTATGTAGTTAAGGGACCACACATCCATTTGGTAGAATATTGAGAGTAAGAAGATTTAGGTTAATGTTGTAGATCTCACCTGGGAGATCTTTGAGGAGAGGTTTTGAGAGAGATATCTCCTTAGTTTAGAGAGGCTCATGCTAATGAGTTCCACACAATTCAGCAAGGGAACATGACTATGGATCAATATGAAATATGATTCTTTGAACTTAAGTAGTATTCATGCTACAACAATGATGATTTACTCTTAGTGCATCATTTTATATGAGGCCTTAAGGATTGCCTCAATTGAGATGTTCGTATGCATCAACCTAGGACTCTTATTGTAGCTATTAAGAAAGCTTGTATTACTGAGGAGAATCTGGCTAGAAGATTCAATAGTAGATCTAGTTCTCAAAACTAAAGTGCAAGGTTTTTAGGACAAGATACTTAGTATTCTCAGTCTATTGGGAAGGTTCAAGCCCAATCAGAACCCCCTCAAGGTGGTAAGAAAGGTCATTATTGACATAGGGCTAAAGGGGGGCAATATTTTGGTACCTCGGGAAAGAAGGGAGATAATCAGGAACAAGGATATAAATTTTA
The DNA here is from genome assembly GCA_028749045.1 of Cupressus sempervirens. Lineage (NCBI taxonomy): Eukaryota > Viridiplantae > Streptophyta > Pinopsida > Cupressales > Cupressaceae > Cupressus > Cupressus sempervirens. Next base: position 324,168,992 of record CM053784.1, read on the forward strand.
GTAGGATCATCCTCCTCAGAGCAGTTAGTAGAATTCTAGCAAAGGTAGTGCACCATATCCTAGTGCTACTTAGGGTGGTCATGGGATAGGACCAAACTTTTCTAGGAGTTTTTATTCTTGTGGCTAGCCTGGCCACAAATCTTATGATTGTTCAATCAAGCAATCCACAGGACCTAGTAAGGGTGCAGTGAGATATGAGCCTACTATAGGAGATGCAAGTTAGAATCATAGAGTCTTTGTGGTGGTTGAAAACTGTCAAACTAAGCATCAAGGTATAGTTGTCGAGGCTATAGATACATTACATGGTATTTCAACTTTAGTTTTGTTTGACTCTGGTGCTTCAAATTCTTTTATATCACCATCTCTAGTTTAGTGATGTGGGCTAGTGGCAATCCATTAGGTTGATAGGTGGCAGGTTGAGTTAGCCATAGGTTCCAAGGTGGCTATAGAATCGTTGGTTAGTGGTTGTGTTTTGAATTTGGGAAACTTCACCACCACAGTGGATCTATGCATTCTATCTCTGGGATTGTATGACATTGTGTTGGGCATGGATTAGTTAGTTGCCCATTAGGTGAATATCAAGTGCCATTGTAAAGTGGTATAGTGTGTTGATGACACAGGTGGGTAGGTAGAACTTTAGGGAGTTAAGAGACCAGTCTCACTTCATATGATCTTAGGCAATTAGCTAAAGCAGAGTGTTCAAAAGGGTTTCCAATTGTTCCTTGTGTCACTCAGTGATCTCAAGGAAGCTGAGAGCCGTCTAGTGACACTTGATGATCACCCATTCCTTCATGAGTATGCATATGTGTTTTTAGATGAGATTCTAGGTACACCACCATAGCATGACATTCATTTTTGGATCGATCTTGTACCTAAAGTGGAGCCAATTTCAATAGCTCCTTACTACATGACTACTTAGGAGTCAAGTGAGCTCAAATTGTAGTTGGAGGAATTGTTGGCCAAGGGCTATATTCATCCTAGTGTATCCCCATGGGGTGCACCAATCATCTTCATAAAGAAGAAGGATGGTTCTTTGCATTTGTGCATTGGCCACCGATAGTTGAATATGGTGACGGTGAAGGGAGCATGAGTGTTCTCAAAGCTTGATCTTAAGTCAGGATACCATCAACTTCGTATCTAGGAGGCTGATATTCATCGAACAAATTTTTGTACTAATGTAGGTACTCCTTTGATACCACTTGATGAAGTACTGCTCTGACACCACTGACAAAGGGCCACACCACCCTTACCAACTCACAATGAAGAATGCAACAATATGAAGAAAAAGAGAGATAAAATGCTTCTCGAGAAATTTTATTAAACTTGAAAATCCTTAGCAATTACAATAACATTTCTGCAAGATCTCTCAAGATCCAATCCAAGCCCAAGCTAGTCCAGATCCACACTCTAGTCAAAAACTCCAAGATCTCAAGTTTCACTCACAAGCCACCAAAGAACCTCCTTGTTTCTAAACCACAACCACTAGCTCTTCTCTAACCTTATCCAAGATCCAAGTGTAAACTGCCTCACATTCGGTGCTCTATCTACACACTCACAAGTCCATCACAATCCTACTGTAAACTGCCTCACATTTGGTGCTCTGTCCAAAGACTTAGGAAAAATCACTCTTCACTTACTTCTTCTCTTTCACACCTTGAAGCCTTCACACCTTCCAACTTTCACACCTTGAAGCCTTTTCCTTCCAAAGCTTCCACTTCTCAAGTTTCTCCTTCTCAAGCTTCTCCTTCTCAAGCTTCACCTTCTTATTGAGCTTCTCCTTCTCAAGCTTTCCTTCCAAAGATTCTACTCCTCGAGCTTGATTAGGAATGGTTATATGCATTGCTTAAATAGGCACTTACCACCCCATGCATGACTTATCCACAACCTTCTAGAATTCCTCCTACACAATATCCACAACCTTCTACAACTTCCATAACCTTCTACAATATCCACAACTTTCTACAATATTCATAACTTTCTAGAATTCTACCCACACACCTCGATAAATGGAATTACAACCATTTATTTTTTATTTTTTGTCCACCTATGCACCTCAAAAATAGAAATCCCCTTTTCCTTTCTCTTCTTCACCACCAACATTAACTAGATCATCCACAACCAAATGCTCTACAGTCTCCATGTCAGACTCAACCAACTGATCATGAAAACCAACCTTTGTCCCAACATCAACAAGGTTAGGAATATCCTCATCAACAACCTCTATTTTCTCTATAGGTTTTGCATTAGGCTCCACAAACTGATTAACAAAACCATCCTCTTCCACCTTGACCTTCTTAGCTTAATTAGCCAATCTAGCATCCAACCGAGAAATCATCTCTTGGAGCCATCTCCTAAGATCTTCGTAAACCCTCTGCAACAAATCCTTCCCATGCTCCTTGTGACAACCTTGAATTGTTTACAATTCAAATCATAACCTGCCACCTCACACACACAATCAGGAACCACATCACAAGTCTAGGACAACGGATCTGCAATCCACAATCTCTCTACAATCATCCCTCAACAAGTTTAGTCATCCATCTCTACATCCATCGATCAATCTACATGTCCTCCCAAGGTCCTAGTGCAAATTGCCTCAACTTCAGTGTTTTGTTTACATGCTCAGGAACTCCCACTCTAATAAACTTCACCCAACCAAGGTCTTGGTACAAACTGCCTCACACTTCGATGATCTACTTGTATACTCAGGAACTCCTACTTTGATAAACTTCACCCAACCAAGGTCCTAGTACAAACTGCCTCACACTTCGGCGATCTGCTTGTACACTCAGGAACTCTTGCTTTGATACCACTAATGTAGGTACTCCTTTGATACCACTTGATGAAGTACTACTTTGATACCATTGATGAAGGGCCACACCACCCTTACCAACTCACAAAAAAGAATGCAACAATATGAAGACAAAGAGAGATAAAATTCTTCCCAATAAATTTTATTAAACTTGAAAATCCTTAGCAATTACAATAACATTTTTGCAAGATCTCTCAAGATCCAATCCAAGCCCAAGCTAGTCCAGATCCACACTCTAGTAAAAAACTCCAAGATCTCAACTTGCACTCACAAGCCACCAAGGAACCTCCTTGTTTCTAAACCACAGCCACTAGCTCTTCTCCAACCTTATCCAAGATCTAAGTGTAAACTACCTCACATTTGGCACTCTGTCTACACACTCACAAGTCCATCAAAATCCTGTTGTAAACTGCCTCACATTCGGTGCTCTGTCCATAGACTCAGGAAAAATCACTCTTCACTTACTTCTTCTCTTTCACACCTTGAAGCCTTCACACCTTCCAACATTCACACCTTGAAGCCTTTTCCTTCCAAAGCTTCCACTTCTCAAGTTTCTCCTTCTCAAGCTTCTCCTTCTCAAGCTTCACCTTCTTATCAAGCTTCTCCTTCTCAAGCTTTCCTTCCAAAGCTTCTACTCCTTGAGTTTGATTAGAAATGGTTATATGCCTTGCTTAAATAGGCACTTACCACCCCATGCATGACTTATCCACAACCTTCTAGAATTCCTCCTACACAATATCCACAACCTTCTACAACTTCCATAACCTTCTACAATATCCACAACTTTCTACAATATTCATAACTTTCTAGAATTCTACCCACACACCTCGATAAATAGAATTACAACCATTTATTTTTTATTTTTTCTATTATTCCACCTATGCACCTCGAAAATAGAAATCCCCTTTTCCTTTCTCTTCTCCTTTTTCCCCTTTTTTATTTTTTTTATTATTTCTCCTCTAATTTTTGTCACTTTCTCTCTCCTCCAGATTTTTATTTTTATTTTTTCCATTTTAAAAAAAATAACTTTCCCATGCAAGATGCTCTTGCATCATGTACATAGTATGGGCATTATGAGAACATGGTTATACCCTTTGGGTTAACCAATGCACCATCAATGTTTATGAGTTTTATGAATGGTGTATTTCACACTTACCTTGATCAATGTGTCATTGTATTCTTGGATGATATATTGATCTATTTAAAGACTATGGAGGAGAGTGAAGTCCATTTATGTTAGGTATTGCAGTGCTTGAGAGACCATCAGTTATATGGAAACTTGAGTAAATGTGGGTTCTTCTAGTTAGAGGTGAAGTATTTGGGACACATCATCACTAACGAAGGAATTGCAATGGATCTGTAGAAGATTTGTGCTATCATGGATTGGCCAGCAGCCACTAATGTCTCAAAAGTTCATAGTTTCATGGGATTGGTAGGTTACTACCATCACTTTGTGAAGGATTTCTCATGAGAAGCCCATCCCATAACTTGTCTTCAAAGGAAAGGGAAGAAGTTTTTTTGGTTAGACTAGTGTGAGGCAACATTTAGTGCTCTTAAGGAATGTTTGACCAGTGCATTAGTCCTTATAGTGCCTAATCCTGTAGGTGATTTCATGGTTTGCACTAATGCTTCTTTAGAAGGCATGGGTGCAGTGTTAATGTAGGATGGTCGAGTGATTGCATTTGAGTCTAGAAAACTCAAGGACCATGAGCTTAACTAGCCCACTCATGATTTGAAACTCACAGCCATAGTGCATGTCCTTGTCTGTTGGAGGCATTCTCTTTTGGGACACATGTTTGAGTTGCATAGCGATCATAAGAGCTTGCAATATATCTTTACTCAGCCAAACCTAAATGCATGACAACTTTGTTAGATGGATTTCTTATGTGAGGATGACTTTGATGTTCATTACATTAAAGGGAAGGATAATTTCATCACAGATGCTTTGAGCAGAAGGCTACATGAGGTATCAATGATGTCACTAGGAGTGGATTTGTGAGGCCGCATCTTGGAGGTGTTTCCTAGTGACACTTGGTATTCAAGAGGTGAAGGCAAAGATTGAGTTTGGACATACCCTTGAGGGGAGGCTATTAAGTTATATGCTTGAGTTAGATGGACTACTGCATCACATGGGGCATGTCTATGTACCCATGTTGGGTGATCTTCATACCATGGTTTTGTTTGAAGTGCATCATGCAATGTATTTTGCACATCTTGGTGTTAAGAAGATGCATACTAATCTCAAACAACTATACTTTTAGGTAGGGATGAGGTGCAATGTTGCTGATTTTTTTACTAGATGCCTTGAGTGCTAGAGAGCAAAGGCAGAGCATCAACATCTGATGGGTGTTTTGCAGCCACATACCATTCTAGAGTAGAAGTGGAATACAATATCTATTGATTTTATCACAAGGTTTCCTATGTCATTATGGAGACATGATTGTAACATGGTGACAGTGGACAAGTTGTCCAAGGTAGCACATTTTTCACCTATGAGAGCATCCTACATAGCTTCTTCTATATCGCATGTTTTCTTAGAGGATATTGTTCATTTGCATGGGATTCCTTGTCACATCATTTCGGATCAAGATCTAGTGTTTACTTCTACATTGTGGACATCTCTCTAGCATGCTTTGGGTGTGCAACTCAATTTTACTTTGGCTTATCACTGAGAGACTGATGGTTAGATTGAAAGAGTGAATCAGGTTCTGGAGGATATGCTTCACATGTATGTTATGGATAGGTAGGTCAAGTGGGAGGACTATTTTTATATTGTTGAGTTTGCATACAACAATGGGTATCATAGTTCTCTTGGCATGTCACCTTTTCAGGCCTTGTATAGTAGACTATGCCATACCCCTTTGATTTGGGATCATTTAGAGAACTAAGTTCTTTTGGGTCCATAGATGCTTCAAGATATGGAGTAGTAGGTTGTTCACATTAGGGAGCATTTGGTTACTACTTAGGATAGGTAGAAGAAGCATGTAGATGCTCATAGGTTGGATCGTCACTTTTTTGTTGGTGATTGGGTATTTTTAAGAGTGTTTCTAAGGAAGAGCCCAAGCCATTATGAGAAGGGCTCTAAGTTGGTGCCATGTTTTGTTAGACCTTTTGAGATCCTCAAGAGGATTGGTCCTGTTGCTTATCAACTAACATTTCCAACTAGCCTATCATGCATTAATGATATTTTCATGTTTTTGTGTTAAGACTGTATATTCTAGATATGACCCATGTTCTTCATTGGGATGCTTTTTAGGTAGTAGATGGGTAGCTTACTTTGGAGTCCATTCATATCCTACAACATCAAAGGCTAAGCTTGTGAGGTCAAGACATAGAACAAGTGAGGGTCAAATCAAACCCAAGTGATGAGACCTCTATGACCTGGGAGGATACTACACGACTAAGGGGATTGTACCCCTATCCTTTTGCTATCTTCTAGGAGTAAGCCTATTCTAGTGGGGGAGGATGTAGTGCCTCTCGTGTTTGTAGTTTGTACCTTGTTGTCTATTTTGATTTGAGAGATACTTGATACTCTTATTTTGTATTTTTAGATGACCTGAGTGTTAGATGTATACTTGATTCGGTATTATAGATGCTTTACTTATACATTGTTTAGTTTATCATATTCACATATTGATGCTATTTTTAAATGACAGCAGATCTATGACAATATCTGGTTATATCGTTTAGTGGATATATTTGTTGATTATGCTATGAGATGGATTCTTATGCTATGGTTATTTATTTCATTCTTGCTCTATATGCTTTATGTGAATGTGAGTGGAGTAAATAGATTAACTAGGTATTTAAATGCATTAATTGCTTCAGCTATTATATTATATGCAATTGAGTGTGATCATGTATTTTAGTGTACATGAAATATATCCTTGGTAGTGGCACATGGAGTTAGTGATTCAGCTCTTCATATTTTGCCAATGTCACCCCTGTATGGTCAATGTACCCTTATTTTAATTAAAAAAATTTGGTGATTAGTAAATCCAAACTCATCTGCATTATGTGTTTAGACCTATAAGCATGTTTGTGCATTTATAGGTTTGCTCTATCATGAAAGTGTTATGTGATTTTCTATAATTTTGGGTTTCTTGGGTTTAAATGTTTTTCAGATTTAATTTCTAATAGCTTTTCCTTAGGTGAATTTCTATTACAAATAATAACCTATTTTTGTTTGGGTTGATTTAGAGTTTAGCTACTCTAGCTGGCTTTTTGCCATAATCAATTATTCACTTGAAAAGTGAATAAGTATTGGAAAAGTGAATTCATTATGGACATCTCTCACATTTTAGAAATATAAATTTGAGAGCTATTTTAGAAATCCTCTTCTAAAGAATTCTTGTTTTGTTGGTTTTGGGAGCTATGAGCATGGGATCTTCGCGAGGTTGATCTCATTGGATTTAGCTTGGGGAGTTTATGCTTTGTCGTCATTTTTAGCAAATTTTGTGGGTGATTTATTTTATTCCACAGGTTTTAGTTTTTGCCCTTTTTTTGTTCGGTAGGGACTTCCCATTTTATTGTTTTTGCTCCATTTTAGCTTTTATTTCTTGTAGTAGTATGTTAGGAGGTTGAGAACTAGTGTTCTCTTCGATTTCTATATGCTAGTTCTACCCGATTGGTTGGGCATGAATGTTTTCCCTTTTTTTTTAAAAATGGGGGTTCAAGGTTTTGAGCCATTATGCTATCCATTTTTGCATATGGTGTCTGATTTCATTTAGTTTTGGATTGTTGGGGTTTTTGCACCCAGAGGCCAAATGGGTTTTAATTTTAGATTTTTTCCAAAATTTGGAGTTTTTGCTTTATTTTGCATGCTGACCTCTTTTCTCAGGTTTTCTCAGAACAATGTGGTTTATGGGTCTGGATGATCCATTTGGATATCGATCAAACCACTTTTACACTTTATATTGCATTGGGATGCATGTTGCATCCATCCTCCTGAGTCTGTTTCAGTTGAGTGACTTTATATTTGTGTTCTCATCTAGTCCTTGTGTTGATCTTGATGATGGTGGTGTGCCACACACAAGTACATTTGTTGGGTGACCTATGACGCCTGATCTTCTATGGTATTTTTTGAAGTTGTGATTATTGGGGTTGGGTTGGGAGTTTGTGTGCTTACTAGCACTCATCATTAGATGAGCATGGGTAGGGTAGGGTAGCATATAGAGGGGCTTCTATCTTGCAACCTGGGGACTATTTCTCAATTCATAGAGGAATTTTTATATAAGTGATAACTAAATTAAAATATTGGGTAGTAATAAATATAAGATAATAAAATGTGTGGGTCGTGTTCCTTTCATCATGAAGAGTTGCTACCCTAGGTTGTGTGACTTCTATTGAGAAGAGTAGCTGCCTATACTAGCTTGGGCTTTTGGATGCCAAGTTACTCTCCATGATGTCAGCCCCTACATAGTAGCCATTGAGATGCCTGACCAAGGTCTATAGTTATCCATTGTCTATGTCTTAGTTTCAGTCATCATACTTCTTGGCATGTGTGTTAGCCATGGTTTTTTTCTTTGCATTTTTTTTGGTTGGATCATTGTTCTCCATCAACATGGTGGGTGTGGACCTATGGGTGCCACATGGTTGGGAGGTGTAGCTACCTTCACCACTATTAGGGACTAGTGTACATAGATGGTCTTGTATCCTAGTGTGACCTTTGTTGAATGTGTTCACTTGGTACTTTAATTTACAAAGTATGCTTTCTTGTGATTTATGCTTTCATTGGGATGTCATTTATCATGTTTAGATGATGTTATTTTTAATGTATTTCTTATTATGATGATTAACATGTGGTAATTGATGCTATCTACTTTGTTTGATTATCTTATGCTTTACTATTAGCATGTTAAATTTTCTTATGCTTATATTGTAGCATGTTTTAGTAGTTACATCCCTATCACAATAGTACTAATGACCTGATTGATGGCTTGTGATGTTATGCATGGGGGATGGCTAGGGGACATGATGGTCTTATGATACCATTGACAGTTGGGAGGAAATACATACTTGGTTATTCTATACATTTTGATGTTATTTTAGTTATTTTGATGTTGCTTTCATACACTGTGATGTTTACTTCAGTATTTTTCCCTTCACTACTTGTTAGATGGTTAGATGTAGATTACATCTTTCAGTAGTGTGTTCAATTTTTTACACCTCGAATTATGGATCTGATACTCTCTAGTGTGAAGGTTTTATACTCTATTTTTCCCCTTTTGTGTTTTCCTTAAGTGTTCTTGTATTTCTATGGGCAACCTTTTATCAACATGGTGTGACACAAAAATATATACCACACCCATTGAAATTGTATCATGCATCCCCTAATTCTATCACATGCCTCTTGGAGAAATATCATACAATACCTTCTAGTATTGTACCTCCTTTTGAGAACTATCATACAATACCCTTAAAGTATCACATGCCTTAGAGAAAAGTATTGCCCAGTCCCTAAAAGTGTCACCCTCCTTCTTTAGAAATGTTGCACAATACTTTTTGGGAGTTATTTTGGATACCCTCTTCAATGTTCTTCAACCCTATGGTGTCACATTTTGGATCTAGGTTGTTTTTATTCTAATCTAGTTATGCATCTTTCCATTGTAGTCCTTTGGAGTTTAAAATATATTGTTTAAGTATAAGCCTACATATATTTAATTCCTTATACTTAAGATATATTTTAATATATGTGATGATTCATTTGAGATGAGTTTCAAACCTCTACGGTCTAAGATAAAGATTCTCAAAAATTTTAGGGCTTCAAAGTTCAGATTTAGCCAATTTTTAGGAGTTTGCTTTGATCTTTTAGCTTGGTCGATCTCTTATGTTATCTTGTTTATGGTTTTGGTAGTAGTGGCATTTGGAGATCTATTGGTGTTGGATTATGTGTTAGTCTTCCATTATGATCTTTATGATCTGTGTATGGTTGCTACTTTGTGCTCTTTCACTTGCTTTAAAAAAAAAAATACCTTGCTTGTATTTCATCCTTGTTTCCAAGGATCTCCAGGTGGGGCATTACATCTAGTATCAAAGCCCATGTTACAACATTTGCATCTCTATGTTATGCTTCTACTATGGTTTTGATTTATGTTGTGTATTGTTTTATTATGTTGTTATTTTAATATCTCTTGGGTTCATGTTTTGACTCTTATGCTTGTGATCCTTATGTCTGATTTTGCCTTGTTGCTTCCATAGGGATGCCTCCTACATGTAGGTCTAGTCGACGTGGTAACCGATGGGTTGTTCAAGAGGAGGAACACCACAAAGAGGAATGTTAGGATGGAGATGGAGAATGAGGTAATAACACTAATCATGATGGCATAGGGGTATTGTTGCTAGTACTCTAGGAGATTCTTGCTTGGTTGGGCCCTTGTTTTGAGGAGCACCAATAGGATTGTGATCGGGAAGAGGGTCTCACAATGGAGATTCTCATCATTTAGAACATAGAGAGGAGGAACATGAATGTGAACATTCTATTACTTGACTATGTGGTAGAGGGCATCGTCAGGGTGGTCGAGACTGCAATAGTGAGGATTCCATGAGATTGGATATCATGTTAGAGTTATAGACTACCACCATATGATGCCAAGGGAAGTGGCCTCAAGGCTAATACTTGTTTTTTGGACATGGAGTGCTACTTCATCATGTATCCATATTCAACCAACATGAGGGCCCATTGCTAAACTATCTAGTTGAGGAACCATGCATCCATTTGGTGGAATGTTGAGGGTTAGAAGATTCAGGTTAGTGTTGTAGATCTCAGCTGCAAGATCTTTGAGGAGAGGTTCCAAGAGAGATTCTTATCTCCTCACTTCAAAGAGGCTCATGTTGATGAGTTCCATGCAATCCAGCAAGGGAACATGACTGTGGATTAATACAAAATTTGATTCTTTGAACTTAGGCATTATTCATGCTACAACAATGATGATTTACTCTTAGTGCATCATTTTATTCGAGGCCTTAAGGATTCCCTCATTGGAGAAGTTCGTATTCATCAACCTAGAACTCTTGTTGTAGCTATTAAGAAAGCTCATATTATTGAGGGGAATATGGCTAGAGGATTCAGTAGAAGATTTGGTTCTCAAAACCAAAGTGCAAGTTATTTAGGACAAGATACTTAGTATTCTCAGTCCATTGGGAAGGGTCAAGCCCAATTAGACCCCCCTCAAGGTGGTAAGAAAGGTTGTTATCATCATAGGGCTAAAAGGGGGCAATATTCTGGTACCTCAGGAAAGAAGGGAGATAATCAAAATTGAGGACAAAAATCTCAGTAGGATCATCCTCCTTAGAGTAGTAAGTAGAATTCCAATAGGGGTAGTGCACCATATCCTAGTGCTACTCAGAGTGGTCGTGGGATAGGACCCAAATTTTCTAGGAATTGTTATTCTTGTGGCTAGCCTAGCCATAAATCTTATGATTGTTTTATCAAGCCATCAAAAGGACCTAGTATGGGCACAGTGAGGTCTGAGTCTACTGTAGGAGATGTGGTTCAGAATCACAAAGTCTTTGTGATAGTTGACAATTGTCAAGCTAAGCATCAAGGTATGGTAGTCGAGGCTACAGGTACATTATATGGTATTTCAACTTGAATTCTATTTGACTCAAATGCTTTAGATTCTTTTGTATCACCATCTTTGGTTCAACAATGTGGGCTAGTGGCAATGCGTCAGGTTGATAGGTGGTAGGTTGAGATAGCCACGAGTTCCAAGGTGGATGTAGAATTATTGGTTAGTAGTTGTGTTTTTAATTTGGAAACCTTCACCACTACACTGGATCTATGCATTCTACCTCTCAGATCATATGACATTGTGTTGGGCATGGATTGGTTAGCTACTCATCGGGAAAATATCGATTGCCATCATAAGGTGGTATAGTGTGCTGATGACATAGGTGGGTAGGTTGAACTTTTGGGATTTTAGAGACTGGTCTCGCTTCATATGATCTCAACTATTTAGTTGAAGTGGAGTGTGCAGATGGGCTACAAGTTGTTCGCAATGTCTCTCAGTGATCTTGAGGAAGTTGAGAGCTGTCTAATGACACTTGATGATCACCCACTCCTTCGTGAGTATGCAGATGTGTTTCCTAAGGAGATTCTAGGTATGCCATGGTAATGTGACATTGATTTTTGGATTGATCTTGTACCTGGAGAGGAGCTAATTTCATGAGCTCCTTACTGCATGACTACTTAGAAGTTGAGTGAGCTAAAATTGCAATTGAAGGAATTGTTGGCCAAGGGCCATATTTGTCCTAGTGTATCCCCATGGAGTGCACCAATCATCTTCATGAAGAAGAAGGATGGTTCTTTGTGTTTATGCATTGACTACTAGCAGTTGAATAAGGTGATGATGAAGAATCATTATCCTTTTCCGAGGATAGATGACTTGTTCAATTAGATGAAGGGAGCACACATGTTCTTGAAGATTGATCTTAAGTTGAGATACCATCAACTTTGTACCTAGGAGGTTGATATTCATCGAATAGCTTTTCATACATGGTATGGACACTATGAGTTCATGGTTGTACCCTTTGGGTTAACCAATGCACCATTAGTGTTTATGAGTTTGATAAATGGTGTATTTCACACTTACCTTGATTAGTGTGTTATTGTATTCTTGGATGACATATTGATCTATTCAAAGACTATGGAGGAGCACAAAGTCCATTTATGTTAGGTATTCTAGTGCTTGAGAGACCATCAATTATATGTCAACTTGAGTAAACGTGGGTTCTTTTAGTCAAAGTTGAAGTATTTGGGACACATCATCATTGGTGATGGAATTGAAGTGGATCCAGAGAAGATTTGTGCTATCATGGATTGTTCAACACCCACTAATGTCTCAAAAGTTCATAGTTTCATGAGATTGGAAGGTTACTACCATTGCTTAATGAAGGATTTCTCACAAGTAGCCCATCCCATCACTTCTCTTCAAAGGAAAGAGAAGAAGTTTTTTTGGTTAGACTAGTGTGAGGTAGCATTTAGTGCTCTTAAGGAGTATTTGACTAGTACACTAGTCCTTGTAGTGCCTAATCCTATAGGTGATTTCATGCTTTGCATTGATGCTTCTTTGGAAGGTGTGGGTGTGTTGTTAATGCAAGATGGTTGAGTGATTGCATTTGAGTCTAGAAAACTTAAGGACCATGAACTTAACTACCCAACTCATGATTTTAAACTCATGGCTGTAGTGCATGCCCTTGTCTATTAGAGGCATTTTCTTTTGGGACACAGGTTTGAGTTGCATAGTGATCATAGGAGCTTGCTGTATATCTTTACTCAACCAAACCTAAATGCATAATAGCATCATTGGATGGAGTTCTTTTGTGAGTATGACTTTGATGTTCATTACATTAAAGGGAAGGAGAATGTTGTTGTGGATGCTTTGAGAAGAAGGTGACATGAGGTATCAATGATATCACTGGGAGTGGATTTGTGAGCTTGGTATCAGGAGGTGAGGGAAGAGATTGAGTCTAGACATACCCTTGAGGGGAGGTTTTCAGGTTATATGCTTAAGTTAGATTGACTATTGCATCACATGGGGCATATCTATGTACCCATGTCAGATGATCTTTGTACCATGGTTTTGTCTAAAGTGCATTGTGCACCCTATTCCACATATCTTAGTATTAAGAAGATGCATGTTGATCTCAAACAAATATACTTTTGTGTTGGGATGAGCTGCGATGTTGCTGATTTTGTTTGTAGATGCCTTGAGTCCTAGAGAGTGAAGGTAGAGCATCAACATCTGGAAGGTCTTTTGCAATCACATACTATTCTAGAGTGGAAGTGAGATACAATATCTATTGATTTTATCATAGGGTTACCTATGTCATTACAAAGACATGATTGTATAATGGTGATAGTGAATAAGTTGTCCAAGGTAGCACATTTTTCATCCATGAGAGCATCCTACATAGCTTCTTTTGTAGCACATGATTTCTTGGAGGATATTGTTCGTTTGCATGGGATTCCTCGTTAGATCATTTTGAGTTGAGATTCAGTGTTTACTTCTGTACTGTGGACATCTCTCTAGCATGCTTTGGGTGTGCAACTCAATTTTAGTTTGGATTATCACCCAGAGACTGATGGTTAGACTGAGAGAGTGAATCAAGTTCTAAAGGATATGCTTCACATGTATGTTATGGATAGGCAGGTGAAGTGGGAGGACTATTTGTACCTTGTTGAGTTTGCATACAACAATGGGTATCATAGTTCTCTTGGCATGTCACCTTTTTAGGCCTTGTACAGTAGACCATGCCATACCCCTTTGAGTTGGGATCATTTAGAGGACTGAGTTCTTTTGGGTCTAGAGATGCTTTAGGATATAGAGCAGTAGGTTGTTCACATTAGGGAGCATTTGGTTACTACTCAAGATAGGCAAAAGAAGTATGAAGATGCCCATAGGTTGGATCATCACTTTTTTATTGGTGACAAGGTGTTTTTGAGGGTGCATCTGAGGAAGAGCCCCATCCATTATGGGAAAGGCTCTAAGTTGGCACTACATTTTCTTAGACCTTTTGTGATCCTCGAGAGGATTGGTCCTGTTGCTTAATGAATAGCGTTGCCACCTAGCCTATAGTATTCACAATGTTTTTCATGTTTCTATGTTGAGATAGTATATTCTAGATGTGACCCATGTTCTTGATTGGGATGCTTTGTAGGTAGTGGAAAAGCAACTTACTTTGGAGCCCATTCGTATCCTATAGCACTAGAGGCTGACCTTGCAAGGTCAAGACATAGAGTAGGTAAGGGTCCAATGGGACCTGAGTGATGAGACCTCTGTGACTTGGGAAGATGCTACATGATTGAGGGGGTTGTACTACTATCATTTTTCTAGCTTCAAGGAGTAAGACTATGCTAGTGGGGGAGGATGTAGTGCCTCCCATGTTTTTAGTCTATAACTTGTTGTCTATTTTGATTCGAGAGATACTTGATACTATTATTTTTTATTTTGAGATGATTTGAGGGTTAGATGTATACTTGATTGGTACCATAGATGCTTTACTTATATACTATTTAGTTTATCATATTCACATGTTGATGCTATTTTGAGATGACAGTAGATCTATGATGATATCTGGTTATATGGTTTAGTGGACATATTTGTTGATTATGCTATGAGATGGATTCTTATGATATGGTTATTTACTTCATTCTTGTTTTGTCTTCTTTATACAAACATGAGTGGTGTAAATGGATTAACTAGGTATTTAAATGCTTTAATTGCTCGAACTATTATATTATATGCAATTGCACTTGATCATGCATTTTAGTGTGCAGGAATTATATCCCTAGTAGTGGCACATGGAGTTAGCGATTCAACTATTCATATTTTGCCAATGTTGCCCCTATATGGTCAACATACCCTTATTTTAATTTTTTTAATTAAAACCTTTTAGTGATTAGTAAATCCAAACTCATTTTCATTATGTGATTAGACCTATAAGTGTGTCTGTGCATTGAGAGGTTTGCTCTATCACGAAAGTGTTATGTGATTTCCGTGATTTTGGGCTTTTGGGCTTTAAATCTTTTCTAATTTAATTTTTGACAGCTTTGCCTTAGGTGAATCATTATGGATAATAACCTATTTTTGTTTGGGTCGATTCGGAGTTTAGCTACTCTAATTGGCTTTTTGCCATGATCAATTATTCACTTGAAAAGTGAATAAGTATTGGAAAAGTGAATTGATTATGGACCTCTCTCACATTTTAGAGATAGAAATTTGAGAGCTATTTTAGAAATCCTCTTCTAAAGGATTCTTGTTTTGTTCATTCTAGGAGCTGTGAGCATGGGATATTTGTGAGGTTGGTCCTATTGGATTTGGCTCAGGGATTTTATGCTTTGCCACCATTTTCAACAAATTTGGCAGATAATTTATTTTATTGCACAGGTTTCAATTTTTTCCCTTTTTGTTGTTAGGTAGGGCTTTCCCATTTTATTGTTTTTTCTCCATTTTAGCTTTCATTTCTGGTAGCAGTATGTTAGGAGGTTGAGAACTAGTGTTCCCCTCCATTTTTGTGTGTTGGTTCTACCTGATTGTTTGAGTATGAATGTTTTCCCTATTTTTTGAAATGGAGGTTTGGGGTTTTGAGCCATTATGCTAGCCATTTTTGTATACATTGTCTGATTTCATTTATTTTTGGATTTTCATGGGTTTTTGCACCCAAAAGCCAAATGGGTTTTAATTTTGGAATTTTTTCAAAATTTGGGGTTTTTACCTTGTTTTGCATGCTAACCTATTTTCTTTGGTTTTCTCAGCACAATGTGGTTTATGGACCTAGATGATCCATTTGGATATCAGTCAGACCACTTGCACTTTATGTTGCATTGGGATGTGTGTTGCAACCATCCTCGTGAATCTATTTTGGTTGAGTGACTTTATATTTGTGTTCTCATCCAGTCCTTGTGTTGATCTTCAAGATGGTAGTGCATAACACATGAGTACATTTTTTGGGTGACCTATGGGGCCAAATCTTCTATAGTATTTTCAAAATTTATGATCATTGGGGTTGGGTTTGGAGTTTGTATGTCTATGGGCACTCATTGTTGGATGAGCATGCATAGGGTTGGGTAGCATATGGAGGGACTTCTATCCTGCAACCTAGTGACTATTTCTTGGTTGGCATAGGAATTTTTATATAAGTGATAACTAAATTAAAACATTGGGTATCAATAAATATAAGATAATAAAATGTGTGGGTTTTACACCTTCTGTCATGAAGAGTTACTACACTGGGTTGTGCACCTTTTGTTGGGAAGAGTAGCTACTTATACTAGCTTGGGCTTTTGGATGCCAAGTGACTCTCCATGATGTTAGCCTCTACTTAGTAGCCATTGAGATGTCTAACCAAGACCTATAGTTATGCATTGTCTATGTCTTGGTTTTAGTGATCATACTTCTTGGCATGTGTGTTAGCCATGGTTGTTTTCTTTGTCTGTGTTTGTGGTTGGATCATTATTCTCCATCAGCATGGAAAGTGTGGAGATATGGGTGCCATGTGGTTGGGAGGTGTAGCTACGTTCACCACTACTAGGGACCAATGTACGGAGATGGTCTTGTATCCTAGTGTGACCATTGCTGGATCTGTTCACTTAGTATTTCAGTTTACAGAGTATGCTTTCTTATGATTTATGCTTTCATTGGGAGGTTATTTATCATGTTTAGATGATGTTAGTTTTTACACATTCCTTATTATGATGATTAGCATGTGGTAGGTGATGTTATCTACTTTGTAGGATTATCTTATGCTTTACTACTAGCATGTTACATTTCCTTATGCTTATGTTGTAGTATGTTTTAGTAGTGACATCCCTATTATGATAGTACCAATGACCTAATCAGTGGCTTGGGATGTTACACATGGGGGATGGCTAGGGCCCACGATGGTCTTATGATGCCATTGACAGTGTGGAGGAATCACGTACTTAGTTGGTTATTCTATACATTGTGATGTTATTTTAGTTATTGCGATGTTGCTTTCATACACTGTGATGTTTACTTTAGTATTTTTCCCTTCACTGTCTATTAGATGGTTAGATGTAGATTGCATCTTCCAGTAGTTTGTTTGAGTGTTCACACCTCAAATTATGGATTTGGTGCACTCGAGTGTGGAGGTTTTATACTCTATTTTTCCCCTTTTGTGTTTTCCTTAAGTGTTCTTGTGTTTCTATGGGCAACCTTTTATCAGCATGGTACCACAAAAAAATGTATTGCACACCCATTGAAATTGTATTGTGCATCCCATAATTCGATTGTATGCCTCTTGGAGAAATATTATATGATACTTTCTAGTATTGTACCTCCTTTTGAGAACTATCGTATGACACCCTTAAAGTATCACATGCCCTTGAGGAAAGTATCGGCCAGTTGTTGAAAGTGTTTCCCTCCTTCTTTAGGAATGTTGTGTGATACTTTCCAATGCTATATTAAAGTATTGCCCAAGTTTTGTAAAAACCTGTGCAGGCTGACAACGAGCACTTTTCAATTTGATCTAAACTTTTTGGGAGTTGTTTTGGATACCCTCTTCGGTGATCTTCAACCCTATGGTGTTGCATTTTGGATCCAGGTTGTTTTTATTCTAATCTAGTTATGCATCTTTCTATTGTAGTCCTTTGGGGTTTAAAATATATCATTTAAGTAGAGGTTGAGAACTTGTACTTAAGATATATTTTAATATATGCGACAATTCATTTGACATGGGTTTCAGACCTTTATGAGCTAAGATAACGATTCTAGGAAATTTCAGGGCTTCAAAATTTAGACGTAGCCAATTTTTAGGAGTATGCTTTGATCTTTTACTTGGTCAATCTCTTATGTTTTCTTGTTTGTGGTTTTGGTATAGTAGCATTTGGAGATCCATTGGTGTTAGATTGTGTGTCAGTCTTCCATTGTGATCTTTATGATCTGTGTATGATTGCTTCTTTGTGCTCTTTCACTTGTTTAAATTTTTTTTTTTATCTTGCTTGTATTTCATCCTTGTTTCCAAGGACATTTGGGTGGGGAATTACAAAAAATTGGCTCAAAGCCAACTATGATGCTCTCATAGCTCATAGTAGATTTGCATAGTTACTTTTCATGCAATTATAGGTTAGGATTGAGCTTAACTTGGTTTTGAGAATAGTTTAATATTCTCTACTAATCAGGGCCAACCATGTGAATGTGGAAGCTCATTTGGGCCTACCCCCACAACATCTAAATTTCCCATTAGCATCTAAAATGGTTAAGAAAGGATCAATCTTTAAAGTATAAAAAAAGGTTCCAAATGTGCAAAAGTGGCCTCATTTTTCCATCTTCTGGTGCATGTCATTTTTCTGTTTTATCCAAAATAATATTTTGCCACTTTAAATTGAGAATGCACATGCAACTACATTTAGTATGCATGGAAAATAGAAGTAGCAAGAAAAACCTGCCATGTTTACATATTATTTAATAAGTCTATGGAAACCTCTAACAAAAATGCAATCTTGTTGGGTTTTTTCAGCTCCACCTAATGTCATATGCATATGAATTGAGATTGCATATTAAACTATGAAATCCTTCTATATTACTTAAAACCAATAGCTTCACACAATTAGTTGAAATACAATCATAGGTTATTGTTAAGATTCTCATAGTTTCGAGAATAGTTTAATATTCTCTACAAAGTAGGGCCAACCACATGAAGATGGAAGCTCATTTGGCCCCACAACCCCATGAACATCTAAATTCCCCATTAACATCTTAAATCTTTAAAGTATAAAAAAAGGTTCTAGGCCTGCAAAAGTGACTTCATTTTTCCATCGTTTGGTGCATGCCATTTTTCTATCTCATCCAAAATAAGAATTTGCCACTCTAAATTGAGAATACACATGCAATTACGTTCTATATGCATGGACAAGAGGCAAAGCTTAAAAATGTAGCATGATTAGATTTATTTAATAGATATATTAAGTTTTTAAAATTATAGACCATCATGAACATTAGAACTCTAGTTTCTATGGCCAAGAGAATGTTCGTGATGGTCTATAACTTAAAATACCTAATTAAAGGCCTCTAAGAAAAAATGCAAACCTATTGCATTTTTCAGCTGCACCTAATGTCATATGCATATGAATTGAGATTGCATAGTGAACTATGGTCTCCTTTTGCATTTCCTAAAACCAAGAGATTCACACAACTAGTTTTCATGCAATCGTATAACGTTAATATTGAGCTTCACTTGGTTTTAAGAAAAGTTTAATATTCTCTACTAAGTAGGCCCAACCATGTTGAGCTTCACTTGATTTAAGAATAGTTTAATATTCTCTACTAAGTAGGCCCAACCATGAGGTGGAAGCTCATTTGACCCCAACCCCCGCCCCCCCCCCCCCCCCACCTCCCCCCCACTCCCATCTAAATTCCTTGTTAACATCTAAAATATTTAAGAAAGGATCAATCTTTGAAGTACCTAAAATGTCCTTATCACCTCCTACTACTCTCAGGGGAAGTCCATCTTAATTGCTCACAATAAATTCATCACAATTCTTTATTGATTCCCATACATCTAACATAGGTACATCCAAGAATGTCCTCATCCCCTCCTACATAAAATGAATGTTATTACAAAATACCAAGAAATAATAGTTCAAGTGAAATAAGCACATGAAAAATGAGAGATAAAAAGTGGAATATACTTACCAATAGGCATTACCATCCTATCTGTGGCCATGTTATGTGTTGAGTGAGTTTTATTATTTTTCTATTATTTCAAAATTTCTTTCTTTATATACATACATACATAGAAATAGACATATGTATGTATATATACATATACATATACATATACATATGTATATGTATGTATATACATACATACATACATATACAAAGATCACAAAAGCATGACAACAAGATGTAGAGATCACAAGGGCATGACAATAAAATGTAGCAATTACAAGGACACGTACATACATACATACATACATACATGTATATATAGAGATCCCTTTTAAGGTGTTAAATGACTTACCTCAAGATCCTTGACAAAAATAATGTAGACTAGGAAAAATGGGTAGAGTTTGAAATTTTACGAAAACATATCAAAGCACATATTTTTAGAAAGAAACAAACCATAACCTATTTAAATGGGTCTAGTTTTTGATTAGTTGGGTTGACTACGAATTCCTGTAGAACTTTCACTAGATTAGGTACAATAAAATGAATGAGATGTAGAGATCACAAGGGAACAACAACAACATGCAGATATCACAAGGGCATGGCAACAAAATGCAATGATCACATGTGTATGACAACAAAATCATAGATCTCTACTAATATATACATACATACATATACATAAATACATATATACATACATATACATGTATTTATGTATGTATGTATATAGAGAGATCTTTTTTAAAGTGCTTATTACATCTTAGCACAACATAAAAATTGATCTAGCTGCATACATATTCTAGAATCCAAATACTAAAACAATAAAACTCACTCAACCCATGCTAAGTGACTTACCTCAAAATATTGCACACAAATAATGTAGAGTTAATGGGAAATGTGTGTGTGTGTGTGTTTGTGTGTGTAGGGGAAATATAATGCCCATTAACAATGACATTAACTCTACCCATTTTCTCTAGTTTGTGTATATATATCTACGTAGGGGAAATATAATGGCCATTAACAATGACATTAACTCCCCCCATTTTTCCTAGTCTATATATATACACTCTAATGCAAGAGCATTCTAGGTATAAGAGCAATCTTGCATCATCCAAAAATATTTTATTTTCAGTCATTTCTATTTTAATAAGGACTAGTAGACAATGTGGTTACTATTTATGGGAACTTGCTAATTTTATTAAGTTTCTCATAAAAGCTCAAAATGTTCTCATTTTCTATATGAAGGCTCATTTTAGAGCTATGAGCCTACCATAAAAATATCGTTGCTCCAACTTAAGTATTAGAGAAGTTATTATAGATTTTTGGTGGAAAAATTAGTAAAAAAGCTATTTAGGATCACCATTAGAAACCTTAGAGTTCCTTTATGAGGTTTGAAAACTCAATGAAAGTATGCTTGCATAGTTTCAAGAATGTAGATTAGAAGTTCACATTTCTAAAAAGTGGATATAATATCTAATTAGAGAAATAATTCATGAGTTATGGCCTTTCAAAGTTGGGCTACTCAAAATATCTAAAATAATTGTCAAAGATGTATTTGGTTGACTCTATATGTATTCTTAGGGTCCATCTACCCTAGGTATTAAGTTTCAATGTCTAGAACCTTCTTGGGTGGCATAAAATTTCCTATTTAAGAAAGGCCCAAACAATGTCTAAGATAGTTTTGGGTGCTAGTTCGCAGCTTGTCTTGCAACTTATTGTGGGTTAGCATAATTCTACATTTATGGTGCAAATAAGAAGTGCATATTTGATTCTTGCATTTTTTGTTGTTTCATTGCTTCTATTATGGTTTATGGCATTAAGGGAAGTACCCCTCATCAAGTGGTATCAAAGTTAGAGATCTTGAATATGTGGACAGATCGTCAACTATGAAGTAGTTCACATCAGGACCATGGTTTGGGTTGAGCATGTAGATAGATCATTGATTGTGAGGCAATTTGCACTAGGGTTTAAACAAAAGTGCCTCTACGAAGAGAGCATGGTGGAAGAGTTATAAGTCTTACACCTAGGGGTTTTAGAGCACTCTAGAGAAAAATGCAAGCATTAGAAGAAAAAGTGTGTAGAGTAATAAATCATCTCATAAGAGGTGAAAGCAAGGATGAGGACAAAGTAGAAGAAAATGTTGAAGCAAAGGTAGTTCTGAACCTAGAGGAAGAGAAGCTTTTTAGGGCCATCTCCAAGATCGAAAAAAGACCTAAGTTGAGGTTCCCACATTTTTTTAAAATCTTAACCTAGAGGAGTACTTTAAGTATGAAGATATTGAGGATCCTAATAGGGTCAAGTTTGTAAAGGTGAAACTAAAGGGACATGCAAAGATCTAGTGGTAGCAGTTTTAGTTTGAGTAAAATAGAAATGGAAAGGACAAAATCACTACATGGGATCAGATGATAGGTAAACTAAAGAGATAATTCATTCATGTGGATTATGAGCTTGATTTGTTGAAGAAGATGAAAGAGATGAATCAAGTGGGAAATCTATCCAAGAGTATACTAAAAATTTCTACCAAGTTCTCATTAGAAGTGGCCATGTAGAAGCTAACAAGGAGAAACTAGCCCATTATCCTAATGGGTTAAGGCCAAGCATTTAGGATGAGCTAAGTTTGGTTCTAATGAACAATATTGAGGAGGCACACCAGATTTCCCTAAGAGTTGAGAAAAAACTAAGCAAGAAGTTTGACAACAAGAATAGAAGAAGATGTCATAGTGGAAGATCTAGCAGATGATCTTATGGAGGTTGTAATGATGATTAGAAGAACAAGGATAAGTCTAGAAGTAGTATTCAGAACTAGAGGGGAAACAATTTTAATCATTTCCATGATTAGAGCAATAAAAATCAAAGAGGAAGTGGCAGAGGACAAGGATTTGGAAGAGGAGGCTTTCGTGGGAAATGTTTTCAATACAAAGAATAAGGGCAGAGAGAATTTGAATATTCCCAATGCCAATGAAGGATAGATTGAAGAATAGAAGGATAGGCTAGAGTTGCACATGTTGATGAAGATGTTAGATCAACACATTTTGATGATGTTGAAAGAGGAGAAATCCTAGTTAGTAGAAGAGTCCTATTGAGTGGTGAGAATGAACCTGATTAAAGAAGGAGCTTGTTTCAAACAAGGTGTAGATGTAAAGATAAGTGTTGTGATGTGATCATTAGTAGTAGAAGTACTAACAATCTAGTGTCATAAATGATGGTCACCAAGTTGAAACTAAAGAGATAGAAATGCTCGTGTCCATACCATATTTCTTGGGTGTAAGATGACCACAAGGTCATGGTCAATGAGGAGTGCTTAGTGAAGTTCAAGATTGGAATCTACTAGGATGAGGTACTTTGTGATATCATACCTATGGACATATGTCATATGCTATTGTTTAGGTTATGGCAATTTGATAGGTATGTTGTACATGATGGGCGAGAAAATACCTACACTCTAATCAAGGATGGAGTGAAGCATTTGTAGAAGCCATTGAAGGAGAAAGAAGAAAAGGTATGTAGTTTTGTCACCATAATTTTTGTTGATCGAAAAGAGTTTATCAAAGGTGTGAATTGTGAGTATATGTATTTTTCTATAATTCCAACAGATAGTAAAGAAGAAGTAGAGGAGATACCTGTAGAAGTTGTAGATATGTTGGGAGAGTTTTCTAATATTGTATCATATAATGTACCTAATGGATTTCCCTAATAAGGAAGATTAATCACTAGATGGATTTGGTTCTAGGAGCCAATTTGCCAAACAAGGTAGTGCATAGAATGACACCAACAGAAAGTGAAGAGTTGAATAGACAAGCTCATGAGTTTTTGTAGAAGGGAATAATTCAAGAGATTTTGAGTCCATGTGTCATACTAGCCATACTAGCACCAATGAGGAATGTAGAATTGAGGATGTGCATAGATTCTCTTGCTATCAACAAGATCATAATCAATTATAGATTTCCATTTCCAAGGGTGGATGATATTATGGGTGGTTTGAGTGGAGCTAAGTATTTCACAAAGAGAGACTTGAAGAGTGGGTACCATTAGATTCATATTAGAGAAGGTGATGAGTGGAAGACTGGTTTCAAAACAAAAAAAGGGGCTATATGAGTGGTTAGTCATGAATTTTGTGCCAACCAATGCACTAAGCACTTTTGTGCAACTCATGGATGAGGTATTGAATGAGTTTCTAGGAAAGTTTGTCATTTTTTACCAAGATGATATTTTGATCTTTAAAAAGACATTAGAGGAGTATTTGATTGATGTTCACAAGGTGTTTGATAAGTAAAGGGAAGAGAAGTTGTTGATAAACTTGAATAAGTGCATGTTTTTAAAGAAGGAGTTGATGTACTTGGGATTTGTAGTTTCACCAAAAGGTTTGAAAATGGACCTAGAGAAAGTGAAGGCTATCCTTGAATGACCTACTCAGAGGAGTGCAATAGAGGTAAGATCTTTTCATGGATTGGGTAGTTTTTACAAAAAGCTCATAAAAGGTTTTAGTAGTATTTGTGGACTCTTGATTGAAACAATGAGAGGGTATAGGAAAGAATTTAAGTGGAGTGTAGGAGTGGATAATAGTTTTAATCTATTGAAATAGAAAATTATTGAGCAACCTATTTTAGCACTTCCTAATTTTAATCAGGTGTTTCAAGTATACTATAATGCTAATGGTATTGCAATAGGAGCTACTATGAGCCAAGAAGGTAGACCTATTTCTTATTTTAGTGAGAAATTGAATAATGAAAAAGGAAAATATTCTATTTATGATCAAGAATTTTATGCTATAGTTCAAGCATTGAAGAAGCAGAGACATTATCTTCTTCCTAAGGAGTTTTTTATGTATATTGATCATCAAGATTTGTAATATTTAAATTTTCAAGGAAAATTAAACCAAAGGCATTTATAGTGGATTGAGTTTTTGTAGAGTTATATATTTGTTTTGAAACAGAGGAGTGGGAAGTCTAAAAAAGTTGCAGAATTCTCTTAATAGAATACAATTTTTGCTCACGAAAATGTAGATAGAGGTAGTTGGGTTCAAGGAACTCAATACTTTGTATCTAGATTATCCTAATATTAGTGAAGCATGTAAGGCTTGTACAAAACCTATTACACTTGATAGGAAAAAGTGGTTGGATTTCATGAATAATATGTTGTTCAAAGGAAGCCACTTGTGCATTCCTAGAAGTTTAATGAGAGAGAATCTCATCAAGGAGAAGCATAGTGGAGGATTGGTTGGACACTTTGGTAGAGATAAAACCATAGCTTTGGTTGATGAGAATTATTACTCACCATAGTTCCAACAAGATGTGAAGAAGGTTGTATAGAGTTGAAGAGTATGTTAGATGGCAAAAGGAGTGAAGTAGAATACAAGATTGTATCTTCCATTACCTATACCAAAGAAGTTGTGGGAGGATGTTAGCATGGATTTTATTCTTGGATTACTGAGGACATAATAAGAGAATGATTTTATTTTTGTGGTGGTTAACAAGCTTTCAAAGATGGTAAATTGTATTCCTTGCAAGAAGACTAGTGATGATGTTCATGTGATGGATTTGTTTTTTTAGAGAAGTGGTAAGACTACGTGGTCTTCCAAATAGTATAGTTTCAAATTGAGATACCAATTTTTTTGGAAATTTCTAGAATACATTGTGGATGAATTTGAAGATAGATTTGAAGTTCAATTCATCACTTAATCCACAGACTAATGGACAGAGAGAAGTTATGAATCACAATTTGGGAAACTTGCTAAGATGTTTGGTTGGAGACAAGCTAAAAGGGTGGCATCTAATTTTACCATATGCACAATTTGCATATAATAATTCTATCAATAAGAGTACTGGTAAATTAACATTCCAGATTGTATATGGGAGTAGTCCCAGAAATACTTCTGAGTTGAAGCAATTGGATAAAGGAGAGATAAGTAGTGTTGAAGCAGAAGAATTTGTTGAACATTTGAAGAACATTTATGTGGAGGTGAGGAAGCACATCATAAAGATGAATACCCAGTATAAGGATAAGATATATGTGAAATGGAGGTATAAGGAATTTTAGATTAGAGATGACATCATGGTTCATTTGAGAAAGAAGTATTTTTTAGTGGGTACATATAATAAGTTGAAGATGAAGAAGTTTGGATCGTGCAATATAGTGAAAAGGCATGATTTTAGAAATGCCTATGAAGTGGAGTTACCTACTGAATTGAATATTTTACTAGTATTTAATATTTTAGATTTGATAGAGTATTAAGAAGGAGGTGATCGGGATGAATGCTCAGAAGTACAGTGGAGTATTCCAAAAGCTACTTTAGCTATAAAGGAGATTGAGGAGATACTGGATAGTCATGTTGGCAAAAGTACAAGGAACAAA